>OY728137.1:1906993032-1909493032 GCA_963277665.1 Viscum album
CCATGAATTATCATATAACCATGATACATGTATCATACGAAACAAAGGTTTCACAACACACACATATATATACATATATAAATTCCCTTATTATAATATATAAATTGATTAATATATCCTATGAATTAGGATTGTTCATGTACCTTATCGTTCTATATTATTAAACAACTAGGATGTCTATGTTATCATACAAGAAACCAAATCACAATATTTAATAAATATTTAATCAATAATCAGAAATATACCTTTTAAAATTTTTATTATATTCTTTTATATAATGAAATGATATATAATAAAAAACATTAAATTTTCCATGGAATATATTTCATAATCATTTTAGTCAAAAGTCGCGTGAGTGAATCCCATAAGTGACAAAAAAAAGTAATTATTGGTAATATAATTCTGTTTTTTGGTTACAATACATTAGGTTTTAATTTATACATTTTTTAAGTACATAAGAAAACCAAAACAAATTTACAAATATAATATATGTCAATTTTTCATGGAATAAAATAAAAGGCCTTGTAGACTAAACAGAATAACTATGTCTTTGGATAGGGAATTAATGATACCACCAAAGTGTAAATATATGTCAACAACTAAGGGGGGGGGGTTGGAAGGTAGACACATAGTTAATGGATTAGAATAAGAAGATCCAAAAAGATATGAACATTATGGGTTAAAAAATTAAAAAAAGAAGAATGCCTTATAATCTATTGATAGAGAAAATATTGTTTATCAACAATATATTTTCTTACCTTGTAGAGTTATTATACATGAATTGAACCTAGTGTATTATAAAATAGGATGTCAATTATAAAAAAACAATTCATAAATTTTAAATTTATATAATAGTGTTAATTTAAAAAATATTTTATATTAATAAATCAATTTATGAATGTCGCACTTATTGTATATAATTATAATTATATGATAACTATCTTAGGAAAAATATTCATTACCCACACCATTTTCTTAGTGAATTATCCACCATGGTATCCTTTGTATCGGTATAAGCTATATCAAAATCAAAAGACCATATAATCTTAATGAATATCCTCTGGTTACTTTTTGATAACCACCACTCATATTAGTCACTAATAATTCGTTACAATCAAAGTACACCGACTTCTACAATATAATGTTGTTAAAAGATATAATTTTGTGAAAAAATATATATTGGGGATGTTTATTCTGGATTACCTTTTTGAAAAAAGGATTAAAACTCACCCTATTGTTATTTAGGGTACAAAATTATTACTATCAAATGAGTAAAATTATTTAATTGTTCACATGTTTCTAATTCATTAATCATCTCATCACACAGAGAGTATGAAATAATATCTATAATTATTTCTTAATTTTTATCATTTCACATTATTATTTAAATATTATGTACCTAATAAAATTATAAAATAATTTGTCATCATGTAGTCAAAATTACGTCCTAATGCCAAAAAATAATTTAGAATTTTTTTCCACCAAAAACGTATGAATTATTTATCATTTTTTATAAGAACTATTTAAAAAAATTAATTCACATTAAAAAATTTTACTTTGATATCGTGAACATTTTTATTATTAATAATGATTTCGATTCATCAATTCATAATAATAATAAATTAGTTATATCTATAAATACATAGATATTTCCCAATATATAAAGGGTTCAATGTGACACATTCAATCACATGGAAAATAATGAAATCAATTTTCATATCCCATCATATTACGACTGAATACATAGTGTATATAAATATATTTTATCCTAACTCAGTGATAAATTTTTACTAATCATAATTATAAAATTATATATATATATATATATATATAAAATATTTAATTTACATATGTATTACAGTAATTTTATTCAGTATGAATCTATGAACGACCCAAATTTGTTAAAATGAAATTATGGATGGAAAATTACATTTTTGATTGTAAAATACCTATACCAGATTAGTGCATACATAATCATCATTTTATAACAATTCATATTATTTAAATATGGTTTATTTTGAATCATGATATTTCACATGAAGGGAAACTTTACATGCATTGGTTTATGGATTTCTAGATATTATTCACCTAAGTAATATCAATGAAATATATTTGGTATACCCTAGGTAGTACAATATTGATTTTATGTACTTTTAAATGTATCCATGAGTTATATATATATATATCTATGTATAATCTCAAAATGATTCTTGAAATAATATATCATCATAAACATATCATTTTATGATTACTAACAATTAATAATATTAAGAATACTATACTATTTTTTTGTTTATTATTAAAATAAATTTCTTATTATAATGTAGTAATCAAATTAATAATGAATAGTGTATATTTTAATAAGTAACATAATACACAAAAATGAACTCACTCCAACATCATAATAGTCATTTACTTTTATGAAAATATTTCCCAAATGAACTACAAAATTTTAATATTTATTATTCCATGTTGGCTTAATATATAATATTTTTTGTTTATTTTAATCAAAATCACAGTCTATGGGATCCCTAAATCCTGATATTACATTTGAACTTATTAATATTAAAATTTTCATTTTCTATATATAATTTTGTATTATATTTATCTTTTATAGTAGAACCTCCATGAAAAAAACAAATTAAAACACATAAAACTCACATTTCAATCATTAAAGGAAAATTAAAACATTTATTGAGATAAAAAACAAAATGTTTTATTTATAGAATCTAGAATAAGTGTATGAAATTACAATGATATATTCCTCACCATTATATACAAAAAAATTAATTTACTCCTGTTTAAGTGCATAAGGATATTATTTAATTCATATGAATGTCTAGAAAATGAATCTTATTAGTATTTAATTGTCTTAATTATTGTATAAGAGACCATGGTTTTAGTAAAAATATAGAAAAAATAATATATCATGTTTCCAAATCATATGATATTTTTCATATGTGTTCCGACCATATAATAATTAACTCATATTGAATCATTATAATATATTTTTAGTGTATTAAAATTAAATAAATTTTATTATAACTATCTATAATAAATATTTTTAACACTTTATTATTATATGTGTGTACATAGAGTATTAATCATACAATTCTTATCTTTATAGATCCTTATACATAGTATGCATGTTTTTCAACTATTGATTTTCTTTAATTACACTTCACCAAATATGATTTCATAGTCATTGAATGTTAGATTTTATTTTTGATAAGTGTTATGGCATATAATTAAACTATTAGAAAGATCATCAAAATCTTACTATTATATTCTTGTACCAATGTTCGTATTCAATATTGGTAAAACCAAAATCAGAGATTACTTCATCAAAATAGAGATCCCAATTTCATGAAACTTTTTTCCGTCAATAATTATAAAGATGTAGTTCTGTTACATTAAAATTATTTTAGTTGTATCATATATACAACCTCAAATAAATTACAAATAATGAAATTGGTTTTGAAATTTATATAATATATCACATAAATATAGTGTTTATCATTTTATATATGGATCCATGTATATCTAATAACAAAATAGTGATTTTTTTAATCATAATTATTAATATATTTTCTCTATTAACTATTACCCAGAAATCCTTCTTTATAATTTAATAAGTCCACCATCAATTACAATTTTCTTCCTAACACCAATCTTATTATCCATGTTAGGGGAGTCAAAAATATAGTTAATCTGTGTGAAATTTATCTCATACATCGTTGATTATAATAATTTACAAGCAACATAACACATAATAGTTTCTTTATTGGTGATATTTTTATATTTATTGATTAATTTCATTATTAGAAGAATAAAATAAATTCATATACCCAAAGATGATGAAATAATCTATTTGGTATTCATTGATATTTTGTGTTAAGAGTTTCTATACTTTTTAAATTCTATTATCAAAATATATTATTCTTTAAATTTTGTATAAATATATCTTATTTTTCTTCATCATATTTATTATTATTTTTCCTTTAAGTTTTTTAAGAAATATACTTTATAAAAATTACAACCCTAAATTGTGATAAAATTAAAATTTTAATTATGTTTCATATAATTGTTTTATATTTTTTAATAATTTTGATAAAATATGGTTTAATATGAATGAAATGAAATCTAAGGTAGAAACCCTTGGTGATATATGGATGTTGTTATGACTTTTCATTTAATGAAAATTTTCCAAGAATGTTCAGTTTCTCATTTTAATCTCAAAATGTCATTAACATGATTATAATGAAGTGATATTTTATATTATACCTTTATATTCTTATTATTTAATGTATTTTTATTGCATTGATTAACTATATAATATAATAAAATTAAATGAAAAAAATTATTTTTGTTATATTCCTTTCTAAGGATTTATATTATAAATGACAAGAAATAGTAAAAACTGGATTCATAAATAAAGGTATTCAGCTAATGAAATTTTTTTACGGATTATATAATTATAAGTCTATATATTTCTACATATTTTCCCAAAAAAATCATTCGTTATTCTAACTAAAATAAAATTTATTCAATTTTCCAAGTAATATTTTTTTATATTATCATTTCTGTTCAAATGTATTCAATAAAATATTGTTATTATTATTTTGTATGTAAGTATCATTTATATGATAGATAGGATATATATAGTAATTCTTGGGATTCAAATCAGTTTTGTTACCATTGGAGTTTTTGAAATGACATTGAGTAGGGGGTTAAATATGTATTTAACAATTTTAAACTTTTTATAAAAAGATGCCCATAAAATAGTTTAATTAAATGCTTAAACTTATATATATATATATATATATATATATATATTATAATAGACAAATATTGATAAAATGTACAGTAGGAACAATATAATTTTCAAGGTAAATCTCCTTGTATGAATGACTATATTACTGTTTCGAACGGTATCATCTATCAAAAAAATATTATACTCATTTTTATATATAATTCTAAAGTAAATAGAGATGTTTCATCATCCAAAAGCCTAATTGGTATCCTAATAAGAACTAATGTAACAACCAAGAATCTAAAAACATTAATATGGTGTTTGAATTATTACATTGGGATAAGATACAAAATGTTGAATCCCAAATGATTATATTGTTTAGTAGTTTTGGGAGACTTGATACATACATGATATAGGTATTACTTTGGAAACATAAATAATATATTATAAACATCTTGAAAAAAATTCTTATTTATTTTATTCAATTCTATAGATCATTCAAAGATCCTCTCTTTATACACCAAGGAAAGGAAAGAAAATATATGGCCAGGTTAAATGCTCTATGTGGGGTTTTGTAAAATGGTAGATATAATTAATATAGATGACATAAATAATATGATAGATTGATTAGTCAATTAATTTACCATATAATCAATTATATGATCAGGAAATATATTCATGGATAACAAAAAGAAAATAATCTCATGGGTTATAATGATTTAATTAATAATTATGGTATTAATAATATAGAAATCATTATCTTACCATCGATACCTCGACCAAAAAACATTCCATAAATGGGTAGGTGTGCATTGAATACCAAAACAAATTTGAAGGCATTCTAACTTATTTATCTCATAAGTCTTAATCAAATAATCAAGGGGTAATAAATTAACTCACCCACTAAATAGACATTTCAAGGGGATATAATAGAAGACACCCATCCATTACACATTTAAATTCATTGCCTGTGTATATAATGAAAAATACAGTATCTAATCAATAATACAAAATAGTAATAAATATCATTATTGAATCAAACATATCATATATTAATATTTTCATAGTCAATGAAATAACATTCTTATTATACTTCATTCAATTCCTACTATAAATAATATTGATAAAATGATTTATTCCTTATTAAAATAGAGTAAATAATACTACATATATATTGTAAATACTAAAACAATCATATAGGGGTAAAATAATTCCAATGAATGATTTAGGGTAATAAAGTACATAACATCAAGTAATTGAATGATAAGAGAATCAATTATTTTGAGAAAAAATGAGGTATCAACACTAAATTAGTAATAGAAGAAATAATACCATAAAAATGAAAGATAATTAAGTGGAAAAGAAATAATTATTTTGTTAGTAATGGCATGTATTTTTGAATACTGTGGGGGGGAATTGAAGTAAAACATTAAAAATAATTTCCTTAAAACATTTTTAATTATTTTTAAAAATAACTTATTAATTACATTCAGAACTCATTTCATAAGGTATCTAGATATTTTTTAAAAATAATATTTATAAAATTGTTTATAATAATGGATTTTGAGAAATAAACTGTGTTTTTTTATGAAAATTGTGGAGTGGAAAATAGAATTTACATAAGTGAAATGAAAACCATTTATTTTTTTAAGAAGTTAATATTATTTTCAATAATTATAAAACAGTAAATCCAAACAATAATGAAAAATATATTTCCCATGCAGAAATATAAAAAGGTTAAAAGGGTTATTAAAAATGTATAATGGTCATGATGGTGGTAAAATTATTTTAATCCAATGAAATTGAAAAATATATTCATTTCATATATTTTCAAATAGTATTAAAAGTGAATTTCGTTGAAGAAACAAAAAATAGATTAATATTTAAAAAAAATTAAAATCAAATATCTCCCTGAATATCCTTAAAAAGTAATTATAGTATAGAGGAAAACATTATCGGACCAATATAAATAATTTTGATTTTTAATATAAATACTTTCAACTAAGAATGAGAATTAAGGTCCTATTTTCCTACAAACATTATTTCAGTGGGTTTGAATAAATAATAAAGAAAATGGATGGAATATAAGAAATTAAAAAAAATAACCCGTGTAGAATAAAAAATATGGGTATTAATATAGAAATAACACATAATTATCTTAAATGATATTAAAGCACAAACAATTCTTATTAAAAATGAGATTATAACATAAACCCTTACGTAGAGTCCATACTTGATCAGATGTGTCCCAACATCCTATATAATAAATTTATATTTATTAATCACTAACATAAGATCCATTTTTAAATCTGTGATGTTGTATATCATTAATTTATAACTTATATTTACCAATTTAAACATAATTATTTGTTAATATAAATATTTTTTAATTTAATTTCACGTTCACTATGCACATTTCAATTCAGTGGTTTCAGTTCATTCACCATGGTTTTGGTCAGATCAATTATTGTGTTTTAGCTAGTATATATAAAACATATAAATTTTAGAACCATCATTTACATCCTAATGTTTTAATAAGTTATTTCCATTAAATAATTTAATGTGTTCGATTTGTTGAACCACACACAACACAGAACATAAGAAAACCCACAATATATTTAGATAAAATATAAATATTAAATTATAAACATATAAAACTAGAAATTAAAGTATAATAAATTAATTATATTAACTTATTTATGAAATATTTTTAGAAATAAAAAAATCATCTTTAAATATAATTAAAATTCAAAAGGTATAGAAAAAACGAATAATAAGATTTTTTTAAGATTAGAATTATATTTTTCTAAAAAAATTAACTATTACACACTATAAATTTTTTTCACGAGAAACTTATGTTTAATTTATGTTTATAAAAATTAATATGAATAATTGGATAACATAAATTAGTAAATTAAATTAAATAATGTGAAAAATATTTTCAGTTCTATAGAGTCATTTTTAGCATACAAAAAAATTTCACTGTAATTTTTAGTTTTATTATAAAAGGTAATTTTTAAATATTATAATTTAATTTGAAAAAATTTGAAAAATTTTATCAATTCAATAAAGTATTATCTTTTGAAGATTAGTTTTTGGATTTTTCTGAAAAAATTTATTATAAGGTAAACAGAGAAATATAATGTTTTTATAAATAGAATGATATAAGGAAACTATACGTATGTATGTATTGTAAATAAATAATTGTAAACAATTTATTAAAAATATTTATTTTATAATTTCATTATAATTCTAATACAATTGATTCAATTTTTCAAACCTTCTCTGATATTTTCGACTTTAAGAAATATTCTTATCAAAAAATTGTTTTTAGTACAATATAAAAATATTATATTAAAAATAATTTGTATCACTTTAATAAAGAGAAATAAAATAAATTTGATATCACATTTATAAACAGTAGGTCAAAGATATATAATAATAACAAATTTATGTTGAATCATAAAGAATACAATTTGTAGTTTTAAACTAAGTACCATGGTAAGAATAAATTAGGCTTAAAAAAGTTTTAGAAAGATTAAAATACAAAAATATCTTAAAACTATGATTGATAATGTGTTTTTGAGGATTTATGACATTATTTATTCCTTAATAAATTAATTCTCAATTTTTTCCACATTATTTCTGGTTGAATTACCATGTTAAATTTTTTTGAGTATTTAAAAAAGTATTATCCCTTCTCTCTTATATGATGGTTCATTCACCACACCTTGAATATCACAAAAAAAATTCTACTTTCTATTGAAACCATTTAATTAATCCTCCACTATAATATTATTCCTAGACCTTGAGGTTATGGTTATATGTGATTTTCCTGATCTATTCTTTTCCAAGGATTTATCTACGGAAATATTAAATGCTCTCAACTTGAGAAACTATTTTCCCTTATCATTTATCCTTTAAATATGACCATTATGAATATAATTTTTAAATACATATGTATTAAATTTTTTATTATTTATATACTAATTTTTTTATTCTAAGGGTATAACCATTAACCATCTCTCCCTCTTCACGTAATAAAAATAAAAAAATGATTCGTGTGTATTCATGGACTATCAACTTCATGATGTAACATGTTCATTTTCCTTCACCTCATTTCATTTACATTAAAAATCATTCATTTAATAGGAAAATATTTTTCTCATGATATAAATATGCTTATGTTATGAAAAACATTATAACCATTTAATCAATTTTTCAAAAAATTATTATCATTAATTTAATTATTTAATGAAAGTGTACTAAGATGAAAATATATTTTTCATAATATGTAACAATTACATATCAATTAAATATTCATATAATTCTTTAAAATTATAATATATCACAATAATAAAAACTAAACAATTCAATTACACTTATGGTATAATTATATTATAACTAAAACAATACATAATAATATATTAATCATGGTATATTCATGTTTGGGTTGGATTAACCACCTACTTGAACAATTATATAAATATATATCATAAATGACTATGGGATATAATATTTTAGAATATTATATAAATATTTAATTTTTTTTAGTTTTATGGAATTTTAAAATTATTACTAATTTCATCAATTATGACAACACCTTTTTATTTGTTATGAATCACTAAAACATGATCATTATTGATTTCACCATCATGGATTGTATATAGAACTATAATGGAATGAAATTATGACTTTATAAATATCATGTAAAACATATTCCATTACCTATAATTATATTGGAATAATAAAATTTTTAACAAGAATCAATACCATCACAATTCTGATGAAACTGTTTCAAACTGATCAAGATTACTAAAACCCGATAGTAAAAATAAATGATTACTAATTATAATTAACATAAATAATTATTTTAATAGTATACTATTAATGGATATGATAAGATTAAGGTTATTAAAAAATGTATTCATATATATATATATATATATTTTATAGAATAGGATATATGGTGTTTGTGGAATCCATGATAAATGTAATGGTTCTCTTAGTCTCGTTTCTGATTCATTCTGACATAATACATTTTATAAACCATGTTTTCCGAATTTTTAGTATTCACTACACATGGATGTATTTTTATCATATTGTTTTTTATTTTTCAGAATATTCTATGAAAAATAAAATTTCTTGAAATAGATATCAATTAAATTGTTATGAAATTAGTAATGATTTTTGGTACCTCGATTTTCATTCATTGAGTTATAATCATTCTCTTGAACATATTTCTTGTAAGTTAGGTGAATTATATAATTGATTGTATTTTTTGGAATTATATCATTATTTAATTTGGATTTACAATCCCACTAAATAAATAATAATATAATATTTCTTACATTATAGAGTGTGTTTCCTATAAGGGATGTTTGATAGCTCAAAACTCTATTCTATGAGTTATTATGGTTTATGTTGAATATTGTTCATACAAAATTGGGTTCTACCACCTTAATATTTTATTATATGTTATTTTTTAATACACTTTGGGAATAGTATATTTTGATAAACATAATGTTTTATTACCCTTTTTACAAATTGGGGTTTCGAAAAATGTAATTTCGATGTTTTATAAAGGTTCCTTTCCTTTCATTATAAAATGACTTATATTTGGATTGAAATTTATTTGAAAATTTTTTCTCATTTTCATGGATCCATTAAGAGATATATTTTAAAATTAATTTTTTTCCAAATAATTAATTCCACATTTTAAAAAGATACATTTAAAAGTGACATATACGTTTTTTAATTGACATAAATGATAAAGATATTTTCTAAAATCCGTTTTAATATTTCACCTCTATTTTATTTTTATTACTAAAAAATTACAATCTTGGAATTTATATTAATTGATTTATCTTATAATATATATATATATATATATGTATATATATAAGTTTGTGGGGATTAAACTCATGGTATCAATAAAATATGATTCTTGATCCCTTCTTCTGTGATATTATTTGAAGAATTATTCTACAAAGATGTTTTTCATCATTGTTAACATCCTTACGAGTTTCCTTTGTTACAGTAGGGATATGATCCTTTGAATCCATCCACCATATTTATATATATTTATTATGAAATTTTCATTTCTATAATATAAATAAACCACTACTACTTTTTTCGTTCCAACCCATCAATTGTGTTTACAAATGGTTTTTATTCCAATAAATTTCCTATATAAACACTATTTATTTATTTCTTTTCATTGAAGGGTTTTCAACTATATTTTATAAATTGATTAATTTGGAAGATATGTAGAATAATTTTACATTTTATTCTAAGATGAATGTCTGTTGATTACTAGGTAAGTTAATTATGTATTATTTAATTATTATATCATATGATGAATGAAATATACATAAATAGGTTATGGGTGGGGCCCAAAATTATATATATCTTTGATGTATTAGTAGGTCCCATGATAAGATTTTATTTGGTATTTGGTTTAGGCATACCTAATTTAACAAGATTTTGTTAACTAAAGTCTTGATTCCACGATTGGCACCTTGTATATGACCATTATGATAAGAAATTTTTCACGGATGGAGCCTATATAGTAAGGTCAAGATGTATGATAGTACGAATTAATTCACCAAGAAGTATATTTTTGTTATCTAAGTGATATATTTATTTTAATTTCTATATAGAGATATGTAATTCTCTCAATTATAGTTGATTATTGCCTTAATATGATTAATTTTCCCCCCAAAATATTTATACGATGTCAATGACATGATTCATTCATTTCATGTTTTCCCTTACTACGTTTTTGACATCACCATTTAATATGTTTAATTTCTCTTAAGATATAGAGAAAATTATTATAAATGGTGTGTATAATAGGATTTTTTGGTTGGATAATTTTGGGGATAGGTTAAAGAATTACTATTTCTTAAGCAGTTAATATTATTGTCTGGAAAAAATTTATTTGGATTGGATTTATTAGTTAATGATGTCTCATAACTCTCTAAATATTTAAACCAAAAAATATCTTTAGTATATAAAGGATAAAATAATCATTATTTATTATTAGATTGAGTATTTATATATCTTCGATTTTACATTTAATATCAAATAATGTGTGTAATGTTTGTGTTTATGGAAGTAGGGTCATGAATGTGTGTCCAGGGATCCTCAGCTTATATTAGAAGAAGGTTTAGATATGTTTTTGGATTAAGATGTTTTTTTAGTATAATTCAAGTTTTGATAAGTTGTGGTTGATCATAATATAAAATATATAGACAACAATTTTAGGCAGCACAAGTGCATCTCTAGATATAAATTCCATCACACTTGTATATGTAAGGGAAAGAGAGAAGCTACAAAAATAAATGGATTCAACTAAAGGGGGTTCAGAATTATGGTACAAAATGTTCCAATCCAAGGACCAAGAAAATAAATTGTCACAAAAAACATTGTTAACATGGATAAGTCTATCAATCAACTAAAAATGTTGTAAATAGTGATTATTCACTCTATATTCTCTGATGTCTTATACCATGAATTTTTTCACCATCTATCGAATATTTAGTTTATAATTAAAATAAAAGTTATATGATTATTATTATATCATTTTCTAATTTTATGGGAAGTATTTCCATTTAATGCTATCTATTATTCAATGATATAATTATATGTAAAGTTATGATTCGTTTAGATCCCTATATAATGGGATTATCATAATTTTTCACATAGAAACATCTCACACTACGTCCTAAATAAACTCATGATCATCTTAGAGTGTTTGGTTATATTTTTGTTCCCTTTAGAAATTACCCAAATATTTGAGTCAAATTATGAGTATAAAATTTAGTTAGTGGGTGAAATTTTACCACCAAAATATTTAGATATATTATAAAATTTAAATAATTCAATGTCATCTATAGATTTCTCCCTACGCAACCCCAAACACAAAGACAAACATGATATATTTTGATAAAATATAAATATATTTGTATGATAATTAAAACCATTCCATTAAATTAGTAGTTATTAACAGTAGTAACTAATGTATGAAACATTTATTGAATGAAAATAAATGATACTATTAAAATGAATGAAATTTGATTCCTATTGCGAAAATGACTAATAAGATTATTTTAAACATAAACTTTTATTTTTTAAAACATTTAATGTGATATTATATTTTATCGTAATAAATTTATAATAAATTGATTGTAATATATATTTATATGAATAATTGGTTTAAACTAATTATTAAATTCTAATAAATAAGAATAAGAATATTCATTGTTCTAAATAGCTTTTTCCATATAAAATAGTTTTTCATTAAATTTTATAATATAACAAATAAAAACATTTATAAATTATAGAATATAAATTTCAAAAATTGAACACTATTTATCTATTAATCATAAAAATATTTGAATATTTTTATTTCATGGGGTCTTTTTGAAATATATTTTTTAAAGTAAATAGTTCAATATTCTGTATTAACAAATGCCACGATTTAATGACATTATTTCTATAAAAGTATTCATTAGAAATATTGTTAAAAGTTATATATGTAAAATATAAATCAATAAGTTAAATGATAAATTTAAAAATTATTTATTCTATTTTACCAAACCATATTGGATATTTTATAACCTATTTAATAGTTTTCTAAAAAACTTTTTAAATACAATATAAATTTATTATTTTATTTTTTATCACTTTTAGAAATTGAATCAAATAAAATTTATTTATAATTCTTAACAATTTGGTCCAAATAATTTAATATATATTATTTTATTTTGTTTAAAAATGTGGTAAAATACATAGGTAAAAACTAAATACTGTAACATGTGTTAATTAATGTTAAATGGGTTTAACCTTGTGAAAAAAGATAAAACATGTTAATAACATGTGTTCTAATGTGTTTTTGAAGAATTTATCAAACTAATATAATTTAAATTTAAATATTTTTCAATTTTTTGTCCAATTTCATTGAAAGTGACTTCCCATTATTAAAAAGTTATGAGTATTTTCAAAAATAAAATTCATTTTCACTTACAAATGGGGCCTCTCACCACCCCTTGAATGTCCCAAAAAATTCTTTTTTAAAATGATTAATTTTATATAAACCATGAATTAATATCCTATTAATTAATACTATGGTCAAAATATGTTATCCTAAGACATAATTTTCCATGAAATTCAAAAGGGAATAACTCAAAATTCTCAATATGGTAAATCCATTTTCCATAACATAATTCATTTAAATCCAACATTAAAATTATAATTTTCAAATAATTATATAATAAAATTAGAATTTTTTATATAATCAATTATTTTATTTTAATTTAATAACAATTAACATCCTTTCCCCTTCTACCTTAATAAAAACTAAAATGTGTTTCATGTGTATATGGAGAGTCTAGCTTCAATGAAGCAATTTGTTAATTTTATTTTACTTCCATTCATGGACGGTACTATGAAAAATTTTAATTGATAAATAGTATTTCTATGATATAATTATATTTATGGTATGAAAAATTTCATTTCATATTAATAGTATGATAAAAAAATAGGCATTTCTATTTCAATCATTGAAAAAAAACCTAATAAGAGGAAAAAAAAATTTATTCATATTATGTAATATTTTTAAATCCAATAATTCCTCCTCTAATTAATTTAATTTATTATATATCAAAATAATGTAATCAAAATAATTTAATTATTATTATATTTTAATGATATTAAAAATAAACCACCACATAATTACCCATTAATTGTTGTATGTTCATGTATTGGTTGGTTTTACTAACTACATGAAAGATTTTATGAAATTATATAATTTATGACCATGGGATCATAATAATTGGTATAATATAATATAAATATGTAAATAATGATTAATTTTATTTATCGGTGAAGTTATTATTAAACTCATAAATTAATTAAACACAACTCGTTCATTAGGAATCACCGAAACATGATTATCAACGATTATACCTTCATTCAATTTTACCAAAACTACCATAGATTAACTTTTTTAAATATAAATATCATGTAACAACTATTATAGTTATTTTAATGATATGTGGATGATAAATATTTTATCAATAAGGAATACAAAAAATTTTATGAAATTAATTCAAAATAGTGAAGATTTCTTAAACAAGGTACTAAAATAAATATTTAACAACTAACTAAAAATAATTTAGAAAATGATTGTAAATGAATATTACAAATGGAAAATATAAGAGCAAGATTATGATATAATTTATTATAATAGGTATGTTTTTTATATAAGAGGGTGGTGGGAATTCATTGAAACTAGTTTAAAATTTAATGTTTTTCTTGGTCTTTATTCAGACGTTTTGAGACATTATACATTTTGTGCACATTATTTTCCTTTAATTGTGAATTTACATCTCATGGATGTATCATTATAATATTTTTTTTATTTAATGCGATATAAAAAACAAGATCATATTCCTTTGTTAAAATGGGGTTTTAATACTTTGTTACCCCATTAGTAAGTATTTTTTGTAACTATATGTTCATTTTTTGAGTTATGATCAATCTATTGAACATGTGTCATAGAAGATGGGTAAATTATACCCTTTATGGTATTATTTTGAAATATATCATTTTTTATATGGATTTATATTCATCCACATAAATCGTTTTATAATATTTCATTCCTAATGTTTCATGTTTTTTGTAAGGGATGTTGATTTCTCAAAAATCCTTTCATTTAGTTATAAATACTTGTCATGAACATTATTTTTTAATGATTTTGTTCTCCCACCATAATATTTTATTATAATATTTTTTATAACATTGTTTTGGAAATTTATATTTTAATATAAATATGGTGTTATTACACTTTTTATAATGTGGAATTTCATCAAGGGTATTTTCAAAGTAAAAAAATTCTTATTTCATTTATATTTGGATCTGAATTTCCGATAGAAAATATTATGTAATTTTTGAGGATCTATTACTAGAGTTTCATTTTAAATGAAAACGTTTTCAAATTAATTTACTTTACACTTCCAAAAAATAATTTTCTAAATTACATGAAATTTATTATTTTACGACACCCTTAATTTTTTCCATAAAATATATTTTATGTTTTCACCACAATTTTTTATTTAATTTTAAAAACAGTTTTCATTCTTGGTAATTGTTTTTTATGAAATATTCTATAAAAAATATATATTTAAAATTCTTGCTATTGAACTCGCAATATAAATATTTTTGATTCTTCATTCCTTACTATGTGATACCAGTTGAAACATTCTTTTAAAATGATGTTTTTCATATATGTTAATATCCATTTGTGTTTATCATGTTAAACTGGGGATATTTTATTTTATAACCACTCACATTCTTAATATAAGTAGATTATTAAATGTTATTTTTTTTCAAAATAATTATTAATAAGTTTTTTTATCTTTCCAAGCCATCCATTGTGTATAGGCATGGTTTTTACTCTAATAAAATTCATTTGTTGACACTCTTTATTTCATTCCTTTGATTTAATTTTTTCACGTAGATACTATATATGGATTGATTTGGAAAATATAGAGAATACATATAAGTTTAATCTACTGGGTATTTTCATTGATTACTTAAGAAAGTTTATTGTTTATTGTTAACTCATTATTTTATATGATTAATACCTTTTTATTATACAAGTGATGGGAGAGGGAAAAATTATACATATCCTCAATGCATACGTAAGTCTCATACCACTGGAAATTTCAATTTTACCAACACTTACATCCCAATGGTTTATGTAAACCGTTGGGAATGGCTATGTATACCAATGGTTTATGTAAACCATTGGTATAGATGATTTTATACAAGATTTTACCAATGGTTTTTCAAAAACACTGGTAAAGGCCTTCCATATCACTTTTTACCAATGGTTTAAGTAAACCATTAAAAAATAGTTTTTAAAAACCGTTGGAAAAAAGTTACGTAAAATACAGACCGGGCATCCATTCCCCCTCAACTCGATTGCAGTTCTGCTCCACTGGATTGGTGCACTAAATCCAATCTTCCTCCTACAATACTTATTCCACATATTGATCGATCTTCAATAAAGGAATTTTTTTCCTCTACAAATCAAATCTGTAAGTGATTCCTTTATTTTGTTGTTCTGCAATAATGTGTTTTTGTTTTCACTTTTGATTTGGCTGAAAGGGGATCTGTGTGGTCATTAATCATTGTTGTTGGTGTTCATTTAGGATTTAATATAGTATGACTTCATTTTACTTGATATATCAAATATTATTGTTGATTTATGTTCAATATTATTATCTTTGACAAGTAATGTTTTTTAAAATTTGGATTTTTCTGAAAGGGGATCTTTGTGGTCATTAATCATGGTTGTCAGTGGTCATTTAGGATGTAATATAGTATGACTTCATTTTAGTTGATATATCCAATATTATTATTGATTAATGTTCGATTTTATTATCTTTTAAAAGTGATGTTGTTTAATAAGTTGTTATTAATGGGTGTAATAATGAAGATATGATATAAGGGTTCACATGGTGTGTATAACGGTTCACATGGAGTCTACGATAATCTAGTGTCCTTGGAATATACATGGGAATGTACACACAATACATGACTTGGATATCCATGAAAATATACATGGCCAATACCTTATGATGAAAAGTATGTTTGGCCAAATGGGGTGCTGAAAACGTCCCATTTACACGTGGATTTGTTTCATGGGTATGCCCACATGATGTGTTGGCCATACTATTGAGTGGGTAGTAATTATCTCATTCAAAACACTTTCATCATGGAAATTCAAGACTACATAGTTAAATGGAAGAACCCATGTTCTAATGACATGCCAGACATGGTTTCTAACTCACCACACCTAAAAATAAACTAGAACACATGTTAAATGCAAGAAATCATCCTATACTTACACTATAACATTGGTTTAATGGAATAAATCATCCTCGTTACTGAATTACATAAAAATATAGGAAAAAAAATTATTCACGAACATCACTGTAATGTATAGGCTTTTTAGAAAACATGTATCCCTTAAATTTCATGGAATTACAGTAGGCACTGATTTAAATTTTCCATGTTTACTGGTGGAATTTTTGTATCTTTGGATAATATGTTCTCAGAACTATAGAGTGGAACCCCATTCGGTGTTTTGAGGTCCACCCATGATAACCCCCTACTTCCTGGACCTAGGAAACCCCCTCTTTCATGGACCCTGGACAACCCCTCCACCCTCCTCCCTGGACCCCGGACAACCCCCACCATCCTTCCTGGACGCTGGACAGCTCCCCTCCTCACTGGACCCCGGACAACCCCACCCACCTTTCTGGACCCAGGACAGCCCCCCCCCCCTTCCTGGAACCTGGACAGCCCCCCACCATTCTCCCTGGACCTCGGACATCAGTGCCTCCTCATTCTTAGAACCACACCTACCATCTATTCCATAATTGACACAATCATTTCTAGGCATGGACATGCTCTTCATACCTCTAGGTTTCAATCCCAAGTAATAATGTACTCCAAGTCATTAGGGGTGGGTAAATAAATCCACTTATTATAAAAATCATTGTGATATTTATAATATGTAAACTGAATCATACGAAAAATAACTTCAACATTCTTAATGTATTGGATCATGATAAACCATTAATGTCTATAACATATAACCACTATAAGAAACATTGATCATTTCTAATAATGATCCATCCTCTTCTAAAGCCTTGTATTAAGGCCCTAAAAATAGGGGTAAATCCTATCAAGAACCTAAAAAAAGAAAAAATGAAATCAGAAATAAATTAATATGAAGACCGAGTAGTACATTAGGGCACTAATAGCATTAATATAATAAAATACATCCCTGTATCTATTGAAGGTCCCTATCCAAAATCAATTGGGACATGATTCAATGAATACACCCTACCAACCTATGATCTATGGCCCCAATCCT
This sequence comes from Viscum album, assembly GCA_963277665.1. Lineage (NCBI taxonomy): Eukaryota > Viridiplantae > Streptophyta > Magnoliopsida > Santalales > Viscaceae > Viscum > Viscum album. The sequence continues at coordinate 1,907,011,740 of OY728137.1, forward strand.
AGGATCCATTAATCCATGGTTATGGTGAAACATGATGAGGCCATAATTACTTTTGATGTGATCCTCATCCAACTCCTCATCCCGATCTCCCTGAATATGTTAAAGTATAAAAGTCAGGTACACTCAACAAGACCCTTAAGGATTATTTATTCCTTGATCCACATCCCATATCTTTTTGGGAAATCCTTGAATATGGGCATTAGAAATTCTATATCTTATTTTCTTATATACAATATTTTTTTTTGTATTTCTTAATATGATTCTCATATAGAGTAATGTTTCAGTTATGCTTTTATTTAAACTAAAAAAATTTCATTTACCTAAATATTTTTTTGATTGAACTTCAATATTATTGAATTTCTTTGAAATGACTTATTTCAATTTTTTACAGAATGGATAGAAGTTGGATATACGAATCTGATTGGATTTCAACTGATTTTCAAAATAATTTGAAAATATTTTTAGATTTTTTATTTGACAATTCTTCAGATAGTGGTCGCATACACTGCCCATAATCTAATTGTGTTGGATGACCATGGTTGAGTCGTGAGGCAATTATCTATCATATAACATAATGTGTTTTCCAAACAAACTATTATGTGTGGAATCACAATGATTCGAAAATGGAATCTGAAAAAGTTTATGATCCAAATGATATGACTGAATTGGAGAGTTTGATATATGATTGGATTCCATTTATTTTGCATCATGAGAAGGAAAGGATGTCTAGCCAACATGATTTCTATACAATCACACACGATCCATCCAATGAAAATGATGATGTTGATAGGGTGAAAAAATTGAATGATGTTGCGACGACTCCAGTATATCGGCAATGTGGTAAAATGAAAAAGTTGGAATTTTTAATCCAATTTTTTCATGGGAAAACTATGTATGGGATTTGAAATACTAAAATAGATTACATTATTACCTTCTTTAAGGAAAAACTTTCAGATGATGCAGATATTCCCTCAAACAACTATATGGCATAGAAGATAGTTGATGAACTTGGATTCTCAAAATAAAATCCATGCATGCCGGAAGGATTGCAGCTTATTTTGGGTGGAAAATGCTGAATGAAATGATTGTATAAAACGTGAAATATCTTTATGGAATCCAAAAGATGATGAAACACCATATCATATGCTACAAAAAGTAATTTGGAACTTTCAATTGATCCCAATATTACAGAACCTTTTCATGGCTGATGAAATATCAGTAAAAATGTGATAGCATGACACTAAGAGAAAAAAGAATAATTAAGAGTTGGTTTACCATGCAGATGGATTTTCATGGCAGATATTTGATGCTCGATATCATGAATTTACATCCAATGTGCGTAATGTGAGACTGGGTCTTTCATGTTACGAGTTTAATCCATTTGGGAATACGCTTACTTCCCACAGCACATGGACGGTTTTCATACACATTTATAACCTTCCCCCATGGTTGTGTATTAAAAAGCCTTACACTTTCTTGATTATACTAATATCTATCCCTTCTGACCCTGGCAGTGATATAGATGTATACATGAAACTCTTATTAAAAGAGTTGAAACTTCTTTGGGATGTGGGTGTGCCTATATACGTTGCATGTTCAAAAGAAATATCTCAGATGCATGTTGCAATAATGTGGATGATCAATGATTTTCCTGCTTATGAAATGATGTCTAGATGGAGCACAAAATGAAAAATTTTCATGTCCTATTTATATGAAGAATAATGGATCGAGAAGACTGAAATATCACCTTAGTTTTTGTTTTATGGGACATCGATGATTCTTGCCAATGAACCATCCATATAGAAACAATCGTCATGGATTTGACAATACCATGGAGTCTGACAATCCACCTTAGCATATTTCTGGAACTGATGTGCTTAATGAATTGAAAGATTTCAGTTATTTATTTGGGAACGGTGTAATGAAATCTATAAAGAGGAAAAAAATTTCCGATGATACCTGTTACAATGGGAAGAAGAAGAGTATATTCTTTGAGTTGTCATATTTTTCAACCAACTTGTAACATCATTGGTTAGATGTAATGCACATTGAAAAGAATATATGTGAAATGTTGCTTTAGATTCTTCTAAATGTAAAGGGTAAGATAATAGATGATTTACGATCTCGATGAGACTTGGTAGATTGGGGGATCAGACCTGAATTGCATCCTGTCAATATTATGAAAATAAATGGAAAGTTCCATGTGCTTCTTATGTGATGACACCTACTGAAAAAATAAATTTCTTGATGTGATGGATACTATTAATGTTCCTGATGGATATTCAAGCAATATCTCAAAACGGGTCAACAGAAAAGAGTTGAAGTTGAAATGTTTGAAGACTCATGATTATCACGTCCTTTTGCATGAGTTGATTCCAATAGAAATCTGTCATCTCTTGAAAATAATGTAAGAGTCTCACTTATTCAGTTGTGAAATTTGTTTAGAGATCATTGTGCTAATAAGTTGTCCAAATACTTCTTTCAAAAATAGTTGATAGAGACACCATTAGTTTTTGGTGAGTTAGATAAAATATTTCCTCTATCATTTTTTACACGCATGTTGCATCTGATTGTCCATCTTCCGACTAAAATAATTCTTGGAGGACCAATTTCATTCTGTTGGATGTATCCAACAGAAAGAAACAAGTACACATTGAAATCATATGTTCAGAACAATAATTATCCCAAAGGTTCTGTTGTGAACGGTTACTTGGATCAAGAATGTAAGGATTTATGCTCAATGTATTTGTCTAATCGTACTATGAGAATAAAAAGACCAATGAGAAATGAAGAATAACAGTATGAGCAAATTGAACCCAATTTTCTATCACTTCCTCAGACAGGAGAAATTCCAGAATCATATACATTGACGACATTAATTCTTGAAGATAGAGAGATGACACATCACACAGTGTCGTTCAATTGTGATTTGTTCGATGAGTAGATCAATTAAGTAAATTATACATGTGTCTCTTAACTTATCTCTTGTAATTTTAAATATTTTTTAAACTATTTTTAATTTTATCTACCTGGAACAAAAAGAATTGATATATATAAAGAATCATTCTTTATCTTGGAGAAGGAAAGAGACTTTTCAAAGCAAATGGTTTTCTACAAGTTTGAAATTGAAGGTAAAATATTTCTGTAATAACTAAATAAAAATAATATTTAATTATGTTTACTATTTGTATATATTTGAGGTATCGAGTTTTCTTGCAGACTCTGTTTCTGAGGAAATAAGAGCTTTGTCTTTTGGTCCTAATACCATGGTTCATGCTTGTAAATGACTTGTGATAAATGGATACAAATTTATTATCACTAAATGAGAATGAAACATGAGAACACAGCATGATGGTGTTATTCTAACTGCCACAACATACTTTTATGTGTGTTCATAAAATAAAAGACCTCGTTATGAAAATGTAGCTTATTATGGAGTCATGGAGAAAATAATTATTTTGTATTATTACTCGCATGGTCGACTCACAATGATGAAATTCCAATGGATTGATTCAATGAAAAGGAAAGGAACCTTTATTGATGATTGTGGATTTCGAGTTATTGACATGACTCGCATTATTGCCACCGATGAATCATATGCATTGAAATCAATGGTGAAACAAGTTTTTATGTCAAAAATCATTGTTCAACATAAATTTGGTGTAATTATTGAAGTAAAGTCCAGACATGTTCTTCATGATGGTGATGTTGAAGTTGACACTATCCCTACTGCAATTGGAAGGAATATGTTTATTACTTATGACGACTCCAACATCTCAATTGTTAGAGTTGATTTTGAACCTGAAGTTGTGGTGGGAAATATATAGAATAATACATTCGTGTTATCACTGACATGTTTCACCTACATCATTAAGAGTGTGTATCATAGTAATTACCTTCTAACCACTATAAATATTCTTATTTCATTATGATTTTTTATCAAAATGGATTTTTTATATTTTGTTTTTTGGGTTACACATTAGTTATATGTTTCTAATTACTTCCATATTTGTTTTCATTACAGGAAATGACACCCATTGAAGAGAGGTGGTGGAAAAAGATGACAAAAAATAATTGTCTCATGACACAGATGGTCATTCCTTCACTCATCCATGTTGTGAGTATTATATTTAAAAAAATATATATTTTAATAACTTATAATATCATGGGTTTAATTTTGTGTTAATTTCTTTTCAGGATCCATCCCCTATATGAGAGATATCAAATGAGGAGCCTGATATTGCTCCTAGTACAAAGGCTGGTGCAAAGAGGGGGGTGGAGTCAGAGTTAGACGATCATCTGGTGGTCCTGGTACTAAGGCCGGTGGTTCAAGGGCTCGTGGTGCGAGAGTTATATGATCCACTAGTCGTACCCGATTGGACTATACCCCTACCACAGACATATCTTCTATGCCCCATTTTGATCCTAGTGTGTCTTTAGGGACACAAGAGATATTTAGGCCTCCGATTATTACACTACCAGTTGGACATAAATCTGTTCCATCATCTTTTGCTTCTGGATCATTATCTTCGAGTTATTATATTACACCTTCTTCGACTCTTGGTCTGACACAGTATGTGGATAAGGAGCGTACACTAAGGGATACTCCACCTATACAGGATATTCCTTTAGCTTCAGCACATCTAGTGATTCCCATTGATTCTCCTACCACAGGTATATTTATATAACTCTAACAAATTTTTATACAAAAATTTATTTTTTTTATAATTTGTACTGATATTTTGTTTCATTAGTAACAGATTCATCTACTGATAGTAGGTGGGGAGGGGGCGTACTTGCTTGAATGTTGTATGGAACCACCAGACATAGTTTATGGCTGAATACAATGATGATGGACAGATGATTGATAAATCTGGCCAGGAATGTCAAGGTTTTTTGGCGACGCTATCCAAATACTCTGACATAATTATGGTCAGCCCTCTCTCTTTGAGAAATCTACCACATGAAGTCAAGGATAATGCGTGGGCACAAATATGGGTAAAAAATCTATTGTATTTAATGTATTATTATTTATTTATTTATATGAATTAATCAATTGGGTGTCAGCTTCGGTTTAACTTCCCTGATGGAGAAGGTGTATGGCCAGCACGTTTGAAGGAGCTAGGAGAGATTTAGAGAGCATATAATCGTGAGCTGTATGTTGGATGGTGTGACAGAGTGGGCATGGAGTAGAAGACATTACCTATCATAGATGACTTCCTGATAGAGCAATATCTCCAAATAATTACCCATTGAGAGACTGCCAAATTTATGTTTTTAATCCCATTTGAGTTATTTAAATGAGAGTTTTCATATTTTACATTAATATTATCTTATTTATTAGTAAATATTATTTAGGAATCTTCTGAAAAAAAAACATTGATTCAAACCAATACCTCTACACTTTGGTGTGAAAAACTATGTGAGATCATTGGAGGCAGCTGGTATGATATAGTTGTTTATAATTTTTCTTTAGGAATTTCCCTTTTTATTGTTTCCAACGTAAATTATGTGATTTGTTGAATATTGAATGTATAATTATACTTGCACTTTATATTGTTTCAATTTCATTACAGAAGCACAAATTGAATATTGAAGGATTTAACCCTCGAGAAGTTTTTTTGATCGAGTAGAACGAAAAAATATGGAACTGCAGTTAATGAACCGACACAAGAAAAGATTGTAAGTTTTAATTTTTTTATTTAAAAGTTTAATAACTATTTTGAAATTTAATAATTTATTATTATTTTTAACAATCTGCTTTAGAGGACCTTTATTCCTAGGAGCCTAACAATTTAGGGCCACATGATCATTTATATCATGTTTTGGGAGATGAGCACCCTGGTCGAGTACGCTGCCGACCTGGTAAGAATATAGTCTCAAAGAGGTATTGGTCCTCTCTAGGTATCCATTCTAGTACCATCGAGTTGGGACAGGTCTTGGAGCATGCAAGACAATATAATAAAAGGTTCACAGAGTTAGAAGAATAGGTTCAAACGAGGGAGAAAGAATTTATGAAATTGATCAAAGCTTTATCTTCATCATTTCCACCAGAGGCCAGTGCAGCTTTTCATACATATATGTCGTCGATGGGTGCATTATCCAATGCAACAGGCGGTAGATCTAGTGCAATGTGAGATGATGATGTTCCTGGTGATGACGAGGATGCTATAGAGGATGAGGGAAAGAATGAGGATGAGGACAAGGGCGAGGATGGGGCCGAGGGCAAGGATGAGGATGATGACGAGGACGATGATGAGGACATAGATGGTGGCGAGGATGAGGATGATGATAAATGTGGTGATGGTGATCAGGGGAAGATTGATCCATTAAATTTTTAAATTCTGTATAACTCCTTATTTTTTAACCTAGGTTTTCACTCAGGTATGGATATTTTTCAATTGAGTAGATCTCTTTATTTTTGACCAAATATGGAAGCCTCTTTAATTTAATAATGCTTTAAATTGAATTTAACTTCTTTCTTAATTCTACATATTTTTATTGAATTTTGTATCTTGAATAAGTTTTCTTTGATATAATTGTTTTATTTGATAAATATAGTCTTGTTATTATGATAAAACCACTCCAACAAAGGTGCGCTATCTGCGAAAACTCACAGTGATAGTTTAGGGTGTGATAATTTGACTCTCCATTAGTAGTTTCAACTAACTATTACCAATTTTAAAAACAAAGAATATAAAATATATATCTTTATCATACCACAATCCCGAATCAATATTCTATTTTTTAACATAAGATCAGTTTCTATAATGTGAAGGACAACTACATATGATTTATTTGGAATCGTGGTCGGATGATTTACCCCCACGGATGTCGCTGGACCGGGCCAACACATCGCGGTCACTCAGTGGTCATGTTGCGGTCACGCCATGGTAAATCCATGGTCACGCCATAGTCACACCACAATCATGTCGTTGTAATGCCATGATTCGGCCCTGCTTCAGGGCAATACCCCGCGGAGGTTCGCAGTCCTGTCGAAATTTGATGTATGATACCTAGATAGAGTTTTAGATACATTGCCCACCATCCTTCCTGGACCCTGGATAGCACCCCACCCCCCTCCCTAGACCCCAAACATCCCCCCAGATAGCCCCCCACCCACCTCAATCTGAGGCATGGTGTGGCCGATACCAGTCAAAGTGTATTTCTTTTGTTTAAAATGGATACTCTTTTAAGTAAAAACAACTAGCATAAAGAAAACCGACCAAATGCATTCGGATTGTGTTGATACAGTAGGAAAATGATCCATGTGTCATTTGTGACGGGTATGAGTCAACCCCGCCTCAATCCGAGGTACGGTGTTGCTGGAACCACTCAAAGTTTCTCACTTTTATTTGAAATGGACAACATTTTAAGTGAAAACAATAATCAGCATATGAAAAACTGACCAAACACATTCGTATTGTGTTGATACATCATAAAATTGATCCATTGATCATTTTTTAAATTTACGAGTCAACCTCACCTCAATCCAAGGCGCAGTGTGGCCAACAGCACTCAAAGTCTCTCTTTTGTTTCAAAAGGACATCATTTTAAGTGAATACAACAACTGACATACGAAAAACTGAACAAAGGCATTCATATTCTGTTGAAACTTTAGTAAAATGATCCATGGGTCATATGTGACGTTTACAAGTCAACCCTTCCTCAATCCGATGGCCGATGTGGCTGGCACTACTAAAACTGTCTCACCTTTATTTGAAATGGACAAGAATTTATGTGAAAACAACAACTGATATACATAAAACTGACCAAATTCATTTGGATACTATCGACACATTAGGAAAATGATCAATGGGTCTTTTTTGACATGTACGGGTCAACCTTGCCTCACTCTGAGGCGCGGTGTGGCCGGAACCACTCAAAGTGTCTCACTTTTCATTGAAATTGACAACATTTTAAGTGAAGACAACAACCAGCATATGGAAAACCAAACAAATGCATTCGGATTGTGTAGATACTTTATATAAAATATTTAATTAATATTTGTGAGGTGTAAGAAAAGACAACACGTCATTCATATGCATGGTTTGCGCGACACAACTGAATATGGGGTTTTTTAGGTGTTTGGCGCGCTTGAAAATTGTCCGTGGGGTGGTAAAAACCAACCAAAAGGCCATGGAATGTCATGAAATCAGATGAAAACAAAGGTTGGGTAAATTTTGAAATGTTCAGCCAGACGGAACGTCAATCCGAGGTGTCTTGTGATCGCGGTGGCCAAAAACGCAATTCGGGTGTCGTAAATGGCCGAAACATGCATTTAACGGTCAAATGCATACCGAAAAACATCCGAATGAATTGAAATCACACAATACCCCCTAATTTTTATTGGTGAGGTTTACAAGGATAAGAAACATCATTCAGACACATGGATTGCGTGGCATGACTGAATATGTGTCTTTAGGTGTTTGGAACACTTGAAAAGCGTGTGTGGGGTGGTCAAAACCGTCCGAACAACCACGGAATGCCATGAAATTAGACGACAAAAAAGTGTGGGTGAATTTTGAAATGGTCATCAACACGACACATCAATCGGAGGTTTCGTGTGACTATAGTGGCTGAAAACACACTCTGTGAGTCGTAAATGGCCAAAACATGCGTTTAACAATCAAATTCATACCGAACGACATGGAAATGACTTGAAATAACATGAAAACACCATAATTATTATTAGTAAGGTTTATTAAAAGAATTCACATCATTCCGATGCATAGTTTGTGTGCCACGACTGAATATGTATTTTCTAGGTGTTTGGCGTGCTTGAAAAGCGTGTGTGGGGTGGTCAAAACCAGCCGAATGACCTTAGAATTCCATGAAAATAGATGACAGCAAAGGGTGGGTAAAATATGAAATGGGCGGCCAGACGACACATCTATTGGAGGTGTCGTGTGACTTCACTGGCCGAAAATGCACTCTGCGTGTTGTAAATGGACAAAACATGTGCTTTACGGTCAAATACTTACCCAAAGAGATCGAAATGACTTAAAATCACATGAAAACACCCTAATTATTATTCTTAAAGTGGAATAATGGATGACACATCATTTGGGCACGCGGTTTGCATGACACGATTGAATATGTGTTTTTTAGGAGTTTGGCGCACTTGAAAATCATGTCTGGGGTGATCAAAACTATCCAAACGACCTCAGAATTCCATGAAATATGATGAAAAAAAAGGGTGGGTGAACTGTGAAATTTTTTGCTAGAAGACACTTCAATCAGAGGTTTCATCTGACCGCGGTGGCCGAAAACGGACTCTATGTGTCGTAAATGGCCAAAACATGCGTTTAACAGTCAAATGTAAACCGAATGAGATCAGAATTAATTGAAATCACACAAAACACCCTAATTTTTATTCGCGAGGTGTACAAGGAGAGGGAACGTCATTCGGATGTGCGGTTTGCATAGCATGAGTGAATATGTATTTTTAGGTGTTTGGCGCGTTTGAAAAACATGCATGGGGTGGTCAAAACGGTCCGAAAGACCTCAGAATGAGATGAAATCAGATGACAACAAAGGGTGGGTGAATTGAGAAATGTTCAGGTAGAATTCACGTCAATCAGAGATTTCATGTGACCGCAGTGGACGATAACCCACTTCGTGTGTCGTAAATGAAATAAACATGTGTTTTATGGTCAAATACATACCGAACGATATCATAATGACTTGAAATCACACGAAAACACCCGAATTATTATTTCTGTGGTGGAAAAAAAAGACAACACATCATTCATATGTACGGTTTGTGTGACATGGTAGAATATGTGTTTTTAGGTGTTTGGTACACTTGAAAAGCGTGCATGGGATGGTCAAAACTAGCCGAAAGACCTCGGAATAACATGAAATTTGTTGACAACAAAGAGTGGGATAATTTTTAAATGGTCTGCCAAAAGAAATGTCAATCAGAGGTGTCGTGTGACCACGGTGGCTGAAAACACACTCCGGACAGCCCCCCCCCCCCATCTACACTGGACATTACCCCCCAGCCAACGGACAACCCCCCACCCTCCCCCCCCACCCACATGAAAGCATTCCCCCCTCCCTGAATGACCCCCACCCCCCTGACATCCCCCACCCCCGGAAATCCCCCCACCCACCCTAGACAGCCCCACCCCCCAAAAAGCCCCACACACCACCCGGACATCCCCCCCACCGCCCAGATAGCCACCCACTCAATTATTTAGTTCTAATATGTAAGTCCTAATGTTATTCATCTATTTTTTATTTTCTGTTATGATTTCTTCTAAACTAGATCCCTCTCTCTTTAGCCAAGCTGGGAACTCCTTCCTCCCTATATATCAATCTGAATTCTATAAATTTTTGAGTAATCTAAATTGGTATGGCTTATCTTAGATTTAATGTTTTTCATATATTAATAATGAGTCTCAACATCCCATCATTAACATGCACCAAAACTCATGTTATAATCCTCAATCACTATTCATTCATTCTATAAAATAACACACAACAAATAAATATCCTATTGTGATTTCATATGAAACCTATGAACACTCAAGAGTACCATATAACAAATTGGTCAACAAGGACTCACATAGATTCTTGAAAAATAAGTTTCAAATTCTAATAAAAATACCCCAGTGGTGAGGAATACATATGGTGACACCATAAACCCATGGATCACCTCAATCCCATCCTCAAACAATGGGTTCTAGGACCAAACCAAAGTTCCTTTAGGAACCCAATACCAAAGACATAATTGAATATTCATACCCACACCCCAAGATAGATATTCATCACACATCACACCCTGGAGAGAAAATTACAATTAGCCACATACCCCATTATTCTAATTGAAATGTATATCAAAAACATGTAGGCTATTCTCGTAACCCATCTCATATGTCGAGATTGACCAATGTTTCCCACTAACACTTTAGTAACCATTTATACATGGATACATAATTATTAGAGGAATTTAAATATCCCATGTGCTTCCTATAACTCATCCTATGTCTAAGCACATGACCACTAACAATTTCTATCTTATGGGTATCATGATCCTTTCCACTCTACCTAAGTTTTTCTTTTGATTTTAAGATACTCAACCCATGACCATGACTAAACATCCCAAGTTCTTCCTATAACTTGTCGGTTTTTTCTCTTATGTGTACTGGTGTTGTGGTTTGAGTGAGGAATTAATTCTAAATTTAGAATACTCTTATGTGTGTTGGTGTTGTGGTTTGTGTGAGTAATGAATTCTAAATTTGGAATACTCTTATGGGTGTTATTACATTTACTATAACATATATTCTTTTTCACTTATGGGTATTATTCCATTTGAATTTATAAATTTCTAAATTTATAAATTTTGGAAAGAATTCTAAATTTTGAATACTTTTCATGGGGATTTTGTATTGGTATTGTTGCATGTTTTGAGAGGGGTTTTTGTATTTTTGCAGGTCTGGAGAGGGTAGAGGGTCCTTATACTGTAAAGCTGAGCTTTTTTATACCAACAGTTTCAAAACCGTTGGTATAGATAATATAATATAACTATACCAATGGTTTTTTATAACCATTGGTATAGGTTTATATGAAGAGTTATAACAAAACCATTGTTATAGCCTTATGACTTTCCATATTCCCTCTATACCAACGATTTCTAACCATTGGTATAATTTTAACACACATATACCAACGGTTTGCAAACCATTGGTATATGTTATACATTAACACACATATACCAACAATTTGTATAAAAATGTTGGTATACCTTTTATTTTGACACCTATACCAACAATTTTCACAGAACCATTGGTATTGGCCTATTGTCACGCCTTACATACCCACGGTTGATAGAACCGTTGTTATACTATATACCAATGGTTTCCAAGCCTTTAACCATGGTTTACAACCATTGGTAAAGTGTAAAATTCCAGTATTTTCATGGCAATTTTTCTTGTCAATTTGGTGTATGTATTATTTATTCAAAAACATATATTCAATGATGTCTTGATGTATATAATAATTTTTTTGATATAGACGTTCAAGTATGTATGATTCCTATACTAAAGCAATTTTGGAAATATCATGATAACTGAAAATATTAATTCCATCACCATGAATTCGATTATTGTTATCAATGTGATTTATTTATTTTAATTTCTTTCCAAATATATATTATTCTCTAATATTGAGTTTATTTTGGTATTAAGATGATTATTTTTTCTCATATAATATTTATTCCATATTTATGTCTGGATTGTGTGAGTTATTTTTTCCCTTAAGGGACATTTGAGCTCAACCCTTGTTATGTTTACATTTACATGGGATATATTGAAAATTATTATACATTGTATATCTTACAGGATAACTTGTTTGGACAATTTATGGGAGATGTTAAAGGCTTTTTATGACCAAACTAGTTCTTAGTAACTTTAGGGAATAATGTCCACGTGATTGAATTTATCAGTAAATGATATTTTCTAAATATCTAATGATCTAAAAAAATTATATTTTTCATATTAGAAATGAAATAATAATTATTGAAATTGTAATAAAGGATGGTTATATCAAATATTTTACAGTTAGTGTAAATGAAATTCTATAATTTATGTGTTTAAATAATTAGGCTTGAGATTTTTGTTCTAGGGAACCTCACCCTCTATATAATATTTTTATAAAAAATGAAAAATGTATTTCATATTGGTTGTAGTCGATACATATGAATGGGCGACATTTTTATTTTTTTATCTGATTAAAATATAAGAATGGAAATAATCATTTATCTTTGATGAATCATAATTATGTCATAGATAACATATTTACTCATTAAATAGATCTTTAAAACCATTCATGTGAAGAATTAATGAAAAATGGAATTACATCACCCATAGAGGTGGTAGTTTTCTCATATGCATGAGTTATGCTTTCATTTCCTATTGAATAGAAAAGATGTAGATGGATTTTTCTCAATAAAAATAATAATAATTTGATAACTAATGGTACTTAAGTTATTATATTATGATTATTAAATATTATTTGGAAGATGTGGAAGAAGACAAAAACATGAATGAGCTTGGTTAAGTCAATTACAACTTCCATAGGTATCCCCCTTCTAATATATCTTCAAGACTTATTAGGTTAGTATTTTTGTTTGACCAGAACCTCTAGGTCATGGATAAGTGTGTTTGGAATGGGTTTAATAAAATATTGGATGTGAAACAGTGATCAATGAGTATTGATAAGTTAGGGGGTTAGGGTCTCCTTTTATAGGTGAGAGGATTGAAACCTTCATAAATACTCTAAATATTATAATAATCAAAAGATATATTCATGGTAAGGTGAATAAATGAACATTTTTTTCAAATATATTGAAATATAGGGTCAAAATCCACTTATATAATCATATTTAGACAACATTTAATGATATATAAATCTTTATCTATTAGTTTAACCAATTTTCAAACCTTTTAATCCTTACTATAAGGAAAATATATTACTATGTCGACTATACATTATGAATTAAAATGAATTGAAATATATTAAATAATTTTAATATTATTACTCTTGATATAGAAACCATTTTAAAAGAAATAATTTCTTGAGGTTGTAAAAATTTCTTTTAAAAAAAGTACGTGAAACATAATTAAAAATAGTATACTAGAAAATTCCCATTAGGAATAAAAATTGGATTTTCAAGAAAATCATATTTAATATTGATTATACAGAAATTTATTATATTATTAATAAAAATAGAGTTATGTGAATTTAAATATAATCAAAAAACTAATGTAACAATTAATTTACATGATTAATAAAAAGCATAATTTTTTTACTTTTCTTAGAATAAAAAAATCTCTTATACTCTAAGATGTAAAATATGGGATTCTAAATTCAACATAATATATTCAATTCATTTTTTTAATTATAAAAAATATATATTTTTATATTTTTTCTCCGAAACATTCAAATAATTGATATATCATGATGATGTTATAAATATTATAGTGTTATGTACAATATTACTTTCCCTATTTACTAAAAAGTCAACCAATTCACATAATTCTTAAAAATTCACCAAATCTAATTATGACATGCTAATTTCAATAATAATGTTCATTTAATAAAAAAAATCTAGGTTTATATAAATTTATATTTGAGGAGAAAATATAAATGGGGATGAAAAATACATTTTATTTAATATTTGTCTTTTTAAACATCACGTATTGTTAATCTTATTTCACATAAAATTATAATTAATTGAGTGTTAATATATTATTACATTCATTTAAATCATAAAAAAGTGACCAATTTATTAAAATACACAACAAATTTAAGAAATATATTTAAAAAATAACAATTTTAACAATTAATGATTTTAATCACATGAAACCGATTATTTATTTTATAATCATTAAATTTTATTAAGAAAAACTAAATATATCAATGTAACCCTAAAAATTTATTATTATCATTCAATTTACTAATTTTTTATTCTTATTTTAATTTTATTATGTCATTACTCATTTTATTCCGATTTTCCATGTGTTAAAAGCTATTAAAAATACTGTTTATTTGAAAGAAAATACATACTAAAATCTTAAGGTGAAATATTATCCGCTCTTTAATAAATTTCATAATCAAAATTTTATTTCTTTCTTACTATAATACATTTATCTTAAAATAGTTATAGTTTTATATGTATATTTCATCAAGGTAAGTTATTATTATGTTACTACCAATAATTTTATTATTTATAGGAAAATATTTCTAAAAGAACATACACAACATTATAAGACCTATAATTATGAAATTTTTTCCAGAGGAATACCTTGATAGCTGAGAGATATTCCTCACATAATGTATGATAATTTTATCCTCATCTTTTCATAGTTTGATAAATTATTATACCATTGAGATAAATAATATGAGAAAATATAATTTGATTATTTATTTCCATTCAATAAAGAGAATTTTATTCTTTGGTTGTATTTCAAGTAGTTTTATAACTCTTCATCATCTCATATTCTAAAAGATAAATAAAATAAATGAATTTTTAATGCTAGAAACTTTATAATCAACTTTTAATGAATCATAATATCCATATAAGTATGACTAATTATTCCTCCTATGGCTACCCATTTACTAAACAAATAGTTTAAAAAAGTCAAGGTAATGGTTAATATGAATAAGACTTCAAGTGAATAAGTATTAAATTAATATCTAAAATTTCAACAATAACACCAAATTTTTACATAAATAATTTTTTAAATAACTAAATTCTAAAGAATATCAAAATATACAAGAAAAAAATTAAAAACCCAAAAAAAGACATGTTTTGTCACATATTCATTATAATAAACATAACATTATATTTTATAAATTATTTAAGTGATATAATAATTAATAATCCTCCTAATTATATCCTAAACCCCAATTTTGTTTTATTAAGTCGAGGTCACCTATATGAATAAAAACAAAAATTTAATCTAGGGAATATTTGAGTGTAATTCCCAAAAAATTTATAAATGAAATTACCTTCTTAAAGAATATATTTCTTATTATGTAATGTAGGTATAGAATATTGATTCACTATATTTCAATTTTTTCCATTTTAATATATATCCATAATTTGACTATAAATATCAAAAGAACCTTAATCATCATAAATTTAGTTAATATAACTATTCATCTGTGATAATTAAGATTAATAAATATTAAGTGTCCTAAACAAATCCCCATCCAAGATTTAATAAATGATAAATTTGATAGAACATTTATAGGATAATTTCAAACTAATACAGATCACTGCCCCAACAATGTCTACAAACCACCCTAAGGAAATACTACCATCACACACCTTACCCTTCGGGAGAATAATGGTGCAATAAAGGATTATGTATCTAGAATATAGTATGATGGATTTTTATATTTTCATTTGTTAAAATAATATTTATATTTATAACTTTTCATTATTAATTTATATATATACATGATTATATATTGACTTTCATAAAAATTAGACTCTGGTGTGAAGAAACCAAAATGACATTTTTTGAAAATATTTTGCTTCTATGACAACACACTTTTTGAAAAATTCAATGATTTTGAAAAAATTTTTATTTTAATTTAATATTCTTATTAAAAAATATTTATTTAAATATTGATGATAATATAATTTAATGAATGATGGTGTAATTTTATAAGGGTCAAAAAGTTTTTATTATGGTAAAAACCTGTACTTTTCAATAAATGAACATATTATTATTTAAATTTGAAAGGTCTCATATTTAGAAAAATAATTTTTAAAATAATTTTTATTTTTGAAATCATTACATTGAAATTATACAATTGTTAATTTTTCATAATATTCTTAGTCATTAGATGTTTTGGTTTATAATTAATTTCAGTAAAAATATATGGTTTATGTTATGAAATCATAATTTCCCAAAAGTGATGTAAGAAATAATATGAATCAAATCCATGAAAATAAAATAGATTTTCCCATTAAAAATAATGTGTTTTATAGTAATTTGATTAATTTTATAAACCTAATATGAATCCCCAAAAACCTATATCATATTTTAATGTTTTTAAATACAATTCATTATGAACATTACTCACTTGAACATCCTAAAAGGTATTATTTCAATGATTTTATTTCATAACCTAATTAAATATTGTAAACCACTTCTCTTTACTATAAATTATGGGGAATCATACAAGGAGGGGTTTGGGTTTTTATTATATTTTCACTTAGGGTCCAAAATCTATGTTTAAACAATAAAAAATAATTCCCCTCTTTTTTAATATAAATACCAACCCAACCTTCAATTACCCATGGCTAAAAACCCATTGATCATGAATGTCCTCTCAAAATCCCTCTCTAATTCCCTTCAATATTGGTCCCACATTCTTAAGAAACCCCCCATGTTTTTAAAAGCACCCACACATGTTAAGGGATTTTCTTCCTCATACTTTTCATTGAAATACTTTATTTGATATAAGTCTTTTTATTTCCAAAATTTAATATTGTAATGCTTTTTTACACATCCCATTACAATCCTTATTATTTGAATGTAATGAGGGCTCACATTAATCCCTCCTTAATCCCTTCCATGAAACATTACGTACACTTGTTAGGATTCCAAAATCATCTCATTATTTTAAATTCCAATCTTTTCATTGTGAATACCGATCCCTATTTTCATTTAATTATTTTTACCCATACGTAACTATAATTTTTTTTTGGAATTCTCTGTATGTTACCCACACTTCATAATCATGTGATTAAAAGTGGTTAACAATGTTCTTATAGTGCATGATATATATGGAAAAACAATTTTGTATATGATACGAATGTGATGGATGGGCCCAAAATTATATACCCCAATATTGAACTCGGTAAAATTTGTAACTCATGATAGACCATATATAGTGTTTGGGTTGTTATCCTTATCAAAATATTTATTATGTCTTAGTGGTTATCCTTGAATTCTACTTATAAATTCATGTTTCATATTGTTTCCAGATTCCTATGATGAATTGATTCTATCAAATTATAACATCATTTCATGTTCATGATTATGATTCTAATTCTTTTATGTAATCACGTTATGACACATGTTTAAAATATACAACATTAATCTATGTAACACTTTGAATATTCTCTTAATGAGATTTATATACCACCCCTTTATTTTGTATGTCCCGAGGTTTTCCCATGCAGTTTTGGAAGATCAATGGAATTTTAATTTAATGTTATATAGTTTTTATGTATTGAAATTTTATACTGGTTTTAATTTATTGTGTTATGTATCTAATTACACAAAGACACTAGGAGAATCAATCTTTTTCTATTATATTATCAGTATCCTTTCATGAAATATTGTGTATAAAATATAAGGGTTTTTGTAGTTGGTATCAGAGAAAGGTCCAGTTTTTCTGGGGATTAGGACTACAAAACATTATTGAAATCCTTAGGGATATGCCTCGTGATTGTAAAAAATCACTAAATTTTGGAAAAGTATAAATTTATTCGATTTTAATGAAACACTACTAGATAACTAACCTTTACCAACGGTTTGGAACCGTTGGTATAGGCCTCCAAACCGTTGGTATAGCATATACCAACGGTTTGGAGAACTGTAGCCAAGTAAGCCGTTGGGATAGGTCTATACCAACAGTTTTCCAAAAAACCGTTGGTATAGACCTATGCCAACGGTTTTGGAAACTGTTGGTATAGGTAATATGAAATCTATACCAATGGTAATGGAACCATTGGTATATAAATTCCAAAAATAAAACATTCGCTGGGATTTGATCCTAGGACCCCTCGTTTATCATTGAACGACTCAACCACTAACCTAACATGACTTTTGTGATCATAATTACATAAATATATATATATGTATTCTCATAAATATTTTAAATTTTGATTTATATAATGTTCTCGGTATGAAGGTTCGATAAAAAATAAATGTACCTATACCAACGGTTGTTAAAACCGTTGGTATAGGTCATTGGTTGAGATTTTCATTCTGTGGAGGATGTTGCATTTTGGCCCACTTTTCCCAACGGTTTGGCCAAACCGTTGGGAAAAGTGGCCAATTTGGGGGCCTTTCCCAACGGTTTGGACAAACCGTTGGGATAGGTCTACCTTTCCCAACGGTTTGGCCAAACAGTTGGGAAAGGGGGCCAATTTAGGGGCCATTCCCAAGGGTTTGGCCAAACCGTTGGGATAGGTCTACCTTTCCCAACAGTTTGGCCAAACCGTTGGGAAAGGTGGCCAATTTGGGGGCCTTTCCCAATGGTTTGGCCAAACCGTTAGGATAGGTCTACCTTTCCCAACAGTTTGGCCAAACCGTTGGTATAGAAGCGTTGGGAAAGATCTAATTTCTAGTAGTGAAAATTGATACCACCATAGATACTAGAAAGTGTATATAGTTATGTAATAGATGTACCCTGTGTAAATAATTATGAAAGGGCATGTATTGTATTAACTCATAATATGCCTGGTGCCTGAAAAGTATTTGTAATACTTAACAACTGTACTGATACTATTGGGGGGATATTCTTTAGTAAATTACATGATTTTTACATTTCACTATAAAGAGAATAAGAGTGACTACAATATTTATATTAAACAATGTCATGACCCATCCCCCAGGGACCGTTCCAGGACTACCCCAAGCCTACCTTTCATAGACTAGGGGCTGGAGACTAGCACCGAAGGCATATTCCCTAAAATTGGAAAGGCATTGCCTTTATAACCTGTAATACACACAACACATCACACAAAAATATACGAACTCAAGCAAAATGAATAGTAAACATAGTGAGTTTATAAAGAATAAAGGGCCAAAATATAAGCCCAACTATAAAGTAAAAGGAAAAATGGGAAGTACAGGATGACTAATAGGTGAAAAACAGCTCTTGGATCATCCACCGTGAATCCTCTCTAAAGGGTAGGTACATATCACGAACGACCATCTCTACGATTCGCTTTGTTTGACATCCACCTATGAGCTACCTCTAGTCTTAGTACTCTCATCCTCAGTCAGCGTTGTCCATCATCTGCACCAAACACAACATGGTGCGGGCATAGCCCATGTAGTGGTGTGTATAATGATACTCAGTAGGGACCCCGATACCATCAAGGACTCACAAAATCTATTAGAGGATAAACCACAATGCATGAAGTC
Source organism: Viscum album (assembly GCA_963277665.1). Classification (NCBI taxonomy): domain Eukaryota; kingdom Viridiplantae; phylum Streptophyta; class Magnoliopsida; order Santalales; family Viscaceae; genus Viscum; species Viscum album. Next base: position 1,907,031,425 of record OY728137.1, read on the forward strand.
AATTGTCTACCCTACTTAGGTATATTCCCATACATATACCTAAGTTATCTAGTATACCCATCTCAATCAAGAGAAAAACACAGAGTCCAACTCCGAAGCCCCAAGATCAATTGTTTCACAAATGAAGAAATACAATGAAGGGATGTACCACATAGGTACGCCACATAGAATAATTCCACCAAGGTATTACCACGAAGGAAAGTACCAGACAGGTATAGACTCATCTCACATCAGGTATAACGTAGATACAGTAGTATAGATGATTAGATTTAACTATTTAATTATCTTACTTTTTTAAGAGGCAGACCCATGAAGGATCTCTAATCATCATCAGACCCAAAAAACGATCTCTAGGTGCTAACAGACACTGGATTTCTTGGTGCTGACCCACACAGGATCGCTCGGTGCTGACCCACACAGGATCAGTCGGTGATGACCCACACAGGATATCTAGGTGCTAACCCACATTGGATCGCTAGGTGTTGACCCACACAGGATCTCTTGGGTAGTCCCGCATGGAATCCTAGAGCGGTTCCATGTGGTACCTTCAATCACAGACCCATGAAGGATCTCTTACTCATGTCAGATCCCGCTACTGGACACCTGCACTAATCTTTCTCATTTTTGGGAAGGTATTCTTCTTAAACCACTAGCTGATACTCCAACAACCACAAGGCCCCACGAAGAAGTATCTCAACAGACTGCCAGGTCATTGGTATCTCAATGTAATAGACGGTTCATCAATCGGATGCCCGTTCTATAAGTTATTAGCCTTTTCGTACCAAGGGCCCGGTTGGATTCATGATCAATCCAACCTAACCACACTCCAAAATTATTCAAAACATCAGTGGGGTATACTCAAAGCTACCATATCGCTATATGGTTTCCTATTCCAGTGACAGTTCGTCAAATAGACGTCTGGTGCCAAAGTTATGGAGAAACGAGTGTAAATGGGTCGTAGTGGGTCTTGTTCCGGTCCGACACAGTTTGGGTCTCCCTGGTCCGACCTATTGGGTTTGGCTCAGCCCGTTGGGTGGTCCGGCAGGCCACATGGGCTTTGAGGGGCCATGGTGGGTGGTATTGATAGCCATGGGGCCATACAAAGAGACACGGGGCAGTGCGATGAGGCAACGAGGCGGCATTGGCCACAGGGCTACGTTGGCTGAGGGGTGGCCCGGATAGCCGTGGCACGGTGCAGCGAGGTTGCGGGGTGACGGGGGCCACGGAGCGCGGAGGTCGCGGGCGACGGAGGTCGTGGAGCGGCGTAGCGGCGCCGACACCTATGGCGCGGCCGGTGGTGGTGCTGGCTGCTGTTCTCAAGCCCCTACATGGTTGGTCGCTGACCTCCTCCAACACATATAACACCACAAATAATCACAAGAATTGCAGAGAGGAAGATCCATGTTTGTTTGGACTACACCTTCCGCGTTAGAGCGGTAGAAAGTGGTTATAATCTCTCTTTGAATCATGAAGAGTCGTCAAGAACAAAAAATGGAAGAATTTCAACCGACCATTGTACATCATTCGTTTTTTTCGTCGATGTGGAGGGAAAGAAAATCGTCAATTGGAGACGTCCTACATTGGAGGATTTCCCTAGGAAGAAGTTGAAGTCATGCGTCTACGTTCTTCATTGGAGGAGCGTTCTTCGTGGAAGAATTTCTTCATTGGAGAAAGCAATCCTCCAAGAGCTCTCCCCCAAGATCAAAATATCCAATAGTTGTGTTTCCCTAATTTTAATTGTTGGCACAATTTCAAATTGGATTAATTAATTACATAGTGGATGGCATGATAAATTAATGGGGGCACCATTAAAGTGGGGGAATTTTAAGTGGCTTCCCCACCCTTAAGAGGGAGTTGAAGGGGTTTTTAACCTCGGGTGGTCCCCACCACGATAACCCCTCATGGGAGGGTAGTTCAGATAGTCCCCACCGACATAACCACTCGTGGGACATTTATTTCAGGTAGTCCCCACCTATAAAACATCCACATGGATGTTTTAAAAGAAATATATAAATATAAATAAAATGTTGCACTATTTTATTTCATTATATTATTTCACAAATAATTGAAAAACTATCTTCCACCCTTGACCTACTGTGGTCGAGGTGAAGGACTCCTTAAGTGAATATCGGTGTTGTGAGTTCAACGATGCACTCATATTTCAATTCCGAGCACTGGTTTAAATGTTATGAACACTCGCTCATACGTTTACTGAAAGTACCCAAAAAAAAGATTAGAAATTCGTTCTGAGCACACTAGGCCTCAGAATCACATGCCTCCAATTTTTCCAGACTTGTAAAATTCCAGTTTAACTAAAAAAATTCATGGAAATTCTAGGTCTTTACATTCTCCCCACCTCATGGATTTACATCCCCGTAATCCACAACTCAAAACTAGGAAAACAAGTGGGGGTATTGAGCACGTATCTAAGCCTCTCACCCCTATGTGCTCTCTTGGAAGTTCCAGTCTTACCAATGAACGTGCATCAGAGTTAATAAACTATCCATAAAGGACCACCTCCTGTCAATTCTCAATCTCTTTTGAAACCTCAGTAAAAGTCTCCCCATCGTCGACGTCCAGCTCGCCATGGTCCATGATGTGAGAAGGGTCATGCACGTATATCCTCCTCTGGGATACGTGGAAGACGTTGTGCACCCAATGCAACTGAGGTCGAAGAGCTAATCAATAATCCACCTCTCAAACTCTTCTAAGGACCTGAAAATGTCCGATTAATCTCAGAGATAACATTACACCTCGGCCACATCTCATCAAACCTCATCAAGGCGAGACCTATATAAAGACGTGATCATCATCCTCGAACTTCAGAGGTCTTCGTCTCCTGTTCGCAGAAGACTTATGACTGCTCTGTGTAGTTTTCACCCACTCTTGGATGATCTAAACCATCTCTGGGGTATCCTATACCATCTTTGGGCTCACTAGTGTTGACTCCCCTAGGTCAGTCCAACTCAAAGTTGATCTTTATGGTTTTCCGTTCAACTCCTCAAAAGGATCCATCCTAATGGTGGAGTGATAGTTTTTGTTGTATGAAAACTCCACCAAAGAAAAGTGATCCTCTTAGCTATGACCGAAGTTGAGGACGCAGGCATACGGCATGTCCTCAAGGGTCTGAATCGTTATCTCAGTCTGGGCATCCGTCTACGGATGGAAGGCGGTGCTCAAATGAAGCTGCATCCCGAAAGCCTCCTGTAACCCCTTCCATAGTCAAGAAGTAAAACATGCATCACAATTGAAGAAAATAGTCAAGTGTAATCCATGTAACCACACAATCTTCTACACATAGAAGCATCCCAATCTCTATACTAAACCCTTCACTTAGATCAAGAAGAAGTGGGCCGACTTGGTGAGTGGGTTGATGATCACCCAGATAGAATCATGGCATCTGGATGTTCGTGGAAGTCATGTAACGAAGCCCATGGATATCCATTCCCACATCCACTCTGTGACCTCTAAAGGCTAAACCAAGGCTGTTGGTACCTGATGCTCCACCTTCACATGAATTGAGGCTCTGAGAGACAAACTCTACTACTGATTTTTTCATTCCCGGCCATTAGTGCTGTCATCGGAGATCCTGGCACATCTTCGCCACTTTTGAATGTACCGCTAGCGAGGACATGTGTAACTCTCTCAAAAATTCCTCAGAAAGAGACACTGGTATAATGTTACATCCTCCGAAGAGGATGACGTGCTCCCCACCTTCAGAAAATACATCAGGTGCATGTCTTGTCGATATCTGAGCATGTCGAGCGTTGCAGTCTGCGTCCCTGCACTATGCCTCCCGGACTTGCTGATGAAGTGGGGGAGTGACTGTAAGAAACAGAAGGAAAATTGCTTCTTATCGATCCACAAAGGATATCTTCAAAGTGGCCAAATGCTCCTTCACCTCTCCAAGTAGTTGTATACTAGACCTCCTGCTGTGTGAATCTACTACAACATTCCCCTTCCCCAGAGTATAGACTATCTCAGAGTCTTTGTCCTAGATGAACTCAAGACAACGTCATTGTCTTAGGTTTATGTCATTCTGAGAGAATATATAACTGAGACTCTTGTTATCAGTGTACACTGTAAAATGATTTCCCATCAAGTAATGTCGCCACATCTTCAAGGCAAAGACCACTACTCTTAACTCCAGGTCATGGGTTGCGTAGTTCTTCTCGTGTTGTCTCAGCTATCGAGAACAATATGCGATCACTGATCGCTCCTAAATCAGGACACATCCGAGCCCAGTCCCTGATGTGTCGTAGTAGACTACATACCCTATGCCTTCCTCTGGTAGCCTCAAAATGGAGGAACTAGTCTGCCTCTACCTCATCTCCTGAAAACTCTGCTAGCATCTCTCTGACCACACGAAGGGTTGCCCCTTCTTCATCAAGGCAGAATGTGGTGCTGCAACTCTGGAAAAACCTGTCACAAATATCTGGTAGTATTCGGACAAACCTAGGAAAATCCATACCTCCTTCACACTCCTGGGTGGATCCCAATAAAGTACCACCTCAATCTTCTTTGCATCCACTACAACTCTGGCCTCCAAGATGACATGTCCCAGAAAGTGAACCTCTCGGATCTAGAACTGGCACTTCGAGAGAATACCATAAAGATGGTGCTCTCAGAGTGTGTCTAGAACTACCTGTAAATGGTAGGCATGCTCCTCCTAAGTAGTCGAGTATATCAAAATGTCGTCGATTAAGACTACTACACATCCATCAAGGTATGGCTGAGAGATCTTGTTGATGAGTCTCAGGAAAACTGATGGTGCTTTGTTTACACATAATGGCATAACCAAGAACTATTAATGGCCATACTGACACCTGAACGTTGACTTTTATACATCCTCATCTCACACTCTGAGCTGGTGATTGTCTGATCCGAGGTCTATCTTCATGAACCACCGTTCTCCCTTCAACTGATCAAAGAGGTCGTCAATCCTCAGGAGTGGGTACTTGTTCTTCACGGTCACCTGATTCAGGCACCGATAGTCAAAAAAAGTCTAAAACTACCATCTACCTTCATGGAGAACAAAATCATGACTTCCCAAAGTGAATCACTGGGCTGAATGAATCACTTCCCTTTCAAGTCCTCTAACTATACCCGCAATTCAGGAAGCTCCACGGGAGCCTTATGATACGCTGGTGAAGATATCGGTGTCATCCTGGGGTACAAGTCAATGTAAAAGTACACCTCTCTACAAAGAGGTAGACCCATAACATCATTAGGGAAGACATCCGCATACTGGTCCACCACTACAGGATAAATCAGACTCTCCACATCAACCACTCTGTGTGTAAGGCTAGCCAACTGATTAGTGATTGGTTGCATCCTCCTTCGGGTAAGTCCATTATGCGCTTCAAAGGATCCCTTCTTTCTAGTGAAGGTAAACCTGGTCCCATCCTTGTGAACACACCACACATTGTGACTAATAGAGTCAATCTAATCATGGACTATGGATAACATGTCCACACCCATGATGAAATCATAAGGCCTCAACACCGCTAGTAGGAGATCCCAGGCGAAGCTCTCAGCTCCTCGAGTAATCTTTCACTACCGGAACCCGTCCGTAATCATCAAATCCACTCCTGTAGGAGTCCTTAGATGTAAGGATCAATCCAATGAATCCCTCAGAATCTCAGAGCTCTAAACAAAGGTAGTGGAAATAATAGAATGACTGACACTTGTGTCTATATGTACTACCGCTAAGGTGGAGTAGACACCGATCATACCTCATATCATCTTCGGAGCACCATGATCGTAGGCCTTAGCTTTCTAGATATGACCATTCCCCTATCCAACTATTCCATGCGGTCACGGTGGACCTCTTGGTGGTGGTGGAGGTAACATCATGAATCGTCTCCCACCACCAGCTACACGGCCAGCTCCTCTGCCATGTTCTCCTGCTCCCTGCAGACCTCCTCAGTCAAATCTCTATCTCAGCCTGGGCGGTCCATAGATCATCTTCGGATCATCTGTACAGTGGGTTGGAGATTCATGATCCATGTGACCCTACCCTCCACATACATAACACTACCTACTCCTGGCATGACTAGCTCTTCCTCGGGTGCCTCACACAACCAACCTTGAATACATTTTTTTTCCACCTGTAAGTCTAGTCCTCTTAGAACTCTATGTCATCTGTCGGCTTCCAGCTGTAGAAGACTCCACTACGTGTTGACTAGTAGTGGGTCTCACCGCTAGTGACCACTCAGTAAGGAAACTCTCTACTAAAAGGTATCACTCTAACACCCTCGCATGTGTTTGGATGTTGAGTGAGATATTCGAATCCCTGATCTCCTGCCTGAGTCCCTGATCTACGGTTCAGGCTTTGTAGAATGGGTCCGTCCTCTTATTTATGTAGTAGTGTGAGAGGTCAGTGAACCTCACTGAGTATTGATCTACATTCATGATGCCCTGCTGTAGATGATGTAGCTCCTAAATGTGTACTGTGCGAAGAGTCGCTGGAACAAACTCTGCTCGAAACAGTTTCTCGATGTTCGCCCAAAGAAGTGTCACCTCATCGTGAACTTGGAGCATCAACCCCACCATCTTATTGATGCTGCCTATGGAAGGCTGTCGAAAAGGATCATAATGAGATCATGTAGTGTCCCAACCAGTCAGAAAACTCACACCACAACCTCTAACCAATCCTTAGTTGCATGTGTGTCTGTCTCTCCCCTAAAACTGGGTGGCCTCTAGAATTGAAAATCCTGTAATGTGCTCAAGTGGTGTCAACCCTTTTCTAAAAGAGCTGGTGGCATCGGTGGCCCAACAGGTAATAGTACCACTGGTGCCTCTGCTTGTTCCTCTACCGGAAAAGGGCCCTGTACTGAGGCCTCATCGCTCAGTGGGATATCATCTCGTACCATATATCGAACCTTAGCTGGCTGTGTGAATGGAGGCATGCTAAAAATAAACAGGTGCACCATGGTCTATATGTTATACCTGGTGCTATGACTCAATGAGATCACAAATAAAACTCTTCAAAACACACATGTAAACAGTGTTTTCATGTACTGAGTTGGAAATCAGAATTCAGGGTCCTAGTGTATGGATATTTCATCCGCTGCACCAACACTGGATTCCCAAAACTCATAACCACACTCACTATACTTAACACAATTTCCGTTAAAAAGAATGATCAGAGTCCTATGTTCTATGGTAGAACCAAATCCTCTGATACCAATTTGTCACATCTCGTCCCCCGAGGCCTATGTCGTGACTACCCCAAGCCCACCTTCCATAGGCTAGGGGTTGGCGACTAGCACAAAAAGAGTATTCCCTAAAACTGGGAAGGAATTTCTTTTATAACCTGTAACACACACAACCTATGACCCATCAAGATACGAACTCATGTAAACTGAATAGAAAACGGAGTGAGTACAATAAGAAAAAGGGGCCAGAATACATGCCCAACTAGAAAGTAGAAGTAAAACTGGGAAGTACAAGAAGATTGATAGGTCAAAAGTATCTCCTGGATCATCCACCATGAATCCTACCTGAAGGTTAGGTACAACTCAGGAATGGTCATCTCTACGGTTCACCTCATCTAACATCCACCACCAAGCTACCACCAGTCCGGGTACTCTCATCCTCAGTCAACGATGCCTGTCGTTTGCACTGAAAACAACAGGGTGCGGGGATAGCCTATGTATGGGTGAGTATAATGATACTCAGTAGGGTCCCTGAGACCCTCAATGTCTCACAAAATGCACAATAGATAAACCACAAAATCTTGAAGTCAACTGTTAACCCTACTTAGGTATTTTCTCATACATATACCTAAGTTATCATGTATACCAATATCAATCAAGAGGAAAACATAGATTCTAACTCCAAATCCCCAAGATCAACTATTCCACAAAGGAATAAATAGCACAATGGCATGTACCACACATGTATACCACACATAAGAATACAACCATGGTATTACCATGAATGAAAGTACTACACAGGTATAGAATCATCTCACACCAGTTATAACTTAGGTACATTAGTAAAGATGATTAAATATAACTACTAGATCATATTACTCTGTTAAGTGGAAGACCCAAGAAGGATCGCTAATCATCATCAGACACACAAAGGATCTCTAAGTTCTGACACACATAGGATCTCTCGGTGCTGACCCACAGAGGATCGCTCGGTGCTGGCCCACACCTGATCGCTCGGTGCTGACCCACATAGGATTGTTAAGTGCTGACCCAAACTGTATCTCTAGGTGATGACCCACACATTATCGCTCGGGTAGTCCTGCATTAGATCCTAGATAGGTTCCATTTGGGACCCTCAATCATAGTCCCACAAAGGATATCTTCCTAAAGTCACACCCAGCTACTGGGCTCTCGCGCAAAGCTCGCTTGTCTCCGGGATGGTCCGCTCCTCAATCCACTGTTCAATACTCCAACTTCTATGAAGTCTCACGAATAAGTATATCAAATTACCTCTATGTCATAGGGATCTCAACGCAAAATACGATGCGTCAATCGGATGCCTGATCTGTATGTTATTAGCCTTTTCGTCCCAAGGGACCGGTTGGATTCCTGCTCGATCCAACCTGACCATACTCAAAATTTACCCAAAACTATAGTGGGTTATAATTAAAGGTATGGAATCACTCCAAGGTTTCCAGCGCCACTAATGGTTCTTCAAATGAACAGCTGGTTCCAATTTTATGTCCAAACGAGTGTAAGTGGTTCTTAGTGGGTCTTGGTCCGGTCCGACCCGGTCGGGCCGACCTGAGCCGACCCAGATTGGGACGACCTGGTTTGGCTTGAACCGATCCAACCCGTTGGGTCCGGCCCAGCCTTCTAGGTAGCCCAGCTGGCTGGGTCCAGCTCAGCCTACACTAGGCGGCATGGCCCATTGGGCGGTCTGGCAGTCCGTGAGGGGCCGCAGATGGCGGCGTGATGTTGTGGGGGCCTCAATGGTAGTGTGAGGCCGTGGGGGATGCGTGGGCAGCAGGATGCTACGGGGTGGCACCTCAAGGCCGCGGGAAGGTGGAGCACTGTAGGGAGGCACATCTGGGCCATGGGTGGTGGCGGCCGCAGATGGCGAAGGCCGCGGGCGGCGGCTGCCGCCGATGGCGGAGGCCGTGGGTGGTGGGGGCTGTGAAGCGGAACCAGGCTGACATCGCCATCATCGCGTCCAGTGGTGGTGTCGGCCTCCGTTGTCATTCCCCTTCATGGTTGGTATCTGAACTACTACATCATGTATAACACCAAAAATCATTACAATAATTATAGAGATGACGAGCCATATTTATTTGGCCCACACTCTCCGCATTATAGTGGTAGAAGGAAACTATAATCTCTCTTTGAATTACAAAAGAGTCATCAAGAACGCAAAATTGAAAAATTTCAAACAACCACCCTACCTCATTCGTTTGTTGTCTTCAATGAGGTGGGAGAGACGATCGTCGATTAAAGACGTCCCATGTTGGAGGATGTCCCGAGAAAGAAGTCAAAGTCATGCGTCGACGTTCTTCATTGGAAGAGTGTTCTTCCTGGAAGAAGTTTTTCTTTGGAGAAAGCAATCCTCCAAGAGCTATCCCCTTTTCCAATACATTCCCCAAATATCAAAATAGCTAACTATTTTGTTTCCCCAATTTTAGTTGTTGGCACAATTTCTAATTGGATAAATTAATTACATAGTGGTTGTCATAATAAATTAATAAGGGTGGTAACATTAAAGTGGGTAATGATTAAGATGCTTCCCCACACTTAAGAAGGAGTTCAAGGGGTTTTTAGCCTCGGGTGGTCCCCACCACCATAACCTCTAATGGGAGGTTAGTTTAGGTGGTCCCCACCAACATAACCTCTCATGGGAGGTTTAGTTCTGGTGGTCCCTACCTATGAAACATCCACATGGATGATTCAAAAGAAAAAAAAAATAAAAATAAAATGTTGCACATTTTTATTTCATTTTATTCATTCATGAATAAGTGAAAAACTAACATCCACCCTCGACCTACTGAAGTCAGAATGAATGTATCCTTAAGTGAATACCGGTGTTGCGAGTTCAACGGTGCCCTTGGATTTCAATTCCAAGCACCGATTCAAAAGTTATAAAAACCTTCTCATACGTTTACTGAACGTACCTGAAAAAATGTTCAGAAATTTGTTCCGGGAACACAGGGACTCAGAATCGCACACCATCAAATTTCACAGGCTTGTAAAATTACCATTTAATTAAAAAAATTAAATGGAAATTCTGGGTCTTTACAAAAAAATATCACAGGAATAAAATATATTTAAACATATAAATTCATCCATTAAAAAATACATGGAATTTATGAGTTATCCATTCAATATTTTTATGTTCACTTTTAAGTATTTAATAGTTTAAAATAAATCATCCTTTATTTTCTTTTATTTTATTAAATGACATGAAATAGGGGGACGAAATTCAACATCCAATGTTGTGCGTAATGTGATGACTTCCCAAATGAGATTCCCAACAGGATGTGAGGAGAATGTGATATCTTCATTACAATACTATCTCAATTAACATATGTTTGGAATAGAAACATCGATCAAGATTAACACCCACATTCCCCTAATAATGTAGATGTTTCAATTAAGTGATCTATAAATTAAATGACTTGAATTTTAGTTTATCTCTTGATCCATTAATCACATAAAATTGGATCATCTTTATTGAAAGGATTATCTATAGTCTTAAATTTATTGAGAAATATAAGTCCATTCAGGCTATCAATCACATTGAAGGATAACTGGATCAATGGTGGAATTTGATCATGAATATTTATCCTAAGGAGGAGATAATTTTGATAGAGTGGTTTAAAATTATTAATTTTTTTATAATTATTATTCTCATACTTTCTAACCTAAAATTAGGAGAGAGTTCCTAGGACTAAAGAAAAAAGAGGAAGAAACCATCATTACATACAAATTAAACCTCATAATACATGTCTGATAAGCCTCCAACATTGTTATTTACCTTCAATGTAATTGTGTCCATGTAATAAATGTGGTAAATCTGAATATATGAAAAACAATAGTGATTCATCTCTTTAAAATCTATGAAGAAATTTTTCAATGTTCCCTCATCATTGAAACACATATTTGAAATTATTATGGGTTTCATGGTTCTATATATTGGAACCATAGAATGGATTTTAATTTTTATGCAGTGATAGAAAATTATCATGGTGTAAATAAATTCCAACATCCCATTAATCATATATGTAGGAAGAAACTTTCTAGAAATTTCATTATAGGAATAAGGATATGATTTAATTATGGCAAAGAGGGGCACATAGCTATAGAATACTGGTGGGAGAAACCCATTCTTGTGATAGGATAACAAAATTTTTAGTGAAACCTCATCCTATTGTCAAATTTTCTAACAATATGGAAAACAAAACACTATGAAATTAAATGCACTAATACAAGGGTTATCAAAGATAGATATTGAAAAAAAAACTCTATAGAATAGAGGGAAAGGGTGAGAATATGCCATCAAACCTATAGAGGTGGATAATGATTATAATGTGGTGTCATTAACACTATTTATTTATTCAAGAATAGAGACCATATTATTTGATTTTGGTTCTAAGAATTCTTCCATACCGCAAATGTTTAGTGAATCGTTTCAAACACCACCTCAAAACATAAATGTTGGATAATCAACTAAAAAATAATGGGGAAATTATTGTAACCCATGTATGAAACTTTATCCATATCAATATTTGTGGACAAAATTCCCATGAAATTCTTATGATACTCTATTTAGTGAAATGTTATGATATCTTGGGTATAGACTGGAATACCTTTTATAGATCCATTATAAATTTTTAGGAGAAGAAAATAACCCTCCATATCACAAATCACCAACTCATTCTATATAATTTTAAGGATAAAGATGTATATCCTTTGTAATCATCAAATCAATCATGGATATTGTTTCTTTATGAGAATGAGTTTCTATATTAAATGATAAATACTAATGAAAATAAAATCCATGATGATACGAACATTGTAATAGAATACAATTGTGTGTTTTTAACATAATTTCACAGACTTCAACTTAATTTACTGGTTGAGTTATTAATAAAACATATATCTAGATAATTGAGAATATCCAAGAATTTATATAGAATGGATACAAATGAACTTAATGTGATAAATATGTAACTACAAGGGGATTTGGATAAAGGGTTTGTACTCTTAGATGATTCACCATGAGGAGAGTATTCCTCTTTTATTAAGAATAAGGATTGGTCACTTCACATCTACTAATATCCAATTCCATTTCTTCTATTTTCATATAATGACGGTTTAAGGATTACCAGTAATGATACAAAAAAATCCAAAAATTCAAACATAGCAGATCCCCAGTATCAATACCCATACATTCCAAAATTTATTCAAATTTTCAAATTTAAAATATCAAGTAGAATCATGACCAAAACTAGGTCCACAATACACCACACACCACACATCCACCTCATATCACCCAACAACATCAATTTGTTAACCCATAATTTCACATCACCAATTAGAGTAGGTCACCGATGAGACCATCCACTAAAATTGTTGTTATCTCTGGCGCATCATCATCACGTTGACACTCACCTCGATCATTATCCTTATTAGTTAGAAATTCCACTATTGATGTCATATCAAAATTTTGTCATCATCACATCACCATAAATAAGAACCATTGGAAGAGAATTCATTTCCATAACGAATAATGAAAGCCTTTGAAATGGAATGGGAAAGACCCACCGAAGCATTAAACCACCATAACCAAAGAAACCTTCATCATTGTAAATGAAAATCCACAATTTCACCTTATAACTAAACCAAAATAAAAAACCAGAATCCCTTTTTAGAATCTTGGAACAACATCATCTTCAACATGGTGGAAGACCATTCCTCTTTCTACACCACGAACCTCAAATGTTGAACCAACGCGAACATCAAGACTAAAGCACCATCAAAAATATAAAAAGAACAAGATGAGGGTTGCGACACTAGGAAGTCATTGACCTCCCGAACATCACCTCGCAAATCCTCTAACAGGACCACCATGTCAAACCGAACAGATTTGGAGTGATGGAGAAGAAAGACAGAGGAGATTTTGAGGTGGGATATGGCCCTATCATTGAACTAAATCCTAAACTAAGAACTAGCATCTTCACTAGAAAGAAGCGCAAAACATTTGAAGGAGACAGTTGTGGGTTATGCTTCTGTTAAGACAATTCTCGCTCACGTAGAACAACCCAAACCACCCCATAGGAACTAGCGTACTAGACCAAGATGAGGTTGGAAAAGTGGTAATCAGGAAATAATAGTGGAGGAAGAACTAACGTGGTTATCGACAGAGAGTAGAAACCGCAAAATAATGTGAAAATAAATACGTTGGTGAACCAAGAAAAATAAATGGATCCAATGAGTGAAGGCCATCAGGGGGAGGAATGATGAGGGAAGAGTGAGGGAAGGGGAGATGGTGGTGAGGAAAATTCACATAACTCCCCCCTTCGATTTACCAAAAGAGAATAAACCTGAACCATAGTCAATGCACCTATACATTGTTTATTGTGAGTACAACAAGATAATTCTAAAGAACATATATCCTCTACTACTGATTTATGACTTATTTTATTAGGTACTTTGATCTTGATACATGCATAAATTAAATAATTTGTTAGGATACTATCCAATAAATGTGAAGAAGGTTGACATCCCAAGGAAATATTTTCATACAAGGAATGCGAACTATGAGTTCGTAATGATTCTATTTCAACACACTAATACTCTAACAATATTCATCTACATAATGAATAATATCCTTAATAATTACCAACAAAACTATGTTATTGTATTTATAGATGATATTATTATCAACTGTAAAAAAAATAAGAAACAAATTTTAATTCCTTACTGAAGACCTCATGAAAGGAATAGTTATATGAGATGTATTGAAAATAAATTTTTTAGATGGAGTGGGTGATGGTCTTGGGGACTGTTATCACTAACAAAGGGATATGAATAGATCATTTAATGATTGGATTAATTTATGGGTGGTCTATAAGAACATATATTTAAAATATATGTATTATCCATCGATAAGCTAGGTACTACCATAGATTTGTGAAAAACTTCTCATGATTTTCAGACTCACAAACCAAGATTACTCTAGAGGGAGTGAAGTTTTTATGGTGTGATTAATGTAAGGAATGATATAAAGAGTTACATAATAAGATAATAACTACATCTATCCTCACATTACCCACAATTGGGGAAGGATTTCTTGTTTTATTATGATGCATCCAAAAATGGATAAGGGTGTGTACTCATGTAAAATAACAGTGTGATACTCTATTATTCCATCTAATTGATGTTCCTTGAGGAGAAATACCCTACACATGATCTAAAATAGGATTTTTTATCTTCACATAAAAGATTTGCCATTATTATCTCTATAGGGTCATGTCTGACATATGTACAAATAAAAACATAATCATGTATATATTCATATAATAGGTTCTTAATTTTCATCAACTAAGGTTGTTATTGCTAATAAGGGATTATGACTATTCAATCCATTTTTTCTTGAGAAGGAGAGTAAAGTGGAGGATTCTATGAGTAGAATGGATTCCAAAACACTATCTTTAATGAGGATTAATAGGTATAAAATAATCATGGAAATGAAAAGGATGTACATAAATTTAATAAAAGTAACATTATCATTCCTCTATAAAATAACTGTTAAACCATATTTTTGAGAGGTTCATGGAGGCACAAAAATATGATTAAGAGATATATAGAAAGGTTAAAATTATTCTGGAGTTCAAATTGGATGAAGATATATTTATATGGGTTAAAACATGAATATGTGTCCCATAAAATCCATAACTAAAGAATGATCTTTTGGACGATGCACATTTCTCATCCTTATCTATTCATATTGGAAGCACAATGATTTATAATGATCTGAAGAAAAAAAATTAGGGGGATAATATAAAGTGGGAGATTACAGAGTTTGTATCCTGATGCTTCGAACACCAATTAGTAAAGGCTGAATGATATTATTCCAATGGTATAAGGAAAAACATTCTCATAATAATATGAAAATCAGATAATAAAATCATCTATTTTATCATAGGACTCCCCATGACATCAAATGGAAATAAATCTATTCAGGTGGTTGTAAATTAAATAAAAATATAAAAATATTTCACTATAGTCAATAAATAATTCCCTATAAAAAACATTATATGATATATATAAGAGATGTGGAAAGTTTTTACCATGTATAACTATTAATTATATCTAACTGAGGTTTGAGGTTTACCTTAAGATTATCACAAAGCCTTCAGTAATTTTTGTCTACAATTGTATGTTTCATTAACTCATATCACCCTTATATGGATGGTAAATCAAATATAAAAATTCCAAATACGGAGGATATATTGATTTTTTTTCAATAGACATACATGGATGTTGGTATGAGTACCTTATTATAGTGGAGTTCCCATATAATAACATATCCAATTCTAACATTAAGATGTCACTTTATAAGGATATGTATGGGAAGTGGTGTGAGACTCTGACATTTTAGGATAAGTTAGGGAGTGTAAGGTGATGAGGCCAGATCTTATTCAAGGGATATTATAGAAGGTTCAAACCATTATCAATCATATGTAATACTCACAAATTCGATAGAAAATATATGTAGACAATCATTGAGGAACCCAAGACTTTCAGGCTAAGAGATAATGAAGTGCTTTATATATTACTACGAAAGAAAATAATGAGGTTTGAGAAGAAGGAAAATCAAAGTCCTAGATACATAGGAAAGTTTTAGATCCTTTATCACATTAATGATCAGGACTATCGACTAGAAATCTCACCTAACCAATCATATCAAAATGATGTGTTTCAAGTGTCTCTTTATTAAAGTACAGACCAGACACCTCACATGTATTGAATGCAAACAAAATAAAACTAGAGAGTGATCATTCATATGAAGAATAACAAGTGAAGATCATAGATCTTTGAGATAATGTTATACAACATAGTATAACTCACCTGGTTAAGTTACTGTGGTGGAACGAAAAGTTTGAATATGTAATAGAGGTACCAAAAGTGGTGATGAAACAAAACTACCCTAATCTATTATAGTGTATGAAATGATGTTTTTTGGGAGACATTTATGATGATGTGAATAGTTTAATGAAAAAAAATTTAAATTAAATTCCCTTATAAATTAATTAATTTTATATTATGTAATGCAGTTAAAGAAAACACCAGAACTCAATTTCAGTTTTGACAATTTTAAACTAGAGCTATAATTTGACTATCAATCTCGAAAGACCATTAATCATCATAAACATTTCTAGTATATCAATTATATTATGAACATTAATATTAGAATATATTAATTATTATGATAAATTATAATTGACATATAAAAAATATGAGTTGGTCTCGACCAGTAGGATCAAACCCTATAAAGATTGTATGGGAGATTTCATCAATGAGATATACTAATGACCTGTCCCAATATGATATTTCATAACTAGATTATGAGAAAAACAATTATGGTAAATTTTGTAAGATCATGTAGACTAATTCCCAAACTACACTTTCCAAACCACCCAACAAAAGTACTACCATCAAACACTTTTCCTTTACGGATAATGTTGGATTAATAAGGGGTTATGTTTCTAGACCATATTATTATGAATTTTTATATTTTACATTAAAAAACAATAATTATAGTTATCCTTTTCATTATTATTTTAAATATAAAAACATGATTATATAATGAATTTGATAAAAATTATATATGAGATGAGGAAACCAAAATTATATTTTTGGGAAATATTTGTAATCAATTAAAAAAATATTTTTTTTAAATTCAAAAAACGTTAAATACGTTTTTAAAAAAATAATTAATATTAATTAATATTTATTTATATATACATTATAATATAGTTTAATGAAGTAAAATTTAATTTTCATAAGGTCATACAGTTATTAGTATAGTAAAAACTATCATATTTTAATAAATAATAAATTTTATTAAAATATTTAAATTATCATATTTATAAAATTACGTTGTTAAAATAATTATTTTTTTAAAATAATTAAAAGAAAATTATCCAATGGTCAATTTCTTATAATTTTGTAAGACTGATGAACTTTTGGGTAAAAATTAAATAACTAATAAATATAAAATATTTATTATAACATCAAAATATCCCAAAAGTGATGTAATAAATACTATAAAATGCATCTGTGACCAAAGATATATTTCCCCTCAAAAATGTTTTTTGATGTTATTTTATTAATTTTAAATGCCTAAAATGATTCATCAAAAACCAATATCATATTTATAAGGTTTTAAAAATAATTCCTTCTGAACATGACTCACTTCAACATCATGAATGGTATATTTTTAATGATTTTTGTTCTTTACCAATAAAATTGTATGAAACTACTTCTCTTTTTTAGAATATATAGAATAAATCAATTGGTTGGTTTTTGGTTTTTAATATTTTATCACTTATAGTCAAAAACCTATGTTTAGAAATTAATAATGTATTATCCTCTCTTCTACTATAAATATCTACCCAATCTCCCATACATATTCATTAAAGACCCATTGATCATGTTTTAACTCTCCTTCAATATCTATTAAAACCTATAAATGTTTTCTCAAACTTCTAAGAAGATCCTACCAATCATTTAGAATCACAATACCAGGTTATGGGATCAACTTCCTCTTACATTTTATTAAAGTAATTTCATTTTATTAATCCATTTCATTTGAAATTGGTCATGTTTTATTTTGTTTACACATCCCATTAATTTTAATATGAATAATATATAATGGGATCTACCTTTCACTCTCATTAACAAATACATGATTATTTATGTACAACCATTATGCTATTGAAATTATTCTATGATTTCTCATGCCCAACTTTTCTTTTGTGAGTACCCATAACCATTTACACACATGGGTATTCATATTGATGTAACTATACATAAATGATTTAGTACATCCATGTCTCTAACCCGAACTCCATAATCATGCGATTTAAAGTTATGAAATAAAAACATATGTTGTAGGATCTATGTTGTACAAAAATCATGTACATGATATGTATGTTTCGGGTGGGCCCAAAATTAAATAACTTTTAATAAATTTTGTATTTTCTTATATCATGATATTAAATATATGGTGCATGAGAAGTTATCCTAAGAACACATGTTTATGATTTCTAGGTGGTTATCCTTGACTTAGGCTTCTGATGTTGTGTTTTATATTGTTTCCACATTCCGATGATGCATTGAGGTAATGAACATATATCATACATTGATGTTCATGATAATGTTTCTAACACATAAATGAAATAATTTTATGTCTCTTGGGTTACATGTATTGGTTTAAATTATGATATGATTTTAATAATCCCTTACCAAGTTTATATCTCACACCTTTTTTATGTATGGCTATAGTTTATCCCATGCAATTTTAGAAGATGAATATATTTTAATATCTTGTTATAGAGTTTTTAAATAATTTATTTGTAACCATATTTAATGTTATTGTGATATGTATCTATATAATCAAATAAAATAGGCCTCTCTATCATTAGGGATTGTAATATAAGTATATTTAGGTAATACATATTGAAATAATGTGTATAAAAGATATAGATAGTTATACTAGGAATATTGAGAGAGACCATTCAATATATTCTCATTATATAAAGAGTCTCACTGGGTGTATTTATTAAAAAATAATTCTTTAGAGTGTCATTGAATGGTTAAATAATAATTAGAGATGTATACTAATCTATAAATCTAGAATCAAATACTAAATTATCTAACATTTAATTTATGATCAATGTACCTAATTATAATTCCTTTGGGATTTCAATATAAAAAAAATTCACATAATATTTTCCTTTCTCCATGATCCTTTTCTATGTAAAATTCCATTGATGATTGTGGGATTCATTCGAAAAATTCCCCATCCCATTAAATATAAAGCATAAGACATTTATGACTTTTATTTTTATTTTTAATTAATGAAATAGATGCCCTTTGTACATACACTAAAAACAATATTCCATTCATTTTATATTATTCATAATATGTTTATTTCCATAATTATTACATTTTGATAATTTCCACCATTTAACCTTAGCTACGTTTCTCTTTAATGAAGTACCAATCATCTTATTTGCAGGTTGTTTTCCTTTAAAAATAGAAAAATTGTAGAATTAATTATCTTCCCTGATAAAACTAGATACTATAAATTTATATAATAATTTTTTTTTAGTATGTAACACCATTTGAATTCTTAGATTTATCCCATAAAATAAATAATTAATATTTCTTTTTGGGATATGTAAATAGTCGGTATGCTGATTTTTTAATTATGTAAATTTATTCACATACGTAAAAAAAATTTCCTCATTCAATTTTCATAATGGTAAAAATTTCCTTTCAAAATAAACTCATTATTCGTGAGAAAAACATTTTTCAAGGAATTTAAAAAATAAAATTCTCTCATTCCATACCCTCTATCTCATCCACTTCATTAGAATTTTTAATTAATGACTTCTAATGATATGAATCTCCATTTATATAATAATAATACAGAATAACCTTTACCCATTCAATAATTCCCAAAGCATGAGATAACACTACAAGGGTCCTAATACATTACTTAGCTAAAAATGGATTAGGGGTTAAATTGAATGATGGATGTAGTTGTTGTGTGAAATGAACCAACATTGTCTCACAATGATGTAGAGTAACATATTGTTCCACTTAGCTATGGTTAACAGTCATTATCGTACCCAATATATTTAAAATATAATCCGATCTAACTCTATCGATATTTATCTACATATGGGGGAAATACTTCCATATATTATTAGTGTTGATATGTTTTAAATTCCATAATATAAGGGATATCTTAAAAAAAATTCATACTCTTAGTTATATAAAAACATTATGAATATAGATAAATTTCATAAAAATTCTTATATGCTTATTTCTTTTTGATAAATCTAAGAGTTTAAAATAATGATCTGTTATCTTTGTTCATCTAAAATATTATAACCAAGGTTCCTACTAAACATTATATGATACCAACCATTAAGACTCAAACACTAATAAAAAATCAGTGTTTTCATTATTACATTGGTACTAGTTCTAAGAAATTATATCTAAAAGGATAAGATAGATTATTATTCTTATGAGACCTGATATAAATGTGGTTTCCATATTACAATGGATACATAATGAATAGAACCTAAACTACTTGAAAACATTCGGATTCATTTTCGTATATCCAAGATATCATTCAAATATAAATTTTTGATACTCTATGGAAAGGTAAAAAGTAAATGGTTAACTAAAATTCCAAGTATGGGGTTTCATATGGTGAAATATAACATGAATACCTAATGTTTAAAAAATATGGGAGATTAAATAATCCTAAATGAGGTATGAAATCCAAAACTTGAGGAAGAAATACATCCATGGATAAACACATTGATAATAATTTCTGAATTGTTTATGATATAATGAATAATTATAGATTTATTAATATTACCAATGAGGAATAATCTAGTAAACATTCAAAAAATTTGTATGAATACATCAAATATTGAAATAATTCTATATGAATTCTGACTTATATGTCTCATGAGACCATACTCAACACATCAAGGGGAAATAATAGACCCCACCGCTCACATACAAATTTCTATAGGCTGTAACAGATACTACCCATTACATACACATGACCATGTAATTCCTCATCAAATTAATGAAACATTATTACAATACCTGATCAAAATTTCATATTAGTTAATAAATATATTTATTAAACCAAATAAATGAAACATAAATATTTCCCCATTAATAGAATAACATTGTTAGTTTGATTTCTATAATTCACACTAGTTATAAATTTGAGTATATGGTTTAGTTACCATTTAAATATAGGAAATAATAATACATATATCCATGGTATAATAAAACATATACTTGAAGGTGGAAAATAATTTCAATTAATGATGTAGGGTAATAAGGGACATAATTTAAAGTAACTGGATGATTTGAAAATAAAATATTCTTCAAAAAATTAGGTATAAACCATAAATCCATAATTGATAAAATAATAACATCAATTCATAAAAAAAACTATTATTTTAATAGTGATTTTTTTGGAAAAAATGATAAAATAAATGAGATGAATTAAAAAAACATTCTTAATTATTTTAAAATTATTTTAATGAAGGAGTTATATATCTCTGAAAATTAATTGTAAAATATTTCAAGAATGATTTATAAATTGATATTTGAAAAATAAGTTATAATAAAGGATTATTGAAAATAAAATTTTCTGAAGTAAGAATATTTGGTGTGGAGTATAAAAATATATGTAAGTTAAATGTAATTAATTTTCAAAAAATTGAAGAGAATAAAATCATTTTCTTTCGATATAAAATGAAAAATACATTGAATAAAGAGAAATAAATTTCTAAAGAATATATTTGAAAAATTTTAAGGTAATAACAATATTAATGAAATATTTTTTGTGGAAAATGTAGTCAATATGATGTTGGTAAAAAATATACTTCTCTTTATTTGGAAAAGAGAGACAAAAGTGGATCATATAGGAAAACATGTTAAAAGGATTCATTTTTAAACCATTTTAAAAATAAAAATATATCTGATGATGTAGTTAAATAATAATTGTGTTATATATAAATGGTTTTTTTTAATTATGAAATATATGGAGATGGAAAAGGAAGTCTCCCGATCCAAAAAAAAAATTTATATAAAATTTTCAAATAAACAATCTTTTGGTTGTTTCAAGTACCAAATATTTGAAAATGAAAATAATATAAAAAAAAGAAAATAAAGAGAGTATAATAAATCTATGTGTTTAAATATATAATGTCACGAACCATCCCTTGAGGCTTGCATCATGACTACCCCAAGCCCACCTTCCATAGGCCAGGGCCTGGCGACTACCACCGAAGGCATAATTCACCAAAACTGGGAAGGAATTGATTTTATAAATCGTAATCACACAAAACCAGAGTACAACCGGAATAAAATAAATTAATAGTTGTATAACAAGTGTACTGAAAGTAAAAGGGGCCAGAATACAAGCCCAACTATAAAGTACAAATACAACTAAATGAAAGTACAACTACAAAGGGGAAAACATCTGAAAGGTGAAAGGAGCTCCTAGATCATCCTTAGGAGTTCCTACCTGAAGGGTAGTTATAGATGGCCTCCTCATCACTCCATGTCCGTCAGACTCCACTGTGTGACGATACGTCATAAGGTCCTTCTCCAAGTATCATCCCATCCAAGCGCTCTCGGCCTCCGTCAGTGTTGTCCGTCATCTACATCCAGCACAACGAGATGTGGGCATAGCCCGTGCAGGGGTGAGTATAACGATATTCAATAGGGACCCCGAGACCCTCATGATCTCACAAAATCCAACAAGGATAAACCAAACAGTATGATTTCAACGGATAACCATTACTTCGGTATATGCCCATACATATACCTATGTTATCAAATAACCCATCTCAATCATGAGGAAAACACAAAGGTTATCGACTCAGCTCAAACCAGGATTTTCATTATTGAAACCACGGCTGCTGGAGAACACATCCTCTCTTGAGTACAGTGGCACTGTTGCGACTCTGAGGTGATACTCACTAACCTTGGACTGTTGAGGTACTCCTCCTGTCGAGTACCGCGGGTCTGCTGCCAAACCGGGCGGTCCGTCCGCTGTGGGTCTGCCACTAAACCGGGCTCTCCCCCTAAAAGCCTACAAAGGTACTACTCTTGTCGAGTACCGCAGGTCTGATGCCAAATACTAGGCGCTCCGTCCTCCGGGGGTCTACTGCAAAATCGGGTGCTCCGTCTACTGGGCTAGTCGAATCACTCCGAGTCGAATAGGTCAAGCAGTCTACAGGTCTACAGCTACTAGGTCTCCGCACTCCTTCTACTTGTCTCTGACAGGTTCCACTCCATGAGCTACTGTTCGATACTCCAATTGTTACGAGGTCTCAAATGGAATTATCTCAGAGGACCGCCACGTCCTAGGGGTCTCAACACAACAGACAACGCGTCAATCGGACGCCCGATCTGTGAGTTATTATCATTTTAGTCCCGGGGGCCTAGTTGGATTCGTGTACGAACCAACCAGTCCGTGACTCAACTATACCCCGGACTCTAGTAAGGTATACTCAAAGGGATGGATATGCTCCAAGAATACTAGCACCGCTAACGGTTCGTCAAACGGACGTCAGGTGCCAAAGATATGGCCCAAGAAGGTAATGGGTCAGGGTCCGGTCTGACCCGGTCGGAACGACTCGGCCCAACCCATCCTGGGTCGACCAATTCTGGGTCGACTCGGTCTGACTCTCTAGGTCTGACCTAGCCCATTGGGTGGGTTAGCCCACAATGTTTTTACCCAGTCCGCTGAGCCAGGCCCAGCCGACCGCGAGGGTGGTTCGTCCCGATTGTCGCCACGTAGGCGGCTCGGTAACTCGTCCTAGGAGACAAGCTCCATTCAACCATCGATACCACGGGGGCCGCTGCGGATCGGCTCGGGAGGATGGTGGCTGGGAGGCCAGCAGTCAGGCTGGTCACCGATAGGCCGCTGATGCACCGGGTAGGGCGCCAGTGTACCGAGCAGGGCACGTGTGTGCCGAGAAGGGTAACGAGATACCGGGAAGGGCAACGAGAATGCCAATAAAGGGTCTCCATGCAGCGGGTGGGGTAGCCGGGCTGCGTGCCGGGCACTGGTTAGTGGTGCGGGGGCGTCAGGCCGCGTGCCAGGGCACCGGGTACCTACACCGGGCACCGGGCTGCGGCGTGGGGGCACCGGGCAGCACGTCAGGGCACAGAGCAGGGGCGCGGGGTGTAGGGCAACAGCGCGGGGGAGCCGGGCAGTGGCGCGGGGCGCAGCAGTGTGCGGAGGCCGTGCGTAGCGTAACCTTGTATCTCCGTCTTCGTCGTCGTCGCCGCCTATACTGCATCCATCATCATAAATAAAGAACAAGAAAACAGTATAGGGTTGGGCCTTTTTCCTGCGACCCAAACCCTCCTCGTCACGGCAATCGAATTTTGCAAAGAAGTGCTCAACAAATAACAAAGAACGAAAGTTTAAGATCATACATAAATTAACACAAAAATCCCCCTACCTCGCATGTTGTTCGTCATTGACGAAGTCGCGTGAAGCGGGCGTCGTTTTGTTGACGTCGGAGGAAGAAGATAGAGTGACCCTAGCCTTTTAAACATAACATTTCATGATTTTAAACATAATTCATCATCATAATACAAGACAAGGATTGTTAAGTCTAGTGTCTTGGAAGACTAGGTACATATATCACAAAACATGGGGAAAACACTTCTTTATTTAATATTCATAATGAGCTCCTAACTTCCTTTGAGCCCTTAAATCTTCATAGGGAACCCTGGGGAACACATGAACAAAAGGATGAGCTAAAAATAATAGTAAGGGAATGAACATAAGAATAAACTTTAAGCACATGAGTTAGGAGGCTTGACATAATGATATTGGAAGCATGGAACATATGGAATCATAACATTTAAAAATGGGATCATAAAAAAATGGAATAAAATAATCATGGGATCATATAAGCATGAGATTATATAAGAATAGTTTCATATAGAGGTGGAAGGAACTTTAAACATGACTTTACTACGAGTCAAGGCTACCCGCCAAATCTCATTTCCCATAGTAGCACAAGCCAAGGCTAACCGCCTGGACCGTTTTCCCATAATCTTCTCATGAGAAATTAACATTACCAAATGCAATGGAGCACTATATGGTAACACCAATCAAAGATTATTCATGTATATTCTTTCCATATAATGAATCTCACATAATCAATCATACATAAACATAAGAGTACCCAAGGAAAGAAATGGGCACAAAATCATGTCATGAAGCATAATAAAAATGGAAAAACATACAAGAATCAATGAATGAATAGAATTAAATAATAAATAGACATTAATAATGTATAAAGTAATAAATCCTGACAAGAGGTAAGAAACATAAGTGATAACATGTAAAAATTGTTTTTTGGAATCTTTGAGTCAAAACATTTTAGTGCGGTTTAAGAAAACATCGAATACATCTTAAAACGAAAAGCGGAATTTTCTTTATATAAAACCAGAAATAAACCAGGAGGATTTTAATAATAAAAAGAATGATTTTATAAAGACAAATGTGACTTAAAATATAGGATAAAGTACACTTGATAATAGGAAAGAATTCGGGAAGTTCCCTTAAAACAGGTTCACTTATCAGGAAGTAATGAGGAGAGAATCACTTAAAATCATGCATATCCCTGAAAGAGAGTGATGAAAGAGTCTTGATAAATAAACTTGGAACATTTTCCCAACATTTAGAGTATTCACAAGAAAATATAAGATAACATAGTTTTTATAGAAGGGTAGATAAGACAACCCAAATGGATAAAAGAGGTTCGGGTAGAATTCTTTACGGATTATCAACATGGTATCCAGAGTACTTGAGGGGGCTTAGTAAGAGAGGAAAGGGAATTATAATCACTTATAAATAAATATTTCAGTATGGGGGAGGTTTGAAATCATACCCCATAATTAATAATTACACGCAACATCTCCTAACATAGTGAACAATCTTGAATAAGGGTGAAATTGAGAGGATCCCTTACTTTATGTACGTTGGTGTTCTCCACTTGATATTAATGACCAGAATTGTCAAATTAGATTAATTAATCAACAGTTCCAAAACCTTATCTAAAAATAAAGATTCATTATAACTTTTTTATGTTCATTTATACCCATTTTGAGTGATTACAAGGATGAATTTCATTGTTCGGGTCCGTTTGTTTCATTAGTTTTAATTATTTGTTCAATTGTATTTAGGTTCAAATAAATTGTAAGATGAAAGTGGTTGTCCAGAATTGATGTTATATAACATTATTGGACATCCCTTATTTTACATGGTTACAAAATTCATTTGGTTAATTAGAGTGAAAGAGAACCTTTACATTAAACATTAACGATAAACACTTCAATTAATTTTAACCATTTTCCCCTAATTGACTTGTTTTGTATTATTGTTTTATATCATGAGTGTAAGAGGATTACAGAACCTTAAATAGGAAATATAAAATATATATTAATCTTTTTAAAACATAAAATAAATTTTTTCTTGACCAGAAACAAAATGATAAATGAATTTGAAAACACATTATCCATGATGTCGGTAATTTGACACATCACAGACGGCGTTTTAATTCTAGAATGTGAGGGATATGAGGAGAATTATGATGCTTGAAATTTTCCATAAACATGATTAGAATCCAAAATATATGAGATTATATAGCATTCATGCCTTTTGGATAAGGGAAGGTTAAGAGGGTATAAGAAAATAAATAAAATGAAAACAAAACACTTGAAAACGAAAGAGGGTTCTTACCCTTTGATCTACTCTCTTTGAGATTCCTCTTAAGGGCTTTGATTATGGTCTTTTGGAAAGACCATAAATCCTTGGACGTGTGGAAGGATCTTGGGAGTGTATTTTGGCAGAATTTTGGCTAGGAAAAAGGCTTGAGAGGTGTGAAGAAAAGAGGTAAAGAGTGGGGGTATTTATAGTGAGGGAGGAGAGGGTTTTCCCCATTGTTTATTCAATAGTTTATTAATTTCCCTCTAGACAAGGAATAGTGATGATTAATTGACCAAAAAAGTAAATATAGCATGTGAATACTAACTTATTGGTATTATATCAGCAGAACATCATCATGACTTCATAATTAATGTATTTTTCTTATTTTGTGAATTATCATATTTCACTATTCATCAAAATTTAAAGTATTTCAGAAAAATCCCAAAAATTCTCCCTAAACATTTATTGACGTGCTAAATCCAAAAATGAATTCCATTTTTCAAAAATAATTTTCTAAATATCTTTATTTTAATATTTAATTAAAATAATAAGTTATTATCAAAACCAGGTTTAAAACATTCATTAACTCATTCTAAAATATAGGTATATCGTACTTCCAACTTGAATATTATTTTTATACCACCATAGGTGAGGTTATTATTCATTAGGTTATATCACTACTTATAAGGGTATTTTACTATTCATTAGGGTTGGTTACTATTCACCAAAAATTATTTTTGTTTTATTAGACTCCAAAAAACATCCTGAACACAACCGTGTATACCGGATTTTCAAAATTCCAAACACAGAAGTGACAAAATTATGTTTAAAGGTCACTTATAACTTAGTAGTTCATTATGTTGTGCTTTCATGAGATTTTATGACATAAATATAAGAAGGGAATTTCCATTTATAAACTTTGGGTCGTTACATTGTACCCCCCTTATGAAATTTTGCCCTCGAAATTTCGTTTTACATACTTAGCCAAAAACAGGTGCGGGTACTTTTCCTTCATTACTTCCTCTAATTCCCATGTTGCTTCCTCAATCTTATGGTACCTCCACAAAACCTTGAAATGATGGGTTGTCTTGTTGCATAGAACCTTATCTCTCCGATCTAGAATCTTTACTGGCTGCTCCTCATAAGAGAGATCATCTTCCAGTTGCACCACCTCTAAGTTTAGTACATGCGAGGGATCAGGTATGTACTTCCTCAAAAGTGATATGTGAAAAACATCATGAACCCAATCCATGTTCGGTGTAAGTGCAAGCTTATAGACCACTACCCCTATGCGGTCAAGGATCTCAATGTGGCCAATATACCTGGGGCATAGCTTCTATTTCTTCCCGAATCGCATGACTCTATTCCATGGAGATATTCGAAGTAATACTTTATCTCCAACGTCGAATTCCAAGTCCCTTAGACGGTTTTCAGTATAGCTATTTTTCTGACATTGAGCATCTTTGATGTGTTTCTGGATGACTTGAACCTTCTCTATCATCTCTTGAACAAGATCGGGTCCAGGTAGCTTTCTTTCTCCAACTTCATCATAACAGGTTGGAGTTCTACATCACTTTCCATAAAGAGCTCCATATGGAGCCATTTCAATACTCGAGTGGAAGCTATTGTTGTATGAGAAGTCAACTAATGGGAGATTTTGATCCCATCCACCTTTAAATTATAGAGAGCAGGCTCTATGAATATCTTCAAGCGTCTGAATATTTCTTTCAGACTGGACATCAGTTTGGGGGTGATAGGTCGTGCTAAAATTTAATTCAGAAATCAAAGAATGTTGAAGGCTCCTCCATAATTTAGATGTGAACCATGGATCATGGTCAGATTGAATTGGGAGTGGAACACCATGCAGTCTCACCACTTCCTTCACATATATCTTTTCAAGTTGTTCAAGTGAGATATCTTCCCAAGTAGCGATGAAATGGGATGTCTTGGTGAGTCGGTCAACCACAACCCATATCACATTATTTCCCTCAGACATATTCAGAAGACCCATGACAAATTCCATAGTAACATTTTCTCATTTCCACATTGGTATAGGCAATGGTTGTATCATACCTTTGGACTTTTGTTTCTCATCTTTAACTTACTGACATACCAAACACCTTGATATATATTCTTCAATCTCTTTCTTCATGTTATCCCACCAGAACTGTTATTGGAGATCACGGTACATTTTGGTACTCCCAGGACGGATAGAGAAGGTCAAGCTATGTGCATCATTCAATAGCTCCTTCTTTATTTCTGGATCAGATGGTAAACATAATCATTTCCCAAATCTTACAACTCGTCCTCATCAATTTTGAAATCGGAGGATTTCCAATTTTTAACATCTTCCACCCTTTTCTGAATTTCCACATCCTTTCTTTGCGCAACCTTTAATTTCTACATGGGTATGGTTGAGAAATCTTTTGAGAAAGGATTGATGATGTTCTTACCTTAATGATTCCCATGTCCATCCTTTTCAAATCTAATAAAATCAGATCCTTTTATATTTTCATCATTGATAAAGATGCATGATCCTTTCTACATAGAGCATCCGCCACCTTGTTTGCCTTACCGGGATGGTAGTGGATTGAGCAGTCATAATCTTTGATGATCTCTATCCATCTTCGTCGGTGTATATTAAGCTCTTTCTATGTGAATATATATTTGATACTCTTGTGGTCTGTATATATCTCACATTTTCCCCATAGGGATAATGCCGCCAGATTTTCAAGGCAATGATCACAGCCGCTAACTCCAGATCATGCATGGGATAGTTTTTCTCATGGATTTTCAGCTTCCTTGAGGCATAAGCTAACACTTTTTAATTTTGCATCATCACACAACCTAAACCCTTCTTAGAAGAATCACTATACATGAAAAAGAGTTCCCCAATGGTAGGGAGTGTGAGTACTGGCGCAGTGATAAGACTCTTTTTCAACTCCTTGAAAAAGTATTCACACTCCTATATCCAGATTAACTTTACTCCATTCCATTTCATCTTGGTCATTGGGTTTGACAATCGTGAAATGTTCTTCACGAATCGTCGATAATACCCATCTAGACCCAAAAAGCTACGGATCTCCGTTATAGAAGTTGGTCTGGGCCACTCTTCAATTGCCTTTGTCTTTGAAGGGTCCACATATATCCATTTGGTGGTGATAAAATTCCCCAAGAATGATACTTCCTCCATCCATAACTAACATTTACTGTACTTTCCATACAACTTTTCCCTTCTCAAAGTCTTTAACATAGTTTCCAAATTCTCCTCATGTTCCTCCTTTCTCTTGGAGTATATCAGAATATCGTAAATAATGACTACCACAAATTTGTCAAGGTAATCTGTAAAGACTCTATTAATTAAATCCATGAGAATTGATGGAGCATTAGTGAGTCTGATGGGCATCACTATGAACTCATAGTGTCCATACATCATTCGAAATGTAGTCTGGGGAATATCTTCCTTACTCACCTTTAGTTGGTGATATCCTGACCGAAGGTCCACCTTAGAGAAATAACTGGCCCCATGTAGCCGATCGAACAAGTCATCTATCCGTGGAAGGGGATACTTGTTCTTTATTGTGATTTTATTGAGCTCACGATAATCAATGCAGTGGCGCATTGATCCATCCTTCTTCTTGACGAAGAGGACTGGAACACCCCACTGTAAAGCACTCGGGTGTATAAAGCTCTTCTCCATATTCTCATGTAACTGCTTCTTCAAAACTTCTAGCTCTACGGTGGACATTCTGTAAGGTGTCTTTGAGATTGGCAGAGATCCAGGGAAAATTTTAATTGAGAACTCAACCTCTCGGTCAGGAGGAAGACCAGACAACTCTTCATAGAATACATTAGTGTAATCCCTCATGATGGGCATGTCTTCAAGCTTCATTCTCTCCTCCATATCAATCATTTGAGCTAGATATGCATGCTCATAAGGAAGAAATATCCACACTTGAGATGATGATTCTAAATGAGATTCGTCTTTCTCCTTGCACTTGTAAAGAATCATAGGATGCTTCGGGATGTGAAGAGTAATCTCCCTTTCCTGGCAGTTGATGTTGGCCTTGTTCAATGATATACAATCCATGCCCAAGATAGCGTCAAATTCCACTAAAAGAATTATGAAAAGATTTTATGGGAGGATCAGTCCACAAACATTAACTAGGGAGGAGTTATAAACCATGGATGCAATAATTTCCCCATTCACGGTTCTCACAGATACATTTTTCTCTAAATTTTGAGGTGGTGTTTGAATAGTTCTAGTAAACTTTCATGATATAAAATAATGCATAGAACCAGAATCAAGTAGTATGTTCTCTATTCTTGAATGAATAACAAGCGTACATGTCACCACATCATTTTCTGGCTCCACCTCAGTAGTAGTGATAGCATAAGCCCTTCCTTTTTTCCATGGAGGTTGTTGTTGATTGCCTCCGACAACCCTTGGCTTAGGGCAATTGTTCGCATAATTCCCAAGCTCTTTATAGTTATAACACTTCACTTCACGTTGAGTGTTGATCTGAACCTTCCTTTAATCTTCAACAATAGTGGGATTTTTCACACCCCTTCAGCCGTTATTGGCCAGATGACCAATCTTTCTGCATTTGAAGCAATTCTTGGTTCCCTTCATATAGTTACCAGGATGCTTCATCCCACAATTTTTGCAAATGTGAAAGTTGGGATTATTTCTATCATGGGATTTGTTTGATGGACCACCCAAGTTGTTTTCCATCTTCCGCTTCTTGTCACTAGGCCCATGAGACCACTGAGAGTCTCCAATCTCCATTTCAACCTTGAGGGCACAACAGTCAATCATTTCATAGCTGTCAAAGTCTCGAATTTCCAACATTTTTCGTATACTCGGATTTAGTCTGCTAAAGAAGAAATCCACCTTTCTTTCAGGGTTCATGAAAAAGCCATAGGCGTACCTTGCAAGCATTGTAAAGTTTTCTTCATACACCCCGATGGACTCAACTTCCTTTTTCTTGAGTCTAAGGAACTCTCTTTCTATCTTGAGACAAAGGGATCGAGGAATATTTTTTTAAAAAACGTCCTCTTGAATTCCTCCCAATCTATGGAATCGATTTCCTCTTAGGACATTGTATTCTTGACCATTGTCCACCACTGATCAGCTTCCCCATCAAAACGATAGACCGCCAGTACAACTATCTCTTCTTCCGAGCACTGGAGGACAGAGAAAATCATTTCAATAGAGTTAATCTATTGTTCTGTGAGGAGGGGATCAGAAGACTAGATAAACATGGGAGGCCTTTTCCTCATGATGGATTCTACGACAACATGATCTTTCCTTGGAGTAGGGGGACGTTCCACTTGATTCAAGTTATTATTCATAACTCGTTCCATCTGAGCAAGTACTACCATGATGTTTTGAGCACCCGCTTCCGTCACATCAGGCATGTAATTAGGGAAATCATCACATTTCCTATCACATTGGTTGTTGGAATGTGTTATTCTATTTACCACCATTAAATAAGAAAAAGAATGTATAATTAGAGGTCATGAATACTTAGATATTGAGCATAGAAAGGAAACATTGAACATTAAAGGATAAACATATAAAAAAGAAGTACATCCTAACTTGTGATTCCTTAGGTTTATATCTCTGTTATCCTCAATATATTTCTTAACATATATTCTTATGACCTTTTTCCCATAATAATGGTTTGTACTAATCTCATGAATCTACCAAAGAATATCCCCTGGGAGTGTCGTAACCAAGAGTGCAGAAAGGCCCATTGTCGTGCACCCGTTCCCGTTCGATTCTATCTCAAAGCGGTGTTTTCAGGTTTTACCCCTAGGATACATATGTTCTAGAGCCACCTCTACCTACACGTATCCATACAGGGATGTATTTTCTTGATAAACCACTTACTCAATACTCACCAAAATTTGGGATTGTTTTCTAATACTTAGTCTCATCCTTAAGGTTCTCACTAAGGTGCTCTATTCCTAATCTCCAAGAATAACTAGAACATCCCTTTGATACCACCTATAGTGACCCAAGCCTTTTACTGATAAAATTTCATGATTTTAAACATAATTCATCATCACAGTACATGCCATGGCTCATTAAGTCTAGTGTCTTGGAAGACTAGGTACATATATCGCAAAACATGGGGGAAAACACTTCTTTATTTAATCTTCATAATGAGATCCTAACTTCCTTGAGCCCTTACATCTACATAGGGTACCCTGGGGAACACATTAACAAAGGGATGAGCTAAAAATACCAGTATGGGAAAGAACATAAGAATAAACATTAAGCACATGAGTTAGGAGGCTTGACATAATTATATTGGATGCATGAAACATATGTAATCATAACATATGAACATGGGATCATAAAAACATGGTATAAAATAATAATGGGATCATATAAGCATGATATTATACAAGAATAGTTTCATAGAGATGTGGAAACAACTTTAAACATTACTTTAGTATGACTCAAGGCTAACCGCCAATCACGTTTCCCATAGTAGCACAAGCCAACGCTAAACGCCCGGAACGTTTTCCCGTAATCTACTCACGAGGCATTAACATTACCCAATTAATTAGAGCACTATTTGGGTTCAACCATCTAATATTATTCATGTATATGCTTTCCATATAAATAATCCCACATAATCAATCATACATAAACATAAGAGTACCCAAGGAAAGAAATGAGCACACAATCACGTCTTGAAGAATAATAAAAAGGGACATAACATACAAGCATCCATGAAAGAAAGGAATTAAATCATAAATAGACATTAATAATGTAAAAAGGCATAAATCATGACAAGATATAACAAACTAAAGTGATAACATGTAAAAATATTTTTTAGGAATCATTGGGTCAAAACATTTTAGTGCGGTTTAAGAAAATGTCGAAAATCTCTTAAAATTAAAAGAGACATAATATTTCTCTATAAAACCAGAATTAAAACAGGAGGGTTTTCATAATAAAAATACTGATTTTATAAAGACAAAGGTGACTTAAAATAGAGGATATAGTACACTTGATATTAAGAAATAATTCGGGAAGTTCCCTTAAAACGGGTTCACTTATCGGGAAGTAATGAGGAGAGAATCACTTAAAAGCATGAATATCCCCGAAAGAGAGTGATAAATGAGTATTGATAAATAAACTTGGAACATGTACACAAAATTTATAATATTCACAAGAAAATATAAGATAACATCTTTTTGGTATAATGGTAGATAAGACAACCCAAAAAAATAAATGAGGTTCGGGTAGAATTCTTTACGGATTATCGGTATGGTATCAGGAGTATTTGAGGGGGATTAGTGAGAGAATAAAGGAAATTATCATGAATTCATAATAAAGAGGAAAGTATGGGGGAGGTGAGAAATCATACCCCATAATTATTAATTACACACAACATGTCCTAACATAGTGAACAATCTTGAATAAGGGTGAAATTGAGAGGATCCATTACCATAGGTCCGTTGGTGTTCTCCATGTGATATTAATGACCTGAATAGTCAAATTAGGATTATTAATACATAGTTCCAGAACCTTATATAAAAGTAAAATATTATGTATAATATTTTTAAGATCATTTATACCCATTTTTATTGATTACAAGGTTCAATTTCATTGTTCGTGTCTATTTGTTTCATTTGTTTTAATGATTGGTTCAATTGTATTTAGGTTCATATAAATTGTAAGATGAAAGTGGTTTTCCAGAATTGAAGTTATGTAAAATTAGTGTACATCCAGTAGTTTAAATGGTTTCAAAATTCATTAGGTTAATTATATTGAAAGAGAACCTTTACATTAATCGTTAACGATAAACACTTGAATTAATTTTAATGATTTTTCCCCTAATTGACTTGTTTTGTATTATTGTATTATTTAATGGGTGTAAGAGGATTACAGAACCTTAAGTAGGACATAAAATATATATAATCATCTGGTTCAAACAAATCATAAATAGTTTCAGGACCAGAAACAAAATGATAAAATAATTTGAAAACACATTATCCCTGATGTCGGTAATTTGACACATCACGGGCGATGTTTTAATTCTGGAATGTGAGGGAGAAGAGGAAAAGTATGATGCTTGAAATTATCCATAAACATGATTAGCATCCAGAATATATGAGATTATGGAGTTTTCATGCCTTTTGGATAAGGGAAGGGGAAGAGGGTAAAATAATATAATGAAAATGAAAACAAAACACTTGAAAACGAAAGAAGGTCCTTACCCTTTGATCTCCTCTCTTTGAGACTCCTCTTAGGGGCATTGATTTTGGTCTTTTGGAAAGAACAGAAATCCTTGGACGTGGGGAAGGAGCTTGGGAGGGTATTTGGGAAGAATTTTGGCTAGGAAAAAGGCTTGAGAGGTGTGAGGAAAAGAGGTAATGAGAGGGGGTATTTATAGTGAGGGAGGAGAGGGTTTTCCCAATTATTTATTCAATAGTTTATTAATTTCCCTTAACACAAGGAATAGTGACGATTCCTTGACCGGAAAAAGTAAATTTTGCATGTGAATCCGAACCTATTGGGATTACATCAGCAGAACATCATCATGACGTCATAATTAATGTATTTTTCTTATTTTTGGAATTATCGTATTTCACTATTCCTCAAAATTTCATGTATTTTAGAAAAATCCCAAAAAAAATTCCTAACCATTTTTTGACGTGTAGAATCCAAAAATAAAGTCCATTTTTCAAAAATAATTTTCTATGTATGATTATTTTAATATTTAATTAAAATAATAATTTATTATCAAAACCAGTTTTAAAACATTTATTAACTTATTCTAAAATAGAGGTATATCGTACTTCCAAAATGAATATTATTTTTCTACCACCATACTTGAGGTTACTATTCCTTAGGGTATATCACTATTCATAAGTGTATGTTACTATTCATTAGGGTTGGTTACTATTCACAAAAAATTATTTTTGTTTTGTTAGACTCCAAAAAACATCTTGAACACAACCGTGTTTGCCAGATTTTTGAAATTCCAAACACAGAAGTGAAAAAATTATGTTTAAAGGTCACTTATCACATAGTAGTTCATTATTTTGTGGTTTCATGAGATTTTATGACATAAATATAGGTAGGGAATTTCCATTTAAAAACATTGGGTTGTTACAGAAGAGTTTGAAGAAGATGAGTCGAGATGACGTCGTCGGTGTTCTTTGTGGGAGTCAATGCTTTCCTTTTTTTCCCTGGTTGAAGAAGGATGAAGACGTGGTTTGTCATTATTCATTCTTCGTGGGTGTCTGTTCTTATTTGGAGGAATAATTCTCCAAGGTTTGGGCGTCACGTCTCTTTTCCAGCGTTTTCTCGCTTGAAGAAGCCGTACCAAAACCATTCCCCATGCTTCGTTTATATAGGATAGGGGGAGAGGTAAGTAACCATAATAGGATTTATGACGGTTCATTTATTAGGAACATTCCTAATTTCCAACGATGCAGTTACCTAATTTAAAAAGAGAGAACAAGTTAATTGGCTTCACTAAAATAATTGCCCGAGAGGTGGCACACTTAATTTGGAGGATGTTAAGAGGATCCCTATAATTAATTTAAACATGTTTGCGAAATTAATTGGCACGCACGTTGGATCAATTAATTGGTACGTGCGTTGGCACAATTAATTGGCACATGCGTTGGAAAAATTAATTGTATAGAGGAGGTTAAGAGTTCCTCCATCATTAATGGAGAAAATGGGGGTACTGAGCACGCATCTGAGCCTCCCGCTCCCATGTGCTCTCCTAGAGGTTCCTGTGCTACCAGCGAAGTCGCACTAGAGGTATTTACCGTCCATTTAGGACGCACTTCTATTGATCGACAATCTCTACTAGAACCTCCATGAATGTCTCCCCGTCATCGATGTCCAGCTCCCCATGGTCAATAATGTGGGATGGGGTGTGCACGTATCTCCTCAGTTGGGATACGTGGAAAATGTCGTGCACCCGGTGCAACTGAGGTGGAAGAGATAAGCATTAAGACACCTCACCTACTATGCTGAGGACCTGGAAAGGTCCTATGAATATCAAAGATAGATTTCCACCTTGTCCAAATATCTGTATACCACATCGATGTGAGACCCGTAAGAAGACGTGGTCACCATCCTCGATCTCTAGAGGTCTTCGTCTCCTGTTAGCATACGACTTCTGCATGCTCTTTGTATTCTTCATCCGCTCATGGATGATCTTCACCTTCTCAGTGGTAGCCCATACCATCTATGGTCCCACTAGTGCTGACTCCCCTGGGTCTGTCCAGAATAGTGGCGATCTGCAAGGTTGTCCGTACAACACCTCAAAAGGTGTCATCCCTATGGTGGAGTGAAAGTTGTTTTTGTAAGCAAACTCTAC
Organism: Viscum album; assembly: GCA_963277665.1. Lineage (NCBI taxonomy): Eukaryota > Viridiplantae > Streptophyta > Magnoliopsida > Santalales > Viscaceae > Viscum > Viscum album. Next base: position 1,907,068,294 of record OY728137.1, read on the forward strand.
TAAAAGAAAGAGATCCTTTTAGTTGTGACTGAAGTTGAGGACACATGCACGGAGCGTGTCTTCGAGGGTCTGGATGGTCCTCTCAGTCTGAACATCTGTCTGAGGATGGAAGGTGGTGCTCAAGAGAAGCTGTGTCCTGAAAGCCTCCTATAACCCCCTTCCATAGACGGGGAGTGAATCGTGTGTCACGGTCGGAGACTATTGAAGTAGGTACTCCATGAAAATGCACAATATCTTGCACATAGAGGCGTCTCTAGCTCCCTATAGTGCCCTTCTCTCGGATTGGTAGGATGTGGGCCGACTTGGTGAGTCAGTCAATGATCACCCAAATCAGGTCATGACCACTGGATGTACGTGGAAGACCCATCACGAAGTCCATGGATATTCCATCGCACTTCCACTATGGAACATCTAAGGGTTGAACCGAGCCTGTTGGTACCTTGTGTTCTACCTTCACTTGTTGACAAGTAAGGCACCATGAGACAAACTCCACTATTTCCTTCTTCATACCTGGCCACCAGTGCTGTCGTCGAAGGTCCTGGCACATCATCTCCACTCTTGGATATACTGCTAGAGGATAAGTGTGGAACTCCTTCAAAACTTCCTCCTGAAGTGAAAATGGTACCATGGTAAGTCTTATGAAGATGATGACATGCTCCCAACCTTCATAAAATCCATCAGTTGCCTTCCTTGTGGATATGTAAGCACGTCGCGTCTTGCAGTCAGCGTCCCCATGTTGTGCCTCTCTGACTCACTGAAAAAGTGGAGGAGTGACTGTAAGAGACTAAAGATAGATGACACCGTCTCTATCCTAAAAGGATATATGTAAGGCATCCAGCTACTCTGTCACCTCTCCTAGTAGCTGAATACCAGTCCTCCTACTGAACGCATCCACAACAACATTTTCTTTCTCAAGAGTATAGACTATCTCAAAGTCATAGTCATTGAAGAACTGAAGACATCGCTATTGTCTCAGGTTCAGGTCCTTTTGAGAGAACACACACCTGAGACTATTGATATTATAGTAAACGATAAATTTTTCTCTCAACGAACTATGGGTGAGACTAGCCAATTATAGTAACTCCACTTCACCCTTCTTCGCCCACAATCTACAAGAGATGCTATGATTTATCCATTACCAAAAAGAGAAATCCAATATCATCCCCTAGATGAACTTCTATTTCCTAATATATTCAATCCTAACATGAACATTACTAATTCATTCCATGGACGACATCATAAGGCCTCAATTCTACTACCAAGAGATCCAACTGTTACTCTCACCTTGGGTTGAGTCACACTGTCGGCATCAGTATGTGGCCATTGGGTATCCTCCAATAGGAATCATGAATGTGAGGGTCAAGTTAACAGTTTTAACTATAAACTCTTAGTATTAACCACACAAAGGTAAAGAAAGAAAAAGTCAAAAGGACAAGTGGCTTTTATTACTGCAACAAAAATTATAAAGACACAAAGAAACCACAAACAATGAAATTAATGAAGCTAGAAGAAACATGAAAAAAGGCCTCTATGCCTGGAACGAGTCCCGCTCCTGTCCACCTGCTTCTGGAGATCCATGGTCATATGCTTCAGCTGCTTGAAGCTCTGCTCTCCCATGTACACCCTTTCCCTGCGGTCGGGGTGGACCTCCTGGTGGTGGTGGTGGCAACACCTCGAAGCGTCATCCACCAGCAGCTGCACGGCTAGCTCCTCTGCCATGGTCACCTGATCCTTGCGGTCCACCTCGATCGAACATATACCTCTTCCTGGGAGGTCCCTGAACTATATGCTGATCATCTAAGCAGCGGGTCGGACAGTCATGAGTCATGTGACCAAGCCCGGTACATGAGTAACACTGTCCTCTCCTGGTGTGACTAGCTCTGTCTCAACTCTAGGTGCCCCACACAACTGATCTTGAGTCGTGCAGTCAACCACCTCTGGGTCTGGTCCTCTTAGATCACTGCGTCATTTGTCTACTACCAGCTTCAGATTACTCCGCTGCAAGTCGATTAGTGGTGGGTCTTGCAGCTAGATAATTCTAAGTAAGGAAACTCTCCACTAGGAGGGATCACTCTTACAACCCTATTTGCGTTGGGATGTTGTGGGAGAAAACAGAAGCTCTGATCACTCGCATGAGTCCCTGCTCAAAGGTCCGGGCCCTGAAGAATGGGTCTCGTACCATATCAGTGGAGTAGCACAAGAGGTCAGTGAACCTCACTGAGTACTGATCTAAACTCATGCTTCCCTGCTACAGATGAAGTAGCTCCTTATCCGCACCGCTCAAAGGGTGGATAGTACAAACTTCGCTCAGAATAGGCTATCGAAGTCTACCCATAGAAGTGTCGCCTCATCGTGCATCTAGAGCAGCAGGCTCTACCATCTGCCTGATCCTGCCTAAAGGAGGATGGAAGCAAGGATCACCATGAAGTCTTCTAGTGTCCCTACCAGTATGAAGACTCTCACCACAGCCTCCAGCCAATCCTTAGCTGCGTGTGGGTCCGTCTCTCCCCTGAACCTGGGTGGTCTCTTGCGCTGGAACTCATGTAGCACACTCAAGCAGCGTGGATCACCTACTACTAGGGCTAGTGGTATCAGTGGCCCAACAGGGAGTAGTACTGCTAGTCCCTCCACTAGTTCCTTGACTGGAAGAGGGCCTTGTATAGGGGCCTCATTTCTGGGTAAGCTATCAGTACATACAACTCTCGAGGCTCTAACTGTTCGTTTGCGGGGAGGCATCCTAAAATAAACAGATGCAACACTGTCAATAGACTATACCTGGTGAGATGACCTGGTTGAGATGACTTAAAGAACAACTTTTGAAAACACACACGCAATCTGTGTTTTTCATGTACTGAGTCGGAAATCATAACTCCCGGTCCTGGTGTATGGATTTGTCGGCCGCCCGCACCTACAGTAGACTCCCTGAATTTAAAACCACACATAGTACCCTTAACACTATTTCATTATAGAAAGAAATATCAGGGTCCTAAGAACTACGGTAGAACCGACGTCCTCTGATACCAATTTTTCATGACCCGTCCCCCAAGGCCCGCATCGTGAATTCCCCAAGTCCTCCTTCCATAGGCGAGGGGCTGGCGAATAGCACCAAAGGCGTAATTCCCTAAAACTGGGAAGGCATTGTCTTTATAAATCATAATCACACACAACCGGAGTACAATAGGAAGAAAACACACCGTAAAAGGTGTATAAAAAGTGTACTAAATGTAAAAGGGGCCAGAATACAAGCCCAACTATAAAGTACAAATACAACTCAAACAAAGTACAACTAAAAAGGGGAAATAGGTGAAAGGTGAAAGAAAATCCTAGATCGTCCTCTAGGTTCCTACCATAAGGGTAGGTATAGATTGCCTCCTCAGCACTCCACATCCTTCAGACTCCACTGTGTACTGATATGTCATATGGTCCTCCTCCGGGTACCGTCCAGTCCTGGCGCTCTCAGCCTCCGTCAGCGCTGTCCGTCATCTGCATCCAATACAACGAGGTGCAGGCCGCCCGTGTAGGGGTGAGTATAACTATACTCAGTAGGGACCCCGAGACCCTCAATTTCTCACAAAATCCAACAATGATAAACCAAAAAGTATGATTTCAACGGATAACCATTACATAGGTATATTCCCATACATATATCTAATTTACCAAGTAAACCATCTCAATCATCAGGAAAACACAAAAGTCATTGACTCAGCTCAAAACATGATTTTCATTAACAAAACCACGACTGCTAGAGAACTCATACTCTTTCGATTACAGTGTCCCTGCCATGACTACGAGTTTCTACTCAATACCATTGGACTGATGAGGTACTCCTCTTGTCAAGTACCACGGTTCTGCTACCAAACCGGGTGCTTTGACCGCTGTGGGTCTGCCGCCAAACCTGGCGCTCCCCCTAATAGCCTACAGAGGTACTCCTCCTATCCAATACCATGGGTCTGCTGCCATCTTCCAAGCACTCTTTACGTCATGGTTCTGCTGCCAAACTGGGTGCTCCGTCCATTGGGCTATTCGAATCGCTCCGAATTGAATTAGTCAAGTAGTCGTCGGGTCTACAGCTACTTGGTCTCTGCACTCTGTCTGCTCATCTCTGGGAGGTTCCACTCCACGAGCTACTAGTCGATACTCCAAGTGTCATGAACTATCACGTGAAAGTATCTGAAAGGACCACCTCGTCATAGGGGTCTCAACGCAACAGACGGCGCATCAATCGAACACCCGGTCTGTGAGTTATTAGCATTTTAGTCACGGGTCCCAGTTGGATTCGTGTATGAACCAACCTGACCATGAATCAACTATACCCCAAAATCCAATGGGTTATACTCAAAGGGACATCTATGCTTCATGAATACTGGTGCCACTGATGGTTCGTCAAACAGACGTCTGGTGCCAAAGATATGGCCAAAGAAGGTAATGGGTCAGAAATGGGCTCGGTTCCGGTCCGACTCGGTCTGGGTCAACCCAGTCAGACTTTCTTAGTCTGACCTGACCCATTGGGTGGGTCATCCCGCTATGTTTTGACTCGGTCTGCTGGCCCCGGACCAGCAGACCATGAGAGAGGTTTGGCCTGATAGTCGCCATGTAGGTGGCTCTGTAACTCAGCCCGAGAGACCGGGTCGGTTCGGCCTGCGACACTGCGGTGGATTCTGTGGGTCAGCTCAGAAGTCTGGGGTCTAGGAGGCCAGCAGGTAGGCAGTACAGGGCGCGGACAGGCTGGCGGGTCACTGACCGGCCACGGGGGCACCGGGGAAGGGGGCTGGTGCGCGAGGCAGGGTGTGCGGGTGCCGGGCAGGGTGCCAGGATGCCGGGCAGTGCACCGGGGCACCAGGAAAGCCACGACAGGGGCGCCGGGCCACGTGTGGGGGCGCCGGTTAGTGTTCTAGGGAGCCTAGTAGCTACGCGGGGGTGCCAGGCAGCATGCCAGGGAGCCGAGAAGCAACGCAGGGGTTCCGGGCAGCAGCGCGGGGACACTGGGATGCAGCACGAGGAGCGGCAGTGCATGAAGGTCATGGGTAGAGTGGCCTTTGATCTTTGTCTTCATCATCATCACCGCGTGTACTGCCTCCGGCGTCATAAATCACGAACAAACAAAGGGGAGAGGGTCAGGACATTTTCGTGCGGCCCGAACCCTCCTTGTTACGGGGATATAATTTGGCAACGAAGTTCTCAACAAATGAAAAATAATGGAGGTTTAATCTCCTACATAAATTAACTAAAAAATCCACCGACCTCTCTTGTCCTTCGTCATTGATGAAGTCTCGGGAAGCGGGTGTCATTCCGTTGAAGTCAGAAGAAGAAGAGCTCGAAGAAGACGAGTCAAGATAAGGTCGTCGGCATTCTCCATGGGCAGCAATGATTCCCTTTAATTTTCCAATTGAAGAAGGATGAAGATGGAGTTCATCGTTCTTCATTCTTCGTGGGTGGAGGTTCTTCATTGGAGGAATAATTCTCCAAGGGATGGGCGTCACGTCTCTTTTCCAGCGTTTCACCTCTTGAAGAAGACGTCCCAAAACCATTCCTCCGGAATCCTTTATATATGTGAGGGGGAGAGCTAAGTAACCATGGTGGAATTTATGACGGTACATTTATTAGGAACCTTCCTAATTTCCAACGATGCAGTTTCCTATTTTAAAAAGGGAGAACAAATTAATTTGCTGCATTAAAATAATTGCAAGAGAGGTAGCGCACTTAATTTGGTGGATGTTAAGAGGATCCCTATAATTAATTTACATGCATTGGAGAAATTAATTGTCACGCGCGTTACCTCAATTAACTGGTATGTGCATTAGCATAATTAATTGGCACGTGTGTTGGAAAAATTAATTGCGCATATGAGGTCAAGAGGTCCTCCCTCATTAATGAGGGGTTATGAGACTCGGGTGGTCCCCATGCCGTAACCCCTCGAGGGAGGTTATGCTCGAGTGGACCCCACCACCATATCCTCTCATTGGAGGTTAGGGTGTGGTTGTCCCACCCCTGACTCCCAAGGGGAGGTTCCAACTTACCACACACACATGTCAGATAAAATAAAATAATATGTGGCTACATTTTATTTTATTTTTTTAAAGCCAAAAACTAACTTTTAAACTTGACAGAACGCAACTGCGGTGAATGTCTCGCTAAGAAATTACTGACGGTATGAGTTCAACGGTGCCCTCGAATTTCCATTCCGAGGACCGGTTCAAATGATATAAAAATCCGCTCGTATATTTACTGAATGAATCTGAAAAAAACTTCATAAATTGATTCTAGACACACTGAGCCTCAGAATCAAGCGCCACCAGAATCTACGGACTCGTAAAATTCCAATGTATTTAAAAAAACTCCTAGAAATTCTGGGTGTTTTCATATAAAGAGAATATAACCTCTACAATGTATATTTATGAATAATAAATAATGATTGAATGTGATATTGGAACATAAACCCTAACCTTAGATTTCTTCTTGGTAAAACGCGTTCCAACAAACTATATAAAAATTTTATATTGAATTATCACATATATAAGATCTATATATTTTTTATATTTTTATAGATATCATGCATTCATAACTTCTTTTTAATAATTTATGCATAAATCATTGTAAAAATCTATTTTAAGCATTAAATGTTCAATTTCTCATGCATATTTCTATTCAACATTTTTTTCCTTTCAGCATGGACATGGTTTTATCACCACAAAAATGATATTCATATATAATTTATTTTTATATTATAATAATTATTTAACACCATCAATTTAAGAAAATTATGAAAGATGAAATATGTCATTTGTGGAGGAGGTCATCGACACATATGTAAGGATGATGTTTTTATTTTTTAAAATGATAAAAGAATGTAGAAAATGATTTATATTTATATAATAATAATTGTTTCATTGATAACATATTTTTTTCATTAAATACATATTTAAAACCATCCATGTGAGTAGAGGGTGAAAAATGGAAATATGTTATTCATGAAGGCGGAAGTTTGCACATACTCATGAGTGACGTTTTTATTTCCCAAAATATGGAATGGAGATATAAAATGGTTATTATATCAACATAATAATATTTAAATAAATGACTTATTCTTATCAAATTATGTTAATATAGTCAAATAATATTTGGATGATGTTGATGACACTACTACAAAAAACGGTATTTATCAGTTCTCATAACGGGCTTCAAGAGTGCTAAAAAAATGCAGTAAATATCAGCGATGATAGAGGAACCCTTTATCAGTGCAAAAAAGTGCTCATAAAGAGTGCCTTTATCAACACTAAAAAGATGATCATAAAGGGTTCCTTCATCAATGCTGAAAATGAACTGAAGAAGTGCTCCTTTATCAGTGATAAAAATGAGCTGATAAAGGGCTCTTTTATTAGTGATAAAAAAGAGCTAATAAGGGGATTTTTTATTAACTCCTTTTAGTGCTGATAAATTCCATACCTGCTATAACATGAAATTCTGCTGCTGCACACCAAAAAAACCTACACTAAAATTAGAATATCAAACAAGCAGTTCACATAGACAAAATATGCAGTGGTAGTCAAATTGGGATCAAAGGATTTGAAAAACTCTATACCTAATTTGATGTACTAGTGATTAATTATAATTATCAAAAGGTACCATTAAATACTATCTCCTCTAAATGATATCTTACATTTCCTCTGATAAAATATATTGAGAGGGTTCAAAGTCAGAACCATAAGAAAAATTTGATTAAGGCATTCATGCAAGTTGTTATTCATGTTTATTGTTGTTAAGATTCATGTCAAGATTGGATATGGAATTTGATTATATATTTTGAGTTTCTTTTGGGATATGTTTCATTTGGACATAGAGAGTTTCCCTTGTAGATTCCTCATGGTAGATGGATTTGGGTGATTCTTGGGACACTTAAGGAAATGTGTTCTTGTCGTTGATGCCTTTATCTTATGGTGTGTTGTCTTCTTTTCATGCCATTTATAGAATCTATAAATGGTGGGGTGATATATGATTATTCTTTGTCTGCCATAGACTATTCATTAGTAGTCATGTAGTGCTTTAATTGGGGGACATAATTTAGAATAATATATGTGGGTAAAATTTCATGGGGAAGTTTCCTATTCATTTTTAACTTTTATTGTTTTACATATATTGGAAAATGATGGGTCGTATGACTCCATGTAAAAACAATGAAGCTTACCTTTTAGAGGGATTTCTTAGGAAAATGAGTTTTTCATGATTAGGATAAATCATGTGGTATGTATCTATATTTTAACTATGTCATTTTCAATGATTGGAACACGTCCAGTTAACTGTTTGGCCAAACTGGACAAAAGAGGGTTTTTTATCCAATGGCTCTCAAAAGGTTGGTGAACAGTTTGGAAAACTTCCCAACCAGACCATGAAATTTGTCGATGATATGGAATAATTTAAGGGATTTCAACCTATTTCCTCCCAAACCATTCCCAAAATTTAGTCTAAGAGCCCTTTATCTTGAAAATTTATCCAATTTAAATCCTCTATTATTTTTTTCTTTCCCTTTAATTCTTCTTCCGCTCCCTTTCCTCTTTGTTTTCATCCCTAACCATGAACTCTAGGGAAAAAGGATTATATTTAGGGTGTGTTATGAATTATTAATGGGGGTTTATTGTCTAAGGACTACTTATGAATCAATGTGGGTTTCCTACTTGCCTCATGTCATAGGTAATAACTTATGGATTGTTTTCCATACGTTAGTGGTTGTTTTCACTTAAAAATTATCTCAATTTTAAAGAAAACATTGACACATTGAGTGATACCAGTCACACCATGCCTCGTATTGAGGAATAGTTGAATCGTAGAAGTCACAAATGTCCCTTGGATCATTATCCTAATGTATCAACACAATCTGAATTCATTTGGTTGGTTTTCTGTTTGTCAGTTGTTGTTTTCACTTAAAATTATATCCATTTTAAACCAAAGAGAGACCCTTTGACTGATACCAGCCACACCATGCCTTAGATTGAGGTGGGGTTGTCTCTAACATGTCACTAATGAGACATGGATCTTTTTTCTAAATTATGAACACAATTTGGATGCATTTGGTCAGTTTTCCGTATGTTAGTGGTCGTTTTCTCATAAAAATTATCTTCATTTTAAACAAAATAGAGACACTTTTAGTGATACTGGCAACATAGTGACTTGTATTGAGTAGAGGATGACTATTACACGTCCAAAATGACCCATGGATAATTTTCCTAAAGTATCAACACAATCTGAATGCGTTTGGTCATTTTTATGTATGTCAGTTGTTGTTTTCACTTAAAATTCTGTCCTTTTTAAACCTAAGAGTGACAGTTTGAGTGATACCGGCCACAATGTGCCTCATTTTTAGGTGGGGTTTAATCTTAAATGTCAAAAATGACCCATGTATCATTTTTCTAAAGTATCGTCACAATATGAAAGCATCTGGTTGGTTTTACGTATGTCTCTGGCTGTTTCCACTTAAAAATTATGACCATTTTAAACAAAAGAGAAACATTTTGAGTGATACCGGTCATAATGTGCCTCATATTGTGGGGTGGATGACTCATACACATAAACAATGAGTCATTTATCATTATCTTAAAGTATCAACACAATTTGAATGTGTTTGGTCATTTTTCCGTATGTTGTTTTCATTTAAAATTATGTCCATTTTTAACAAAAGAGAGACACTTTGAGTGATACTGGCCCCACCAAGCCTCATATTGAGGTGTGGATGACTTTTACATGTTAAAAATGACCAATTTATTGTTTTAATAAACTATCAACCTAATCCGAATGCATTTGGTCAGTTTTACATATGTTAGTGGTTGTTTTCACATAAAAATGATGTCTCTTTTCAACAAAAGAGAGACACTTTGAGTGATACCATACACAAGATGCCTTGGATTGAGGTGGGTTAGACTTGTACAAATCTTAAATGACCCATATATCATTATCATAATGTATCAACACAATCTGAATGCACTTGGTTGTTTTTTAGTATGTCTGTTTTTGTTTTCACTTAAAATTCTATCTATTTTAAAAAAAAGAGACACTTTGAGTGATACCGGACACAATGTTCCTCAGATTTAAGTGGAGATGAATTTTAAATGTGAAATATGACCCATTTATCATTTTACTAACGTATCAAAACAATAAAATGCGTTTTTTGGTTTTCCGTACATCTGTTGCTGTTTTCACTTAAACATTTTGTCCATTTTAAACAAAAGAGAGACACTTTGAGTGATATAGGTCACACAATGCCTTATATTATGGTGGGGTTGACTTTTACACATCAAAAATTACCCATGGATATTTCTCATAATTTATCATCACAATATGAAGGTGTTTGGTCATTTTTTTCGTATGTCAGATGTCGTTTTCACATAAAATTTTGTCCATTTTAAACAAAAGAATGACACATTGAGTGATACTAGCCACATCGTGCATTAAATTGATGTGAGGTTTAATCTTACATGTCACAAAATAACTATATATTGTTGGAGTAAAGTATCAAAAAAATATTAATGTTTTTGTTTGGTGTTCCGTACGTTAGTTATTGTTTACACTTAAAGATTTTGTCCATTTTAAACAAAAGAGAGACACTTTGAGTGATATCGGTCACACTATGCCTTGTATTGAGAATATGGTGACTCATACATGTCAAGAAATGACCCATGGATAATTATCTTAATGTATCAACACAATATGAATTTTTTTGGTCACTTTTTTGTATGTAAGTTGTTGTTTTCACTTAAAATTCTATCCATTTTAAACAAAAGAGCGACCCTTTGATGGATACCGGCCACACCATGCCTCAGATTGAGGCTAGGATGACTTTTACACATACCAAATGACCCATGGATCATTTTACTAATGTATCAACACAATAAAAATCCATTTTTTCAGTTTTCCTTAAGTCAGTTGTTGTTTTCACTTGAAAATTATGTCCATTTTAAATAAAAGAGAGACACTTTGAGTCATACCAGTCACACCATGCCCTAGATTGAGGAAAGTTTGACTTTTAAAAATTAAAAATGACCCTTGTATCATTCTCCTAAAGTATCAACACAATCTGAATGCGTTTGGACTCTTTTTTGTATGTCAGTAGTTGTTTTCACTTAAAATTGTGTCCATTTTAAACAAAAGATAGACACTCTTAGTGACACCGGCCACATTGTGCCTCGGATGGAGGTGGGGTTGACTCTTACACATCACACATGATTCATGTATAATTAGCGTAAAGTATAACCACAATATAAATGTGTTTAGTAATTTTTCCCTACATCATTGTTGTTTTCACTTAAAAATTATGTCCATTTTAAACAAAAGACAGACACTTTGAGTGATACCGGTCACACTGTACCTCGGATTGAGGTGGGGATGACTAATACACATAAAAAATAAACGGTGGATCATTATCTTAAACTATAAAAATAATACGAATTCGTTTGTTCAATTTTCGGTATGTCAGTTGCTGTTTTCATTTAAAATTCTGTCCATTTTAAACAAAATAGAGACACTATAAGTGACAACGGCCACACCATGCATCGTATTGAGGCGGTGTGGACTCATACAAATCACACATGACCCATGGATTATTGGAATAAATTATCAACACAATAGAAAAGTGTTTGGTCAGTTTTTGTTTGTCAGTTGTTGTTTTCTCTTAAAACATTGTCCATTTTAAACAAAAGAGAGACACTTTGAGTGATACCATCCACACCATGCCATAGATTGGGGGGAGATGACTCTTAAATGTAAAAAATGACCTAGGAATATTTCGCCTATAGTATAAAAATAATAAGAATGCATTTTGTCTGTTTTTTGTATGTTAGTTGTTGTATTCTCTTAAAAATTATGTCCATTTTAAACAAAAGATAGACACTCCTGGTGAAACCGGACACACCATGCCTCGGATTGAGGTGAGGTTGACCAGTTCAGGTCACACATGATCCATGGATCATTTTACTAAAGTATCAACACAATCCAAATGTGTTTGGTCGGTTTTCGATACGTTAGTGGTTGTTTTCACATAAAATTTTATCCACTTTAAACAAAAGAGAGAGACTTTGAGTGATACCTATCATACCATGCCTCAGATTGAGGTGGGGTTGACTCATAAATATAAAAAATGACTCATAAATCATTCTCCTAATGTATCAGCATGATCATAATTTGTTTGGTCTCTTTTCCATATATGAATTGTTGTTTTCACATAATATTCTATCCATTTTAAACAAAAGAGAGAAGCTTTGAGTGTTACCGGCGACACTGTGCCTCAGATTGAGGCAGGGTTGACTCATACATGCCACACAAGACCCATGTATCATTATCCTACATTGAAAACATAGATGTGGGGGGGGGGGGGGCTATGGAAGAAGGAGGTTCAAAAAATGTTCATTATCTTATTATGGATAATCAGAAAACAAACACTTAATACCAATGAAAATTTTCAATGCAGGGGGAATCCATTTGGAATCTTGATGCTCATACTGTATATAATTTAGGTGGAGACGTTTACTCATCTTTTATTTGAATGTGAGTGGGAATGCGTGATATGAATGTATTTTGTAGATTTTACTGGTTTTTCTTATCCAGATCCCAAACAAAACTGGTTCACCATTCATGCATGTTGCTTGTGCTTTTCATCTGTTAAAATAATAAAATGACTCATTAGAGAAAGGTTGTTTTATTTAATAACAATTAAAACTTTCCTAAGATCAATTACAAACCACAGTGTTTCATCATTTGATCTTCGTGAACCCCTCTCAAAAATGTCTACTAATTTTACACATCCCCAAGTCAGATCTTTGTGCTATTTGTGTACAATATTCCATCCGGTATGCGGCACACTAATTTCTAATCAAATCTATATCAACTTGTGAATATTAGGTTTTTCTATAGTAATATTACTACTGAAAAATATAAAAAAAATAATTAATAATTAATTTAAATGAAATAATAGTTATTTTCTAAAATACCTCTTTAGGGGTACTAGTTTGTTGATGGAAAATAATCTCTCTCATAAATTTACAAACATAATAACCACAATCATTATCGTTTGTTTGTTTTGGACACTACAAAAACATTGATCATTAGGATAATAAGTAACATGTTTTTATAAGTGTTTGTATAATGAATGTTTTTTTTATATACCTGGATACTTGTCCAGACGTATTACTTTTTCACCTCCTTATGCTTAGCCCCTGTCCTCATTCCTTTTTTAGATGATATTGATACACCACCCTTTCATAACAAAATCCTCAGTAAAAGATAAAATAAATTATACATCATTATGTTTAGACCTAAAATGTAGCATTTAGTGTCTTACATAATTACAAACTCCATCATGTGTGGTCAGTTTGTTGGATATCCTTACATTGCATCCAGAAAATAAATCTTTATAGTATCCAAATTCACCACATATAGCATCCAATGTTTCCTAAAAACACAAAAAGAAATAAGTAATGAATTTAGTGAAAATATAATTGATATGACTTAATTGTAGAGTTTTACCTCTATATGGTTGGTATTAGGAAGAGTATGTCATCCCTAATCATGCATTCAAATGTTTTCAGCAAGCCTTTCACTATTTCACCCCTTATCGATGACTCTAATTTTGTTAGTTGTGTAGATGTTGTATGAGGACTAACGAGTCCAAATTTTGGCTCATGGGGAAATCCCTTCTACTATTTTTGATATATAATCCAACAATAATATAAAATTCATTTAGTCATTATTATCACAATATACCAGCTTTTAGAAAATCAAATCATGAAAACATACCTCATATATACATTTACAACTGTGATGCCTAGCCAACTGTATTCAAGGATGTCATTTAAATTTTCAGCAGCCACGTAATCATCAATTTGTTCTCCATATATATTCTCTTCAAAAACAACAATATGACTAATACAACTTTTGAGATTCGTATCCACAAGATTCTTCAATTCTAGTAAATTTGGATAGAGAACAGGTGGTGTAGTTATTCTTTCAGTAGATCTTTTGGATTGGTTGATCTATCCTTTAGATAATTTTGATCCCATGTTTCTTTTCACCCCTTCCATTTATCCATCTATAATAATATTCATTGGTTCATACGTTTTTTTATTAAATGTTAAAGTTTTATCTTGAAAAAAATGGAATTAAATACCTCTTTGTCCACATATTCTTTTACAAGTTATGATGTTCATGCAATGAATGTCCCAATAGCCTTTTTGGATGTATGAATATCATCGTCATCAAGTGGAATAGGTAGATCTTTATTTGGATCATGAGCTACAGTAATTGTCACATTCCGATGATCTGTTGGAAGTGGTCTATTTTGCAGTATATCCTCTTGGATGTTGAGCACCGTAGCCCTCGCTATAGGGTGATAGGTGTGTGTTGTCTGATTTAAAACACAGTCATTATCACCCTATAGAAGACCAGTACAGGAAAAGTATCAGTGTTTTTCTAATTCACATTTCATGGGAAAAATTATTAGAAAAATTATTACCATGTCTAGGGAATCTCTTTGAGGGGAATGGATCGCCTCAAAGCTGGTGGGGGTGAGGCGGGATCTTCACAAAGTAGTTGTTCTATAGTAGTGTCTCCTCCTTGCTTCTTACCCATAAAAGTTTCTAGAAAATCTCCCTATCATTGAAATTGTTCTTCAAGAGTTTCCAGTCTTTCGCTCATTTTTTTCATTTCTTCATTTTTATCATCCGTTTGTCTTTTTCTCAAAACATACTCGGGGTTTCACCCCAAACCCCTCACCTCTGACATGACTATATCATTCTGGCTACTTCAAGGCCATCGATAATAGGTCTGCATCTGCTACAGGAGTATCTGATTCCTGTGAGTATCGGATATAGGAAAATAATTAATTATTATTATGTAATATCAATTTAAAACAAAACTTTTTATTGTTTAATACTTGCACATATTTCCCACACTTTTTGTGTCTTTTCATCTACTATCTTCCCTTCCTTATTCACACGTTACTCCTTCTATCACACATGATGTGGTATGGAAGTGTCTTGGGATTTAGAATCATCAATATACATAAAAATAGAGAAATATAATTATGATGTTGCTTCTTGGCACATAACAATATTACTGTAAATTTAAAATACATACCATTTTCTTTTCTAGTGAAGTGTACCCAATCATTGTTTTACTATAGGGGTATATTGGTTTTGATGCATGTTCTTTATTTTCAGTGTTGAGTTACTATTTTGTAATTGAAATATTTACAATCAGTGTGATGAATACATATATTCTCAAACCACGCATTATCATACACAATGTATATGAAACGTCTCATCCCCACGGTGGCCAATAAAATAATCTCATGCTACTTGGGATATCAGGTGAGCGTAGAAAAGGGGTGGGTGTTGGTTTGTATTTCCTTTGGAATATTCCAGGGGATATTTTGTTAAAATAGTGCAAAAACCTCGATGAATCCTTTCTATAAGCCATAGTACATAATTCACGAGTGAATCATCTACTATAAATGTACTCTACAATTGATTTAGAAGAGTAAGACACTATTTCTTTATTTTATTTTATATTAAATTAAAGAAATAATATCATAATGTTACAGTAATTACCTCTAAGATCACAGCCTTCCTCCCAAAAAAAACATGGTGCCATGAATATTTGTCAATCAGCACGCATTGCTGAGTGATAATTCCAATGTAACTACTATACATAGCCTTGTTGGTATTCACATTTTGGCCTCGTTCATTACATCTGACATCAAATTTGATTTTTTTTTCTCCTTAATAACTTTTGATAACACCATAAAACTACGATGCACTTGTATTTTCTGTGACGTCGGTCCTTCATCCCTTACAATTTCATCAATATCAATATCATCAATATGATCATCTTGAATGGTTGCAATGGCATGTTATGATTGTTGTTTGACCTCAACACAAGGAGCAGGAACAACATCTTGAGAGACTTTTTCAGCCTTGAGGTTAGGAGCACCATAGTGTGTAGAAGTCGTTATCTACAAAAGTGGTTAAATTGTTAATTTATATTACATAAATTCAGTTATCATAAGATGATAACATGAGATAACATGATCTATATTACAAACAAAATATAACTTATTTATTGAACGCTCTTTGTTT
Organism: Viscum album; assembly: GCA_963277665.1. Lineage (NCBI taxonomy): Eukaryota > Viridiplantae > Streptophyta > Magnoliopsida > Santalales > Viscaceae > Viscum > Viscum album. The sequence continues at coordinate 1,907,084,409 of OY728137.1, forward strand.
TTTTCAATGGCTGAAGGGAATTAAAACCTCTATTGATTATTCAAATCCCTTCATTGTGGCCTTCTATAACATAAAAAAGGGCATCTACATAGGGACCAATATGAAATGATTGTGGTGTACCATTGAAAGCATCATCCATAATAAAAATTTCATCGGACCCTTCAGTGGTTTTGAATGATAACAGAATAATCTACGACTATTTTTTTGTGGGATCTAGAACATAAAATACTTGTACTTGTTGTGATGCCATTTTAAAATATTCATCTTGGTACCCTTATTAATAAAATCAACTTTCACAAATTCCAATTCATCTATTTTAAAACCAATGTTGTTATCAACCCATTTTCATTGAAAAAATATCAATTGGAATGTCGTGTAATCTAACTCATATATTTGTTTGATAATGCCAAAGTATGACATATTTTCATAAATTTAATTTCTCTCCTTAATAACAGAAACATGAATCACTTCAGCCATAAGTGTAACTCCACTATTTTTCATGGTACTATCTTCATAATTATTATCTATATATAATTTATAACAATTAATTACAAAACCATTGTAAGATAATACATACACAATTGGTCCGGCGGCTAGCCATTGAAGTCGTTCTAAAATTAAATTTGGATTTTCATCTAACTCTTTAAAATATGGTCCCAAAACCATCCTATACACTTGTGATTACGCGTATTTCATATCCATTTTCATCCATTGATGGATTAAACTGCCTAATAAATTATTTGTGGGTTTCAAAATATGGAGAAACCTCCTAATAATTATAAAAATCATAAGGATTAAAATTCTCTAGATCTGCAATATTGATTGTTATAACATCTCTTCCATAAATTACCTCACCCTCAATGCATCCAGTGTGATGAGATTTCAGGAGACAAATGATTTCCATATCAAATAGGTATTTGGTAGAGAATTCAATGGCTTCCTCAACAATATATCGCTCTACAATACAACCCTTTGTCCGACTTCTATTTTTGACATACTCTTTCAAAATATTTATATACTATTCAACGGGGTACATCTATCTATAGTGCACAGGACCACAAAGTCTAATCTATCTCAACAAGTGAACCATCAAATGAACCATCATATCATAGAATAATGATGGGAAGAAAATTTCCAATTCACATAATATGATGACAATTTCTCTTTCCATAGCTGGACATTTTGCAGGGTTTAAACCTTTACTGCATATATTAATGAAAAAGAAACAATGTTTGGTTAACATATGATGAAAATTATTTGAAAAAATGCAATGTAAAGCTATAGGAATTAAATATTTCATCAAAACATGGAACTTATGTGATTTTAAACCTTTTAAATTCAAATAATTCATCAAAAAATTATCTTTATATTAGATGAATACCCCTCTAGAACCTTTACATCATCGAAGAAGTTGAAAAAATGATATATCTCATTTCTGGAAGGATTGTAAGCAGCTGGAGGAAGAATCTTTCGATTTTCACCCTTTACGGGAGCCAACACTTCTCGTATTCCCATGTAAACCATGTCCATCCTTGCCTTAATTCCATATTTATTTTTTCAGGGGAATTTAGAAACGTTCCAATAACACTGTCACATATATTTATTTCCATAAGAATCACATCAAGAAAACGTCTGACGTACAGAAAATTATAGAATGACAATTCAAAAAAATGATCTCTTTTTCCAACCGATTTTCATAAGGATTTTCAAAAATGGTTTAACAAAAATAGTGTTCACATATTTTAATTTCTCAAATAGTTGATCACCTATTATTGGAGATGGTGATGTGTGTTCTTCTGAACTTCTATTTAATGGTGTCATCCATGATTGGTACTTATGCCAATGGGGTAGAAATCTATGATGTCCTAGAAACACAAAGTTTGATGATTGTTTCAACATAATTGATTTTATATCTTCTTCACACATGGGAAACCCTTGGGTTACATTAATTTTATAGCCTGATAAATTTCCATAAGCCAGGAAATCATTTACCATTCCATACAACATCACACTCAACGTGAATTATTCAATTTTATAAGCATCATATAACACAACACCTCAATCCCACAATAACTTCAAATCCACGATCAAAGGAGCCAAATAAACATCAATATCATTGCATAGTTGTTTTGGTCCTGATAAAATCATAGATAACATGATGAATTTTTGTTTCATGCATAACCATGGTAGAAAGTTATAATTTACCAACATAAAAGGCCATGTACTATGAGTGTTGGTTTCACAACAAAAAGAATTAAATCCTTTAGTAGATAATGAAAGACGGAGGTTTCGCAGCTCATTTCCATATTCCAGATACTCGTGATCAATTCACTTCCATTGAGGATAGTCAGTCGGGTGACATAATTTCCCTTCATTATTTCTTTTATCTTCATTCCATTAAAATTGTCTTGTAGTTTCTTCACATCCATATAGACGCCTAAACCTTGGAATGATTGGAAAGTACCATAAAACTTTCGTAATACTGGATTCATCATTCTTATATCGAGAATAACCACACATTGGTAATTCTGTAATTGATTTGTTCTCCTTGTGAAACAATATACTGTCATTCGGGCAGGCATGTATTCTTTCAGATATCATACCCATCGAGCATAGCATTTGTTTAGCTTCATATGTCTGGCTTGGGAGCTCATTATCTTTTGAGAGCATGTCTTTCAAGAGAGAATGTAGTTCTGTAAAACTTACATCACTCCATCTGTTTCTTACTTTCTATTTATACAACTTCTGTACAGCTGACAATGCTCTATATTTAGTGCAAGTAGCATACAATGGTTTCTTTTTACAACTCATTAGCTTCTCAAACAAATTTGGGTAATCACGGAGTTCATTTTCAACTTTATTTGTCATTTCCTCAATACGATATTCATTATCATTGAAATATTTAATCACATTCTCCATACGGTCTTCTTCATTATCCATATTGGTAATGATATCTAATGATCCATAAAGCATAGTTTTATCCCAGCTAGTAGCTAAATTCACCTTTTCTCTATGTTTATTCCAATATTTATAACTCCGATCTATATTGTGACATATCATATGTTCTTCCAACCCCTCTAGAGTAATTAGTCTATAAAAACAACAACATAAACATAATAAAAGGATTTGAGAAGGATCCTTTATGTGATCCTTTGAAAACATGATGAAATTTTTCCCTTCATTCTCATACCCTATTGTCAAACAATTACCATCCATCCAATATTTATTCATCTACATCCTATTTGAATCTCAAATATTATTATTTATTATTTAAATAAAAAGAAGACTTCCAAATACAGTATAAGAGAACCACTTCCTTATAAAAATAGAGATTAATTGAGCCAAAAAATTTCTAATAATGATTTAAAAATCAACATAACCAGAATAGTCCCCCATCAAAATCAACACACTTTCTTACCCCCTTACCAATAGTTCTAGAAACCACCACCATTGAAGAAAAACATTAAACTTCCTTTTAACCATCCCTACTAGCCACCTCATTCATAATAAAATAATCACACTAATCATCCCAAAACTTGTGACCCAACTCAAATAAATTGAAAATAAGGATGCAATTTTAATGAGAAAACTAATATAGTAGATACATTTCCAAACACATGGGGTTCACGAGGGAGACAAATTACCTTGGTTTATCTAAAATTACTATAGAATATCATAGGTTTTGTTACCCAAATTAACATAAGAAATAGAAAATTGAGGTTAGTGGACATAAATTCTATCAAACCACCTCTCACTATCTGTTAATACCTTCCATAATATTTAATACTTTTGTGAAATTAATTGTATAATTATATTTTTTCCCAAAATCATGACCTTTAGATTAGAAATATTCCCATACATTTCAATAAAATAGATATATGAATCCTTTTTCTTATGAAACATTAAATTTGTACAAACACACTAACCAACTCAATAAAATTAATATTTTAATAGGAATATGAAGGTAAAGAGAGATAAATAATTCTATTGAGAATAATTCAACTGAATTTTTAGTATTAATTGAATGATGGTTTTGGTTAATAAAGGTATGAGGTCAATAACTCATGATATAATCATGCATATACTCTAAAACCAAACTCACCACATCCCAAATTTTTTTACTAAAACATGATCATATGACTAAATAAAACTACACATTTTTTAAACTAAGAAAAACCATGAATCATGGGGAACTCATACTACTAATTCCCCACTACATCACCATTGAAATTGATCAACAATAAAATTAGAGTACACCGTGAGATACTCAACCCTAGGGCATAATCCCCGCCCCACATCTAGAAAATGTCATCACTCCTTTATTCCCCATTCTATTAGGAACACAACTCAAGGCACCATCTTTAGCGTTCTATGAAGCTCGAAGAAAACCACTCTTGATAACATCATCAAAACCCCTCATCTAAAACCAAAACATCAAACATAAACTCACACCTTCCATTGAATCTCTAACCTCAAAGATTACTCAAAATTATTGGATGTTATTTATTCATCAACCCAGTGTTCTAAAAACAAGACCATAAATTCATAGATGTGAATCCCAAGGGAAAGAAAATTGTATACAACTTGATTGAATTCCATGATATTCTGTATACACTCATACTTCTATATCCAGGGAATAAAACTCTTCCTAAAACCACTTTTGACTGAACATGATTTTCCTTCCATCATTATCAATCCACCCATAAAAGTAATACCACTACTAAGTAAACCCATAAATGAGCTAGAATATTTTCCAATTCAGAAACCTCCTCAACTACTTCTATACAATTATTAACCTTAGGACCCAATACCATGACAATAAACGTCAACACCTCTTACTATTTAAATTTGACAACACTCTATCTCATGTCTCTTTCTAATTCATGTGAACTTTACCATGCTAATGTTTCAACATGTGTAAGCATCAAAATTAATAATTTTAATCCAAACAGTTATATAAATTTCCAACACCAAGGGAAAATATTCCACACTAAAATAATTATATATACCCCAGCACTTATAAAATACAAAACCAATTCATTATCCATTATAAAATAATATATTACTATGAAATCATCACCATCATACCCTCCAATAACACAACCGTCTCATCACCCCATTCCACCATTCATAAATACATCAAAAAATATAACTTATTGTCTCTTTCTCACTACTCACATTTACAATAGAGTTTTTATAATAATCATATTCTTGAAAATAACATAACAAAACCCTATATGTAATAAAAAATTCACTTGGTAAAAATTTAATCACTTCATGAATTTTTGAAAGAATCTGACCTAAAAACGTAGTCTAAACACAAAACACAACCCAAACCAAAAAAAAACCACCATAATGAATATCAAAATAAAAAAAAGGAAATAGATGAGGATGAGAAGAGAGATCACTATAGATCCGAGATGGGAAGTTGAGAATCTAACCTCATCCAAAGGAATCTGAAAAACATTATGTAGGGTTCGCAGGGAGTAGGGTCCAACGGGGAGGAGGAGTAGTAGGGTTCACGGGGAGGAGGATCCGCGGGAGTGGTTTGAGGGGGTGGATAATTATTAGGGTTCATGGCTGAGTAGGGCTAGCGGAATGATAGGGCTAGAAGTGGTGTAGTAGGGATAACAGTGGTAGAGTAGGCAGTTGCAAAGAAGTAGGGATAACAATAGTAGAGTAGGGCAGCGGCAGGGGAGGTTCGTAAAAGAGAAGATCGAGGGGGGGGGGAGTTATCTTAGGGGTATAGTTCTGTGAGATCTTGAGGGCGTGATAAATAGAGGGAATTTTGCACCCCATTTTATAAAATAGAAATATGGTTTTATCAGTGCTATAAAATCACTAATAATGAAAATTTATATAAGAGCATTTAATTTGCATGGATAAAGAAGTACTTTTATCAGCCCTTTTTTCTTCGCACTAAAAAAAGGTGGCACTTCCCTTATAGGTTTTTGTAGTAGTGAGATTAAGGGAACAATAATGATATTTGTTAATACGAATACCTCTTCCTTGGATATTCTCTATTGGATGTCTTCTTAATGCTTCCTAGGATGGTATTTTGGTGATACATGAACCACTAGGTCATGTATAAGGGATTTTTATAATGGATATTATTAGTTATTGGTATACCTATGGTTCTCAAAGAGTGTGCATAATTGAGGGTGTGAGGATATAATTTTATAAGTGAGTTGTGTGGTACCTTTGTAAGTACTTTAAACATCAAAATAACATAATGTTATTTTCCAAAGAAAGTGGTACCAAATCAAACAAATAGAATATAGGATAATTGAGGGTCAAAATTTACTCATCTAATTATTTTAACAAACAGTTACTACTATTTGATTATTTTTCTCTTTGTTTAACCCATACATTAAACCTTTAAACCCCTACCATATTGAAAAACTCTTATTATGGTAACTAATTATTTTTAATAAAAATTAAATGAACCATAATAAATAATTTTAATATGTTGTTACAAATGTTTGATCCACTATAAAATAATTATTTTTAATATTTGAGAAAAATATCATTAAAAATAGGTACACAAAACAAAATGAAATACAATATTTAGAAAAAATTAATTATGATGGCCAAATATTGATTTACACAAGAATAATGTATAAAAATGATTTTCAGGAAAATAATTGGATCATTATTAAAATAATGATAGTAATGTGACTTTAAATCCACTAGAAAACTGAATGTAACTAGGTAATTACTTAATTAAATAATTAGATATAAATATTTATTTTATTTAAATAAAGCATCAACAAGGTTCAAAAATTTAATTCATTGGATTCTAATTTTACAATGACATTTTTAAATGATTTATTTTAGTTATCAGATATTTATTTTTTCTATAAAAAATGATTCAAGTTCATTAAATTAATTCCTATATCAACAGGATTTCATAAAAGTGATATTATTTTTCAAAACAATAATTATCAATATTCAACAAAAAATCAACAATTTAACAAAAAAACCAAAAATCTAAACTAATGCATTTTTATATGATATATTTCAAAATTATGTATATTTATTAAAATTAAAACTATTAAATATATAAATTAATATATTGAAAGAATTTATTATTTATAAAGAATAATTGATTTAATAGAAAAATTGGTTTTTAAACATATAGTGTTATTTAGATTATTTAATATCGGTGCATAATTAATTGATAGTTGTAGTATTAGTGAATACATTGGAATAATTTATAATTTATTAATTTATTTAAATGCACTACACTTAGAAAATAGTTAATTGAAAAATATACCTTTTTAATATTGAATGATTTTAATCATATTATATTAATTAATTATTTTCTAATCACTTGATTTTATTAATCCAAACAGAATAATAAATTAATGAATTATAATAATGTATTATATTTACATTTATTAATGTTTTCCCCTTGTAATTTTAATATTTTTTTATTCATTTTATTTTGATGTTTCCCGTGTTAAATTTTATTTAACCCAGTATTTACATAAAGGAAAATTCATGCAAAAATATTGGGTATTTTTAAATATAGGATCCCTCATGTACAAGATAAATAATTCAAAATGTATAAGATCAATAATAGGTCTCTATACTTTCTAAAATAAAACATTTGTTACTATTTTTCTAAGTATTTTTTCAACAATAAAAACAATTTAATTTACATTACTTGCTGAATAAATCAACCAAAAATAATTTTACCTTTACCCTTTTATGGATTCATTTTCTTAAATGATTAGAATCAGAATATTAATTTATATTACTCAGTAAAATAACTATGAAATTTTTGTTTTAAATGCGTGGTAGATAATCCTTTTTACATCTTTGAAATGTTTGTCTCTCTTCTATAATGTGTATAACTTCACTTAGGTTGAATTATCATTGATTGTACAATAGTTTTGTGGTCAATTGTATTTTTCCCTTGGATTGTGTTTGGTTAAAAATATCACATATCTTATATTTATTAAATTGTTATGTAACCTTTAAAATAATAATTTAAATGGATATTGAGCCAATATCGAGAAATTAATGACATGATATCACCTTGTATTACAAATCATTTCATAAAATTCCATCTATGTCAAAATATGATTTTTATTGGAATCCAAACGTTTTGACATTAATAAATGTCTTAATTAGGTTGTTGATCATATTATAATCGGATTTATAAAATAATTAATTATGTCTGAACCACTCTAGAAGTGGATTGAATAATCATCATATCCAAATTTGTCACTATATATATTATTAACCATAACCATATATAATTATGTTTCATAATATTTATTTTTTCTAACATAAAACATGTCCATATATTTACCACATTCAATTTTGACCCCTAATTATCCACCACGGGTGGTTTACATAATCATTACAATGTTGAATATATTTAGTTGAGATTGGTGTGGAGAGAAAATAAATATTATAAAATAAACGGACAAGATAATTTTTTTTTACAATGAAACCCACAAAAATAATGTTTTAAAAAATTACTCACACTTATAATAAATTTAAATATGGGTTTGGAATGGGATGTCAATAGAATTGAAACATATATTTGAGGATAATATAAATTTATATATGATACATTTGGGTAAGAGAATAAAATTAAACCTTAATTAGTATTCAATATAGATTACGATAACAGAATTACCATAATGGAAAGAGGAAGAAAAATACTGAAAATAAAGAAGTAAATGAGTTTCATCTTGTAAAAACTATCGTATTGAAGTTCTTCAAGGCCCATAAAGAAGTAAAATAGCGACCTGAATTTATTTCCAAATGTAATGGGGTGGTTATCCTCTTAAACAATAAATCATGTTATCATCCCATTTGACTATAATAATAGACTTATATTGAATAAATTTTTTCATTAATGTTTTTCTCTATTCTTTAAATGTCAACCAACCACATTTACCATCAATTTAAATTTTTATCCAAATATATAGTTGCTTTAGAATTTCATGTTCTACAATAATGAATGATTTTCAAGTTAGTCTAAGTTCTAAAAGTGAATAATTTCTATTCCATAGAAACTTTCATATTTATAATCATTGATTTATATAATGTTGTTTCCTTGAATATATAATTTCTTTCTATAAAATTACAACAAATTCTGATACAATAAGTCAAAAATATATCAATAATGGTTTATTGGGGAATAAAAATACCCCATAATTTGACCTAGAATATAAATAACCCTTTGGTAATATTTAATGAAATTGAATTCTAAATTTATCAAATAAAAAAAATTCCATACTACATTAGATTTCATGGTAAAATTGTTAGTATTTATTCATGTGATAAAAATAACCCTTCAAATGAAAAAAAGAACAATTTTTCTAGGTAAATGATTTATATTTATATGCAGAATGAATCCAAAATAATAAATCACATAATTTGGATTTTTAGATGAATTTAATAATTAAAAATTCAAACAACATTTGAATATAATTGAACATATGAAATTTTCTCATATTGTATTTATTTTCGAAATAACAACATTTATTTATAAATATAAAAAGTATATAAAAAAATTAAAAAGGAAAGATAATTTAAAAGTATAAATAAATATATAACATTAGTTCCATAAAATTTAGTGTCCTAACATTTTATATTCTCTCTTTTTTAAATTATCACTTTATCAATAAAATATTGAAATATAAGTCACCAATAAATATTTATCTATTATGTACAAATTAAAATTTCTTGAAACGTAAGATAAATGGTAGGCTCAAAAATAGTGGAAATAAATTAATTTCAATATATTTATCTTAAAGGGTAATTTATAATACAATTATTTAAGTAGCCAAAGATTTAAGTATCCATATATCAAGAATATCATAATTTAAGTCTCAATAATACCTATGAGAATATCATTTTGAATCCTCTTACATAAAATTTTATCATATCTCTAAATTATATAAAAAAATTAGTTTTATTTTCATATAATTTTTTACATAAAAAATCTTAAAATATCACTTAAATGAATATTAAATGTAAAATTTATAATAAACAAGAAAAATACCCACTCTCATCATTTTAAGATGATAAATAATGATTTCTGGGTCACTGATTTGTTTCTCATAATCTTTTAAATAGTAAAATTAATCAAATTACAAATTTTTATACTAATATTAATCATATTATTCTTATAAAACATCAATATTATAAAATTTTTAACGTACTCCTATGAATCTCTTTAAATATATAATTTAATGATACACAACCATTTTAAAATTAGAATCAATTGATGAAGTACATATATATGATAGTACATTACATATAAAAACTTTTTTCAATGTTAAATAGTATTTATAATTAATATATAAAAGTTTTATAACTGTTAATAACTACATTTGACATCAGTCACTGAAATTATTTAGTAATCATTTTTTCTCATATTCTACTGAAGTCTTTGAAAAAATATATATCATCTTTTTTTGATTCCTTTTATATTTTATTAAAAAAATCATCAATAAATTTATAGGCCATTAATCTCCCAACAATACAACAATTGTTTCATTATAATTATCTTTAAACTTTAAATTTATTATGTTTTAATAAATTTAAAAAATTAAAAATTTATAAATTTGAAATTGTTTTATGTAAATTCATACTTATATATAATATGTCCCTGAAATTATTTGAAGGTAATTTTTTATTTAATTAAAATGAAATATTTGTCCTTTCAAAATAATGTAATACTGAAAAATTAATATATTTTAAAGGTATAAGAAAAAAAATTAGTTTTAAAATTAAATCTATATGGTATTATTATATTTAATGTCTTCATAGCTAAATAAATAATCATTTATCTTTTAACACCATGATGAAACCTTTATTTTTTAGTTTCTATTCATTTTAATAATATTGATAAGTGAAAATGGGATTAAATACCTAATAATAATAATAGACAAATTGTAATATATAATATTTATAAATTATGTTTATAATATTCTATAATACCTAATATTTTATAAACATGTTGATTCGTTACATGAGGCTTCCTTTATTATTATAGTATAATAATTTAACTTTATTATTTGAAGCATATTCATTATTTAGTTTTTTTGGGATTACTTACCTTTCCAATGAATTACTTTTATCCTGTATTTTTTACTAACATTCATTTTCTATATAATTATTGTATATCTTGGGTGATATCACATATGGATCATCTCAATTATCTTTATCATACTTAAGATATATTGTATAACATTATTGTTATCATTCATGTTAAGAATAATACAAAACAATGTATAAAAATATATAAATGTTTTCAGATGAGATATGTATCTACACATTACCCCAAATTAAACACCATGCCACTTTATATTAATAAAATACCAAAAAAATTAATTATATGTGTAATGTAAAATGTTTCAACATTTATTTTTTAGTAAAAATCATTTTTAATGATAAAATATATTATTTAAATCATTCTATAATTTTTAAATATTTATATTATCAACCATATATTAACTATCCAATGATCCAAGGATATTATTATTGGTGTATATTTATCCCAAAAGTACAGATATTTTTTTAGCGTGGAGGGTGAATTAAGATTCAATATATTTCTTAAATTTTTTAAAAACAATATATAGTATGTTATTCTCATATTAATAATTTTAATTTAAATTGAATTCAATATTTTTTATGAAGCCATATATTCGGTGTGGGAATAACATATATTATTCCTATTATTTGTCTTTATATATTCAAATTGAAGAATACGTCCAAGGAAATTTTTTAACAAACTTTTTTCATACATAATTAAATAGAAAATAATTATTACATGCTATTAAATGTTTATAATATGATCTGTAAATATTCTTGGTATCACTATTTCGTTTTGATCAAAGTAGCATTACATAAAAATCAAGGAATATAAAATATCTTATATCACAAAATATCATAATTATATGAGATTTAATGAAAAAAGAGTTTAGAAATTAAATTTTCTTAGATAAATATATATTTAATTATTAGTTAAAAAATATTTTAATGATAACCAAGTCAATTTTTATGATACTTTCATCATATTAGTTGAATATTTAATTTCATATTTATTTTTTCTCTCTAATCATTACAATTGGACTACATAAAATTTTAATTAATTTCTCAACTGTAGATTATAAATATTAAGAGTCATTAATATTTTTTACTTCTCTAACTACCTTTGGAATGTATGATTCATTCTCATATCTCCGTGTTTCAACATTGAAATTAGAAATATATTATTGTACCATACATAATTAAATAGTCTTACTTGAATAAATATTACAACATAGTTGATAGGGTTATGCTGCATGGCTGATAATTCAATACTTTTTGGTTGATATAAACTCTAAAATTGTACTTTATATTTTATATCTTTTCATAATGTGGTTAATATACTAGTAATAGAAAATCATAAACCAATATTGAAAGATCGATGTCCCACTCTATTCAAAACACAATATGTTCTTTCATGGTCAATGGTTTAATTTTAATTACTTAGTAAAATATATTAACATTTTAAATGTGAAAACATTTAATGGTTAATAACATATATTTTTATTGTGAACATTATACTGTTTCACTGTTGATAGGATATATCTATAAAAAAGGTGTTAAAATACATATTTTCTCAATATCAGGTATTGAAATTATTAATTTTATACTCAAATTACAACCGCATTTAATAATAAAATTCTTAAATCAATAATGTTAATTATCCATGATAACACATAAACTATCAAATTAATAGTGTCATCATAACCATCCAAACACAATATTATACATTGCAATTGTAAAGATTTATGTGCAAGACAATTTATATAAATAATGTGATATCTAAATAATTTTCCCTATTTAGAGTGGTTGTTTATTATTAGTCACCTTTATATTTTATAAGCACTAAAATATAATAATTTTATTTATAATGATGATAATTGTAATGTATTATTAAAATTAAATATGTTATTTATATTTAATTTATCTGTTTTTAGGGTCAATATTATTTCTTTTGGAAAAATTATTCCATTCCATTATACTTATACACTATAAGATCCTTAAATTATTTATAAATGTGAATTATATAAATATTTATGTTCCTTATTTCAATTATTCATTTATTAATAATATACCATGACTTTATCTCTCTTATTTATCTTCTCTTCTTCAGTTTTAAAGGAACTGGCATACCAGGGTACTATCGTAAGACCAATGTGTCTGATACTTAGTTTTTATATCTTTTTAATTACCTATGGAGGGAAGATTATAATGAATTTTTTCATGTATTCATTACTAAGAATAATAGAGGAAGTGTTTGAATTAATTTTTTAATAACATGAAAATTTATTTTGTATTCATAATTTATTCCATTAATGATTTATTAAGGATTTTTTACTTTTTATATTTTTAGAAACTCATTAGTATAATTATATAAAACGTGTCTAAAGTCAAGATGATATTTTAATTTATAGAAAAATTAATTTTTAGTTTGAACATACATAACATAGAAAATGATATATGGATATGTTTGGTTATATTTTATGATTAGATACTTTAGTCTATTTTAGTTAATTAAAAAATGTATCATTGGTAGAGATATGTCATCTCCATGTATATAATATATCAAGCCATATGGTTTTCTAAATTGAGTTTCATATTAATTAATGTCGTATAAGGTGTTGTATGATGAATTATACTAGAAATCATTTATTTTCTATGATTACTATAAGTTATATATAAATAACTTTATTTTTACTTGAATATATTATTGATGACATGTGTTAGTTATGATGTGATAAAGTAAAAACAATATATTAAATCTATATATATATGACATCGTGATAATAAATATTATATAATATTATGATTCATTGTCCATTGATATAAATAAGGGTCGCGTTTGAGGTATATAAAGTCAACTTTTTATACATATTAATGTTTTGGGGGATTGGTAACGAAAATAGGTACATTTTAAAGGTTTTGTCATTTCTATAGATGATACACCATCTTAAAGACTGCATGATTTCCAAGAAGACCACATATTTTTTAATGGGGTGGTTTAGAAGGATGCATAGTAAACATTCAGTCACCCAGGACCATGAAGTCCACCTAAGAACAACAAAAATTTAGTATACAATGAAATCTTAATTGATGATGTAATGTTTATAGGACCATTTTTCAGGCCACATAGCCACATAAAATATAACTCACATATTACATTTTAGAATTAGTTTATGGGGTCCAGTCTCATTTCACTTATTTAATCTATATATCTAAATATAGAAAAACTTAAAACAGAATTTTGGATGTACTTATCTATAGGATATTAGTTATTAGATTGTTAGGGTTCTTGATTGATGGAAATTCATTTTAATTCATTTGTTATCCTACATGTTTATAGTTTTTCATGGAAAAATCCAAACTGGAAAGGGGTTGAATGGGATCAAAAGATTCACTATGTGTAAATTAGGGGTTTTTTGTTCCATGTCCTTAAGGAAAAAAATGATGTTAGGATATTAAAGAATACATGTGATTCTACATCACCATTTAGTTCAGGCATGTGTTTTCATCGTTTCTCAATTATGTGAAAAAATATATTGATATTGGATGATTTTATTTCATTAAATATTTTTATATGATTAATTTAATTTAATGGTGATTTTCTCCAATTAGGAAAAAAATTATTTTTTGTGGGTAGGTTTAAAATGAAAATGAAAATTGGGATTTTTCGAGTGAATGTGTTTTTTTAAAAAATAATAATAAATCATATATTTATTGTCAAATTTATTTTATCAGTGATCTTTATACTTTAGAGTACCATTATTTATTATTATGATACATTTATATGGATAGTTGTGTGGTGCTTAATAATTTTGTATGAAAATTATACTAGAGTATTGGTGTATTTTTAAGGGTTGAGGAGGTTCTAAATTACCCTTTAAGAGTGGTTACCTAATCTAGGTTGATGGTGTCACAAACTAAAAAACCATAGAATCCTAGATTCACATGAGCCTCATCCTAGTTTGCGAGGAATCCATAAATGCATCCAAGAGACCCAATATCAAATCCATGTGGAGGAATTTTTTCAAGTACAATAGTAGTAATATATAAGGTATTGTATGGTGATATAATAGCCAGAAATATTCACATATTTGGGCCATCGAGCCGTTGGATGGGGGTTTATGTCTTTCATGGTCTACGGGGAACCCAATGACTTCAGGAAAGTAATGCTTTGGACCATCTAAAGGCCTTCGGGCCACCTCAAGGCCATTGGGCCACCTCAAGGCCTCCAGGCCACATGAATTGGAGACGTTCTAGATCGACATACATGGGACCTTGCCCTAAATGGGGATTCAAAGAAATAACATTCACCATTGAAGAACTAATCAAACATGAAAAAATGAGAGGTTAGGGATTTTACATCAATACCAGGCATGTGAATCCCTACATGTAAATCTAGTCAGCCAGTCATGTGAAGGTGGTGTGTTGATCATGATGAAGACGTTGGGGAGGGGAAATTTTTTGTAGTCAATATCTGGGATCAATTACTTTATGTCATTTTGTTCTTGTAAAGTAATGAAATCACACAGGCCATGTATGGGTCCCCCTTAAACCCTTAAAATAGGTATTATAAAAAACTGAATAAAAAATTATGGCCTTCAGTCCATTAAGTCTAGGCCCTTCCCAGTTAGTGACAAGCTGAGTTTGTCACCACAAGTTCACCTTTAATAGTTTAGGCTCTGGAAAGAGGAACTGAGAAGGCATAAGTTGATATGGGAGGCCTTAATAGAATGCACCTGTATACACACACACAATCTTCTCCATCAAAAAGTTAATAGGATAAAACAAATATTATAACATCTATAGTATAATTGTTCATTCCACAACCTCTATGGAATACTTCATCGATGGAAAATATATATCTAAATCATAAAAGGGAAAAATACATTTCCATCAATAAATAATGTCTCATCATGGAAAAAAACTTGAAAGAAGGAAGGATAGAGATATCCCAGCTCCTAATCTCCATGTCCTACCACTGTACACAGTCAATGTACCTCAGTACTTCTCTACTTCATTGAATTAATTACTATTCTATCTATCATTTACACAAGACACAAAACATTTGGGAAAATTCTAGGATGGGGTGAGTATATGCATACCCAACAAGGTTTTTGAAAACTATAAAGGGATAAATAGAAAGATAAAGCAGAAGTAAGCTCAACCTAATACATATATGTGATCATAAAGAAACCTAAGTAAGGAAAAAATGGAATATCATTATATATAGCCTAGATAAGGATGATTTGTCTCCCTATAAAAAAAATATTCTATCTAGGATTTCCATAATCACATACAACCACATATGAATCTTTTTGGAAGACCCACGCCTCGCCATTATGCTCTATTGTTGATGGGAAGAATCTTCAATGGAGGAACCACACCTTTTTGCATTAGGGGGTCCATCTAAACATTTATTGGACCCATTCCATAATTCATCATGGGATTAAAATTTGTAGATAGAAGAACCATTCCCCAGTACATTAATGGTGAGACTTGTTAGATAGAGAACTTGTGTCCTCAAACATCAGGGGGAGGGAGGTGAACCTCTGTAGATAGAGGACGCACTTCCTAGAGTGTTAGGGGGTGAAACTCAATTAACATAGGAACTAAACCCTCTATATCATGAGGGAATTACCACTCCACCTCAGTGAAGAGTATAGGGGCCACACAACTTACTATGATATGGGGTTTCCATCACCGAATCTCTCTGATGATCCTTACTAATCACAGTCAATGTTTGAGCATCACATAAAAAATATTCACACTCATTACACCGGAAAAAATATATTTATCCCCTAATAAGTCTACCATCATGTATGACATGGAAAGAAACTGAATATTGGCTACTCGCCTCCAAAATATGAGTCCTAAATGTAACACCCTGAGATTTTACGAAAAATAATCATTTTAATTTCATTAATGTCTTGTGTTATATGATACACCAAAAGGAGGTTGCACAACACCCATACCCGACTTGTCTTGCATTACACGCAATCGTGACCTTCCTCGATAGCGTGTGTTGTACGCAATACCGGGTTTTACTAAACAAAGATATATTATTATAATATTATTATGGACTAGCCATTATGAATAGTATTAACTACATTTTTAATTTTATAACATTATTATTCATCTTACATATTTTCTAGAACATGGTATGAGAACTAAATAAATTTTTCGGGTAAAATTAGTATTTTTCAAAAAAATTTGTTTTGCCGCCTTTTGATGGCGCACCCACACTAAATCTAGTTTTGACATTTTTTTAAGTTCAATTTGAAAAAATAAAATTCTTCCTTGGAATCTGGATATAAAAATTTAATTGGGATAAATTTTTCATATTATTCTGATAACTTTCATATTTTTATGAATAGTAAAAACATGCTATATTTTAATTAAAAACAACTTATTTCATCGCAATAATTTATATGGTTAGATTATCTTTTTAATTGGTTTTAAAGTGTAATTAGAATATATTTTTACCATTCAATCAAATTTGCATCATTGGAATTAATTTCACTTTGAAATTTGATATAAATAAGTATCAATCTTTTGATAGTTATTGTTTCTTAAAAACACGCTATTTGTTTTGATAAAGGGAATTAATTTTAAAATTAATTAATGCCACTTATATGTTTTGAATTTGAAAAAATAGATATCAATTTTGAATTCGGAATATCAAATAATGCCTAGGCTGAATTTTTGGTATTTTTCGGAAAAACATCAATTTTCGATGAATAGTGAACCACTTAGTGGTAGTTAAAAACTGACCTTTTCATTTAAATCAAATTTTACCACTTCTGTGAATTGAATTTCGAAAATCCGAGAGACAAGGTTAATATCAAGGACTAAAATTTGGTTCAATGAGATGAAAATAATTATTTATGAATAGTAACTTTTTACTTTTTTTACCACTGTTAAAAGTAAATAGGGTAATTAAGTGTAAAAATGATATTATTATTACCCTAAAACATGTCCTAATTCTATTGTATAAGTGTTATTCGACCCAAAACAACCTTAGTAATAAAATATGAACATTTATATCCACTTGGATTAGATTAGGACATTTATTATTAATTTATTTAAAGAAGGGATAAAATAGTTAAAATCAATGTTTAATAACTAAAACATTTTTAATATAGGTTTATACATAAGATTAATTAGACTATAAATACTCAATAGAAAGATAAAAATATTTACTACATAATAGTATTTTATTTATGATTTTTAGACATTACACAATTTAATTTAGTTTTGACACAATGATGATGCAGTAATTATCTTATTAATGAAATATTAACATAATTAATGTTATAAATACCCAAATAAATGAAATTTGAGACTTTTTATGAATTACAAAAATTTTATTGGTTACTATGACATGTTATTATTTATTTAGTTAATTTTTTCGAACTAATCATTCTGTTATAATTTTCACAAAAATCAATTACCAAATAGTGTCAAAATTGACATAAATTAGTTTTAAAAAAATATTAGATTATTAAATGTTATTTTATTCATAAAAATCTATGGTTATGAAATATGACTTATCTAAGGTTATATATATTAATAATAAACAACTTGGGGTTCGTTTTTCTGGTTATAGTAAGTTTATTAACCTTATAGTGTAAGAAAACAAGAAGACACGGTAAAAGAAAAATTATTTAACTTAAAGTTAATTTTAAATGATAAGGTTAAAATAGAAACCTAAACTTGTCTAAATTCTATTTTATGAGAGGATTTAGACCCATAGCCACCTTATATTCTAAATAACTCAATTTTGAGCTATTAAAAACCTAATATTACTTTATAATAAAATAATATTTTTAGTTATTCCAAGGGTGCCCCTCTCCTCTCTTATAAAAGAGAACCTCCTCCTTCTCTTCCTCACACCAGTTTGTGCCATCATGCTCGGAAAAAACCTGAAATATTCTGTTCTACACTTCCCTAGAAACATTATAGAGGTTATGGTCTTCTTCAAATACCAATTTTAGTGCCCTAATAGGAGGTCTCAAAGAGGCGCTTCAAAGAAGAGGTAATGTCCGTTACCGATTCATTAAACTTTATTTCTTCTTCCACTTCTTCTTATTTAGTTGTTTCATTATGAAGTAATAAAATCAGTATAACTAATATAATGATATGTTATTAAATGAATGAAACAAACCTATTTCACCATCTATCCATCCTACGGAAAACGAAATCACCGCGCGTGCGTACGTACGAAATACCATCTCCACGTCGTGGTGTAATCTATTTTTCCATCAACAACATAAATGGATGGTTATCATGGTGTAAAGAATAACTATATATGGTTATTATAACATAATACTGATTCTGATATATTAAACCATTCACTCCAATTCTATTCAATAATTATTGGAATGATATCATCGCTTGTGCGTACGTACAGACTACCATCTCCACGACGCGATGAGATTCACTCTCCATGTTAACCATTCAAGAATGATTATAATGTATACTAAGTAATCATAAAATATATGACATAATAATGCTAATGGCTTTATTTATATATATATATATATGTCATCTACTTAATTCCATTCAATTCAATAACGAAACGAAAATAGCATTCATGTGTACGTACGGCCTACCGTCTCCATGAACGGTGTATTTCTTTCCATTTATCGATCTATTATATATATGTATATTCTGAATATATATTATATATAAATCATGTTATACATTCTGTATGTATGTAATTATGATATAAGTAATCATATGAATAATTACAAGTTAAAAAACGAACGACAAATGAAACGATATTACCCAAAATGGTACTTTAACATGAATTTACAAAAGAACGGGTAATATAAAGTCATAAGTGAACCATATATGATATAATAACAATGAATATGATTCTATAATAAGACAATGACATTATTTAAATCCTTATACATGGGGTTTGGATACGTACGAAGCTTATCAGACCTTAGGTAAGGTATAATTTTGCAAATATCATTTTTATCCGAGATTCCTTATACGTAAGTATTTACTAGGGGTTATGTTTATTACCCATGTCCATATGCTCTCAAAATGTTTTCATAAAATTTTTACCTTCCTTACATTTATTTTTAAGACATTTTTACCCTTTTATTAATTTTACCACATTGTATGGAAGGGATCTTTCTTTTGTTTACCATACGAGGTACTTTTTGACTTTTCCGAAAAAAAGTACGAAGAGAAAGTTATTTTTAACTTATACGGAGTGAAAACTTTTTTACGGTTTTATAAAGCCTTATTTTCATGAAGCTACCTCCAAAATATTTCATGAATCCTTTCAAAAAAATCCTTTTCTTTTAAAATTTCATAACATTTTTGTGAAAAGAGAATGATTTTGAAGAAGAAAGGATATTTTCCTCAATATTTCATTTCAAGTGTTTTATCAAAATCATTTCTCATCTAATATGACATTATTTCATATGTGTATGTTTCAAATATCATCTCTCTATGATTTACATGGTTTCACTTTTCTTATTAATAAATGATATCCATTTCTTTTATATGGATTATGTGATGATAGGATGATGTTTATGAAACCCATTTTATTTATTGGGTTATGTATGTTTATTTTGTGGCACAAGTAAGAATGATTTCATTATGAGATGGGTGGGACCTATATGTCCCTCCAATTTATTGGGTAAAGATTTATATCTCATGAGATAGACATGGCTGGAACGGTAAGTTAATCTGGTTCAGTGTTACAGGACTGAAATGAGGGGTAAACTCGATTCAGAAAGGGACTTTGTCCACTAAGATAGTCTTGGCAGCAATGCCTTGGCTACTATGGAAATAATGACATGTGCTGAATGGTTTCCATAATTACATGTTTTATTCCCATGATATTTTGTCATGATTGATGTTCCCTTATGATATATTCCTTACGTACTTCCAAGATTCATGTATTTTCTCATGATTTTGATGTTTAGATTTATGTTCATGTTTTTTCATTCAACTGTTTATGAATTGTTTTATGTTCTCTATGTTTACCCTTACTGGGCATTTGAGCTCACCCATTTTATGTTTTGTTTTCCACAGGATATAAATAAAGGTTTTAGGTAAGAAAAAAAGGGGAATATCTTTATGGGAGATGTTGAAGATCTTTCACCACGATTAGAAGATTATATTCCAAGTTTCCAGAGACACTAAACTATTATGGTCCTTGTGTGTCTATTTTTGTTATGTACTAAGTATTTCGCAAAAGTAATGTAATTTCCATGTACATATAGCTTTGGGTCTCTACAGTTGGTATCAGAGGAAAGGTTTAGTCAACCATTGGAAACTAGGATACGAAAACGTTAGTGAGATCCCTAGAGATATTTCTAAGGTATGTATAGGGATGTCCCTAAGGATAAGTATACGTATAGGATATAGTCCTAGAACTATGATAATTATCTTTTAATTTAACCTAAGATGTTAGATATTGAGGGTACTCCCCCTTTAATATGTTTTTTTCCCTAGCATGAATTTTTCCTCTGACACTATTCTTTTTGGGTTTTAGAAAATGGCTGGAAGCAGGAAGATTCACGATAATGGAGGATATGACGGACAATGGAATGATATTCTTCATGAGAAACCAAATGAAATGGGATTTGGAAGTCCAAATATAATTATTATGCCTAATCAGTAATCTCATAATATGATCAATAATCTCAACTTTGGTAAGTTTCCCGACTCAGATAATATGAGAAAGATGGAGTTTCATGATGATCATAGAGGAAAGAAAGTTTAATTTTCCTCATGTAAATCATGAGGGAAGAGGCATCAGAGAGATTGTTTCAAAGGAACTGGAAGATTCTTTGGGTGTGGAAAATAAGGACACAAAGCCAGTAAGTGCAAAGGAAAAGGTTCAGTCAACACCATGGACAAGGATAATGGTATTTCTACGACATCAACAATGATTAGATGTTTTAAATGAGGAATGTATGGGAATTATACAAACCAATTCCCTAAGGGAAAATCTCATGAAGAGAATCAGCATGGTCATATGAGTAGTATTTATGTGGATGATGATGAAGATACAACAAATGAAATATGAGATGAAATAAATGATGAATCTCAGTCAGTGGTTTAAGAAGTTAGTGGAATGATAGTATGTTTATAAAGAATAATGTATGGTACTATGGAATAATGAATCATCTAAGGATTGCTGCACTATTTTTTTTCCTAAAGTATTTGGAAGTATAAGTTGAATGGTACTAGTAACCATGGACGGTTATTCAGATATTTGTGGAAAGTAGATGATATTCGCATAATGAAGGGATAAGAAGATAATGAAATGTTTGATTGTATTAATGATATCATGAATAATATAAGGACTAAGTGATATTATGGTTTGATTATATATATTTTTTGGGATTTTGGTATGTGGAAGGAGTTACCTTTTGATAGTATTCATGTTATCACTAAGGTTCTATGGTAATTTATGTATCAAGAGAATACATGATTAAGGTATTAATTTGTTTGGAATGAAACCAACAAGATATATCTTATGATATATGTGAGATAAATGCTTGTATTCACATTCTTGGTAGATAACCTTTCTAGTAATTTTTTTCTTTATACTATGAGCTTGGACCGAAGATTTTTAGATAAGCCTAATGATTGGAATGGATTATGTTGGACATAAGTTAGTATTGTTTAAGGATTGAACTTTTTTCGATATTATTGATGGGATGTTATAGTAATGTAGTTTTAGAAAAAGGACAACCTGTAGGACGGGCGACAACCCATCGCGTCGGAAAAGGCTATGGGAATCGAACCAACAACCAAAGTGCGACTGGCCTTTATCGCCTACCACTGGCCTACAGGGAGTCCCTAGTTAGTAGAAACTAGTTTTATTTTATTAAGCGGTATGATATATGAAGTATAAGTTCATTTTTGGAACCATATACGATTAATCTAACCATAAGATAGACTTATAACTTTTTCTAACCTTTTGTTTGAGACTGATGGAATGACCTATCATTCTATCACATGATCTGCTAAAACATTGCGAAAGACAAATTCCACTTCATTTCTTAAAGAGATGATGTGAAAATTGTTCAAAGCATGAACAACAGTGAGATTATACCAAAATAAAGTAAGTATTTATTCTAATTCAAATTCATCAACTTTAGGGAAATGATCTTGAAAACCAAAAATGTTGTCCTAGTGCCCTTATATCTGATGAATCAGATGGTACCCTAGATCATAACAAATTTATAGCTTTGTAATTGTTGGATTTTTCATAGCCATGTTCTCTACCACTCTCCATCAGAACATGACAGTTAGATTTCTCTTCCATATCCATATTTTCACCTATGTTCTCCTATGTGGAAACCCAGTGTTTAGTTAATTTGGGTAATCGTTACATTTCATACTTTAGTTTTTAAATCCATGTTTTGGTATTCCTTTTTATGATGTGGGTTTCTATTAAAAAAACTTTCGAGTAGTAAACCATTTATAACCCCGATGAATTTTGAGGGATAAATTAATTTTATGTGGGGTGGAATGTAACACCCTGAGATTTTTTGAAAAATATTCTTTCTAATTTCATTAATTTCATGTGTTGTATACTACACCAAAAGGATCTCGCACAACACGCATCCCTGATATGGCTTGCATTACACGCAATCGCGACCTTCCTAGATAGATTTATATTATTATAATATTATTATGGAATAGCCATTATGAATAGTATTAACTAAATTTTGAATTTTATATCATTATTATCCATCTTAAATATTTTCTATAACATGTTATGAGAACTAAAAAAATTTCTGGTAAAATAAGTATTTTTCAAAAAATGTAGTTTTGCCACCTTTTGATGGATCACCCACTTTAAATCTAGTTTTTGAAATGTTTATAAATTCAATTTGACAAAATAAAATTCTTCTTGGAATCTGAATATAAAAATTTAATTGGGATAAATTTTTCATATTATTCTGATAACTTTCATATTTTTATGAATAGTAAAAACACGCTATATTTTAATTAAAAACAACTTATTTCATCACAATAATTTGTATTGTTACATTATCTTTTTAATAATTTTAAAGTGTAATTAGATGATGTTTTTACCATTTAATCCAATTTTGGTCATTGGAATTAATTTCACTTTGAAATTGGATATAAATGAGTATCAATCTTTTGATAGTTATTGTTTCTTGAAAACACACTATTTGTTTTGATAATGAGAATTGATTTTAAAATTAATTAATGCCACTTCTATGTTTTTAATTTGTAAAAAAGACATCAATTTTGAATTTGTAATATCAAATAATGCTTAGGCTGAATTTTTGGTATTTTTCAGAAAAACTTCAATTTGTAAAAAACTGAATTTTTCATTTAAATAAAATATTACAATTTCTGTGAATTTAATTTTGAAAATCCTAGAGACACGATTAATATAAAAGACTAAAATGTGGTTTAATGAGATGAAAATAATTTTTGGTGAATAGTAACTTTTTTACTTTTGTTTACCACGGTTAAAAGTAAATAGGGTAATTAAGGGTAAAAATGATATTATTATTACCCTAACACATGTCCTAATTCTATTGGATAAGTGTAATTAGACAAAAAAACCTTAGGAAAATCATATGACCATTTAGCTCCACTTCTATTAGATCAGGACATTTATTATTAATTTATTTAAAGAAGGGTTAAAATAGTCAAAATCAAAGTTTAATAATTCAAAAAATTTTAATATAGGTTTATACAAAATATAAATTCGACTATAAATATTTATTAGAAAGATAAAAATATTTCCTACATAATGGTATTTTATTTATGATTTTTAGACATTATATTATATAATTTAGTTATGACACAATGATGATGCAGTAATTATCTTATTAAAGAAATATTGACATAATTAATGTTATAAATACCCAAATAAATGTAATTTGTGACTTTTTATGAATTACAATAATTTTATAGGTTAATATGACATGTTAGTATTGATATAGTTATCTTTCATCGAACTACTCATTCTGTTATGATTTTCACAAAAATCAATTACCAAATAGTGTCAAAATTGACATAAAATAGTTTTTAAAACAAATATTAGATTATTAATTGTTATTATATTCCTAAAAAATATAAGTTTCGACCAAATGAATTATATAGGGTTATATATATTAATAATAAACAACTTGGGGTTCGTTTGTCTTTTTATAGTAAGTTTATTAACCTTATAGTGTAAGAAAATAAGAAGACACGATAAACGGAAAATTATTTAACATAAAGTTAAATCTAAATGATAAATTTAAAATAGAAACCTAAACTTGTATAAATTCTATTTTAAGAGAGGAATTAGACCCATCCCCACCTTAGCTTCGAAATAACTCAATTTGGAGCTGTTAAAAACCGAATATGACTTTATACTAAAATAATATTTTTAGTTATTCCAAAGGTGCCCCTCTCCTCCCATATAAAAGGGAACCTCCTCCCTCTCTTCGTCACACCACATTGATCCTTCATGATCGGCCAGACCCTACCAAATTTTCTTCTCCACTTCCCTAGAAACATCCTATAGGTCCTGTTCTTCTTCAGAGACCAATTTATGTTCCATAAGGGGAGGTCTCAAAGAGGTGCTTCAAAGAAGAGGTAATGTCTGTTACCAATTCTTTCAACTTTATTTCTTCTTAAACTTCTTCTTCATTAGTCGGTTCATTATGAAGTAATGACATAAGTATCACTCATATAATGATATGTTATTATAATAATGAAACAACCCTATTTCACCATCTATGCATCCTATGGAAAACGAAATCACCGCGCGTACGTACGTACGGAATACCGTCTCCACGCCATGGTGTAATTTGTTTTTCCATAAATACCTTACATGGATGGGGATAATGCTGTAAATAATTTATATATATGTTTATTATAACATCATACTGATTCTGATATATTATGCCATTCACTCCAATTCTATTCAATAATTATTGGAACGATATCATCACTTGTGCGTACGTACGGACTACCGTCTCCACGATGCGATGAGATTCACTCTCCATGTTAACCATTCAAGAATGATTATAAATTATATAATAAGTAATCATGAAATATATGACATAATAATGCTACTGGATTTATGTATATATATATATGTATGTCATCTACTTAATTTCATTCAATTCAGTAAGGAAAGAAAAACATCATTCATGCGTACGTACGGCCTACCGTCTCCATGAATGGTGTATTTCTTTCCATTTATCGATCTATTATATATATGTATATTCAGAATATATATTATATATAAATCATGTTTTACATTATAGATGTAAGTAATCATGATCTATTTAATCATATGAATAATTACAAGTTAAAACACAAACGACAAATGAAACAATATTACTCAAAACGCTACTTTAACATGAATATACAAAAGAACGGGTAATGTAAAGTCATAAGTGATCCATATATGATATAATAACAATGAATATGATTCTTTAATATGTCAACGACATTATTTAAATCATTATACACGGGGTTTGGATACGTATGAAGCATATCAGACCTAAGGTAAGGGATAATTTTGCAAAGCTCATTTTTATCTGAGATTGCTTATACATAAGTATTAACTGGGGGTTATGTTTATTACCCATGTCCATATGCTCTCAAAATGTTTTCATAAAATGTTTACCTTCCTTACATGTATGTTTAATACATTTTTACCCTTTTCTTACTTTTACCACATCGTATGGAAGGAATCTTTCTTTTTTTTACCATACGAGGTACTTTTTTACTTTTCTGAAAAAAAGTATGAGGAGACTATTATTTTTAACTTATACAGCATGAAAGGATTTTTACGGGTTTATAAAGCCTTAAATTCATGAAGCTTCCACCAAAATATTTCATGAATCTTTTCAGAAAAATCCTTTTCTTTTAAAATTGAAAAAAAATTGTGAAAAGAGAATTATTTTGAAGAAGAAAGGATATTTTCCCCAAGAATTCATTTTATGTGTTTTATTAAAACAATTTTTCATCTAAGATGAAATTATTTCATATGTTTATGTTTCAAATATCACGTCTCTATGATTTACCTGGTTTCACTTTTCATATTAAGAAATGATATCCATTTCTGTTATATGTATTATGTGATGATGGGATGATGTTTATGAAACCCATTTTATTTATTGGGTCATGTATGTTTATTTTGTGGAACAAGTAAGAATGATCTAATTATGAGATGGGTGGGGCCTATATCTCCCTCCAATGCATTGGGTAAAGATTTATATCTCATGAGATAGACATAGCAGGAATGGTATGTTAATGTGGTTTAGTGTTACATGACTAAAATGAGGAGTGAACTCGATTCAGAAAGGGACTTTGTCCACTAAGATGGTCTTGGCAGCAATGTCTTCGCTACTATAGAAATCCTGACATGTGCTGATTGGTTTCCACAATTACATGTTTTATTCCTATGCTATTTTATCATGATTGATGTTCCCTTATGATATATGCCTTACGTACTTCCAAGATTCATGTCTTTGCTCAATATTTTGATGTTTAGATTTTTTGTTCAAGTTTTTGCATTCAAATGTTTATGGATTGTTTTATGTTCTCTATGTTTACCTTTACCGAGCATTTGAGGTCACCCCTTTTATGTTTTATTTTCCCCAGGATATAATGAAAGGTTTTAGGTATGAAAAAAAGGCAAAGATCTTTATGGGAGATGTTGAAGATCTTTCACCACGAATAGAATATTATATTCTGAGTTTCCAAATACACTAAACTAATATGGTCCTTCTGTGTCTGTTTTTATTATGTACTAAGTATTCCAAAAAAGTAATGTAATGTCCATGTACGTCAAGCTTTGGGTCTCTACACTTAAGGGGTAGTTGTGTAAGGATTAAGTTGATGTGAGAGGTACGCGACATGTACAAGGGGTCACGCGGCATGTTACCTTACCAAGATTCATTGGAATATTCTATCCTAAACATGTATTGGGAAGCCATTTCATAGTTCATAACATTTATACGTGGTAAATGAATTATCATGGAATCCTGGAGCCTGCCCTTGTCAATCTACACAATTTACACGAGTGGTCCTCATGTAACATGACCGTTCTCATGCGATTATCCATTCCCACACCCATGTACTCGAAGAATACACACCAAGCCACTAGAATTTATTCAAATGGTTGTTATATTATCATACATGATATGTGATATATTTATCTTCACCAACTTCATGTTTCCACAGCCATGGGATTATAAAACATGTGATCATATGAACTACACAACATATATTCAGATTTTTATTCTATAATGGTGCTTATTATAATTGTGGTATTTAAATCCACACCTTCCATTGTAAATATCACCATTTTACCACCTAAAATATATGTGAATCATCTTTGACCATCGATTCCTAGAATTTAGTGGATAGAAATCCAAAATACGATCTTTAGCATAAGAATCTGTCATCCATTCACAACCGCTCATAGTCCCAAAATGAATTTTTTTGTCACATGTAACCATGAATCCCTCATTCTTTATCGAAAAATTATCAATACTTTACTTTCATGTCATGTCAATGTATTTAAGGATTCAATCATTCTCAAATCCAATCCAGAAATGTTAAACGATGACCAAGCAAGCCATTGAGGGAGAACATGATGAGTAATGGTGGAAAATAACCTGAACAAAAGAGATGATCATTATTGGATGATATGACTCTAGTAAATGATTATAAAGTGTGAAATCAAGGTTCAAATAATGAAATAAAAAATATAAACTAGGTTTAACAACACAATTCATATTTGGGTTTATGATAATAACAAAAATCATTGAAAAATTGATACCAGATATTTAAATCAATGCTTAGCCATTAAATAAATGTAAGAAATAAAAAATAAGGAGGCCTACCTCAATTATAGATCTATCATTGGTGAATAAAGTGTCCAATAGATATGGATAAGATTATCCATTATGTGATAATGTACACATCTTCTCATCTATGATAGTTAGAAGAGGTCACACACTCAATTAAACTATAGTGGTGATATCAAATGTTATGTAACCTCACCAACCCTACATAGAATCTTGAAGGACCTAATGAAACTCAAGGATAAATATATTCATTGGAAAATCACTACAATCCTCATCATAGGGATAATCTAAGGAAAACATGTCTCTATACTCAAACTCCAAGGTCATACAACGTTAATCTATAGAAGATACATGTGAGTTATGGGCTACCCTCATACTCTTGAGGATCACTGGTATATTCTCTATTGTCACCTTCACCATATATATACCAACAAGAGATTTATATCTAATGTTAGTCCAGCATAAAGGTGACCATTAAGGTCTCCAGTATACGTACTCAAATGGTTCAAATCTGATATTATAGTGATTAATATATTTATCAGCAATATCCAATAATGGAAAGTGATCCTCCAAAATTTGAATCTATTATAACAAATAGGATCTCATCATAACCTCTAACACCAGGATATTCCACATGGTATTTCTATCCATATAGGGTGAAACATCAAGCTCATCTAGAACTAGGTTCAAGATGTGTCACTTAGACCTCTACAAAACCATGAAATGAACCCATCATTAGAGTCAAATACAATATTCATGCATACCCCATGAAGCCATATGATCTCCCATTTATACAACTGCCAAAACAATCAACTAAATTATGCACCCTGGTGGAAATAAATGTTATTAAATACTAATTGAGTCAGTAATCACCAATATAGAGTCATCATATCTCATTATCCATGTATTCCTCATCAAGAAGTCCATAAATATTTTATGCAAATTAAATTATACAATCATAAGAGGTCACATCAAACCTACTAAAACCTGAAGCTGAACCATTAACTGTGGCAAAGTGATACATCAAGAAAAATTTTTTTGACAAAGGGGGACGTGTGAAACTCTCTCATCACCTCCTCACGCAATATATCTTGAACCATTATTCATCCCCAAAAAATTATTACACACTTCCCTCCTTTATAATGTCCAAGGCATCTCATTAAGATATCTAGTCACAAAGAACCTCAATGTCGATGTCTCCTAATAGAGCCTCTCTAACATGATGAAAAAGTGATGGATTCACTATTACTAATGAAGAAAAACTACAACATGATCCTCGATCAGGGTCAGCTACAATGATGTAAACTAGCCAGGCACATCATTTACTAAGCTAGAATGGAGCTCCCTATTAAGGGAATCTTCTACCATGTATCCCTTCCCAGGATTATAGAATATCTCAAAGCCATATTACTGTAGGAACTAAAAATAATTACCCTATCTTAGGATAAGATATCTCTGTGTAAACATGTACAAATGACACTAATGGTCTGGGTAAACCAAAAAATGCACACCCAAAAGATAGTTCCTCTATAACATAATAGAGAAGACTACAAAATAACAGTCTAGGTCAAAATTTTCAATGTTATTCTGATGTGGTCTCAACTACCTTGGCCCATATTCAATCATTCTAACCCTATTTGTCAACACACAATATTGAATAACTCCATTGAATCAAGAAATACCACATAATCCATTCCCACCTCTAGTTTTGTAACACATAATCACTGGTCAACATCATCCTAAACTATTCAAATACTCACAAACACTGTTCATCAAGGAAAAAAATATCACTTCCATATCAGTGTAGTGATAGGGGTTTAAATAGTAGTCAATTATTCAAATAACCTCCTGTAGTACCCCACCAAACCAAAGAAACTCTTCATCTTTGTGATGTTATTTGGTGGCTCATGAGAAAGAATAACATCAATAATTACGAGACCAATATACAAACCACATTCACAGATAAAATTCCCTAACAAGTTAACCTCATGGATCAAATATTATCACTTCAATAGTTTACCATAATGATGATTCTCCTGAAGTAATCCTAGTACTAACCTCCCATTCGTTTCCTGCTCCTCCACAGGTAAATAGAAAACGATAATTTCATTAATGATGATAACAAAAATCCAGTACATGTATAGCTGGAGGTTCTCGTTTATAAGAGATATAAAATTTTTCAAGGTAATTCTTCACAGTAAAGTGAGTCACAAAGAATTCATAGTTTCCATATTAAAATTTGAATACCATCTTTGAAACATCATCCATGAGAACCCTCAACTAGTGGTAGCTAGGCCTGATATCAATGTTTGAGAACCATATCACACCACCTAAATTGATGGAGAGGTTATCAATCCCCAGTATGTGATATTTTTTCTATACCACTACCTACTTTAGGTGATTATAATCAATAAATAATAATCAAGATCCCATTATCCCTTTTCATGGATAAAACGAGTGCTTCCCCAAGAGACACATTGGTTTTGATAAAACCTCACTTCCTAAGGTCCTCCAAAAACTCCCTCAGCTCCTAGAGCTCAGTAGATTCAATCCAATGTGATGTATAATATATCAGTGTGGTCCTCGGTTCAAGATAATGAATAAGTCCATCTTCCACAATAGAGGTAGTCCAATAACATCTTTGGGGAGATATCCATAATGTCTTCTAGCACTAATGGAATCTAAATTCCTAAATATCCTACTATAGTAAGGGATAAACTCACAAACTAATGAGTAAAAAATTGTTTCTTCATGCTTTCAAAACTTACTCAATCAATTATGATATAACTCATTCCCCCAAAAGAGAATATAATCCCATATATCTGAAGGAATTTAACTCACTTGTGCTAGCAGCCAATTTATTTACGAACCATAGACAACTAGTCAATACCCAAGATAACACCATTGGGTTTCATCCTGGTGAATAATAGGTCCCTTGAGAAACTCTCACCACCAAATACAAACTTAAACTGATGACATATATGTGATATATATGAATCATTCCCTATAAAATTCTCTAGCTATATATGGTAGGAAAAATTCTCAACAGGAGGATCGAACTCCCACACAAGGTATGTAGAGATGAAGTAATATCTCATTAAAATCTCTAAATTTATAGGCTAAAGATTATAATTGACAAAAATCATACCTCGAATTATCTCATGTGTAGCCTGGTCATAACCCTCCATATCCTATAATTGCATGTGGCCTCGAAAAGTAGTTCTATGATAATTGAATGGAACACTAGGTGTTGGTAGTGGCTGTTGTAGATAACATTTTCCTCCACCAAAATATCCTCCCTCTAAAGCATCACCTAATTCTCTTCCAACACTACCTTCATGGGGGCTGCCAAGTCCACTCATGAATGATCATCGATCATGATGTTTCCTCCATTGTGGCTGCCCATCCAATTCCTTCATTCCTTCCATGGCATGTCAGGATATGAAGTCATGATCCATGTGATCTCAACCATTACAGGCATAACATTTCTCTTGTATAAGTAGACCACATATCTTGTATGATTCATAATCCATAGACAGATGTTCTAGTGATTTGGAATGGGGATGTATCTTATGTTGAGACCATAATGACTAACTTCTACTAGCTTCTGTAAATGAATAAGACCAATAATGTCCAATTCCATATCCATCCACACAACATCCATCTTCTAAGAAGATATATAAAACTGTATAATTTGGAATGAATATGAAGACTATGTTGGCATGAATGTATCTATAAGGGCCCTGCTCTAACATCAAAACCCAAAATAAATTATCTAACATGATGTTGAGGGAGTAAAAAATTAAGTAAATTAACCTCTCAACATACTCAAAAGATTTATATAACCCTTATTTTCCTCAAGAAACTCTTGAATCCTCACAGATAACATGTTTGAGGGCTAATAATCATCATGAGATAGTTGTTGGAAATATGAATATGATAGTTTATCTATATTATGTTTTTTGGTAATAATACTCCACCATCACTCAATTTATCCATTAAAGAGGCTATCCACATGCACAACAATATGATTAGTTGGGGTCTGAACAATCTTGAAGACTCAATCCACTAAATCAAGTCTTCCCTATGATACATGAATATTTTTATCACTATAAAACCTCAGTGGTCTCTATCACAGGAACTCGCATATTAATCTAGGACTACACACAACATTATCTTGACCTACTAAAATTATCCCTTTCTTGACAGGTGGTAACACTATTTCCAACCATCAAGAGGAAATACCATATGATAATTACCATGAACTGACATCTCCTCACTCAACATATCATCACCATGATACCATATCAACATCCTAGCTTATTATCTTCATAAAGGTATCCTAAATTGTATCAAGAAACACCAGAGTTAGTTGAGAATATATGGGTAAATGACTCAAGAAGGATTTTGAAAGGATTTAACCTAATAAATCATGTAATTTTTTCCATAAAATGGATGTATTGGTATACATAGTTGGTAAGATGGTAGTCATAGTTCTAGTGAATGGGTACATTGTTCACTTCACCAATACTAAATTTCATGGCCTGAGATCCACACTCGAAATAATTTGAAACATTTTCCATATGTTCCCAACAAATATTCACGAAGAGAGCAATTCAAAACACTTGCTTCGGGATAAAATCTTCTGACACCACTCTCACCCAACTAGACCCACTAGGTATTAACTAGACAACAACAAGAGTTTTGTGAAACACTAAGCCAACCTCATGTTTACTATAGTTCACATACTACCACTGATAAGGAATAAACTAAAATGTGAGGTTATGTTGCCTCTGAACAAGTTGTTTTGCAACAAATTTTAATCAATATTTTGTGGAATCAATTAAATAATTGTTACTTTATTGCTAATTAAATTCATTTTAGTAGTTCAATGGTGGAAGGTATTAATTCATTATTTTTGAAGTATAAAATAATTATTTTTTATTTTAAATTATTG
Source organism: Viscum album (assembly GCA_963277665.1). NCBI lineage: Eukaryota > Viridiplantae > Streptophyta > Magnoliopsida > Santalales > Viscaceae > Viscum > Viscum album. Next base: position 1,907,118,267 of record OY728137.1, read on the forward strand.
TTTATAATTTTTTTGTTTTTTACTTTTTTATTTTTATTTTTTTAAAATATTAATTTCCTATTTATAAAATAAATATTTTCGATAAATATTTTATCAATTTCATTTTATTTCAATAATGAAAATTAATTTAATTTTTTTATCATAAATTTTTGTATTTAAATTGTTTTATTATTTTTATTTTACTATTTGATTTAAGATTTTTAATAAATAGTATTATCCATAACATGATTTTATGTACTAGGTTTAAAAAAATCCAATTCAAATCATAATATGAGTATCAGAATAATTAATTGACATTTGTTTTCTTTTAAGTGTTTTAATTAATATTTAGTTTTTTAGAATGTAATTTTGTAATATGATTTTGAATTTAATAAATTATTTAATGGTTATAAATTTATTGTATTAATTTTAGTTTAACTTGAATAATTAATTGATTATGTTTTCAATCCTTAGGATTTAATATTTTTATATTTTATTTTATTGATAATGTTAGTTGTTATTATTTTTTTTTTCTGTTTATGTAGAGTGATGCCACTAGGGCCGATCATCTACCTCTAGAGTAGGGTATCCATCATTGGACCACCATTCCACCAAAATCTCTCATCTTCCACTTTTCCATAAAAAAATCCCTCTTCTATAACTATAATCATCCATCACCACCCCTTATGGATGCATCCACCTGACATCTACCACTACATCCCATATTCCACTATTTCACATACAGTAGTATCACACCTCCAATCCACAGGTAACATGATATACCAGCCACTAAACCTACTATTGTTGGTTTCACATCCCCTAGTGGCTAACCCCATCTAACACCACTTCCTCCCAGTGGATATTCCATTCCCCGTTTCACCAGATATTCCACCACACCTTTTTTGAGTCACCGATCCACCACTAAACTTTTGCACCTCTAAGATGTCAATTACCCTACAATTTTTATGTTTAGCCCTCTTTCGTGGCCATAAAATTTACCCATCATCTCTTATAACACCTCAACAATATAGATTAGTAACAAAAAATAACTCTAACCTCACATGACCCTGTAAAGAACTGGGATGAAGATATGTACCCTTTTTTTTTGACCACTGGATCCATAGAAGGACGAAGCAGATGTTGTCGTCCATATAACCCCTATTGAGCCACTATTGATCTGCCTATGCTATAGGAACAAAGATAATGCCATGAATGTCCCATCATAGAACCAACCATACCAAAACAGTAACCAACTTTTTCCGCACCAAATCTTGAAGAAAAAACCATAAAGTAACCGATTTCCCTGCATGAGGGGAAAAAGGCCATGCTTCGACAATCCAAGAAGAACTTGGTGGTAAAGGAGGATTAGAAGAGGAAATAAATATTATTATTATTATTATTATTATTATTATAGTTTCATAAAAATAAAAATCAAAGGAAAAAAATAATATATAAAATAGTAAAATAAAAATATAAAATAAATAAATAAAATAAATAAAATAAATAAAAATATAATATTATATAAATTAATCTAATAATAATATTAATAATATAAATTGATTATATATATTTTATAATATATAATTATAAAAAAATTATAAATACAATAATATGTTTATATATATTATTAACAATTTTAATGTTAATAACATTACATCTCATTATTAATGTTATATTTTCATAAATTTTAATTAATGTTTTTTATTAACTATTATATATTTTTAACTGTGCATAACAGAGCTTAAAACACATTGATGCATGGAACTCAAGTGCGCATTCCACAGTCATTAGATGAGTTTGGTAAAATCCATGTGCAATCGAGATAATTTCCATGACCGCAACACATGTTTGAGGACTTGAAGACGACTAAGCTAAGTCAGTGAAGAAATCATTAGAAAAATAAATAAACAAATAATATATGTTCTAAATAATACTGCATAAATAATTATTTATTACATTCATGAACTGGTAGACTGAGAGTGAAAGAGGATTTGAGCAGTGCCTTTTCCCATTCATCATAGGTGATATCTCTTCTCTCCTATAATTTGTAATCATTAATGTTTTGTGTGCAGTATTTTAGTTCATGGGGAATTGTAATTAGGGGTTTAAATCATCGTGTTATTCATGGTTTAGACTATTTAATATTCATAATTGATGGGTGATGCCAATTATGAATCTGGTAATTGTTTTTTCTTCTGTTTTCAATTTCAAACCATTTGAAACAATTGACAAGATCACTTCTGGTGACTTTATCTTTAAAATAATTTGCTTATTGATTTTTCTAATTGTGGAAAAATGTAAGAATCAACAATATTATTTTTTAACATCATGTTGAGTGAGATTAGCCAAACCCCTTTTCATGATTTTAAATTCAATATTTTTTAGAAAATAAGAATCTTATTTTTTCTAGTTAAATTTAAATCCCAATGCATTTTCTTGAATGATTTTTTATCACTCTATGTTCACATTTTATAGACTATCATATTCCCACTTCATCAAATTCAATAAAAAATCATTGTATCCTCATCACTTTTTTCATAAGATAATTTCAAAGTAAAAAAGGGGATTTGAACACAGTTTACCTTGGTTTTGTTCTGAAAATATTGTATAAATGATCATATTTTACCTTCCCTATGGGTGAATAGTATTTATTTAAATATATTATTTTTATTTGGATTAATAAATAATTTATTTAGTTATTTTTAATGACGAAGGTGTCATATTGTTTGAAATAGTTTCTAGGGAAGTCTTCATGAAACCATTTTTTAATAACAATATTTGTTTTAAAAAATTAATTTAAAAATATGAAATTTTTTATCAAGATAATTGAACTTACGATAAGATCTAAATTTCAATTCCTTACACCTTTTGTTTATGGATGAGCTTTAAAATCATTAATTATTCTCCCTGATTATATTTAAAGTTTGATTATTTTTTGGTGATTTTACTATTGTGATTTGTTCTTTTAGTGAAAATAAAATTGTTTTTTTATTTCGTTTTTTAATAATGTATTATCAAGGGGTATGGAAAAAATGGAGTAAAATTATTTTAGTCTACTTTGGTATTTATGGGAACACTGCCTGAAAATGTGTCTATTAACAACACGAACTGGTAAATCAATATGAAGAATATATTTTCTTTTATAAACCTAACAGAAAATAGTATTCAAAAATAAAATAAATGATGTCGAAGGGTTTTCCACAATTTTATAAATTTGATGAAGCTCAAAATTTCAGTATAAATTAAAATAACAAAATGTATAATAGGGGTCATAGGAAAAGATTAAAAATAAATAATAATTGAATTTAGCAGCAATGAGAATGACTTTGGAAAATATCAAAATGAGATTGAGAAGGTACATAAGTCGAAAAAGGAGAAAAAACTTATTAATGGGAAGAATTTTAAATTGATGGAGATGCATATAAGGAAATAACAAATTCTTTGAATAAAGAAAACAACACTGGTTAATATGTCAAAAACATAAATTGTGATCAGTAAGTTAACTTTTAGAAAAAACCAAAAGTGTTTAAAGAGGAATATATCATTTTCAATATGATTCTTAGTTTTGAAAAAGTTGCAATTTTAGGAGTACTAGAATTTTGATTTATTTAGTTGAGCAGAATATGAATAATGATAACATAAATAAAAAAAACTATTCACTTCATTATTAAAATTTTTTGAGTAATGGACATGAACATGAAAATGGGGATATTTCAGAAAACAATAACAATATCAAAATCCATGGTTTGAATAATTTTAAAACTATTAAAGAACATGTTATTCCCAAGATTTAATGTTTTAACCAAATAATATTCAAAAAAAATCTAATTAAGATAATGGAGGAATGTTCTAGGATAATTTTTAATTGACGAGTTTACACTTCCATGTTAGCACATTAATATTATATTTTCTGAAACACTATTTATGAAAAAGGAAAATAATTTTGTCAAACATCGGGGAAATGGTTTAAATTTGAAAATTTTAAATCGGAATTTCTAGAAGTTTAACTAAACAATTGTCCACCATAAAATGAAGTGGAATAATCACTATAGTTTTTTTAGAATGTTCATTTTAAATGTGAACTTCAAGGAGATCTTGAACACACATTAGATTATTTAAGCAGAGATAATTTTTCATAAGCATTTTTTATGATTTTTTTATAAGGATATTTTGGAATAAATTTATAGTATGGTTAAAACTATGTTTTTAGATGAAACAAATTAATCATTCCTTACTTTTCAAAGCCTTTCCTAATTAATTCGGGTTCTGAATATCTTTGTGGGACATAGATTGGATTAGAAGACGATGAAATAAATATTGTTAATTTAGAAACTACAAATATTTCCCTTAGTAACCCTCTTTATAAACCTGTAATGAAAAAATCATCCCCCAATACCCCTGATTTTGATCTTATTGTGACTTTTAAGGTGTTTTAGTTTATTGCATATAATTTCACTCCTCTAGAAAAACCTAGTTCAACTAAGACCTGTTATGAAAATATGAAAATTGTTAAAAAAAATTCTAGATTTTCACATATCTCCCACCAAAAGTGATCATTGTGATTCAATTTTTATTGATGATATTACATGTTTATGGGAAGAGTTAGTGGGATTCAATTATTTTAAACATGGAACCATTTTTCATGAATATATTATGAAAGTGAATTTAGTTGATGAATCATCTACTCTACTAAGATATTTCTTTAAGTAGTCTCAAAATGCTAAATTGTGTTTCCTAGGGATTTTTTTAGATATTTGGATTATTTATTTTGTTTTTAGAAGTATATGTGCCCATATATTACAATTCATTGTTACGGAAAGGTAAAAATAGATGTGGAGGTTAAATTATGAGAAAAAAATCCACCTTGTGATCAAAGGTTAGGGTTCCAACCCAAACAACTCCCTAATGATCAAGCTTGGTCGCTACCATAGCATAGGTATCTACTAAAGAAGAATAAATCTTTTAATACCATGTGTCACATCACTTAAGTAACTAATTAGGATACCATCACTTTATATATGGATAAAAACTTTGAATATATTTCTCAGGGACTAAAAATCCATGTCCTGAAGAAGGATATATGAAAAGATGTAGTTCATGGGAGAAGTATATAGTTTGTATGAGGGGTCACATTGTGTGTACCCTCGCCTTATATCCTGGGAATGTTCTCCACCCAAACATGGATTTCAAATACTTTTCATACAACATTAAATTTACAAGTGGTATATAGTGTATCTTAGCCACCTGAGGTCTACTCATGTTCTATCATACAACGTACACTAGTTGGGGCCATTTACCATGCCCATTCCCATGTGCATATCTATACCCATTTCCATATACTACAAGATTAAATTATGAGCTAAAACATTTATTCACTAAGCATATATACCATCATTCATGATCTAGGATATGTAACTCTACAAAAATCCCTAGTTGTTATAGCCTGAGGATTAAACAATGTGTATTCTTTCGAACAACAAAGTGTGTAGTCTAGTTTTTATAATGAAGAGAATTTGGGACATAAAATGGTTTCTTAATGATCCAATTATTCTAAAATTATCATTATTTTACAACCCAAAATGAGTGGGAACCATAAGTATCAATTGATTCATAGCCTCTAGTGGCCGAAAATTGGAAATCTGTTCATCCACATGGGAATCAGTCAGGTGGTCAACACCACTCACGACCCTAAAATCCATATCCATCACCCACAATAGTGAATAAATCATGATAAATAAAAATATTATTAATAATATTATATTTTCAACATCCTTTTTATTTATCTAGGGATTTAGTAATTCTCAAATCCAACCTATCATATTAAATTGCCACCATGCGGGCTAATGATGAGGAACATGATGAATAATGGAGAAAGAATAGGAAAAATAAAGATGAGTGTCATTGGATAATTAAATATTTTATAATTTTCATAAAGTTATAAATTAATGGTGAAATCATTTCATAAAAAATGTAAAATATTTTCAACAACACAAATCATATTCTGTATCATGTGAGGAATGATAATCACGAAGAAATATCGTTGACTAAATCCATTATTAAAAATTCATAAAAGGGTGGAAACCAAAAATCATGATCTGTAACTTGATTGGGGATCAATAATTGGTGAATAAGATTTAAAATAGAGTTATATAGTAATATCTTCTAAATTTATCATCTGTCTAACAGTTCACCTTGATTTATGTCATTATAGATCCCTGATCTACCGACGACAGTGATAACATTATTACCTCTCCTTATTCGCCAAAGGATATATGACTATCCCTAGAAAAACATCATAATGAAATATTTATAAAGTATTTTAGTGTTATAGTTATTAAATGATTTATGTAAAATTTATTAATTACATAACTTAGCACAACCTCCAACAACTACCTTAAATGAATGCTCAACATCGAAAGACATTTGTTTATTTCTAGGGTAAACCCCACATTCCAAAATCAACCATGGTCTTTGGATTCCCATATGAGGTCCCAATAAATTGTAAAACCATTAATATTGAAATTATACACATTCTTGATTTAATATATTTTAATATTTTTAATATATTAATTCCAAGATCCTAAGACACACAAACACCATGCCGACTCTGAGAAAAAATCTTGATAAACACATAGAAATATTCAAATGACTATTCCATGTATACTAGAGTTTTTATATTTTTTGATGTTGAAAATTGGTTACATAATGGTATTCTCAAGAGTAGAAAATAACCATAGTGAATTTTATTGACTCCCATGGTTTTCGAGTTCCATTAGGTTTTTAGTTAAACACACAAACATACACATATATGTTTTTTTAGTTTGGGAATGTTTTTTTATTTATCTTGTTTTCTTAAATATGTTTATAAGTTTTTATGGAATATATATAAATTCATTCTTATGATTTGATAACCTATAATGGTTGGGGAATTATTTTTAAAACTTATTTATATCTCAGTTTATTTTAATATACATTGAGTTCATGGGGAGGTCTCATAGAAATTTTACTATGTATTTGACTCACTCCCACTTATCTACCGTGTGGGAGGGTATATTTAATGTAGTATGAAAAAATTAATGGAATGAAATCATACCTCACTATATGAGGATAAATGTTGGATAGGTGATAAGAGAATGTGGTATTTCAATATTGTGATGAATCATAGAATTTTTAGGGTTTCCTAGAAGAGTCATTTTGAATTCAATTTTTGGAGCCTGGTTATTTTGGCCTTTTTTAGGTTTTATTTTAGTTATAAACTATTATACACTTGTTAGTTTTTATTTAAATATTATATTAATTTAGTAGAGTTTTATCACTCATTATTTAAGATCTAGGTTAGTGGTTTCCACTATATTGTTGTTCTTGTTCTATCTATAGGTGGGAGGCTCTGATATAAAATCTCATAATGTAGAACATTTTGAATAGATTTTGTATGAAGAAGTTGGTTTTAATTAAGGTAATGATTTTAAAAATGTTATTTTTAGGACCCTAAATTTTTATTGCCAGCCCATAATCATCTGGAAGATGAACCTATGTCTTGCTAATATTTCCACTCAGCATAGATGTGGTTTAGTAGTGGAATGTTAGGTCATAATGTTATTAATACTATAAACTTTTTCTCTTTGGTGGTATTTGTGGTGATAAGTTTAATTTGGACTCATGATATAGTTATAAAAAGTCTTATAAAACTCCTTCATTGAGCACATCAAGTCACTAATATGTGTGGTTATACTAAGTTGTTAGTGAAATACATACATCTTGGTTAATGTTGTTTTAGTATTTTGTCCCCATTCAAAGAAAAGTGTGGTCTCATGCATCATAAAGTCATCCATGGATAATAAATGCATCATGGATTTATAGATTAAAAAATTTGACAAATTTGGACAATAGAATATATTCTAAAATTCATTACTTGAAAATAGATTATATTTAAAGGTTTCTAATATTATATTATTATAAGAAAGATTAAATTTATTGATTCAGATTAAATATATGAAATTGAATCTTGAGGGTTAACATGCCCATTACAGAGGGATGGCTCGATAATCAATGACTAGGATAAATAAATTTTTTCATAGGAATTGTAGAAATATTCTTCTAAGGAAACCACCTAATAAATTTAATTGTATAGGAACTCAATAACATTTTAGATAATTATCCACCACTAGATCAATAGTTCCAATGTGATTGGGAATGGGCATATTAAAATTATGTTGTTGTTTACCACCTAGTTGGTATGTGTTGATATACACTTAGTATTTCAATGAAAAAACATGGTAATCCTTCAAGGGGATAAAGAACACATGTAGCGGTATTTCATTCTAAAAGTAATAACAATATCATAACATTCATGGATACTTTACTGGATTCTATAATTAGGTATCAGATATATTTATTTAAAGTGATTGTAAGAGAGCGGTGGTATTAGGTTGAGAAATTTAGTATATATAATGTTGTAAATTAGAAAATATTTGAGATGATATTTTGCTAACACTTATATCCTAATACATTTTATATATCAACTCAATATTTTACAGTATATTATCCATAAATAAGAAATATATTTAATTTCATGTTTCATGATGTATTTCAAAAAAACAAAAAAAACTTATATTTTTAATATTAAATATGATTGGTAAAACATACCAATAAATTTGAAGATATAAATTGATAAAACCATATCAAAAAACAATAAATAAAGTAAGATGCAATTACTTATGGATGAGTAAGTATTATTTATGAATCTCATTGATCTATGCTTGTACGATAGGTATCTTCACTAGGGATTCCCTTATAAAAATCCAAATATGTACTTCGACAATTACGGTTTCATAAAAACCATATACTGTAGAAGTTCAGGCTCTGGGAGATTATCACGAAATCCATAAAAGCTTCTCTATAAGGACACAATGTTTTTCAATGAAAATTAATTTCTTTTGATTATTCTATATAGTCACATTAAACAAAAAATAAATCAACTACTAAGTACTATGTGAACTTTAAAAATATTTTTTACACATCTGTGTTTGGATTTTAAAAATTTGACATTCATGGTTTCAATCAGAAAGATGTTTGGAGTCTGATAAGACAAACATAATTGTGGCAAATAGTAACACACCCTTATGAATAGTAATGTTACCCTTATAAATATTGATATACCCAAATTAATAGTAACCTTACCTATGATAGTATATAAAAAAGACTCATTTGAAAGTATGATGTACCTATATTTTGGAATAAGTAAATAAATATTTTAAAATAATTTGTTTAATAAAATGTGATTTTAATTAAATATTAAATTAATAATATTTATAGTTTTTCTAAAAATTGTATTTTATTTTTGTATTCTACATGATGAAAAATGGTTATGGTGAATATTTGGGATTTTTCTGAAATACATGAACTTTTGGTGAATAGTAAAATCCATTAATTTACAGTATAAATACATTATAATTTAAATCAACTATTCCTGACATCATAAGTTATGTATGAAACCAAATATCTAACTCACATGAATTTTTACAATTTTTGGTCATGTAATCATCATCATTTCTTATATTATGGAAATATAGTAAACTAAGGATTATAATATTTTGAAAATCGTCCTCTCCTCCACTATAAATACCACCTCTCCTTTCCTCTTCTCCTTACTCCTATCAAGCCATGTAACTTTACAAAAATCTGCTCAAATATCTCTCTAAGATTCCTCCCCATGTCCAACGGCCCTTGGTATCATAAAATGAAAAAAAATCCTCTCTCCTAAAGAGGCTCTCAAGGAAGATTGATTCAAGAGGTAAATTCCCCATTTCAATTCTTTTAATTTCTTTTCATGTTTTTTGTTTACTTTTCAATCCTTATCTATCCTTATCCAAATTTTATAACAACACCAGTAACATAAATTTACTAGAATTTGTTATGATACTGTAATAATTTATTATCATATCTACTTTACCCATCTTTTATTTTAGTAGTAAAGACGCCATTTGAGATGTGGTAATTTACCACATTCAAGGACGATAGGTTTTCAATTTATGTTACCATCTTTAATTATATTAATTAAACAAATTTCATGGTTTAAGTAGAACATAATATATGTATTATTTCTCATCTATAGTTCTATAATTCATTTTTACACATGGGTTTGATTTAGATAACAAAACATGTTCATTGTGGAAAAAACCAGCAATTTACCCAAATGGTTATCACTGATGTTTTATATAATGATTCAACTTCACTCCATGTAAAAAATTAACTTTAAAACCATGTGATATCTTTGATGTTCAATAATTTCATATAACATTAATTCTTGAAATTTCCTTTCATCTTACATGTTATACATTCATGAAAATAAATTAATCGATCATAAAAACCAAGAAAACAAACGGACCCAAACAATGAAATTGAACAAATTAACCCATCAAAAAAATTTCATGAATGAACATAGAAATGTTATAATAATTCTTTTAAATATAGAATCGGTTATTTATTTATTAATTAATGAATATAATTTTATAATTTAGATCATTAATATCAAGTGGATAACACCCTCAAACTTTTGGTAAGGGGTCCTCTCTATTTCACTTTTATTAAAGATTGTCCTCTATGTTATGCCTTTTATGCATAATTCCTAGTGATGGGGTAAGATTAAAAACCCCCAAAATTCTATAATCATTATTTTTAAATGATTATAAACACCTTTCTCTCTTATTAAGACACCTTAAGTACAGATGATACCAAGCCGATATTCCTTGTAGGATTCTACCCAAACCTCCTTTATTCTATCATGTTTCTTTATCATTATTTTTACCTAAATGAGGTTATCTATTATTATTATTTTCATCTTATAAATTCAGCTTAAATGTTACAAACTCATTTAACTTGTTCCATTCATCATTAAATTTCAGGGATATAAATATTTTTTAGTGATTACCTCCTATATACTTCCCGATAAACGAACCTGTTTTGAAGGGGATTCCATAATTCATTCCCAATATCATGTCGTTTCCATATTGTTTTTAAGCAACCATTTTCTTTATAAAATAAGTCTTTTTATTCTGATAACCATCTTGGTTCACTTATGGTTTTGTAAAAAGGATTATTTTCTTTTCTATTTGGAAGGCTCTATAGTAGTTTCCTAAAAACCTCTCAAAGATGATTTATGCCAATGTTTCTTGAATAATTTTCTTACATGTTGTCGCATATAAATGAAATTACATTCCATGATACATATATATCTTCAATTATTAATTTCCATGTATACTTTAGTCCCCTTATTTCATGGTAAAATGTTTTTTTACATCCTTCTTTTATGCTTTTTGTCATTATTATGGTACCCAATTCTTTCAATGGGTAATCCTTATGTTCATGTCAGATTGATTATGAATGATTAATTATGTGGACAAAATACTTTTGAAAAGTCAAGATGGGTGCACCCAGATAGTTATCTAATACATTGAGTAAAGTTATGTCTCATGAGATGTTATGTGATATGGTCTTGTCAGTTAGCCTTGGCTTGTTCTACTATGTGAAATGATCGTGGTGGTGAACCATGACTCGTACTAAAGTCATGTTTTAGTTTGAAGATACATTTCTATGAGTACATATTTCTATGATTCCCTGTTAATATGTTAAGGTTTTATATGTTATATTCATTTTTATATCATCATGTCATTTCTTCTATTCCTTGTTCTAATGTTTTTTTCTTATGGTTATTCCATTAATGGGCTATTTAGCCCATCCCTTTATTCATGTGATCCTCTAGGTACCATATGCAGACGTTTGATCATAATTTATGTTAGAAGATCAATTTGAAGATTAAATAATGAAGTGATTTTTTAGCCTCTTGTTTTTCGTTTTAGGTACCTAGTATTCAAAGACACTAGACATCACGATCCTTGTCTTGTACTTTGATGTATAAGTATTCTTAAAACCATGTAATGTTATGTGAAAAGGCTAGGGTCACTATATTAACTACCACCTAAAGATACAACTTGAGATTATATTTTCGTTATATTTTATATAAGGATCCTAAGGGGATATGTAAGATAAAATTAGGATTATATAAAAATGTCATAAAATATTTATATGTATATATATATCCTGAGTTTTAATACATTTTGAATGAAATTTTTTTCTCTATTTATATTATGATTAATAAATGAAATTTTAAAAAATTAAAGTTTTATTTAACTAAACTAATATTACTATGAATGAATAACACCAAAAAAAATTTATGAATAAAAATTTAAATCTAGGTGAATTACTATTTTATAGTAATGAAAAAAGTTCACTTATCAAAAATTATTTTCCATTAAAACAAAATTTCTCAATATTTATTACTTTTAATAAAAAATAAAATTTATTAACATTTGGAATTGAATTTTAAAAATATAACTTCATTTTTTTATTTATTGTGTTAATTTTATCAAAATGATATTTTTCAAAAAAAAATTATTTTTAAATGTATTGTGGAATGTACTACTTTTTATAAATACCATTCCTTCTATGAACTTTTTATTTTATAATAATTATTTGGAAATTTAGGAAACCCATTATAAATTTAATATTAATTTTATGAGTAGTATTATTAATTTTAAAATATTTATTTTAGTTTCCAAACCTATATTAAATGTTTTATAACATAATAAATATTTTTAACAAGAAATTATTTCTAATATATTATATAAAAATTATTTTATAATTAAATTATGAATATTTTTTTATTTTTTTATAATTAAAGGAATTAAAATTTGGAATAATTAGGTTTAACTTATTTTATAATGTCCAATTATTTTTTTATGAATTGAATGTATGTTACATATGTAAAATATAGTAAATGTAGTAAAAGATAAAATTCTGAAAGTAAAAAAAAATAAGAGTAAATGATTTTATCATGTTTGAAACATGAGAGGTAATTTTTGTATAATGACTTGAACAACCTTATTATGTATCCTATCCATTATTTCTCAATTTTATAACCACTTGGATTGAGTGTTTCTTCCCATTTTAATAAAATTATTGCTATATATAAAAATTCCATCTCTTTTCACATGTAAAAGGGGCTATATACTCCTCACTACCCCTCGCACCACAACCCTTTAATTTCATATGAAAATATACCCAAACCTATCTTAAACCCTTATAGACAACATAATGTTGTTATGGAATTCTTATAATACCATTCCTCATTGTTTTAACCCTATTCAAAAATGTGATAATCCAATTAGTATGGTTTAAATTTCTAACCACTCATTTATCTTTTCTATTTCATTATGTGATCTTATTATTCCAAAAAATACATTCCACCTTTTAAATTATAACATAACTATCACTATTATACATATATGTTATTTTAATTGTGTTAAAATCATTAACAACCCTTCCCTTAAGAACTATGATAAAATGAAAATGTGAAACATGTGTAAGAGTGGGATACCACCTCTATGAATAAACATGTTTTTTTATATTACCATTTAACTTGGTTAGAGTAAAAGGTTTATTTAATAATTAATTATTAAATAATATTCATTTCTTATTTTTCTTAAATAAAGAACCATATTTCTCTTTTCTTCCATTCTATGTAAATTACATCATCATTTATGTGTATGTACATATTACCTCCAATAATGATAAATTTATTATGTTCATCAATTCAATATTTAATGGATAGTTATTGTATTAGTTTTAATTTATAAATATGAGTTGTAATATATTAATAATTTCCTAATAAAAAATTAATAACCTCTCAATGATATAAATAATAAACAATTTTTATAAAATTAATCTACTTAAACAAGAAAACTAATGACGGAAAACATTTTATTCATATTATGTAACTGTATTATAAACATCATTTATTCTCTATAATATTTAAAATTATGATATATATATATATATAACAAACACTAAATGAAAAAATTATGAAACTTTTACATTGATATTTCAACAAAATAATATCATAATAATTAATTAATCCTAGTGTGTTAGTGTTTCAGTCGATTTACCACCTACATGAATAATGTTGCATAATTATATCATGGATGATTATTAAAATATACATACTATTATAATTGGTAAGAAAATATATGATGTGTGTTTATTATCAACTTCAACTTCATATATAAATAATTAAACACTCATCAAATGATATTGAAACATCATAAGACATTATAATTCATCAATTATAGTTGATTAAATGATCTCGAAATGATCAAATTTTGTTGAATAAATAATGATGAAACCACTCGTATGATACAAGTGTATACTATAAAATATATAGATGTACGATGTGGGAAAATAGGTAAAAAATAACTAATATACATTTATAAAATGATTATAAATGAAACTTATAAATAGTATTTATAAAGAATATGGTTATAAAAATAGTTAATATGATATTTATTCTTGTCATATATGAGGTTAGAAAGAATTTGTGGAATACAATATCAATGGTAAGCATGACTTGCCCATTTTTTCAATCCCTAGATACATTCTTTTTATTATACACATTAATTTTTTTATATTTGGGTATTAAATGCCCTATTTATTTAATTTGGGATAATAATATTATATTTAATAATATTATAATGATCATTTTTGGGAATACCTCTCATATTCCTTTTATTAAAAGATTATAAGTGTGATATGAGACTTCGGTAACTCAAATATCATTATTTTACAATGTAGTTACATTTGGACATCAATGTTTAATTAAACCAATTCTAAATTATATCCTTTAACATATAATGTACGTTTTTCCCCATAGGTAAAACAGGTTCTTAATTCAAATCCTCGTCCATGAACGATATTATTTTTCATAATATTATAATATTTTCTGAATAAGTATTATTCTCAAAAGTGTTTATTTTTATTGAATGGATATTTTTTCAAGTCATTATATTCATATAACACCATTATTATAATTTATGATTTTTAAATCCAATTGTGTTTCAATTCATGTGATCTTTGTACTTTATTTTTAATGATATAATTGGGTAATTTATTTTATGATTTACCTTCATTTTTACTTTTTATAACAATAGAGATATATTTTCCAGGATGTAATATTCTATATGTCACCCTATATATGATTTTATGAAGTTTATCTTTTGATTGACTGAATATAATATCAATTGCTATGATTTATATGTTTATTCATTTTATACCTTTTAAAATTACATGTGAAACGAATTATTATTCATATCTTTCAATGATATGTTTATTTTTTCCTATTGTAACACATGTGTATGGTTAATATCTACATGAACTGTGGGACCTATATATACCTCAAATTCATTGGGTAAAAAATTATATCTCAGGAGATAATGGTGAAATTATTTGTAAAGCTAGATTCAAAATGGGATATGGGTTGTGGTTCTTAATCCTCTATGGGAAACATGTGGTGATTATTTATCCTATATGGGAATAAAGTTTTAATTTTTTTTATCAAAAATTAGAAACATGTGGCAATAAATAATAAGACTGATTAGGTTTTATGCTTATTTGGGTTCTGAAATCCTTTGATATGTGACTATCAGATTCTCCCTAGATCTGGATTTATGTATAATGTTTCCCATGTCTTCATGCCATGTCATACATTTGATCATATGGGATTAGTTGTTCTTTTAACATTCCACGTGTTCCGTATTTATGATTCCATTCTCTATTAATATGATATTTTCCTTCAACTTATATTTTATCATATTCTTATAATCTAACCGTGAGTAACCTATTGATATGTTTATTTTCCCCTTACTGGGCATTTGATCTCACTCCTTCCACATGTTCCCATTTTTTGGGCATGAGGATTATTTTAACCTGAGAGATGTTTAGAAGAATATATTAATTAATGTAATTATGGTGAAATGATTATAATAATTGTAAAATAAGTTTCTTATATATCCGATCTCCAAATACACTAATCCTATAGATTTATGATATGTTGAGTTTATTATTTAACGTAATGTATTAGTTATGTAAATGATGTAGAATAAAGGAATTTTATTATGGGTTTCCTCATTCTTAGTATCAAATACATCTGAGTTATTTTATTTATATTTGGGGGATATTATAGTCCTTGCGTATGATCAAATTTTATGATGTTGAATCACTTTGTGTCTAAAATATCTATTAGTGACTCACTAATTGTATAGTTATTTGAGATAGGATTAGATATACAACCATGGATGATAACAATATCCTTGAATCATTTATTGTAATTAAAAACAAGCCATCAGTGACCAAAATGGATATTTTCTGAAATTTTCTAATTATAGGTATCTTCCCCCAATGAGTAAAGGAAATGGTTTCAGTAAAAAAATCCAAGATGATTCTTTCTAGATGATGGGGGAATCATATTTCATAGATAGACTAATGCATTTTTAATTGAAAAAATATATTATTAGGATATAAGTTTCACATGTGGTTCATTAGACAACATAAGGTGTAATTTTACCTGACAAACTATGGAATTACATTTTGAGTAGGAAGCATAGAGTCCCCAAGAAGTACTATACTAATAAAAAATGTTCACCTGTAATGAAGAGTTTGAATCAAATATAGGTGTATCCTTCCCAAAAATGTTTTTCTTAATAGATTAGTTCATACTAGTAGTAATACTTCACCAAGAACGATTATATAATTACATAGGGATTATGGTAGGACAATACATAGTTGGGAGGTTGATTCATCACTAATAATTCTTAGGGATAGTTATTTTTTTTGAGTCAAGATCCACTAGATATAGAAAAAATTTTGTCTATTATTATAGATACAATATTACATAATTCTATTACCATTTAAATATTATTTTATAAAAGGGATACATATTAATTTAATGTGACATGAGTGGGGGATTAATTTTGGTTGATGTTAAAATAGATATCCCAGGTCATATGATTTCATATACTCAAGGTTGGTATAATAATCTAAAACATAGATATCAATCATGAATGATTATGATTGGAAACATTTTATTCATAAGTGACTTTATTGTCCTTAATATTTACAAGTTTTATATAGTCATGGGCATAGATTGGTTGATTACTTATAATGGTAATATTGATTTCATTGGAGAGAATGTTAATTTCTCTACTCTAAAGAGAAAAAAATCATATTTAAATTGAAATGGGATATGAATTATAGTAGAGTTAGGCTAATGAAAATGGTTTTTGGGTATATAATATTCTTTTTAGTGGAGATGGTTTTGGGGAAAATATTTAGGTTGTTATGGTGGATTTCCAATGGAAATTAGCCACTATCATGATATTTTATTAGATTATCTTTTGACAATATCACGAAAGTTTCTCCATGGACCCCCACTCTAAAATCCATAATATATGGTATATTTTATTACATTGTCATAGATAAAAGTGTTTAAATACCAAAAGATGGATTTTTTAGTAGTTTTGTATTACTATATATATATAGACATAATAACTATATAAATTTTTTTATTCATGTATAAACCATTTAATTTCCATAATTTAGTTTGTACTATTCATACTCTTCTACATTACATCTATGATATAATGGTCATGCTTGAATAATATATTAATAGATTATTTTAGTTTATACCTCATTTCATGTTTATCGGAAACTACCAAAGAGATTGAATTGATTTAAAATTAGATATGTTGTAAATTGTTGTGGTGTTACATTCTTCCCTCTAAAAATTTTTTCTCCCTTAAAATGACTTTGGATACCACCTTCTAAATATATTATGGGTTTTCTTCAAAATATCCTCTAGATCCCATTTTGGCTCCTCTAATTTTTGATTTCCCCAAATCTCATTTACTAGATGATTCTATCGATTCCTCAATAGTTACTGTCTAGTATTATGAATATGGATGTGTTCTCCACAACAAGATAGATTAGGTTCCAATTCTATTTCCTCATAGGTGAGCACATGTATAGGGTCTACTATTAACATCTATAATAATGATATATGAAACAAATAATTTACATTTGAGATACACAGAGACAATTCTATGTACTAGAAAACAACTCCAATTCTTTTAAGGATTTCAAATTTTTATAGATGCACCAATAAATCAATGTTCCCAAATTTCCAAATCTCAGATCACCCATACATTATGGTAATTTCAGGACAACATAAACTCACAATTAAAATTTCGAATCCCATATATGATTATCAATGTAACTATTTTTACTAATTTTATCTACTTTAATATAATCCTGAATATTCTTTACCATTTTTGTTATATCTTCAACATGTTCTAGGCCTGCAAGTTTCCTTTCACCAACATTATCCCAATAATTTGGATTAGAAAATCTCTTGACATATAATGCTTCATACGATGCTATTTGAATATAAGAATTGAAACTATTATTATAGAAAAACTCTAACAAATGTAAATACTGAACACAGACACCTTTAAATTCAAGATTGGTTCACCTAAACACGTCCTCAAATTTTTTAATTATCTTTTTATGATATCCATCAGTTTAGTGATGGTAGGTGGTGCTCAAATGAATCTTATTATTAATAGAAATTTGAAGACACCGCCATCTTTTTTATGTAAAATATGTATCATGACCAGACATGATTGAAATATTTATTCCATGATATACTATAACTTCATTAATATAGATATTTCTGATTCTATAAAGAGGTAAATATTCTATTATAGTGAGGAAATTTATATATTTGGTATGATTTTGAATAATAACCCATATATTGTCCACCATTATAAGATTTTTTGTTATTTCTATGATAATTTCTATTGTAGTTTCATCCAATTTCCACATACTATTAAGAATATATTGCATGATTAATCTAGTATATAGTCTCACTACATTCACTAGTTGAAAATCCAAACATATAAACACGTTATCTTGAATTTAATACTTTATGTAATCACAAAAAAAGTATTCCATCAAATACAAATACATAATTTTTATACCTAGATTTATAGAAAACGATTAAGCTATGATAATCATCCAAAAATTACCTTTTTATCTCAATTATATATTTAACAGATAACATATTTCCAAATTTCTGAACACCATATTCATAAATAAAGTCCTCTAAATTACAATAATTCAAAACATTAATTTTTTTGAATGTTCTCATCATTAAACTACTAAATTTTCATCTTTTCAAATATGTATGGGTTCACATTCATTTGAAAGAAAATATTGATTTCACCCATTATTTAATAATTACCTTATCCATATTTATGAGATCCATAAATATAAGATCATCTCAATACAGATTTTGGATTTAACTCCATGATATTTAATAATTAATGTAATTTCTTCTTTATTTTCTCCCCTAGTTATAGATTATTGAGAAATAATAAAATTTGACAAGATGAACCCATAATGTTCATCTCATGTTAAGATCTTTTGTGAAAATATATATTTTAATATTTTTTTATTTGTTTATACCTCACATATTCCACCTTAAAAAATGTCTCAAAATCTTCAAATAAAAAAGTACATCTTCAAATTCTATATAATATGTCATATAGTTCTATTCATGAGCCTTTTATTTTGTTAAAGAAATTGAAATAACATTATCATTTTGTAGTTGGACACAACCAAGTCCCTCCATCCATGCATAAATATATATCAAAAACTATTTATTTTTAGATGGTGGAGTAAAAATTTAATATTGACCAATCTTCTATTCACCTCATCAAAACATTATTCACATTCCTTTTTCTAAATGAAAATCACCCCTTTATGTGTATGCTTAGTTAATGTGTTTCGCCAATTGGGAAAAAATTTGAACGAATCATTGATTATAACATTTCAAACTTATTACATATATTCCTCAGTTATATTAGTTGGTGTAAGCTATTCTATAACATTGTTTTTTTTCAAACAATCAACTGATAATTTATCCTTAGGGACTGTGTCTATGAAAAGAAAATTTTTAAAGATAGAAATCACACTTACTAAATTTATCATATAGCACTTTTGTTCTAAATATATTAATAATAATTCTCATATGATTATCATTGTCCTCATATATTTAAGAATACACAAAAATATCATCATTTAATACCAAAAAAAAATAATCATGATATTCCCTCTATAAAATTTTTATGATATCTATAAAAATATAGTGTGGATTATTTTATAAAAATAGATTTCATGTAAACTGATAATGTTTATACCTCATTCATAGTTCTATCTTTGTAATGTCTGCATTATTTAATCACAATTGATGATACCCCAAAAAGGTCAATATATGAATAAAATTGGACTTAGTGAAGTTGATCAAATAAGTCATCAATGAGAGGAATAGGATACTTGTCCTTTATCATAATAGCATTGATTTCCCTATAATCAATTCAAAGCCACTTTGATCAATATTTCTTATCAATAAAGAGAATAGGGGTTACCCATGGTTATACAATAGGGTAAATAAAACATTTACCACAAAACTCCACTTATTGTTCCTTCAACTCCACTTATTTTGCAGTGGTAATTCTATAGGGATTCTTTTAAATTGTTCTTATTTTATGGATTAAATCAATGAAAAACACTACATAAAACTCTAGTGTATGTCCATGTAATTCATTATAAAATACATAAGAATATTCCTATAACATAGTTACATCTCTATATCGTGTCTTCTATTATACCCCAAGAATCTCATTTAGAATTTCTAACGGGGGTGGATCTAGACCTATCTTAGTAGACTAAGTCTCTTCTCTAATGATAAGGAATTATATATCTTAATCCCTAATCATAAATTACTTTTTATTGCAACAAAATTATTGAATAATATAATGAATTCTAGTCCATGATAAGTATTATATCGAAGTCTTCCATCGATATGATAATAGGATCATCAAATAAATAATCATTAGGTCCCATAATGGGGAATTCTTGACACATCCCAGATACAATGAGAATTCCACTATGTGTTTTGACTAAAAATCCTCTTCTTAAGGTAAAATGCACCTGTCTAATTTTATTGGAATAATTGGTAGATAAAAAAGAGTTCAATTATCCAAAATAAAATAGGTAATTATAGAAATTTTAATATAGGATTAATGTACCTAACACCATATCATTAGGTACTTCCACCTCTCCTGTAATGATTAAATAATCTTGGGATTGTCTGGTTGACCACTTCTGTGGAAGATTACATTGATTCTTGGAAAATATATTCATAATGACCCAATTATATACTATTGAAACACATAATAATAGTATTTAATTTATTTCCATTTAATTATTTATCCAAATGACCCTTATCTTGACACTTATAAAAAACCCATAAGCCCTTTATGAATTTCACATGATGATTCTTTCCACAGTTCTAACACGGTGGAGATTTCCTCATTATCTTTTTATTCTTTTATGTATTCCATTTTACAAAGTCCTCATTCAACATATCATTTTCTTTATTTACTTTGAACATTTTGGATATATATAATTCCTTCTCTACTTTTATGGCCAAAAAAACTATTTCATCATATCATGAAAAAGTTTGAGAGACCAATTACCTTTAGAGACATGTATTATGACCTTAAATGAAATGGAAAATATAACACTACACATTATGTATGTAATACATATAAGACCTACCTATCCTTATAATTGTATCCTTCTAGATATAAACACATTCTTCTTCCTTTCTATTGAGACTGGGGAAATTTGAACTCATTTAAATTTATTTCTCATTAGGTAAATATTCGATGAATAATGTCTACTTAAAATCATTCCATTCCATGAGTTATATTTCAAATTCCTCCCAAGTATTATGGATAATAGACTTATATTGAGCCACATCTCTTTTGTGATAATACACTATAAGTGTAACATTTTCCTTTTTATTGAATCCTAATGCCATAAATATATGCTCAAGAGACATAATCCATTACTTATCTACCATTATATTAGTAGTCACACCTAATTATGATGGATTATGTCAAAATAAGTGATCCAATATTAAATAATCATACATTCGTATAGGTTACACTATCCATGAAATGATATTTTTTATAACATCTTTATGCTTCCTTAATATAGACATCAACTGCATAGTTTCAATACTAGCAATATTCTCTTTCCCATTAGTGAAATCTATACATTGTATAAAATTATTGACCACCTTATTCCATCTAGGTTCTATTTCTAAAAAAATATATTATATTATATTTTTTCATAAAAGGATGATTTTTAAATCATACTTTAAAATTTAAAATATTGTGTAACACTCATCATAAATTAAATATTTATGCATTTATAATCACAAAATCATGTACTTGGTTTATTTGGGTTTTTTTCAAATCCAGCATAATAGTTTGTAATGAAAATGTAAATTATCATAACCATATCCCCCAACAGGTCACACCAATTACAAAATAAGGACTGTTTTCATGAACCCGGTGATGATCGAGTCAAGCCCAATGTTCCTTTTTTCAGAGTTATTACCCTAGGTTACCCTTGTGGCAAAATCAAATCTGCTTGTAGTATCTAGATAGATATGTATAGGCATGAAAAAACACATAATATCTTACTTAAAAAAATATTATCATGTTCTTATATACACATTCTCAAAGTATATAATAGATTTTTGTTAACTGTTCTATGTTTTTCATAATCTTGTTACCAATGATTCTACTAAAATTTCTCAAATACAAGTTATAATGAACAAGACTCAAGTAACGTGAAGCTAGTGCCTATTTTCTTACATTTTCATGTATACAAGGGTCCATGTATGAAAGTATAAATTAGATTAGAAGTTAAATTGAACTAGATACACACATGATACCCATTCAGTTTATTTTAATCATGTATAAAACTTATAATTTTCATAATAAAGTTAGTAATATTCATAACCATGAACTTAACATCTAGGTTATAACGGACTTGTTTAATTAATATTTTAATATAGTATATTTGTTTAAACTTGGTGATGGGCACATCATAGTGTATCTAAGAGATTGAATTTTTTCAAAATATATTAATTTTTCAACAGTTAGGGGTGTTATAGTGTGAGGTAGATATTCTGATTTATTTATTTATAATGTGGAACCTTATAATTAACCAATTTAGGATATCTTAATATAATATTCATACCAACAAACTATAAGGCTTGAGGTGCATTCCTGATTTCCATGAGGATGAAAATAAATTTTGGGGAATCAATGAATACTCAGATGGGAATTATTTCTCTTGAAAATTTGATAGTGAAGTAGTGACCCCTATAAGAGGTTTGACATGACCACTAAATTTTTCACGGATTCACAAACATAAATAAAATAATTTTTATGATATAATACAACCATATAAGGAAGTATTATATAAATAGAACTCATATAACCCTAAATTAAACAAAACATCAATGATTAATAAATAGAACACCCATGAAAAACCAACACAAAATGAAAAGTTAATATAGATATAGAGAGGAAAATTTGACTCAATACATGACGGATCCAAAAATGTTGAATATGACAGAAATCAAGATGGAGAAGGAAACAACCATATCTATTTCCCAGGGGAATGAGTATGACCAGCCACCTCCATGGCACCCAAACCAAGTGAATGATTATATTAAATATCGAAGTATTTCATTCCCAAATAGTGAATCATAATACATCATATATCCACACACCCAATGTGTGTATATAGGGTGATGTATATCATTCCCAATAGGATACCCACATGTTCTCAATTCAAATCCTTTAAAAGATATTGTTTAAATTTTTGTTTGAACATAATATTTGAAACTATAATTTTTCATTTAAAATGAAGAAAATAACATGGTATTCTTCTATATCTTATTTTCATTAAAAATAAAAATTTTATTCACCATGATGAATATTGAATTTCCATATTATTAAAAATAATAAAAAATTAATTATAACGAAAAAAATTAAAAAAAATAATAGTAAAACACACATTATTTACTCATATTTAAATAAATAAACTAATTCATTTTATCAAAAATATAATAATATAATAATTATGCATTTTTAGAAAACATAAAAAATTGGTAAAAGGTAACCATTAATTAATGTGAGTCCCATTTTAAATCAATGGTCAACATTATTAAAAAATTCAAGAACTATATTTCAACTAAAAACCTATTTATATGGAAAAAATGTTTTACTAAATTCCTTAGAAACATATAACTTTTCAATAGTAAAATTTAAAATACCTATTTAAAAATAAACAATAAAATACAAAAAAATTTATAATCCAATAAATTATACATATTTTTTAAAATCATATGTAAATTCCTTATTTTTAAACTTCTCTATATAATAAATAATCCACTAGAAAAATACTATAAAAAATAACATGATACAATCTTCTTTGTGTGGATTCCTAGTTGCAAATAAAAAATTAGTCCATTTTGAGTCTTAGTATTAATCCATGTATATTTCTACTATTTCTCACTATAAAACTCAATATCTAAGCTATTAATTCACTTTAGGTGAATTATAATTCTTTAAAAAATATATCTCATTATAATAATTTTTGTAGCACCCCATCCATTATCATTGGCTTGATAAGGCAATGAGGTGATAACAGGCCTTAATGGATGTTCTCAAGAAGAAAATGCTGGAAATAAATTAAGAGGGATTCAATAAAAAATTAGGGAAGTATTTTCCCATTAAATCAACCAACCAACCAAACAATACATTACTAAAAAACTATATGATTCATGTAAACTTACCAACCCAAATAATATAGTACCATAATACAACCAAACTAATCCATAACAATTCAAAAAAAAACCTATACAAACAAACCATACCAAACCAAAATTAAAGTAACAACAGGAAGACTAAATAAGAGATCCTATGTAAATCAAGACAAACTCCACTTCTCTTTTACAAGCCTCATGCTCCATGCACTACCAAACTGCCCATTCATCCCAATGATCCGCTAGAAAAATGAAATGCCTTACTCTTAACTGTTTCCTGGAATAAAACATCTATGAAATCACCAATGTTCCAACATTGAGGTGATTAATAACACTCAGTAGGATTTCCCCAAATGACTTCCCTACACACTCCACTAGGATATAACTATCATCACATTTATATAAGACCGTTTATGTAAAACATCAAATAGATCAACAATTGCTGATAATCCAAACAAACCCTTACCAAGACACATTACCAAAACCATGCAACCCAAGGTAAGCCAAGAAAACATGATATAATCCATTTAACCATTTCACATTAGCACAATGAAAACAACTACGGTGGAACATCCCTTCCAAACCCATTTACTACTTCTCCAAAATAGTGGTACTTACTAACCATGTATCCATAATGATGGCCATTCCATTTCTCTATCCATTACATTTTATAGTGATACCCCCCCCCCACATCATAAACAATCATCAAAAGGCATAATAATTGACCAAACAATAAGAATAATATCTCCAAAGCCACATATTATGCACACAACCATTTCCAACACATTCCAAAAAAACTTCAACAAATCCCCCAATTTATTGAAAACACTCTTTAACTATTTTCCACTCCAAACCAAATTTTAATGAAGCAATGTATTTATTGAAATTTATCTTTCATAAAGGATTTTCCATAATTCTAACCATTATTCATTTCAAAATCAACCTTTTAAAATCACTACAAAGAACCCCTTTTTTCAACAATGTCCCATTTTAACAAAAATCCCCAAGTCATCGCCAAATTGGTTTCCAACAAGATTAAATCACCCCATTAACAATTAAACATAAGGAAAAAATATTAATTATGAATAATGCCTCATGTTCTAGCAAAGTTGTGTTGATAAAGAAGACACTGGCCATAGGGTTCCCACAAGATCAACCCTTATAGCAACCACACCACCAATCTAGACAAATGCTCCACAAAAACCACTCTAGATATCCTTCACTATCATCAACAAGCCCTAAAATCATCACCTAAAGAAAAAAAACCATAGATCTATTGGAAATGTCGGTAGATATAGAAAAAAAGAGGTAAGAGAAAAGATAGAGAGGAAACCATAAATAAACCAAAAGATAATACTTAACCAAGATGAAACACCTTCAAACCACCTTGAAACCCCTCTAAATCCCTTCCCAAACGAGTAGGAGAGCACCCTGAACCCTTTAGAATGTGAAATCATTTGTTGGGTTTGTATGGGAGGAGAAAGGATAGAGTTAGGGAAAATCCCAGCAAACCCTATTTAAAAAAAGAACTAATTTTAAAGGGATCCATGGTTAGCTCACATGTTTTGAAAAAACATGCGGTAACCATGCAGATGATGCTATCTAAATAGTGGAGTATCACACAATTACATAGGATTATCACATGGTTTCCCCAAACCATGATCAAACTGTGAAGCCTTAAAAATGACTCCAAACTTTTCCAAAACCTTTACAAACTCCCCAAAACTCTCCCAAACCATTCTGAACAACTGAATATACATTAAAAGGTATCAATAAAGGTAGAATACCTCAAAAAGAGCGTTCTATATTCTCCCCACAGTTGGACATCCCATCCTCAGGAAGTAGAGAACCACAGGTCTACCGAAAGGGCATGGGCCATGGCTCGACCATCTATTTCTCCCGCCACTAATTCTCTTCCTAAATCTGACCATGCTACCACAAAACCCAAACTAAACTGATGATTTTACTACACAAGACTTCCCCTTTCCTATCCACAATCCACATTATCATGTGCAAAAAATAAGAAGCCGACTCCAACTCAACATGATCCTATCGAATCACATGGTCCTAATCTAGGTGATACTTTTTTCAATAGTGAGAGATTAAACACATTGTGAACTGCACGAAACCATTCAAGAAAATCCAAATGATAAGACACCTCTACAATCTACTAAATAATCTCAAAAGTACAAATATACCTCAGATATAATATACCCTTATTTAAATACTAATGATGTCCCAACCTAGGAGAGATTCTCAAAAACATGTGATTACCGACCTCGAATGACAATAGTCATCAATGATGGTATGTATACAATTTCTGAAAAATTTGAGCTTTATCCATCCTCTTTAAGATAAACATGATATTTTCCATAGTCTTCTAGACATGTATCGATCCATTCATCAAAATCTTACACATTTCCACCCAAATTTGCGGAGAACAACATTGAAACCTAAAAATTCCCCAAATAGAGCCATATGTATTGATGTATGATAACTATTATTATAGGATAACTCCAACGACAGTATGTTATCCTCCCATGAACCACCAAAATCTATAACAAAAGACCGTATAATATCCTACAAAGTTATTATTGTTCTCTTGGATTGGCCATTTGTCTGATGATTATACGCTATGCTCATTATCAAATGTGTACTAAGGGCTTTCTGCAAGGATTTTCAAAAATAATATTTGAACGTCAGATATCTATCTAAAACAATCAAAATAGAAACACCATACCTCTTTACCACTTCTCAGATATAGATTTTGGAATGATCCTCCACTAAATGAGAGTCATGGATTAAGATGAAATTGGATGACATTGTGAGATGATCCATAATCACACATATGATATAATGTTTCCTAGCCATTCTTGGGAGACCTATCACAAAATCCATTGCTATTTGTCCCCACTTCCACTCTGGAATAGAAAGATATTGCAACATTTCTGCTGGCCACTGATGCTCTTCCTTAACTTGCAGACAAGTCAAGCATCTCAAAATAAACTCAACCACTTTCCTTTTCATTACTTCCCACCAAAACTAAAATTTCAAGGCCTTATACATATTTGGAAAACTAAGTGGTAAAGACCACCTGGAATGATGATAATCCCTAAGAAGTTCCTCATGATATGCCATTGGTAGCACCATCTGATTCTAAAAACAAAAAACTGAATTTTCATTGAACTCCCATCCCTCAATGGTCACCCCACCATTGATTTATTACCTCATTTAAATTCATCCTGAATCAGAATCATGTGCCTCTTTAACCAAACCATCCAAGCCAGGAACTGACAAAATTGAAATGAAGACCACTATGTCACCCCGATCCTCACATTCCAACCGCATGTTGGCTATGACCAACATCAACTACCAGTGATTTGAAACCTGTTTTACCACATGAGCATAAGATTTTCTAATTAATGCATTCTCCACTGAATTTACCTTACCCGGTGTGTACATTATGTCCAAATCTAACATCTGGAGATATTCCACCAATCTCTTTTGCCTCATGTTAAAATCAAATTGTGAGAAAATATTCTTCAAACTCTTGTAACTATTAAACACTATGAATTTCTCACTGAAGAGATAATGAGGCCACATTTTTGAAGCATGAACCACTGCATACAAATACAAATCATTTTTTGGGTAGTTATCCTCATGAAACATCAACAATCATGATTCATATAAAAGAACATGTTCCCTATTCTTGAGAACACACCCCAAACCTGATCCCAATGCATCACAATACACCATGTATCCTTTCCCTAGTTCTAGAAATACCAAGATTGGCATTAATGTAAGGTGACACTTTAGCTCTTCAAAACATTTCTGACAGAACTCATCCCAATGAATTGGTACATTCATCATTACCAAAGCTATTATCAGTGATCCAATCATGATAAATCACAAAAAAAACCTCAGTAATAGATAACTAGACCAAGAATGATATATATCTCAAAAATATTATTGGGAAATTTCCATGACATAAAATCCTCTATCATGAATCAACTATAAAAACCTTATAAAAAATAACATTCCCAAAAAAATGAACCTCCTCTATCCAAAAGTCATACATCGATAGTTTTTCATACAAATGATGATCCCTCAAGATCCCTATCACTATTTCCAAGTGTTGATCAGGATCCACCATTGTTATTAAATACACCATATATAAATGAAAAATATCACCACAAAAGAATCCATATATCTCTCAAATATATGATTCATCAATTCCATGAACATTGTTAGTGCATTTTTTAGGCCAAAGGGCATAAACAGATACTCATAATGTCAATATCTACTTCTGAAAGTTGTTTTTGGAATATCCTCTTTCCTCTCTTGTAAGTGATGATATCCTAGCCTCAATTAAATCTCAGAGAAGCACTGAGCTCCCCTCAATTGGTAAAATAGATTATTAATGTGTGGAAGTGGATATTGGTTCTTTATCAGAAACTAATTA
Organism: Viscum album; assembly: GCA_963277665.1. Lineage (NCBI taxonomy): Eukaryota > Viridiplantae > Streptophyta > Magnoliopsida > Santalales > Viscaceae > Viscum > Viscum album. Next base: position 1,907,147,348 of record OY728137.1, read on the forward strand.
ATTCTACTATAATCAACATAGAGCCATAGAGCTCCATCCACCTTTTTAATAGAAAAAATGGCACTTCCCACAGAGACGTGTTTGGCCGTATAAACCCTTTGTTCTCAACATCCTCCAACTTCACCTTTAATTCCTAAAATTCTGTTGGTTCCATTTTTTAAGATGGAAGTGAGATAGGATTGGTCTTAAGAAAGAGATCAATTATAAACTCTACTTCTCTCACGGGTGAAAAATATGAGAATTATTTAGAAAAAAATACATAAACTGATCCAAAACTGCTGAAAAAACTCTTTTCTCAACTACTTCCACTGATTCCAATGAAAATTCTGCTAACTGATTTGAGATCATGGAAACAGATGGTCCTAACAAATCTATTTCACCCAGCTTTTTTTTGTTCTCCCCTCTAAATATATATTCAACGACATCCTCTATTATAAAACCAACCGTCCATGCATAAGAATCTATGTGGGCCTTAAAAATCACCAACCCATCCATTTCCATGATTATATCATAATCATCCATCTCAAGAACTAATAAATCCCACATTAGTATAATGTCATCAACAACTAAGAAATATTATCTAATTAGGAAGGCTAGACACACTCTTTGACCTAGGGGAGTTTGATGTTTTAAAAACGTTGTAATCATTTCCATGGTTAGACCCAAAAAAAAATAACACGAGAAGCAATAAAAGTGTGGGAATCACCCATATGAAACAAATATTGCATTGACGTTGAATTTAAAAGAACGATACCTCTCCCTGTGGATAGTCCCGACTAATCATCCATCACAACCTAATAATCTTCAAACAATATCTTGCTTGCCACACTCAGCTCTTTATTACCCCAATGAGGTGTCTTGGTACTTCCAGAATCACCATTACTAATATTCCTATGCTGATGAGGAGTATACTTTAGCCCCCATCCCATCGAGGCATAATATTGTTTGGACCCCTGAGGAGTGTCATGAACAACAATCCTTGGTGCATTACAACAATACCGTTAACGATTCCCCATATGCAAACAATTGTGACTTGATCTGGGTTGTTCCATACAATCCATCTTGATGTGTCTTGTTGATCCTTAATGAAAAAAATCCCGACTTACTCTGAGGCTTTGGAATAAGATTCAACAATCCTATCGTAAGATACTAAGCCATACTCCCACCCTAGAAATAAGTTTCCCTCTTCCTCTTGTACCCAGCGTTTTAGTTCCCACTATTCCTCTGGGGTACCAACATACTCCCACCTATAGACCCTAAAATATCATGTTCAACAACCATTTATCTTTTCACTATTTACATTTAATCAATTATGCACAACACTGCTATCTTGTAACAAATTTATTACTTAAACCCAACTTCAAAATTTTGTGCCATTAATGATGTGCTACCTGCTACCTCAGATGAAAACCACTCTAAGTTCATAATAATAGAAGCATATTCCATTACTGAAAAGTTATACTCCTTCAACTGGAAGAAATACATTGTGCGTTTAATTCTGAATGTATGATGGTTGAATTGTTTGTTAAACAATTCCTTAAAACCCTCCCATTTCACAAATCGGTCTATCCTAGCTTGGACCACCATCTCCCACCACTGAAGGGAATGATATTCCATCATGTACATGGATAACTTCACTTTTAGCTCTACTGGTGTTTCCAAGAAGTAAAATATCATATTCATTATGTTCGTCCACTCTTCATCCTTTTCCAGATCTGAATCACACGTAAAAATGGGTGGATTCTTCTATTGAAACAGAACTGCATCATCCACATGCTTTGGTTTTTCTACTTTATTCCATCTTTCCATAGATTATAAATCTTTCACTATACTATGAACTAGATATTGGATCACTTAAGGCTTATGTATAACCATATTTTCAACATTCACCTCCAGTTGGTCTCTACGAAGCCTACCTAGTTCCATTTCTATCAACACAAAAACATCCATAAGTCCCACACCCATAGAAAGAAAAATATTACGATTCAAATTCAATTACACACCAACTATCACTTCCAGAAATTCTATAAGTTCACATTTCCCAAGTTGCAGTATTCTGAATAATCCATAATGTTTTTAAAATCAACCCATTTCAAAATAAAACAACCAGTCACATTTAAAATCCACGTATTTGAATTAATTTCAAGATTCTCCACACATCCATATACTCATACCATAACAAAAGTCATTATACCAAATGAAATATGAATCCTAGAGGGAATTCATTTCTACAATTCATGTCATGCTCATCCCATTGGATACACCCATGACAATGAGATATCCAATAACTATAAGTGTCTCCAAAACACTTATTTACCCAATTACCAAGTAACATGAAATTCAACATAAAAGGGTTAGCTATATCCTTCCAGGACAAACATTCCAATATATGGCAATTATATGCCTTGATACTATCTCGAATCAATGAATGTACCGAGAATGAATATCATCACCAAGACTAAAAATTAACACCAAAGGACCAAACAAACATATACCACTTCAACACACCACCCCTTCTCATTGTCTTGAGAAGGTAGTGAGGTGGTACTATGCCTTATGTGACATTCACAAGATGCCAAACTATAGTAAAAAATGCTGATGGATTTATGAATAAATTGGGGAATAGTTTTCCGTTAAAATAAACCAGCCAACCAAAGAAGGAATCACTAACATACTACATTATGCATGTGAACACAACAACTTGAACCAGATAGTACCAAAAGACAACAAAACTATTCCATGACAATTCCAAATAACCAATACAATAAAACCATACCCAAAAAAATCCTATTACTAAGTAGAAGACTAAATAAGAGACCTATAGTAAATCAAAACACACTCCACTACTCCAAAAAAAGCTCCATGCTCCCAGAACCACTAAATCATCTATGTTTAATGAAGAACTGCTAGAAAAAGGAGATTCCTTACTCTTACCTGTGTGTTGGAATACAACATCTACAAAAGCTCTAATGTTCCAAACTAGGGGTGAGAAATAATACTCCTTCGGATTTCCCCAAATTAATTCCCTACACACTCCACTGGGATAAAAATATTAGAAAATTTATATAAGATAGTATATATAAATCATCAAATAATTCAATAATTTCTGAAATTACAAACACACCCTTACCAGGCCACCATACCCAAACCATGAAACCCAAGGGAAGCCAATCCACCATGCCATAATCAATTTCACCGTTCAAAATTTTCACAATAATTTTTATCTTGTAAAGAAACACACAATAAGGAAAACAACCACCATGGAACTTCCCATCCAAACCCATTTACTACTTCTCCAAACTAGTGGTAGTTTTTAACAAATTATCCATAATGAGGGACATTCCATCGAATATCCATCACCTTTTATAGTGAGAATTCACACCCACTTCACACACAATCATCACAATCCATAATACTTGACCAACCTACAATAATAATCACACAAAGGTCACACATTATGCACACAACCCTTTCCAACACATTCTATAACACTTTAATAAATCCGCCCATTTTTTTAAAACACTCTTTAAACATTTTCCATTACAAACCATATTTAAATGAAGCAATATCTTTATTTAAATTCATATTTCATAAAGATTTATCAATAATTCTTTCCATTTTCCATTTTAAAATCTACATTTCAAAATCACACAACACAACCCCTTTTTGCAACAATGTCACATTTTACCCGAAATCCCCAAATCATCACCAAACAGGTTTACACCAATTTTCACACATGATATTCTCAATTAATCTCACCAAAAAAATAAAAAACTAACCCTAAAGTTCTAGAAAAGTGTTTTCAAGAGAGAATCCACCTAGTTTAGGGTTCCGGTAAAATCGACCCCCAAGATACCAACCCACCAATTCAGAAAAACACGCCCCAAAACCAATCTAGATCACATTTTATATCAATAAACATGCACTAAAATCATCACCTAGAGAAATTGAAACCCTATATCTACATGAAATTGATATATATCTACAAAATTAAACGAGGGAAGAGATAATATCTTGTGGAAACCATAAAGAAACAAAAAGATAAGAATTTCCTGAGATGGACCACATTCAAACCACCTTGAAAACCCTTCAAATACTTACCAAATTGTGTTTGTGATCACCCATAACCCTTGAGAAGAAGAAATACCACGTAGGGTTTTTATGGAAGGAGAAAGAATAGAGTTTGGGAAAATATTTACTAACCTGTTTAAAAAAATAATGGGCCGCACAATTAGCTCACATGGTTTAACAAACTATGCCATTCTGGGGAGATACTACTGTCTGAAGTGTGGAATGTCTCATTGTTACCTAGGATTGTCTAAATGTTTCCCATAACTATTCTAAAATCATTCAGCCTTAAAAATTCCTCCATAGTTTTCCAAAACCATTCCAAGCTCTCCCAAACTCTCCCAAAACTTTCCCAAATAGTTAATATACATAAAAATGTGTCAATAAAATGTCACATACCTAAAATCGATGGTGTTAAAAAATTTTATACATTCAATGCACCATGAAGAAACCCTTAAAACATTGGAATTATATAGTAAAATCAACCCATTTCTAAGTAAATTTCCCTGAAAATCCATTTACTCAAAAGAAAACATAAGATTTACTAAAAATAAATCATCTAAAAATATTATACATTTTGAAAATAAGACTATTAAAACCAATTTTCATTCACAATATAACTAAATGCCTAATTTAAATTTAAATAAATTTATTTTTCAAACCAAATATTTTTGGTTTCAAAATCATACTTTCAATCTAAAAAAATCATGGTAGTGACAAAAATTGATTTCCAGAAAAACCATTGATGAAAAAAAAATACATTTTAATAATACTAATAAATTTCAAAAAAATCGCAAAATTTTATACTTAAATCCATTATAATTGAAAATTGACACACTTGAAATTTACTAATCCAACAAATTCGATAAAATACATCATCCTAGAAAAGTTGATTCTGGAAAATCTAAAACATAAATGGTTTAAAATCATTCAATAGGATTGGATCATGTAAACCATACCAATATAAATACACATATTTATTTATATACAAATATTAATAGATTCTATATCACTAAGATACTTCTAGAGATGGATAAAATTATTTCCTGATAGGGAAATAGTGGCATCAATAAATCATTCGCATCACTAATATTATACCATCAATGTGATGAAAAAATGGTTAATACGTTTGATATACCCATTTTCCTTTAATAAAGAATCCCCAATTTAACTCAAAAGAATCTTTGATGTTAAATAAATACAATTAATGGGTATAAATTAAATATTTATAAGATTGGTCATCATTTTAAAAGTCGAATCAAGAAATAATTCCCAAAATTCATTTTCAGTGGACATGTTATAAAAAACAGTGTGCCTAACTACATTAGAATATATAGTATTCCATATTGGTTGTGTGTTTAGTTTACTTGGTTTAAATAATCATTTTCCTAAAAAAAATTAACTACTAGATAACTTTCTTCAAAAAATGGTATGTGTGCTAAAAAATATGAAAATGTAAAATTAACCATGTTACTCACCCAAATTATCTAATGATTCATAATTTCAACCAATAAATTTTATAAAACACTAAATGGTAAACATATAAGTGATCCAGGGAATCATATTTTTAAATACCACTCAAAAATTCATCTCAAAAAACATAAATAATTTTAGCTTCACCTAATCAACTTAATCCATTAGAACCTCATCTAAAACACTTTTTTTCTCATTGGATATCTTCATGGATAGTATTTTTTTCCCTAAAACCTACACTAATGAAATCCTCCACCCTAAAATAATAATTTCTTCAAAACAAAAAACTATAATACTTCTTTATATGTATGAATATTTGTATTCCATATCAACTATTTTCCCCCTCAATAATATAGTTTGGCCTCAATGACACATATTTTAGACAAGATATAAATAATTTGTTATGTACTGTAAAAATAATATTTTGAAAACACCAACGGATACTCTACTTCATTAATCATCTTCGTAGTTTCATATATCCCCACATACCATGTAAAAAACGTTCCATGATCACCCACCCATCAATGATCTTATCAAGGAAACAATTTTAAATACAAATGATCCCTATCCAAAAATTTTAATGTTTTTCATCAATGATCTGTATAAAATTTCTTTGTGAACTGAGCTAAAATCATACTCATTTGAATCATTTAAATTTAATCCATTATCTTTTTTAATAATGTTTATCCAATACGAGTCATCTCAGTATTTTCATACCAATATAATGCAGACTGACACAGTGAACTATAAAATGCTTCAAAAAGTTCAATTTAGATATAAGAAGACAAATATTATTATAAATAATTTAAATAAATAGAAATGATATTTCTAAGATATTTATTAATCCAGGTAAAAATTCCAAATAAATTTCTCTAAAATACGAATAATATTATTTTTCATTTAGTCTATTTGGGTATTATATATATCATAATTTACTTTTACTATGTTTCTATATAAATTTGAAGTCCCTTACATAATATTAATGTATTTTTTGATATTTATATAAATTATATAACATAAAAATTACATGAAATATATTAATCACTATCACCTAATTATTAACAATATCATAAATTATTTTATTTCCAGTAAAGGTATAACACAAACAAATTTCATGAACTAATCTATCACTACTGAAACATCATCCCACTTATGTTGTGGTTTCAATAATTTTATCAATGAGTCAATGAAAATTTCATCCCATTTCAATGTTATAATGGGTTATGTCTTCCAAAAGAACCACCAATAATTGATTCTTAACCTTTAATTACAGAAAACTAATATATCAAGTAAAAAAATTAAATAAAATACTTCTTCATCCTAAACTACTAAAATTTTTATCTCATAGTATGATGTGTCTTGGTAGCAACATGATGCACAAACAATACCAAATAAAGAACAAGTGTTAGAATATAACTTCTGTACTCTATAATATTCCCTATAAATCTTATTAAATAAAGGATTAAAAAATAAAACCCTAACCTTCCATTTAATGAATCCTACATTATAATAAAATTATAGTAAAAAAACTACCTTTGATTCACCTCATCTGTCAATATGGATGTAAAAATTTGGATAAGGATAAATAAATCATTTATTAATATTTCACATATATCTGGAAGACTATAATTTAACCCATTAAATTCCACTAATATCCATATTCTTTCCCCACAAGATTATATTATTTTATACTCAACGAATGATCTATAACATTTCAATTTCGCACTGTATACATTAGATAAAATCAAATGTCTGAAGATATTCAACCAACTTATAAGGGAAAATATAATTTAATCTATTATTAATTATATTTACCATAAACTTATCACATGAAATTTTATACATCTAATTAATCAAATCTTGAATAGTGAAAAGAAATTCTAATTCATGTTTAGTGTAATTTTCATTATTGGGATCTTGTTTTCCTATATCCAAATTATAGATCTGTAATTTACAATGTCAAAACACATATGAATTGAAATCCTAATTTTTTACGATGAAAATTATAGATAACTATTTGTTTACGGTGGATATGTATCATATCATAAGTGGGACTCCTCTTTACCAATTATGTCACTTCTTTAAATTTAATATTCAAGAAAAAAATTGTTCAATTTTGATTAAAACACTTTATGGGGAATGATTCCACTGAAAAATACCAGATTGATATATATTAATATTGAATGAAACATAAATAAATAAATATATAAATAAATTCTTTGGTATTTCATAATTCTATACTATGTTTCAATTGTCATGTTTAAATGAAATTATTTTATCTAAAATAGGATGACTATGGAACATTACGTTCTATATATATATTTGGAATTAATAGATCATTTTATTCAATAATTTGTTTATAAAAATATCTAAAATAGTCTCAAGGTGATTCATATGACCCTCCTTTAACATCAAATATATATTTTTAACATCATAAAATACATTCAAAAAGGCAGCAATGTACTTATGGAAAATATACCTAATCAATCCCAAAAAAACGATATGTGTATTTTTTACTCAAATTCACATGAAAAAAAACTCATAGTGGCCTTATTAGTAAAGGAAATCTATTTCATGAATATCCTCAATTATCATCCTTAACTGATGACAGATAGAATAATGATTAATCTTTTAAAATCAATAATCTCTATCATATTTTCCAACAATCAACAATTTTGGGTGAATGATATTTTTTTCCACTCATCCTTGTTTTAGTATCTTGTAGTGAGTACACAATTTAATACCGCTATTAAAATCCTTTAAAAATAAACCTAGTTTATTACACTCAATCAAATTATCCCCATTTTCTCAATATCGTATATATTCATATTTATTTACAACCAATTTTATAGTACTATTAGATAATTTTAAAATAAATTACAATTCATTCTATATACTATGTTAATTGATAATTTGACATATCTATTTTGTTATAATCCATAAAAATCTTATATAATGATAAAATGATAGTAATCCACTACCCTTATTAATAATTTTGTATTTATCCCTTCAATGGAACCTATAAATATGACTAGTATGTGAAATGATATGGATCCCACTACACTATCGACCATCCTTTCATTGCTACTTGAATATTACACTCCCTTTCAAAAGTGTGTATTATCCTATAAAATGTTACAATGAGAACTAATTTCTAATAATAGTTTATATGATATTTAAAATTAATCATCTAATCCATAATAATTATCAATTTATATATTTTTGTACTATGGATAAATATTTCCCATGATAGTCCTATAATAATGATAAAGAATATTCCATATGTTAAAATACATTATTTTTCATTTATTTCCCCAAACAGTGTATATTTCTCAATGAAAATGCAATAATATCATTATTTAAAACAATAATATGAACAAATGATATTGAAATCAATGAAGTAATCTTTCTATTTTCAAATAATTTATATATAATTATGAAACTCCAATCATAGAAGTCCTTACATTGGCACCAACCTATTGTGACACCTCCTCTATAAAAAAAGAGTTTTTTAAGTTGATATGATTTTGTAACACCTTAAAATAGAATGATGATTTCTAATACATGATTCAAGATTCCATATGGAGAAAAGTGTATTCCTCAATCTCTTTAGGTCGTCAACACATATCATGGGATAAAATAAACCATTTCCAAAAAGATTTACATTTAAATTAAAAAATTAAAAAATGTATAAAGATATAGAATTCCACTATATAAACTCCAACATAAATATAATTATAATATAAATGAACCTATTTATCGATACCAAATTTAAGGCATGTATGTAAGATACATGACAAAATAAAATAACGCGACAAAAATCCAAGCTACATATTGTCACACCATATCTCCAAAATGAATCTATAACTCACCATTGATGAAAAATTACACATTTCCCTAGTAAAATCATGATCAATGATGGAAATATGTCCACTAAAGTGCACATATATATGGTAACATTAAAAACCATAGTATTTCCCTAATGACATTAATAATATTACATGCATGATATAATTTAATATATAATTATTACAATTCAATGATAAAAAAACTATTTTAAGCTAAAACATTTGATATATCTAAAAAATTCAAAATCATGTTACCAAAAATAAGTATCAATATTAATTATAGATTTCCTAATTATTTTAGAAAAACCTGATAAAACTAAATTTCAAAAAATCATAAATCATATTTCCTTCCACGAATTGTTTTTAAGAAAACGTTCATCATAATAATTTCAAGGAAACATCTATATTTTTTTAATCTAATTGAAAAATCCGGTTTTCTAAAATCCAATGTTATGTTCCGAATTTTTCCAAATATAATGAAAAATATCCATTTTCAAAAATTCAATGGAAAATATCTATTTTCTAATCCCTAAAATCAATTATAATTCACTACCTATGTAAATACAATAAATATATTGTAATCTAGCTTTTATAGGGTATTAATTCACATTCATATATATATAAATTCACCCCGAACTGAGTGTCACATTTCCATCCTCATTTTCAAAGTCATCGATTACCTTAAAAGATGCCCTCTTTATCATTGATTTACCATCAATGAAACTTATAAATTAAATAGGGGTTTAGCCTAAACTATTTACTTATGGATATAATCACACCATGTGATAAATCATATAAAAAAAATTATTCATTTAATAAACTCATCATATTTACAAGTAATATTTCATGAAAATAAATCCAATTCCAAACAAGAATAATTTTTTTTAAAACTCAAATGACTTAAAATATGGCACATTATAGGAATAGAAACATTATGTATAATTTTTTTAAAACATTATCAACATAATACATTAATAGAAAAAACCATTCCTTGGTAAAATAAATTATTCCTTTTAAAAGCACCATTTTAATAAAAAATAACTATTGTTGTCAAAATAAATAATTTACAAAAAAAATGTAATTTTATAAATATATATATTACATAAATATATAAATTTTCACATTTTATTGAATTTTATTCAATAAATAATTATAAAATATCCATACACATATAAAATAATCTAATATCAAAAATGGATCTATGCAACATTTCTAGACATTTTGGTTCTAAAAAATCCTCAAATTCCATTATAAAAAATTATAAAATTGGATCAATTCCACTAGTATATACAATTTTGAAATACTAACTCAATAGACATCCTTAGATTTATAGATCTAAAATCATAATGCCTATATATAGATGAGCATGATCATAATATTTTAAAAAATAAAATTAGGGAGATCCAAGAATAAATAAGATCACCAACAGTTACCATTTAATACATGTTGATATGATAAAAAATTGGATGAAAATAATTTTTAATTAATGTAGAAGCTCTAGTTTTATTCCCAAGAATCTCTAATGTTTACCCAATCAAAATAGCGGGGGAAATTGGGGTTTAGGGACCCAAATATGTTCTTAAAAAGATGAATCAGGTAATAACTCTTAACACGCATAGTTAAACCGCATGATCTATAAAACTATGTTCCTAACCTTTTTTATATACTCATCCCTCCTTTATAGTTTCAGGACTATTTTAATGATTTATCCCAATATCACACAAAATATTATTTTAGTTATTGAAAAATTTTCCATCTTGAAAGGTTAGATTTCACAATTAGGGAAATAACAAGATTGATCGTGAATCATTACTCATGCCACGACCTGTCCTCAGGGACCGTGCTGTGACTACCCCAAGCCCGCCTTCCATAGGCCAGAGGCTGGATACTAGCACCAATGGTGTAAATCCTGATAAAAAGGGAAGGCATTGCCCTTAGTAAGTAAAAAAATACAACAGATTTTTCAACTGAAAGTAAACACTAAGTAAAACTGTATACAAAAGAAAGTGCTGAAAAAAAATGGGTCGGAAATAAAATCCCAATAGTAAAGTACAGTACACCTGAAAAGATAGTACAACTACAGTAAGTAAAAAATCAACTACTGAGTCATCCTACGGGAATCCCACCTGAAGGGTGGGTGAAGATGGCCTCCTCAGCACCCCGGGTCCATCCGTTTTCTCCGTGAATGTCTCGCCCAGTGGTCCACCTCTGGGTACCGTCCATCTCTACAAGTCTCAACATCGATCTGTAATGCCCATCGTTTGCAACCAACAAAAAGTAATGCGGGCATAGCCCGTGCAGGGGTGAGTATAACGATACTCAGTAGGGACCTCGAGACCGCCGAAGGTCTCCCAGAATCCACGAAGGATAAACCACAGAAGAAACAAACAATCACAAAGTACCAAACAACCCACTTAGATATATTCCCATACATATACCTAAGTTATCAATCATAGTTTTGCTCCAACTCTAAAGCTCAAGAACAACCCATTCCACACAGAAAGTAAAGTCATTCACCGCAATGATAATGGTTGAAAGACATGAATCAACTCGCATAGGTATACATCTTTCGTAAAGCGATAGAGATGATCAGATGTAGTCACTGATTCATATAAGCTGTCAGACCCACACATGATACTAGGCCAGCTAAGCTGTCAGACCCACATAGGATACAAGACCATCTACTCTTTAGGACCCACACAAGATACAAGAACAGAAGTCAAAACTACCAAACCCACGGAGGATTCCAGTACAATATCCATCATCGTCGAACCCATGGAGGATCCCAGTACAGTAGAAGTCGCTGCAGAACCCATGTAGGATTCTGGTATAGCAGTGGTCGCAGTCGCAGCCAGCTCTAGATTTCATGCACACTGCACGCTCGATTCTGGGAGAGTCTGCTCCTCGAGAAAAGGTGTTGATACATCAACTATCATGAAGTCCAGAGTTGATGTATCCTGATGTTCCTTCTCATCAAAAGTAACCCAACACGACCGATGGCGCGTCAATCGGACGCCCGGTCTGAGAGTTATTGGATTTTTTGTTCTAGGGGCCCAGTTGGATTTATGCTCATTCCAAACCCAGCTGTTTTCCAATGTTGTTAAAAACTACCTTAGATTATCGAAAAAGTACCGTCTCATCATGAGGATCCCAGTTTCGTAGACAGAACATATATTGGACGCGCGGTCTAGAAGTTATTCACATTTAAGTTAAACGGGCCTAGCCCGTCAAGCCCATTGGGTTGGCGGGTCAGCCGGACCTGATTCGGCAGGTCCGACCTGGCTCGGGATCGGCCCGGCTTGGTGGAGCGTGGCCCACCTAGGGACCCATCCTGGCAAGTCCAACCCCGATAGAGGGTCGGCCCGGCCAGGTGGGGCGCGGCCCACCAGTCGACCCGGCCCGCGGTTGCGGGGCAGTTTGTTTCACCCAGCGGCGCCGAGCAGCGCCGCCCCTCCTTGTTGCCTGGCGGGCCGAAGCCGGTTGGTTTTTTCCGGTGCGATAATCCCATGACTGTGGGCTGTGGTTCCTCTGCACGCGATGCAAAGACAGTTCCATGGTCATCCAGGCCGACCGACAAGCAGTCTGCCGGTTCGTCCAGCAAGCGGCCGTCATTTACGGGCCACGATTCCCCCGCAGCAGCCCGGCCAGCATGAAGCCCTCCGGTTCTTCTTCGTCCGAGTGTCCCGAGGTTGCGGGCCGTAGTTTCCTCCCATGTGTCCGGCACTATGGTGTCGGTATTCCACCGCCGTGGCCTGGCCTGGACTTCGGTCACCTCTGCCTTCGATCATCGTTGCCTCATGTCCATGGCCGCCTTCCTCTTACACAGTGCGACGACACCGCGCCCTTCCGACTCTTCCTCCATCGCCAATAAAATCAACATGTCATGGGGAGGTTTGGGCCATGTTCTTATGGCCCGATCCCTCCTCGTTTGAATGTTAATAGTTGGAAAATTTACACTCCTCAATTAGAATGATGAAGTTCAGAAAATATATAAACAACTCTAAACAACCCCTACCTCGATTCTTGGTACATTGTCATAGTCGTGGAAATCGGCGTCGCGAATGATGGTTTCATGGGAGATGGTGTCGTTCCGTCAACTTCGGAGGAAGATTCATTGTTTTTGGCGACGTTCTTCATGGGCGGTGTCTTCTCCCTTGAGGTGGAGGAAGAAGAATGAATACGAAGATGATCGAGGGCCTTGTGTTCTTTGTTGGAGAGGGTAAATGTTCTTCCTGTGAAGAAGGCCCTCTATATTCTCCAAGGCTCCATCAACACAACATGTGCTAACCCAAAAATAATAGCTTAGGCTATTATTTTATCCTTAGCATGAATTTAAAATTAATTCAAAAAGTTGAGACAATTAATTAATTAATTAATTAAGTTGGAACATTTAAGGGGAGGGAGGTTGAGAGGCTCCACCATAATGTGGGATTTGAAAAGTAAAAAAAGTGTTTCAAGGTGTTAAAGGGGGAGTTGAAGGGTTAGGTGCTTGTGTGGGCCCCACCATACAATATCCTCTCATGGAAGGTTTTGTGGGGTGTGGGACCCACCTCCAACTCCTCATTGGAGGAAATAACCACCCCTTAACAAAAATTATGTAACACATAAATTTTATTTGATTAAAAAAGAATCACAAAAAAATTATCTTTCAACACATACAAAAAGAAACTGCGGTAAAGGTCCCTTTAAGCAAATACTAGTGCTGAGAATTTATTGGTGTCCTCAGATTGTAATTCTGAGCATCAGTTCAAATGATAGAAAAACATGAACATACTTTTACTGAACGTATGTGAACAAAACTTCAAAAAATTATTCCGGGCACACTGGGCCTCGAAATCATGCGCCGTCAGAAACTACGGACTCACAAAATTTCAATGATTTTATGAAAAAAAAATCTTGCAAATTTTGGGTCTTTAAATTACCCCCACATCAGGGATTTATATCCCCGTAATGCTACAACACAAACTAGGGAAACAAATAAGGGTACTGAGCATTCATCTGAGCCTCCCACTCCCATGTTCTTTCCTAGAGGTTCCAGTGCTGCCAGAAAATGTGCACCAAAGGAATCAACCATCCAGGTAGGACCCACTCAAATCGATCCTCGATCTCCACTGGGACCTCTGTGAAAGTATCCCCATCATCGATGTCTAGCTCCCCATGGTCGATGATGTGGGACGGTTCGTGCACGTTTTTCCTCAGCTAAGATACGTGGAAGATGTCGTGCACCCGGTGTAACTGATGTGGATGGGCCAGGTGGTAAGCCACCCTACCATACTGACGAGGACCTAAAAATCCCAATGAATCGCGGTGATAACTTGCTGCCCCAACCAAATCTCTATAGACCTCATCGAGGTGAGACCCATAAGAAGATGTGGTCACCATCCTCGAACACTAGTGGTCTCCGTCTCTTATCAGCATAAGACTTCTGTCTGCTCTGTGTAGTCTTCATCCACTCCTTGATGATCTGCACTTTCTACGTTGTCACCTACACCATCTCTTGTCCTATAAGTGCAGACTCCACAATGTCAGTTCATCATAGAGGTAATATTTAAGGTCGGATGTAAAGTTCATCCTAATGTTCCATCCCGATTGTGGAGTGGTAGCTGTTGTTGTACGCAAATTCCACCAAGGTTAATTGATCCACCAAGTTGCGACCAAAGTCAAGGACACATGCATGGATCATGTCCTCGAGAGTCTGAATAGTCCTCTTTGATTGATTATCCATCTGAGGATTGAAGGAGGTGCTCAAGTGAAGCTGCGTGCCAAAATCCTCTTGTAACCCCTTCCATAGTCCGGAAGTGAAACGAGCATCTCGATCAGAGGCGATAGTCTATGGAACACCATGAAGCCTCATGATCTTCTAAACACAGAGGCGTCTCAAACTCTCTACTAAGCCCTACTCTCTGATCAGTAGGAAGTGGGATGACTTGGTGATTCGGTCGACAATCACACAGATAGATTTGTGTCCTCTGGATGTACGTGGAAGCCTTGTCATTAAATCCATGGATATTCCATCCCACTTCCACTCTAGGACCTCTAAGGGCTGTACCAAGCCTGATGGTACTGGGTGCTCTGCCTTCACCTGCTAACAAGTGAGGCATCGTGAAACAAATTCTGTTAATACCTTCTTCATACCTGGCCACCAGTGTTATCATCAAATTTCCTAGTATATCTTTACCACTCCTGGATGTACCACTAAATGGGTTGTGTGGAACTCCCGCAACACTTCCTCTGAAAGTGAAACTGGTACAATGGTACGTCCCCTGAAAGAAATGACGTTCTCCCCACCGTCAGAAAATCCTTCGGGTGCCTGCCCTAAGGATATCTAAGCACGTTGTGTCTCGAAGTCAGTGTCCCCATACTGTGCCTCTCTAACACGCTGAAGAAGTGGGGAAGTGACTATGAGAGATTGTAGAAAGGATTCTCCATCTCTTTCCACAAAGGATATCTGCAACGTGGCAGGCTGCTCCATCGCCTCTACAAACAGTTGAATTCCTCATCTCTTGTTGAGATCATCAGCTACAATGTTCCCCTTTCCATGTGTATAAACTATATCTAAGTCATAGTCCTGGAGGAACTCAATCCAACACCAATGTATTAGGTCCAGGTCCTTCTACGAAAAGTCACACCTAAGAAATTTGAGATTAGATTAAATCATAAACCGTTCGCTCAATGAAATTTGGGTGTGAGAAGACAATTGTAAAGAAATCGACTACAACCTTCTTTTCTTACGTCCTACAAGAGATGCTATGATTTCTCATTTTCCGAAAGGAGAAATCTAGTGTCATCCCATAGATTAACCATGTTTTTTTCCTAATACAGTGAATCCTGACATGAAAGGAACTATTTCATTCCATGGACAACATAGTAAGGCCTCGACGCCACTACCAAGTGATCAAACCATTACTCTCGCCTCCAAGGATCAAGTCACACTGTTGGCAGTAGTGTGTGGTCACTGGGTCTCCTCCAGTAGGAATCTCAAATGTAAGGATCAAGTCAACAGTTTTTACTGGATCCTCTCATTATCAACCATACATAAAATGTAGGAAAGAAAATATCGCATGTACATGTGTCTTTTATTACTGAAGCTCAAAGTA
Source organism: Viscum album (assembly GCA_963277665.1). NCBI lineage: Eukaryota > Viridiplantae > Streptophyta > Magnoliopsida > Santalales > Viscaceae > Viscum > Viscum album. The sequence continues at coordinate 1,907,163,834 of OY728137.1, forward strand.
CAAAGAGACAAATAAATCACAAACAATGACATCAACGAAGCTAGAAGCATCATGAAAAATGGTCTCTATGCCTGGAGCTAGTCCCGCTCCTGTCCACCTGCTCCCAGAGCACAATGGTCATAGGTCTTAGCTGCCTGAAGCTGAGCTCTCCCCTATCCACCTGTTTACTTCGGTCGGGGTGGACCTCTTGGTGGTGGTGGCGGTAGGGTATCGAAACGTCATCCACCACCTAATGCTCGGCCAGCTCCCCAGCCATGTCCGCCTGATCCCGGTGGACCACCATGGTCGAACCTCTGCCTCTTCCTAAGAGGTCACTCTACTGCTTTCTTCTCATCTACGGGGCGGTTTGGACAGTCTCGAGCTATGCGACCCTGCCCTCCGCATGCATATCACTTCCTACTCCTCATATGGAACGCTCTGTCTCGTGTTCCCCGCACAAACAAACCTGAGTCATGAAGTCGACCACCAGTGGGTCTGGTCCTCTTGGATCCCTACGTCATCTGTCTACTGCCAGCTGTAGAAGAATCTGCTGTGTGTCGACTACTTCTAGGTCTCGCTGCTGGAGACTACTCAGCAAGGAAACTCTCCACTAGGAGGGATCTCTGCAATACCCCCATTTGCGTCGGGATGTTGAGGGACATCATAAAATCCCTAATATCATGCCTGAGTCCCTGCTCAAAGGTCCGGACCATGAAGAATGGGTCCCATCCTATATCGGTGGAGTAGCGTGAGAGGTTGGTGAACCTAGCTGAGTACTAAGATACAGTCATGTTGCCCTAATGCAGATGAAGTAACTCCAGAATCCACACCGCATGAAGGGTGGCTGGTAAAATCTCTGCCCGGAACAGGCTCTCGAAGTCTATCCAGAATAGTGATGCCACGTCATGCACCTGGAGCATCAGGCTCCACCATCTCCCTGCTGCTTCCTGCAGGAGACTCACGACAAGGATCGTCGGGAAGTCGGCTGGTGTCCCTACCAATATTAAAACTCTCACAACAACCTCCATCCAATCCTCAGCTTCTTGTGGGTCTGTCTCTCCCCAGAACATGGGCGGTCTCTAGCGCTGGAACTTTTGAAACACACTTAGATGGCATTCACTCTCTACTGTTGGAGATGGTGGTATCGGTGGCCCAGCGTGTAGTGGTACCGCTGGTACCTCCGCTGTGATGTGGCCCTGCACCGAAGCTTCGTCGCTTGGTGGGCTACAATCTTGTACGAAACTCGGAACCCTAGCTGGATGCCTTCGTGGGGCCATCCTAAAAAAGAAACAGGTGCACCACGGTTAAAATAGTATACCTGTTGAGCTGACACAAAGTAATACCGATTAAAATTTTTTCAAAGGAAACACACACGAAATAATTGTTTTCGTGCACTGAGTCGGAAAACATAGGTCAGGGTCCGGGTGTATGGATACATCAGTCATCGCACCAACAACAGTTTCCCTAAACTGATAACCACACCCAAAACACTAAACACTATTTCCATTTAAAGAATTAGATTCTATGTACTGTGATACAACCGACTCCTCTGATACCACTTTGCCATGACCCGTCCTCGGGGCCTGTGTCGTGACTACCCCAAGACTGCCTTCCATAGGCCAGGGGCTGGAAACTAGCACCAAAGGCGCAAATCCTGATAAAAAGGGAAGATATTCTCTTAGTAAGTAAAAAAATACAACAGAGTACGCAACTGAATGTAAACACTAAGTAAAACTACATACAAAAGAAAGTGCTGAAAATAATGGGGTCAAAAATACAATCCCAATAGTAAAGTACAATACAACCGAAAAGCTAGTACAACTGGAGAAAAGTGAAACAGCAACTACTGAGTCGTCCTCCAGGAATCCCACCTGAAGGGTGGGTATAGATTTCCCCCTCAGTACCCTATGTCTGTCCATCTACTCAGTGAATGTCTCACCAAGTGGTCCACCTCCGGGTACCGTCCATCTCTAAAAGTCTCAACCTTGATCAGTGTTTTCCATCGTCTGCAACCAACACAACGTAGTGCGGGCATAGCCCGTGTAGGGGTGAGTATAACTATACTCATTAGGGACCTCGAGACCCTCGAAGGTCTACCAGAATCCACGAAAGATAATCCATAGAAGATAAATACAATCACAAGGTATCAACCAACCCTACTTAGGTATATGCCCATACATATACCTAAGTTATCAATCACATTTCGGCTCCAAGTCTCGAGCTCAAGCACAACCTAGCCCGCACAAGAAGTAAATTCATTCACCGCGATGATAATGGTTGAAAGACATGACTCAACTCACACAAGTATACATCTTTCGTAATGTGATAGAGATGATTAGATGTAGTCACTGATTCATCTAAGTTGTCGGACCCACACAGGATACTAGACTAGCTATGTTGTCAGACCTACATAGGATACAAGACCAGATACTTTGTCGGACCCACACAAGATACAAGAACAGAAGTCAAAACTATTAGACCCACGAAGGATTCCCATATAATAGACATCGTTGTCGAACCCACGGAGGATCCCATTACAGTAGTCGTCGCTACCAAACCCACATCGGATTCCGGTACTATAGTCGTCACAGTTACCGCCAGCTCTAGGGTTCCTGCACACAACACGATCGATTCCGGGAGGGTCCACTCCTCGAGCAAAGGGATCGATACATCAACTATCACGATGTACAAAGTTGATGAATCCTGAAGCTCCATCTCATCAAAAGGGACCCAATGCGACAGACGGCGTGTCAATCGGACGCTCGGTCTAAGAGTTATTGGTTTTTCTATTCCAGGGGCCCGAATGGATTTACGCTCATTCCAAACCCAACCATTTTACAAAGTTATCCGAAACTTATTAGAGTATCTCAAAAGGAGCATCTCGTCATGAGTATCCCAGTGCCGCAGATGGTGCATTAATCGGGGGCGCGGTCTAGATGTTATTCAGGTTTATGTGAAATGGGCCCAGCCCGTAAAGCCCGATGGGATGACGGATTGGCCCGAACCGGTTCGGCCGGTTCGACCCGGCTGGGGTTGGGCCCAGCCCGGTGGAGCGTGGCCCATCTCGGGTCCCATCCTGGTGGGTCTAACCCAGATAGGGGGTCTTCCTAGCCCAGTAGGGTGCGGCCCACCCGCGGACCCGACCCGCGGTTGCAGGCCGGTTTGTTTCGCTCGGCGGCGCCGAAAGGCGCCGCCCCACCATGCTGCCCGTCCTTCCAAAGCCGGCCAGTTTTGTCCGAAATGAGCGGCCCACGGTTGTGGGCCATGGTTCCTCCACAAGCGGCACCATGAGGGTAGCGCGGTCCACCAGCCAGGCAGGCAGGCAGCCAACCGGTTCGTCCAACAAGCGGCACGCGGTTGCAGGCAGCGGTTCCCCCATAGCGCGGTGTCAAGAGGTACTGCGGTCCTCTCCAACCTGGCCAACATGAATCTGATATGTTCTTCTTTGGTCGAGCGGCCTACGGTTGTGGGCTGTGTTTTCCTCCCATTCAGCCGGCGTGACGGCGCCAGTCTTCCACCGTCGTGGCCCGACCCGATCTTCAGTCGCCGCCGCCCTTGATCGTCATCACCTCAAGACCGTGGCCTCCTTCCTCTAGCACAGTGCGACACCACTTCACCCTTCCAACTCCGCCTCCATCGCCAATAAAACCAACAAGTTTGGGGGAGGTTCGGGCCGTGTTCATGCAAAAATCGGCACCGTGGATGATGGTGTCACGGGAGACGGTGTCGTTCCATCAACGTCAGAGTAAGAGTCGTTGTCGTTGGAGACGTTCCTCATGGGCGGTGTCTTCTCCCTTGACATAGAGAAAGAAGAATGAAGAAGAAGACGATCGAGGGACTTGTGTTCTTCGTTGGAGAGGGTAAATGTTCTTTGTGTGAACAAGGCCCTCTCTACTCTCCAATGCTCCACCAACACAACATGTGCCAACCCAAAAATAATTGCATAGGCAATAATTTTCTCCTTAACATGAATTTCAAATTCATTCAAAAAGGGGAGCCAATTAATTAATTAATTATGTTGGCACATGTAAGGGGATGGAGGTGGAGAGGCTCCACCATAATGTGGGAGTTCAAAAGTTAAAAAAAGTTTACAAGGAGTTAAAGGAAGAGTTGAAGGGTTACGTGCTCGTGTGAGCCCCACCACACAATATCCTCTCATGGGAGGTTATGTGGGGAGTGGGGACCACCTCCAACTCCTCTTTTGAGGAAATAACCACCCCTTAACAAAAATTATGTAACACATAATTTTTATTTGATTTAAAAAGAATCCCCAAAAAATTAACATTCAACCTGTACAAAACGAAACTACGTTAAAGGTCCCCTTAACCGAATAATGGTGCTGTGAGTTCATCGGTTTCCTCAGATTTCAATTCCTAGCATCGAATAAAATGATAGAAAAATACGCATGTACATTAACATAATATACCTGAACAAAAATTCAGAAAATTATTCCGGCCACACCAGGCCTCAGAATCATTCGCCGTCAGAAAGACCAAACTCATGAATAATGTTATAGAAATGAAAGAGTATATTTTTAATGAAATATTCACTTTAATGATTATAATAAATATAACATTTTGAGAAAATATAATTGAATGATGAATGAATTAAATATGAAGTATTTATATAAGGTAGGGAACTCATAAAAAAAATTTAAAATTTGACCGTTTATATAGTAATCCAACCATTAGAAACAGAGTCTTGGATAATAGAATAGTAACATCAATAATGTAATTATATAATATTATTTAGTTTTCTTCAAAAATTTAACTACATAAAATTTATATCATGATACGAATAAATATTTATTTTTACATATGATAAAATAATTGATTTGATTTTTTTAAAACACATATATTGTTTAAAATTTTAATTTATATAAAAAAGTTAAATGAAATTTAATTCATAAAAATTTGTTTTATAAAATAATATTTTCTTTCATTATAAATATAAAATAATTTTATTAGATTATAATTAATTTTTCAAAGGGTCGTAAAAATGAACGTAATATTAAAAATTAGATTTTGAAATTAATAAAAAAATTTCATTAAAAAAAAATTTAATTAAATCTAGAATTTTTTTTTCATAAAATTGTTTTTAAATTTGAAATCTAAATATAAAAAATGTTTTTAGGTGAATTTTTTGTATTTTTTCAAAATAGTTGAATTTTTATTGAATAGTGAAATATGTCTGAATTCAATATTTAACATTATAATCCTAATAAATGAATTAATGAGTAATGGATGATGTAAGAAATTATTAGTTAAAACTAATATAAACAACTTTATATAGTCATAAAAAGAAACACTATTGGTATTTATGAGAAAAAATAATAAAATAATCAATATTATATTTAAAAAAGACCCCTCTACTCTAATTATAAACCCCACCCATTCCCCTCAAATCGTATATTCCTTAGAGTTTCACAATATATTAAAATTTCTCATCTTAATACCCTAACCCTCCTCATAGAACAATTACCCCCTCCAAAAACCAATACATGGATCCTTAAGAGGTGGCCCAAGAGGATAAACTCAAAGCAATATGTAAATTATCAACCAAACCTATTACAAATTTATTCTTCTTCTACCACCCCCATATGCATTCCATAAAACATTAAATAGTTACATAAGTATCCTAAATATATCGATAAGTTATTATTATGTTGTAATATCCAATTTATATCCTCCCATCAATTTATTCTAAAATGAAAAGGATTGATCATAATAAGGTAAGATCACCACTCCCAAGAACAATGATTTTAATTTTCCTCTACCAGCTTCAAATAAGGTTTAAATTATATTATTTTACTTTAAAATTATTCAAATACATATATTATAATATTTTCCAATTATTTAATGGATATATGTCCATTGTATTAAATGAAAATATATAAGTTCACCGTGGACATAATAATCTTTTTTGTGAATTTACTGTATACTGATAATAGAAAAAATATACAAAACATCTGCATTTTTAATACTATATGACTTGTATGAGGATTTTTAACAAATTTAATAACATGAAAATAATTTCATATAAATGTGGGTGTTATGTAACCAATTAAAAAATAATATCTATAGTTATCCATAAATGATTTGATCTTGGAACCATGAAAAAGAAATCATGTTGTAGTAAAAGAAGAAATAATATCTCAATGAAATGACTATAAAAAAAAATAAAATATTGATAAATATTATAATATATTACAATATGTTTCCAAATAATGAATTTAATAAAAATAATTCAATTAATTAAAATAATAACTAATTGTGTTCAGTGTATTTTGACCTTAGGTAAGGGAACTCTCTGAACCACACAGCTTTTTTGGGGTATGCCTTTTTCTCAATAGATCACATTATTTCATCATATAAATTTAGAAAATTATATATATATATATATATATATATATATATCATACATATTTACATATCTTATTCAATAATTCCTTGTTGTAGTTATATATTCTTTGTATTCATTTCTCAATACCTTCTTTAAAATTAATCCCGATTGAAGGATAATTTTATACTTCAAAATATTTTGGGAATTTTTTTAATGTATTTTAGAAATTCTAGATTTTAAAAAATGATAACACATTTTTGGTTAAAAATTTGGGTTTACCACTAGTTTCAATGAAATTTACATAATGTTGTCTTCTTTAAATTTATCTTAATGATTCTTTATTACACCATTTTATTTTTTAATTTATATTCCCAATTCTCTACAATTTTTTATGATTTTTTCTTCATACTAAATCCATATTTGTGACCTATAATTACTGATTCAAATATAAATGTCCAAAATATTTATTTATTTCCTATATTTTTTCCTGAATAAATATCCACTGAATTTTCTTTGAAGATAGATTTTGTAAACCATAACATTCCATGGGTATTTATTATGATTATGAGTAAGGTTTAATTAACTTATGTGTAATATATACATATATACATTTTATTATGGGTACATCTAGATGGAACTCTAATTCATTTGGGAATGTCCATATCTCATGATATTATTTTAATGTAATTAGGGAGTAGACATAATCCATGATGCGACTCTATCCTGATTTATTGTTTTCTTGGAAGTGATAATAGACATATATTTATTTTATGCTTTATGTTGTATACAAATTACAATGATTCCACTATCATATGATTTAATATTTTTAATATCATGATTCTGTATGATATATCATGATCCTAACCTCTAATGATATCTTGTTATTCTATTTGACTCATATTATATGATTCTTTATCATGCTTATTCCATAACAAGGGTTTATATCTCAACCCTTTTGTTTATGTAGTGTTGAGGTTAACATATGTAGTTTTGGAAGATCAAATTGATTTATAATCATAATATGGAGATTTAAATAAATTTTCTTTATTTTAGATTCATGCTGATATTTAATATATGTTTTCTTCCAATAAAACAGGTCCTCTAGATCCGTCGATTGTATTTATTAGATATTTATTTTAAAAATCAATAAATATTATTTGAACGAATCATGGGTTTTTTGTAGTTTTCATTAAAAAAATTTCTATTCCTTTGGATTATAATAATTTTATTTTAGTAAAAACCTTAGGGTTATGTATTTGTGTTAAGAAACATACTAAAAATTTGGTGAATTATAATGCGAGTGGTTTCAAAGAATTAAAATCCATGTTTGAATAATATAAGTAGATATGGATTTGTAACAGATATACCATGGGAAAATAATCTTAAAATAGATCATTAGGTATTTAGTTAACCTATACCTAGTGAAATATATATATTTCATTCTATACACCTAGTTTAATACTGTAAAAAGTCATGATTTGGTAAATTCACAAGATCCTTATGAACCATTATCAAGGGATTAAGTAGATTGATAGGTTTTAGAACCTAATATACCATTTTTCATTGATATCCTAGATTAAATCCTTAAGAGTCATATGATATGATATAAATGTAATATACATGTTATTAAATTTAATTTCACAGTTTCCATTTTTCTATTATTTTTAGATTGAGTAGTCAGATAATTTTTTGGATATACTAAATGAATTGAACCAGAATAGAATATTAAAAGGTTCACTATTTATCCATTATTTAACATTATATGCACAATATGATTGTTTGATGAATTATTTTATATCACCCATGGTTAGTATAACTATTCAAAAACCACCTAAAATCATGAAGAATGATCTATACATGAGAATAAAAAAGAGGGTAATTATTTTATCTAGATTATATAACTCTTTTTAAATGATTTCTTATGGATCAAACCTCTCATCACATAATTTTATACCGATTTATTGGAATTTAATTCTATACATGTAATTCATTCACCTCTCTTATATAAATCCAACATCTACAAGAGGGAGATTGAAATCACTCTCCATTTCATAATTACGTTTTTATTCTATATAAGTGTAAAGGGGATGATGTATCTCCGTTGGAATGTTATTCCCAATAATGTATGTCATTTTCTTATAAAAAGACATATCTAGAATAAATGAATGAGAAAAAGGTGGGAATAATGATTTAATACATAACCATTGTAAGAGACTATACTAACGTATTTTCTAAAGTGTTTTGTAGTATTCAATCTAAATGAGAGGATGATATATCAATTTAATTTATACATGTTTCTCTAACAATATTCAATAATCTTTATATATTTCCACTTTTATTTTTAAATAACTAACTAAGAACACATAATATAATTGAAAAAGGGTTTTTTATGCTCAAGTGCTACACTAAGGGGCACGCTGGTCCTCTCCGTTAAGAAGAATGGTTGGTCAATGTGTATCTTTATTGACTTTCAGGAAATCAAAAAGAACATGATAATGAAAAATTATCCCCTTAAATATATTAATTAAATTTTCAATAATAAATTCAAGGGCCATGAAATCTATATGGTGGTTCCTTAATTAGGATATGTCCAATTAAAGGTGAAGCATGAAAAAATTACAAAGACTTCCTTTCAAAAAAGGTATGGACACTATATGTTTATAGTGATTACCTTTAGACTCACTAATTGTATAGAAATATTCTTGGTGTTAGTGGATAATGTTTTTAGATATTTCCTCTAAAAGTTTATGATATTATTTGTTAATTTTATTATGAAATACTCCAAAATCAAGGAGGAGCATGGGAAGAATTTGAATATTATTCTATAAAAATTTTAAAAAGATATTTTATATAAAAATTATATAAAATATTTGTTTTTTATATAGGAAGTATCATAATTAGTGTGTGTTATAAAAAAGATATATCTGTTGAATCCTTTAATGATAATGGTTATTTATGTGTGTCAAATACCTACAACTATGAGGTTGATTTGTAGTTTCCTTAGAGTAGGCAGGCAATATTGATGATTTTTTAGAAACATAACATGATTTTTGAACCCTATAACCAAGGAAACTTTTAAGGGAGTGATGTTTTTTTGGTCTAATTAATGTGGAGGTATGTTTCAAGAATTGAAAAAAGGATTATCATTGCAGTAGTAATCATACTACCCTAATATGTGTAATTTTTTTTTGGTATAGAATGATGCTTGAATGTAGGGATTGGGATTTGTACTAATGAAAATATAAAAAGTAATAGCCTATACATCAAGGTAGTTAAATATTATTAGTAATAGCTACCCAACCAAGGATCTATATATTGTCGTACTAGTCTTTTAATTGAACAATTTGGAATTATTATCTTTATGGGTAGTAGTGTAAAGTATATATGGATTATAAGAGACTTTCTTTTCTATTCACACATAAGGAGATTAATATTCACCAAAAATTATGGTTAGATCTAAAAAAGGAAAAAGGGTACCTAATTCATTACCATCCTAGGAAGAAGAATAAAGTGGCATATTATCTATGTATAAAGGATCATAAAACCTTATCAATGAGGAGACATGGGAAGGATCTAATCTTAATGGACATTGAATGGATGGTTATTGAATTCATAATGTCAGGTAAAACATCCTAATTAGATCAAATGATTTATTAACCATCCATTCTAAATTAGATCACAAGATACTCAAAAGGATGATTTGGAAATACAAAATAAGGTGGAAGATATAAGAAAACAAAAATCTTTATAATTTAAAATTAACAATGAAGGAGTTTCAAGATTTTTTTCATGTAAATGTATACCATAAAATCACAATACAATGAAGGAGGTGTTGAATGATTCACATATCTCGATATTATCCATCAAACTAGTGAGTTTGAGGGACTGCGATGATCTCTGAGGCAACTATTAGTTAGACAATATAAAGAAGGATATCATATAATAAACATCCAAGTGTCTATTGTTTTAAATAGTCAAGGAATAAATGAAAAATTAAAATAAATAATGAAACCATTACTGATACCTAGATGGAAAGTTGAAAACATCACTCTGAACTATGTCATGCAACATTCAAAGACATTAAGAGGAAATAATTCGAAATGGGATATAGTGGATCGATGTAAAGAAGACTATTTACTTCATTATTATTTTATATGGATTCTTAGTTGATTTACTTGAAAGGATATATTTAACGCAAGTGATGAGAAACATTGAAAAACATTATCGATTATATCAGATCAAGAACCAAGGATTATAACCATGTTTTAGAAAAGTGTATATCATTTTATAAAAATTGAATTGAACTATAATATGTATTATCATCTCCATAAATGAAGTCCAATTCGAGAGGAATAAATAAAAAATAATTGTAAATGTTGAGAGAGTGATCGATGGACATAATAGAAGGATGACATCAAAAACATTGTTTTGAGTTCTCATATAATAATATTATCTAGTCTGCAATCATACGGTGTCTATAGGATTCCCCTAATAAAAATATATGTACAACACCATCATTATAAGTTAATTTCATTAAGAAAAAATTATGGGACCTAAAATTGTTTTTTAAATGTTATAAAATATTTAGATTCTTCAATATCAAATTAGGATTGCTCATAGTCAACAAAAGCGCTACATTATCATCTATGAGAGAGACTTGGATTTTGGGGTTGGAGATAAATTGTTCCTCCACATATCTCTATAAACTTAAGTCATAATAATTAGTAAGAAGCTAAATATATATCCCACATACATTGACTACATGGATATTGTTTATTTCATTATAGTTGTGACCTGTTTACTTGGACTCCCACTAAAAATGTCCCAATTTAATGATTTTTTTTCATATATTCTTTTTGAGAAAGTACATATCAAATCACTCAAATGTAGTGAATTAGAAACCATGTGTATGAGGGGGTGATATGGGACCCTGTGGAAGAAATTAAATAGAAGTGCAATCATATATGTTCACCATAGTGGTTCAAATGAAATTTCCATTGTTATGTTTTTTAAGGGGGAATGAATGTAACAATACTGACTTTTATAAATGAATTATTCTTTCTAAATTTATATGTGTTTCAAAAATGGTAATATTCTATAATATAAAATACATGCACTACGTAATGAAATCAAAACACTCTTTATCATATAATTTTAGAATTACATTTAGAGAATAAATATAAGTATAATAATTAAATGTCCTTCAATGGGAAAAAATAAAAAATAAGATAACTATAATATTAAAATTTTGATACTCTCAATCACCTAAACATATCTAACTTGCGAAAATCATTTTAGAAATGAAATGGAATATATATAATGTTATATGAATATTCTACATGAATATATATATATATATAACATGTTATAAAATAGAAGTGAATGAAGAATAAATGCAATATGATGAATTTATAGATTGTACGGAACCCGTATGACCATTACAAACCCAATCATTATTATAGTATTATGTCATTGGAATAACACTATTATCATTATAAATAGTATCCTAAAAATTAAAATAGTAACATAACCTATGTAATTGTATAATAAATTTAGTTTTATTATAAAATGACACTGTAGAAAATTTTTATTATGTTACAAATAAATAAAAGTTAACAAAAGGATAAAATAACTGTTTTGATATTTATAACAAATATATATATTTTATTTATATCTTTATGATAAATACTAAAATTCTCCATAATTTTTATTTTCATAGAAAGGGTATATAGAATAATATTTAGTTAAATTATAATTATAATATAATTTTATCAGAATATTTGTAATTTTTTAATGGGTCATAAAATTGAACATAATATTAAAATTGGTATTTTTTTGTAAAAAACATTATTATAATTTTTTAAATCAGAATTTTGAAATTTTGAATTTTTTTTAAAATGGTATTTAATATTTAAATTTAAATTCAAAAATTCTTAAGGATGATTTTATGATTTTTTGGTTAAAATATTATATTTTTTTGAATAGTGAATATCGAATAAATACATAATTTTAAATTGTAATCTACATACATGAATTGACATGTTAGTGATAATTTAAGAAATAATTCGTTCAAAATTAAATAATATAGTTACTATATATAGTCACAATATTAAAAATTATTGGTAGTTATCAGAAAAATAATAAAGTAATCAATATTATATTAAAATCCCAAATATCATCCCCTTATAAATAACACCCCTTACCCTCACACAGTCTAATCCAAAGAGATAGCCTAAATTAATCAATTTATAATCCAAATACTCTCAATATTTACCTAGAACTATTTTCCTCACAAAATAATATTCAAAGGATCATTAAGAGGTATCCTAGGAAGATAAAATCAAAGTAAGGTGTACATTCTCCTCCGAACACCTTAAAATTTTATTATCTTTCTGCCACTACAATATTATTTCCATCCACCTTTAAATAGTAACATCAGACTCCCAAATATACTTATGATGTTTTATTATTTTGGGATATCTATTTTTTACCCCCTCCAAAATTGATTATAAAATGAATGTTATAGTTCATATAATGGTCGGATCACTACTCAAACGAACAAAAAATTACATTTTCCACCATTGCATTCATGTATGGTTTAAATTCAATTATCATATTTTAAAATGATCTAAACAAAAAAATTATATTTTCATTCATAGTTTGGAATGGATATATATAAATAATATAAAATAAACCATATATGTTATCTATGTCTGAAAAACAAAATGTGTGAATTAACCGTATATATGTAATAATTAAACACTATGAACTGTGTGCATTTTAAATATTAATTGAGTATTAAACCATTTAAAACATTGGGATTATAGTATCTAATACACATGATTATATCAATTACCAAACTTGATATTAATTTTGATTTTCAGTACATTTACAAGTCTATTTAGGTTTAGTGTTCTAGAGAATTAGAAAAAAACATATTATATCACCACACTCATGTATTTCTCAACTAATTGACATATTTTTGTTCTATACAAGAAGTTTATTAATCCATTAAAATTATTATGAAACTCTAGAAAATTATAAAATCAATATGAAAATTCTAGATGCATCATAAATATAACATTTAATCAAAATATGGTGAAATAGAAACATTGAATGGGGTTGAACTTAGATTCTTAATAAGGGTTAACAAAAGCGATAATAGTCACATATCATAAGAAACTATAAGATGAGCATATTGGTATAAGAAAAAAAATCATGCACTATAAATCATAGATTTTAATACATGAGTCATTCCATACAATGTGGTATAAAATAAGAACTTATTCATGTATGTGTAAATATATGATTCATTAAAGATTATCCCTGAAAATATAACATATTCAAAAGGGTAAATGAAAAACTGTGCAACCAACATAATACTAGGAACACAATCTGAATAAATCAAAGTATGAACACCCTTTATGTTGTTAAAAAATTCGTAGTATGTCAGCCCATTTAGATGTGAACATTTGAAAAAATTTACACCATTTTAGTTGGGAACAAACCTATGTATGTCCATTAATAATTATATCATGAGATAAAAATTTCTAACTAATAAACTTGATATTGATATAGGACCCCACACATAATATTTTATACATAAGAGTTCAATGATATATCAATCATACATCATATCATATTAAACATTATAAAGATGATTTATCATGAATCGAAAGTAAATAAATTCTTCTTCTCTTAAGAATGTAAAATATTCTATACCCTTATATTGAGATATTGGGGGGCTACACAGAAATGCTAATTATTCTACTTTTTCTAATTATACTATAAATTATACTGAAAATATATACTAATATAGTTAGTAGGATTTAAAAAACATATTATATAATTAAAAGACATATATGAATGAAAAAACATAGAATAATAATAGAATAAATACGTTAGTTGGAATGAAAGAAGATATTTTTCTTGGGAGTTCACAGTGATGCTATCATTGATCTTCAAATATATTTCAACATTCTATCGTTTTTTGAAATAAAACTTATCACTCAAAACCCTCCCTTTTGAAAAGTTATTATCACACACTATCCCTATATATGTGGGATTGTATCCATCAAAGCGTCATCAAAATGATATTCTACCCAATTTTCAACTTTATAGTGACAATGGAGAGGAATAAGAATGAATAGAATGAATAAAACAATGGTAGAAATATCAAGGTGATATTGTACCATAATCAGTTTCTAAACTACAAAAATTATTAGAATTAAATAAAGAGATGCATTGAAATTCGTGATCTCAATAATACACCACTACATCCATTAAACAAATGTTATGGGTTTATTCCTCTAGTATCATGGAGTTGATAAGAGAATGGTGGGAGACACATAAGACAAAGAAAAGAGAAAATGATAAAGTAGATATGTATAAAATATATTAAAATTTTATAAAATTATTATAGTTTAAAATAATATTATATTCTATAGAAAATTACAAAATAAAGTTATAAAACCCTTTAAATGGAGTGGGAGACATGTTGTTATAGTTAGGGAATTATAAAAGTTTGGATCTAATTCTAAACATCAAAGGATTCAGCTTCGTTGGAGTATTAAATGGAATAATTTAAAATTTTGTTCTTTCAAATAGTTATCTCTATCTTTATTTTATATCAACAAAAAAAATATGAGCTCCATTGGCCATGTTTATCATGAGTAATTATAGTTTTTTCCAAAATATTAATTTTTTCATGGAGTTTATTTATAAAAAAATCAAAGATTTCCCCTCAATCATGGACTATTCAGGAGGAAGATTCTAGGGATTCCGTAGTTGAAGATAGTATTCCACATAATCTTCTAGATCTCCATATGAAATTTCATCTCATATGGGAAGTAATGTTTTTATATATGTGTTGATACCAAAAATTAATTCAATATTGGTACATATTCCAATTCGAAACATTTATACTCTATTTTTCTCATAAATATATTCTTTTAGAATGGGGCCTTTTAGAATGAAATGCATCCCATACAAATGTGAACCCTAAAAAAAATTAAATTTATTAACATGAATAAATTTTGAATATTTTGTTCTCATAATACAAAACTAATTTAATAATGATTAAATTTAAAATTTATTAATTTTAATAATTAAAATGAAAATATTAATAAAACATAAATTATGAAAATTATCATTAAAATATGTTATTTGTGGGATTATATCATTTTAATATATAATAATATATCTTAAATTAAGCTAATCATCAATCAACCCCACATAAAAATGTACAATTAGGAAATAATAAATTATTTGAATAAAAATACATATAATAATAAAAAGTGAGAATATATAAATGATCATTTAAAAAATGGAATACAATATTGTATCATCAATTAAAAACAATTAACATTCATTTTTAACTATCTCATTTAAATTCATTTAAAATCAATAATCAATCTATGACCCAATCATAACATACAACCCCTTAAAATATATGTCCCTCATTACTCAAGAAAAATGAATTCTTGATTTACAATCATACCTTGAAACTTTATGTGTCACCATAGTATAGTGAAAATTATCCTCTTTCTAGAGTGTTACAAATACAAATGTTTTAAATCCTGATGAATTTTTCAAGGTGAATTCTATATCTATTGGTTTGTATGTGATGTTTTTAAAATTCATCATAGAAAGATAAGGTTTAACTCTTAAGTACCAATTCATTAATATTCAAGTGAAAGGTAATTCTATATAAATCATTCAATTCCCCTTATAAATATACACAATGTAACACCCAGAGCTTCCACGATACGCCTCTCTTTCAATAATGCAATAGCTTGCATTGTACGCAAGTTCGAGTTCTAACACACCGCGACTAATCAAAGTAGCTGTTATGAATAGTAATACCCACTTTTTAAAATTATATAAATGTTATATTTAAAAATGGAATTCATTTTTGTATTCCTAATATTGTAATTACCCTATTTTGAATTTTTTGTAATTTTCGGAGAACTTCCAATTTTTTATGAATAGTGAAAAATACTTAAAAACAACTTTTTTAATCAAAATAATTTATAGCGATAAATTATACTATTTAGTGGTTTTAAAGAATAATTAGAATATATTTTTACAATTTTTTCCAATGGTGGTCATTAGAATAAATTTAACATTGAAATTAGGTATGAACAATTGTCAATCTTTTGATATAAATTGTTTCTTAAAAACACGCTATTTGTTGTGACAGCGGGAATTAATTATAAAATTAATTAATGCAACTTATATGATTGGAATTTTTTAAAATAGACATCATTTTTTAATTTGGAATATCAATTATAGCTTAGGGTGAATGTTTGGCATTGTTCTGAAAAAACTTCAATTTTTTATGAATAGTGAAATCACTAAGTGGTAGTTAAATAACCGATTTTTCGTTTAAATGAAATATTACCAATTCTGTGTTTTGATTTTCAAAAATCCGACATACATGGTTGTCATTAAGAAGTAAAATGTGGTTCAATGAGATTAAAATAATTTTTGGTGAATAGTAACTTTTAAGTTCTTAATCGCGATTAGAGGTAATTAGTGTAGTTTAAGGTAAAAATAATGTTTTAATAATATAAGATGAGATTGACACATGTCCTACCCTCATTTGATGTGCCATGGCCGACCAAGATAATCCATGGGTCAACTTGGGGACCCCATGGAGCCACTTTAGTTGGAAAATGACATAAATACCTTTTATTTAATGTTAAAGTAAAAAAAGACACAAACATGAAATGTTTTACTAAAACAATTTTTACATGGGGTTATACAAGTCATATTTTTGACTATAAATAGTCATTGGAAATATAAAACGATTTACTACATCATAGTATTTTTTTTTATAATTTTTAGACAATAAATAAATGAAATTATTTATGATATCATGATGATGCAGCGATGACCTCATTATTTATCGATTTAAATAAACTGGAAAGATAATGTAAATTCCAAAGTGTAAACTTGTAAAAAACCTATTGGATGAGTATATTTCAAACCCTTATCACCTTGTCCTAGAATTATATAAGTGTGGGACCTCTGAAATACGAAACTCATTTTATAATAAAGTGACTTTTCTTTACATTCCAAGAGTGCCCCTCCTCTCCACTTATAAAAGGCCCCCACCTCTACCACCTCATTTACACTTTCAAGCCATTTGGCTCGGACAACCTCTGCCCACATACTCTCCCAACTTCCCCCTCTTACTCCTAGAAGCCTCACTTTGGGCAGAACTGTTCTCAAGGAAGCCTTTGGCTCAAATCGAAAAGAGATACCCGATTTTTAGGTAATGTCTTCTCTAATGTTGTTTTGTTTTATTTAGCTTCTCCAACCCCTTAAAATCTTTTTATTCATTTCTTTTGTAACAACACCAGTATCCTCAATATACAAGGATTTTGTTATAAGAAGGATTCGAGCTACACTTACACACACCTACATCTAATGGTTAGAGAACATACTGTTTCTGTGGATGGTGAATTTCTGCCTCACGAAACGATGATTGTTCAACACTCATATAACACCTTGAAAGGTGGCCATTAAGATGTAAATATATCTATATAATATGTTTTACTTGTTATTCTGTATTTATCATTTATGGCATACATTATGATTTCCATTATGGGTAAACGCGATAATTTCATTTTAGGAAGTGCGGACTACCGCCCCCTCAAAGTGATTTGAATCGTTAATGACATATGTGGGATGTATAAAGGATGGAGTAAATGGTATTATACACTATATTATACTGGAATTATATTATACATTTATATCATTATGATTTCATTCCATTAAATAGGAAATAGAAATGAAAGTAGCATTCATGCGGACGTACGGCTTACCGTCTCCATGAACGGTGCATTTCATTTGTTACCTCTAAATGTTATGGAATATTATGAATGAATGTATATACTGGATATATATGATATATATGAAATCTAAATCATGAATATAAATCTGGAGATAATTTATATTCTACCACATAAACAACTTGTAATTATAAGAAGTTTATTGTTGACTCAAGTACCAAAAATCGACAAAACGACCGTTATTAACTTAAATAATTACATAATGTTCATATCATTGTAATAAGTGATATAGAAAGGATAATGAAATTGAAAATGGTTCTTAATAAAATATATATTAACTCTAGTTTATTATTCAGGAGGTTAAATAACGGTTGAGTCATGTCAGACACGAGGTAAGGGAATTTCTTAACCCAACTTCCATTCTTTGGGTTAATCTCCTACTTTCAAATTAAGTCATGATATTATTATGTCCTATTTTGTATTTTTACTTTCTTTATGTGTACCTATAGTGAATACACATAATAGATCTATTTTATTTTAAAAATGATCTTTTAAGGACTTCGTCTCAATCTCCTTTCATTGAGGCATATTTGGTTTTATACACAACTTTCTTTTATACGGTGTATAAACCCCTTTGACTTTTACATTTATTGAAGAGGAATCTTTTTTATATGAAGCGTTTTACTAAACGACAAAAGGGAATGTTTTTCTTTCCGTACATATGCAGTGACAACGACTTCTCCGCCACCGTGACCATTATTTGAGTTTCGGCTTCCTCTACAAGCCATCACTTTTTTTTAATGAAAAACAAATACAAAGTTTTATCTTTCTTTTATTTTGGTATTGAAAATGGTTTTCAAAGCGTTTTTATTATATCAATGTGTTGTATTGATATCTTTTGATTGAAATGTGGAAATTTTATGTTTCCTTTATGCATGTTTTATGTGATACGATTATGTTATGGTTTATGATATTTTTAAACCTATTCATATGAGGAATGCATTGGACTTAATAAGTGATGGGTGGAGCCCGCTATAGCTCCTCGATGCATCGGTAGGTCTCATGAGACAACTAGACGTGGAATTGGCCGAGGCCCTTTCCCAATTTGATTTATGGTTTTGTCCGAGGCCTTAATCATTTTAGACGTGTTGGCCGAGGCCTTGAAAAAATGTTTCAGAATGTCTGGCATTATGCATTCTATCATTATGAAAGTGGTTATTGATATTGCGTGTGATTATTCGACCAGTAGAATATCCATGTGAATAATTAAATGGCATTATCTCATTTTACTTTTTCCATATTATGTTGAAGTTCATGTTTAAAAGGATTTTGTTTTATTTATAGATTGCCTTAATTGTTAATGTTTATTTATGAAAGCTTCCGCAATATTGTTATCCTTACTGAGCATCTGAGCTCACCCCTTTCAATGTTTTAATTTTTCCAGGATGTCAAGAAGTATATTATGAATGACCTACAGGGATAATATATGGGGATATTAAGAGAAGATGTTGTAGTTTTGTTTTACTTTATGATGTAATGTAAGACTTATGAATGTATCTAGTGTTTCCAAGGCTACTAAACTAATCGGTCTTTCGAGACTTGATCTTTTGTGATCATGCCAATGTTACGAAGTAATGCACCGTCTCTGGGTAGCTGGGGTCGGGGCGTTACAGTTGGTATCAGAGGCAGTTTAGTACTAACCTTGGAAGCTATATTTAGATAAACTCTGATTAGAGCACATAGCCCAAAGATAGACTTTTAGGATTAGTATAGAAGAACTTCCTATATTTTTTGGTATTATAGAGATGTTGTGAGTTTTCCGAGCAATACATCCCTGTCTGGATACGAGCAGGTAGAGGCGGCTCTGGAACAGATGTACCTAGGGGTAAAACCCAAAAACACCACTTTGACCTAGACTCGAACGGGAACTGGTGCACGAGAACGGGCCTTGTTGCACTCTTGGTTACGACACTCTCGGGGGATATTCTTAGGATAATTCTCGTTTTCTTTACAAACCACTATGAAGGGTTATGAATACAAACTTCCTCAAAGAAAACATTTTTATGATTATGGATTATATCCATAAATAGTTCAATTTATGTTAAGTATTTTACAAGTATGGAATTATGTATTTTGATTCTTAAACTAATCTAGTTTATGCCATTGTTTAGAAATGGCGCCTAGTGGAAGGAATGGAAACCGTATCAATGCACGCACTCCGTGTAGGGATTGCCCTCCTGCTCAAGATAATTATTGTGGATCTGGAGATACAACTGGTGCTGATAAACTTATTAATATACTGGGAAAACTCACTCAAGTTATGAATAATAACCTTACTCGTATGGATCACCCTGATACACAACGTGGAGGATCAATGTTAGACCGCTTCATGAGGCAAAAACCGCCAACATTTAATGGGGGTACAAATCTATTAGTAGCTAAGAAATGGATAAACTCCTTAGAGAAAATATTCCATGCCTTGGGGAGTAGCGAAAGGGAGAAGGTTGTCATGGCAGTTTACCGCCTCACTGGAGATGTCGATCAGTGGTGGTCGCTGATTCAAAACACAAAGGAAGATGATGACATATCGAATATGGAATAGAGGGAGTTCAAAGAGATTTTCTTAGAAAAATACTTTCCTCATGACCATCGAGAAGATATGGAAAGACAATTTATGAGTTTGAGGAAGATGGAGGATGAGAATGTCGTAATGTATGAGGCTAACTTTACAAGGTTAGCGAGGCATGCTGCAGATTATATACGTAACCCAAGAAGTAAGATTGATCATTTATTTGATGGGTTAAAACCATTTCTTCGTCGAGCATTAGTTTCACAAACCTTCTCGTCATACGAAGATATTGTCTCGTGTGCTATCAAGACGGAAAAGGAATTCTCTAAGTCTCATGACTTTAAAGCAAAGAAAGAAAAGAAGAGAACAGTGGAACAAGATACAGATAAAGGGGAAAAGGGAAAGAAGGATTTTCAATTATGTGATAATTGTGGGAAGAATTACCCTGGTACTTGCCTAAAAGGAATGGGAGTTTGTTATAAATGTGGAGAAAAAGGTCACCAGGCCGTGATTGCAAGGGAAAGAAAGAATCTATCCATGTTGAATGCTACAATTGTAGAGAAATGGGGAATTATGCAAATGAATGTCCTAAGCGTCAGGGAAACTTACCTCAGAAAAGGCCAAGGGATCAAGGACAATCTTATGCTGTTACTACAGTTGAAGCAGAATAATTAATGTATTGGTGCTTTTGGACTCATGGATTATATTCTGGTTATTAGAATAATATGATATATATATAAGGATTGTACTGCAGTACATGTTGATTTCATTAAGGTTTTAATATTATTAAGGTAATCATATTTTTAGTATGTGAAAATAAGATAAACTTTACCTTGTTTAGGGAATCTAATGTTACAATTGATTTTGGAATTTAAGGACCCTTTAGAGAAATTCTGGACGGAGGTATTTTGGATAACTATAATGGTTGGAATGGATTAAGTTGAACTTTGAATAGTATTGTTTAAGGTTAAAAAATTTCTGAAGATTATTTTTGGAATATTATAATACTATATTTTTAGGAAAAGGACAACATGCAAGGTGGGGCATAACCCGTCGCGTCGGACAAAGCTGCAGGAATCGAACCCACAACCATAGTACGACATGCCATTATTACCTACCACTAGCCTACAGGAAGTCCCTGGTTATTAAAAAATAGTTTTACTAATCTAAATGGTATGTGTTAATATTTGGAACCTTATACAATTAGGATAAATAGAATATTTTTAAGTTCTATTACCTTTTAGAGTGAAAGATGGGTTTGTGGTAAAAATTTATTAAAGAATGAAAGTCTATATGACAAGTATGTATATTCCCTTACGTTCTTAGTAAATATCCTAAATAAATTCTTTAACTTTATAAAAGGTAACTTAAAACAAAAACATTGCCGGTTAACTTTTCCAACTGGGGATTCAATGACTGTTTAACCAATCACAAGTTTGTGATTTTATTATTGTTAACTTTCTCCTAATCCATTTTTCTACAACTCTCCATCAGACCTTGATGGTTTGTTTTTCTTCCATATCCATATTTTCATAGAATCCTAGTATGGGCTATCTCGGGTGACCTTTGTACTTATCTTTCTTTCTTTTAAAGTTATATTTTTATTAACCTTATTTCCGATGTGGGTTTTCCACAAAGTTATTTTCTATTTTCAACATTTTATTTTCAAAGAAAAATTTCAAATTGCGAGGATGCAATTTATTGAAGGAGGGGAGAATGTAACACCCCGAGCTTCCACGATACGCCTCTCTTTCAATAATGCAATAGCTTGCATTGTACGCAAGTTCGAGTTCTAACACACCGCGACTAATCAAAGTAGCCATTATGAATAGTAATACCCACTTTTTAAAATTATAGAAATTTTATATTTCAAAATGGAATTCATTTTTGTATTCCTAATATTTAAATTAGCCTATGTTGATTTTTTTGTAATTTTCGGAGAACTTCCAATTTTTTATGAATAGTGAAAAATACTTAAAAACAACTTTTTTAATCACAATAATTTATAGTGATAAATTATACTGTTTAGTGGTTTTAAAGTATAATTATAATATATTTTTACCATTTTATCCAATGGTGGTCATTAGAATAAATTTAAAATTGAAATTGGGCATGAACAATTGTCAATCTTTTGATATAAATTGTTTCATAAAAACACGCTATTTGTTGTGACAGCGGGAATTAATTATAAAATTAATTAATGCAACTTATATGTTTGGAATTTTGTAAAATAGAAATCATTTTTGAATTCGGAATATCAATTATATCTTAGGGTGAAATTTTGGCGTTGTTCTGAAAAAACTTCAATTTTTGATGAATAGTGAAACCACTAAGTGGTAATTAAATAACTGATTTTTCGTTTAAATGAAATATTACCACTTCTGTGTTTTGATTTTCAAAAATCCGACATACATGGTTTTCATTAAGAAGTAAAATGTAGTTCAATGAGATTAAAATAATTTTTGGTGAATAGTAACTTTTAAGTTCTTAATCGCGATTAGAGGTAATCAGTGTAGTTTAAGGTAAAAATAATGTTTTAATAATATGAGATGAGATTGACACATGTCCTACCCTCATTGGATGTTCCATGGCCGACCATGAAAATCCATGGGTCAACTTGGGGACCCCATGGAGCAACTTTAGTTGGAAAATGACATAAATAACTTTTATTTAATGTTAAAGTAAAAAATGACACAAACATGAAATGTTTTACTAAAACAATTTTTACATGTGGTTATACAAGTCATATATTTGACTATAAATAGTCATTGGAAAGGTAAAGATATTTCCTACATCATAGTATTTTTTTTATAATTTTTAGACATTAAATATATTAAATTATTTATGACATCATGATGATGCAGCGATGACCTCATTATTTAACGATTTAAATAAAATGGAATGATAATGTAAAATCAAAAGCGTACACTTGTCAAAAACATATTGGATGAGTAGATTTAAAACCCTTATCACCTTATCCTCGAATTATATAAGTGTGAGACCTCTGAAATCCGAAACTCATTTTATAATAAGGTGACTTTTCTTTACTTTCCAAGAGTGCCCCTCCTCTCCACTTATAAAAGGCCCCCACCTCTACCACCTCATTTACACTTTCAAGCCATTTGGCTCGGCCAACCACTACCCAAATACTCTTCAAACTTCCCCCTCTTACTCATAGAAGCCTCACTTTGGGCAGAACGCTTCCCAAGGAAGCCTTTGTCTCAAATCAAAAAGAGTTACCCGATTTTTAGGTAATGTCTTCTCTAATGTTGTTTTGTTTTATTTAGCTTCTCCAACCCATTAAAATCTTTTTATTCATTTCTTCTGTAACAACACCAGTATCCTCAATATACTATGATGTTGTTATAAGAAGTATTCGAGCTACACTTACACACACCTACATCTAATGGTTAAAGAACATACTGTTTCTGTGGATGGCGAATTTCTGCCTCACGAAACGATGATTGTTCAACACTCATATAACACCTTCAAAGGTGGCTATTAAGATGTAAATATATGTATATAATATGTTTATGTTTTACTTATGCTTCTGTATTTCTCATTTATGGCATACTTTATGATTTCCATTATGGGTAAACGCGATAATTTCATTTTAGGAAGTGCAGACTACCGCCCCCTCAAAGTGATTTGAATCGTTAATGCCATATGTGGGATGTATAAAGGATGGATTAAATGGTATTATACACTATATTATACTGGAATTATATTATACATTTATATCATTATGATTTCATTACATTAAATACGAAATAGAAATGAATGTAGCGTTCATGCGTACGTACGGCTTACCGTCTCTATGAACGGTGCATTTCATTTCTTACCTCTAAATGTTATGGAATATTATGAATGAATGTATATACTGGATATATATGATATATATGACATCTAAATAATGAATATAATTCTGGAGATAATGGATATTCTACCACATAAACAACTTGTAATTATAAGAATTTTATTGTTGACTCAAGTACCAAAAATCGACAAAACGACCGTTATTAACTTAAATAATTACATAATGTTCATATCATTGTAATAAGTTATATAAAAAGGATAATGAAATTGAAAATGGTTCTTAATAAGGTATATATTAACTCTAGTTTATTATTCAGGAGGATAAAGAACGGTTGAGTCAAGTCAGACACGAGGTAAGAGAATTTCGTAACCCAACTTCCATTCTTTGGGTTAATCTCCTACTTTCAAATTATGTCATGATATTATTATGTCCTATTTTGTATTTTTACTTTCTTTATGTGTACCTATATTTAATACACATAATATATATATTTTATTTTAAAAATGATCTTTTAAGGACTTCGTCTCAATCTCCTTTTATTGAGGCATATTTGGTTTTATACACAACTTTCTTTTATACGGTGTATAAACCCCTTGGACTTTAACGTTTATTCAAAAGGAATATTTTTTATATGAAGCGTTTTACTAAACGAAAAAAGGGAATGTTTTTCTTTCCGTACATATGCGCTGACAACGACTTCTCTGCCGCCGTGACCATTATTTGAGTTTCGGCTTCCTCTACAAGCCATCAATTTTTTTTAATGAAAAATAAATACAAAGTTTTATCTTTCTTTTATTTTGGTATTGAAAATGGTTTTGAAAGCGTTTTTATTATATCAATGTGTTGTATTGATATCTTGTGATTGAAATGTCGAAATGTTATGTTTCCTTTATGCATGTTTTATGTGATACGATTATGTTATGGTTTATGATATGTTTAAACCTATTCATATGAGGAATGCATTGGACTTAATAAGTGACGGGTGGAGCCCGCTATAGCTCCTCGATGCATCGGTACGTCTCAAGAGACAACTAGACATGGAATTGGATGAGGCCCTTTCCCAATTTGATTTATGGTTTTGGCCGAGGCCTTAATCATTTTAGGCGTCTCGGCTGAGGCCTTGACAAAATGTTTCAGAATGTCTGGCATTATGAATTCCATCATTATGAAAGTGGTTATTGATATTGCATGTGATTATTCGACCAGTAGAATATCCATGTGAATAAGTAAATGGCAATATCTCATTTTACTTTTTCCATATTATGTTGAAGTTCATGTTTAAAAGGCTTTTGTTTTATTTATACATTGCCTTAATTGTTAATGTTTATTTATGAAAGATTCTGCAATATTGTTATCCTTACTGAGCATCTGAGCTAACCCCTTTCAATGTTTTAATTTTTCCAGGATGTGAAGAAGTATATTATGAATGACCTGCAGGGATAATATAAGGGGATATGAAGAGAAGATGTTGTAGTTTTGTTTTACTTTATGATGTAATGTAAGACTTATGAATGTATCTAGTGTTTCCAAGGCTAATAAACTAATCGGTCTTTCGAGACTTGATCTTTTGTGATCATGCCAATGTTACGAAGTAATGCACTGACTCCAGGTAGCTGGGGTCGGGGCGTTACACACAATGTACCCTTAAACATGGGAATGAGTCAAAAAGTGAATACAAATAATGATATTTTCCTATTTCTCTCTTTTTTCTAAAACTTTTTTCAAGGATGATGTAATGAAAATAAAATTCAGTAAAGGAATTAAAATAACTTCATCGATTTATTAGAGGTACATGACTCATAAAAGTAATTAAAATAGATAATTCATGATCATCTCTATTTTTTTATTTATTTCATTCTTTTCTCTTATATTTTTCTGAAATAAATGAATGATGAAAACAATATACAATAAATCTTACCCAATTCACTCTCTATACATCCAAAAATGATGACACATTCTACAAAAAACCAAAAATCTGAAGTAAATCATAATGTAGACATAGTAAAGGACCTCCCCCCGCACTCAAAATTGAAATATTCATGAATTACTATTAATATAAAAGCAATATAATAAAAACCTGAATTGTAAGATAGCATAACCACATAATTATGTTAATTGGTTGTAAGGTATAGTTAAGGGTAATTGTTAAGGTAGTTATCATTTGGACATATTTATTCTCAAAAATAGACTAAAAATATTTAAATCATTTTTTGAACTCTACTAATTTGAAATAGAGTAATGAAAATTTATGGTTACCACGCAAGAAAAATTATTTTAAAATGAGTGGGAATTATAGAAACTATTTTCAAACGGTTACAAATAATTTGTTAGATATGAAAATATAACTTGAGACAGTTTTTCATTATAATTGATTTATAAATTTTTAAAACTCATATAATTTCATGAAAATAATTATTTGTGAAAAAGTTCTGTGTCAATAATTAGTTAAAATACATTTTATTAAAAATAAAAAAGCACACTCAAAATCAATTCAAGTCGCAATTGTAATTTTATTATTGATTGAAGCGAAAATTCCCTAAAAATATAAATAAACAAAAATCACAAAAAATTATAAGGATATTGACACTCTCCCACCCTAAAATATTAACACCCTTAATTCAGATTCAACAAATTATAAATATATTCCAATAAAAAACAATGATAAGGAAATATAAAAAATAAATTTATTTTCTAATGGAACCCTTTTTGAAGAACCTAGATTCTTCTACTTTAAAACTACACAAATGGAAAAATAAGAAATTTTTTACATGGAAACAGAAGATATAAAATGAAAATATTGTAGAAAATAGGATCGATTTTGGGTGAATCTCCCCAAATAGATTCTAGGATTTTACTACCTCAAGATATACTAATTTTTAACATTATCCTAAACATTAAGGTGGATGGTTTTTTTACGGAATAGATCCCACACATTATTTCTCCCAAAATCCATATATGGACTCCATGAGTGGAAACCACCGTAGAATAAAATCTTCATTTCCTAAGAATATAATAGAGGTGATAATTTGAGCAATTGAAGGGGAGAAGAAATAATTATTTGGTTATCCATGTCAACTATCATGATTTACTCCTCTATGTGATATTAATGTTGATTTAGAGGAGGTAGTCCCATCACAACATGAACCATGATATATTATTTTTCTTCTTCATTAAATTACAAAACCTGCTTCTCCTAAATGGTAACCACTTCATCCTTAAAATAATCACTTTCTAGGGAAATAATTGGTCCTAATTATTTAAAATAAAATTGAGGTTAGTAAATTGGCTTTGATAATTGTGTAATATAAAAAAATAGAATCTAGGGTTAAGTCCACTCCCTCCAGCTAATCATCTTTATCTATTGAAACTTCTTGAAAAGTACCTAGGAGGTTTGTATAATTTTATTTAAAAAATATATTTTTAGTATAATTTCAACCATTATGAATTCTTATTCAAAAGAGGTATTGATATCTTCTTTCTGTTCCTTGAACTCCTGTTGATGGAACTCTAAAATATAGTTTGTAAATGTTTTTAGAACCTTCACCAAGGCTTCTAATATTGATTTCTAATAGTATTTCTTAAGATCCTCTTTGATCTCTTTAAATTTTTATCTATTATAATTATACTTTTACACCATTGAAACATATATTTATAAAAATATGAGTGTTTCAATCAAATAAGTGGATGTATCATCATCAGTTAATTCTATTTTTTAAAATTTTGAAATTAATGATCAGTTTATAGGTTTTCATGAAAATAATAAATTCAAATTAATGGAATATAATAATGGGGATAAATTTATAAGAATTATTTTGCATTAATATATGATAAAAATAAACATTTAAATAAGAATACAATATAGTGTGTAACCAAGGACCGATCTCTTAAAGAGTCCTCTAACACACAACAATTTCCTATTATCACTATTTATAATATAAAATATAGTTTTAATATGTTATAATATATTTTTGGGGGATAAATATTTTCTATGATTTTATTAAATCAATAAATTAATTAAAAAAATATATGATGAATGGAAACAAATATTGTAGTTAAAAATAAAGGATATTTTGGTCATAGGAGTTCATAGTGATTCTATAATTGTTATTTGAATAACTATCTATATTTTATCTAGTGTTAGAGATAACATTGTAACTAAATACTGTCTCATTTGAAATGTTATTATTCCAAACCAACCATTTACATATAGGATATGCTCTGTTTTTGTGTATTATTTACCCATGGGATAAAATATATTAGTATTTATCAACTCCAAGGGATGAGTTGAATATACAAAAACATTCCAATTTTTGGAGATTATTGTCTTACCCTTGTATCAAATTGAAGACCCCAGTCGCTTATTATTTTCTTATTATGGATTTGATTAATATATTACCTTTATATAAAGATTATCATATTGTTATGACACATATTCTATTGCCTTTTATATCATTGCTAATTTTCATTCATTATGATTAGATAGAATGGATTTTGGAATAAAAAATGAAAATAAAGTTTTCCATTGTTCGTTTTCTACTCATTAAACATTACCAAATTCTATTCTATTAAAATAAATACCATATTTTATGGAAAATACTTTATTACCTTCATCAAAATGTTTTGAAACACTATACACTTTTTTCATCCTTTTTTCCCAAACAGGGCCATTTGATTTTTATCATTTCTTAACTAATGGTATATGATCCGACAACATTTATTTTTAGTGACATGTCAGTTCCAAAAATTAATTATGACTACTTTAATATCATTTGAATTATTCAAAAACATCTAATATCATTTCATATGTGAAGACAACCCATTATCATTTATACTCTTTCATTCTCCTTTTTTAGTTTTGAGCATAATTTCAAAAACTAATGCCTTTTATATTAATTATCCTATCTTTTTATTCATAAATTATGATATATTTTTAATTTTTTTATTCCATTCTCTTAAAAATACATTCCTTTTCATGGTATCTTTTTTCACCAAAACTTTCATAGATAGTTTTTAAGGGTTGTAATCTATTTTAAATCTTCAAAATAAAATTATTAGGTTGTCTCTATAAAGTTGTTAGACTCCCCCTAAAATATTTCATCTTGTATTTCCTAGATACAAAACTATATTATGTATTAAACAATTTTTTAATTACCAAATTCTCCAAAAAAACTATTAGTAACAATAGAAAATATATTCTCTTATGTAATTTACATACTATTCAGAGTTGTGTAACATCTTTTATTAAAATTATTAACTTACACTTTGGTCTTTTATTACACACAAAATTTTGGTTACCTATTAATATTTTATCATTTTTTATATAATTTTGATCGACTTAAATGTAGTATCCAATAGTAACAGTTTTTTTGTTTAGTCTTTGAAACCATAAAAATATTATTTTTTATAAATGTGATTGTTTTAGCTACATACAAGGTACTCTTAACTTCTTTTCCCTTATAATCAATATCATCTTCATCATGCATAGACATAAATTTCCCCCTCAAGGATTTATAGAAATTCGTATCCTTTCCCTCAGAATAAGACATGTAATTTTTTGTTCTTCTTATTAAGGTATCATATAGATTTTTAACTTCTTCGCTTTCATTATCATTCATTCAATGAGAATAATTTTAAGTAAAATGTAAAATATATCTATTGCTACTTCATTTTATTAGAAAATTTAATTTATAATTTATTGTATATCTTATCACCTTTTTAGAAGTCATTAAAGAATCATAATAAAAAATTTTACTAACCCCATATTTTATGTTAGAGTCATTAAATTATTCCTTGGAATTTTTCGTAAATGTTAATTTCTTGAATGCTTTGAAATAAATATATCAACCATTCTTTACAATAATATTCATTAATTTTCCATTAATGCTTCGTACGCATTGGGTGTTTTATACAGATCATCCAAATATAGATTTCTAAGATTTATATAATATATGAAAACATATTTGGTATCTAATATATTAGGAATAATTATTAATAACTTTACAATAATGGATGAATCTTCCAACTTCTCAAAAAAATATGTTATGGTTCTTACAATGTAATTCAATGTTATAATGAAATCATCAAAGAAATCCAATATCAACCATATGAGTATATTCATTCATCAATTTATAGATTTTAACTTTTGGTTATTTAATTTCATATATCCTTCACTAATTTTATTCAAATTATCTCATACACCTTTATCCCTTCTAACTTATTTTAATCTTGTAAAATATTTTTTAAATAGTTTAGAATGTACATCATTTCTAGAACACCCATAATTCATTAAATTATTTATATCAACAACAGTTAAAAAAACACCCTTAGCATAGTTTTGGAAATCATTTGAAGTAGCCTCATGAAATTCATAGTCATTGGACATACAATAAGGAAACATTATTTCTTTCTAAAAATTATAGTTATTACAAAAAATCTTGAATCCCTGAAAAATTAATATAATTCTAAAAATAAATAAAAAAGTCTCTTTTAGTAAACCTAAATTAATTATTAAATAAATGGAACCTATACTCTGATACCTCATAAATATCCTAGTCTGGATCTCTGATATCACTGAAAGAGGAAGATGTGAATCAATAATATTTTCTTTTTATATTTCATTACTTATAAATCAACTTTATTATCTTATAAGATATATATAACAATGGTAGACAAAAGAAAACAATCACAATGAAAAGAACACATGTATGTACAAAAATTAATACTCAATAAGAGTATCTATTCCTTGGAATGGTTTTCAAATAATCCTATATCATATAATCCACTAGAAAACAATATTTATCACGTGGTTACAACAAGTATGGAATATACTTATACTGGTGTTACACTATAATCCAACAACATTTCACATTCTATCTAAAATGGTATAATATATATGGATGATTTTGGTAATAACTATTATAAATATCAAAAATAAGACTTAGAATTTTTTTCATCATTATTCTTCAACTTCTTCACACTTTATCTCCATTCAATTAATTATTTTCACTTTCATTCCCGTTAATAGTAAATAAATTTCTTTAGTTTTTTAGTTGTCCTCATGATGGGTTCATATAGAATACTTTTTCAATTTTATGTCTAATAAAATCGATCCAGATACATTAATTAGAATAAAACTTCCTGAACCATAATTAATCTTCTCACACATTCATTATATCCATTTGATATCATTGGTATAAAATCTCGGTGTCATATCCTTAGACCAATATAACATCCAAATAATTGACTTATACATCTAAAACCTCTTCATCTATTCATTTCTACACCATGTGAATGATAACAATTGATGGGAAATCTCTACCATGTTCATAAATGTCGATTGATTTTTGAAATCATTTTTTCGATCAAAATCATACTTCTTCAAAACATTATCTCACTTTTTATGTGTGACCAGTTTATAATAGTATGTCTACATACACACCCTATATATTGAAATTATTAAAGGGGAAAATTTATGAAAATAAACTTATTTTCCCTTTCAACAAAAACTCATAAAATGAATGTCTTGATTAAAACAATTTTATGATATTATTATAAGGATATATTGATTATTCCTAAACATGGTGTGTTTCCTCAGATAACCTTAACCACATAATTAAGGAATAACATTAAAAATTCTTAGCTCTTGTAATGAACCATGTTTTCCTTGGTGATTTTGTGTATAATTAATGATTTTGTCACTATCTTAAAATTTTTTATATCATTATGAACTTTTCTTATTGAACATTGAACTATAAATTTTTTTACTAAAAAATATTTTCAATGAAAATTTATAGAAACATTTTCATCTAATTTGACTATATCTTATATTTTTTAATATAATTTTGGAACATTTTAGAATTAATCCACTTGATACTTCCTCCTTCTAATGAATTAAATCAAAAAACATCACCTGTTTTCATCACACTCCAAATTCCAGTTGATAAAATTCATATAGTAAAATGTGCCTAATTTTTAACCAAAACCATATGTATAGTATATCATATTATTCTAGCTGAT
Organism: Viscum album; assembly: GCA_963277665.1. NCBI lineage: Eukaryota > Viridiplantae > Streptophyta > Magnoliopsida > Santalales > Viscaceae > Viscum > Viscum album. The sequence goes on from OY728137.1 coordinate 1,907,196,355, forward strand.
CATCTTCTGATTATATATTTTAATATATTCATACATGTCAATGTGATAGACATTTTACAAAATCATTGTTCAATAATATTTGATTAAAGATATTGAAAGAGTTTGGATAATGTAATTTATCATATTAAACTCCAAATCAACTTCCCTTTATAATTTAAAAAAATTATTATCTGTATAATTTTACAAATTTTCATATAGTAATTATACCAAACATCAAAAAAATTATTGGCATTGAACATTGGAATGAGTAGCTTTATTACACTAGGAACTAACATTAGGTTAGTGGGATTCCCCTTCGGTGGATGGTTTGGACCTTTTTTGAAGAAATATTTTACCCTTTTGTGATTGTCTTTGTCCTATTGCCTCTATCCAGTGAACTTCACAAAACATCATAGAAATAACCCAATAAAAATTATCTCTTTTCTCCTCCTTTTGACTTAATCTTGAAACCTGAGACCATTTAGTACTTATGATATATCGAACATAATATTTTTAGTGAGTTTTTTTATCGGACACTAAATCAAATAAAATTTTTATGTATCATAGGATAACACATTACACACAAAAATTCATCTCAAACCCTCGGTCCGATTACCTTCATCCAATGAACCTGTTTTGGGAAAATCATTATTCTCATATCTATATAAAATTTATTAATTAAGAAGAAAAAAATTATTTTGATTTACTTATAGATGAAAAAAATACCAAATTATCATAATATATTTATATAAGATCCATATTCATAAAATAAACTTCAAATATCATAGTCCCAACACCAAGAGTGCCTCAATATCTATAGACATGAACATAATTTATTTAAAGGTATTCAAGATAGAAGAAAACTCCTAATAGCAGAGATCCAGACAAAAGACCCTAGAAAATATCCCAACCATCTTCAAATAATTAACTAATTGCTCATGTGAGAGTGTACTCAGTGTTGTGAAATGTACCACACAATATTTCACTGATAGATTATCCCGATGGACACTCATGTATTCCATCCCAATAGATATCCTCACCTCCTCATGATAGAACTATTGGATAAAGGTGAACCTAAAAAATTCCCATGAAAACGATTTAGATGGTTTGGAATAGATAATGTGACTCCTAAAATATATCCCAATAATTGAAACACATAATTAGAAAACCTCATTATAGAGGACCCTGGAGTTCCTAGAGATTCAAATATCTCTTTTATCTAACTTTGAAACTCCATCATCTCATGAGATCCATGATCACTGATAAACTTATTTAGACTCTAATTTAGAAACTCTTACATATGATCCCAAAGAATATATTAAATATCCACTCCAATTCTATCTGGTGTATTGGAAGATTATGATGTAGTAAATATACATATTTATCACAATAAGGACTACTAGAAAGATTTAACTTCTGAATTAATGATTATAATTTGGGATCAAATACCAAAAAAACAAAAAAAAAACCTAATAAAATTACCACAAATCCAAGCACAAAGGATAAAATAAATAATAAAATGAATCCATTTTAGAAATACATATTGAAATCCTATTTTAAAAATTTAGTACACAACCTTCCATCCATTTCAAAAACACAAAATAGGTTTAAAGCCATAAAATATTTTAAACCCAATAATGGATATAAATAATTTCTTGAATACCAATTTTCATTTAAACCATACACGCTAAAATATTTCAATAACTTAAAAATTTAAAACTCATGAAATTATTTCATTAAAATTAATATAATAAAAAAAATCATTTTCTAGAGTTCAAAATATATTCCACCAGTGTATCATAAGAAACAAAAACCAACATTTTAAAAATTTTAAACAATGATTTTTAAAAGAAAAATTAAATCAATGATAATGAATTTTAAACCATAGAAATATTAATATAAACACTCCTAAACAAGATTAATCAAACACAATAAATGAAAAATGAAAAAAATGATGGAAAATAAAAAAAAATATAAATATTATCCAATATAAATGGTTTGGTTACATAGTTTCTTATACTGTTCATCAACCATGAAAGTGACACTTGATGTATATTAGGGTGGTTTTTATAGGTCATGAGTTGTTTTAATGAAAACAAATAATTATCGTGAACCCCTGTATTTCCTTCACATTTACAATGAAACTAATAATTTCCCTTTTTTATCACAAGGTATTATTATAACCAAGAGTAACACCAAAACACAAAAAACTATCTCATGAATAAGACACCATCAATCCAAATGGAATAAAGACTCTTGAAAACATATGAAACATGAGATCTAGAATATGGAAGAGATGGACAAGATCTTCTATAGAACCAAAACCTAAATTCTAGTGGTCCTAACAATATTCAACCTTTATAACAAATTGAAAAGAAGATATTTTACCTTCTTGTATAGAATCGTCTAAATATTTACTAACATGAAACCAAGAATTTTTCCACCATAATGTTTGAAATTTTTTCTATATTTCCTTGGGATGGTGAAAATAATCTAGTTATCATAAGGGAACAAATGGAAACAATTTTATGCTTGAAAATACAAGGATCAACAATGGTCCCAACCAGAAACCTAACCTTGGGTGTCTATACATTGAATGACCATGAAAAAATAAATAATTGAAAATGAAATAAAATATCTAAAAAATTCATAAATCTGAAATAACTCCATAATTTTACACCACATCTTCCAATACAAGATTCAATTTTTATAAAAACATTACAAATTTCCAAAACATAGAATCAAAAAATAGTCTAAAAAGGAAAAAAATTGGCAGAAGAGGATGATACACCACACACCTTGAAACTAGACAATACTAAATAAGAAATAAACCCAATATCCTTATGTGAATCCCATGTCAAACTATAATAAAAAAACATAAAAATCACAATAGAGAGTGGTAATAAGAAAACCTTTAAGTCATGAACTAAATCTTGCAGAAAATATGAGAGACTTTTTACTCAATGACATGAGTATTTAGGGATTATTCCAAATTATATTAGGATATCGTTATGGTTTAATTAAAATTATATTTATAAAGAAATAAAAATTCTAGTTTGATAATATGGTTTAAAAATAGGGTTTCATTTCAATTATACAAAAAGTAAATAAAAAAGATATGTATCATATACATTCTCAAAAAAAGGTTTTTTCAAAAAAATTCATGAAATATGACTTATTAATGTAATGATTTTTTAAAAACCAACAACATAACTTTTTATAATGAAGCCACATTCATTATAAAATAAAAATGATAAAAACATTTCATCTGAAAACTCTCCTTTTGAAATCTATCTCACACATGGTTTCAAATACACATTCAATATAAATGCATTCCAAGAATTGCATTTTAATTTTTTTCTCTTATCTCTTTTATAAGATTAATGAAAATGTGACATAAACATGGTAACAAGAGAAGGAATACATAAAAAATCCATAGAAATTAGTAATCATATAACCATAATTAATCAAGTAATGTCTCATTCATTAAACGTTAAAAGTTTTATTGCAAGAAGACTGAGGCCCAAGGGGAAAACTACAAGGTGGTCTGAAATAGTGAACCCCTAGTGAATATGTTCAGAAACAACTACCACATATATGGAGAACATATCCCAAAACAAATATAAGAAATAGTTTTTATCATGATTGGTTCAAGCAGTAATAAGATTTGTAACCATATTCCCCTCCCACTAAATATGACTCATGGCCACCATGAAATATAAAAGGGAATTGAATTTGTGGATGAGGAAAACGATTTACCGTGGGACATAAATGTTATTATAGAGAGATACATGGATAATATTTTAATATGTCTCCACCACCTCTAGGTTTATGTGGTGATAATAGAATACTTCAATTCATTTCATCAGAGTGAAAACCACCACCATAAAAAATCCTCCTAACCATAGCCTTCACTAAGAGAAAGAACCACTGATAATTGTTGGTAAAGGACAATGCTCCCACCCCCCCCCCCAAATGAAACTAAAAATATAAGAACCATCAACATTAATCTTATATCCACTCGATGGATAATTCCATCTTATATATCTACCCAACCCACTGAGATCTTATGAATGATAGGTTGATAAATTTATAGCCATGAGTTATCTCATGGTGGGTGAAAAATCCAAGTATTTAACCAATGGAACTAGATCAGTGATCAATATTATAGTATTAATCATTGTGAACTTCCTTTAAGTTGAAGTACCATCATTGAAATTTTGATTTCTTTCAATCTAGATAGTCCAGCAACTGACCAATAATATAATCTCATTCCGCATTAGTTTATGTACATTGTTTTCCATCTCCATAAGATATGCGTGTAAAAAATCATTATTATTGATGGTTCAGTCACCCAACATGATTAACTAAGCTATTCCATACCAGATAAAATTTTTCCCATCACCCTTGAAGAACATATGACCATAAGATTCTTCCATGGGCTCCCTGCAGCACAAACACATAGAAACTAGTAATATCCCACTTCTTTTAACATGTTCTTCTTTGGGGATGGTATTATTATGAATTTGAAAAAAAAAATCTTCATGGTAATTTAATTACACAAAGTGATTCCACCCCACTCATCCTACATGATATGTACAAGATTCATTTTTCCTAAATCTTTCCCCGAGAATTCTCCTGACATTCTTTCCGAGAAAATGAGTTTACCTAGTTCTGAATTCATGAAAGTGCTATTTAAGATATTTAATTACAACTATCAAGGATGGTGTATATGAATGATTTGAACCTTCTCACTTCGGTGAAGGATATGTCTATAACTTGAAAACCTATAAATATGAGAATCAAACAAACCCAATTATCACTCCAAAAAAATCATCCCAAACCCCATGATCCATTTCGATTTGTTGAATAGAGTGGTGAGATAGCCATAGATTATAGTCCATAGTCGGAAACACCCCCTTGCAGTGTCCATGTGGTTAAAATTTCTAAGAGTGGTTAATTTTTCCAATATATACTTATTCTCAAGATAGTCTCACAAAATATTTTCTTATATACTCTGCATGGTCTTCTTGACACACCTCATATTGATTCCACCCTCTCCCACTGATTTAGTCCTCCTATCCTGTGACACCCAATGACAACTCCTTTCTGCATGATAATCCCAGATGAATCCTATCATAATATTTTTAATGTTTCTTAAAACCTTCTTTGGAAAATTTATAATCGACATCACATGCATGGGTATGGAGGAAAAACACTATTCATAAGAGTAATTATCCCCCAAAATATAGAAATATATTTTTCCTATTTGTGATGTGTGTTGTGATTTTATCAACCATCAATTAAAAATGATGAATTCATCTTAGTCATGGAGAGACTGGTGCCCCCAGTTATTCCATAGGGAATGATTTTTTAGGAATTCCAATACCCTCATCAATTATTTCCCCCTACACTATGAGTTCCTTTTATAGATAAAAAACATATTTTGTTCCAGCTAATAGATTTCCCAGTCTACATGAAATAATTACGAATGGTATGATTGAATTCCTAAATATTTATACTACTACCATTCAAGAAGAAGACCCTATCATCCATGATAAATAAGTGAAAATGTCAGAAGTATTGGATCTGCAATGGTATGGATAGAGGTTCCATTAGATATTTTCGTTATCTACGTTCATCCTAATTGTGTCTTTGCTCATGCTAAATTGGCTATGATGGAGGAAATCTCCCTATCTAAGACCATGTGTTTATTTTAAGAATGCTAATTTTTTATCATGAATGAAACCAATATACAGGGTGAGTTAAAAGATCAAAAAAGTATTCTTCCACCCAATAAGAAAACAACATACTATTATTCACTCTATTGATATAACATTATTAGGTATTATCATATTATTTTTTAATATCAATTTCCACCACAATTTTACATCAAAGAAATAATTTATTAATCTCCTAAACCATTTCATGAACTGTGCTGATGGTTACCTGTGTGGATATTCACTTGACGAATTTTTGATATTTCTCTAAGATCCATTGATGGATATAAAGCACAATCCCTATATTCATGATATTTTATGGAACCTTATATGGAAAATTACACTAGATAATTGGAAAAAATAATTAATAGATGAGGGGTCCTTTACCATTAGAATTAGAATCAAGGTGGATGCATTGGAAACCTGAGGCAAGATCCCTCTTATAAAGAATTATTGAATGGATGAAATTAGATCATTATTCCCAAAGTCACAGAAATAAATATTGAATGTTCCCGAGAAGCTGTTAGGAGCTATAGAGCTCTTAGAAATTCATAGAATGAACCGCTTCTAAGATCTCAAGATCCACCGACGTCATATTGGAAAATATGATAATATCATTAGAGAGAAATTGAGGGATATCATCTTAAACGTCCCTTTGATCAATTTGATAGCCTCACTCTATACTAGTATTAGGATATATTTAAATATATTTTAAGTAATCAGAAGCCATACCTCCAAAGGTTTCCACATCCAACGTGAAATATTCATCCTCTAAATTAATATTAGGAACAACGATGTTCCTTTTCTCAATGATACATTCTTGGAATAATGTCATATTCGTATCACCCTGCCTTATCCACATCACTCTTGAGAACTCTGAAGTAATCCATTACTCATCCAAGATAATTTCCAGCAACTATTTTTTGTTCTCCAATAGTGTATATAAACTCTCATCATCCCAACTCGAATCAATATTTATTTAAATGAGCTTGATATCTCCATTAATTCAATCCAGGATGGCTGAATGCACTGACCTTCTATTATACCAGACATATAAACCAACTATGGGATGAAGCAATATATTATATAAACCCATCCACTCATCTCCCTTCATGGGAGTTTTTCAGGACGTGTGAGCCACATTATAAAAATTTGGATCAGACCACCAATGGATAAAATAGGAAAAATATTTACTACCCACAGAACCATGGCCCACATGGATAAGGAGAGGAGTATGATTATAAAAGGATTTCACAAGATTCCCAACCTTAGTACTCTCGTAATAGAAGATTGTATAAAGGTTTGTGAATCAATATTCATGTCTTCACAAGGTATGTCTACTACCGTTCTGAGTGTTACACCACAAACATTTGAATCATTTAAAACCCAGATCCAAAAGGCCACTATAACAGGCAAAGGAACAAAAATACTGGTGATCCCTTCTTTGGTAGAATCCACCAACCCTCTTCTCTAAAAAATAAACAATAAAATTAATATCATCCTCTATAATCCCTGATGAGTCCCTCTAATAATAGTGTTCATGGTCATTCTAAAAAACATCTCATTATTTTTCCTCAAATTTGTTATAGAAATGGGAGAATAAATACTTAATCCTAACTTCACTGATATTCATTGAATTCTAATGATTTGAGACGTCCAAAAAACACTACAATAATATTTCTCTTCCAGATTACCATGATTTTCTAGTTAACTGGATCGTCATAAAAATAAATATGAAGGGAAATCCTTAGGGAATAGTTAGAAATCATAGAAAAATATTTTTTTTAGTTTGAGGATATCTTACATAGAGGCATTAAAAAATTTGATCTTAGATTGGATAAAATTATTTTTTACCTCTGTGCCCAGACCTCGGGCATTCCAAATGATTAGCGAGTTTATTGAAGATGTGGATGCCTGGTTTTAGTCACAGTCATCAATAAGACTCTATTCTATCTAGAGGAAGATACATAGAATAATTTCACATAGTCTCGACTAAAAACACCACTCGTGGATAGGGAAGACATGAATACCTCTAAATAGGATTCATATGGAGCCTTCAATAATGTATAAAATAAATTAGAATAAAAAAAATCCAATTAGTATAATGGGATGTGGAATTCCTGGGGATCAGTAATCTGAAGGATGGGAAGCTGCAACATCCTCTTTCCACACAACGACTTAGAAAGGCCCACTATCATCACCCAATGAGACCACAAATATTATTGGTACTAATTCTTCTTAGAATCCTTGAACATAATAGTTGAAGGTAGAAAAACCAAAGAAAAACAATGGTAGAGAGAATATAGATATGTAACTAATAGAAACACATAAATTTTATTTGCTTTTGAACTAATGTAAGGTTCCCCTAAAATCTCCCTTAAACATACAAATCTATATTGTTAAGACCAGAAATTAAATAATACCCAGTTACATGTTGAGGAAATATGAATAACTAGGATGATTGAAAACAAATCCCTTGGAGGAGAATAGAAAAACCTAGCATCAGACTGTTTTCATGGGAATAGATCCATGAATAGAGGTCTAGGTCGATGGTCTAAGCACAAATGATGCAGGTTTTATGGGGTTCCTATTCCAAGGAATTATCTAGATGTGATGGAGAATCCTTTAGACAAGATTTTTCACTCAATGATCCTGGGGGAGCAGCACCAGGAGTTAGAGAATACAACTCTTCATCATGATAAGGGATTTTTTACTGATATAACTATGGGTGATACTATTGGATCCTATGAAATAAGGGTGATGAATTCCTTTGAAATTGACAACCATAGAAAATTTTTGGTGGTGGAGGATAAATGAGAACCTAATATTATTCCTCTATACCATCAATAAGGAACATCATATTTGATTAGAGAGGGAGAGTGGGATCGACATTGATTCTGATACGAGCCTCTATTGTTTCTTCAAGATGGATATTCCTACCATCAATACAGAGAAATGAGAGTAAGGATTCCCTGATCCCATGTCGTAAAGATAGGTTTTGAAGAATTATAGGAAGCCCTATAAGTGAGATTAGGAAATCCTCCCATGGGGAATACCAACACTGAAGATCACATATAAACCAATAGGATAGGTGGAACTTCCATCGGCCAAGAAATATGTGTGAAAAACACTATGCTTTAAAATATTATTTGATGGATTCTAGAGCAATGAAGAAAGAATATCGATTCAAAAACGACACTGTTTGTGGATAAGATAGATGAAAAGACTTCACAATGTTTTGAAATGTTTTAAGAGGGGGTTTGTCCAACAAACTTCCTTATATATTGATTATCAAACCAAACATAAAATCATAATTCACAATTCATTTAATCAAACTCATTCTCACAAGCATAATCAACACTAAAAAAAAGGTCATATATGGTGTAAATGCTATCTAAGAAAAGAGAATCATGTAATGATACAACTGGGAATCAATTTATACATAAATATCATATTCTTTAGAAATCCATTTTTACAAATAATTTTAAATACAAAAAAAATATCAAGTGAAAATTATACAAACACAAAAGAACACACAACATATAAAATTTAAATCCGCATTTAAAATCACCATTAAACACATGGTAAATTCCAAAAAACAATAAATAATAAACATACATTGACATGAAAAAATAATAAAAGGCTTATCACACCACCTTTCTAAAACAGAAAGAACATTTTCTAAAGTGACCCACCCTTTTCCACAGAATGGAAAACATTTCAAAAACATGGAAGATTAATTTTAAAACATGGAACCCATAAAATAAGAAACACCATTTTTCTAAATGATTACCTCACTTTATAAAACCCAATTGGTTCTGAACACCATGAACCAACTGTTTTTATCATAAAAACTCCATCAATTATATTTTTTCAAAAACCTATAATGCATAAAAAAATATTTAAAATCAATGATCCATTAACCCAAACAATTCGGCCAATTTTTACCAAGGAAAAACTAATGAACATAGAAAAACATTGATAACACATAAATACATATTATTTATATCAATAATTAGGTTAAAGAATACTTTTTAAAAGTCCTAAAAAATTTTAACCCTTTAAAAAATATATTTCTAATGGAAACTCATATATTAATCAAGGGAAACATGTTGTATGTGATAGAAGCCACAAAATGAGGCCTTAAGGGATGTAAAATTAACTTTAAAAACTAAAAAACCCAATTTATGACAACCCAAAACCTAAAAATCATCCACTCAATGCCAGTAGGGTTAGTGGAAATTAGATAAAGAGGAAGAAACCCATAGATAAAGAGAGGATAAGTAAAGTGAATCTCCTACATTTCCATCAAGATGAAGAATCTATAACAATCTACTCAAAATATTCATAGAGTATCTTGGGAGAGGAACAGATCCCCTTTGGAGGCACCATGTTTCTGGGATGTACAATAGGGTAACCAGAAGAGAAATGCCCACATAAAAAAATAAATAAATTAAAAACATATCACATCTAATGTTGGTCTCATTTTTGTCTCACACGGTTTACCAAACTGTGTACAAACCATGTGGATTCATCTACCACAACACCCTATAGTTCACACCATTGTCTCATACAGTTTATAGAAACATGCATATATTGTTCAATAACCTCTATAATAAATGCTGAGAAAACATGGTTTATACTGTATGATTTCCAAAACCATGTACCTAACCTTGAATAATTGGAAAATATTTTAAAAATACAAATTTCAACACTTCCGTAGGCCTAAGGGAGAAATCAATCGCATGACCAGTAGTAAGAATGTAACATTTCAAGGTGTCAAATTATCTATAAGAACACTAAACCGGATGGTTCTCGGGGCTGAGTGAGATTACTATGAAATGTAATGGTAATGGGAAATTTGTGCATGTTTATCTTAGATAATTTAACTTGCTATCTAATTAAATTTTAAAATGTTTGTTTTTAAATTCTAAAAGTAAGAGTTCATGTCTTGGGTGAATCCACTAGTGCCAAATAAGTATTTAGTTATTTTTCATGATTAGTTTAGTTATTTTTGTGATTTGGATAATATAATATAGTGAAAACCCGAGGAATAATTTTAAGGGATAATATAAATATAGGATAACATGATAATTTTAGTTATAAAGTATAGATCTTGGGTTTTTCTATTAAATAAAATCTCAATCAAGATACTGCAATTTCATGCATTCTTTGGAAGAAATATACCAAGGTGTAGTAACCCTAAAAGTGGAATATCGTGTAGTAGAAAATTTTATCTTAGAGTATGACAATAAGGTCAAACAATACACCTATTTTGACATTCATGGGGGTATTTTTGGTTAATCACATTCTATTTACGATTCATTGAGAATGATTTAAGATGCTATGTAATTCAGTTAAGGATTTTGAGAGAATCAAATCAAAAGAAACCTAAATTGAATCGATAGTTATTTTGGTTGAACCAAAAGCTAATGTGATGGTTTTAATGTGGAATATATTTAAATATTGAGTTTTCCATGATCTCATTATTTTTACTAACTTAATATTTTAATAATTTATCAATCATGATAATACCTTTTGGTTTAGGTAATGTATGAATCCCAATGAAACCAATTTAATTATAGATTTTATGGATAATGCAAAGATTTTCCCAACGAGAAACGTAACTAGATTAGAGTGGGAGTGATAAAACTTATGCTAATTCCAAACCAACTATCAAGATTTTTTATTAACAATATGGTACCATCATAAATTCCGATCACAACAAATAAGATAAGGATATAATGTGAATAAAGTTAAAGTGATAAATATTTTGAATGAAAGAAAATTAAATTTCCCTAATGTAAATAATGTGGGAATATAAAACTAGGGGAATGTATCAAATGAACATGAGGAAGATTTTTATTTGGTAATTTATGGAATCAAGAAACAAGATATGAAGGAAAAAGTAAGAGTTCAATTATCACAACCAGTGAAAATGATGTTATCCTTAAGGATCTAGAAGAAATTTGATGTTTTAGTTATGAGTAATTTGGAATGAATCATACCAGTAACCTAATCCAAAGAGAAAAAAAGACAATTGGAACCAAAAAACTCCTAGATGATGGGAATATGGAAAATACAAAGCAATTACCATTATTTCAATAGAATGTGTTAATTATGTGGTGTTTGGTACAATTACTAATCACTCTAGATTTTTAGTTTTCATTTGTCTTGTAAGTGTCAAAAGAAAAATAATTATTTAAATAAAAACCCAGGGTTGAATTATTATTTTTTCCAAGGGATATAAATATCCATCATGGTTTGTGGGATTATTATTTATGCAGGTGTTATACTCTTTCCTTATGATACATTTAATGTGTTGTCGAGAATGGATTTTTTTATATTGGGGAAAGATTATTTGTTCTAATAAGTAAGTCAAAATAAATATCAACCTATGATTTTCATTAATTCACGGATTATTAACAATAAAATATTTTCTCATATGGTTGGAAAAAAATAATATTAAAGATCAGCCTTGTGTGAGGAAAAATATATGTTCCCAAATTCTGTAAGGTTAATATTTCTATAGAGTGTATAAATTTTTCCTTGAATATATTTTAGATAGAATCATCTTCCACTATTAGTATGTTATAAATAAAATTTTGAGGATTCAATTTATTTAATGGGGAATAATGTATGCCCACAAGATTTTACCATATAATTTTCCTTTAAAATAACACTCTATTGATGGATAATTTCATACACACCACCAAATGAAAACTAGTCAAGATATCCTATATGATTATTATGAATTTCTAAATATTATAAAATCTCAAGTAAATATAAATATAACCATAAACTAAAAATTATTACTTTTAGAGGAAAAACTATTAATATAAATTAATATTAATAATAGTTCTTTCTTAAATAACATTTTTATGAAATTTGTATTTTATCCTAATATTATAAATAAACCACATTAAAAATATTATTTTGACACTATGTGATATTTAAAAATATAAAATAATATTTCAAAATTATTTATTTTAAGAACTTGTATGAAATAGTACTAAGAAGACTTAATGTTTTAATTCGTCATTTTCAATAAAAGAGAGTTTCATTATTTTTTTATTCATTTAAAATATAAATTTATAATTTTTAGGATTTTAGTTTGATACAATTCACAATATTTTTTAATTCTACATAAAAAATTAAACTAAGATGAGTTTTTTGGATTTCTTATAAATTATTGTTTTTTTGGAAAATCGTGAAAAAATAGTGATTTTTCTTAGATAGTCACTTTTATGAATTTATCATAATAAAATAAGGAAATAAAAGTTAAAAAAATTATAAGAAAATATATATTGGTAATGTATAATTAATAATTACAAAAATACTATTTTGAATTTACGTAACCAAAGTTTAATGTTTTTGAAACATAATTAATATTTTACTTTAAAAACTATTTTTATTCACTTATAAAAAAAATCAATATTCATCACTTGTATAAATTTAACATAAATACGTTATTTAATATTTTCAATCATTATTTTCATACGATTTAATGATTTCAATTTCATTTATAGTCCTAAATATGTGATTAAAAAGATGAAAGTTAATAACCATCATAACAGTGAAAGTGTTATTTTACATAAATTATTTTATTAATGTTTATAATTTTTTTCTAAAAATTAAAATTAATATTTTTTACAAAATTACATTTAAATGACATGAAAAAAATATTTTCACACATTAAATTGGTAAAAAATTTAATATATTATTAAGAACAGTTAATGTGAAATCAATCATTTTCTACTAAATTATTTATTTATATATTAAATTTTTCATTTTAAAATTTACTTTTATATTATTTATAAATTTAATTAGATTATATGAAGCATAAATTTATGTTTTTAAAATTGAAATTTTGTTATAAGTTTTCCCTTTTATTTTTAATATAATATAATCTAATAGGGTAAAAACTAGTTTCAGAGGTAAAAAACGAAACAGTAAAATGTAGAAATCAAGTATTAAAATAGTTGAAACATGTTTAAATTATTTGGTAAAATCAGTGGTGGGATAATTTATGGCCATATACCACCCCAAAATCCAATATTTTACACTTTTGGATCCTTTAACCTTTTAATAGTTTCATTACATTACTTAAAATAATGGGAATTAAAAAAAATCTATTTTCTTCACTTTTAATAGGGGAACACTTCCACGCCATCATGCCACCATTATTCATTAGAATTTTATCATGAAATATTCCATTTTATGCCTCTTATATTCAATTTATGTGTTCAGAAGCCTCTATTATAAATCAGATATCTTAAGCACTCTATGTCTATATAGATTTCTAAGTGAAATCTTATTTTCCCAATGATGATAAAGATTATTTTGATAAGTGGGAAGACAATGTAAGAGGTTCATTGTCTTAAATTTTATTACTTTTGAAATATTTATTATTATGAAGCAATATAACATTTATAAGTTCTTATTACTTTTCAATGATCCATTCTAATGAAATTCGATGGGTTTTATGATCTATATGATGTTCATTCTTTAAAGGTATTTTGATTTAAATGATACTAATTTTATAAGTATTTTTATTAACTAAAATATATTCATTGAGTCATAATTATTCTTCCTGAATTTATTTCATAAAATATTATCTTCTTCAACCCTATTAATTTATTTCAACATAACATATCTTCCTCTTTAGGGAAAATGACGTTTGAATGTGACTTCTTACATCATTTTTTGCGATGGCTGAAAAAATGTTTTCTGAAAAATCATTTGTTGTTTCTATGACACAATAAAAATTCTTATTTACAAATATTTTGTTCCATATTTTAAAATCAACATATAAATTATTTTCAATTATTACTATTATAATAACTAAATTAAATATTATTGGATTTTTATAATGATAAATATTGATCTTAAAAGGAATTCACGTCTTTAAAAGTGTTTTAAAAGGAATGTTTTTGAAAGGATTAATCAAATATTTTTATATAGTGTCAATTATGTGTTTTTAAATCATGTTTTTATGATAAAATTAGTTGCATGACACCCATTTTTAGTTTTCAAATATTATTTAAATAAAATTTAATAAGCACATATATTCTATTTTAAAGAATCAATTTTCACAGAATCATTAAAACTTTCAAATAAGGGGTGATCCCTCTAATTTCTGAAGTGATATATCCAATTATTCTCAAAAAGTTATTTTTTCACTAAAACTATCTTTGATTCTCTTTATGCTACTTTGGGGATATTTTTATGCCACCATCCATCTTCATTCTTTAGATTTCTTGTGGAATGTTCTCGAAACATTTTTCACGAAACCCACATTTAGTCTATGAGTGAATTATGTGTTGTTTTATGTATGAATATTTTTTTTATTTGAATGATGAGTATATGTATGGATTGTTATTGTATTAATGGTGGGGGTCTTATATCACCCAATTATGCATTGGTTAAGGATTTATTTCTCTTGAGATACGGCTGTGAAGCATGTGTTTTTTCATATAACATTAAGAATGGACAATATGTTTGTTCACAACATTAAGCATTGAAATATTTCTAATTCACTATATAATTAATGAAAAATTAGTTTATTTTTCGCAACATGTGACATGGTATTCTTTTCTCATAGTAGGAAGTGAGATATTTTGTTTGTTCAGAACATAGACAATTAAAATTTTGTTAATTCAAAACAAGAATTGTGTACATTTAATTTATTCACAATATGAGTCATTGGAATTTTTTTAATAATAGGAAGGGATTGATTTTTTTCACAAGATGAATCATGGAAGTTTTTGTTTTTCACAAAACAAGTGTGGAAATTATTTTTATTCATAACTTTATAGTTTTTATATTTTAGTTTTTTGTACAAAATTCTATTATTATTCTATGGTTCACTGTCTTTTTGTGTTTACATTTCAAATGAATATGATTTTGATCAATGGCTCATGATTAACTTCTCATGATTCTAAACACTCTTTCAAAGGTATATGTTAGTTCATTCGAGATTACATGTCCTTCTATCAGGATTTAAGGCCATCAATTATGGTTTTTTATTCTTTTTAAATTGAAATATATCATATTCACATGTTTATTCATATGATTATGATCTAATACATGATGATATGTTTATAAATTTTCCTTGAATTATAATTTGAGCTCACCCCACTCTCATGATTCCTTTCCCAAGTTATGAAGATAAGTATAACATGTGTGAAGTCTATAAGAGAGTCTAAATTAGTTCTATTATGGAGAAATTTTCACATGTCTTATAAAATAAATTTCTTATATAGCTGGTCCTAAATGTCACTAAACCAAAACATTCTTTATTTGAGATTATATTTAGATGAAATAATTTTATTAAATTTTTACTAGTTTTTCTTGGAAAATCTACCTTGGATCTAATTTTAATTTCTAGAAGCATGCGTTTTTAGTAACAGAACCAAGATTACAGGTTTGGTGTGACTCACATATAAATATATACATAGATGAATGTAAGAGAAACAGAGTGATATATAAGACTAACCTAATTTTTTCATATAACAAAAAACATGTCTTTTGGTTGATATGTTAATGTCACAAGTTTTTAAATATAAATTGTAAGGTATAATATTTCATTATAATATTAAATTATATTGTTTCATTAAAATGAAATGATTTAGTGATTAAAAAATTATTATTTTTTACTACAATTCAAATTCTTAATATCAAAATGTTATTGTAGACTCATCCTTGATTCAATCGAGGATTAAGTGGACAATTAGTTAAAAGGATGTTTGTAATGTGATGAGTGATTTTGAGCCACAGATCTGTGTCATGAAGCAATAATATCACTACATGTTTCTAGGAAAAAATTAAAATTGAATTATTATGGATCTTTTAAATTATTTAATGATTGATTATTCTTAATCCCTTGGAATATAAATGAGGATATATTGGACTATTATTCAATGAGAGTAAATGGATAGAAGATTTCTTGAGATTCGTTTGACCAAAAGAAATGAGAAAGAATTTATTTTTTTTAATTCCAATTGAGACAAAGAAGAATGTGAAGATCACCAGGATAATATTTTAGGAATAATTTATATATACAAACTATATTAATAATATTAATGTGTTTTTGAGAATTATTAAAGTGATTTTTGTGAGATCTAAAAATAAATAAATTATAATGAAACTCATACTTATTTAATGATATATCTATATCCTTTATATTGATCATAGAGATGACTAAGATATATTTGGTACTAATTTTTTGTAATATCTTATGTATTAAACAGAAATAATAATATGGGAATTACAATGAGGATAATAATGTTTTTTCTACTTTATACTCAATTTCATCGACTATAGAAGGAAATAATAAAGATGGAGAAATAGGTATAGAGACTTTCCCTTTTATATCAATGTATCATAAAAGAAGATATAGAAAAAAGGATATTATAATTGAGAGAGAGACAATAAATAACATTTTTTATAAAAATTATTTGTTGAAATTGTTATTGATTTTGGAGTTTCAGTTTTTAATGAAAATATAAGGATCAATGAATATTTATTTCAGCAAAGACAATGATCTATATCTATACTAATGTATTAAAACATAGTGAAATAAATTTACTGATGTATATGAAAGTATGGAAGATTATATCTAAATATTAAATGTATTTTATTATTAAATAATTTCATAATATTTAGATGTAGTGAAATATAGATCATCTTGAAAAACTTTTCCATTATTGAGTTTGGATTTCCCTAATAAACTGGTTGGATCTATTATAATGAATGAGATAATAGATTGAAATTTTTTGTGAGAGAGAATATAGTTTTAAATAGATCACCAATTGTATTCCACTATATAATTTAGTGATTATAGCTATATTAGGCTCAACAAAAATATATTCATTATTTTGTAACCAACACAAGGGGATAACTTTTTAAAAATACTATGTGTTTCACTTTTGAATTATCTACTACTTTTCACGTGTTAATTATGTTTTAGGTAACCATAAAAGTCTTATATATATCTTAATTGATAATAGAAATTAAATATTGACAACATAAATTAAAAATAAAACAAAATTTGGTAAACATGTCCCATTGATTCACCCCATCCTCTTAGTGTGATTACGTGGTCTTACTGGCACTCTTGAAGTGGTATCAATGCTAATACAACATTCCTCTTATTATATAATATATTCTTTCATTGTATGTTTTATAGATTTATATGAATTGTAAATCAAATGTACACTCAAAATATCCTTATATATAAATTTTAGTTTCTATACTTGTGAATATAAACATTGAGTTTTTGGCTAAAACCCCAAAGAATCGCTGAAAAATTGGAAATAAATTTAAAATAATCATTAATTTAAAATTATTATCCAATAATAGTTAAATATACTCAATGTTTTACTTTTCCTATCAATTTTTTTGATAACGATCATTTAGAAAAATTAAATTATAGAAATGAATAGTTTATGGAGAATGAGTGCCACCAAAAATTTAATAATTAATTAAATTATTACTTCAAAAATATTCTTGTTAATGTTATAAATTTTATAACTCAATCAAATAAGGATCTATTGTATTAAAAGTTTCACCTAAAAATATATGTATATTCTATGTAAATAGGGTTCACTGATAAGTTTCAAAGTTATTGCACTCTCATAAATGAGATGAGAATAATAGAAAAATACTTACACATAAATAAATAAGAATTTAATAAGTAAATATAATTGTTTCAATATAATAGTGATGATATATCTAAGGAATTTATTTGTTTTATTAAAGGATCCATGAATTGGAAGAAAATCATAATGGTACTATTTGTTTGATGGACTCTTAATTAGAGATTAAACCTATAAGAATTAATGTCACGAACTGAATCTGGTCACCGCCAAAACCGGCACCAAACCCAGCCTGTGGCATGACCTGAAGGGCGTTCCCTATCCCCACGGGCTGGCACAAGTGCCCAGGTATCATTAATTTAGGTTTGGGAACGATTTACCCGAGTATGAAAGCATAAAACATTAAAAAAAATCCATAATATAAATCTGAAATTTTTGAGCCAAACAAGAGTTAAGTAAAAACCAGAACTGAGTACATTGGTTTAAAGATAATACAAGTGGTCCAAATAAAAATAATTATAGCATCAAGATATCCCCAAGGACTCCACACGACTAGGGGTCGTCGCCCCCAAGCTATCTCCACAACTCCGCACCAAGGATGGGAACTAACACGATGAACCGCCATCACCCTTAGCCATTCCTTTACCTGAATCAAACATAACCAAGTATACTTACACCCAAGGGGTGTAAGTAGGGTGTGAGCCTAAGCCCAGTAGGATACCACCCAATGATTCCAAATAGTAAGAAATACAATGTGAAAAAGCAAGCAGTTTTCAAACGCAAGGAAAAGTAGTGTTAAAATATCAAGAAATGAAACCTATAATTGAAAATAGTTTTCAATCCAAAATTTTCAGAATATTAACACATTAAAATATAAATTTTAGATAATTTAATTTACTTCCAAACACACCCTAATACATGGGTAGATACTATAAATCCAATGAGCAACAACATTGGGAACACCCCTAGGCACTAGGTTGTCTTGGGCCCTATATACCTCGTACCTCGGTGTAAAGTAACCATAGAAAAATCCTTTCTCGTGCACGAGCCACTAGTAGAGAACATACCCATAACCTATTGGTCCCCAATAATCATCCACATAGTTTAGTTAGAGTTGTCGTTGTCCAAATGCTAAGTGAAACAGGGACAAAACCCATCCGGTCCACTAGCCGTACTAGTACAAATCCGCCCCACCTAGGTACCCGGGCATCCCCTTTTGTGCTCAATCAATTCCAGCATCCATCATAAATAAATTTTCATATAAAACACCATTACTGGTCAAACACAACCAATACAGTATCTATCACATTTTATACCACTTAAAACATGCAACAAAACACTTAGATTTTTCATAAAACAATTACTCAAAATCTCGTAGTGTTTCGGACACAAAACTCCTTATAGACCTCACTTTCATACTATGTTCACATATTTAAGCTTCCAAAACATAAAAGGAATCCTACTACATTTCAGTGAAAACACAAAATCATTTTTAGGGCAACCCCATATGGTTCAAGAAACGACGTCATTGCAAAGTCTCCATTTTTTTACACAACACAACTCTTAGAATTTCATGTGGTTCACAAACACCATTAAAACCATATTTTTCAGTAACAAACACAAGGTAAAATCATTAAAAACAGTATTTTTATCCCTATTGTAGTTCAATAAAATCAACTAGTTACTTTTAGGGTAGCCCCAATTAAACTAATAAAACATTTCTATGAAAAAACCCCCAATTTCACATGAAATTGGCCTTTAGGAATCATTTTAAATACAAACACCAATAAAACTATATTTTTCAGAAATAATAAAATTTAATAAGCATGAAAATACCATAAAAACAGTATCCAATTCACAAATATTTCATACACAATGAAATCACCTACCAAAACCAAGGAAACCCTTGAATCCTTTGTGCGAAAACTCAAACGCACCACCGCCACACCTCAAGGAAAGTAAACCAGACCTAAAACCAGAATTTCAGACCATAAAACACAAGATAAATCCTTAATTTTTAAACCCTACTTCCTGGACATAAGGAACCTCAATGATAATGGAATAAACCCTAAGTAAATTGGATGTAACCCTAAACAAATTGAAAGAAGAAAGGAGTAGAACAACATACTTAAAATATATTTGAGAAATCTCCCCCCAAAATACCCGTAGATGATTTAAAAAATACTAAAAACTTCAAGGGAGGTTCGAACAAGAATAGGTAGATCATTTAGGAATTTTAATGGGGGAAAAGAGTAAGAATTGAAGGAGTTATGAAGGAAACAAATTACCTTTATAAATCTGCCCGAAATTTGGGTTCTTCAGAATTTTCGACCAAAATCATGATGCAAATGAGATGAAAAGAGGGTGGGAGGATATTGGACGTGTTTCTGGGTTCAAGGGGCGTGTTTGGGGCTTGGAATCATTGAAACAGCTTTAAAAATGAATAATTTATTAATTAATCAAAATTTATTTTTAAAACTTGAATTGGGCTTTCAGGCTGGCCCAATCCATTAAATAAAACCCATATACACCTTGGTTATGGATTTCCAAAGGCTCCAAATTTTAATTGTGGTGTTAATATATCAGGGGATGACATTTAGGAGTTGTAATGAGTGAAAAATATTAAAAAATGAATATGTTATAAGAGAAACAAAATTTATTTTTAAATCTGGAATTGGGCTCACGGTTTGGCCCAATTCATGAAAACTCACATATTCTCCATAAAAACATTGGAAACCCCCCCAAACAAAGAATTAATGGAAATTAAAAGAAAAATAAATTTAAAATAATCTATGTATGTGACAATTCTCCCCACTATGAAAACTTTCCGCCCCAGAATGTCACAGTAAGGACAAATCAACAACCAAACTCAACTGAGAAACCAAGAGGTACTCTCTTGCCAGGTTTCTCCACCAAAGGCCATAACACCTCCAGTGATCAATGAAGGAAGGAATACTCTCACAGCCAAAACATACACCTCTTTTCTGAAATTATTAAGCACATTCATGCTTTATCCCAAATGAAAACTCCTCAAACACAATCAGAACAATACTCAATCAATTTACCCAAATAAACAACAACATCGAACAAGGTTACACTTGCTCTACTGTAACTAAACCATTAGTCACTCTCCAATATCAATGTTTACCAAAGTAAGATGTAGGAAGTTAGATATCTCCAAATGATAATACCTACTTTCCATACAAAAACAAGGAAAAATATGAGTTACTCGTATGAAGAGACACAAATGGGCTCCCCACCATAAGAGACAACTTAATTTTTTTTTCTGAGACAGAATCAAGACACTAATAGGGGGAGGCCCAAACAGACTCCCTAGTACAAGGGGTATACATAAATTAGAAATTTACAAAATAATATACATGATACCCACAGTGGGTCTTCCCACCACAAAAAAAACAACCATCTTAACTGACCAGCATGGGCCGACACAGAAGGACCCATTTTTTTTAAGATTTGGGAAGGGTGCAGGGTCAGTCTTCACGGTTTGGGAAACCGTGCACTAACTATGATGATCATTCTTTCCACGTGGATTCCTAGCACACTGTCACTACTAATCGTGCACAAAATGTGTGCTCAAACTTTCTAGCCAAATTTCCAACCATTCTCCAATGACTCAATGGAAACCAACGTGGGAGGGAAATACATTAGGCGATGACATGGGTACAAGGCCCTCTACCTATTTCCACCGAACGAGAACAACAGAAGGAAGATGATGAAACCATAGGTTTAAACACTTTCTATCTTTCACACTAAGGATATGAAATTGTACAAGGGTTTAAACAACACTCGTGTTTCCCCGGACTACACGCCAGCTTCTCTCCGGGACCTATGGCTGGAGCTCAAAATATTGAAGCATCTTCGGCCACGTAGTTAGACTGTTGAAACCCCTATGTGAAACTTCTTCTTTCGGTGCCACAAACAACTACACCGCATACCCCGATGGGTTTATCAAGACATAACACACTCCATAACCCACTTTACCAAAACCAGACATTTCATTGAAACAAGGAATCAAAAGATGCACACACATCGCACCTTGTTGACATGAGTCATATCATTTAGTCATTTAACCCTTTATCATTTGGGAATGTTACAATAACCCCCCCCCCCCTTAGAGCACAACACCCTCGTTCTGAGCCCTACATCTCAACCTAGGCAGTGCACCATGCTCTTAAGGCTAGGTTCCTGCTCTGATACCAAATGTGACAACCGGGTCCCGGTGATAGCACAACCACCCCACCTTAACATGGCCGTCGGGTCCTGGCCAACTTGGTACCCTCGATTGCCCCGCAGACACATGGGGCCCACCCTAGGGTCCACCCACATGCTTGAACGGGTCATCTGGATAATGACAGTCCCCACAGGCCAACACTTGTCCTTTCCAGTGTACTTTTTCCTCACTCACACACACCCTGAGAAACTTCCCAGAAGGTCACCCATCCTGATCACTACTTCAGTCCAAGCACGCTTAACTGTGGAGTTCTAAACAGACAGGCTCCCGAAAATGAAGGTGCACCTTGTTTCTTTGGGTGAGAATCAACAGAAGGGAAAGACACGTATAAACACCTTCCTCTAAGATAGAGGATTTGATGTTTTTCTCAAGGGAGACATAATCCCAACATAACATAGAACCTTAGAGGATTGTGTGACCTTCACCTTTATGGTCAAAAGAGCACACAACATCACAATGTGTCACCAAACATGACCCTTGCGATTGATAGAAAAAAATACATGGAACGGGACCATATTCAAAGTCCCTGAACAATAGATAAGTCCAAAAAGTGGACACAATATCCTATCATGACCGAAATCTCAAAATTGGTGGTTTAATAATAACTCTTTTTTAAAATAAATTATAAAGAACCCAGAGGCCCTCTTCGAAACCATTTAGACACTCATCTGTACTAACATCGAAAGAACACTCCCACCTTTGATGAATTAGGAAACTTAAGAAACCAAGGTCTCTTTCAACCTTCCACAAGCACTATCCCACTACAAGAGGATCCAAAAATCAGCGAAATGAATGGGTGTAGACTCAATAAAAAAAGATCGATAAAATATTCTTTATATTGATCAACTGGATGACTTTCCAATGGAGAAACAAAACTGGTTGCACTTCAGTTGTGCATTAACCCTTAATTGGGGCGTACCTTATCCAATGAGAGAACCCACAGACCCAACCAAGCTGGTCCATTGGTCAAAACAAGCCACAAACCATATCCAAACACATGAAGGGAACCACCGTAAAGGCATCCCATAAAAAAATTCAAAAGAGACCACTAACCATCCCTGCAATACAGATTACCGACCAAACACAAACCCAAAACACAGTTCAAACAGAAGGGGTTCTTGAACTCCAAACATCCCACAACATCAACATTTTCAAAAACCCATAATACAAACCATACCAAACTATTCATCAAGACATAATGTTTTTCTTTAAAACCAATTATTTGAAAACAAACGGTTTAGCAGTAAGCGTATCCACCAATGGTACCCCATGGGCCTCACACATGCATGTTTTTGTGCCACACCGGGCACCCTCCTCATATCCATCCCAGCACTCATCCAGTCATGCCATCAACCATCCATCATCCCATATAACCCCATGCATGTGGTCACTCATGGAAATACCAAAGGGTAAAAAAACTTCCTTCCACTTTTCGAAAACAAAATGGTCAACCAACCCAACCTTTTTCTCAAAACTGCTAACAATGAGATCAAAATCCCAATTCACATCTTACAAAACATTTCATAAGGACACAACCATTTAGATAAGAAACCATAATTCAATAAAAACACATATTCATTCCTTTCACAATCATTTCAAAACATTTCAACCCATTTCAAAACACTTCTAATTTCATAAAAAACATCATTTAATAAATCTCCATTTAATTAAGAACTCAACACTTCTCATTTCAAGACAAGGTTCTTAAAGTTCATAATTTTTTTTAGTAGTCACCAAACCCAAAATCCATCTTCAACCCCCACACAAAAATTCTAGAACACTTAATTTAATCCAAAACACTTTTGAAAACAAACTTCAATACGGTTCCATCTTTCAAAAGAGGTGTAAGAATACTATTTTCCATTTCAAAACAATTCTAAAAATTCAGTTCCACCATTTAATAAATCAAAACATTCCATATTTATTTTAAAATCATTTCAAAAAAACTTTACACTTCTTAAAACCAAGTTAGTTTAAAACCAAAGTTCCAAGATTTCAAAACTAAAGAACACAAGACAATGCGAGAGGAAACTAGTTTCAGTGGGTAACATGGACATATGGTTGGCGGCCATATTCCAATCACTTCACTGTCACAGAGAGTGTTCTAAGGAATATCCCCAGCTCCACATGGCTTTCCAGGCCCTGTGATCTTACTGAGACCATTAACCCAACTCTCTTTTCATTTCCCCTAATCATCATCAGACCAATAAAACCAAAAGACATAGATAAATCCATTCTTTCCATGGTTACATGAATCCCGTCATGAGGTGTGATAGCCAGGCACACTACCCATGACTAAAATTTCAAGTCCCAAAAAAAAATCCTAGCTCCAAACTATGTTGACTCTATCCAAAATAACATGACCCAAGGAGAGAACCTCCTTTGATACCATTTTGTCACGAACCGAATCTGGTCACCGCCAAAACCGGCACCAAACCCAGCCTGTGACATGACCAGAAGGGCGTTACCTATCCCCACGGGCTAGCACAAGTGCCCGGGTATCATTAATTTAGGTTTGGGAACGATTTACCCGAGTATGAAAGCATAAAACATTAAAAACAATCCATAATATAAATCTGAAATTTTTGAGCCAAACAAGAGTTAAGTAAAAACCAGAACTGAGTACATTGGTTTAAAGATAATAAAATTGGTCCAAATAAAAATAATTATAGCATCAAGACATCCCCAAAGGCTCCACACGACTAGGGGTCATCATCCCCAAGCTATCTCCACAACTCCGCACCAAGGATGGGAACTAACACGATGAACCGCCATCACCCTTAGCCTTCCCTTTACCTAAATCAAACATAACCAAGTCTACTTACACCCAAGGGGTGTAAGTAGGGTGTGAGCCTAAGCCCATTAGGATACCACCCAATGATTCCAAATAGTAAGAAATACAATGTGAAAAAGAAAGCACTTTTCAAACGCAAGGAAAAGTAGTGTTAAAATTTCAAGAAATGAAACCTATAATTGAAAATAGTTTTCAATCCAAAATTTTCAGAATATTAACAAATTAAAATATAAATGTTAGATAATTTAATTTAATTCCAAACACACCCAAAGACATGGGTAGATACTACAAATCCAATGAGCAACAACATTGGGAACACCCCTAGGCACTAGGTTGTCTTGGGCCCTATGTACCTCGTACCTCGGTGTAAAGTAACCATTGAAAAATCCTTTCTCGTGCACGATCCACTAGTAGAGAACATACCCATAACCTATTGGTCCCAAATAATCATCCACATAGTTTAGTTAGAGTTTTCGTTGTCCAAATGCTATGTGAAACAGGGACAAAACCCATCCTGTCCAGCATGCATCATAAATAAACTAGTTAAAACATGCAACAAAACACTTAGATTTTTGTGCTTCCCCTTTTGTGCTCAATCAATTCCAGCATGTATCATAAATAAATTTTCATATAAAACACCATTACTGGTAAAACACAACCAATACAGTAGCTATCACATTTTATACCACTTAAAACATGCAACAAAACACTTAGATTTTTCATAAAACAATTACTCAAAATCTCGTAGTGTTTCGGACACAAAACTCCTTATAGAACTCACATGCATACTATGTGCACATATTTAAGCTTCCAAAACATAAAAGGAATCCTACTACATTTCAGTGAAAACACAAAATCATTTTTAGGGCAACCCCATATGGTTCAAGAAACGACATCATTGCAAAGTCTCCATTTTTTTACACAACACAACTCTTAGAATTTCATGTGGTTCACAAACACCATTAAAAACAGAGTTTTCAGTAACAAACACAAGGAAAAATCATTAAAACCAGTATTTTTATCCCTATTATAGTTCAATAAAATAAACTAGTTACTTCTAGGGTAGCCCCAATTAAACTAATAAAACATTTCTATGAAAAACCCCCAATTTCACATGAAATTGGCATTTAGGATTCATTTTAAATACAAACACCACTAAAACTATATTTTTCAGAAATAATAAAATTTAATAAGCATGAAAATACCATAAAAACAGTAGCCAATTCACAAATATTTCATAAACAATGAAATCACCTACCAAAACCAAGGAAACCCTTGAATCCTTTGTGCGAAAACTCAAACGCACCACCACCGCACCTCAAGGAAGGTAAACCAGACCTAAAACCAGAATTTCAGACCATAAAACACAAGATAAAACCTTAATTTTTAAACCCTACTTCCTGGACATAAGTAACCTCAATGATAATGGAAGAAACCCTAAGTAAATTGGATGTAACCCTAAACAAATTGAAAGAAGAAAGGAGGAGAACATCATACTTAAAATATCTTGGAGAAATCTCCACCCAAAATACCAGTAGCTGATTTAAAAAATACTCAAACCTTCAAGGGTGGTTCTAACAAGAATAGGTAGATCATTTAGGAATTTGAATGGTGGAAAAAGAGTAAGAATCGAAGGAGTTATGAAGGAAACAAATTACCTTTATAAATCTTCCAGAAATTTGGGTTCTTCAGAATATTCGACCACAATCGCGATGCAAATGAGGTGAAAAGAGGTTGGGAGGATATTGGACGCGCTTCTGGGTTCAAGGGGCGTGTTTGGGGCTTGGAATCACCGAAAAATCCTTAAAAATGAATATGTTATTAATTAATCAATATTTATTTTTAAAACTGGAATTGGGCTTTCGGGCAGGCCCAATCCATTAAATAAAACCCATATACACCTTGGTTATGGATTTCCAAAGGCTCCAAATTTTAATTGTGGTGTTAATATATCAGGGGAGGACATTTAGGAGTTGGAATGAGTGAAAAATATTAAAAAATGAATAAGTTAAAAAAAAACAAAATTTATTTTTAAATCTGGAATTGGGCTCACAGTTTGGCCCAATTCATGAAAACTCACATATTCTCCATAAAAACATTGGAAACCCCCCCAAACAAAGCATTAATGGAAATTAAAAGAAAAATAAATTTAAAATAATCTATGTATGTGAAAATTAAGTAACCTAAAAATTAAATGTATCAATGTTTAAAAAAATGATGATCTAATTGAGAATATGAATAGTGAATTAGATCAATGTTTAACACTAGTTAATGTTGATAATAACATCCCCAAATTAATACCTCTCGATTAAGATGTTAATATAATAAATATCGAATCAACACAAGATGTATGTTACAAACCTTCTAAAATAATATATCCAAACATGAATACATCTGATAAAATAACGTCTCTTGCAAGACTCACTCAAGTGGAAAGAAGAGTTAGAGATCATCCATCAATCAATCAACTATAATCTTATGAGAAATGGTTGCCCAAATCCTGGAAATTTCTTATAGAATAAACATTATTTCATATAAGAGTAAATGTCTAAACATGAATTATTGACATATAAGGATGGATATAAATGCAGATAAGATCGACACCACATCAATGTTAGATATGAAAATGGGTCGGAATATTTGTTCCCCAAATATACCTCAAAATAAAGATTGTTTTTTCCAAAAAGATATGAAATGAAATTTGAAGAAATTTTAATAAAAATAATAATAACATATTTTTTTGGACCTTTTTTGTGTTTTGGAATATCTTTAAATATTTCTATTAAATATTGGTACAATATATAAATTTATAGAAAAAAATTTGTATACCAAGGGGGAGTATATATGAATCTATAATGAATCCTAATGAGAAATAGATATTTTCTCTGAAAAATAGAAATATACTAAATAAGAATAGATTTTAAATCTTAATGAAATTGTTTTATAATTGTAAAGAAATGTTATCATGGATATTTTTAATGATTCCTTATGAGTACCAAGATTTTTCATGAAGCACGTGAAGAAATAAGACATCAAAATTATAAGTAAAATATATAGAGATGTAATCCTAAGTAAGGTAACGGTCAAAATAAAACAAATCAAAAAAATATAACCAAGAAGGTTGGAAAGGAATTCACACCTAGGGAAAAAATATAATTATTCTATTGGAGGAGAGGTCTTATCAATGACTATTAAAAATATCCCATGTAAGAATTTTTTGGTGGAGGAAATCAAAAGTAAAAAACTGAGAATCAATTGATGGGAGAAATAATTAGATTGGTTTGGTGAAGAGAATTTAAAAGAAACTATATGAATGTTTTATGAAATATGAAAATTCATATAATTAACGGATGATCATTTTCTTGACGTATTCAATATGTATAAAATATAAATAAATAATAATATAATTCAATTATTAAAGGGAAATAATTCATTCTAAAAGACGAATAAATTGAATTTCAATAATGTATATCAAAATTTTATGACCGAATAACTTATGATATGTTGTATTATAGGTTCACGTATGTTTCACATTTCTTAATAGACTTCTTAGTCATATTACCATCTCATGTTGAAATGTTAAAAAATATTTATCTAACATCATTAGATACATGTTCTTTCTTAGAAGATGTAAAAAAAGAATTCCATATATAAATAAGAATCTAGGATAATTAAGTAACACATGATGTCCATGATTTTTAATTAGAAAATTATATGTGTAAGCATGAAGAGTTGAACCAAAAAATGGAACTATAATGAAATAAATATCCTAGTGGAGTAAAAATACTCTATCTCATTTCTATTATTAATAAGAAAAGGTGAGACACAACATGCTCTCATATAACACTTATTTTGTATTTTAATATAAGGAATTGACGGTGGTGTATGAAAATGGATAAATGGAATACTATGGAAATTGATCAACAAAAATAATATTTATAATGGATTAATTGGACAAGTATTATGATGTATAATTAAAATATTTCAAGTTATATAAAAAAGGATATCCATTGGGTTGTCTTTTTAGAAGTCCGTACATTATGAAAAATTATTTATCGCATCACATTACTATGAGTTAATATGAGCTAGATGTTAAGAAAAGTTATTTTATGTAAATATTTGAATTTTGAAAGCACTTATAAGAATATGAGGTTATGGTATAATAATCTCTTTATAAAACTTTTTTTTGACCATTTAAGATAAAATTATTATATCTGTTAGTTTTTGATCAAGAATATGGCTTGAAATGTGTGTAAAATTCATACACTTGAATGTTTAGATGTGTTTGTTGAGTTGAGTGCTAATAATAACTATATTTAAAACCTACATGAGTAACCCTTATAAAGGAAACAATGATTTCTAATCAAATTATAGAATGTTATATGGAAATATTTCAATTCCATGTTAATCATTCTTGTTTTATAAAATAGCCCAAGTCATTTTGATTTAGAACAAATTAATTAATGTAATGATTCTAAATTGAAAATTTATTCCACAATTCTCTCATCTGAATCATCTTTTAATTTAAAAAAAAGTGAGATTAATAAATTTTAATCAATAATGATATATAATATAGGTTTTTAGTATGATAACTAATTTCCAAAAAAAAATTTATCATACATATCTAATTATTATGTGTAATTGATTATTGAACCAAATGATAGCTTGAAAATAGTGGAACATTCTTGAACATTAATTTTTATATGTGTTTATTGAGTTGAGTTCTATAATATATATATTAAAACTCTACATGAGTAACCCCTATAACAAGAAAAATATATTTTTATGACACAGTTCAAAGTTCTATAGATAAATTTAATGTTCATGTCAATCAATCTTATTTTTAAATTAAAATAGAACATGTATATTTTGAACAACATAGTTTATGGAATGATCCCTAACTGAAATTTGATGCCTCAATTCTCTCTATTGAATTAGTTTTTCCTTTAATCAAAGGTGATAAAAATGATTTTATTTCAAGAATGATTTATTAAATGTGTGTTCACTTCCCGAAACATTTAACCTCTATATTTATAATCAACTAGTGTTGGGGGAAAAAGAAAACTTTTGAATACATACTTAATGTTATTTATGTGATGTCGTTAATAATATTTATTAAAAATAAAAAGGAATATGTTCAAGATCCCAATGGATTATTTTCTTTCTATTTGATGTAAATTAATATAATTGTTGACAATATGTGTTGGGTGATGGAGAAAGAGAACAATATGAATGATAAAGTTGAAGATGTTTGAGATATAGCTTGTAATTTCTAATATAAGCTGTGTACTATAACAATCTATCACTGTAAATATTAATGAAGATAAATTAATATGTTGTAAAAGGATTTCACAGGAGATGTTTCTTAATTATTTGGAAAAAATCCATTACATATGATGATTGAAGAGTTGATATTTTTAGGAAATTAATGATAAGCGAAAATGTTTTATTAAATAATTATCTACAATCGATTTATGTTGGATGAGAAAGCTTGTATGTTGAAGAAAAATCAATCTAGCTACAAGAGTGTGAATCCATCCTTGGATTATCAATCGTAACTACTAATATAATAATTAAATAAATAATGTGATTTCGAAAACCAAGTAAAATCATAAGTAACTAATCCTAGTTGGCCACATGGCCTTAAGCATGCCTCCCCATATACCAGAGGTTTTCAAATCGCTGTAAGGGGAAAAGGTGTGTCCATAGGGAGACTATTACCTTCGTTTAGTATAAAGAAAATCTATAAAATATAGATAAAAAACATATAAAAAAAGAAACAAAAATATAATTATGTAGAAGTAAAACATCATAACAAAATAAACTAAAGAGTAATCACAATCTCCAAGTCATAAAAATTATGATGATGTCAGGAAACTATTTAAAAACTATAAGTAGGAAAATATTAATATATAAAATATAAATATACATAGTAATTTGAAAAATGATATATCTAAAATCATCCCAAGCCACTCCTTGGTTGTTTACTCCCATAAAGCATCCCATAACATGAATCTAACATCCAATGTTTAACAACTTTCCTTATCCCGACTTACAACGATGAAGCCTAACTGCGTACCAATTAGTGCATCAAATAGGGTGTGAGTAAAACACATTAGGTCACCACTAATAGTGTATATAACTAGTATAGTCTGTGAATATAAATATATTAGTGTGTATGGAAACAAAAAAAATAGAATTAGAAGCTTATGTAATAATAATGTCAAGATCAGGTTCCTCAGGGAAATCCAAAACAACCAAACCTACTTTGGCCAAATCCTGATGTCTCTGAGTAGGTAACCTATAAATATTAAGGATCAATGAATATTATAAGAGTTTCCTTGTGATAAAAATAATTATGGAAGGACCCAAGGTAGATCCAAATAATTCTTGACATTAAAAAGATAGGGCATCTCATAGAAATATCTATACATCTTAACCAATGGTCTATGTCACGACCCGTCCCCAGGGGCCTGTGATGTGACTACCCCAAGCCTATCACTTGACGAAAATGGGATGGAGACTTGAATCGAAGGCCTCAAACATCAAGTGGGGTATTATTTTCCTGGATATATGTACACACACACGACTAACCAAGTCCCAACTCACAAAATGGAAAAAACATACAACTAAAAGACCAAGTACAAATACAGCTGAAAGTAAAAGGGACAAGATACAATCCCAACTGAAATGGAAAAATAGTGTATTGGTAAAGAAACTCCTGGGGACGTCTTCCAATGATACTACATAAATGGTAGGTATAGCTTATCACTACGGCTCTCAGCATTAGTCGTCACCACTATCCACCATTAGGTACTAGCTCCCCGAGTCTCAGTCAAAGCTGCCAATCGTCTGCACTAGATACAACAAGGTGTAGGTGAATCCTGAGCAGGGATGAGTATAACAATACCCAATAGGGAACCCAATACCCTTAAAGGTCTCTAGGGATTCCACAAAGGAAAAACACATAGCATAATATCAATAATAAGCACCAAGAAAAGTTAGCTTACAGAACGTATATTCTATGGTAGTAATAGTAGCATCTTCAGTGACATTGTCAAACACCTCAGCTGCTGGGGAACTACTCTTATATCGAGAATAGTGGGCCTACCAAATCACAAAGAGATACTTCCCACTAACCTAAAACTACTAGGTACTCCTCCCCAATGTGAATCGTGGGTCTGTTGGGTCATAGAGAGTCGTTCCCCACCGTGGCCTACTAGGGTACTCCTCCGGTCGAGTACCATGGGTCTGCCAAATCACATAGAGGTTCTCCCCTCCATGGGCCTACCAAGTAGAACAAAGGTGCTTATCCCTAGGAAATCAAGTCACATAGAGTCAAAATTTAGTAGCTAAATGTCTAAGCCAGTAATAAGTTTCAATACGTAGCATGCTTGGGAGAACCTCTCCTCAAGCCATCAGTCGTATTTCAATCGAAATGAATTCTCAAAAAGAAGTAAAATGATGATCTATCATGTCATAAGGGTTCCAATGCAACAAAGGACATGTCAACTAGACACTCAGTTTGTAAGTTATTATTATTTTATTACCGAGGGCCAGCATGCATTCGAGTACGATCCAACTCGGCCAAACTCCAACTTTAACCTAAATTTATGTGTAATATCTCAAAATGACCGCCTCATTATAATGGTATGGGTGCTGATGACAGTTTATCAAACATATATACGGTTTAGGAGTTACATCCAATTAGACATAACTGGGCCGAAAGGGGTTTGGGTCTGGTCTGACCCAGTCGGACCGACCAGACCCGACCCGGTCAAGGTCGCCCTGAGATAGTCTGGGTTGCCCCAACCCAGGTCCAACCCTACCCGGTTGCACCAACCCATGGGGCCCGGACTGACCTAGTTGGGTCCAAACCGGCCCACTGGTCGGCGGGGCTGTCCTTCTAGATCGGCAGGCTCGGCCCGCCTGGCAGTGCGGCCTTCCAGGGTCACCCCTACCCGCGGTTGTGGGCTAACTCCATTCTTCGCAGACGTGGCATAGCAGCATCCAAAATCTTCCCACACAACCAGTGGACTTAGCCTTGACTTCCACATCAACCAACTCGGAGGGATGAATCCTCCACACGGTGTAACACTGGTGTCGCAGAACTCTAGAACATCGCGACTGTGGCTTCTCTACCTCCCAGGCGCATTGTTGGGGTGCGCCTCCTCCTGCGGCTGCTAGTTGGGTCGGCGACCCATCTCTTCTCTGTCGGGCATGCGGCTGGTACTACCGTGTGCCGCCATAACTTCTGGTCATCCATGAAATACACAACCAAAATTGAAAATAGAGGGGGGTCTGGGCCTTGTTCGTTTGGCCTGCATCCTCCACGTTTTCATTATAACACGGGAAGGATTACATAAATGATAAAAGTACCATAATGAAAACCCTGAAATATCCCCCATATTTTTAAGAATGAAAAAAGGATCAACCTATAATGACCCATTCATTACATACATGGACATTACATTACTTTTGTGGAATACTTAATACATAACAAAAATAGACACACAAGGACCGTAATAGTTTAGTGTCTTTGGAAACTCGGAATATAAACATCTAATCATGTTAAAAGATCTTCAACATCCCCCATAACGATCTTCCCCTTTTTTTTTCCTTACCTAAAACCCTTCTTTATTTCTTGGGGAAAATAAAACATAAAAAGGGTGAGATCAAATACTCATTATGGGAAACCATAGAGAACATAAAACAATCAATAAACATTTGAAAGAAAAAACTTGAACATGAAATCTAAACATTAAAACCTTGAGCAAAGACATAAATCTTGGAATTACGTAAGGAATATATCACAAGGTAACATCAATCGTGATAAAATATCATGGGAATAAAACATGTAATTGTGGAAAACATTCAGCACGTGTCATGATGTCCATAGTAGCCAAGGCGTTGCTTCCAAGGCCATTTAGTGGACAAAGTCCCTTTCTGAATCGAGTTCAATCCTCATTTCAGTCCTGTAACACTGAACCAGATTAACATACCATTCCATCCATGTCTATCTCATGAGATATAAATCATTACCCAATGTATTGGAAGGAGATATAGGTCCCACCCATCTCATAATGAAACCATTCTTATGTGTGCCCCAAAATAAACATACATCATTCATAATAAACCAACGAATAAAATGGGTTTCAAAAACATCATCCCATCATCACAAAATCCCTATAAAATAAATGGATATCATTTCATAATAAGAAAAGTGAAACAATTTAAATCATAGAGATATTATACTTGAAACATAAACATATGAATTAATGTCATCTTAGATGGAAAAATGGTTTTGATAAAACACTTGAAATGAATTCTTGAGGAAAATATCCTTTCTTTTCAAAATCATTTTAATTTCACAAAATGTCATGAAATTTTCAAAGAAAGTTATTTTTATGAAAATAGTCATGAAATCTTTTGGAGGAAGCTTCATG
This sequence comes from Viscum album, assembly GCA_963277665.1. Taxonomy (NCBI): domain Eukaryota; kingdom Viridiplantae; phylum Streptophyta; class Magnoliopsida; order Santalales; family Viscaceae; genus Viscum; species Viscum album. The sequence continues at coordinate 1,907,231,145 of OY728137.1, forward strand.
AAAATAAGGCTTTATAAAACCGTAAAAATCCTTTCATGCCGTATAAGTTAAAAATAACATTCTTCTCGTACTTTTTTTGGAAAACATAAAAGCTAACTCGTATTGTAATCAAAAGAAAGATTCCTTACATAAAATGTAGTAAAAGTAAAAAACGGGAAAAAATGACTTTAAACATACATGAAAACATTTTTATAAAACTTGGACATGGATGATAAATATTACCCCAGCAAATACTTAAGAATAAACAATCTCGGATAAGAATGAGATTGGAATAATTATCCCTTACCTCAGGTCTGATATGCTTCATACATATCCAAACCCCCTGTATAATGATTTAAATAATGTCATTGACTTATTATAGAATCATTTTCATTGTTATTATATCATATATGGTTCACTTATGACTTTATATTACCCGTTCTTTTGTAAATTCATGTTAAAGTCGCATTTTGGGTAATATCGTTTCATTTGTCGTTCGTGTTTTAACTTGTAATTATTCATATTATTACTTAGATCATGATTAATTAAATCCAGAATGTAAAACATGATTTATATATAATATATATTCAGAATATAGATATATATAATAGACCGATAAATGGAAAGAAATACACCGTTCATGGAGATAGTAGGTCGTACGTACACATGAACGATGTTTTCGTTTCCATATTGAATTGAATGGAAGTAAGTAGATGACATATATATATATATATACATAAATCCAGTATCATTATTATGTCATATATTTCCTGATTACTTATTATATATACTTTATAATCATTCTTGAATGGTTAACATGGAGAGTGATTCTAATCGCATCGTGGAGACGGTAGTCCGTACGTACGCACAAGCGATGATATCATTCCAATAATTATTGAATAGAATTGGAGGGAATGGTATAATATATCAGAATCAGTATGATGTTATAATAACCATATATAGTTATTCTTTACACCATTATACCAATCCATGTAAGGTTTTTATGGAAAAACAGATTACACCACGGCGTGGAGACGGTACTCCGTACGTACGCATGCGTGGTGATTTCATATTCCGTAGGATGGATATATGGTGAAATAGGGTTGTTTCATACTTATAATAACATATAATTATATGAATGACACTGATGTTGTTACTTAATAATTAAAAAACTAATGAAGAATAAGTGGAAGAAGAAATAAAGTTGAAAGAATCGGTAACGGACATTACCTCTTCTTTGAAACGCCTCTTTGAGACCACCTCTTAGGGAACTAAAATTGGTCTTTGAATAATAACATGACCTCTAGGATGTTTCTAGGGAAGTGTAGAAGATAATTTTTCTGGGGTTTTCCAAGCATCAAGGCTCAAAATGGTGTGAGGAAGAGAGGGAGGAGGTGCCCTTTTATAAAGGAGGAGAGGGGCACCTTAGAAAAAACTAAAAATATTATTTTATTATAAAGTCATATTCAGTTTTTAATAGCTCCAAATTGATTTATTGTGAAGCTAAGGTGGGGATGGGTTGAAATACTCTCATCCAATAGAATTTAGACAAGTTTAGGTTTCTATTTTATCCTTATCATTTAGATTTATCTTTAAGTTAATTAATTTTTCTTTTACCGTGTCTTCTTGTTTTCATACACTATAAGGTTTATAAACTTACTATAACAAGCCAAACGAACTCCATGTTGTTTATTATTAATATATATAACCTTATATAAGTCATTTTTCCAAACCATAGATTTTTAGGAATAAAATATCATTTAATAATATAATATTTCTATTAAAAAGTATTTTATGTCAATTTTGACAATATTTGGTAATTGATTTTATTTGAAACTCATAATAGAATGATTAGTTAGAAAAAAGTTAACTAAATCAATACTAACATGTCATATGCACCTATAAAATTAGTTTAATTCATAAAAATTCTCAAATTACATTTATTTGTGTATTTATAACATTAATTATGTCAATATTTCATTAATTAGATAATTATTTCATCATAATTAGGTCATAAATAAATTAAATTATTTAATGTCTAAAAATCATAAATAAACTACCATTATGTTGGAAATCTATTTAACTTTCTAATTAATATTTATAGTCGAATTTATCTTATGTATAATCCTATATTAAAAATGATTTAGTTATTAAACTTTGATTTTAACTATTTTAACCCTTCTTTAAATAAATTAATAATAAATGTCCTAATCTAATCCAAGTGGGCCTAAATGGTCATATTTTATTCCTAAGGTTGTTTTTGTTCGAATTAAACTTATCCAACAGAATTAGGACATGTGTTATGGTAATAATAATATCATTTGTACCCTTAATTACCCTAGTTACTTTTAACCGTGGTAAAAAAAGTAAAAAGTTACTATTCACCAAAAATTATTTTCATCTCATTGAACCACATTTTAGTCCTTGATATTAACCGTGTCTCTCGGAGTTTCTAAATTCCACTCACAGAAGCGGTAAAATTAGGTTTTATATGAATTTGCAAATTTTCCTAGGAGGTGGGTAAAAGACCGTGAAAAGTTCCATAAAATTTTTATATATCTAAAATTATTATAAAATGACTCCAATGACTTAAATTGAACTTATATAGGTATTATATATAAATTTTGACCTAAAATAAATTTAAATAAAATAAATAATTATTTAAATAAAAAGCCGGGTTTTGAATAGTAACCCAGTGTTTTCACTATTCATCAAAAATTGAAAGTTTTCAGAATAATACCAAAAATTCACCCTAGGCTAATTTCGATATCCTAAATCCAAAAACGAAGTCCATTTTGAAAGATAAAATTTATAAAATTTCAAAAAGTGGGTATTACTATTCATAACGGCTAGTTTATATAACATATCATTGTTTAGCGAAACTTGGTATCGCGTACAACACACACTTTTGTGGAAGGTCGTGATTGCGTGTAGTGCAATCCAAGTCAGGGATGCGTTTCGGGAAAGATCTTTTTGGTGTAGCGTACAACACAAGACATCAATGAAATTAAAAGGAATATTTTTCATAAAATCTCGGGGTGTTACATTCTACCCCCCTTTAAATGATTTTCTCCCTCAAAATTCGTTGGGGTAATAAATCGTTTACTATTCATAGAAACCCACATCGTAAAAAGGAATACAAAAACTTAATTTTAAAAACTAATGTATGAAACATAAAGATTACCCAAAGTAACTCATCACTGAGTTTCTATATAGGAGAACATAGGTTAAAATATGGATATGGAAGAAAAAACTAACCATCATGTTCTGATGGAGTGTGGTAGAGAACATGGCTATGAAAAATCCATCAATAAAAAAGCCCTATATTTGTGATGATCTATGGTACCATTTGATTCATCAGATATAAGAACACTAGGACAATAGTTTTGGTTTTCAATATCATTTCCCTAAAGTTGAAAATTTTGAATAATAAGAAATACTTACTTGATTTTGGTACAATCTCACTATTGTTCATGCTTTGAACAATTTCCAATTCATCTCTTAAAGAAATGAAGTTGAATTTGTTATTTGTGAAGTGTTAACAGATCATGTGATAGAATGATGGGTCATTCCATTTGTTTCAAACCAAAGGTTAGAAAATGTTATCAAATATACATAAGTCCATATATGGTGAGGTTAATCATATACGATTCCAAAAATGATCTTATACTTCATATATCATGCCTCTTAATAAAATAAAACTAGTTTCTACTAACCAGGGACCTCTTGTAGGCCATTGGTATGCGATAAAGGCCAGTTGCACTTCAGTTGTGGGTTTGATTCCCACAGCCTTGTCCGACGTAATGGGTTGTTGCCCATCCTGCAGTTTATCATTTTTCAAAAACTACATTACTACAACATCCCATCAATAATATCAAAAAAAGTTCTTTCCTTAAACAATACTAACATATGTCCAACATAATCCATTCCAATCTTTAGTATTATCTAAAATACTTCGGTCCAAGCTCATTGTATAAAAAACAATTACTAGAAAGGTTATCTACCAAGAATGTGAATACGAGCATTTATCCCACATATATCATAAGATATATCTTGTTGGTTGTATTCCAAACACATGAATACCTTAGTCATATATTCTCTTGAAATATAAATTACCATAGAACCTTAGTGAAAACATGAATACTGTCAAAAGGTAACTCTTTTCACATACCAAAATCCCAAAAAAATCTATATAATCAAACCATAATATCACTTAGTCCTTATATCAGTCATGAGCTCATGAATACAATCAAACATCTCATTATCTTCTTATCCCTTCATTATGCGTATATCATCTACTTTCTAAAAATATCTAAATAACCTTCCATTGTTACCGGTACCATTCAACATATACTTTCAAATACTTTAGGAAAAACAATAATCTAACAATCCTTAGATGATTCTTTATTCCATAGTACCATACAATATTCTTTATAAACATACAATCATTCCACTAACATCTTAAACCACTGACTGAGCCTCATCATTTCTTTCATATCATATTTCATTTGTAGTTTCTTCATCATCATCCACATAAATACTACTCATATGAGCATGTTGATTCTATTTATGAGATTCTCCCTTAAGGAATTGGTTTGCATAATGCTCATACATTCCACATTTAAAACAACTAATCATTATTGATATCATAGCAATACCATTATCCTTTTCCATGGTGTTAAATGAACCATTTCCTTTTCACTTACTGACTTTGTGTTCTTCTTTTCCATACCCAAAGAATCTTTCGGTTCCTTTGAAACAATCTCCCCGATGCCTCTTCCCACATGATTTACATGAGGGAAATTGAACTTTGTTTCCTCTATGATCATCATGAATCTCCATCTTTCTCTTATAATCTGAGTCGGGAAACATACCAAAGTTGATATTATTGATCATATTATGATATTTATGATTAGGAATAATAACGATGTTTGGACTTCCTAATCCCGTTTCAATTGGTTTCTCATGAAGAATATCATTCCATTGTCTGTCATATCCTCCATTATCGTGAATCTTCTTGTTTCCAGCCATTTTCTAAAACCCAAAAAGAATAGTTTGAGAGGAAAAAATCATGATAGGGAAAACAACATAGTATAGGGGGAGTACCCTCAATATCTAACATCTTAGGTTAAATTATAAGATCATTACCGTAGTTCTACGAATATATCCTATATGTATACTTATCCTTAGAGATATCCCTAGACATACCTTAGAAATATATCTAGGGATGTCACTAAAGTTTTCGCATCCTAGTTTCCAAAGGTTTACTAAACCTTTCCAATGATACCAACTATAACCGCCCATACTTTACATACATGTACATTACATTACTTTTGCGTAATACTTAATAGATAACAAAAATAGACACACAAGGACCGTAATAGTTTAATGTCTTTGGAAACTCGGAATATAAACATCTAATCATGTTGAAAGATCTTCAACATCTCCCATAACGATCTTCCCCTTTTTGTTTGCTTACCTAAAACCTTTATTTTTTTCCTGGGGAAAATAAATCATAAAAAGGGTGAGCTCAAATGACCAGTAAGGGAAAATAGAGAGAACATAAAACAATCCATAAACATTTGAAAGAAAAAACTTGAACATGAAATCTAAACATTAAAACCTTGAGAAAAGACATAAATCTTGGAAGTACGTAAGGCATATATCATAAGGGAACATAAATCATGATAATATAGCATGGGACTAAAATATGTAATTTTGGAAAACATTCAACACATGTCATTATTTCCATAGTAGCCAAGTCATTGCTTCCAAGACCATCTTAGTGGACAAAGTCCCTTTCTGAATCGAGTTCACTCCTTGTTTCAGTCCTATAACACTGAACCGGATTAACATACAATTCCATCCATGTATATCTCATGAGATATAAATCTTTACCCAATGCATTTGAGGGAGATATAGGTCCCACCCATCTCATAATGAATCCATTCTTATGTGTTCCACAAAATAAACATACATCATTCATAATAACCCAACGAATAAAATGGGTTCCAAAAATATCATCACATAATAAAATAATCCATATACAATAAATGGATATCATTTCATAATAAGAAAAGTAAAACCATGTAAATCATTGAGACATTATACTTGAAACATACACATATGAAACAACGTCATATTAGATGGAAAAATGGTTTTGATAAAACACTTGAGAGGAATTCTTGAGGAAAATATCCTTTCTTCTTCAAAATAAATTTCTTTTCACAAACCATCATTAAATTTAAAAAAAGAGATTTTTATGAAAATAGTAATGAAATATTTTGGAGGAAGCTTCATTAAAATAAGGCTTTATAAATCCGTAAAAATCATTTCATGCCCTATAATTTAAAAATAACATTCTTCTCGTACTTTTATTGGAAAAGTCAAAAGGTACCTCGTATGGCAATCAAAAAATGATTCCTTACATACCATGTAGTAAAATTCAAAAATGGGCAAAAAGGACTTTAAACATACATGAAAACATTTTTATAAAACTTGGACATGGATGATAAATATTACCCCAGTAAATACTTATGAATAAACAATCTCGGATAAGAATGAGATTGGAATAATTATCCCTTACCTTAGGTCTGATATGCTTCGTACGTATCCAAACCCCCCGTATAATGATTTAAATAATGTAATTGACTTATTAAAGAATCATATTCATTGTTATTGTTTAATATATGGTTCATTTATGACTTTATATTACCCATTCTTTTGTAAATTCATGTTAAAGTAGCATTTTGGGTAATATCGTTTCATTTTTCGTTCGTGTTTTAACTTGTAATTATTCATATGATTACTTAGATCATGATTAATTACATCCAAAATGTAAAACATGATTTATATATAATATATATTTAGAATATACATATATATAATAGATAGATAAATGGAAAGAAATACATCGTTCATGGAGATAGTAAGTCGTACGTACACATGAACACTATTTTCGTTTCCTTATTGAATTGAATGGAATTAAGTAGATAAAATTCATATATATATATATACATAAATCCAGTAGCATTATTATGTCATATATTTCATTATTACTTATTATATATACTTTATAATCATTCTTGAATGGTTAACATGTAGAGTGTAACACCCCGAGCTTCGACGATATGCTTCTCATTCAATAATGCAATAGCTTGCATTGTACGCAACTTCGAGTTCTAAAACACCGTGACTAATAAAATTAGCCGTTATGAATAGTAATAACCACTTTTTAAAATTATAGAAATTTTATATTTCAAAATGGACTTCATTTTTGGATTCGGAATATCGAAATTAGCCTATGTTGAATTTTTGATATTTTTCTGAGAACTTCTAATTTTTTATGAATAGTTAAAAATAATTAAAACAACTTTTTAATGAAAATAATTTACTGTGATAAATAATACTATTTAGTGGTTTTAAGGTATAATTAGAATATATTTTTACCATTTTATCCAATGGTGGTCATTAGAATTAATTTAACATTGAAATTGGACAAAAACAATTGCCAATCTTTTGATATAAATTGTTTCTTAAAAACACGATATTTGTCGTAACAGCGGAAATTAATTATAAAATTAATTAATGCAACTTATATATTTGGAATTTTGTAAAATAGACATCATTTTTGAATTCGGAATATCAATTATAGATTAGGGTGAAATTTTGGCCTTGTTCTGAAAAACTTCAATTTTTGATGAATAGTGAAACCACTAAGTGGTAGTTAAATAACTGATTTTTCGTTTAAATGAAATATTACCACTTCTGTGATTTGATTTTCAAAAATCCGACATACATGGTTGTCATTATGAAGTAAAATGTGGTTCAATGAGATTAAAATAATTTTTTGGTGAATAGTAACTTTTAAGTTCTTAATCGCGATTAGAGGTAATTAGTGTAGTTTAAGGTACAAATAATGTTTTAATAATATGAGATGAGCATGACACTTGTCCTACTCCTATTGGATGAGTTATGGCCGACCAAGACAACCCATGGGTCAACTTGGGGATCCCATGGAGCCACTTTAGTTGGAAAATGACATTAATATATATTTATTTAATGTTAAAATTAAATTGACAGAAACATGAGTTATTTTACTAAAACAGTTTTTAAGTGGGGTTACACAAGTCCCTATTTTGACTATAAATATTCATTAGAAAGCTAAAAAGATTTCATACATCATAGTATTTTTTTTATAATTTTTAGACATTAAATAAATTAAATTATTTATGACATTATTATGATGCAGCGATGACCTCATTATTTAACGAATTTAATAAAATGAAAAGATAATGCAAAATACAAGGCTTACACTTGTCCAAAGACTATTGTATGGGTATATTTCTAACCCTTATCACCTTATCCACGAATTATATAAGTGTGGGACCTTTATAATCCGAAAATCATTGTGTAATAATGTAACATTTCAATCTTTCCAAAAAAGCCCCTCCTCTCCACTTATAAAAGGCCCCCCACCTCTCCCACCTTATTCACACCTTCAAGCCATTTGGCTCGGAAAAACTCTGCCCAAATACTCTCCCAACTTCCCCCTCATACTCCTAGAAGCCTCACTTTGGGCATAAATCTTCTCAAGGAAGCCTTTGGCTCAAATCAAATTGAGTTACCCGATTTTGAGGTAATGTCTTCTCTAATGTTGTTTTGTTTTATTTTTCTTCTCCAACCCCCTAAAATCTTTTTATTAATTAATTTTGTAACAACACCAGTATCCTCAATATACTAGGATGTTTTTATAAGATGTATTCTAGCTACACTTACACACACCTACATCTAATGGTTAAAGAACATACGGTTTCTGTGGATGGCGAATTTATGCCTCACGAAACGATGATTGTTCAACACTCATATAACACATTCAAAGGTGGCAATTAAGATTTCACTATATTTATATATGATATAAAATATGTTTATGTTTTACTTATGCTTCTGTATTTCTCATTTATGGCATACTTTATGATTTCCGTTATGGGTAAAACGCGACAATTTCATTTTAGCAAGTGCGGACTACCGCCCCCTCAAAGTGATTTGAATCGTTAATGCCATATGTGGGATGTATAAAGGATGGATTAAATGGTATTATAAACTATATTATACATTAATTATATTATAAATTTATATCATTATGATTTCATTCCATTAAATACGAAATAGAAATGAAAGTAGCGTTCATGCGTACGTACGGCTTACCGTCTCCATGAACGGTGCATTTCATTTCTTACCTCTAAATGTTACGTGACATTATGAAAGAATGTATATACTGTATATATGATATATATGATATCTACATCATGAATATAATTCTGGATATAATGGATATTTCACCACATGAACAACTTGTAATTATAAGAAGTTTATTTTTGACTCAAGTACCAAAGATCGACAAAACGACCGTTATTAACTTAAATAATTAAATAATGTTCATAACATGGTAATAAGGGATATAAAAGGAATAATGAACATGAAAAAGGTTCTTAAGTAAATATAAATTAACTCTTGTTTATTATTCAGGAGGTTAAAGAACGGTCGAGTCAGGACAAGACGCAAGGTAAGGGAATTTCTTAACCCAATTTTCATTCTTTGGGTTAATCTCCTACTTTCAAATTATGTCATGATATTATTATGTACCATATTGTATTTTTACATTATTTATGTTTACTTATAGTGAATACACATTATAGATTTACTTTATTTAAAAAAATGATCATTTTAAGGACTTCGTCTCAATCCCCTTTCATTGAGGCATATTTGGTTTTATACAAAACTTTCTTTTATACGGTGTATAAACCCATTTGACTTTTACTTTTATTCAAAATGAATCTTTTTTATACGAAGCGTTTTACTAAACGACAAAAAGGGAATGTTTTTCTTTCCGTACTTATGCGGCGACAACGACTTCTCCGCCGCCGTGACCATTATTTGAGTTTCGGCTTCCTCTACAAGCCATCAATTTTTTTAATGAAAAATAAATACAAAGTTTTAACTTTCTTTTATTTTATTGAAAATGGTTTTGAAAGCGTTTTTATTATATCAATGTGTTGTATTTATATCTTGTGATTGAAATGTGGAAATGTTATGTTTCCTTTATGCATGTTTTATGTGATACGATTATGTTATAGTTTATGATATGTTTAAACCTATTCATATGAGGAATGCATTAGACTTAATAAGTGACGGGTGGAGCCCGCTATAGCTCCTCGATGCATCGGCAGGTCTCATGAAACAAACTAATGTCTTGGCACGAGGCCTTGACAAAATCTTATTTTTGGTCTTGGCACGAGGCCTTGGCTACGTGGTTATGATAGTCTGGCATTATGCATTCCATCATTATGAAAGCGGTTATTGATATTGCATGTGATTATTCGACCAGTAGAATATCCATGTGAAGAAGTGAATGGAATTATCTCATTTTACTTTTACCATATTATGTTGAAGTTCAAGTTTAAAAGGCTTTTGTTTTAGTTATACATTGCCTTAAATGTTAATGTTTATTTATGAAAGCTTCTGCTATATTGTTAACCTTTCTGAGCATCCGAGCTCACCCCTTTCAATGTTTTAATATTTTCCAGGATGTGAAGAAGTATTTTATGAATGACCTGCAGGGATAGTCCGAAGAGGATAGAAGTTTGGACTATGGAGACTATGTTATTATAGTTTTTTACTTTGTGATGTAATGTAACATTTATGAATGTATCTAGTGTTTCCAAGGCTACTAAACTAATCGGTCCTTCGAGACGTGATCTTTTGTGATCATGCCAATGTTACGAAGTAATGCACCGGCTCTGGGTAGCTGGGGTCGGGGCGTTACAGTTGGTATCAGAGGCAGTTTAGTACTAACCTTGGAAGCTAGATTTAGATAAACTCTGATTAGAGCACATAGCCCAAAGATAGACTTTGAGGATTAGTATATAAGAACTTCCTAGAATTTTGTTATTGTAGAGATTTTGTGAGTTTTCCGAGCAATACATCCCTGTCTAGATTCGAGCAAGTAGAGGCGGCTCTGGCACAGATGTACCTAGGGGTAAAACCCGAAAACACCGCTTTGAGCTAGACTCGAACGGGAACTGGGGCACGACAACGGGCCTTGCTGCACTCTTGGTTACGACACTGCCGGGGGATATGCTTTGGATAATTCTCATTTTCTTTATAAACCACTATGAAGGGTTATGAGTATATACATCCTCAAAGAAAACATTTTTAGGGATTATATCCATAAATAGTTCAATTTATGTTAAGTATCTTACAAGTATGGAATTATTTATTTTCATTTATAAACTAATATAGTTTATGCCATTGTTTAGAAATGGCGCCTGGTGCAAGGAATGGAAACCGTATCAATGCAGGCACTCCATGTAGGGATTTCCCTCCTGCTCAAGATAATTATTGTGGATCTGGAGATACAACTGGTGCTGATCAACTTATTACCATACTGGGACAACTCACTCAAGTTATGAATAATAACCTTACTCGTGTGGATCACCCTGATCCACAACGTGGAGGATCAATGTTAGACCGCTTCATGAGGCAACAACCACCAACCTTCAATGGGAGTACAAATCCTATAGTAGCTGAGTAATGGATAAATTCCTTAGAGAAAATATTCCATGCCTTGGGGAGTAGTGAAAGGGAGAAGGTTGTCATGGCAGTTTACCGCCTCACTGGAGATGCCGATCAGTGGTGGTCACTGATTCAAAACACAAAGGAAGATGATGACGTATCAAATATGGAATGGAGGGAGTTCAAAGAGATTTTCTTAGAAAAATACTTTCCTCGTGACCATCGAGCAGATATGGAAAGGCAATTTCTGAGTCTGAGGCAGAAGGAGGATGAGAATGTCGCAAAGTATGAGGCTAACTTTACAAGGTTAGCGAGGCATGCTGCCGATTATATACGTAACCCAAAGAGTAATATTGATCGTTTCTTTGATGGGTTCAAACCATTTCTCCGTCGATCTTTAGTATCACAATCCTTCTCATCATACGAAGATATTGTCTCGTGTGCTATCAAGACAGAAAAGGAATTCTCTATGTCTTATGACAACAAAGTAAAGTAAGAGAAGAAGAGAACGGTGGAACAAGAGACAGATAAAGGAGAAAAGGGAAAGAAGTATTTTCCATTATGTGATAATTGTGGGAAGAATCACCCTGGTACATGCCTAAAAGGAATGGGAGTTTGTTATAAATGTGGAGAAAAGGGTCACCAGGCTCGTGATTGCAAGGGAAAGAAAGAGGCTGTCAAAGTTGAATGCTACAATTGTAGGGAAATGGGGCATTATGCAAATGAATGTCCTAAGCGTCAAGGAAACGTACCTCAGAAAAGGACAATGGATCAAGGCCAATCATATGCTGTGACTACAGTTGAAGCAGAATAATTAATGTATTGGTGATTTTGGACTCAAGGATTGTATTCTGGTTATAAGAATAATGTGATATATATAAAGATTGTACTGCAGTACTTTTTTATTTTAGTATGGTTTTAATATGATTAAGGTAATAATATTTTTAGTATGTGACAATAAGAGAAACTTTTCTTTGTTTGGGGAATCTGATGTTACAATTGATTTTGGAATTTAGAGACCTTTTAGAGAAAGTCTGGACGGAGGTATTTTGGATAACTATTAAGGTTGGAATGGATTAAGTTGAACCATGGATAGTATTTTTTAAGGATAAAGCATTTCTGAAGATTATTTTTGGAATATTATAATACTATAGTTTTAGGAAATGGACAACCTGCAGGGTGGGGAATAACCCGTCGCGTCGGACAAAGCTATAGGAATCGAACCCACAACCATAGTGCGACAGGCCTTTATTTCCTACCACTAGCCTACAGGAAGTCCGTAGTTATTACAAAATAGTTTTACTAATCTAAATGGTATGTGTTAACATTTGGAACCTTATACAATTAGGATAAATATAATATTTTTGAGTTCCGTTACCATTTGGAGTAAAAGTTTGGTTTGTGGTAAAAATTTATTAACGAATGAAAGTATACATAACAAGTATGTATATTCCCTTAAGTTCTTAGTAAATCTACTAAATAAATTCCCCAACTTTATAAAAGGTAACTTAAAACAAAAATGTTGTCGGTTAACTTTTCCAACTGGGGATTCAATGACCGTTTAACCAATCACAAGTTTGTGATTTTCTTGTGGTTAAAAATTATCCTAATCCTGTTTTCTATAACTCTCCATCAGACCTTGATGGTTTGTTTCTCCTCCATATCCATATTTTCATATAATCCTAGAATGGGCTATATCGGTTGACCTTTGTACTTATCTTTCTTTCTTTTAATGTTATATATTTATTAACCTTATTTCTGATGTGGGTTTTCCTCAAAGGTATTTTCTCTTTTCAACCTTTATTTTCAGTGAAAAATTTAAAATTGCGAGGACGCAATTTATTGAAGGAGGGGAGAATGTAACACCCCCGAGATTCCACGATACGTTTCTCATTCAATAATGCAATAGCTTGCATTGTACGCAACTTCGAGTTCTAAAACACTGCGACTAATCAAAGTAGCCGTTATGAATAGTAATAACAACTTTTTAAAATTATAGAAATTTTATATTTTAAAATGGACTTCATTTTTGGATTCGGAATATCGAAATTAGCCTATGTTGAATTTTTGGTATTTTTCTGAAAAGTTCTAATTTTTTATGAATAGTGAAAAATACTTATAACAACTTTTTAATCAAAATAATTTATTGTGATAAATTATACTATTTAGTGGTTTTAAGGTATAATTAGAATATATTTTTACCATTTTATCCAATGGTGGTCATTAGAATTAATTTAGCATTGAAATTGGACATAAATAATTGCCAATCTTTTGATATAATTTGTTTATTAAAAACACGCTATTTGTCGTAACAGCGGGAATTAATTATAAAATTAATTAATTCAACTTATATGTTTGGAATTTTGTAAAATAGACATCATTTTTGAATTCAAAATATCAATTATATCTTAGGGTGAAATTTTGGCCTTGTTCTGAAAAACTTAAATTTTTTATGAATAGTGAAACCACTAAGTGGTAGTTAAATAACTGAATTTTCGTTTAAATGAAATATTACCACTTCTGTGATTTGATTTTCAAAAATCCGACATACATGGTTTTCATTAAGAAGTAAAATGTGGTTCAATGAGATTAAAATAATTTTTTGGTGAATAGTAACTTTTAAGTTCTTAATCGCGATTAGAGGTAATTAGTGTAGTTTAAGGTACAAATAATGTTTTAATAATATGAGATGAGCAAGACACTTGTCCTACTCCTATTGGATGAGTCATGGCCGACCAAGACAACCCATGGGTCAACTTGGGGACCCCATGGAGCCACATTAGTTGGAAAATGACATTAATATATATTTATTTAATGTTAAAATTAAATTGACACAAACATGAGTTATTTTACTAAAATAGTTTTTAAGTGGGGTTACACAAGTCCTAATTTTGACTATAAATATTCATTAGAAATCTAAAACGATTTCATACATCATAGTATTTTTTTTATAATTTTTAGACATTAAATAAATTAAATTATTTATGACATCATTATGATGCAGCGATGACCTCATTATTTAACAATTTTAATAAAATGAAAAGATAATGCAAAATACAAGGCTTAAACTTGTCCAAAGACAATTTTATGGGTAGATTTCGAACCCTTATCACCTTATCCACGAATTATATAATTGCGGGACCTTTAGAATCCGAAAAGCATTGTGTAATAATGTAACATTTCAATCATTCCAAAAAAGCCCCTCCTCTCCACTTATAAAAGGCCCCAACCTCTCCCACCTTATTCACACATTCAAGCCATTTGGCTCGGCCAACCTCTGACCAAATACTCTCCCAACTTCCCCCTATTACTCCTATAAGCCTCAATTTTTGCATAACTCTTCTCAAGGAAGCCTTTGGCTCAAATCAAAAAGAGTTACCCGATTTTGAGGTAATGTCTTCTCTAATGTTGTTTTGTTTTATTTTTCTTATCCAACCCCCTAAACTCTTTTTATTCATTACTTTTGTAACAACACCAGTATCCTCAATATACTAGGATGTTTTTATAAGAAGTATTCGAGCTACACTTACACACACCTACATCTAATGGTTAAAGAACATACGGTTTCTGTGGATGGAGAATTTCTGCCACACGAAACGATGATTGTTCAACACTCATATAACACCTTCAAAGGTGGCCATTAAGATGTCACTATATTTATATATGATATAAAATATGTTTATGTTTTACTTATGCTTCTGTATTTCTCATTTATGGCATACTTTATGATTTCCATTATGGGTAAAACGCGATAATTTCATTTTAGGAAGTGCGGACTACCGCCCCCTCAAAGTGATTTGAATCGTTAATGCCATATGTGGGATGTATAAAGGATGAAATAAATGATATTATACACTATATTATACTGTAATTATATTATAAATTTATATCATTATGATTTAATTCCATTAAATACGAAATAGAAATGAAAGTAGCGTTCATGCGTACGTACGGCTTACCGTCTCCATGAATGGTGCATTTCATTTCATACCTCTAAATGTTACGTGACATTATGAATGAATGTATATACTGTATATATGATATATATGATATCTAAATCATGAATATAATTCTGGATATAATGGATATTTCACCACATGAACAACTTGTATTTATAAGAAGTTTATTTTTGACTCAAGTACCAAAGATCGACAAAACGACCATTATTAACTTAAATAATTAAATAATGTTCATAACATGGTAATAAGGGATATAAAAGGAATAATGAACATGAAAAAGGTTCTTAAGTAAATAGAAATTAACTCTAGTTTATTATTCATGAGGTTAAAGAACGGTCGAGTCATGACAAGACGCAAGGTAAGGTAATTTCTTAACCCAATTTTCATTCTTTGGGTTAATCTCCTAATTTCAAATTATGTCATGATATTATTATGTCCTATATTGTATTTGTACATTATTTATGTGTACTTATAGTGAATACACATTATAGATGTACTTTATTTAAAAAAATGATCTTTTTTAGGACTTCGTCTCAATCCCCTTTCATTGAGGCATATTTGGTTTTATACAAAAGTTTCTTTTATACGGTGTATAAACCCATTTGACTTTTACGTTTATTAAAAAGGAATCTTTTTTATACGAAGCGTTTTACTAAATGATAAAAAGGGAATGTTTTTATTTCCGTACTTATGCGGCGACAACGACTTCTCCGCCACCGTGACCATTATTTGAGTTTTGGCTTCCTCTACAAGCCATCATTTTTTTAATGAAAAATAAATACAAAGTTTTAACTTTCATTTATTTTATTGAAAATGGTTTTGAAAGCGTTTTTATTATATCAATGTGTTGTATTTATATTTTGTGATTGAAATGTGGAAATGTTATGTTTCCTTTATGCATGTTTTATGTGATACGATTATGTTATGGTTTATGATATGTTTAAACCTATTCATATGAGGAATGCATTGGACTTAATAAGTGACGGGTGTAGCCCGCTATAGCTCCTCGATGCATCGGCAGGTCTCATGAGACAAACTAGTGTCTTGGCACGAGGCCTTGACAAAATCTTATTTTTGGTCTTGGCACGAGGCCTTGGCTACGTGGTTATGATAGTCTGGCATTATGCATTCCATCATTATGAAAGTGGTTATTGATATTGCATTTGATTATTCGACCAGTAGAATATCCATGTGAAGAAGTGAATGTCATTATCTCATTTTACTTTTGCCATATTATGTTGAAGTTCAAGTTTAAAAGGCTTTTTTTTAGTTATACATTGCCTTAAATGTTAATGTTTATTTATGAAAGCTTATTCTATATTGTTAACCTTAATGAGCATCTGAGCTCACCCCTTTCAATGTTTTAATATTTTCCAGGATGTGAAGAAGTATGTTATGAATGACCTGCAGGGATAGTCCGAAGAGGATCGAAGTGTGGACTATGGAGACTATGTTATTATAGTTTTTCACTTTGTGATGTAATGTAACATTTATGAATGTATCTAGTGTTTCCAAGGCTACTAAACTAATAGGTCTTTTGAGACTTGATCTTTTGTGATCATGCCAATGTTACGAAGTAATGCACCGGCTCTGGGTAGCTGGGGTCGGGGCGTTACATAGAGTGAATCTAATCGCGTCGTGGAGATGGTAGTCCGTACGTATGAACAAGCGATGATATCATTTCAATTATTATTGAATAGAATTGGAGTGAATGGTATAATATATCAGAATCATTATGATGTTATAATAACCATATATAGTTATTCTTTACACCATTATACCCATCCATGTAAGTTGTTGATGGAAAAACAGATTACACCATGGCGTGGAAACAGTATTCCGTACGTATGCACGTGCGGTGATTTCATCTTCCGTAGGATGGATAGATGGTGAAATAGGGTTGTTTTATACTTATAGTAACATATCAGTATATTATTGGTTCTAATGTTATTACTTCATAATGAAACAACTAATGAAGAAGAAGTGGAAGAAGAAATAAAGGTGAAAGAATTGGTAACGAACATTACACCTTCTTTGAAGGGCCTCTTTGATACCTCCTCTTAGGGCACTAAAATTGGAATTTGAAGAATACCAGGACCTCTAGGATGTTTCTAGGGAAGTGGAGAAGAGAATTGGTCCGGGTTTGGCTGAGCTACAAGGCTCAAAATGGTGTGAGGAAGAGAGGGAGGATGTGCCCTTTTATAAGGGAGGAGAGGGGTACCTTAGGAAAAACTAAACATATTAATTTATTATAAAGTAATATTCGGTTTTTAATAGCTCCAAATTGATTTATTTCTAAGATAAGGTGGGTATGGGTCTAAATCCTCTCATCTAATAGAATATACACAATTTAAGGTTTCTATTTTAACCTTTTCATTTAGATTTAACTTTAAGTTAAATAATTTTTCTTTTACCGTGTCTTCTTGTTTTCTTACACTATAAGGTTAATGAACATACTATAAAAAGACAAAATAACCTCAAGTTGTTTAATTTTAATTTATATAACCTTATATAAGTCATCTGGCAGAACCTTAGATTTTTAGGAATAAAATAACAATTAATAATATAATATTTTCTTAAAAAACTATTTTGTGTCAATTTTGACACTATTTGGTAATTGATTTTTGTGAAAATTATAAAAGAATGATTAGTTCGAAAAAAGTTACCTAAATAAATACTAACATTTCATATCCACCTAGAAAATTAGTGGAATTCATAAAAGGTCTCAAATTCCATTTATTTGGGTATTTATAACATTAATTATGTCAATATTTCATTAATAATATAATTACTGCATCATAATTATGTCATAAATAAATTAAATTACTTAATTTCTAAAAATCATAAATAAAATACCATTATGTAGGAAATCTTTTTATATTTCTAATGAATAATTATAGTGTAATTTATCTTATGTATAAAGCTTTATTAAAAATGATTTAGTTATTAAACTTTGATTTTAACTATTTTAACCCTTCTTTAAATAAATTAATAATAAATGTCCTAATCTAAAACAAGTGGGCCTAAATAGTCATATTTTATTCCTAAAGATGTTTTTGTTCGAATTAATCTTATCCAATAGAATTAGGACATGTGTTATAGTAATAATAATATCATTTATACCCTTAATTACCCTATTTACATGTAACCGTAGTAAAAAAAGTAAAAAATTACTATTCACCAAAAATTATTTTAATCTCATTGAACCACATTTTAGTCCTTGATATTAACCGTGTCTCTTGTATTTTCAAAATTCCACTAACAGAAGCGGTAAAATTATGTTTTATGTGAATTTGCAACTTCTCCTAGAAGGTGCGTAAAAGATGGTGAAAAGTTCAATAAAATTTTTATATATCTAAAATTATTATAAAATGACTCCAATGACATAAATTGAACTTATATAGGTATTATGTATCAATTTTGACCTAAAATAAATTTAAATAAAATAAATAATTATTTAAATAAAAAGTCGGTTTTTGTATAGTAACCCAGTGTTTTCACTATTCATCAAAAATTGAAAGTTTTCAGAAAAATAGAAAAAATTCACCCTAGGCTAATTTTGATACTCTGAATCCAAAAATGAAGTCCATTTTGAAAGATAAAATTTATAAAATTTCAAAAAGTGGGTATTACTATTAATAACGGCTAGTTTATATAACATATCGTTGTTTAGAGAAACTTGGTATCACATACAACACACATTTTTGGGGAAGGTCGTGATTGTGTATAGTGCAAGCCAAGTTAGGGATAAGTGTCGTGCAAGCTCCTTTTGGTGTAGCATACAACACAAGACATCAATGTAATTAAAAAGAATATTTTTCATAAAATCTCGGGGTGTTACACAACCCATGGAAGGTTGATCTGTGTTCTTTATAATAATAAAAAATGGGGTAAATCTGAGAAATCAAGCATAAATTCCCCTACCCTGTATTCATTTGAAGGTGATACAGAAGAATATGGAGTGTACACGTTCGAAGGTATTCATCAATGCCTTTCGTCACCTGTTGATTCCCTCAACTTCTGTCACTCGATCATTTTTTTCATCATAGCAGAAAGTCATCAGTACTTCATCGGAGCTTCCTCCCATAGCTCTCCCAAAATCCCATCCCGAGGATCGATTAAATAGAGGAGATGATAGAGTAAACACACCTCACAATTAATGAGGTTAATTAATGTGTATAATTAATGAAACTCGTCAATTCTTTCAATGGTGTGGCTAGACATTCTTTTAGTTTCTTCCAATGGTGTAGTTACACAAAAAAGTGTCAAATCATTAAATATCTAGACGTTGCACAGTGGTCCCACAAATATTTGTCCAATGGTTTGAAAAAACAAAAATAAAATAATCATCAATTATTTTTTTAATTATTTTTTTGTAATGTTCCTGTAATTAACTTTTCCGTACGACCCTTTATGGTCATCATTAAGATTCCAATAAGAGAATCCCAGTGCTTCATATTCAATGGTTCTCTCATATTTTTAATCCACAAACTGGTTCAAATGCTAGAAAACATCACCTTCATGTTTACTGATCGTACATAAAAAAATTTTAAAAATTCCCTTCTGGGCTCTCCGGGACTCAGAAACAGGTGCCGTAAATTTTCACAGACTTGTAATAATCCCAAATAATTTTGAAATCATCTATATATATTTTCGCGGTCGTTACATTCTATCCACCTTAGGGATTTTCATCCATGAAATATACAACAAAACTAGGGGAACAAATGGGGGTACTGAGCATGTTTATGAGCCTCCATATCCCATGAGTTATCATGTAGATTCCTTTGATTCCAATGAACTCGCACCAAAGGAATCAACCACCCATGAAGGACCCACTCTTTTCAATCCTCTATCTCCATCGGGAACTCTTCAAACGTAGCCCCATCGTTGATGTCTAGCTCACCCCATTCGATAACATATGATATATCATGCACACACCACCTCAGTAGGGGCATATGGAAAAAAAATTCACCTGATGTATTTGTGGGGTAAGAGAATTATGTTATGACACCTCACGTACTCTGACGAGTATCTACAAAGCTCTGATGATCCTCATAGATATCTTGTCGCCCTGGCTAATCCCCCATAATCCTCATCAGGGTGAGACCCGTAATAATACATGGTCTCCATCCTCAAAGTCCAAGGGTCTCCATATCTTATCGACATAATACTTTTACTGGCTCTGTGCAGTCTTCATCTTCTCCTAGATGATCTGAACCTTCTTCATGTAAGCATGTACCTTCACTAGAACCATAAGGGATGACTCCCCTGGGTCTGCCCAACATAGTGGTGATCTTCAAGGTCCCCATGCATGGCCTCAAAAGGATCCATATTGATGGTGGAGTGATAAATGATATGGCAGGAGAACTTCATGAGTGGCTGGTGGTCCTACCAAATGTAGAAAATGTCAAGAACAAAAGTATGAAGCATATCCTCAAGTGTTTGTATTGTCTACTATGTCTGAACATCTATTTGAGGATGAAAGACCGTTTTCAAGAGTAGTTGAGTCCTGAATGTCTCCTGCAATCTCTTCCTCAAGAGAGATTTAAAACGTGCATTTCAATATGATATGATCATCAATGGAACACCATTAAGTCATATAGTCTTTTGTATGTAGATATGTCCCATGCTATCTAATGATCCCTTCTCTTGGATGGGTAGGAATTGGGAAGACTTTGTGCGTCATTCAATGATCACCCAGATGGAATCGTGGCCCCTAGTCGTACATGGTAGTTCTGTCATAATGTCCATGGATATACCATCCCACTTCTATCCTGGTACCTCAAGTGGTTGACCTATGCCTGATGGTACCTGATTCTTGGCCTTCACTTGCTAACAAATGATGCATCGTGGTATGAACTATGCCACCGCTTTCTTCATCCTGGGCCAAAATTACTAACGCTGAAGGTACTATTACATATTTTTTACTCCAGGACGTACTGCCAAATGGGATCTATTGAAATCCTTCAACACCTCCTCTCATAGAGTCATTGTTACCATGGTGCGACCTCTGAAAAGTATGATGTGCTCCCCACTATTAGAAAATACTTCAGGAGACTTTCCTAAGGACATCTGAGCACATCGGGCCTCATAGTCAACATATCCTTGCTGAGCCTCCTAAAATCGCTGATTGAGTGGGAGAGTGGCATTCATTGACTTGTCATAGGCTGCTCCATCTGTATCCATGAAAGATATCTGTAACGCGGCTAGATGCTCTGACGCCTCACTCAGCAACTGTAGATCAGACCTCTTACTGAGTGTATCTACTACTATGTTCCCCATCCCAGGAGTGTAGAATATCTCAAAGTCATTGTTCTATAAGAACTCCATCCATCACCATTGTCTGAGGTTCAGGTCCCTCTGTGAGAATATATACTTGAGACTCTTGTGATATGAGTAAATAGTAAATCATTCACCTATAAATTAGTGTTGCTGCATATTCAGAAAAAATACTAGTACTGCTAACTCCAGGTCATTGGTAGCATACTTATTCTCATGCGGTCTCAACTACAATGATCCATAGGTGATCACCACTTGCTCCTGCATCTGGACACAACCTAGTCTTGTCCCTGATGTGTTGTTGTAGACCATATACCCCACACCCACTTCCTTTTTCCTCAAGATGGGAGCACTCATCAGTCTTCACCTCATCTCCTGGAAACTCTACTAGCACTTATTCATCCACAAGAATGGATTCTCCTTCTATATCAAGTATAATAAGGGTGTTTCAACCTAAGAGAAGTTAGGTACTAATCTCCGGTAGTAGGCATCCAATCCCAAGATACTCTGCACCTCGGTCACATGCCTTGGTGGCTCCAAAGAAAAAATCTCCTCAATCTTATTTGGATCCACTACAAATCCATCCTTTGAGATGACATGCCCAAGGAAGGGCACGTCTCATCATGACCCGTCCCCTGGGGCCTCTGCGGTGACTACCCCAAGCCCGCCTTCCATAGGTGAGGGGCTAGCGACTAGCACCGAAAAGCATAATCCCTAAAACTGGGAAGGAATTTCCTTTATAACCTGTAAACACATGAAACCAAGCACACAACAAGATATTTACACAGGTAAACTGAATAGTAAACAGAGTGAGTAAAGTAGGAAAAAGGGGATAGAATACAAACCCAACTAAAAATTACAGGAAACCGAAAAGGATACAACTGATGATAGAGAAAATAAATCTACTAGATTGTACCCCGAGTTTCCTACCTGAATGGTAGGTACAGATCACCTCTTTATCAGTCCACGTCCACCAATCTCCTCTATGTACCAACACACCATATGGTCAACCTCTAGGTAACGTTCAGTCCTGGTACTCTCATCCTCAAGCAGTGTTGTCCGACATCTACATCCAACACAACAAGGTGCGGGCATAGCCCGTGAAGGGGTGAGTATAACAATACTTAGTAGGGACCCAAGACCCTTAAGTTCTCACAAAATCCACCATGGATATGCAACAAAATATGAAAATAATAGACAACCCTACTTAGTATATTCCCTTACATATACCTGAGTTATCATGTAATCCATCTCAAATAGAAAGAAACACTGAGGTTCTGACTCAGCTCACAAAAGGTATAACCTAGGTACAATAGTAGAGATGATTAGTTATATCTACTGAATCATCTTACTATTTTAAGAGGCTCTGCTACAGACCATTATATAATCTCTGGGAGCTAACCGACACAGGATCTCTAGGTGCTTACCCACACAGGATTGCTGGAGCAGACCCACACATGATCGCTACGAGGTGAACCATACATGATCACTAGGAGATGACCCACACAAGATTTCTAGGAGGTAAGACACATATGATAGCTAGGAGCTGGCCCACACATGATTTCTAGGAGACGACCCACATAGAGTTGCTAGATGTTGACCCACACATGATCTGTTAAGCTGACGCACACAAGATCGCTAGGATCTCACCCACACATGATCACTGGAGCTGACCCACAAAGGATGGAAAGGATATGACACTCACATGATCGTTAGGAGCTGAACCACACTGGATCGATGGAGCTGACCCACACAGGATCGCTAGGAGCTGACCCCCACATGATTGGTAGGAGCTGACCCCCACAGGATCGCTAGGACAACACTCTTCTCGTCAAGGACAACTACTAGGTTTCCACAGTAGGCTTTCTTGTCTCCGGGAGAGTCTTCTTCCCAAGCCACAGGTTGATTATCCAACTGCCATGATGTCCCCTGAACACGTATCTCAAATTACCACCACATCATTGGGGTCTAAACATATCAAACGGCGTGTCAATCGGATGCCTGGTCTGTGAGTTACTACCCTTTTAGTCCTGGGGGCCTGGTTGGATTCTTTCTTGAACCAACCTGACTGTACCCCATCATAACCCAAATCTCTAGTGGGGTAAACTCTAAGAGACTGTCTAGCTCCAAGATTTCTATCAACATGGATGGTTCATCAAACAGACGTTTGATGCTAATGTTATGGTCAAATGATTGTAAATGGGTCGGAGTGGGCCCAAGTCCTGTCTGACCCAGCCCAACCCCTCCTGGGAAGACCCAGTTCGGGTTGAGTCGGCCTAACATGCGAGGTCCATCTCGGCCCACTAGATGCTTCCCAACAGGCCGTGAGGGGCCACAGAGGGTAACAGGTGATCGCGAAGGGTGCTGCCAGGGCGCAAGGCCGTGGAGGCGGCTCGGTCGGGGCTGTTCGGCTGGAAGGGAGATAGTGGCTTGGGTGGTGGCTTGGCTCGGACGACAATGGCGGCTCGAATGGTGTCTTAGCACGGTGGCGGCAGATCGGTGGTGGCTCGGCCCAAACAGTGGAGGCGGCTCAGCCCGGACGATGGTGGCAACTCGGATGGCTGCAACGACCTGTCTTGGACGACGGTGGCAGCCCGGGCGGCGGTGGAGACCCAGCCTGGACGACGACAATGGCTTGGACAGATGGGGTAGCTCGAGTCGGCACGGCTACGAAAGGGACAGAGCAGCAAATTCCACTGGGCGGTGATGGATATCGGGCGGCGATGGCCGCCGGGTGGTGGGGGCTGTGGACATCGGAGCGCTGTGGGGCACAGAGGCCGCGGGGTAGCAGGGAGTTGTGCCTTCGTCGGTGGTTCTCGAGTTCCACCGATGCGGACCCCTGGAACCGGTTTTCGTCACAAATGTCGCCTTCTTCCATGACAAAGGATACACCATTCAAGAAGAACGACAAAGGGGTTGGTCAATGTTTGTTTGGACCACACCCTCCACGTTTGAGCGGTATAAATCTGCTCAACAAGAACAAGAACATGTATGGAATATATTTAAGAACTTCAATTCCCAAAACCCTTGTCAATCACTAATCCAATTCCCACAAAAGAAACATAGAAGAGAAGAACTTGGGAAGAAACCCATACCTCATTTGATTCGTCGATGGAGATTGCGAGGGAGAAGATGATTTTTTTGCGGAGGGGAATATGATAATCGATTGGAGACGTCCCACAATAGAGGATGTCATGAGGAAGAAATTTGGAGTTGAGGGCGTTCTTCGTTGGCGTTCTTCGTTGGAGAGCTTTCTCCCAAGTTCTCCAACGCTCTCTCTTTTGCCAAGCCTTTTCTCCAATTCCACCAAAATGAAACGGTTTCCCAATATATTAGATTATTAAATATATTATTTGGTTTATTGGAAAAAATTCAAAATATCCTAAATTAATTAAATTGAGTTTCCATCATAAATTATGGAGGAGTTGTAGAGGATCTCCCACATTTAATAGGAAGTTTGAGGGTTTCCCATTAAGGGTGATTTCAAGGGGGTTTATACCTCGGATGGTCCCCACTACCATAACCTCTAATAGGAGGTTTGTTCGGGTAGTCCCCACTATCAAAACCTATCATGGGAGGTTTAGTTCTGGTGGTCCCCCGCTCTAAACATTATCATAGAATAAAAATAAAAATAAAAGCTAAAAAAGTTATTTTATTTTTTTCTTTTACAAATATGTGAAAAGCTAACATCCACCCTCGACCTACAACGGTCGAGGTTAAGGTCACATTAAGTGAATATCAGTATTGCGAGTTCAACAGTGCCCTCAGATTTCAATTTCGAGCATCGGTTCAAAAGATAGGAAAACCCGCTCACACGTTTAATGAACTTACTCGAAATTATGTTCAGAAATTCATTCTGGGCACTCCGGGCCTCAAAATTATGCACCGTCAATTTTTGCAGACATGTAAAATTCCAATTTAAATAAATGAATTACATAGATATTCCAGGTCATTACATTCTCCCCACCATAGGGCTCTTCATCCCCGTAAGACACAACTCAAAACTAGGAAAACAAGTGAGGGTACTCAGCATGAATCTGAGCCCCCCACTCCTATTTGGTCTCCTGGAGGTTCCTGTGCTGCCAACGAATGCGCACCAGAGGTATCAACCTCCAACTAAGGACCTGCTCCTATCAATCATCAATCTCCACTAGAACCTCTGTAAAATTCACCACATCTTCGATGTCCAGCTCACCATGGTCGATGATGTGAGAAGGGTCAGGCACATATCTCCTCAAATGGGATACGTGGAAGACGTCATGCACCCAGTGCAACTGAGGTAGAAGACCTAAGAGGTAATCAACCTATCCACCTCTGTTTAGGACTTCAAAAGTTCTAATGATCCTCAGATATAACTTTCCACCTCGGCCAAATCTCAGTAAACCTCATCATGGTGAGGCCCGTAGAAAGACGTTTTCACTATCCTCGAACTTCAGAGGTCTCTGTCTCCTATCAGCATATGAAATCTTCCTGCTCTCTGTAGTCTCCATCTACTCCTAGATGATTTGCACTTTCTCTGTGGTAGACCGTACCATCTCTAGTCCCATGAGAGCTGGCTCCCCTGGGTCAGTCCAACACAAAGCTGATCTGCAAGGTCGCCCGTACAAGGCCTCAAAAGGTGTCATCCTAATGGTGTAATGATAAATATTGTTGTATAAACACTCCAAAAATGTTAAGTGATCCTCCCAGATGCTACCGAAATCAAGAACACAAGCATTTATCATGTGCTCGAGGGTTTGAATGGTATGCCCAGTCTGACCATCCATTTAAGGATGGAAGGCAGTGCTCCAGTGAAGCTACGTCCAAAAAGCCTCCTACAACCCCTTACATAGCCAGGAAGTAAAACTTCCATCACGAACGGAGACAAGAGTAAAGGGTAATCCATGTAGTTACAAAATCTTCTACACATAGAGGAATCCCAAGATATATACGAACCCCTGTTCTCTGATTAGTAGGAAGTGGGCCGACATGGTGAGTCGATCGATGTTCACCTAGATAGAATCATATCCCCTGGATGTACATGGAACTCATGTCACGATGGCCATGGATATCCCATCCCACATCCACTCTGGGACATCTAATGTCTAAACCAAGACTGCTGGTACCTTATGCTATGCCTTCACTTGTTGACAAGTAAGGCATTGAGAGAAACAATCCGCTACTAATTTCTTTATTTCCGGCCACCAGTGCTGTCGTCGGAGATCCTGGTACATCTTCTCCACTCCTAGATGTACCGCAAGGGGGGATGTGTGGAACACCCTAAACACATCACCCCGAAGTGACACTGGTACCATGGTACATCCTATGAATAGGATGATGTTCTCCCTACCTTCAAAAAATCCATCCGGTGCCAATCCTATGGATATTTGAGCACGTCGTGTCTCATAGTGACCATCCCTACACTGCGCATCCCAGACTCACGAAAGAAGTGGGGGTGTGACTATAATAGACTAAAGAAATGCTGATCCATATCTATCCACAAATTTTATCTACAAAGAGGCTATCTAATCTTTCACATCGACTAGAAACTGTATACCTGTTCTCCTGCTGAGTTCATCTGCTACAACGTTCCCCATCCCCAAAAGACTATCACTAAGTCATAGTCATGTAGGAACTCAAGACAACATCATTGTCTTGGGTTCAGGTCTTTCTGGGAGGATATTTACCTAAGACTCTCTTGATCAGAGTACACGGTAAAATTCTCTCCCATCAATTAATGTTGCCACATAATCAAGGTGAAGACCACTGCTACTAAATCCATGTAATTGGTAGAAAAGTTCTTCTCATGTTGTCTCAGATGTCGAGAACCATATGTGATCACCGCTCTCTCCTGCATCAAGATGTATCTAAGCCCGATCCCTGATGCGTCACAGTATAATACGTAGCCTATGCCCTCCTCCGGTAGCCTCAAGATGGGTGCACTAGTTAGACTCTGCCTCAAATTGTGAAAACTCTACTGGCATCTCTCCGACCAGATGAAGGGTAACCCCATCTTCGTCAATTCTAATAGAGGTGCAATAACACTGGATAGATATGGAACAAAAATCTTGTAAAATCTAGCCAAACCCATGAAACTTCGTAACTCTATCACACACCTGGGTGGCTCCCAAGAAAGTAACGCCTCAATCTTCACTGAATCCACTACAAATCCAGCCATCGATATCACATGTCCCAGAAAGTGAACCTCTCAGATCTAGAACTGGCACTTCAATAGCTTACCATAAATCTAGTGATCTCAGAGTGTGTCTAGTAATACTTGTAAATGATAGGCATGATCCTCCTCAGTAGTCTAGTTGATCAGAATTTTGTAGATGAAGACTACTAAAAAGCGATCTAGGTAAGGCTGAAAGATCATGTTCATGAGTCCCATGAACACTACTGGAGCATTGGTCACACCGAATGGCACAAACAAGAACTTGTAATGGTCATATCGACATCTGAATGTCATCTTCTACAAATCCTTGTCTTGTACTCTGAGATGGTGACAACCTAATCTGAGGTCTATATTTGTGAACCACCATGCTCCCTTTAGCTAATCAAAGTGATCGTCCATCCTCAGGAGTGGGTAGTTGTTCTTCACGGTCACCTGGGTCAGGCGTCGGTAGTAGAAAAAAAGTCTAAAGCTCCCATCCTCTTTCTTGGTAAACAAAATTGGGGCTTCCAAAGGTGAAACATTGGGCTAAATGAATCATTTCACCTGTAAGGCCTCCATCTGTACCCGTATCTCACGAAGATCTGCAGGAGCCATCTGATATGCTGGTGTAGATATTGATGTCTTACCAGGGTACTAGTCAATGTGAATGTCCACCTCTCTGTGTGGAGGTAGACCCGAAACATCATAAGGGAAGACATCTAGGTAGTTGTCCACCACTACAGGATAACCAGGACTCTCCACATCAACTTCTCCAAGGGTATGGCTAGCCAACTGATGAGTGATCAGCTGAACTCTCCTCCGCGTTAGCCCATCATGTGTTGCAAATGATCCCTTACCACAAGTGAAGTTAATCATGGTCCCATCCATGCAGACACAGCACACATTGCACCTAATAGATTCAATATGAGGATCGACTTCAGATAACCAGTACATACCAAATATGACGTCATAAGGCCTCGACGCTACTTATAAGAGACCCCAACCGAATATCTTGCCTCCTATAGTAAGATCTCACTTTTGGAACTAGTGCGTAATCATCAAATCTGCTCTTATAGGAGTCTCTAGACATAAGGATCAAGCCAACTGCTCCGTTAGAATCTCTGAGTTCCGAACAAGGGGAGTGGCAATAAAAGAATGATGAGAACCTGTGTCTATAAGTACTACTGCTACGGTGGTGTTGACACAGATCTTACCTTGTATCATCTCTAGAGCACCATAATCATAGGCCCCAGCTTCCTCGAGCAGAGATCTCCCCTATCCACCTACTCCCTGCAGTCGGGGTGAACCTCCTGCTGGTGGTGACGATAACATCTCCAATCGTTGTCCATCGCCAGCCGCACGGACAGCTCCTCTACCACGTACACCTACCCCCTGCGGACATCCTCGGTCGAACCTCTGTCTCCATCTGGGAGGTCCTTCGACCATATTTTGATCATCCCTATGATGGGTCGGACAGTCATGAATCATGTGACCCTGCATATCGTATGTGTAACACTGCCCGCTCCAGGCATAATGGTCTCTGTCTCGGGTTCCTTGCACAACCAACCCTGAATCCTATGGTCATCAACTTATAAGTCTTGTCCACTTGGACCTCTGTGTAATATTTCTTCGTCCAGCTACAGAAGACTCCGCTACATGATGGCTGGTGGTGGGTTTCACGGCTGGCGACTGCTCAGCAAAGAAACACTCCACTAAGAGGGATCCTTCTAACACCCCCTCCTGCATCGGAATGTTGAGTGATATCATTGAACCCATGATCTCTCTTCTGAGCCCCTGCTCGAAGGTCCGGAACCTGAAAAATGGGTCATGCACCATATCTGTGGAGTAGAATGAGAGGTCAGTGAATCTCGCTGAGTACTACGCCACAGTCATGCTGCCCTGCTTTAGATGAAGTAGCTCTTGAATGTGCACTGTGGGAAGAGTCACTAGAAAAGAATCTGCCCAGAATAGGCTCTCGATGTCTGCCCAGGGAAGCGTCACCTCGCCGTGAACCTGGAGCATCAAGCTCCCCATCTACCTGCTGATGCCTATAGAAGGCTGGCGGTAAGGATCACCATGAGATCGGTTGGTGTCCCTACCAGTCGGAAAACTATCATTATGTCCTCCAACTAATCCTCAGCTTCCTTTGGGTCAATCTCTCCCATAATCTTGGGTGGCGTATGGCTCCAGAACATGTTAAATGCGCTCAAATGTCGTGCACTGTCTATTGGTGGGGCCGATGACATCGGTGGCCCAACGTGTAATGGTACCGCTAGTGCCTCTGATGGTGCCTCTATTGGAAGAGGGCCCTATACCGAGGCCTCATCGCTCAGTGGGATATCAATGCGTGCTACTCTTGGAACCCTAGATGGCTATTTGAGTGGAGGAATCATTTAAAGAATCAAGTGCGCCATGTTCAATACTCTATTCCTGATGAGCTGACTCAAAGAGTTCACCAAGAAGACTCTTGAAAACACACACAATTAGAGTTTTCATGCACTGAGTCTGAAATCATAAGTCAGAGTCATGGTGTATGGATACATCAGCTGCCACATTAACAATATATTACCAAAACTAATAATCACATACACTACACATAACAATATTTCCATTAAAATAAAGATCAGAGTGATATGTTCAATAGTAGAACCGACTCCTCTGATACCAATTTGTCACAACCAGTCCCCCGGGTCCCGTGACGTGACTACCCCAAGACCGCCTTCCCTAGGACAGGGGCTGGAGACTATTACCGAAAGGCGTAATCCCCAAAACCGGTAAGGTATTTCCATTATAACATGTAAACACACACATCCAAGCACACAAAACGAAATGAACACAAGTAAATTGAATAGTAAATAGAGTGAGTACAGTAAGAAAAAAAGGGCCAGAATACAAACCCAACTGAAAAGTACAAGAAACTGAAATACCATACAACTGAAGAAAGTGAAAAGACGCCTACTAGATCATCCTCTGCGGTTCCAACCTGAAGGGTAGGTACAGATCAACTCCTCATCACCCCACTTCCATTCATCTCCTCTGCGTACCAACACACCATACGGTCCACCTCCGGGTACCGTCCTGTCCTGGTACTCTCAGCCTCAGTTAGTGCTGTCCGTCATCTTCATCCAACACAACAAGGTGCGGGTATATCCCGTATAGTGGTGAGTATAACGATACTCAGTAGGGTCCCCAATACCCTTAAGGTTTCATATAATCTACCAAAGATAAAACAAAAAGTGTGAAAATAATAGATAACCCTACTTAGGTATATTCCCATACATATACATATGTTATCATGTAATCCATCTCAAACATGAAGAAACACAAATGTTATGACTTAGCTCACACAAGCTATAACATATGTACGATAATAGGGATGATTAGTTATATTTACTGAATATTATTACTCCGTTAAGAGGCATTGTTACTTACCTGCATAGAATTGCTAAGAGCTGACCCAGACATGATCATTAGGAGCTGACCCACACAAGGTCACTAGAGCTGACCCACACAGGATCGCTAGGAGCTGAACCACATTGGATAACTAAGAGCTGACCCCCATAGGATCACAAGGAGCTGACCCACCCAGGATCAATAAGAGTTGATCCACAGAGGATCGCTAGGTGCTGACCCACACAGGATCGGTATAGCTGACCCACATAGGATCGATAGGAGCTGACCAACACAAGATCACTGGAGCTAACCCATACAAGATCACTAGGAGCTGACCCACAGAAAATCTCTACGAGCTGAACCACATAGGATTGCTTGAGATGACCAACACAGGAACTCTTGGAGCTTACCCACACAAGATCGTTGGCACTGACCCACAAAGGATCACTAGGAGATAAACCACATAGGATCCCTAGAAGCTGACCCACACAAGATTGCTGGGAGAGCACTCTTCTCATCACAACCAGCTACTGGGGTTCTGCACTAGGCTTGGTCGTCTCCAGGAGAGTCTTCTCCCCAAGCCACTAGTCAATCTCCAATATCCACGATTTCCCTTGAATAAGTATCTCCAAGGACCACCACGTCATAGGGGTCTCAATGCAATAGACCGTGCATCAATTGGATGCCCAGTCTTTGAGTTATTGGACTTTTAGTCATGGGGGCCCAGTTGGATTTGTGCTTTATCCAACCTGACCATACCCCATCTTAACTCAACTCTCTAGTGGGGTATACTCAAAGGTACTGTCTCGCTCCATGATTTCCAACGCCACTGATGGTTCATCAAACGGACGTCCAGTGATAATGTTATGGTCAAAAGAATGTAAATGGGTCATAGTGGGTCTGAGTTCGGTCTGACCCGGTCGAACCAACCAAGCCTGACCTGGCCGGGGCCGAACCGGTTTGGGTGGACCTGGCATGGGCCAACCTTATTTGGGTCGACCCGGCCTGACTCGGTGGATCTGGATCAGCCTGCTGGGTTGCCCGACCCGTTGATTTCGGCCCAACCCTCTTGGTCTAGCCCGGTAGGCCGTGAGGGGCCGCAGAGGGACACATGTGATCGCACAGCTACAGAGGGTACTACGAGGACACAAGGACACATATGCGCCTCAACTGGGGTGGTTTCGCTAGAATGGTGGAAGTGGCTCAGGCGTCCGCTCGTCCCAGATGGCATCGATGGCTCGGCCTAGGTAGTGGTGGCGGATCAGACGGCGGCAAGGACTCATCCTAGACAACGGTGGCGGCTCAAGCGGCGGCGGTGGCTCAGCCCGGATGGCGGTGGTGACTCGGCCCGATAGCGGTGGCTCTGGTAGGCTCGGTTGAGAAAGACACGGAGCGGCAGAGGCCGCGGGGCAGTGATGGCCACAGGGTAGTGGTGGCCGCAGACGGCGGAGCACCATGGGGCACAGAGGCCTTGGGCCGGCTGGGGGCCGTGACTTCATTAACAGTTCACGATTTTCATCAGTGTCGACCACCGACACCTGTTGCCATCACCAAAGTCTCCTTCTTCTATCATGATGGATACACCATTCAAGAAGAATAGCAGAGGGGCCTGGCCATGTTTTTTTGGCCCACTCCCTCAGCTCAGCTCAACAAGAACAAGAACATGTATAGAAGATATTTAATAACTTTAATCCCCACAACCATTGTCAATCAATATTCCCATTCCCTAAAAAGAATCATAGAAGTGAAGAACATGGAAACAAAACCCCTACCATGTTCGATTCATTGATTGAGATCATGAGAGGTAAGATGAAATCATTGGTGAGGGGAAGATGATCGTCGATTGAAGATGTCCTACATTGGAGGATGTCTCAAGGAAGAATGTCAAAGTTGAGGTTAGCATTCTTCGTTGGCGTTCTTCGTTGTAGAGATTTCTCCCATGTTCTCCAATGCTCTCTCTTTTTCCATGCCTTTTCTCTAATTCCCCCAAAATGAATATGTAGCCCTTGATAATAGATTATGAAATCTATTTTTTAGTTTTTTGGACCAAATTCAAAACATCCTGAATTAATTAATATTAGTTTCCATATTAAATTTTGGAGGAGTTATATAGGCTCTCCCACATTTAACACGAAGTATGAGGGTTTCCAATTAAAGGGAGTTCAAGGGGGATTATACCTTTGGTGTTCCCCACTACTATAACCTCTCATGGGAGGTTAGTTTGGGTGGTACCCACCATCATAACCTCTCATGGGTGGTTTAGGTCTAGTGGTCCCCACTTCTCAACATCCACATGGAATAAAAAGAAAAATAAAAGCTACACAATTTTATTTTATTTTATTCTTTCATGAATATGTGAAAATCTAACTTCCACCCTCGACCAACTACGGTCGAGGTGAAGATCACTTTAAGAGAATATTGACACTGTGAGTTCAACGGTGCCCTCATATTTCAATTTTGATCACCGTTTGAAAAGTTAGAAAAACTCACCCGCACGTTTACTAAACATACCCGAAATAATGTTCAAAAATTCATTCTGGGCACTCCGGGCCTCAGAATTATGTGCCTTCAATTTTTGTGGTTTCAAAAAATTCATATTTATTTAAAAAAATTACATGGAGAATCCGGGTCTTTACACATCTGGTATCTATAACTAGAACATCAAGAGCATGTAATAATGATGGTGCTCACAGAGTGTATCTAGAACTATCTACAGGTATGTGGAATGCTCCTCTTCAGACACTGAGTACACTAATATGTTGTCAAAGAAGGATTCCAATTTGAAATCTAGGTAAGGCTAGAAGATATAGTTCATAAGCCCCTTGAACACTGCTGGAGCATTAGTCACACCGATGAACATCACCAAGAATTGATAATGGCCATACCGACATTTGAAGGTTGTCTTTTGTATGTCCTCATCCATTACCTGGAGCTGATGATATCCTAATATGAGGTATATCTTTGAAAACCACCGTGGCCCCTTTAGCTAGTAGAATAGATCACCGATCCTCGATAGAGGATACCTGTTCTTCACGGTCACTTGGTTCATGTACCTATAGTCCTCATAAATCCTAAGCCTCCCATCTGCC
The DNA here is from genome assembly GCA_963277665.1 of Viscum album. Classification (NCBI taxonomy): domain Eukaryota; kingdom Viridiplantae; phylum Streptophyta; class Magnoliopsida; order Santalales; family Viscaceae; genus Viscum; species Viscum album. The sequence goes on from OY728137.1 coordinate 1,907,265,551, forward strand.
TTCTTTGAAAACGAAACCAGGGCTACCCAAGGAGAAACATTGGGCCTTACACACCCCTTCTGATATATGTATTTATACTATACCCTCATCTCACAAAGCACCACAAGTGACATCCAATTTTCTAGGGTAGATATTGGTGTTTCCCTAGGGTACAAGTCGATATAAAAGTCTACCTCACTAAGAAGAGGTAGTCCTAGAACATCATCAGGGAAGACATCAGCATATTGGTCCACCACTATAGTATAACACATCATCCTCTTGTCTATTACACCAAGGGTGAGGCGAGCCAAATGATGAGTATTCGGATGAACCCTCCTTCGATAGATCCCATCCTATGTTGCAAAGTTTTCATCCTCATCAGTGATGGAGAACCTGATCCCATCCATACATACACAATGCACTTTGCGCCTAAAACAGTCGATCTGATCATGGACTATAGATAGCCAATCCACACCAAAGATAACATCATAGGGACTCAAAGCGGCTACTAGGAGATCCCCTCTGAAGCTCTCTCCTCTTAGAGTGATCTCACACTACTTGAAATAGTGTGTAATTGTTGAATCATCTCCCGTAGGAGTCTCTAAACGTAAAGATTGAGCCAGCGGATCCATCGGAATCTCCGAGCTCCGAACGAGTGTTGTGGAAATGAATGAGTGGCTGGAAGCTGTGTATATAAGAACTATAGCTAGGATGGAATAAACATATATCATACCTCTAATAATCATTAGAGCACTTTTTTCATATGCCTCTATCACTTGGAGCTGGGCTCTCCCCTATCCACCTACTCCCTATAGTCGAGGTGGACCACCTAGTGGTGGTGGTGGTGTTAGAACCTAAAATAATCGTCCACTACCTACTACATGAAATTTTGTTCTTCCACATCTGTTGCCCTGCAAAACTCTATTCCTAAACCTTGCCACTACATCGGCAGTCCTTTGACCATCTTCTGGTTATCTATATCGTGGGTTGGGCAGTCACGTTCCATGTGTCCCTACCCACTGCACGTAAATATATGATTGTCCCCTGTCTAACTCCCTCTATATTGGGGTCCTCACATTGCTAACCCAGAGTCCTGGGGTTATCCTCTAAAATACCTATCTTTCTTGGGCCCATCTTCTTGTTGTCTATTTCCTGCGGAAGTCTATGCCACCTGGGGTCTGCTGACAGCTCTAGTTGCGGGTGCATGCTCTGCCAAGAAGATCTCCATCATATGGGATCTCTCTAGCACCATGTACTAGTTATTGATGTTGAGAGACACTTCTGAAGCATGATCTCTTTCATAAGTCCCTGCTCAATGACTCAAGCCCTGAAGAAAGGTTCTAGCGCTATGTTTGTGGAGTAGCGAGAGAGGTCAATAAATATCATTGAGTATTGGACCCCTGTCATGCTGCAATGATATTGGTGAAGAAACTCATGAATGCTTACAAGGAACAACATCGCGGGAAAAAAATCTAGGAAAATCCTCTTTATGTCAACCCCAGTGAGGTTCACCTCATCAAGAGTCTAGCTGGTTAAGCTCCACCAACTCTCTACCAATCCCTTTAGAAGGCTCACTGCCAAGATCTCCATCTGGTCATGCAGTGTCCTCACTCTCTGGAAGACCCACATCAGAGCCTCTATCCAGTCCTCAGTGACCTGAGGATCTGTATCTCCCCAAAACCTGGGAGGTCTCTATCTCTAAAACTCATGTACGGAACTGAGCCTAAGAACTTCCTCTACAAGAGTCGCTGATAGTAGATGCTGGCCATTTGGTGGTGGTGGCACAGGTGCACTACCTGGTGGGGCCATCTCAAACGCTGGTCCCTGAACATATGCCTCATCGCTATGGGGGATTTCCTCACTACCCCATATCGGGATCCTAGCTGGTCTTCCACGTGGAGTCATCCTGAGATTAATCAAGATGTACCACATTTATAGCATTATACCCGGTGAGCTGACTCTTATTCAAAATCATGAGACACTTATGCAACCAATGTTTTCATGTATTGAGTCGAAAAGAAAAATTCAAGTTCCTAGTGTACAGATACGTCTGACTCCACACCAACAGTAGAATTGAATATGAACATCAGAATTGCAACATTTAACATAATTTTTCCATGGGAAAACATAGACTCCCGGTATTTGCGGGGTAAACAACTACCCCTTTGATACCACTTTGACATGACCCGTCCCTGGGGGCCCATGCCATGACTACCCGAAGGACACCTCCCCATGGAAAGGGGATAGAGTCTGGTATTGAAGGTGTCAACCTGCAAGTGAGAGGCATTTTCCTGGATAAATATAAACACCCCCCAAGAAAGTCCTAACTCACAAAAGGGAGACAACATACCACTGAACAACTGATAACAAGTAAAAATAAATTAAAGGGGCCAAAATACAAGCCTAATTGAAATGGAAAAATAGTGGAAAGGGAAAAAACTCTAAAGATCATCTTCCAAGGATCCTACCTTAAGTGTATATACCGCTCGTCATTTCGGATCTCCACGTCAACCATCACTGTCATCCATTGTCAGGTCCTAGCTCCTTGAGCCTTAGTCAAATTTTATCATCATCAACACAACACAAAACAATGTGTGGGAGAAGCCCGTGCAGGGGTGAGTATAACAATACCCAGTAGGGACCCCATGACCCCCGATGTTCTCCTAGAATTCCACAAAGGAAAAACCACATAGTATAATCTTAATCACAAGCACAAAGAAAAGACATCTCACACGAGATATATTCTTTTGTAGTAATAGTAGCATCGTTAGGGATATTGTCAAACACCTTGGCTGCTAGAGAACTCCTCCTCTATCAAGTATAGTGGGACTGACGGGTCATACAGAGACATTTCCCACTAACCTTGAACTGCTTAGGTACTCCTCTCCATCGCATACTATGGGATTTCCTGGTTACATAGAGTCTCTTCCCTCCATGGCCTACTGAGGTACTCCTCCTATCGAGTACAATGGGTCTTCCCAGTCATGCAGAGGTGCTCCCCACTGTGGGCCTTCCAATTCACATAGAGCTGCTTCCCACTATGTCGTTGAGTCACATAGTGTCAAAAATCATCACTCTTCAGGTCCCAACCTGTCGTAGGGTTCTGTATGTAGAACTCTTGGGAGAACCACTCCTCAATCCATAAGCCAAATATTAACAGGCACTAATTCTCACAAATAAGTATCCCGATGATCTGTCAGGTCTTAAAGGTTCCAACTCAATAGAATATTCATTAAACATATGCCCAATCTTTAATTTACAGGCATTTTAGTGCTGAGGGCCCGGTTGTATTCAAGTACGATCCATCCCAGCCAAACTCAAACTTTCTCCAAAAGCCACATGATGTATCTCAATGGACCATCTCGTTCTAAGGGTTCTGACACCTCTAATGGTTCATCAAATGGGCGTCTAGTTTAACAGTTACACCAATAAATGTTACTCTTTTTAAAGGGGTCTAGGTCCTATCTGACCCAGCTGAACCAACTAGACATGACCCGATCTAGGTTGACCCGACCCGAGTCTGACTATACAAGGTCGAACCGGCCTGCTGGGCCACAATTATGGATCCCTGGAGTTGCGGGCATGGCCTATTGGGCCGAACTATTCAGTTCGGAACGCCAAAATCACCGAGGCCCATGGTTGTGGGCTGGATCCATTCTCCCAAGACGTAACATAGATACGTTAGGCACCTGCTCATACGATCGATGGACCCGGTCGCTCCTTCCACGTCATCCCACTCGGCGTGCTGACTCCTCAACACTGTGCCACGTTGGCGCCAAAAACTGAAGAGCGTCATGACCCATCACACCTATGGCTTCTCCGCCACCCAGGTGTGCTGCTGGGGCAGGCTTCCTCTAGCACAGTGGCCAATCATGGCCACAGCTTCTACCACCCAGGGTGTCGCCAGAGCACGCCTCCTCCTGCAGTTACCGGGTGGGCCGAAGGCCCATCTCTTCTTCATCAAGAATGTGGTTATTACCACAACATTTCTCCATAACTTCTGGTCGTCCATGAAATAGGAAACCAAAACTGGAAATGGTGGAGGGTCTAGGCCTTGTTCGTTTGGCTGATTCCCTCTGCATGAGAATTATAACATGGGAAGCATTACTTTAATGTAAAAACTCCCATAAAGAAAACCCCAAAATATCCACATGTATTTTAAAAATGAATCATAGATAAAATCATTAGACAGTTGATTTATGTTCTTTATAATAATCAATAATGGGGTAATGGGGAGAAATCAAGCATAAAACTCCATACCTTGTATTCATTGGATGGTTCTGCAGAAGAGGAGGGATTGCACATGTCTGAAGGTGTTCATTGGATATTGCCATCTCCCATCAATTACCCCAACATTCGTCACTCAATCATGTTCTTCAGGGTAGAAAGTCATCAGTGCTTCAACAGAGCATCCCCTCGTAGCTCTCCCAACACCCTAGCCCGATCTCAGATAAAATTGATGGGAGTAGAGGATCAACACACCACACAATTAATGATGTTTATTAAATATTATAATTAATAAACCTTTTAATTCTCTCAATGGTGCAGTTACACATTCTTTTAAATTCCCCAATGGTGTGGTTACACACAAAAAATTTCAAGCTATAAAATGTCTTGATGATGCAACATATTTCCACCACCGTTTTCCAACGGTTGAAAAAAACAAAAAAAAAATCTTTATTTATTTTGTTATTATATTTAATGTCCAAGAAATTAACTATTTATTCTGACCCTTGTCGGTCGACATTAAGATTCCCTTAATAAAATTATGGTGATGCAGATTCAAAGGTGACATCATATTTTTAATATGAGCAGTAGTTCGAAGTATAGGAAATGCCGCACACATGATTACTAAACATAATTAAAAAAATGTTAAAAATTCTGTTTCGGGCTGTCCGGGACTCAGAAACATGTTCCATTAGTTTTTGAAGACTCGTAACAACCTCAAATAATTTTTTTACATAAATTATACAGAATTTATGAGTCATTAATATCTATGTGTAATCCAAGGTCTACAACCATGGAATTACACTGGATAAAATTATCCAACTGAGTCATTGGGGTACATCCAAAGTAAATCTTAGGTTAAGCACGACTAGATCTTAAGGAAATGAACTATGTCATCACATGTCCAATGATCAAGCTGTTTATAAGGATATAATCTATGGAATTATAATATATAGATATAAATAAATTGAATCATTAGAAATATGATAATGAATTTGTATAATAATAAAATAAATACTAAATTCCAAGGGAGGTATCACCCATAACAACCAACATAATGAATCGAGGTAGTGTCGTATGAGGACATAGTGCATTTTCCTAGGAATTAAAGGCAGGCTCAAGACTAACCACTACTTTAAAAGTAATAAGGTCCATAATCAATTAGAAACATTTATAAATAATTGCAGGAAATGTGTTAATTCATTTGACTTTAACATTCTATTTATTTGAAAATTTTTCTTTTCATTTATAAATGAATAATGTCCAAATGGGTGTTATTACATTTTAATAATGTTGTACATAAATTATAAGGGACCAAGTGAAAGGTACATTCCATATTATATAAAATAATTTTTTATTATTATAAATTAATCAAATTACCTTTATGAAATAAATACAAAACATGAAATGGGTCTCAAAAGATCATGTATATAAGGACTCCCCCAAAGTGGTGATTCTTTGTGAGGTTCCAACCTCAAACGATGTCAAAAGGTATCGTCTCCCGGTTAGGGTCATAGTTACCAAATTTGACATAACATATTTGGTAATTATAAGGAGAAAAATTGATATTAAATCTTGTTGTACAATGAAAAATGTTTTAAATGGGTAGCACATAGGGGGAAATAGTATAGAAGACCCTGCTTATTGTGGTTGAGGATCACACTTTCGGTATCAACAGATGATTTGTCCTAGACCAGATGAAGTCATATGTGTAGTTTAATACCCTAAAATAGGGAACATTTTCTCCCATAGAAACATGTCTAAATACATTTATATAATCCAATAAATGATGGCAAGGGATTGAAGCTCAAACCAGTATGCTTCTAACATAACAGATGAAAAGGGAAATGAAGTACGATTAGAGTGAAGGGATTAATGCCTAGATTGATGTTGAGGAGATATCTATAATAAATCACAGGGATATGTGTATGTAGAGAAAAGTAAAATTGTGGTGGGTGTTATAAATACTTAATGTAAAATGAAAATTCAACCCTTATGAAATGGGTCCAAAGGATTCTCCACATAGTTAGGCCAAATTGGGCACTAAGGATATGGATCCACTACCTTAGTGGCCCGAATGGTACGAGATATGTTCATGTTTTGGAAAAACAATATGTAGCCCATGAGCCTCTCTTAGATTTTTTTATTGAACCATTCATTGAAATGTGGACTTTTTTGCATGGTTAGATTGACTATTAACCTCCCCTTACTGGGTTGCAATGTTGAGCCGCATGACTACTACAAACCATATGCCCATTATGTGCCTCAAGCTGTCTCTCCAAAAAACAAGTGCCCCTAGCTCTCAAAAATCCCTAGATTCTCCCATATTCTTTCTTAATAATTTAAGAAATAATATAAAGAAAAAAATAATGATTCAAAATGAAACATAATCTATATTCACCTCATCAAAAATCATGGACATCATAACCTCCCCTCCAAAAGATAACTTCTACCCAAGTCTCCCTATGGGAGGTTGATCATCATCTGAGAAATGTTCTTTACCCTAAGAACATATATCATCCTCTCTCTACCAATTCATTTCATATATGTATCAGTTCATCCATGAGACACAAACTAGTTGATTATACCATCCATATAGACCCTTTGGCCTCCGATCAATAATAAAAATATTATACTCATCAAAAGATGTATCAACATCCAACTCAAAATATTGATGATAAATGATATGTGATTGTTCAAGATAATAATTAGAAAGTTGAGACACATGGAAGATGTTATGAATGGCTCTATACCTCTCATGTAACTAATTCTAATAGGATACCAACCGAACTCTCTCCAAAATCTCAAAGGGCCCAAAATTACAAGTTGATATCTTAACTTGACTCTAATCTATATATGCCATAGACTAGGTAAAACTCATTGGAGTACCATATCCCAAGACTTGAACTCAAGATTTCATCAATAGAAGTTGGCATATAATGTATTCTAATACACAATAGTAATAATTCTCTTTCTATTAAGCTTCACCTGCTCTGATGTCTCCGGAATAAGGCAAGGTGTGTGTTTAAATGTCTCACCTACCTATGAAAAACAAAGAGTTGATTATCATGGAATAAATTATAGGGACTTATAAGGATCCAATTATATCATCTACTAAAATTTTTTACTGTTGGAAAAAATTAAAATAGGACAATAAATTTCTCAGGAACTTCCAAAATCAGGGACAAATTCCAATAGAATGTCCTCTATTACATGTATCGAACACTCAGACTTCCTATTGGTCTATGTGTGATTGGGTGTACTCAAAATTACATTTGAAACCAGATCCTTGTATAAATACTACCAGAACCACAATGTGAAACAATAATATTTGATAGATATAGTGGTCTATGGAACTCCACATTGGAATATAATTTCTAAAACATATAGCCTTCCAAACTAATTTATAAAAATACCTCCTTAATAGGAAAAAAAGGTGAGAGAAAATCAATAGTATATCAAGGATCAACCATAATAAATCAATACCTTGAAGGGATCTCAATAATACATTCACATAATCCATGGTGTCATTATCCCATTTCCACTAAAGAATGGGAACTGTATTTAAAATCCATGATGATCGCTGCCATTCCACCTTCACCATTTAACAGGTTGAACACTTGGTATCAACACTATATATATATATATATATATTCATTTTTCATCCCTATCCATCAATACTGATGTAATATGTCATTGTAAATATTCATAATAATGGATCGTATAGACCATGAAGGTTTATGTGGATCTTGTATTAGCCTCTCTCACATATCTACAGGAACCTGGACATGTTTTTGAATGTGTAATATCTCATTCTCATCCACAACACACATATGTGGTGGGTCCCAAACTAAAACACTCTCCCATATTACTAATCCCTATATATTAGTAATCCATCTCAATTTCACATTATCCCACTGTGTTTAAGTCATAGAAAAAAATATAAAAATATGCCCCCCCATGACACTTCTAAATCTAAACATGCATCTCAAAAAACATTTCCATTAACTTCCATTTTCTATTGGCCTCCACCATTTATTGTGTCTATGTCTTCCAACTGAGAGAATAAACTTCTACATTTACATTCCATTGTTTGTAAACAATCATGATGTCAAAGGAATTCATGTATTCAACCCATAAAAATTGTGTAAGATTCCAACCATGCTAAGTAAAGATGTATTTCATGATTTTATGATCCCTATACATAATGAATAATTATCCTAATCAATAATTCCTCCAATAGAATATGGTATCAACCAATTATGTTTTCTAGAGATCATGAATTAGGTAATTATACTCAACAGGTCTCAACTAATGAGACCTGTATACTAGGACATGATCATCCTATATCAAAACCACTCCCATCCTAACACCTTATTCATCATATTAAACCATATAGTCTCTGTCTAGATCTGGTATAATCAACATAGATATAGAATTAATACATCCTTGTATCATTTAAAAGTCTTCTTCACAATCATCCAACCACATAAATTTTACACAATATTTTGTAAGTCATGTATGAGGTTGTAAAAAATCATGGGATGCTCAAAGGATTCTATAAATCCCACCTTTTATAGGTCAACATATATTCCTATTTTCGAGATAATGTTTACTAGGAATTGATCTATATTAATCTAAAATTTAAATTTGGGGATCATAATAATGAATTGATGTTATTTTAGTGTACTTAAAATGATATCAATATGTTTTGAATGTTTTCATCAACAATGTGAGTAGATTAATATTTCTTCCAAAAAGAATACTTAAAAATAGCCTAGATATACGTTTAAAAGCTAATACATCAATTCCATAAACACTTTATTCACAATCATCGAACTAAAGGACATAACTAAATACTCGTACAAGACATATCTAATATGGACTGCAGTATGTGGTATATCGGATGGCCTAACACAAACCTGATGATATGCTGACCTCAAATTAATCATAATGAAAACATGATCTCATGAAATCTAGTCAAAGAGGTTTTATCTATGAGGTAATGGATACCAGTTCATAACCATAATATCATTTAATAGATTGTAATCCACACAAAGCCTTAAAGTCACAAATTCATTAATGGTGAAAAGAATATGTGAACCCCAAGATGATGTAATAGGTCCTATTATACCCTTAACTTTCATATCCTCTAGCTGAATCTTGAGATCCGATAACTCAATAGTTTCTATCCTGTATGGAGGAATGAATACCATTTCTTCACATAGAACTAGATCGATGGATAATTATATCTCGCTCCCTATAGGTATTCTAGAAATAACCTTGGACAACACATACATAAATCGATCTATTTTTTAAGGGAAATTGATATGTCTCATTCCCTGATCATCATATAGAAGTATACAAGTCTAAAATAACAGTCCTTCTAACCCATGCTGCATAGGTCCATCTCGACACACCTGTACATTCTATTCTCCTTTATATACATATGTACCACCATTAGGTAATGATTAGGACACTATCTAGAGATAGAAATAAATATGGACAAATTATTGAACCTGTAATTCCTTCATAAGAATGATATAAAATCCAGATATCTCTAGTACAAAGATGTTCTAAAAAACAATTTAATTGAAAGTCTTCAGGTGACCCTCCATATATTGGAATAAAATTTCTTCCCACACTCCCAATGGAGTAATCAAGGTTATTAAAAAAAAATGTAAAAAAATAAATCCAATTGTTCTGGATGATAGAAACAAAAATAAAATAGTATGAAGTGCATAAGTATAATAAAGAAAACATAAAAGTAGATGCTTCTAATATTATACATCAAACATTATAAAAAATGGAACCATAATACATAGGTGTAAGATGTACTAAATATATCTAAAATAATCCAAAACCTAGAACTAAACCATGACCACCCAAAGTAGGTCCACTTTGCTGATGTTTCACATCCTAGGTCATGTATCCTCAACTACATCCACCTACATGGATGGATTGGTTGGTGGTACTCAAACTCCCCTCTTTACAAGGTGCCACCGATCATACTCTATAAAGATGATATACTATGAATCATATCCCAATGGTTATAAATAGAATGATTTGTAGAGTAATAGGAGATGGATCATTTATCTATATCAATGGCACACTAATTTGTCTCAGTCAAAATGAGTCTTTACATTACCGTATTTCCCACATTGATGGAATATAATTGAACTACTAGTGTGAATACCTCTCCTAAAACTTATCTATCTTGAATCCTACAAATTATGCTTCTTATTGTTGGATGAACTACCATACCATGGAGAAGAACCACTGGGACCTATACCATTAACATCAATCAATGTTTTCTATGTAATAATGAATCCATTCACTATTTATGAAATGATTTTTAGTTTGATGATATTTACCTGATTTTAGATAGAAAAATTATTCCCTTATAAAAAAATATTTTGACAACACCTCCCTGGAAAAAGTTAGAGAAAAGACGTAAAGACCTGTAAAATTCAAGGAAATTTGTTTCTTATTTTTCTTTGGGATTTTAGAAGAACACAGTTTCAGACGACACTTGATTCCGAGGCCTGGTGTGCCCGGAATTTCTATCCGAATTTTAGCTCGGGTACGTTTAGTGAACGAATGAGCGGGAATTCCTATATTTTGAACCAGTGCTCGGAATCGAATTCCAAGGTCACCAATGGAACCGCAGCGCCGGTAATTGCTTAGGAATTACTGTTCCGGAGTTGCGTTTTCCTGAGAGTTGATGATAAAAAAATTGTGGAAGTTTAATTTATAATTAATCTACAATTTTTATTTTACACTAAGTGATTAATCCTTTGGATGGATGTTGGGTAACTACCCAACCTCCCTTGGTAGGTTATGAGGGTGGTGGGGGCCACACGAACCCCACCCCTTCATATCCTCTAAACCCCCTCAACTCCCCTTTAAATGTTGATAACTTAAGATTATTAACTTATGGATTTAATGTGGTGAGTTAAATGTTAGTTTTTGAAATTAAAACTCTTGAATTTAAAAATCCTTGTTGTGCTAATAAAATAAGTTTAAAAATTATTTTATTTGGGTTGGTGTTTAGTTGTTTGAGAGCTTTTGGAGAAAAAGCTAAGGAAGTCTTGAGTTCTTCATTCCCTTAGATGAAGAACGCGAAGAACGAACAATATTCGACATGGAGCGCCGAGCCCTCGGAGACCATCTTCCGCGACACCGACCCGCGATGCAACGTCTTCTTCCACAACGTTCTTCATCCGCGACGTCTCTTCCGTGATGGTTTTCCGCGACGAAATCTCCGTCAACGCCTTTGAATCCTCACTTCGCGACGTCGACGTTCGTCATCTCTTTTATCAAGGTAGGGGATTTATTTTATTTAATTATTTCAGTTCATTATTCTAGTTTGTCGATCTTCATGGATATACGACTAAATTTTATCGTTTAACGAGAGGGGGTCAGACCGCACAAAAACGGCCGAACCTCCTCTTTATTCATGTTGATACTTTTTTGTTTGGATGGAATGGCGTGGTGCCGTCGCACAACGAGAAAATCGAACGGCAAGTAATTCTCGGCGCCGTCGCGCCGCGCCATAAAGTTGAACAAGGACGTGCCGCTGTCGCGCCGCGTCGAAGAAAACTGAAGATGCCGCGGCCGGAGTGCGGCCACGGCGAAGGGGCATGGTTCCATCGCACCACGCCAGACGAATCAAGCCGTGGCTGGTTCCGGGCCGCGGCAGAGTAGGGTGACCAGCGGCCGATTCCGGGCCGCCGGTGTCGGCGATGGAGGAAGGACCGGCAGTCGTCGGTCCTTGTCGGCAGAACCGGATGGCCGGTGTGTACCGGCCGGACAAAGGAGAGTCGGGGGAATTAATTCCCCTGATCGACCAGATCAAACGGCCCCCATCAATGGGGGGGGGGGTTCACCAAGGGGGCAGGCGCCCCCCCCCCCCTTGCCAAAATGGCTCGGCCGAAGGCCGAGCTGGCCAGCGCGCTAGGAACGCTTTTCCCAGGCCGCGCCGGGCCGGGCCGACCCGGACCCGGGGCAGGTCGACACGGGTCGGGGGGTCTCGGGTCGGGTCGGTCCGGGCCCGAAACCCCCATTTTCGGACCGTCTTTGGTCTTTTTCCCATAACATGGGATACAGACCTCAGATCGACGCACCGTCAGTTGTGATACGATCCTTGAATCGAGATGGTCTTTTCGGTATATCTCACTCAAGGTTTCTGAATACTTTCAGTTCGGCCGGGTTGGTTCGTACACGAAACCAACTGGGCCCTCAGAGTGGAAACGCTCATATCTTAAGCTTCGGACGTCAGAATGACGTGCCGTTGGCTTTGTTGGTTTCCTCTTAGTGAGACGGATCTTTTGGCTTACTCCTCCTGAGGTTTGGATGCAGGTGGAGTACGGTCGGGTTGGTTTTTCCTTACAAACCAACCGGGCCCCTGGGACGAAAAAGCCAATAACTCTCAGACCAGGCGTCCTATTGACCCGCCGTCTGCGACGTTGAGTTCCTGTTGACGATACAGAACTTTTGGATACATCAACTCTGGACTATGTGCCAGTTGATGTATCAGCCTCTCGGATCATGGAGCGGACCCTCCCGAACGATCTTTTTATGTGCGGGAACCCTAGTGCTGGCTGTGTCTACTACTGTGATTGTGACAATGAATATGCAGTGATCCTCAGTGGATTCGATGACGATGACTACAGCACTCAGCGATCCTATGTGGATCAGTGCTACCGATCCTGTGTGGGACTGATCCTGTGTGGGTCAGCGCTCAGCGGTTCTGTGTGAGCCAGCGCCTACAGGTCCTGTTTGGGTCCGATCCTGTGTGGGTCATTTCTGGGGTTAGTACATATCGATCCTTTGTGGGTCCGACGACTTAGATGGATCAGTGATCATCTCTATCGTCTTTCAAAGAAGTAAACCTGTGTGAGCTGAATCCGGTTTACTTTCCTATTTGGATTGTGTTGTGCTATCTTGTGTGGATTACTTTATTCTTTCCTGTGTGGAATACGTATGCTTTCCTCTGTGGACTGGGTTGTACTTGGGCTCGAAGGTTGGAGCGTATTGGAATTGATGACTTAGGTATATGTATGGGAATATACCTAAACAGTGTCGGTTGTTACTTCATGATTGTATCTTTCCTTTTTGGTTTATCCTTTGTGCATTTTGGGAGACCTTCGGGGGTCTCGGGGTCCCTACTAAGTAGCTTATACTCACCCCTACACGGGCTATGCCTGCACTACGTTGTGTTGGTTGCAGACGACGGACAACGCTGATCGTGGTGGAGGCTTGCGGAGCAGGATGGTACCTGTACATGGACCACTGGCCGGGACGTACTCGGAGCAGTAGGCTGGACCGAGGAGCAGAGGAGGCTTTATGTACCCACCCTTCAGGTGGGATTCCCAGTGGACATCTCGTCGTTGCGGCTTTACCTTTCAGTTGCTGTTTTCCCTTTCGGGTTGTTCTTTACTTTCAGTTTGGGTTTGTATACTAGCCCACTTACTTTTCCGCACTTACCCTTGTACCAGCTTTTACTTATTGTTTACTTCTACTGCTTGTTTACTCTGTGGTGTTAGTTTACTTTACAAAGGCAATGCCTTCCCTTTTTACCGGGATTTACACCTTGGTGCTAGTCTCCAGCCCCTGACCTATGGAAGGCGGGCTTGGGGTAGTCACGACACGGGCCCCGAGGACGGTTCGTGACAAATTGGTATCAGAAGAGTTCGGTTCTACCGCGAACTCTGATCTTTTCTATGTGAAGCAATAGTGTTTAGCATATTGGGCGTGGTTATCAGTCCAGGGATTCCAGTGATGGTGCGGCGGTCGACGTATCCGTACACCAGGACCCTGAATTCTGATTTCCGACTTAATGCACGAAAACATTGATTGCTTGTGTGTTTCAAGTTTTCTTTGTGATTATTTTTTGTCAGCTCACCAGGTATACTGTTCTGACCGTGGAGAAACTGTTTTCTTTTCAGGATGGCCCCATGACGGCAGCTAGCTAGAGTTCCGAGAGTCGAGCGTGACGACAGCCCACCGAGTGAAGAGGCCTCGGTGCAGGGTCCTTTGTCAGCAGTGGCACTGGCGGTAGATCTACCCGCCGAGCCACCGATGCTTCCAGCCCCAGCCGCTGACGATGCACGTCGCCTCAGTGCACTACATGAGTTCCAGCGCTAGAGACCGCCCAGGTTCCGTGGGGAGACAGACCCCCAGGCAGCCGAGGACTGGCTGGAGTTAGTGGTGAGAGTTTTTCGGTTCGTGGCGACACCAGCAGACCTCCTGGTGATCCTCGCAGCGAGCCTACTGCACGCGGCAGCGGGCCGATGGGGGAGCTTGATGCTCCAGGTGCACGACGAGTCATCTCTTCTCTAGATGGATTTTGAGAGCCTCTTCCGCTCAGAGTTCGTCCCAGCCACCCTCCGTGCGGTGCGCATTCATGCGCTTCTTCAGCTGCGGCAGGGCAGCATGACGGTCTCCCAGTACTCGGCGAGATTTACTGATCTCTCGCGCTACTCGACATACATGGTACAAGCCCCATTCTTCTGGGCCCAGACCTTTGAGCAGGGATTGAGACACGATATCATGGCATCGCTGATCTCCCTTAGCATTTGGACTCAGACAAGAGTACTAGAGCGGGCCCTTTTGATCAAGAGATTTCTTGCTGACTCTAAACCAGCACCGAGACCCACCGCAGGGCGGCACGTAGCAGAGTCTTCTGCAGCAGGTAGTCAACGGATTGCACATGGGTCCAAGAAGACCAGACCCTCAGGCAGACGACCTCAGGACACTGGCTCAGCAGTGCGGGGCACACAGCACGAAGCCAGTCTTTCGAGAGGCAGGCAGTGCTACTCATGCGGCGGGCAGGGCCACATGGCTCGTGACTGCCCGACCCGCCGTGCTGAGGAGCAGCAAACAGTTGAGGGAGCACCGAGGCAGAGGCAGAGGGTCGACTGTGGCGGTCCGCAGGGAGGAGGAGGACGAGGCAGAGGAGCTGGCCGAGCAGCAGGTGGTGGGTGACGCTTTGAGGCTCTACCACCACCACCAGGATGTCCACCCCGACCACATGGAGCTGGCGGGAAGAGAGAGGCACAGCTCCAGAAAGTATAGCCCTACGACCATGGCGCGACCGATATGATTCGAGGTACTATCTGTGTCTATTCCACCCTTGCTGTTGTTCTTATAGACACAGGAGCGAGTCATTCTTTCATAGTCGCTGCCCTTGTTCGTAGCTCAGAGATTCTGACAGAGCCGTTGGCTCGATCCTTACGGCTAGAGACTCCTACAGGAGTAGACTCGACGATTACTCACTAGTGCCGACAGTGTGAGCTTACTCTAGGAGGCGAGAGCTTCAGCTGGGATATTCTTGTAGCGGCATTGAGGCCTTACGATGTCATCTTGGGAATGTATTGGTTGTCTACGGTCCATGCACAGATTTACTGTATTAGGCGCAAGGTGCGATGTGTACGCACTGACGGGAGTAGTTTCACCTTCACCGGCGAGAAGGGAGCCTTCGCAGCACAGGATGGACTTCCGCAGAGGAGAGGACAACCCATCACTCATCAGTTGGCTAGCCTCATCCTAGGATCAGTTGACTTGCGGAGTCCTGGTCTTCCTGTAGTGGTGGATCAGTATGCAGACGTTTTTCCTGATGAAGTTCCAGGGCAACCTCCATGCAGAGAGGTAGACTTTTATATTGACTTGTACCCCGGGACTGCCCCGATATCAACTCTAGCATATCGGATGGCCCCCGCCGAGCTTTGAGAGCTACGGGTACAGTTGGAGTACTTACAGGGCAAGGGGTTCATCTGACCCAGTGTTTCACCCTGGGCGTCCCCAATTTTGTTCGCCAAGAAGGAGGACAGGATCTTGTGACTTTGTGTCGACTATCGTCACCTCAACCAGGTGACAGTGAGGAACAAGTATCCGCTACCGAGGATTGATGACCTTTTCGATCGGCTCAAGGGAGCACAGTGGTTCTCAAAGATAGACCACAGGTCAGGCTATCATCAGCTCAGAGTTTGTGACGAGGACGTGCAGAAGACGGCTTTCAGATGTCGGTATGGCCACTATGAGTTCTTGGTTATGCCTTTTGGTGTAACCAATTCTCTAGTAGTGTTCATTTCCCTCATGAACAGAATCATTCAGGCATACCTAGAACGATTTGTCGTGGTCTTCATCGATGAAATTTTGATTTACTCGACGAATGAGGATGAGCACACCTACCACTTACGGGTTGTACTAGACACACTCCGAGAGCACCATCTTTATGGTAAGCTCTCAAAGATCTAGTTCTGGATACGTGAGGTCCACTTCTTGGGACACGTCATCTCTAAGGCGGGAGTTACAGTGGATCCTGCGAAGATCGAGGCAGTGCTAGCTTGGGATCCACCCAAGAGTGTGACGGAGGAGTGGAGTTTCTTGGGACTAGCTGGATACTATCAGAGATTTGTTCCAGAATTTTCCAGAGTTGCGGCGCCACTCTTAGCTTTGACGAAGAAGGGGAAACCCTTAGTGTGGTAAGACAGATGTAAGTAGAGCTTCCAGGAGCTGAGATAGAGATTGACCAGTGCACCTATCTTGAGGTTTCCTGAGGAGGGAGTAGGGTACGTAGTCTACTGCGATGCATCAGGGACCGGACTTAGATGTGTCCTGATGCAGGAGCGGGCAGTGATCGCCTTTGGATCATGTCAGTTGAGGCCGCATGAGTAGAACTACGCTACCCATGACCAGGAGTTAGCAGCAGTGGTCTTCGCTCTGAAGACATGGCGACACTATCTGATGGGAGAGTGCTTTACAGTTTTTTCTGACCATCATAGTCTCAGATACATCTTCTCCCAGAAGGATCTGAATCTGAGATAGCGGCGATGGCTCGAGTTCCTCCAGGACTATGACTTTGAGATATTCTATACTCCTGGTAAGGGGAACGTGGTAGTCGATGCTCTCAGTAGGAGGACATGCATTCAGCTACTTGAGGAGGCGACAGAGCAGCTAGCCTCTGTGCCATTATCCTTCGTGGATGGAGATAGAGTATCCTTCCTCCAGTCTCTCACAGTCACTCCTCCACTACTGGAGCTGGCCAGAGAGGCACAGCGTGGGGTCGCTAACTGTGAGACGCGGCGTGCACAGATATCCTCAGGACAGGCACCTGATGGTTTCTCCTATAGAGCATAGCACAACATCCTTTTCAGAGGACATACCTTGGTACCAGTTTCTTTATGGGAGGAGGTGCTGAGAGAGTTTCACACTTCTCCCTTGGCGGTACATTCCGGAGTGGCGATGATGTACTAGGATCTCAAGCGACAGCACTGGTGGCCGGGCATGAAAAAGGTTGTGGCGGAGTTCGTTTCTCGATGCCTCACCTACCAGCAGGTGAAGGCAGAGCACCAGGTACCAGCATGCTTGGTACAACCTTTGGAGGTTCTGGAGTGGAAATGGGATGACATATCTATGGTCTTCATGACTGGACTTCCACACACTTCCAGAGGTCACGACTCCATCTGGGTGATTGTCGACCGACTCAACAAGTCTGCGCATTTTCTACCTATCAGAGAGCAGGGTTCAGTGGAGAGATTGGGACAACTTTACGTTCATGAGATTGTACGGCTTCACAGTGTGCCATCATCTATCATCTCCAATCAAGATGCTTTCTTTACTTCCCGACTTTGGAAGGGGTTGCAGGAGGTGTTCGGGACACAGCTACGTCTGAGCACAGCCATTCACCCCCAGACGGATGGTCAGACGGAGAGGACCATTCAGACTCTTGAGGAAATGCTCCGCGCATGTGTCCTCTACTTTGGTCGTAGCTGGGAGGACCACCTACCCAAGGTGTATTTTGTGTACAACAACAGCTACCACTCCACCATCGGGATGGAACCATTCGAGGCATTGTACGACCGTACCTGTAGATCTCCTTTGTGCTGGAAAGACCCTAGGGAGTCAGCACTTGGGGGACCAGAGATGGTCCAGGACAATACAGAGAAGGTCCAAGTCATCCAAGAGCAGATGAGGACAACTCAGAGCCGATAGAAGTCTTATGCTGACAAGAGGCGGAGGCCACTAGAGTTCGAGGATGGCTACCACGTCTTCTTGCCTGTCTCACCTCGACGTGAATTACAGAGATTTGTCCAAGGCATAAAGTTGTCTCCACGCTTCATCGGACCCTTCCAGGTCCTCAACAGGATTGGTGAGGTGGCTTATCGCCTGGCTCTACCACCTCAGTTGCATCGGGTGCATGACGTCTTCCACGTATCTCAGCTGAGGAGATATGTGCGTGGCCCGACGCATATCATTGACCATGGGAAGCATGACGTTGATGATGGGGCGACTTTTGCGAATGTCCCAGTGGAGATTGAGGATCGACAGGAGCGGGTCCTACATGGGCGGTCGATTCCTCTAGTGTGCATCAGATGGAAGCACGAGAACCTCCAAGAGAGCACTTGGGAGCGGGAGGCTCAGATGCGTGCTCAGTACCCTCATTTGTTTCCCTAGTTTCGATGTATCTTTACGGGTACGTAAAACCTTGAGGTGGGAGTAATGTAAAGACTCGTAAAATTCAAGGAAATTTTTTTCTTATTTTTATTTGGGATTTTACAAGAATGCAGTTTCAGACGGCAATTGATTCCGAGGCCCGGTGTGCCCGGAATTTCTATCCGAAGTTTAGCTCATGTACGTTCAGTGAACGAACGAGCGGGAATTCCTATCTTTTGGAACGGTGCTCAGAATCGAATTCCAAGGGCACCGATGGAACCGCAGCACTAGTAATTGCTTAGGAACACCTGTTCCGGAGTTGCGTTTTCACGAGAGTTGATGATAAAAAAAACCGTGGAAGATTAATTTATAATTAATCTACAATTTTTATTTTACTCTAATTGATTAATCCTTTGGATGGAAGTTGGGTAACTACCCAACCTCCCTTGGGAGGTTATGAGGGTGGTGGGTCCCACACTAACCCCACCCCTTCATATCCTCTAAACCCCCTCAACTCCCATTTAAATGTTGATAACTTAAGATTATTAACTTATGGATTTAATGTGGTGAGTTAAATTTATGTTTTTGAAATTCAAACTCTTGAATTTCAAAAGCCTTGTTGTGTTAATAAAATAAGTTGAGAAATTATTTTATTTGGGTTGGTGTTTAGTTGTTTGAGAGCTTTTGGAGAAAAAGCTAAGGAAGTCTTCATTTCTTCATTCCCTTAGATGAAGAACGCGAAGAACGAACAATCTCCGACGTGGAG
The DNA here is from genome assembly GCA_963277665.1 of Viscum album. Classification (NCBI taxonomy): domain Eukaryota; kingdom Viridiplantae; phylum Streptophyta; class Magnoliopsida; order Santalales; family Viscaceae; genus Viscum; species Viscum album. The sequence continues at coordinate 1,907,284,962 of OY728137.1, forward strand.
CACTGAGCCCTCGGAGACCGTCTTCTGTGACACTGACCCGCAACACAACGTCTTCTTCCATGATGTTCTTCTTCCGCGACGTCTCTTCCACGATGGTTTTCCACGACGTAATCTCCATCAACGTCAACGAATCCTCGCTTCGCGACACCGACGTTCGTCATCTCTTTTATCAAGGTAGGGGATTTATTTTATTTAATTATTTCCGTTCATGATTCTAGTTTGTCGATCATCGTGGATATATGACTTAATGTTATCTTTTAACGAGAGGGGTCTGGACCACACAATCACGGCCAACCCTCTTCTTTATCCTTGTTGATACTTTGTGGTTTGGAAGGAATTGCATGGTGCCGTCGCGCCGCGCCGTGAAGTTGAACAAGGACGCGACACTGTCACGCCGCGTCGAAAAAAACCGAAGATGCCGGGCCGGAGCGGGACCGCGGTGGATGGGCACGGTGCCATCACACCGCGCTGGAAGAATCAAGCTGTGGCCGGTTCCGGGCCGCGGCGGAGCAGGGTGACCGGCGGCCGGTTCTGGGCCGCCGGTGTCAGCGATGGAGGAAGGACCGGCCGTCGCCAGTCCTTGTCGGCAGAACCAGCTGGCCGGTGTGGGTCGGCCAGACAATGGAGAGCCAGGGGAATTAATTCCCCTGGCCAGCCAGATCAAACGGCCCCCATCAATGGGGTGGGGGGGTTTCACCAGGGGGCAGGCCCCCCCCCTTGCCAAAATGGCTTGGCCAAAGGCCGAGCTGGCCAGTGCGTGGGGAGCACTGTGCCCAGGCCGGGCTGGGCCGACCCAGACCTGGGGCGGGTCGACCCGGTTCGGGCCGACCGGGGGGTCTCGGGCCGGGTCAATCCGGGCCCGAAACCCCCGTTTTCGGGACGTCTTCGGTCTTCTTCACATAACATGGGATACGGACCTCCGATTGACGCACCGTCAGTTGCGACGTGATCCTTGAAACGAGACGGTCGTTTCGGTATATCGCACTCAAGGTTTCAGAATACTTTGAGTTCAGACGGGTTGGTTCGTACACGAAACCAACCGGGCCCACGGAGCGGAAACGCTCATATCTTAAGTTTCAGACGTCCGAATGATGTGTCGTCGACTTTGTTGGTTTCCTCATAGTGAGACGGATCTTTTGGATTACTCCGCCTGAGGTTTGTACATAGGTGGAGTACGGTCAGGTTGGTTTTTCCTTAAAAACCAATCGGGCCCCAGGGACGAAAAAGCCAATAACTCTCAGACCGGGCGTCTGATTGACGCGCCGTCTGCGACGTTGAGATCCTGTTAACGATACGGAACTTTTGGATACATCAACTCTGGATTATGTGTCATTTGATGTATCAGCCTCTCGACTCATGGATCGGACACTCTCGAACGAGTTTGATGTGTGCGGGAACCCTATGGCTGGCTGCAACTACTACTGTGACTGCGACGATAACTATGAAGAGATCCTCAGTGGATTCGACGACGACGACTACAAAACTCAATGATCATGTGTGGATCAGTGCTACCAATCTTGTGTGGGTTAGCACTCAGCGGTTCTGTGTGAGCCAGCGCCTACAGATCCTATGTGGGTCTGATCCTGTGTGGGTCATTGAGGGGGTTAGTACCTATCGATCCATTGTGGGTTCGACGACTTAGATGGATCAGTGATCATCTCTATCATCTTTCGAAGAAGTATACCTGTGTGAGCTGAATCTTGTTTTCTTTACTGTGTGGATTGTGTTGTGATATCCTGTGTGGATTACGTTTTTCTTTCCTGTGTGGAATACATATGCTTTCCTGTTTGGACTGGGTTGTACTTGGGCTCGGAGGTTGGAGCGTATTGGAATTGATAAGTTAGGTATATGTATGGGCATATACATAATCAGTGTCAATTGTTACTTCGTGATTGTATCATTCCTTTGTGTTTAATCCTTTTTGGATTTTGGGATACCTTCGGGGGTCTCGGGGTCCCTACATATTTGCTTATAATCACCCCTGCACGGGCTATGCCCGCACTACGTTGTGTTGGTTATAGACGATGGAAAGCGCTGATCGTGGTGGAGGCTTGCGGAGTAGGACAGTACCTAGATGTGGACCACTGGGCGGGACGTACTCAGAGTGGTAGGATGGACCGAGGAGCAGAGGAGGCTTTCTGTACCAACCCTTCAGGTGGAATTCCTAGTGGACAGCTCGTCGTTGCGGCATTACCTTTCAGTTGTTGTCTTCCCTTTCAAGTTGTAATTTACTTTCAGTTTGGGTTTGTATACTGGCCCACTTACTTTTCCGCACTTACCCTTGTACCATCTTTTACTTAGTGTTTACTTCTACTGCTTGTTTACTCTGTGGTGTTAGTTTACTTTACAAAGGCAATGCCTTCCCTTTTTACCGGGATTTACGCCTTGGTGCTAGTCGCCAGCCCCTGGCCTATGGAAGGCGGGCTTGGGGTAGTCACGGCACGGGCCCCGAGGACGGGTCGTGACAAAAGAACTGTTATTCTATGTAATATAAAATATAGTCCACAAAATACATAATTCCCTACTTCAGGTTCATGAAAGCTCTCGCTCGATCATCTATCAACATCTCAATAAAGAATTAATCGTAGAATAGATAATATAGAAATCCCAAAACCATACTCATGATGATGATCATTCTAATTTTGAACATCAAACCAGTGATTGGAAGAGCCTTAAAACATATATGCGATGACCATGATTTTTCTTTATATAAGAATATCCAAATGCTCATGGATAGATACTATATACTCAATCAAATATTTAGTATCCAATGGAATAACCTCCCCTAAGAACGTAGGTTGGTGCTGCTGCTGGAATTTCCTCATCAACTCTGACATAGACATTACTGGTTCTGGAGATCTATCCATAGACCACAATAATAATTAGAACACTTCATGAAACCGAGAATCGGTACCCATTCATGGTAAAGTAAGAGATATAACTGGAGGTGCCTCATGTGGTACTACTGGTGGTTTAGTTCCCACAACCTCAAAATCATGGTAATTGTGACTTTCCTGAAATTTTAATAGAGGCTTTCTTGGAAGAATACACCCATAATATCCAGGAAAGCGCGTTAGAACTCAATAAAAATGACCAGGAAGTTCTCACAACGAAATATAAGAATAAGAGATCACTACCCAAGATATACAAACCCAACTATCTATGACCAATGGTTAGTGTATTGTTCATATTACAACATTTAATCACATGGGTTCTGGTATATGAAGGGTAAATAAAAAGTTATAGAGGAAAACACCCTTCAATTTGTAATTTTAATCCCCATTTAATGATAACCAATTCATTTGATATTATTTAAAATTTAAAATTTATTCTATTTTTATAACTTATTTCCATGTTTTAATGTCATAAAAGTTATATGTTATAATTGGTAGTCCAACTAACTAAATCCAAACCATTACATATAGTAATAGAATACAATAGTTCATATACATTGATTTTATTAGATAAATCACCATTACCATTTTATAGAATTTCAATGTCTATAAAATATAATTGGAATTCATGTAATTGAAATCAACTAATGTTTTAGACCATGATACTAGTGGATCCTTTCTCAAACATGCAATAATTAATTAATTGATTATAAATCCTCAATATATGTAGATAAAAACTATTTGGGTTGAGAAAGAAAATTAAATTAATATAAATATTCTATCTCTATAAGAAACAATATCACATTTTCATGTATATCCATTAAGGTACATATTACAACCATAGGTAGTACAAGCTATGAAGGAAAAAAGATAAACCTAAATGGCATGGAATATGCATAAAATGTGAATCTCTATGTGCCTATGATGATGTATTTGTATATATTCCTTCCCATATTTGGGAATGGATGAAATTACATAACATAATAATCCCTGAAAAAATGTGTGTCATCCAATAGTGAATTCATTTCAGTTGTATTAAGAGAAAACCATAACATCAATCTCATCCCAAAAAGTAGGATTTTCCCTATTCATGTGTGAGATAATACTAGGAATTTACTCATTTGAAAATTAAATCATGTCCTAATATACTATATAACCATTCCCAAACAAATATACTATAAATAAAACTGTATCATACAAATTTGTAACATCCCATACATGGTTCACTCATAAGTTACAGAACTCAGTGGGCCATATATCCTCAACCATGCCCCAAAATTCTAGAGGCATGTGACTATCAATGAGGGACAATGGTAGGTCCAAGGGGAGGCTATAACATAATGTTAGTGTTGATAACAATAGTAAAAGAAAAATAAGAAAATATTTTAAGGAACAATAATAATATGAGGTATCAAAAGTAAAATATCTAGACATAATATACTGATGATTAATCACAATCTCTATGTTATTTACAAATGATGATTACATCTTGATTAATGATCAAATTTACCAAAGATATTAATGTATAACCATCATTATAGTCAATCTTGGGTTGTTGAATCCACTGAGACCTAAGAAGATATCTAAGATACACAACCTCTAAGATGGATTTTTCCCTATGAAGTGGCCGAATTGATATTTATTTTAGATGGTTTTAAATAACAGTAAAAACCTAAGTTTATTCAATTCAATTAAAATTTTTTTATCTTAGGATTATTCTTGAGGTGGATTGAATGAATTTTACTTCTTTAGGCAATTTTGGTTTTATTAATTCTTAATGAATCCATTATTCAAAATAACACTACCTTCATCATTTTCTATATTGATGCTAAATAAAATCAATTACTAATCCCCTACACACATAGAGACCCAAATTCATGATCTATTCAAGGTATATGGTCGTTTTAGTATTTGGAATTAGCTTCCTCAAACACAGTGAAGATGAAGAGTGGAAATAACTGAAGAATTGAAGTCTTACATTATCTATCCAATTAACAAAAATTCATTCATAAAATAACATTCAATCTATAATTTTAATCTTCCTACGATCATCCCATTAAAGGGTTAGTCTTCCATTGACAGTATACACTCAATGGTGGACGAAATATGGCTTTCAAGAATTGGATTGATGAAATTAAATCCACATAAATAATGATCACTCCTCCATGTGTGTGAACGAAATTCACACCTATGTGTGAACTAATTCACCAAAAAATAGTGATACCACATTGATTTGTGATTATATAGTTTTAATGAATGAAATTGAAGGAATAAAAGAGTAATATGTCGATTGAGAACATAGAAATACAAAAAAAAAACATACATGACATTTCAAAACATTAAAATGGAACTTTGACATAATGACATTATATCCAAAATAAATGATATAACTTTCCCCTCACCACCACTACTTTAAAAAGTCAATTGGGAAGCCTTAGGCCAAGCATCAATCAATTTATTCCAAATTATTAAATCAATTTAGGCCTTAGGTTGCTGGAAAGTTGTGGAGAAATTGATTCCCTCCTTGACTTTTTATCCTCCTTGTCCCCCCTAGAAAGATCATCCTGTATGGGCAAGAATATTGAAGAATCTCAGTAGGCAATAGAAGATTATTTTCTGTTCCAAGTTGTATTCTAGATGTCTATAAACATTTGTTCTGTTTGGAGTTTTGGATCAGGAGTTATGGGTGATTTATTGGGATAACATTCTGGGCTGCATATTTTCTCCCAGATTTTGATATTCTATTTGGGCTACCTTAATAACCACCATTGAATCCTAATTAGAACTAGATCATGAAGAATGATTTTTCCATCTATATTTATTCTATCATCCTAAAACATTTGGGCTTTAGTGGGCCTATATTGTTGGCCCCACATTCTCATCAGCGGGATAATGTCCAATCTACCTTCTCAAGAATTGTTTACTTTCATCTCCAAATATCCACATCATACTTTATGAATCCTCCATTGATACCTAAATGAAAAACTTTCATATTGAAGTTTTGATCCATTTATCAAAAAGTCAAATTAATATATGGAAAATTACATTCCTTAAAATCTGATGAATCATTGAGCTTAAATTCTCATACATTAGGCATGAAGTGCACAAATGATGAGACTGGACGTTCAAATTTAAAATCCACTAACTCAGGGAAATAATATCAAAAATGAACATTTAATACCATTAAAATTTAATTAACATATGTATTTTTATTTGCTAATCACACCCCCAACTTGAGATTTTCTAGTCCTGATAAAAATGTATATGAACAATTTGAAATTCTAATTCCCTTTTCCAAAAAACATTTTAATACACAATGATAAAAAACCATATACAAAAAAATCCTAAAATACATCAAAATATTTTAATACAAGAAAGTCTCATGAGCATATCCCAATCCAAAGACCATTAGTTTTTTCAAATTTATCACCGTATTTCATCCAACATCAATTAAGAGTGAGGATGTGTTGTGCATCACAATAGACATGGGGGTTCATCTTTATTCATGGGGTAAAAGATGGATGTGCCGTATAGAATCACAATTCAATATCAAGATGAGTATTAAAATATTTTTATCATATTATTTTTGTTTTTTTAAATTTTTCCATGGTAATTGAAATTGCACTCAAAAGTGTCAACCCATGTAGAAAGACATTGCCGATGACTGCCAAGGTCAAAGACCTTAGGGAACCAAGTGAAGCCCAGATACTTGAGCATCATCTCGACGAATCTCAGTCAAAAACAAAATTAAATTACCATAAATAGAGATAAAATTAGTAACTCTATTCTTGAAAACTATGGAGTCACGATCCCCAATCATTGAAAGCCACACATTAGGTTATTTTATAGCTCTACGTATATATATTTTTTGAATACCCATATTAAAACTAAAATGACCACCAAATATATGCTATTTATTTACAGGAACCCATGAACTCAAACAAATACCCCACTATCTAAAGGACGTGCATTGTGAATCTTTTTTTATTTGGATAGAAATATAAACAATGAAATATCACATTTGACAGCCACACATTCCAAAATCTATGCATGTGAAATATACATGGATTAAAATTATAATCAGGGCATGCTAAATAATTTGATATTCAGTTGCAATGTGTACAATTTCTATTATCATGTTCAAGGATGAAGAATTTTTTCCTTCCATTATGGCACACTTTTTTTTTCAAATCAGCCATTTTTTGACACAAAAGCACTTTATTTTGTTTTATCACCCCCCAACATAAAATTACGATGTCCCCAATGTTTAATGAAAAGAAAATTCAGATGGGGGTAGAGACAGAGAAAGGGAGTTCAAAAAGGAAATTGAAAATGAGTATCATTGAATGAAGTCCCCTAGTGGTTGAAGTTGAAATTCTTGCTGCTCCATTTTAATTTATTGATCTCCAGGTCACTCTGAGAAATCCCTAGGAGAGGGAAAAAAACAAACAGACAAAACCAAAAAAAACAATATATATATATATATATTCATATAATAAAAAAATGTAAAATATAAGTATATATAAAAAAATTATTGAATAAGGAATCACTATAAGTCATAGGTCAGTGGTAAGTGTGTTCCCATGTCTCCCTTCGATCATGGGTTTGAGTCCCCGTGGCTTGGCCGGTTGTGATGGGGTATTCCCCAGGACCTACGATGTGGCCTTTTAATTTTATTATTATTTTATTATTATTTTATTTTAACCCAAAACATATATGAAATTAACTGATGATACATTGCCATATTTTTAATTTTTTGGGTAAGGTATTACTCAATGATCACACCATGTGACACAGATGAATATGGTGCTCCCCTTTCATACCCATCTATACTCATAATAGATGAATAGTTCAATGATATTTTTTTAAAATATAAAAATGACTCAATATTCCTATTTTTTTAAAAAATATGATTCATAAAGATGAAGACCACGAGTTGCCTCTCATGTAGCAATTTTGATTAATGTCGCTAGCTCAATATAGTCCTTTAATTATTTAATTATTTTACTCATCTAATATTGGTTAACACATGTTTTCATGAAATTCATTTTTTTAATGGTTCAATTAATGGTTTGACTTCATGACCATTAACATTAAAGGATTGACCATTGGTGGGATCTTGAATTTCTACAACCCCATGGGGGTACACCTTATGCACTATGTATGGACCAGACCATCTTGACCTCATATTTTCTAGGTTTAAATGATGTTTAGAACTATACAAAAGAATAGGTTTACCCAGAACAATGTGTTTGATTTAAGTTTTTGAGATTGGTAGGCTTGTAAATTATCATTATTAATCCTTGAATTTTCATAAGCCTCCATCGTAAGTTCATCAAGTTCATTGAGATCTAATTTCCTTTTTTTTCGGCTAATGAGAGTTCATAATTCATTTTATTAACTACTCAAAAGGCCTTACGTTCAATATCCACTGGCAAATGGTATGATTTACCATAAACCAACCTATATGGGGAAATTCCTAAAATTGTTTTATATGTTGTTCGATAGGCCCAAAGAGCATCTAAGAATTTTCTCAACCAATATTTCCTAGATGGATTAATAATTTTCTCTAGAATTTTTTTGATTTATCGATTATCTAACTCAGCGTGACCATTTTTCTATGGGTGGTAGGCTGTAGACACTTTTTGAGAAATTCTATACTGTTCTATGAGTGCTGAGAATGGACGATTACAAAAATGAGTTGCACGAACACTAATGATAGTCCTATAAATTCCAAATATAGAGAGGATGTTTTTCTTGATAAAGATAATCACAGTTTTATTATAATTGGATTTTTTAGGAATGGCCTCAACCCTTTTGGAGACATAATAGATAACTAAAAGGATGTACGGATATCCCCTAGAGATTGGGAAGGGACCCATGAAATCGATTCCCGAATAATCCATGATTTTAACCACAAAGATGGGAGTGAGTGGAATTTGATTCCTTTTTATGATGGACCCTACTTGTTGACACTTCAGATAGCTTTGAAAAATTGTGTAATATTCCTTTTAAAGGGTGGGCTAGAAGAGACTAGATGGATAAAGAGTAGTCCCTCTTTAACCAGGAAATGGAATTTTTTTGCAGTTTAGGACAATATTTATTTCTTAAAATCTTGAAAATACTTTCTCCAAATTCCTCATACATTCCTCAAATGTATACCCAAACATAAGGAATTCATCCATGAAGGCCTCTAGAAAAATCCCCTACCATGTCTGAGAAGAATCCTTCCATGCACCGCTGGAAGGTTCCAGGGGCATTGCATAACTCGAAGGGCATGCATTTGATAGGAAAGGCGTCGAATGGACATGTGAATGTAGTCTTCACTTGATCCTCTAGGGAAACCTCAATTTGATTATACAAAACGTACCCATCTAAGAAACAGTTGATGGAATGTACTATGACTCAATCAAGGACTTGTTCAATGAATGGTATGGGGAAATGGTCCTTCTTGCTAAATGAGTTCTGCTTCCTATAGTTGATGCAGAAACTCCAGCCACTACTCACCCTTGTTAGAAGAATATCTCCATCATTATTGGTTGTCATTGTGATTCCAACCTTTTTTGGAACCACATGGATTGGGCTTACCCACTAACTCTTAGCTATGGGATATATTATATCAGCTTTAAACAATTTCAGAAGTTCTTTTCTCACTACTTTCAAGAGATTTGGATTGAATTTCAATTGAGGTGGACGACATGGATTTGAATTATATTCAAGAAAAATCATACGAGTCTCTAAATGTTGGCTAATCATTGGAATATCTGATAGGGTCCACCCAATGGATTTCTTCTGTTTAATAAGGAAATCTAGAAGCATCCTCTCATGATTGGCTTCAAGAGAAAAATAAATGACAATACGATGTGTTCGATTTTCCCCTAGGAAGGCATAGTTGTGTCTAACGGGAAGTTCCTTCAATTTAAGATCAGGATTGTACAAAATTTCAGTAGAATATTAGGATATTGGATGAAGATCGATTTTTCTTCCAATATTTTTAGATATAATAGAATCCCAAGGTGTAGTTGTTTCAGCTACAAGTTTGGTTTGATCAAATTTAGGTAAGGAAGTTTGATTGGTCTCCATGAGAGTGGTTTCATGAATGGTTTCACTGATTGTTGGACTTAAGAATTCATCATAAGATCAATTTAAAAATGATTCTAACCAAGGAGATAAACATCCTTCATGTGAACTATTGAAATCAATCTCATCCTGACTTAAACATCTATCAAATATTCTGTGATGTTCAATGGATTCATTATCAATGATTCCTATCATGTTTACGTCATGAATTTTCTCTTCATTTCCTATTTGTAAGCTTTCATTATAGATTTACAATTTTATAGTCATGTTTCCAAAGGTGATGGTCATGTTAATGTTTCGAATATAGATAATATAGTTGATTGTTGCAAGGGAAGGAAGAACAAGGATGATTGGAGTTTTTTCATTATTTCTTCAACATGGATGGTTTTAAAGGACAAGGAAGTCATCAGGGTAGATGAAGTTTTCAACCTTTACTAGAACATATTTTAAGATCCCATTTGGAACCCTAATGCTACAATATTCAAGTTGAAGTGTCCAGACATGGGTTGGATCTCTTCTATGCCTAACTGGAAGTACACAACATAGGGGAAGATATGGACACTAGAACCTAGGTCACACAAGTCCTAGGAAACGTTTTATCTCTCCTAGTTCAACATTGATGTAAGGGAAACCCTGGTCTTTCATCTTAGGAGGAATGGTCCCTTTAATGGTGGTACTCACATTAGAATCCCAAAGGACGTGGTTTTTATGTGAAATTTTTCTTTTAAAAGTGAACAAGTCCTTAAGGTACTTCAAGTACGCAGGTATGGTTTGGATTTCATCAAGAATGGGAGAGTTCAACTTGACTTGTTAGAATATTTTCCTCAATGTTTCACTCAATTCAGGTTTGGTTTCCCCACTCATGCATTGAGGAAATGGTGTAGGGTGTTGGGTTGTTAGGTGAAGAGTTGTTTCATTGAAAATTTTATCATGTTTTTTAGTTTTATCATTTCATTCATTTGAATTTTCATCCGAGTTTGAATCTTCAGAAGGGTTCCGAATTAGTTTTTCAGGTTTCTCAATTGATTACACACTTCTTAAAACTATTGTATCCATTATATTTTCACGAATTTTTTTAGTGAAACTTGACTCTCCTCTTACTATTTGTTGTGGAATAGATTGGTTAGGCATGTGTGACTTTCTATATTTGATGGTTTGAAGTTCTATTTTAGGGAAGAGACTTCCGAGTTCATCATATCTATTTGTTTGTATAGTTGTTCTAGTAGTATTTATGGAACAATTTGGGTTGTTTCTTGAGAAGAATAGTTTACCCCAAAGGGATATTTTGGAGGTGGGATGGTTTTTTGAAAATAGACTAGTGGATTTTGGTATTGGATAGGTTGGGTTTGGAAGTGTTTATGGGTTTGGTAGTTCTGATGGGCGTAAGGATAGTTTCCCTGTGGTTGTCTAGGTTGTTGGATATCTTTGCAGCAGAAGACTTGGTGTTCATTATACCTTGGGTTAATGGTGTTTTTGGTATTGAGGCTTTTGAAATTTCAGATAATTTACTTTTGCTGGGGTTCCTTTTAAAAGAACTTCCCTGATGGATGGAATGGTTGGGCAGTTTTCTATCTTATGGTCATGTTTGTCATAAATTGTGCAAATAGGGTCTACAGTTTGGATTTCATGGAAATTTCCTAAGTTCTATCTCTTCAACCTTCCTAGAGAGTGCTGCAAGTTTATCCCTAAGGATTTTCTCTTCTCTAGGAGTATGAATTCTAGAAGTTATTTTTGGCATTTCAAAATAAGGTGAAGTTCACCATGTTTGATTTTTTAGCAAGGATTTTCAGATACTCCTAAGCATCATTTGGGGATTTTATTTTTAATGTTCTATTACACATCACGCAAATGAATTATTTGATCCCTGGACCCAACACTTCATAGAAAATTTGAACTTGTTCTGGGATTGAAAATCCATGGTGCAAAACATTTTTAAGGGTTTCTTCGAACCTCTCCCTTGTTTCATAGAATGACTCTCCCACTTTTCCAAAAATGTTATGGATTATTTTTTTAAGTGAAATTGTTTTGGGTTGGGGAAAGTATTTTTCTTATAATTCTCTATGTAATTGGTCCCAAGAGTTTATTGATGCAGTTATCATATTGTTTAACCAATTATTTTCTCAATTCTTTAGTGAGAAAGGAAAGAGCCTCATCGTAGCTTAGTCGAGTTGATGTGGTGGGCACATGGTTTCAATAATGTCGTTGAACTCTTTGACATGAAGGTATGATATCTCATACTCCATCCTGAGAAAGGTTGGAAGGTGGTTTATGTCATGGGGATAAATATTTAATTGTAATCTCTTAGGAAATTGTGTCTAATGCATGAAGGGGTATTTGTCCAAGATGGAGTGAGGTAGTCATTCATGTTTTGATTGAATACATTCCCATGGTTTGGACCTTCTTTATTTTTCGTTCCTATTTCATTTCACCCATGATTAACAATTTGATTTCATGTAAGACCCTACATTAAAATTGATTCAATTTTTGATTATGTAGTATCAAGAAGATTAGGATATAATGGAAACAATCCCCTAGTATAACTTGACTCCCCTATCCTAGGACATTCCACCCTAACTAGTCTGTTTGAATTGACGCAGGTGTAGGAAAAAATGTCCCAAAAGAAAACAACAGTTAGAAAGGGAGAAGAAAATAGATCTTGTGTGAGAATAGTATAATGGGGATGAGGGATGAAGGTTCTGGTCTAAGGTAATTACTTGTTCCCCATTAATGATGCCACAATTTGATTAATGCTAAAATTTACCCAAAAGATGAATGTAGAACGGTCATTGTTGTCGAACTTGGTTTGTTGAATCCACTGAGACATAAGAAGATAAATAAGATACACAAACTAAGAGATGGATTTTTTTCTTTTATGTTTATAACATATGTATGATTTTATATGGTTTTGAATAACTCTGATAAACCTAATTTAATTCAATTCAATGAAAATCGGTTGATCATAGGCTTATTCTCAAGGTGGATTTAAAGAATTTTACTGCTTTAGGCAATTTTGGTTTTATTATTTATTGATTAATCCAGTATTAAAAATAACACTACCTTCATCATTTTCTATTGTGATGCTAAATAAACTCAATTACTAACCCTACACACATAGATAACTATTAAAATTAACATTTGATACCCTTAAAATTTAATTAACATTTGTGTTTTTATTATCTTATCATGTCTAGAAACTATAAAACAAATGGAAGAAAAAAAATTAGTACATGTTCTAAAAAATTACATAGAATGTATAGAAATAATATACTAAAAATAATACAAAGTGTGGGTTTTTTTCTATTCTCCTAAACAACATCCTACCACATGAATGAATCATCCAATGTAGCATGCTTTCCATTATCCCAAGCAGAATCCATGAAGTCGGTCTGATCACCAATTAGTGGGCCAAACATGGTGTGTGTAAAACTCAATAGTCCACCACTAATGATTTCTATTACAAATTCAACATGTGAATATAAATATATAAGTGTTCATGAAAAATGATATTTATTAGAACATGAAAATGGTGTAATAACCATATCAGTCTTCGGTTCCTCGTGAAAAGTCTGACTGTCCTTACACTATTGTACCTAATACAAATGTCACATAATATTTAAAACGTAAATGTAAGGGTCCTATAATATTATAATAGTTTCCATGTGATTATAAAAATGACGGAGGACGCAATGTGAAATTTAGGAATCTATAACAATAGATGGTCTTGTCAACTCATATAAATATCTATATATCCTAGCCAAGGGTCTAAGTGTAATTCATCATGTACACCCATGGAATTAAATTAGAGAAACGTATCTAACTATATACATTGAGTACATCCAATTTCAATCCCATCCTAAGCATGGATAGAGCCCAAGGTGATGATCCAAGGTATCATGTGTTCAAAGACATCAAGTTGAACCCAAGGAGGCAATAAAAGGCATTATAATTTTCATATGTAAGGAAAATGAATCATCAATAGTAAACCAAGGACTTTATACACTAATAATAAAAATACCAAATTCCATGGTTGGAAAATCCATTGTTAACTAGATCAATGAATCAGGGTGGAATCCCTTATTTGGTTAGGGCATTATTTTAGGAATCGAAGCAAGGATCATGTATGACCACTTCATTAACATGAAAATGTTCCACAATCAATTTGTGATATTTAGAAATAATTATTGTATATATTTTAATCTATTCGTCTTTAACATTATATTAAATTAAAATTTTCCTTTTTTATTTATATTTTACAAAGGCTTAATTAGGAATTGTTACATTTTAATCATGTTGTATATAAAAAATTAGAGACCATGTGAACGATATATTCCATAATATATTAGAATTATTCATTTATTATAGCTTAATGAATTTTCGTTTTCAATGTGAATACAACACTAATTATAGGAATAAAAGGATCCTGTATATAAGGACTCTCCCAAAAGGGTGATACACAATGAGCTTCCAACATCCAATGAGGTCACCAATTATCACATGAGGGTATAGGTTGTAATTTCCACATTAAAACTATGATATTTCATAATAAAAAGGGAACTCATATACATTTTGATGTGTGAAAAAATGGGAACATTCATAAACTACAGATACATTAGAGAAATGTTATAGGCCACTTAATTTATGGTGGTAAATGAACACTCATCTATGATCATCTTCTTATTTATACTATACTAGAACAAATAATAAAAATATATTAATACCCTAAAAATAGTGAATATTAGCTTTTATTTAAATAACACAAAAAATAGTGAGATAAAGTGAGAAAGGAAGTTAAGAGATTGAGGCTCTTACTATAATGATTATCATGTGATAAACTGTGAGAGAAAATGACCCCAATCATAGGATCTGGAGAAATGCCTATCATGATATGGAGGATATATATTCATTAATGGAGGATGATCCATGTGTAGAGAGAAATGTAAAAAAGGGTGAGGGTTATAAAAAATTAAGAGAAAAGGGTATTTTTACCATTCTTTACCAGGTTTACCAGTTTGTCCACACACATTGGTGAATCCCTAAACCAACCGTGGGGTTTTACTAAACAAGTTCCATAAAAGGTATAAGCTAGGGGAATGATTTTAACAAATCAAGCGAAGCTTAAATCCCCCTCAATGATTTTATATAGAACTACACATGAAGATATAGGCTCTTGTGCATAGTTTAAGTAACCTTCCACATCATATATCTAGACCTCATAGTAAGTATAATCATTCCCCAACTATTTACCCCAATCTATTTCCTGAAAAACTGGATATTTAAGCACCAAAACTTCCACATACACTCCCAATCCCTTCCCTAATCATTTAAGAACACGTATGAGGTTATAAAGTAATATTACAATTAAAAATAAAACAATATTTAACTCATAAAAAATTTGGGACATTATGAGTAATATCTTATTTAGGATAGTCTTATGATGAAATTTTTTAAAGATAAGGGTAATCTGGTAGTGGAGATCTAGTGAAGCACTCAATGATGTGTTATCATGTTCTGTAGGTCTTTAGAGATGATTTTGTAGAGGAATGAAAACTTTTTTTAATTTCCAAAGTTATTTGAGTTGATTTGAGATGATTTGGAGTGATTAGAGATCACCTACGAATTCTTGAATTGATTATAATATTTTTTGTAAATGTTATAGAATTTTAATTTGGAGATGAAATTTAGTAAAGTACTCTAAAAGACCCTATGATTTTGGAATATAATTTTTTTTTAAATTAATACATTATTTGATAACTAGTTTCACTTGAAGAATAGAACTAAATAAATTTACATATATTATATAAGAAATGTATAACAGTAATAAAACCTATGTAATATAAAAAAACTATAATCATTTATAAATTCATAAAAAATAGGATTAAAAATACATAATGTTTCAAAAATAGAATTTTTTAAAAAAATTAGTTTATATTTATCTATATAATTGTTATTTAAAATATAAATATAAAAATATTTGAAAATTAAACATTAAAAATGAACTTAATTTTGTAATTTATAATGCCAAAATGATCTAAGGGTGATTTTTTTTATTTTTTTTATTAATTAATTATTTTTTCACCAAACAATGAAAATTATGATTTTTAAAAAACATTCCATTTTAGAGTATTATATTAATAACAGAATTAATATAATTTTTATGAAACCTTTTTGACATAAAAATAATAATTTAATAATAAATATAAATCTTTTAAAACTATTATGTGGAATTTATAAAATCCATTTTTAACATTTTAAAAACATGAGAAATAAAATGCATAGGGGACCTGATAGACCACTGAGAAGGGAGTGGTGAATCAGTGTTTAATTAATAATTATATGAATTAACCCCTTTAATTTAACTTCTTATACTTATTAAATAATTATAAAATATTTATTTTGTCTCATAGCCTCACCCGTATAATTCAGTAAATAAAGGCACAAAAATACAATGATTTGCAGGGTTCGGTATAAATACATAATCCTTCAATGTATTGGTGGAATACATAAATAAATGATCATATAATATAATAAAATATCATAATTATATGTAGAGGGTTCTTCATAAACCATATCCAAGTTATATCCCCACCAATCTTCTCTCTTCTAGATTCACAGTTTCCACATTGTTTGGGTCTTAAAGGTCATGTCTTACTATATCACCATTGATCTTGTTTAGTACCTTCCCAAAATATTCACCGACTCACACTATTAAATTCTTATATAACCTAGTTTAAACATGATCCATAGAGTCCCACCATGTATGTTAAGGTTTTCCATTTAAGTTCCTCATTTGAAGTAGGCCAAAACTCAACACAGGTTGTCTTTACATCAATATGAATGATCTCTAACTTCTCATAATAAATTTAATAGAGTGATATTGGATATTTAATAATACAAAAAAACATCATCACTTACTATATCTTAACATCATAAAACATTTTATTATGTTCACATGGGTACCTCTCTCAATAGGATCATAGGATATTCAAACTCACCACCTCTTCAAAAGGCTTCTACATTAAAGGATATCATGAGATATTCTTTTTATAAACCCTCAAACATTGTCAAACATATCTAACAATGACTTATACTCTTCTTATTTTTCTTCCCTATAATTTTTAGACGATTCTTCAATTATTATTATTGTTGGAGAGGTCTTCTTTTCTCTTATATACTCACAGATACCTCTACTTGACAATAGTTGTTGTATATTACTTTTATATTTTATACTCCTTTATCATCACACAATCTCATTCCCATGGGTGAGTTAAATAAATAAAATTGTAATTTTCAATCCCATAAATGGTATGTCAAGGGAAAAAAAGTAAACATATTAATATCATGATAATTGAATACCAATTTTGGGTTTCCATATATTCTCATGCACTTATTGTTCAACTCAAAAGGTTTTCCCTGAATACCTACATTTAATGCCTCTCATTTTTGAAATTCAGCGTAATTGATCTAAAAAAAATCACTATAGTATGCTCAACTGAATATTCCTCAAAATATCTCAAATGTAAATTTTCACATAACTTTTACATTGTATTATTATATCTAAATGAAATATATGAGATCTATAACTCATATTAATTTATGGAATAGCATGATAATTATTGAAATTAATAGTCATAGAGAAAATACATATAATTTTGTATAAATAAATCATGGACAATTGAATATCCTTGGATCTAACTAATTTAATATTTTAAGAACATCATATCAAGATTTTATTGAACTAAATCTACATTATTTTTGAAAGAATGATATAGATAATTTTTTCATTAAGAAATTGATGTAATGGTTATGCACATTTTTTCTTCCCCAAATCATCTTGGATAATAAATTCTATATGACTCATGATGCTAAAATATGTGATGAAAAACATCAAAATTGACTTATATTATTTTCTTCATCAAAATAAAACTATTGGAAGCACTTATTTTATTCTCTCCTTGATCTTCTGTTTACCATGGATGAATAAAAGATCCACCTTCTTATCGTGATCGGATAACACACCATTAATGATGTGTTTGATATTTTAACAATGAATTAAAAAATCTTACATAAAAAATGACTCCTTCTTTAGATTCTACAATTATGGACTTCTATAATTTCTCCCCATTAAATAAGGTAAATTCAGCTATGGTAATTTTAGTTAACATATATATATTTGGATATGTGAATAATACCTTTTTACGGTGCTTCATATATTGTAATTTGGATACACTGTGCATGTATTATAATTTTCCTTTTCTAATATTCATTCAAATACATGGATCTGAATTTGAATACATAGATGAATTTAGCAATGTGAGTCATTGGGACACCATTTAAATACCTTACATAAGGAATTTTGATATGGTGCTTCATTTTTCTATATGGAGTATCATTCGCATACATTGTTATTGAACTCATTGCATTTTTTCTATGCAATGTTTCTTTTTTTGTTCATTTGGATATGTCGCTACATTAATGTATATGGATATATATGTAACCAATTTATTTCATATGTAGTGTCTTTGTATATGTCGATTTAGCTATACTATAAATCACTTAAACGGTAATTCATTTACATTAAATCTGAACTAATAAATTTGTCCATATTGAATTCTATTTCAAACCAGGGCACCTCCACTTCATCACAAGCTGATGTCATCCATTCATAAACATGAACATGTCATCATATAACTTAATTAAATGATTACTAGAATTATTATAATGATTCTAAACTCTTTATAATTCATTTTTTTGTCTTTTAGTATATATAATTCTCAAATTAGATTATTTTCTTTAATACCTTTTCTAGTTTAGGTTTTGATCTACATTAATCAATCCAAATTCATATTTATCTTCTCCAATCAACATTCTAGAGTGTACAAAAATTAATAACAATGGATTGTAATACCGAAATATCTTTTTAATCCCCATATTTGTTTTATCTTTTGGATTTATATTCTCTTTGATTTTAACCTGATGTATACATGTTATTCACACCAATCTAATTAATCTAGTTTAGGTGTTGCATTGAACTCTTTCTTCTATGTTTAAACAATTTAATAAAATGATGAATATAATGACCCATAATTTAAATAAATTCATATTACTACAAAATTATAGAATATTCATTACCAAATATAAAAAATCCATGATATGACCGTATATGTATAGTGACTTTAGAAACATAGAAACACAAACAACTGATTCATAAGACATATTTATTTTCTCCCACTAATTTCATCATAACTACACCCCTTTTTTACATATCGTAATAGCAATCCTTACTCAGGACCAAGGGGAATGAAATATATGAAATGTTGATCTCAAATGATCAATAATGGTAAATAGTAGAGATATCAATCATATCAAAAACATTAGACGTAATAAAATAACATTTGAAAATATAATCCTACATATAAAAGATCATGATATCATGTCATGGGATAAATCATAAAAGTTGAATATAATATAAAAAGTCATAACACAAGAAATTAAATTTTGTGGAATACACGAAATAATATAAAATCATTTCAAGTTAGGCAAGTATCATTTATAAGACCATCATGGAAGACAAAGTATATTACTAAACCAAGTTCACTCCTCGTTCCATTCCTATATTACTGAACAGAGATCAGTTACCAATCCAACCATGTCTATCTCATGAGATATAAATTTTTACCAAATTAATTGGATGGAGATATAGATCTCACCCATCTCATACTAAAATAATTTTTACATTTTTCACAAAAAACATAAATCATTAATCATAGAATACCCTGAGGAATAAAATGGGGTTCTTAAACATCATTTCATCATAACATAATCTATGTAAAAAAATGGATATCATAAATATCATTCCAAAAAACCATAACAATAATAGTGATATTTTAATTGAAACATAATCCAATAAAATAATTCTATATAAAATGGAAAATAATTTTGATTGAACACTTTAAATTAATTTGTTTGGAAAATATCATACCTTCATCCAAAATATTTTCATTTCTCAAATTTTCAATAAATTTGAAAAGAAATGGATTTCATTGAAAATAACATTGAAATATTGTAATGAATTATTCATTGAAATATAGTGGTTTGATAACATAAAAAACCTTCATTCCGAATAAGTTAAAAGAAAACATTATTCTCATACTTTTTTCAGATAAGTCAAAAAGTACCTCGTATCGAAAAACGAAAAAAGATTCCTTTCATACCATTTAATAAACATTATCCAATGGGTAAATTTTACTTAATTTTTTTTAAAAGAATATAAATAATATTACATAATTAGGAAACAAGTATGTGGATGAAAAATGCATCCTAGTAAATAATTATGTATAAACAATCTCAAATAATAATGAGATTGTAAAATCATCCATTACCTTCGGCCTGATAACCTTCATATGTATTCAACCTCCTGTATAATTATATATATAGTTTTATTTAATTATTTCATGATCATTTTAATTTTTATTATATCATATTCGATCATATTATTATCCCTTTTATAGTAACATTATTACTCTTTCATCGGGTGTTAACTTCATTATTTTCTTAATCATTTTTTGTCACAAAATTTAATATTCCTCTTATTAGTTTATAGTTATATCATATAAGAAATTATATTTGAATAATATATATCATATTTATTAATTCCATTCATAAATATAATAATTATATAATTAAGATCATGTAAAATGAATAACATCTCATCGTAGAGATGGTAGTTCATACAAACACATGTGGAACAATATCATTCCCATAATTGTTGAATGTCATTGAAGTTGATGGTATATAATATTTTTAATCAATATAATTTTATAATATTCATATATCATAATTATTTCAAACATTATACCCATCCATGTAAGGTGGAAGTGAAAAATTGATTACACCACTGTGTGGAGACGGTAAGTCGTACGTAGACACGCGTGATGATTTCATTTTCCATAGGATGGATAAAAAGTGGAATATTGTTGTTACATTATATTAATAACATATCATAATATATGTGATACTGGATTTATTACTTTATAATTAATCAACTCATGATGAGTAAGTTCAAGAAGAAATAATTTTGAAAGAATCTATAGAGAAGATTACCACTTTTTCGACGTGATTCCTCTAAATCTCCTCTTAGAGCACTAGAGATAGTTGTTGAAGAAGAAAAGAACCTATAGAATGTTACTAGGGAAGTTTATAATGGAAATTTACTAGTTAGGGATAATCTTGAAGTCTCATAGTGACATAAAAAGTTGAGGGAGGATGTCCAATTTTTATAATTGAGGTGAGGGACACTTTTGCGATATCCAAAAAATATTAATTTAATATGAAATGGAAACAAATCCAAAAACCTAAAAAATGTACCAATTTAGAATATGATATTATATTGTGTTTTAATATCATCAAAAAATACATTTTTCACAATTTTTTTCATTCCATTTAAACATTATCATTTTAATTAACACTTAGTTATTCTATTTAATTTTAATTTAGATAAAAAATATTTCAATATTAAATTGGGGGAAATATATACATTTTTGAGGTAAATTAGACCATAAATAAATACCTTATAACATATTAGACTATATAATAATTCATATATATTTTTAAAAAATGTTTTAGGATTTTTAAATTTTTTAACAAAACATTATTTTGAAAAACAATCAATATTGTTAATGGTAACACTATTAAATTAATTGATTTTAAAAATATTAAAATAACAACATAACTTTCAAAAATCTATTTTATTATGTTCTTATAATATCAAGGTAATATATAAAATTAATTATAAATATTAATTATCCCAACTAATATATATTTTTATATTTTTAATAACAATTAGTTTTTATATCCATTTAAAAAATAATTACTACATCAAATTTGTATAATAATTAAATATACATATTTATGGAATAAAAATAAAAAATAAAGAACAATTATAAATATAAATCAAATATATTTCATAACAAAACTTGTAGAAGAATTTATACTTTGGAAAATTCAACATTTACAATGTTATACTTATTAAATTATGAATGTGACAAATTTAACATCACTTTAAAGAAAATAATATAATTATCCTAATTTATTCTATAAATATCAAAATGATAAATAACTAGACCCCTATAATTTAATGGTTGAAATATAGTCATTCAATTATATTTTTTCATGTTTTTGAGTATTTTAATGGTTTTTAGAATTTTAATAAATATTATTTTATTGATTTCTCATCACTTAAATATTTTTTGCATCATTAAATTACAAGTCTTCAAGGAAATTATTTATTTTATAAAAATTAAAATTTAATTACCAAGATAAAAAATCATTTTATCTTTAAAATGATAATTTATAATCTAATTTATCTTTTGTATATCCTCATTTTATAAATCATATTGTTATTAAAATTTGATTAAGACATATTTAATCTTACATTAAATAAAATTAGTTAAATATCTAATATCATCCAAGTGGCTTCCAAAGGACTCCATTTCAACCCAAGGATGATTCATGTCAAAAAACCCTCATATAATTATATTAATAAATGTTTTAGGGTAATTTTATAATAGTATTCTTACCCTTAATTACCTGATTTTCCCTTTTATAGAATTAATAAAAATTACCAAAGTTACTTTTAATAATGCCAAAAAATAAAATAAAGATATTTATATAATTTTAACATACTGATTCCAAATATGGAATCCATTATTCAAAATTGAAAACATATAAGTTTCATTAATTAATTTAAAATTAATCTTATTGTTGGATAGATAGAACAATTTTTAAAAGATAAAACATTTTCAAAATATTTAAATGTATTTAAATATGAATTCAATGTAAAATTAATGACAATGACATAGATTATATTGAGTTATAAAAATATATTATATTTATTATTTAAATCAATTCAATATTGTAATTTAACTTTATAAATTATTTTGATGAAGAAGATTTGTTCAATTAATATTTAGTTTGTTTTAACTATTCATTAATACTTGAAAGTTATTAGAAAATATAAAAAAATCATCCAAATTAAATTTTTATGTACCACATCAGAAGAAAATTTTTATGTTGTCACATAAAAATTATTAATGTGTCAAAATATTAATTTAAAATGGGTTCTCTAGTAAAAGGAGGAAAATCACCCTTAAAAAATAGGTTTTTATACATCAAATAGGGTTAATTCATACCCTATAACGAAAATATCTATTGGATGAGTATAAAAAATAGTATATTAGTTATATAACATATATATTTAAGTAAATTCATTAACTAATATAAATTAAATCAAATTATTTATTTATAAATACCATTATATAATAGATTTGTAATTTTTTATAAATAATTGGAAGCCAATAAACTCACCATATATCTTAGTAAGTTAGTTTTATTTATTCTCACTAACATATAGGCTAAGATAAAATGGTCTTTTTATACTAAGGAGTTCTCGTGGTCAGTTTAAACTCCCGATTGTTTGAAATGCAAGCTATTGAATAATTCAAATTATTTAATGAACAGATTTCATAAAAACATTTTAGTGTTAAATTCTACCCCCCTTAAGCTGAATTTCCCCCAAAAAAATTCGTCATTTGGATACAAATATATAAGGATATCTCCCCCACAAGAATATCCTCAAGTACCAATGTGGGTTCATCAAATTGGTGGTTCCTCCATCAAACAATAACCAAGAGAGCGATCTTGTTTCGCAGAACTTTTTCACTACAATCGAGAATCTCTATCAGTTTTTCTTCATATAAAATTTCTTGCTCAAGAGGTATGACATATGATATAGAACATGTGAAGGATCAAATATGTACGTTATCAGTAGATATACATGAAACACATCATGAACTTTAGAGAGATTCGATGGATGCTCTAATCGGTAAGATGCCTTCCCAACACGATCCATAATTTTAAATGAACCTCTATACCTAGGGCTCAACATTCCCTTATTTACAAATAACATTAGTCTATTCCAAGGTGATATTCGTAAAAACATGTTGTTAACCAATTCAATATCTAGGTATTTTCTTTGGTTTCCAGAATACCTTTTTTATCATCTATGAGCTACTATTATTATTTTTTCAATATATCTGACCATTTCTACCATTTCATCAAAAAGATTTGGTCCTAATAGATTTTAGTCCCCATCTTCATCCCATAAAAGTTATAATTATACACCTATTTCCATATAGGGTTTTGTAAGGATTCGTCTGTATACTAGAGTGAAAGCTATTGTTGTAAAAAAAATCAACAAATGGTAGTTTTTGGTCCCAAAAACCATTGAAATATTTTGAAGAAATCTCTCAACATGTCTTTTATAGTTTGAAGTTTCCTCTTAGACTGACCACCTATCTGAGTTTGATATATAGTGCTAAAACATAAATCGATATCCAGAGCCTAGTAAATACTTCACCATAACATCTAGGTAGACCTCGGACCCTGATAAGATATAATGGAAAGTGGTACCCCATAATATATGACCACTTCCTTTACAAATATCCTAGTAAGACGATCATTATAGAAATCTTCCCAAATAACAAGGATGTGTTCCAACTTCCAAAATAGATCAAATATATCTCATATATAATTATATACTTTAGATGTTTTTAAGGCCTATAACAAAGTATATAGTGAAATTTTTTCATTTACATTCTATTATAGGTAATGGTTGTATCATAACATTAACAATTTATCTCATAACATTAGTTTTATAACAAAAAAAGCACCGAGAGACATATTCCGCAACATATCTTATCATGTAATCCGACCAAAAATAAACTTTTTGGTCCATGTACATCATTGTGATTCTAGGATGAATGGATAACGAAGAACTATGAACCTCACTCAATATATCTTCCTTTAATTCATGTATGGGTGGAATACACACCTAGTTCATAAACCTTATTATTCCATCATAATCAAGGTTCAATTGATGAACATTTCTCACCTTCTTTTTTAGCTTTATAAATTATTTTTTGTGCCTCCTTATCATCACTTATATAAATGGTTGAACATTTAATTGAGAAAGAAAAAAATTTCTCCCCTTATATTAAAATTTAACGATCCATACCTTGATAAGCCATAAATATTGGATCTTTTGTGATCCTCAACCTGGATAGGCTAGCATAGTCATATCGACTCAAAAATTTTTCCACCTAGTTCTCTTTGAAAGTGTGGTAATGTATTGAGTAGTCATAATATTTAATAAACTACACCCATATTCTTTTATTCATATTCATCTATTTTTGTGTGAAAATTTATTTTAAAATTTATGATCATTATAAATATCACACATTTATCCATAAAGATAATGCCTCCATATACTTAAAAAAAGAATTAATATATCTAACTAAAATTCTTGAGATATTTAGTTTTTCACATCAATTTTCAATTGTTGTGAGGCATATTCTAACACCATATAATTTATTCATGATAAAACAACCCAAAAACTTCATGGATGCATCTCTATAGATCAGAAAACCTACTCCACGATAAGGTAGTGTGTGTACAGGTGCACTGGATAACCTTCTTTATATAATTTTTAAATTCTCTTCACATTCCTCTATGCACAAGAACATAACTCATTTCTGAGTAAACTTAGGGAGTGTATTAGAAAATCCTAAAAATTATTTTACAAAACATTGCTAATATCCATAAAAAAGAATACTTTGGATGTTATTTACCATTTTTTGTCATGGAAAACATTTAATGACTTCTGTTTTTTTCTCTATCCACAGATATCCCATCTATTGAGATTATGTGACCAAAAAATGAATCTTTCTGAATCCTCACAAATGTTAAATATGTCATAAATATTATCCTTTATTAGTATCTTAATTACAATTTTCAATATATCTTCATGATCTTCCTTAATAATCGAATAAACAAGAATACCATCTCTAATGACAACCACAAACCGATCAAGATAGTCTTAAAAGACTTTGTTCATTAGATCCATGATTATATAAGGGTAATTAGTAAGACTAAAAGACATCACTATAAATTCATTGTATATATACCTTGTATAGAATTCCTTCTTGGGCATATCCTATTTCTTTACCTTTAACTGATTGTGTCATAAACTAAGATCAATCTTGGAAAAGTATTATGCTTTGTATAGTTGGTCGAATAATACAAAAATGTGGGGAAGAGGATATTTTATTTTTATAGTGATCTTGTTAGGTTCTCGATAATTAATGTAGTGTCTGATTGATCCATCATTCTACTTCAAAAACCGAACATGTTCTCCCCTTGGTTATGTACTAGGGTGTATAAATCCCTTGTCATGATTATCTTGGAGTTTCTTCTTCAATTACTGAAACTGAATTGGGTCTATTCAATAAGGTGTATTTGAAATAGGAAGAGCACCTGGTATGAGTTTTATTGAAAAATCAACTTTACAACTTAGTGGAGGACATAATAATTCATTCATAAATATATCATCAAACACTTGTAAAATTGGTGTGTTCATAATTTTTAGTTTCCACCTAAACATTTGAGATAGACAACCTTCATTTATAGGGATCAATACCGAAAATATGTAATAAATTTCTACTTGAAGGTTATATTCATCCTTGCATAAATAGATGATCATAGATCGATCTGGAATATGAAATGTGACCTATCTTCCTTTAAAATTGATATGATCTCCATATAGAGAAATCAAATCCTATAAATAATCACATCAAATTCCATTATAGGAAGGATCAAAAGATTTTCCGGAAGTACTTTCCCAATAAATTCAACAAGAAAACAATTTTAAACATTTTATGAGAACATTGTTCCATTAAGAGTCTTAACAACTAACTCAATATCTAATTGTTGAGGTAATACGAACAAAAACATAAAAATTATTCATAAATAAACGATTTTATGGATTCAGAATCAAATAAAAAATTTCTAATTTAGAGTGGATGGTAAGTGTACCTTTCAAGACTTCATTATTGTACTCCAAATCTCTAATAGTGATCACATGTGAATTGGATTTGTATTTGGCCTTAATAGCTTGATAACATCGATCATCATAAAAAATCCTTGGATTATATCATTGATTAGAGTGATTCCCCATTTCCTTTCACTTGTAACATTAATGTGAAAGTTGTGAAATATGTGGATCCTTTTCTCTATTCACATCATTTGATATATTTTCATAACACTTCAACATTCAACTTTTGGATGACATTATTTTCCACACAAAAAACATTTACAAGTCCATTTAAGTCAATTTCCTTCACGTTTGTTTCCACAAATTTATCATAAAGGAAAATTCATCATCCATTTAGAATGGGTTTTATATTTTCCCTTGAATTCCATTTTTCTCTTTTTATCAAAACCATATGACTGGTTGGCTAAACCAATCATTATATAAACCTTGATCGAACATCTTAAAATTTCCCTATAGCTATTGAGGTCCCTTATGGATAATTCCCTTCAAATACATGGTTTTTTTCCACTAATGAATTGATCAGTTTTAATCTCAGATTAGATAATAATTCCAGAATAATTCCTTTCAATTCTGGTAAAATTTTCCTTGAAGTTACCAAAAAATTCATCGTCCTTTTATTATGTTCACGGAATGCCTTCTCCATCTTTGTTCGAAGAATATGAGGAAAGAACATACTGAAAAATAAATTCTTGAACTTGTCACATTTCATGGATTTAATTTCACCTATTTTCCTTGTGTACTTATTAAGGTTCAGCCATTGATCGGATTCACCCTCCAAAATATACATTCCTAAGATTATTTTATTGTGTTATGAACATTGGAGAACTGAAAATATATTTTTAGTGGTACTAATCATATTTTCGACCACTAATGGATTAGAATACCCATTGAAGTAAGGTGGTCGCTACCTCATGAAGGACTATACAAAATGTTATTCATTAATTTTTTCATTTATAAGTACTGAATTATTCATAAAATTAAAAATTTATGTGAGAATAGCTATAATATTATTCATTTTATCTCCCATAACATTTGGTTTCTTAAGAGGATAATCATTTAATTTCCCATCGCATTCAAAATTAACACGGTTTTTTTAGGTTCTTTACATTGACTAAAACCAATAATCAAAGTATGATAAACACTAATCATAATGGGGAAACCACATAATCAAGAACCAAATTTCAATTTAGAATAATTTAGGTTTTAAAAAAGGTTATTCATGATCATTTATAGAAATCTAGGATTGTAACTGATACTTGTACATAGCCTTTGGGTTTCTACTAAGGTTTTCTAATCCTAGTTTCTGAAGCTTAGATATACAATTCCTATGACACCAACAATAATGATGCATGAATTAAATACATTGATAAAAATTAAAAATTGAATAATATTCATTTCAAAATATAACAAATCCATGATAGGACTATCTAGGTATAGTGTCTTTGGAAATTGATAAACACAAAAAACTAGTTCAAAAGTAATTTTCATTGTCTCCAACTTATTTAGTCATTACTAGACCCCTTTTTGACATATCATACTTAATTCCCTTCTTTATGAACTAGGAAAAATAAAAATAATAAAGGGTTATCTCAAATTCTATGTAAAGGTAAACTGGGTAGATATCAACCACATGATAATCATAGGACATAAAAAGATAACATTTGAAAATAATATCCTTCGTATAAAAGATCATGCTATCATGTCATGGGATAAATCATAAATGTTTAATGTAATCACAAAAGTCACAAGATAAGGAATGATTTTTTTTCATACACATAAGCATATAAAATCATTTCATATTAAACAAGGATCATTTCCACGACCATCATAGTGTACAAATTCCATTACAGAACTGAGTTCTCCCCTCATTCAGGAAATGTATTACTAAACCGGGATCATTTCCCATTCCAGTAATGTATAGATCAAGAGATATAAATCTTTACCCAATGCAATGGAGTAATATATAGTTCCCCCATATCATAATTAAATCATTCTTTCATGCTCCATAAAATCATAAATCATTCACCATATCATAACCCAAGTAATAAAATGGGTTTCTCTGAAATGATTTCATCATAACATACTACATTTCAGAAAAATGAATCTCATAAATAGAATTCCAAAAAAATAATATAACCATATGAATAATAAGAATATTATACATGAAAAATAAAAATATTAAATAATTCCATTTTAGATGGAAAATAATTTTGATTGGACACTTGAAATTAATTCTTGAAGAAAATATCATTTCTTCCCTAGAATCATTTTCTTTTCTCAAAATTCCACACAATTTCAGAAGAAGAAAATTTATTTGAAAATAAACTTTAAATATTGTAAAGTAATATTCAAAAAAATATAGTTATATGGAGTTGTAAAAACTCATCATGCTGTATAAGTAAAAGAATTATTCTCATACATTTGACACATAACCCAAAATGTACCTCGTATCAAAAAATGATTCTTTTCGTATCGTTTAAAAAAAATTCACCATTATGTAAAATTAACATTAAAAAATTATAAAATAATTTAAATAATATTAAATTGTTAGGAAACATGTATGTTGATTATAAATGTACCCCATTAAATACTTACATATAAAAAATCTTATATAACAATGAGATTGAAAAATTATCCCTTACCTTAGGTCTGATATACTTCATATGTATTCAAACATCATTTATAATAATTTAAATTACGTCATTGAATTTTTTCTGAATCATAATCATTTTAATGATAGCATATATTATCTTATTATCATCTATTTCTTAGTAATATTATTACATTTCCATCGAGTGTCAACTTCTTTATTTTCTTACGCAAGTTTTGTAGGATAAGATATTATTCCTCTTCTTAGGTTATAGGTAAATCTTTTTAATTGTGATATTGTTAAAATATTTATCATGTTTATTAATTCCAATCATTTATATAAACATTCATTAATGAATATCGTTTTGAATGAATCCAATCGAATCGTGGAGATAGTAGGCTGTACGCATGTATGAGCGATGATATCATTCCCATATGTGTTGAATGGAATTTAATTGGATGGTGTATAATATTTAATAATAAATATAATGATATAATTATCATATATAGTTATTATTTATATCATTATACCAATCTAAGTAAGGGGGTGGTGAAAATAGATTACACCAGGGTGGGGAGATGGTAAGTCGTACGTACACACGCCTGGTGATTTCATCTTCCATAGGATGGATAAAAAGTGTAATATTGTTGTTATATAATCATAATAAAATAAAATTAAATAATTGATACTAGAGTTATTAAATTATAATAAAAAAACTCATGAAGAGGAAGTAGAAGATGAAATAAGTTTGAAAGAATTGGTAGAGGAGATTACCTCTTATTCCACGTGGTTACTATAAATCTCATCTTAGAGCACTAGAGTTGGTCTATAAAGAATAAAATATCCTCTATAATATAACTAGGTAAGTTGATAAGGGAATATTATAGGGGATAGACATGCTTTAAGGGTCAATGTGATGTTAATTGGTTAGGTATGTGGTTCTCTTTTATAACTGAGGCGAGGGACACTTTTTTGATATCCAAAAAATATTAATTTAATATAAAGTCAAACAACATAAAAAGCCTCCAAAATGTAACAATTTTAATGATTAGATGATATGGTGTTGTAATATCATCATAAAATATATTTTTGAAAAGATTTTCTATCAATATAAATATTATCATTTTGATCACCACTTTGTAATTCTATTTAATTTTAATTAAGATAACAAATATTTCAATACTAAAAGGGGTGAAATATTAAATTATATGATGAAAATTATACCATTAATAAATACATTAGAAAACATTACATAATATAATAGTTATTATATATTTTTTTAAAATGTTTTATGTTTCATAAATAATTTAATAAAACATTATTTTGAAAAATAAATAATAGTGTCAATTTTCAAACTATTCAAACAATTTGTTTTAAATAATATTAAGATAATAAGTTAACATGAAAAAAACTATTTTATTTACTTCATAAAAGGTAAAGGTCATACATAAAATTCATTAGGAATATTCATTATCCCATATTTTATTTATTTTAATATTTTTAATAACATTTATTTGTTATCACCATTAATAAAATAATTACTACATAAATTTTGTGTGTTTATTTAATATATATATTTGTTGAATAAAAATTAAAAATAAAATACTAATATGAAGATAAATGTACTTTGTTTTATTATTATAATTGTTTTAAAATTTATCTTTTGGAAAATCAATCATTTAAAATGTTATACTTATTGAATTATGAATGTGACAACTTTAACAACACTTTAAGTGTCATAATATCTGCTATGAATATTCAAATGGTCAATAACTCGAAACATGGATTGTTATGGTTGATATATACTCGACCAATAATATTTGGTCAAGTGTTTTGATGTTTTAAAGGTTATTATCATTTTAATAATAATTATTTTATTGGCTTATCATCACTTAAATAATTTATGCATCCTTAAAATTTCTATATTCACGATTTTTATTTATCTACTAAAAATTAAAAATAATTAATGATGATAAATAAAAACATTTTATCTTTGACGTAAGTATTTATAATTAAATTTATTTAATATATTACATTATTTTAAAAATGACATAGTTATTAAAATTTTAGTACAAAAAATTTAATTTTCATTAAATAAAATAAATAAAATATATCAATCTCATCCATGTGGATGAAAAAGGACCACATTTCGACCCAAGGATGATTTAGGACGAAAAACACTCATACAATTATATTAATACTGTATTTAGGGTAATTCTATAATAGAATTATTACCTATAATTACCTAATTTACCCTTTACCATATCAATAAAAGTTATTGATGTTAGTATTCATAATTCCCAAAAATAAAATAAAGATATTTACATAATTTTGACCTAATAATTCCAAATATGGAATCTTTTTTCCAAAATTAAAAACATAAAATTTTTTGAAATTAATTTAAAATTAATCTTGTTTTCAGAAAGAGAGAATATGTTTTAAAAGATAAAAATTTACAAAAGATTGAAAAGTTTTTATGTCTAAATTCAATGTACAATTAATGAAAATTATATAGATTAAATTTAATGATAAAAATATATTCTCTTTATAATTTAATAAAATTCAATATTATAATTTAACAATATAAATTATTTTGATGAAAATGGGTTTTTTAAATTAAAATTTAGTGTATTTTTACAATTTATCAAAACAGGAACGTTATTAGAAAATATCAAAATTTCATAAAAAGTAAATTTTTATATCCCACTTAAAAATAGAAATTTTGTATTTCTATATAAAAATTATTAATGAGTGAAAATAATAATTTAAATGGGGTTCTCAATTAAAAGGATGAAAATTACCCTTTTGAAAAATATAGGTTTTTATACATGGAATATGGTTTATTAATAACCTAAAACATATCTATTAGATGAATATAAAAAATATTTTATTAATTTTATAAAATATATATTTCATTAATTTAATTTAATATTAGTAACTCACTCAATTTATTAATACAAAAATACAAAAATATAATTTATTTGTATCTATTTTTTTGAATAAATGATAGCTAACAAAATCAACATATATTTTCATTAGTAAGTTATATTTATTCATGATAATCTAAAAACTATGTAAAATGGTCATTCTATACAAAGGGAGTCTCTCAGTTCATTTAAACTCATGATTCCATGCAATTCAAGCAATTAAAGAGTTAAAACTATTTAAATAAAATATTTCACAAAAACATCTGAGTGTAACAATGAAATCACCCAATCATCAGTCTTCATGATTTATCTATGATGTTAAACCATTTTTATCATATGAAGTATATTCCTTGCCCAATTGAATCATTTAACCAAGTATCCATGGGAATATTACTCATCATCCATATTTACCCACAATGTATGTGTAACAAAACTTTTTCATTAATTGGTTGGATAATTCAATTTATCATTGTAACACCTTGAGATTTTTTCAATTTTTTCATTATATAAATTTAACTATTTTTGATATATTGTGCTACATGAATCACTGAATTTATATTTTTTTTATATGATACACTGTGTTTATCTTTCATTACAGTCAACATTAAGTGTATCTTGTAGTACATGCAACATTGAGTATAAAAGAAACATGAAATAATATTAATTTATAAATATTTAATATGATAGTTGTGTCATAGTTATTGGAATTGATTGTATGAATAAGATTAACTTAATTATAGAAATATTTTTTAAAAACATGTATATAAAAATAATTCTATAGAATCAAATTATTTACAAATCGAAGTATAATCATTATGAAAATAATGGAAATATTTTTAAAAAAAATAATATTTAAGCACACAAACACGTTTTATCTCAATAAATTTAAAAAAGTATTTTCTGTGAATTATTTAAATTATATGTATATTTTCTGTGTTTGATAAAATGTTTAAAATTAATATTATATTTTTTATAGAAAATAAATAGTAGTTAATTTAAAATATTCTAATAAAATTGTATTTTTCTACAAAACTGTTTTGTTTTTTTTCTTCATTTTATTTAAAGTTAATATTTAATTTTTTTTATAATTTATATGAAAGAAATAAATTTGTTTTAGAAATCATCATTTCATAATTATATTTTGAAGATTTTATTATTTTTTGGATAAAACGTTTTTCTAGGAATAGTGAAAAAATACCGCAATTTGTTATGAATTTTCATTTCTTTTAAAGAATTTAAAAAAATTAAAAATTAATTTAATATAGATTTAAAATTATCATTAGTAAATTATTCAAATATTAATACAATTTAATTCATTGTGAAAAATTTCATATTTAATTTTTATATAAATTTTTTTAAAACCTTTGAAACATTTCTATATAGAAAATCGCTTTTTCATCAAATGTATGTGATTAATTTAATGATCCTTTTTTTAAAAATATGTGAATCTAATTTCTGTAAATTGATTAAATATTTTTAATCATAATAATTTATATTATATAAATAGGTAAAAATAATTTATTACCATAATGAATCGTAAAAAAAAGTATGAAATGGTTACTGCGGTTACGATTAAAATAGGTTTACCAAGGGGTTAAAATAAAATGATAAGCATTAAACTGACATATAAACTTATCCAAAACTCATTCTATAGCCATATTTAGATATTTTCACATACAAAGTTTGATTGTGATCCATTTTACTGTGTAATGGAAAGTGAAAAATGTGAACACACCTTTTTATTTTCAAAATTGAAAAGTGTGCCACTAACCTCACTTATAAAAGTCCACCCCTCCACTCCTAATTAAACTTATAAAACCCATTGGTTTTTATAATAAATTATAAAATGTTATCCATTGTTAAATATTTTAATCATATAACTCTATTTTTGATCTTAAATCTATCCTAACAATCCATTTTATGAAAACAAAATGACGTTTCTAAAGAAGAGGTGAAATCCGTAACTGAGTATTTTATTTTATTTCATTCTCCACCTCCTTAAATTATTATGAATATATATATATATATAATAAAATTAATATCTTAAATATATTGTGATATTTTCAATTTATTATAATAAAATATATCCTTCTCCTCTTCCATCAAATTAGTTACAAAATCATCATTTCTTTGTACAATAGACCACCAACTCACCAACAGATTTTATTCATTTTCCTTCACCACATATCATGAATGGATATAATAATTTATTTATTATTCATATATGTTTTTTATAATATTATTTTTCATCTTGAATAATTATATCACATGTTCTTTCATACTTTCTATTACATGGGAATGTGATAATGTCATTCATGTGTGTGAAAAACTACCACCTCTCATAGTGATGGGATTCGTAATTCAAATGGGATTTAAATGGAAGGTAATAATTATTTTTTTAATGTAAAAATATGTCATTTATATATGGTTTAAAAATTATTGTATAATGTTAAAATATTATTTACTATTTATTCATTCAATATATTGAGAAAATGGAAACAATATTCATGCATACATACGATATACCATCCCCATTAATAGTGTATTTCATTTTCTATATCTAAATTTTATGAATTAATCTAATTATTTATATAATTTTAAATGTAAAATTTATATCACAGTTTAAAAATATTATATGATGTAACCATTATCAATGTATGATGATTTAAAATAAAAAACCAAAACACACATGAAAAACAAAGCAATTGTTACCCTAAATTAGATTTTAGCAAAGAATTATTCATTAAAAGGAAATAAAATTTCTTAAGTAAATCATATATTATATGATTCATATTAATATGGGTTTATAATTTTTTTTAAAAACATAAATATATTGTAAAATTGTTTCAAATGGGTATTAATGAATTTGAGACTTTAGGTAATGGATTTTCATGTATCATTTATTTTCGTTGAGTTAGAAGCCATACTCACCACATGATTCTATAATTAGGTATACCTACTTCCCATGAATTTATTTTTTGTTTCTTATAATTAAATTTTTTGGGAATTACATATATATTTATCAATCCATCTTTCATGCGTTTATATTTCAGAATTTTACAAATCAATACGGGATTGTTTTCTCAAATTTTTTTAATTGGAACATAAGTTATGGTAGGAACTTTTATTCATCTATATGGTGTATATACTGACCCTTCTACGTGTTATAACATGAATATAATGCCTTTCATGTTTTAATTATTTTTAGTTAATTAATTTATTTCACTGTAATTATGAAACAAATTTACTGAAGTGGTATGACTTTTATGTTGCTATATCATTATTTATCCAAATTGTTTATGATTATGATTATAGTATTAAAATATTATGATATATCTCTCCTAAAACTCATTAATTTTATCTTCCTCTTGTTATGTTATGAAAATACATGTTTTAACTTTATGTTTCTATAATTAAAGATTCTAGAGTTATGAAAAATCATATTTATTTCCCTCTTTTTTTAGAAACCATTTTCTACCAAAATTGTGTTTTCTAATAACGTTTTATTTTTTTACTATTTTTCAAATGAATTATTAATGAATTTTTTTATCCATTTCTGAATGTGTACATATTTTTTTGAATGAAATATTATTTTCATTTTCTAAATAATTCTTATTTGGATATAATGAATGTTTTAAAGGAATAATTTTTTTAATGAGTAAGTCATGATGAGAATTTTTTATAATATACGCTATTATTTTATTTGAAGATTCTATTCAAAATTATCAATGTTATTTTCAATGAAAATTATTTTGAAAAAAAATAATGCTTAAATTTTGTTTGTCTAATGTGAAAATCATATTTTCCTCAAGAATGGTTTTAAATTATTTTTAATTTTTCTTTTATATGATTTCAAGTTTATTTTCAAAGAAAATAATTTGAATGTTTTTATGTTATAATTTTTTTTAAATAGGAAAAAAAATTTCCTATAGAAATATTTCAAAATACTTTTAATGAATCCTTTATAACTTTTTTGTTTTTATTTTCAAAGAAAAGGATTTATTAAATTTCATATGATGTTTTCACATTTAAAAGTTATTTTTAGAGAATATTTATTTTCCTCAAGAAATGTTCCATGTGATTTTTCAAAGTAAATTTCTTTATAATAGGAAATATGTTTATATTATTTATTTGTTACAAGGGATATGATAAAAGTATAAAATTATCATTCATTCCCTATATGAATTATGTTTATGATGAAATGATGTCTATGAAACTCATTTCTCTTCCTTGGGTTATTCCATGATAAAATTATTATGAAAATTTATGTTTTTGATGGTTTATTCATTGATGAAATGGTGAAATTATTATAAAACATGTTTCTTTTACATAGGTTATTTTATGACAAAATTTTTTGAAACTCATTCATATTAATGGGTTCTGATATGATGAATTTTGTATGATATTATGAATCAAATATGCTTGATTTTCATTATGTGACGGTGGTTACATTATAACTAAGGATGATGGTTATATTATAACGAAAGATACATGGGGCCTATATCTCCCTCCAATTAATTAAGTAAATACAGATATCGCAAGGGATCAAGACAAATGGAATGGGGAATAAACCCAATTTAGTAACATAATTTTCCCATTATGATTTTCTTCATAGTGAACCTTGACTACAATGATGGTTTGGGGAGTAAACCTTATGACGTCCCAGATCTGGAATCCATTTTGGAGGTTACCTAAGCTTGGTGGGCCCCATGGACTCAAGAACATCTCCCCAAATGCTATAGGATAATTAATAGTAGTTAGGTCCTAGGGTGTGTCCATGAAGAGATCAATCCCTCATTACCCGAGTGTAATATAGAATATACCATATAAGACAAAATATGAGATAAGTAGCCAAAAAAATATAAATAAATAAAATGTACAGTGGAAGGGGACACATCAATAATAGAAGAATTAAATAGAATAATATACATCAATGAATTATGATATACGTTATGTCACTAGAAAGCTATAAAAATGAGTACAAAGTAGCATACATACATGAAAACGCATTATAGAAAAAAAATGGAAATACATAAACTATCCCAAGAATCCCGAGTTACAGCTCAGTCATATACCACCAAC
The DNA here is from genome assembly GCA_963277665.1 of Viscum album. Taxonomy (NCBI): domain Eukaryota; kingdom Viridiplantae; phylum Streptophyta; class Magnoliopsida; order Santalales; family Viscaceae; genus Viscum; species Viscum album. The sequence goes on from OY728137.1 coordinate 1,907,322,480, forward strand.
TCCACCCTATAACAACAAAAAAATCTAGTATATAAAACATTATTATTCCATTTATCAACACTTGCATACAAGTAATATCTCTCGAGTACCAAATTATGGTCGTAGAGTGTGTGAGATAAATCTCAAAAGGCCTCCATCAATAGTGTATATAACATCTAGATTGTGTAATGGAAATGTATCAGTGTGCATGAAAGAATATATATAGTAAAGTGGTATAATGAAACTAAATACCCAAATACCTAATTCAACTCTCATCTAGTGTTTGAACTAGTAAGTAGTTCACCAATTAATGAAGTTTTACTTTACAAAAACAAGTCACGTGAGGCAACTCTAGCACTGGAATTACGTCGTGATAATATAAATAGTAAAGGTTCTATTATGTTACAAGTAAACCATAATTTATAATTAATATAAAGTTAGTCCCATGTATTTTAAAAGGAATACTAGACTTAAAGGGATTATAACTCAGTAATAACAGAGTCTGGCTAAGGCGTAAGAGTGTTGTCTATGGAGCATCATCCAAGGCATTCCCACAAAAATGGTTCTAACCGATTCTTGGGGAATTTATCTAAGGTAAAAAGGGGGATAAGAAGAAGTAGGGCCCTAGGATGTAGCCAAGGAATCTCATATCACACAAGATAAAATGAGTGTATCTGAAGATTCCTAAGATAATAATTAAGGGATACAATGGTGGCATACTGAAAATCCATAGGTAAATATGGATCATGTTCCCGGGTATGTCTCACCCAAGGCAACAAACATCCATAAATCTGAATGATGTTCTCAAGAACCCATGTCATTCCCTCAGGAATCCAAGAGATAACATAGGTCAATACTTGTAATAAATATATAATGGTCCATGTTCATAAATAATCACCTTTTATTTAATTAATTAAAATTAAATTGACCATATGATAAATTTTCCATTAACGAATTCACATTGTTCAAGACTTGACTTTAATTAGTTTGAAAAATCCAAGTAGAACGTAAGATATTAATTATAAAAATGTAATTCAATATTAATTAATAATATTCACCCCACTACATGCCATAAAAATTGAATGGTGTGCTACAGACTTGAAAGAAAACATTAATTTACATTAGATAAGGACAAGTCATATACCTATGTATTCCTTCCAAAATATCATTCGAATAAATTACATAAATATAAGCACTTAACATTGGTGGGTCAAGTGTTAGTGACATGGTACAATCCAATCAAAATTTCATGATTTTATATTCATTTTATATAAGGATTCATTCAATTTGTGTGACCAAGCTTAAGCACACCCAAACGATGTATTAAAAGTGTAAAAACACTAAAATCTTAAGTATGGCATATCACCCTAAACGGGGTGTTGGGAGTTGCGTATGTAACCACCAACAACCAATCACATATATGGAAATTTAATATCTACATGGTTCTAATGAAAATAATAAATGAATATAATTTCAATAAAAGACACCCAATTAAATTGGCAAGCCCCACACGATATTTCCCAAATCAACAAACTTGACGGATGAGTTATAGACCACCCACCTCCAACTTGTACAACTCTCCCCATCCAATATCCGCCTCTAATTAAGACTGTATTAGAGTAGATATAAAACATGGTCATAATATTTATAAATATAATAAATAGGTCCAGAGAAAGAGAAACAAATAACAGATCAAGAAAACTCGATTTCATACCATTTCACATCATATGTAATAAAGGGAAGCTCGGTTGGATCTCAGATGAAGGAGATATTTCAATACCTAGATTAGGAATTCAAGGATATCCAAAATGGGACTAATATATGTTTATCCTATTGTAATATAGATTAGGGAATATGGAAGAGGATAATTAGATCATTGAGGCTAAAATTTTAAAATTATCAAAAAATTATCATGTGCACAGTTTAGCCACACCATTTTCCAAACTATGCGGAAACCATGCATGGGTACCTAGAGATGTGGGGGAACTCACAAATTTATGCTTCATTGTTTGAAAAATTGTGTGCCAAATGTGGGATAGGGATCTACCAAAAAATAGAGACTATCCTCATAGTTTAGGCTAACCATGTGTCATCCCCAAACAATTTTATGTAACCATGTGGTAGGTCCATTTTTTCAGAAAGATAGATTTTGGGCTCTGAACATGCCCCAGAAACATATAAGACCTTCATGAATTAATTAGGTATCTAATGTTATTTTATAAAATTGAGTCAAACCAAATTTTAAAAGATCCATACAATAGTAAAAACTGGGTTCTTACAGTCTTTCCCCCTTAATAGAACTCCCCCACCCTCCAATGGTGGTGAAACATTGTGTGAGAATAAATCTGGCCACTAATAATGTGCATCAGCCTCTTGCTTCCATCTATCATCATGTACATGTCTATGATACTATTGCACTAGTATAGAGGGACAAACCATTCTCAGAGAGCATGTGTGCTTCTGTCGATGATGCATATAAGATATTACTCAAATGAAGAATTGGAATCAGTCTCAAATTCCTAGAGATAAAAATTATGATATGGGTATTCTTGTTAATGTTGAAGCTATGAAATATAGAATACATTATACATTGAATGATACCTATGATGTAGTAACAAATGATAGGCTTCTGACCTAACACTTTACAAGATCCCAAATGGCCCTATATAAGGAGGAAAAAACTTCCCTTTCTTTTTTAACCGTCTATTCACAAGGTTGGGCGATACCCATATGAAAAAATTATCCCTAACCATCAACTCCAAAGGTCATGGATGAAAATAAACATAATATTTCGGTCAAATATAAGAAGTATTCTTACACTTCTTCATCAACTAAACCTACTCTATAGTCTCCTACACGAGACAATGGCCCAATATGGCTACCTCACCTGCCACTAGCCAGCACCGGGGAGAACAATACAACATACCTTGTAAGGCCTAAAAATGATCTATATGGATTGTTTCCTAAGAGCTGTTATTATATGAAAACTCAACAAGAGGGATATTATTCTCCCAAGATCCACTAAAATCATTGAAAACTAATCATAACATGTCTTATATAACCCGTATCGTCCATTTTGACTGACCATTGGTCAGAGAGTGAAAAGATATGCTCATACGCACCTATGTACCCATATCCTTCAGCAACCCCAACTAGAACTGTGATTTGAAATAAACAACCCTTTCAGTAATGATAGTATGTGGGACCCTGTGCAGTTTTAGGATCACACATACATACAATATTCCAATCTCATAAACTGAGTAATTCTCCTGGTTAAGAATGATGTGGGCCTATTTCATTAGTCAGACAGTAGATAACCATTCAACATTGCTACCCCTTATTGAATAAGGTTTGCTAACTATGAAATCCATAGCAATATCTCTCCGTTTTCATTTCGGGACTACATGTGGCAATAACAAGCCTGCAGGTCTCTAGTTCTCAACCTTAACCTGATGAAAGGTGTAATTCCTAGTGATAAATTCTAATATCTGACATTTCATCCTAGGCCACAAATATTGGTGTTGCATATCTTCATATGTTATAGAGATGCCTGGATGAACTACCCACTAAGAAGTGTGGGACTCTGGTATAAACTTCTCTATAATATTTGTAGGAACCAAGAAACTCCCATGAATATGCAGAATGACATCTCTATCCATAGACAAATTTGGATATGGGTTAGCTCCTGATATACTCTCATGGGGAACCATGACCTCAACATCTGAAAATTTCCATCCCTTCACCTTTTCAAGGAGGAAAGAGGTAACTACCATGTTTTTGAGGTAACACTGCTCTTGATTGTCATGAAACTCCATATGCATCTCAGAAAATAGGTATATTAACTAACATTCATCACTAGATTCCCATACAACCTATGCCTGAGTGTTTTGACTTAGATCATCATCGATTACATTTCCATTTCAAGGAATATATTCAATCTCGAAATCAAAGGACTAAAGATATTGAACCCATATTCAGTTTTTGTGAATCTAGTCTTGCTATTACAAGATATATTTGAGGGTTGTGTGGTCAATATACACCACAAAGCACTCACCCAATAGATAATGTCTACGAGAATGTAAGGCATGGAAAACTTCTGCTAGCTCAATGTCATGCATTAGGATCCTTCTCTCATAAGGCCTCAAATTATGATATTCTAAAGCAATGAGTATGTAATAATACATCAGAATAGTTCCTATTATGATGACTGATGCATCACAGAGGATGACACAACCTCTTTCTAGCTCTGTTAGAGTTACAATAGGTGTCGAGAATAGCCTCCACTTTAGATCCTGAATGGTTTTCTCGCACTCTAATGACCAGAGAAACTTAACACCATTCATTGTGAGAATAGTTATAGGTGAAGAAAGGCATGATAAATCCTATATAAAACAATTTTATTTCCCAACAAAGCCCATGAATCTCTATATATCAAACATATTCTTGGGTTCTTCCTAGGAAACCACTATATTAACCTTATCTGGGTCTATAGAGTCTCCTAACTCTAAGATAATATTTTCAAATAAGTGAACATTGTCTATCCATAACAAGCACATAGCGAGCCTGGAAAAAAGTTGATGTTATATTAGTGTACTCAGAACAATATCAATGTGCTTTTTATGGTCAAAATCAGTGTGAGAATACACCAATATGTTGTACACAAAGACATCAACAATCGAATCCAAATAAGGGTGGAATACCCAATTCATCTGAGCCATAAAATTTTAAGACACAATTATATGACTGTACAACATAATGAGGTGCCCCTATAGAACATAACATCTACGAAAAATCATTATGAGGTATTTCTAATGGCATGAATCCCACAAGATGATAGAAAAATATCAAGTTGATCTTAGAGAATACCCTAGATCATTGAATATGGTCAAAGTTATCCTATATTTGAGGTATTGGATACTAGTTCATGATAGTTATATGGTCCAACTGTCTGTAATCTATGCAAAGATGAAAGTTCCCATATGATATCTAGGTGAAAGGCATAGGGAACCCCATGAGGAAGTGTTGGGATGTATAAAATGTATGTTCTCCAGATCCTATAACTAATGTTTGAGTTTATGGATCTCTATAGGATTCATCTTATATTGAGGAATGTAGACTAGATATGCTCATGGAACAAGATCGATTGTAAACTATACCTCAATCTCAGGATTTAACCAAGAAAATTCATCAGGAAAGAAAACCATGAAACAATATAATTCTATAGAGAAATCATCCTAGTCTAATCGTTTATCCTCAATGAAAATATTGGAAATATGGTTAGTCACCCCCACCAAGACCATGATTCTCTAGTCCAGATGTTTTGGATTGGACATCCAAATCACCCTTATGTATATAACTTTATACCTAAGGAAATGTATATGATACCCATCGATGATAGTAGTATACTAAAGAAAGTTAAGTAACCAACAAATAAAAAATGACAATGAAATTATGGACTGTCATCTCGAGGAAAAAGAGGTCCCATAAAAAAGAGTATCTGCCTAACTTAAGGGGATAGTTCCGAAATTAGTGTATTCACTCTGGTTTTACTACCAATTTTTTATCTGGGGTCATAACAGCACAAAAAAATGTGTTTACAGCTCAAGAAATTCCATGATAGAGAAATTGATAACTGAGTGTGAAGCACCTATATCAAATAAAGCAGACACTATAGTGGATGCTACTAGAATATTAACTATTACTGTAAATGGTCCCACAACATAATCCATGGGTATTAGTTGTAAAGAATGAATATTTCTTGATTGTCTTCCCTGTGTAATATATGGACTACCACGATCAGAACTGATTTTCTAGAGCTACTGGTGATCAATGGTCTGGCTTCCATTTCCATGACCTTCTCTTCAGTGAGTCCTATCGATGCTTCTCTAACTCCCCACCTGATGTGACATAAAATGACCTCCCCTTAAATATGGGAATGGTGTGGATCTTATTCCAATAGAATATTATGGAAAGGTCCAATAGAGACACTGAAGATGCACCATATAATGACAAGACATGTATTCCAGGGGGTCCCTATTACACTAAGGCATTATATGACCCATAAGTCTACATTGGTAAAAAATTATAGATCTACCTACATGGGAACCTTTTCTTTCACTACCATGAAAAGAAACCTTGAGGGATCGCTTTTTTCTACTAGAAGAACTAATGGACTGATGTGGCACTGGCCCTCTATGCCTGGTATTGTTGTTTTCACTCATGTTGTTCTTAGTGATTAGATACAAATTTATGATGTAATTGAATATAGGTGGATGGATGAAATTCTTCTTTTAATGGATGGAATTAAATGTCTCATCCTCTAATTCTCTAGCTTGTGAAATATAATCTGCAACAAGAAGTGTAGAAAAGTGTTGTAACATAGTGAAAAGCACTGAATACTCCATAAAAATATAGTACCTTGCTCAATATGTATAAATTCTTTAGATATATCATCTCTCAATGTCTAAGGATGAAATTATTATAGAAGGAATTCTGGAAATCTGCACACACCATGTCCTGTTAGCGACATAGGTTGAGTAATCACATCAAACTAATGCTTGGTGGAATCATGGAACAAGTACATAGAATGTTTGACCCACTTCTCTATAGATGTCTCTAGATTAAAAAATATAGAAAAGGTGGCTTTTATCTTCAACTCAATATCCTGTGGACCACTATCCCTTGAAAAGGTAATAGGATGTTTCTACTTGTACTCACAGTTTAGATTAGCTATCATAGTTTCATCTTGTGGAGCACCAATCATGGACTCCGTCAGATGTAAGAAACTATCACAAAAATTAGAATAAGTTCCCAATCTAGGTACAGTATCTAGTGCCTCTTATGGAAATTATGGAGGAAAGACTACTGGTTTAGGTCCAACCACTTCTAGAGCATGGTCATCGCCACCCTCCCGGGCCATGACTTGTGGATGTTGTGGCAGAATTAGCCTAAAATTTATCCAAGAACACAACTTATAACAATCATTAATAAGAAAGATGGAAACACTAATAGAGTATGGATATAAGGAAGATCACTACCCAAGGAATACTATCCCAACCACCCTCCTAGACAGAAAGGTATCATAAAGTGCTAAGTTATATGTCTCAGAGGTTCTAACAGATTAAGGGTCAATAATACCTTTCCTAAAAATTTATTGGAAAACATTTCATTACATTTAAAATATAATTACTAGGTTTAATACTTTACATTTCATAAGAAGAACATGGTGGGATAAATAAAAGTAACCATTTCAATTTTATGTTTTTATTTAGATATAATTTGTATTATCATTCCTTTAAAATAGAACTTTATTCCCAATGAATCAAGGTCCATACTCCTTACCACTAAAAACCACACCCATTTGAAAAACTATTTAATGGATTGATTCATTTAATTACTCATTCCAATCGAGGGGGGACTATAAAACCTCATGGAATGAAACATGTAATCACTCAACCATTTCCCAAAAGAATCATGATAACCTATAAAAGAAAGCATCACTTATAAACCATAGAAAAATAAACAAATTCAAGTAGTGAAATTATCATATAGGGCATGGAAACATACATGACATGTAAATCCAAAATGTCTATATGATGCATGTAACAATCCACATTTCCCTAATATAATTGGGCCAATGATGAAATAATATTCTAAATCAGAATAATAATCCACAACACTACACAACATGTGTTCCACCCATTGATGAAATGATATCAGTTGTAATAGGAAATATTAGAACAATAATTGTTTTTCAATATAATCAAACTTTAACCTGAACATGGGTTTGAGACTCCCAATAGTGTCTAATGACCACGTTCAAAGAGTTCATAATCTCTAATATATTATCTCAAAATAGTAAATAAATAAAGGAACCGGCTCTGATACTACTTTGTGACAAACCAAACCCAAATACCACTTATGAGGTGCCCGAGCATGGTGGGAAATGTGGCCTGAAGCACATATCCGCAAATTCTAGAAGTTGTTGACTTGAAGCAAGGGACTAGGGTTTGTCTATGGGGAGACTATTCCCTCATTACCATCGGGAAACACAATAGATAACATATAAGATAAAATAGGAGATAAATAATGGAATTAATATAAATATATATAATAAAAAACGGATTGAGACAAATAAATAATAACTTAAATAACTAGAATAACATGCAATAGCCGTTGATGATATATGTCATTTAATTAGAATGTTGGAAAACAAGGATAAAAAGTAAAATATAGATATGAAAAAACCAATTTTTTTAAAAGTAAATACATAAAATATCCCAATAATCTCGAGCTATATCTCAGTCATCCACCTCCAGCTCTATCCTAGCACAGTAAAGAAATCAAGTGTTTAAAGAAGTTTGATTCCCTTTAACAACACCTGCATACATGTAATCTTTCTATGGCACCAAATAGTATCCAGAGAGGGTGTGAGATAAATCTCAGTGGGCCACCACCAATGGTGGCTATAACATTTGTACTGTGTAATGTAAATGTAATAGTGTGAAAACATGCATACATAAAATAAAGAAGTATAATGTATCTAAATACCCCAGTACCTGATTCATTCCTTGGATGGTGTCTGAATGTGTAACCATTGACTCAATTAATTAAGTTCCAATTTATATAAATATGTCACATGAAGCCTAATCATCCCAAACATCACCTCATGATTTTATAAATAGTGATGGTTCCACAATGTAACAAGGAGAACATAATTGATAATTAAAATGAATTAGTTCCATGGTATTCACTAAGCAAACCTAGACATCATGGGATATTAACTCAATAGTAACTAAGTTTAGATAATAGGTAAGAGTGTAATATAAAGATAATCATCTAAGGCATTCCCACATTAATGTTTCTAACTAAGTCCAAGGAATTCATCCCAGGTAAAACAAGGGGAAAGTAGTGGCTGGGACCAAGTATGTAAACAAATAACCTCAAATCACATTGGATCCAAGGAGTGTATTCTAGGAATACTTTATTAAAAATGAAATGATCCAATGGGGTCAAACCGAGCATAAATAGGTAAACAAGGAACGTGTTTCCGGGTAGGTCAAAAACAAGGATACATGAATCCTTGAATCATAATGATGTCCTAGAGCACCCAAGGAATTCCCTCAAGAATCCAAGAGTATTCAAGAGTCAAGAGTTCCTATAAAAATTTCAAGATCTATGTGAATAAATATTCACTTTACAATTAATTAATCAAAATTATTTTGGTGACATGATTTCTATTACATTATTAAATTCACTTCATTCAAGCCTTTCCTTTTATTAGTTTGAGAAGGCCATGTAGCACAAAACCTTTTAATTCAATCCATGTATGTCAAGTTTAATTAATAAGAATCAATCATTTTCCGCCCATAAATTTGTAATGGTGTTCTATGCACATCCAAAAAAACATTAATTTGCATTTAATAAGGCCATGTCATATACTAAAGTATGCCTTCCATAATATAATATTTACCAATTACATACATTTGATCGCTAACCTTAGGCAGGTAAAGCAGAAGTAACATGGTACAATCCATTCACATATAATCACATAACTTAGATGAGTTTTACCATTATTGTGTTCAAGCTCAATCACACCAGAATGATCGATCAAAAGTGTCAAAACTCTAAAAACCTAATTAAAGAATACCACCATACATTTTGTGTTGGTAGTTTTGGATGCAACCCACAAAAACTAATCACATTTATAGAAGGGAAATAATTATACAATTATAATTTCTATAATCAAGGCATATAAATTCAATAAACAACACCCCATGAAATTTTCGCACCTCACAAAAAAATTCCCAAAGTCAATGACCTTGAGGAATGAGTTATAAACCACCCACCACATTCTTTTATGACTTTACCTATCTAGCATCAACCCCTAATTCGGCCCAGAATAGAGTAGATATGTAAAATGGGCATAAAAAACTAAACCATGATAACTAGAATGAGAAAGAGAAACATATAATAGATTAGGAATACTCGAGTAGTTATTGTTACACATCTAACAAAACAAACCAAACTCAATTAGATCCTAGATGAAGGAGATCCTTTAATCCCTAAATTAGACCTTAAAAGAGCTCCAAAATGAGATAAAGGTAGTTTCACCTAGATAGAATTCACACTTGGGAAGAAAAGGAGTATAATTAGATAATTAAGGGTAAAATTGTAATATTACACAAAAAGCATCTTGTGCTCAGTTTGGCTACAGATTTTTCTAAACTGTGCACCAACCATGAAGGGTACCTTGAGAAGAGGGGGAACTCATAGGGGTAGGGCGCATGGTTTAATAAACCATGTGCCAACTATGTTATATGGATCTTCCAAAAATAATTAGGACATATTCATGATTTATACTAACCATGCATCATCCCCGCACACTTTAACCCAAACATGTGACAATGGTAATCACAAAACAAATGTGTTTTGGGCACCAAACGAGCCTCAAACACCCCATAGACCTTCTTAAACTCATTATAATCGGAAAAAGGTCAAAAAAATGGTTATAAAAAAATTAAAGTGTCCAGACCTGAGTAAAAAATTGGGTTCTTACAAACCCATTACACTGTTATAGTTTTGGAAATGAGACATTAAATAAAAAGAGATGTTTTTTATATTATTAGGTTTATGCCAAAATTACTTTTATTTTGTCAATGGTATGCTATCATAAATATTTTTATTTGATTTCCTTATTATTAATCTCTTTTTAACTACCATGATTTATATAATGACTCATTATTGTAATATTTGAAATATAGGGTATGTTCTTCAAATGATATGATCTTGTTCTCATACCCTTATTCTCATGTAATGATTACATATCTAACTTTTCTACCCTTACTATGAATTTGAGCTCACCATTTATAATGTTTTATTTCTAGTGGTTATGAAGAATGGTTTTATTCTGGGTATATCTAAGAAGAGTATTATTTTGGAATATATTTAAGGGGTATTTTAAATATAAAAAAAATAGTATTTGTTTTTTTAGTCTCCAAAGGAACTGTACCTTTACAACCCACATTCAGTTTTTTGTAATATAATTAATATTAATCTAAAAAGATATATTATATATGTATTCAATGTTTGGATTTCATCATTTGGTATAAAAATATTGGTTTAGTTAACCTTTTGAAACTGGCATGATAAAAATTTAGTCAAAACCCAAGGGATGTATCTAAGGATATGTATAGGGATATGTCTATTGTAAAGTATAAGGATGAGTCAATGTTGAGGAAAATATCATGAAATTTTGGTAAAGCTTATATAAATTGATTTATAAATAATTACATCCCTATCTAGATAATATGATAGGATGTGGATCTACCACATAGGTACCTATGGGTAATAAATCCCAAAAGGGTGAATTAATATGGACTCAATCATCACCTGGTGCATGAAAACTAACTTTAATTCACTCCAAGTTTGATTCTACTAGTGGATATTCAAAGGAAATTAAAAAAACACTATAAGAACCATAATGAAGTGTTTAAATAATTACCATGGATAGCCTAGGTTAATATTAATATGTCATGGATTATAAATAATTTTTCATGATTTAGACATATGAAAAGTGTCTTTTCATTAATATTTGGTTTTCTACTGTGAATATTGTTACTGATACAATTATTTTTTGTTTTAGTCAATGCCAGGAACTAAAAGGAACTAGTTTAACATTTATTTTGATAGAAAAAGTGTTAATAAGAAAACAAATGAAATGATTAATGGAGTGACAAATATTGTTATTATTCTTAATTATCGATACTGGTATTTGATTAGTAACATTAACCTTAACCAACTCTCAAACTCTCAAGGGAAGATATGGATAGAGTTTTCTGAGAGTCTGGATGGTGGAGACTATTGTGGAATGAATATTTTGTTTCTTATGTGTCGTGAATGTGGGACGTAGCACCGGAGTGAAACTATTAGTGGAACAATAAGATGTTTGGATTCTAGAAAAAAATGACCCAAAGAATGTTATTATTTGGAAAAAATGAAAAGTTTAGTTAATGGAATGGTCGATAATCATGGTCTCCCTAATATATCATCACTAGATTAATTATATAAAATTAGTAAATATATGCACTATGTAAATTAATGTTCAAGGGGAAAATTTCATAATGATAATTAAATAGGTGGTATGAGTAATGGTTATACTACTAGTGATGAATATAACCCCAATGAACTATAGATGGTATGGGATTTTCTAATAGTATTGTTTATGTAGAACATATGATGAATGATTAAATTGATGTTTAGGAATGGTAATATCTGATTAATATTTAATATTATAGGAAAGAGGTATTATGAAAAATATGATGTAGAATAGTTAATTCTTTAAAAATTATAAGGGTTGAATTAATTTTTTGTGTATTTGAATTCAATATTTTTGAATCATGAATTATATAATGATTTTTTGGAATAATATTTCAATAAGTATCTGTAAGAATATGTGGATCTGTACTAATGTCCTAGAAATGTGATTTATTAAAAAAAGCTATTTATGGGGAAACACTTTACCAAAGGAAGATAACCCATAATATATTCTGGATGTTGAGAAAATTAGTTTGGGATAAAGAGATCTTTGATATGAATAATGTCAATTGGTTAGTTTAATGAACATAGAAATGATTATTGATTTATGGGGAAAGTGGTTTATGTTATCATTGTGGGATTTTATAACACTATTGTATTTATGATATTTATTAAAAAATAAATTGATTTATTAAATGAATGAGAAATTATGTATGTTATCTTTTTGTTTGTATGGTAATTCTGGTAAATACCTTGTTTTAAGAAAATTTATGGTCAAAGTATTCACTTATTTGTTATGTGATAATAATAGACAATTCACGTTGTTCAGGAGGTATGATAAGTTGGTTTTGGAAATTTAGTAAGAATTATTCTAAATATTTAGATTTCATTTTTTATTCAGAAAAGGAGGATACATAAGATTATCTATTCATGAAATTTATTATGGTTAAATTTTTTGGTTATTGGATTACCTTTGATAACAATTATCTTTTTTATAATAACAAGAGAAAAGAGGAATGCCTTATCATTATCTTATGGAGATTATGATTCATTGCTGATTAAAAAAATTATCTTTAATTCATAATGTAATAGATGATGTGAATATTGATCAAAGAAAAACCAAAGGATGAGATTGTTCATAGAAAATGGAATGAAGTCCTGTAAATATATCTTCTTTTAAAGACTCATCATCTTTTGTGGAAATTATCTTTAAATAAAATTTTACCCTATTACTATCATTTTTTATGATATCAATGACTTTTTTCACACCCCATAAGAATATAGTTTTATGGTATGTTATTTTCAAATTATCATTCAATATCTTGCATTCAATGACATCTTTCACTCTCCATCATTATTTGGACAATGCGATTTTCCTCTAATTCTAAATCTTTACTTCCCACTTATGTTGTCCTTTTTGGAAACCTTGTAAGTGTTATTCAAGATTAACTTCACAAATTCCTTTATTTCCTTTCATATTTAAGGTTTAATAAATCTTTTTATGATGTAGGTTTTCTATGGAGGGTGTTTCAAATGTTAAACCCTTTTTTACAAAGAACGTGTTCAAATTGTAAGGATGCAATTTATTTATTGAGGGTAGAATGTAACACCCCATGATTTTGTAAAATTTATTTTTCAAATAATTTTAATGTTTTTAAAATATGTCTTTACATCCAACAAAAATTTTATCTTGCATTACATGCAATAATGATTCCAATTTTCATTACATGAAACATTGAGTGCATCTAGTGATACATGCAACACCGATTTTAAAGGAAACATGACATAATATTAAAATGATATTATATAATATAACCATTATCACCAATCCATTGGAATATCAGCTACAAATAGGAATAACTCAATTATGAAAATACATGGTATAATAATTTACATAAAATTAATTCTTTCGTAACCAATTAATTACGAATGAAAATAAAAACTATATGAAAAGAAATGAATTATTTTTCTAAAATGTTTCTTTATTCTCAAAAATCAATTTTACATAAATAAATTAAACATATCAATTTTAGTGAATTATTTTATTAATAAATATATATTATGTTAAATATATTTTTTAATTTTTTATCTTATGGTTTTTATATACAAGAGATAAGAATAGATCTAATTTTTTTCTTAAAACAATATTTTTTTTGAAAAGAATATTTTTCTATATTTTTGCATTAATTTTAAAACTAATTTTTGAAATTTTTGAAATTTATTTCTAAAAATATTATTAAATTATTAAATTTTAATTTAAATATTATATTAGGTTTATATTTTCTAAATTTATTAATATTGTTGTTTCGATGAATAGTGAGATATATTGGATTTTCTAAAAAATTCTCATTTCAATTAAAGCATTTAAAAACAGAAAAATCATTTTAATATGGTTTTAAAATTTAATTAGGTCTAACTATATATATATTAATTCAATTTATCTCATTTGAATAAATTTTTTATTTAATTTTTATGTAAAAACCTTCCAAATTTTTGAAACTTTTCTCTTTGGAAAAGTTCCTTTTCATCACCTCTACAAGATTATATTTAAATTGAAAATTTCCACTTTTATTAATGGAATTTAGAAAAATGAATTAATTTTTCTAATAATAGTAATTTACATTATTAGATTTAGTGAAATTATTTTTGGATCATATTGAATAGTAAACATAGTAAAAACTAATTACCATAATTAATGTTAGAATGAGTTTACGATGGGTAAACTAAAACATTAAGAGGTAAAATGATATAGAAACTTATCTAAACCCCATTTAATGTTCATATTTGGACTTTAAAATTTATGAGTTTTTATAATGAACCATTTTTACACCTATTATAATATGAAAAACGTGGGAACACAATTTATTTTTCAAAAATTACAAATGTGTCACTCACCACACTTATAAAAGTCTACACCCTATTCTCTCCTCTGTACACTTCCAAAACCCATTATGTAATAAAGTAAATAAACCAATTAATTCCATAATTAACTAATATAAATTTAGAATCCTTATATTTGTCCAAAATTCAACCTAATAATAATTCTAGTGTAATCCAAAATAATATTTCCAAAGAAGAGGTAGTATCTCGAACGAAGTGTTTTATTTAATTTCTTCTTCCAACCCATTCAATTATTATTAAACCATGATAATATAAAAAAATTATAATATTAAATATTATTATATGTTTTATAGTAATGTAATAACCTAAATATCTTTCCTCCTATATCAAATGGGTTATGAAATCACAATTCTTGTTTTTGGTAGGCTACCGCCTCACGAATTGATGTTAATCATTTTCCTTCACCTCCTCTCACAAATAGTTATAATGATGTATTTATTTTTTTATTTGATAAAAATGAAATTACTATTCTTATATAATAATGATATCACATGTTAATTCCAACTATCCTTTTCATGGGAATACGATAACGTTGTTCACGTGTACGTTGGACAACCCCCTCACGAAGCCGTGAGATTTTTTCATCATGTATGTTTTACAACGAAGGTAATGATGATAGGAATAAAAAAAGTTATATTTATATGAATTAAATGTAATTTTTTAATGTTAATGTTTAATTTACCCTTATTTCATTCAATGAATTGAGAAAATGGAAACAATTTTCATGCGTACATACGAACTGCCGCCTCTATGATTAGAGTTTTTAATTTTCTATATCTAAATTTGATGGATTATTTTAAATCAATTTATATTGTATATATATTATATTATTATAAATTATAAAATTATTTAGATTATGGAAACATGATAAAATTATTAGTACCAAAAATAAAAATATGAAGAAATACATGAAAATCAAAGTAGGTATTAATCGAATTTTTTATTTTAACAAAGAATTATTGATAAAAGGGTAATCAAAGATCATACGTAAATTATATATTAAATGATAAATATTATTATGTTTATCTAATATATTTATAATAAACTTATATTTATTATACATGATGTTATAATGTGTAAGATGGATTGTGAGACTTAAGGTAAAGGACTTTTGTTTCACTTTTACTTTCTATTAGACACAATCCATATTTAACATGTGTTTCTTTTATATATTGTGTAAAATTACAATGAATATATTATATTATTATTATAAATAAAAAATATTGTATTTAAATATTAATTTTAGGATCTCACCTTATTGGGTTTTTTGGTAATTTTTTTAAAAATTATAAGGGAGTTTTGTATCAAATTTTTTTCCTAGGGACCTAAGTTATGTTATGAACCTATCTTCTTATTTATAGGGAATATAATAACTATTGACATGTTATATCTTGAATATTCATATTATAATGATATCATATGTTTCATATAATGTTATTATTTCTTGGAGATTATGATTAAGAGATACCAAATTAGTACGAGTTTTCTCTCACAATCACATCATTTATCACATATGTTTATGATTACTCTTATAATGATAAAGTACTGTGATCCATATCTCAAGAAACACATCATTTTTCTTCTAATATGGTTATTTCTTGTGAATATATGTTTTCAATTCATTATATCCTCTTTATGTACTCAAGAGTTAAAAATATGTTTTTTATGGAAAATACAATTTATTTCTATCTTCAGTCAAAAACACTTTTTCTTACAAAAAACATGTCTTATAAACATAGTTTTAGAAATTTTTTTAACATTATTAAAATTATTTAATTTATATATATTTACCCATGTTTTAATTTCTACAAATTTCTCTGAATGGAATGTTCATGTCATTTTCCGAATAATTTCCTTTTGGTTTTTACTAAAAATGGGGATGATATCATTGAATTAAGGTGTAAAAATTGAACATAATTTCTTGAGACCATGAAAATTATTTTATTTAAAGCCAACATAATAATATTTCAAAGAAATTTTCAAATAAAATTATTTTTAAATGTTTTATGTTTTAAAACGTTTCATTTTCAAATATAAAGGATATTTTCCTCAAGAAATAATTTAGATGATTTTCAAGAATATTTTATTAGTTTTCAAGGTTATATTCAAAAAAATGAATTTTAAAATTATTTATTTTTAAAAAAAGTTTTTTAAGAAGTTTATGTAACACCCCAAGCTTCTACGGTATGATTCTCTTTAAATAATATGATAGCGTGTGTTGTATGCAACACCGAGTTCTAACACACCATAACCAATGAAACTAGACGTTATGAATAGTAATACATAATTTTTGAAATTATATATATTTTATATTTTAAAATGGACTTCATTTTTTGATTCGGAATATTGAATTTAGCCTAAGGTGAAATTTTGGTACTTTTCGGATAACTTTAATATTTTGATGAATATTGAAAATTACTAAATTTTCATTAAAAATAACTATTTTAATCAAAATAATTAATAGTGATAAATTATGAATTTTAGTGGTTTTAAAGTATATTTATAATATATTTTTACCATTTAATATAATGTTGGTCATTGGACATAATTTTACAATTAAACCGAACATAAACAAGTGTCAATCTTTTGATAGTTATTATCTCTTAAAAACACGCTTTTTGTTTTGACAGCGAGAATTATTTTTAAATTAATTTCTGCCACTTCTGTGTTTTGAATTTAGAAAAATGGATTCAATATTTGGAATCAGAATTTTCAAATTGTGTAAATATGTAATTACTATTTTTAGACTTTTTGAATAATTACTGCGGTAAATATTTTATTTACCATGGTTAAGGGTAAATCCGGTAAATGAGGGTTAAAAAATAATATTATAATAATACTAAATTACCCTAAAACGTATCCTTGCCTTATTGGTTGATACATGTTCGACCATAGGCATATTTTGGTCGATTTTGGGACCCCATGGTGCCACTTGTAGGTGATAGGGACACTTTTTTTAATTAAGTTAAAATGAATACAAAAATGACACAAGCATATATCTTTTAGAATTTTTTTTTTAAATAGGGTTATATATGTTGGATTTTAGATTATAAATATTCATTAGAAATATAAAATTATTTCCTACATAATGAGATTTTATTTATAATTTTTAGACATTATATAATGTAATTTATTTATAACACAATGGTGATGAATTAATTACTATAATAGTGAAAAATTAAAATAGTTGATATTATAAATACCAAAATAAATATAATACGAAACTTTTAATGAATTAAACTAATTTTATAGGATAATATGATATATTAGGATTGATTTAATTGACTTTGTTCGAAGTAATCAATCTGTTATGAGTTTCACAAAAATCAACTATTGAATAGTGTCAAAATTGACATAAAAGAGTTCTTAAAACAAATATTATATTACTAATTGATATTAAATTCCTAAAAATATAAGGTTAGGCCAAAAGACTTATATCATGATAGTTTCATCATTAATGGACCACTTGGGGGTCTCTAAAATGTATATAGTAAGTTTATTAACCATATTATATAAAAAATACAAAGAGACATTGTAAAAGTGAAACTAATTAACTTAAAGTTAATACTTAAAGATAAGTTTAATATAAGTACCCAAACCTGTTTAAATTCTATTGGTTGAGTTTTTTTCGACCTATCCCCACCTTAAAATTTAAATAATCAACTTTGGAGCCATTAGAAACCGAATATGAATTTATTATAAATTAATATTTCTAGCTTTTCCAAAGGTGCCCCTCACCCCTCTTATAAAAGGGCACTCCTCCTTCTCATTTCTTCACACATTTAAAGCCTTTTGGTTCGGCAAAACTCTGCCCAAATACTCTCCCAAAGTCCCTCAATACAACCTAGAATCCTTAGTTTTATCATAAAGCCAACCTAGGGATCCCTTTTGATCAAATCATAAGGGAGAAACCGAAGAAGAGGTAATGATTTCACCACCCTTTTCCAAGTCCCTTTCTTCTTCCACTTCTTCTTCCTCTGTTGTTACCATTCTAAAATAATAACCCCAGTATCATATATATATACTATGATGTTATTATAAATATGGTACAACCATATTCAGTATTCTATCCACCCTTTGAATAACATGTCATCATACGTGCGTACGTACGGCTTACCGTCTCCACGTCGTGGTGTAATTTTTATTCAATATATTATTATTTCGATGGGTATAATAATGATATGTAACTCATGGAAATAATAAATATAAAATGTTAATGATTCTGAATAAATTATATACCATCCATTTATATATTATTTTAAAAGAATGATATTGTCGCTCGTGCGTACGTACGGACTACCGTCTCCAAGAACGCGATGAGATTCATTCTCCATCGTATCCATTAAAGTATAATTATCATTTGATGATTTAAAAATAATGTTTAAGGACTTGATATCATTCTATATATTAAAAATATACATACTATCCATGACAAACATGGCTTATGTAACAAAACATATAAAAGAAAACGAGTAAGTTAACACCCAAAACGACGATAATTCAAAGATATTATTAATAAATAAATATTAAAAGATCATATATGATATCATATTAATATATATGATTCTTATATAATTTAATAACAATTATTTCACCATTATACAGAAGTTTAACCTACCCCAACCAAGGACAAGTACAAGGTAAGGGTTATTTCACAATCTCTTCATTATCTGAGGTTGTTTATTTATAATTATCTACTGGGATCTCTTTATCATCCACATCCATGTTTCTTAAAAATATATTTCAAAACATTTTTACTATTTACTAGAAAATGATTTAAAGTCATTTATACACTTTTTGACTTTTATAAGTGGTTTATAAAGGAATCTTTCCGTCGTTTTCAAAACAAGGTCCATTTTAACATTTTCGACAGGATTAAGGTAAGAATGTTTTTTTAACTTATATGGTGGGTGCGGCTATTTTCCGCCATTATAAAATATTCAAAGCCTCCCTTAAAATATTATAAGAATATTTTCAAAATAAAATGTTTTATTTTTTTGTCTATTAAATGATTTCAAAATAAAAAGAGATATTTCTCTAAAAAGAGTTTTGATTTCATCTATGTCAACATCCTTTGATGGATTTTACGCTTATTAGATGTTTATTTATTATGATACAGAACTTCTATATTGTATTTAAGGTTTTTTGATGTGTTTGACTGGGGATGTGCTATTTTTTATACCATTCATAGTTTATGGTGAATGTATTGACATTTCCTATGCTAGTTTTAATACGAATGTTTATGTTATGTTTAAACATTTTCATATGGTAATGCATTGGACTTAATATGTGACGGGTGGAGCCTGCTATAGCTCATCGATGCATCGGTAGGTCTCATGAGACAAACTAGTGTCTTGGAACAAGGCCTTGGCATAATCTTATTTGTAGTCTTGGCACGAGGCCTTGGCTATGTGGTTATGATAGTCTGGCATTATGCATTCCAACATTATGAAAGTGGTTATTGATTTTGCATGTGATTATTAAATTAGTATAATATCCACGTGAATAAGTAAATGGCATTATTTCATTTTATTTATGCCATACCATGTTGAAAGTTGATGTTTTAAAGTCTTTTGTTTTAGTTATACATTGCCTTAAATGTTTGTTCTTATTTATGAAAGTTTCCGATATATTGTTATCCTTACTGGGAATTTGACCTCACCCCTTTTCTATGTTTTATTTTTCCCAGGAAGTGAAGAAGTAAATTATGAATGACCTACAGGGATATTATGTGGGTATATGAGTGTGGATTATGAAAACAATATGTTGTTGTAGTAGTTTTTCATTTTATGATGTAATGTAAGACTTATGAATATATCTAGTGTTTCCAAGGCTACTAAACCAATCGGTCTTTCGAGATTTGATCTTTCTTGTGATCATGCCAATGTTATGTAATAATGCACCGACTCTGGGTAACTAGGGTCAGGGAGTTACAGTTGGTATCAGAGGAAGTTTAGTACAAACCTTGGAAGATAGATTTAGATAAACTCTGATTAGAGCACGTAGACCTAAGATGAACATTGAGGATTAGTATAGAAGAACTTCCTAGATTTTTGGTATTGTAGACATTTCGTGAGTTTTCTGAGAAATACATCCCTGTCTGGATACGAGCAGGTAGAGGCAGATCTGGCACAGATATACCTAGTGGTAAAACCCGAAAACACCGCTTTGAGCTAGACTCAAACGGGAACTGGTGCACGACAATGGGCCTTACTGCACTCTTGGTTACGACACTCCCGGGGGATATGCTTAGGATAACTCTCATTTTCTTTACAAATCATTATGAAGTGTTTATGAGTATATACTTCCTCAATGAAAACATTTTTATGATTATGGATTATATCCATAAATTGTTCAATTTATGTTAAGTGTTTGATAAGTATGGGATTCTGTATTTTGATTCATAAACTGATCTAGTTTATGCCATTGTTTAGAAATGGCGCCTAGTGGAAGAAATGGAAACCGTATCAATGCACGCACTCCATGTAGGGATTTCCCTCCTGCTCAAGATAATTATAGTGGGGCTGGTGATGCAACTGGTGTCGATCAGCTAATCACCATACTGGGACAACTTACTCAGGTTATGAATAATAACCTTACCCGTATGGAGCACCCTGATCCACAGCGTGGAGGATCAATGTTAGATCTATTATTGAGGCAACAACCACCATCGTTAAGTGGGAGTAAAAATCCCTTAGTAGCTGAGCAATGGATAAATTCCCTAGAGAAAATATTTCAGGATTTGGGGAGTAGTGAAAGGGAAAAAGTTATCATGGCAGTTTACCGCCTCACTGGAGATGCTGATCAATGGTGGTCATTGATTCAAAACATGAAGGAAGATGATGAAGTATCAAATATGGAATGGAGGGAGTTCAATGATCTGTTTTTAGAAAAATACTTTCCTCGCGACCATCGAGCAGATATGGAAAGGCAATTTCTGAGTCTGAGACAGAAGGAGGATGAGAATGTCGCAAAGTATGAGGCTAATTTTACAAGGTTAGCAAGGTATGCTGGAGATTATATACGTAACCCAAGAAGTATGATTGATCGTTTCTTTGATAGGTTAAAACCATTTCTTCGTCGACCATTAGTCTCACAATCCGTTTCGTCGTACAAAGACATTGTCTCAGGTGCTATCAAGACCGAAAAGGAATTCTCTAAGTCGTTTGACTTTAAAGCAAAGCAAGAGAAGAAGAGACCAGCTGATCAATCTGGGAATGGAAATAAGGGGAAGAAGGGAAAGGTTGAATATCCATCCTGTGGTAAATGAGGGATGAAACATCCTGGTACTTTCTTGAAGGGAATGGGAGTCTGTTACAAGTGTGGTGAAAAAGGCCACCAAGCTCGTGATTGTAAGGGGAAGAAGGAAGCTACCAACGTTCCGTGCTACAATCGCAGGGAGATGGGGCATTATGAAAATGAATGTCCTAAGCGTCAGGAGAACTTACCTCAGAAAAGGCCAAGGGATCAAGGCCAGGCTTATGCTATCACTAATGATGAGGTAGAAGCTCCGAAAGACGTGGTGGCAGTTAATTTAATGGTTTCCTCAAGTTTAGCAAATGCATTATTTGATTCTGGATCATCTCATTGTTTCATATCTTCCCAGTTTTCTAAGAAAATTAGATATTTCCAATTTGATTTAATAAGGGAGTTGTCAGTTAAAACCCCTAAGGGAAGTATCATTGCAACAAAGTTTTGTGAATCAGTCCCCATTAGAGCACATAAATGATCTTTATCTGCTGATCTCATCGTCATACCTATGATTGAGTTTGATATAATCCTCGGTATGGATTGGTTTTCGGACTATTATGTGAAGATTTATTGTAAGAAGAAAGAGGTTATGATTCTTGATGATAATGATAAGGAACACCATATCTTTAGAGAAGAATCATCACCACCTAATTCTTATTTAGATCCACCCTCTATAGCTAAACTAAATTCAATTATTGGGGAGGAAGAGAATGAAATAACTGTGGGTGAGGAAAGGAATGTTCAAATAGAGGATGTACCTATTGTGAAAGAATTTTTAGATGTATTTCCGGAAGATTTACCTGGACATCCTCCAGAACGAGAAGTTGAGTTTTCCATTGATTTAATTCCTGGATCAAGGCCTATATCAAAGACCCCTTATAGAATGGACACTGTTGAATTAGTTGAACTAAAGAAACAACTAGAGGAATTGTGTAATAAAGGATTTATTCACCCTAGTGTTTCTCCATGGGGAGCCCCTGTTCTTTTTGTTAAAAAGAAAGATGGATCTATGAGGTTATGTATCGACTACAGGGAGATCAATGCTATAATGATAAAGAACAAGTATCCCCTACCACACATTGATGATTTATTTGACCAACAGCATGGAGATCAATACTTTTCAAAGATCGACCTTCGATTTGGATACCATCAGTTGTGTGTGAAGAAGGAAGACATTCCGAAGACAGCATTTCGAACCAGGTACGGGCATTACGAGTTTACTGTAATGCTGTTTGGATTGACTAATGCACCCTCTGTATTCATGGATCTGATAAATAAAGTTTTCAAGGAGTATCTCCATGAATTTGTGGTGGTATTTATTGATGATATCTTAGTATACTTAAAAACCTACGAAGATCATGAAAATCACTTGCGCATTATCTTGAAGACTCTAAGGAGGCATGAATTATATGGGAAGTTTAGCAAGTGTGAATTCTGGCTTCAGGAGATTTCTTTTCTTGGCCATATTTTCTCTAAAGATGGAATCTCTGTTGATCCTTCTAAGACCAAGGCAATCCAAGAATGGCCAACATCTACGAGTATAACCGAGGTACGTAGTTTTATTGGTTTGGCATGTTATTATCAACGATTCGTCTAGAATTTTTCCCGATTGGCTAACCCATTAATGAAGCTCACACGTAAAGGGGTTAAAGTTGTTTGGACAAAAGAGTGTAAAGATTGTTTCTAAGAAATGAAAAGAAGATTAGTCAATGCTCCTATATTGACTCTACCATCGGGGAATGATGGGTTCGTTATTTATAGTGATGCATCAAAGAAAGGACTCGGTTGTGTCCTTATACAGAATGATAGAGTTATTTCCTATGCATCACGACAGTTGAAAATTCATGAACAAAACTATCCTACTCATGATCTCGAGTTTGCAGCTGTGATCTTTTCTTTGAAGATATGGAGGCACTACCTCTATGGTGAAAAATGTGAGATTTATACTGATCACAAAAGTTTGAAGTATATCTTCTCACAAAAAGAACTCACCATGAGGCAAAGGAGATGGCTTGAATTACTTAAGGATTATGATTGTACGATACACTACCACCCGGGGAAAGCAAACTAGGTGGCAGATGCTTTGAGTAGAAAAGACCATGGAGTTTTGAACAATATGAGAATTGAAAGGGATCCAATTTTCATGGATCTAGTGAAGATGGACATCGGAGTAACCAGGGAAGGTGAAACATCAAGGATTTTTCAAATGGTTGCCAAACCATCTTTACTAGAAAAGATTAAGAGTTCTCAGACCAATGATGAAGAATTTCAAAAGAAGATTAAAGCTGTGAATGATGGGAGATTGAGAGACTTTGTGTATGAAGATGGAATTTTGAAATTCGGTAAGAGAATTTGTGTTCCTGATTTACCTGATCTAAAAAGGGAATTGCTGGATGATGCTCATAGTTCCAATTTCTCTATACACCCTGGGAGCACCAAAATTTATAGAGATTTGAAGGAACATTTTTGGTGGGACAACATGAAGAGGGAGATTGCTGATTTTGTGTCAAGATGTATGGTTTGTCAGCAAATGAAAAGATGGAAGGCAACAGCCTGGAGGAGTCATGCAACCTCTTACCATACCGGAGTGGAAATGGGACAATATTACGATGAAATTTGTCATGGGGCTACCAAAGACTCCTAGAAGGAACGATGCAATATGGGTTATTGTTGATCGTCTTACCAAGTCAGCACATTTTCTTGCTATAAGATAAGATCTACCCCTGGAACATCTAGCAAGACTATATATTAATGAAGTTGTGAGACTTCATGGAGTACCCCTATCGATTGTTTCTGATCGTGATCCCCGTTTTACTTCAAGATTTTGGAAGAGTCTTCAGAAATCCCTGGATACTGAACTACTTTTGAGCACTGCTTACCACCCTCAGACAGATGGACAATCAGAATGGATTATTCAAACCTTAGAAGACATGTTGAGATCTTGCTCACTTGACTTTTAAGGTATGTGGGATCAATATTTACCTCTTGTAGAATTTTCCTATAACAATAGCTTCCATTAGAGTATTCAGATGGCACCATATGAAGCATTATATGGAAAGAGATGTCGTACACCAACCTGTTGGGATGAAGTTGGTGAAAGAAAACTTGTAGGTCCAGAACTGGTGGAGGAAACGATGGAAAAGGTGAAGGTAATCCAAAATCACATCAAAGCATCTCAATGTAGGCAGAAGAGCAATGCCGATAATCGAAGGAAGGATTTGGAATTTCAAGTCAGTGATCATGTTTTCCTAAAGGTATCTCCATGTAAGGGAGTCATACGTTTTGGTAAGAAAGGTAAATTGAGTCCCAGGTACATCGGACATTTCCAAATTCTAGAACGAATTGGGGCTGTAGCTTACCGATTGGCAATGCCGCCAAGTCTCTCTAAAGTTCACGATGTGTTCCACGTATCTCTGTTGAGGAAATACATGCCTGACCCAACGCATGTACTCACCTATGAATAATTAGAACTGGAACCCAATCTATCTTATTGTGAAGAGCCCGTCAAGATTCTTGATACGAGAGAACAAGTGCTGAGAAACCAGACAACACGTCTAGTAAAAGTTTTGTGGAGAAAACATAAGATGGAAAAGGCAACGTGAGAACCCGAGGAACTTATGATGAAGAACCACCCTTGTCTTTTCATGTGTTAAATATTCTATAAATTTCGAGGACGAAATTATTTGAAGGAGGGGAGAATGTAACACCCCAAGCTTCTACGGTACGCTTCTCTTTGAATAATGTGATAGCGTGTGTTGTACGCAACACCGAGTTCTAACACACCATAACCAATCAAACTAGACGTTATGAATAGTAATACCTAATTTTTGAAATTATATATATTTTATATTTTAAAATGGACTTTATTTTTGGATTCGGAATATCGAATGTAGCCTAAGGTGAAATTTTGGTACTTTTCGGATAACTTTAATATTTTGATGAATAGTGAAAATTACTAAATTTTAATTAAAAACAACTTTTTTAATCAAAATAATTAATAGTGATAAATTATGAATTTGAGTGGTTTTAAAGTATATTTAGAATATATTTTTATCAATTAATATAATGTTGGTCATTGGACATAATTTTACAATTAAACCGAACATAAACAAGTGTCAATCTTGTGATAGTTATTATCTCTTAAAAACACGCTTTTTGTTTTGACAGCGGGAATTAATTTTAAATTAATTTCTTCCACTTCTGTGTTTTGAATTTAGAAAAATGGATTCCATATTTGGAATCAGAATGTTCAAATTTTGTAAATAGGTAACTTTTATTTTTAGACATTTTGAATAATTACTGCGGTAAATATTTTATTTACCATGGTTAAGGGTAAATCCGATAAATGAGGGTTAAAAAATAATATTATAATAATACTGAATTACCCTAAAACGTTTCCTAGCCTTATTGGTTGATACATGTTCGACCATAGGAATATTTGGGTCTATTTTGGGACCCTATGGTGCCACTTATAGGTGATAGGGACACTTTTTTTTAATTAAGTTAAAATGAATACAAAAATGACACAAGCATATATCTTTTAGAAAAACAATTTTTACATAGGGTTATATATGTTGTATTTTAGATTATAAATATTCATTAGAAATATAAAAATATTTCCTACTTAATGATATTTTATTTATAATTTTTAGACATTAAATAATTTAATTTATTTATGACACAATGATGATGAATTAATTACTATAATAGTAAAAAATTAAAATAATTGATATTATAAATACCAAAATAAATATAATATGAAACTTTAATGAATAAAGATAATTTTATAGGATAATATGATATATTAGGATTTATTTAATTGACTTTTTTCTAAGTAATCAATCTGTTATGAGTTTCAAACAAATCAACTATTGAATAGTGTCAAAATTGACATAAAAGAGTTCTTAAAACAAATATTATATGATTAATTGATATTAAATTCCTAAAAATATAAGTCTCGGCCAAAAGACTTATATCATGACAGGTTCATCATTAATGTACCAATTGGGGGTTTCGTGGATGTATATAGTAAGTTTATTACCCATATTATATAAAAATATAAAGAGACATTGTAAAAGTGAAACTAATTAACTTAAAGATAATACATAAAGATAAGGTTAATATAAGTACCCAAACCTGTCTAAATTCTATTTGTTGAGTTTTTTTCGACCTATCCCCACCTTAACATTTAAATAATCAACTTTGGAGCCATTATAAACCGAATATGAATTTATTATAAATTAATATTTCTAGATTTTCCAAAGGTGCCCCTCACCCCTCTTATAAAAGGGCACTCCTCCTTCTCATTTCTTCACACCATCAAAGCCTTTTGGTTCGGCCAAACTCTGCCCAAATTCTCTCCCAACATCCCTCAATAAAACCTAGAGGCCTTATTTCGATAATAAATCCAACCTAGGGAGCCCTTTTGATCAAATCAAAAGGAAGAAACCGAAGAAGAGGTAATGATTTCACCACCCTTTTCCAAGTTCCTTTCTTCTTCCACTTCTTCTTCCTTTGTTGTTACCATTATAAAATAATAACTCCAGTATCATATATATATAATTTGATGTTATTATGAATATGGTACAACCATATTTAGTATTCTATCCACCCTTTGAATAACATGTCACCATACGTGCGTACGTAAGGCTTACCGTCTCCACGTCGTGGTGTAATTGTTATTCAATATATTATTATTTCGATGGGTATAATAATGATATGTAGTCATGGAAATAATAAATATAACATTTTAATTATTCTGTATATATGATATACCATCCATTTATATATTATTTTAAAAGAATGATATTGTCGCTCATGCGTACGTACGGACTACCGTCTCCACGAACGTGATGAGATTCATTCTCCATCGTATCCATTAAAGTATAATTATCATTTGATGATTTAAAAATAATGTTTAAGGACTTGATATAATTCTATATATTAAAAATATACAACCTATCCATGAAAAACATGGCTTATGTAACAAAACATATAAAAGAAAACGAGTAAGTTAACACCCGAAACGATGATAATTCAAAGATATTATTAACAAATCAATGTTAAAAGATCATATATGATATAATATTAATATATATGATTCTTGTATAATTTAATAACAATTATTTCACCATTATACAGGAGGTTAACCTACCCTAACCAAGGAAAAGTACAAGGTAAGGGTTATTTCACAATCTCTTCATTATCTGAGGTTGTTTATTTATAATTATCTACTAGGATCTCTTTAGCATCCACATCCATGTTTCTTAAAAATATATTTCAAAACATTTTTACTATTTACTAGAATATGAGTTAAAGTCATTTATACTCTTTTTGACTTTTATAAGTGGTTTATAAATGAATCTTTCCGTCTTTTTCAAAACAAGGTCCTTTTTAACCTTTTCGACAGGATTAAGGTAAGAATGTTTTCTTAACTTATACGGCGGGTGCGGCTATTTTCCGCCTATATAAAATCTTCAAAGATTCCCTTACAATCTTATAAGAATATTTTCAAAAGAAAATGTTTTATTTTATATGTATATTAAATGATTTCAAAATAAAAATAGATATTTCTCTAAAAAGAGTTTTGATTTCATCTATGTCAACATCCTTTGATGGATTTTACGCTTATTTGAAGTTGATTTATTATGATACAAAACTTCTATATTGTATTGAAGGTTTTGTGATATGTTTGACTGTGGATGTGCTACTTTTTATACCATTCATAGTTTATGGTAAAAGTATTGACATTTCATATGCTAGTTTTAATACGAATGTTTATGTTATGATTAAACCTTTTCATATGGGAATTCATTGGACTTAGTATTTGACGGGTGGAGCCTGCTATAGCTCCTCGATGCATCGGTAGGTCTCATGAGACAAACTAGTGTCTTGGCACAAGGCCTTGGAAAAATCTTATTTGTAGTCTTGGCACGAGGCCTTGGCTATGTGGTTATGATAGTCTGGCATTATGCATTCCAATATTATGAAAGTGGTTATTGATTTTGCATATGATTATTCAATTAGTAGAATATCCATGTGAATAAGTAAATGGCATTATTTCATTTTATTTATGCCATACCATGTTGAAAGTTCAAATTTGAAAGTCTTTTGTTTTAGTTATACATTTCCTTAAATGTTTATTCTTATTTATGAAAGTTTCCGCTATATTGTTATCCTTACTGGGCATTTGAGCTCACCCCTTTTCTATGTTTTATTTTTCCCAGGAAGTGAAGAAGTAAATTATGAATGACCTACAGGGATATTATGTGGGGATATGAGTATGGATTATGGAAACAATATGTTATTGTAGTAGTTTTTCATTTTATGATGTAATGTAAGGCTTATGAATATATCTAGTGTTTCCAAGGATACTAAACCAATCGGTCTTTCGAGATTTGATCTTTCTTGTGATCATGCCAATGTTATGTAATAATGCACCGACTCTGGGTAACTAGGGTCGGGGCGTTACAGTTGAAATCCTATTTTACTCAATAAGTGTGTTAATTTATTTTTAAATCATTCATTCGATGTTTTAATATTTATTTTCAAAGAAAATTGTTAATAAAATATTTTTTTGATTTTTATATTTGAAACGTTATTTTAAATAAAAAGTTATTTTCCTAAAAAAATTCTTGATGTGATATTTCAAAATAATTTTCCATAAATGAAAACATCCATTCATGTTACTTATACTATTTTGGGGATGTTATCCAATGATATTATTGATATTATTTATCTACATAGTTATAAATTTTTATGAAACTCATTTATCATACACATGTAATGCCACAGTTAATTTTTATGAGTACCAATTATTTTTTCCATAGAATATTCATTGATGAAATTATTAAATGAATATAAAAAAAATTCATTAAGAAAAGTTATTTTATGATGAAATTTTTATGAATCCCTTTTCTTTTCATGGGTTCTGATATGAAGAATTTATTTTGATCTTATGGAACACATATAACGATTTACATTATGTGATGGTGGTTATGTTATAACCAATGAGAATGGTTATGTAATAACTTGGGAAAATGTATACATTATGTAATATTTTGGGTGGGACCTATACAAACTGATAATGAATTGGGTTGATATTGATATCTAAAGAGATAATTAGGACGATAGTGGGGAGTGTACCCAGTTTAGTATTTGAAATTTCCCACTATGAAAGTTTTGGAAGTGAACCGTGACTACCATAATGGTTTAGTGAGTGAACCCATTCCACTATGATAGTTTTTAAAATGATCCTTGACTATTATGAAATGATTTTATATGTAAAGCTGTATTCCGTATATCTATGTCTTATTTTAATGTTATGTTCACTTGGAACAAGTAGTTTGTTTTCATTTTGATTCAGGTCTTATGAGCTTCCATAAATTATATAGTTATTAATTATAATGATCATTGATATGAAGTTTATGGATTACATATTTTATGATCATGTTCTCATACACGTATGCTCATATTATATATATATCTCCCTTGTTTTCCCTTACTAAGCATCTTAGCTCACCCTTTGTTCTACATACATTACCCATGTTTTGAATAATGGTTTTAAGATATATATTTCTAATAATAGTTCAATTTATGAATATTTTATGGTAGGAGTTGAAGATATTAATATAAATACAAATATTTTGTGACTATACTCCAAAGGCACTATACCTTTATGATCCTTAGGTATTTGTTTGTGTAATGTAATGAATATAAATCTAAAAAGATGTAATATCCATGTATGAGAAGTTTGAGTTTATTCATCCACCCATTTAATCAACTTCTCAAAATGAAATTCTTAATGGAAATAAGAATAATTAAAAAATAATAAAACACCCAACCTAAATGGCACTTCAATATCTCACTGTGGATTTATTTCATATTACGTAGTTACTCCAATTTTAATAGTCATTAATCTCACCCAAATTGGTAATGAATAAAAGGGGAGAAAATTATTCTCCCCATTAATGTAAGGGTCACTTTCCTCCTCTAATTATCAAGATAGGTATGCATGGGGAATAATCCTATTTTTAATTATTTTCCCCATGAAATGTTAGATTTCACTTGAAACATGATACTAATTTAAATATGATACTATTTACAAAACAATTTGACAATTAAATTTAAATAAATTTTTTAAATAGTTGGGAGGTTCCTCTAAAAATTCATTTCCATTATTATTATTTATATATAAGTGTATGTTATCAAAAACAACTCTCCTTATATCCCCAATCATGTTATTCATAGGAAAAGGTAGAATTTTCGATATACCAATTGAAGGTTAATAAATCCTACTACCAATTGATTAATATAAAGCTTAATATCACTTATAGTTAACATAATATTAAATCCCCTTTCATACTATCTAAAATCTATAATAAATCTATTATAGAAGGATTTAATCTTATGTCACAGACAATAATTTACTAGTGAAAATAAAAATTAAAAATAAATACGATATCATCTGAATTCAAAGGGAAGGATATTTCTCTATGTAACATTCCATAAAAATAATCTCTATCTATACATGGCCTAAAATTTTGTATAAAATAATATTTACATGTTTATTCAAAAAAAATTCCTATATTTTCAATGTTATAAATGTTTTATCTGTCTCATTTTTAGGTGTAACACATACTAATTTTAAAGGTAAATTTAGGAAACTATTCTCACATTATCAAATAAATCAAAATATTTCATGTTCAAAGATATCCATAGTGGTTAGATGAACATCCCCCTTGATAAACATAATATATATATGAAAAAATTGGTATAATTAAATAATACCTTATAATTCAGTAATGGATGGGGTTATCCAGATTTCAAGAAAGTAAAAATATATGAAATTGATGGAATACTTAAATTCATTAGTTTATCCACCTAAAGAGGATAACGACATATATCTTTAGATTTTATTTCCCAAAACAAGTGTAATGGGGAGAAAGGTGGTATTACAAGTAGCATCACAATTGTGGAATTGGGATTGAGACTTCATTGTCAACCTAATTTCACTTTTCATGGAAGTTAAATTTCTTCTCAAATTCTTCATTCTTCCACCCCTATAGATTTCTATATTTGTTACAATTGTGGAAACATGTATTTATTTTCACTAATAAATTCTTTCATATATGATGTACCTGTATTATCTTTAGCTTGCATAATATTCTAACTCATTGATGTTTTCTCCAGCATCCTTTATCTTCCACCTATTTGGGACATATAACTGGACATTATATGTTAATATATTATCCCTTATTCATTAGTGTATACTTTATCTTTTTAATAATATTTTTTAAACATGGTTACTCTAGTGGTTTTCCATTTTGGTTAATATGTTCATGAAAAAATCATACATCTAAGAGTTGTGTTTCCTATCTATTTAAACCTTACACACACTTCCTCAATAGATTTTTCCATACACATTTTAGGTATATTGTCAATGTCATTATCTATTATAAAACCTAGCATCCTAATATTCATTGGGATATCAATTATTGATTTCATCTTTTTTCGAATTTCAATATGCTTATTTCCATTTAATGGGTTTTTTAATAATCCATAGTGTTTTTTCACTTTCCATAGTAGCAGAAAAAACCTATTATTGGTTTTACATCCTACTTATCTTTATTATTAAGAGCTACATATGTGTCGTTGTTTTAATTTCACATAGAGGATGGAACATCATCTTATACGTTTTTTCACTTATTGATAGATCTAATTTTTCACAATAATAAAATTTCCATCACCAAATTATTAATTTTCATATACTATTTGGGATAACTCGTATTAATAATCTTTTCGTCTATCCAGGGCATAAATTAATTAAATTTTATCTTTATATGTTTACATCGCAAGGGTGATCCATTAATCTTATTCAGATAATTAAAATATTTATATGGTTTCTACTCTATGAATATATGGTACCTTGTAGGATTTTACCATTATCAATTGTTGTTGTGACAAGTAATTTTGAAAAAAATTACTAAAGTTATTATACTTTCAAATAGTTATTCAGGATTAAAGCCTTCTTTTTTTTTCCGAGTTCAATTTATTTTCTATTGTGAGTTTTATTAATCTATATCCACTATCTTACTTGATTTTGGGTTATTTTATTTACCAAAATATGTAATATTTTTTAGGTAAATAACATCCTTGAGTTTGAACTTCTGGTAGCACCAACACCTTCTAATAAGCCTTGATCTTTTCAATATAAATATAGGTTGTTCAGTATGAAATGATTGAAATTTTTTTATTGTAACTCCACTCTTCTAATATACGTATAGAGAATATATTTTTGAACTTATCCACTTTATCCTTGGAAACAGTAGTGTAATCCACAAGATTATTCTCCTTCTATATTTCTACATTCATTAATTTATGT
Source organism: Viscum album (assembly GCA_963277665.1). NCBI lineage: Eukaryota > Viridiplantae > Streptophyta > Magnoliopsida > Santalales > Viscaceae > Viscum > Viscum album. Next base: position 1,907,356,030 of record OY728137.1, read on the forward strand.
AAAATAGTCCCATAAAATATAGATTTAGATAAATCCAATGTTTCTACATAGTGTCCAACCAGTTTCATAGATAATGATGTGGATGATTCTCTAGATTATAGAATGCTTTATTTTCCATCATTTTTAACATCCATTGGTGTAGGATTCACTCGAAAAATTTATGTGGAAGAACTTCTTTTCTCGTATTGTTATGAAGATCTAGTTTTTACCTCTTCCAGATAATTCAACTTGACTTTCATATCAACAAATATCATATGATTTATGAGCATACCATCATTCATGGATCTTATCCTTTAAATGAATTATCTCTAAAGAACTTATTTCTCATAAATAATTATTCTAAATTCCTCAAAAATTAATTAAAAAACTTCATTTGAAATTGAATCATTTTCATCCTTGGATTTTACAAGCTATGTGAGAGTGCTACATCTTATAAATTATTTTTCCAAAACCTTTTCCATATAATTAGACATATCCTTTTTCTCTTTATTTTCAATAAATTGGTCTTTTATTAAAGTAATCATATATGTAACAAACTTAGTTGGAACCCTCCTCAGATTCATTCAAACAAATGAGTAATGATATTTTGATTCTCTAATGCACCCATTTTTATCACTTCCTTAACGGCCTGAAATAGAATCTCTTGAGGAATAGAAATCAATAGGTTTAAAATCTATTTTTAAACCATTTTTATTAAATTTATGAAATGATATTTCATCTTGATTCATTGATATATCTCTCATCATTCTCTCATATTTCATCAAACTATTTTTAGTGCATTAGATGATAATCCAATATCCACCAGGATTAATATGGTGGTAGAATACTTGAAATGCGCATCTTCATTATGTATCTCAAATCCACACATTGCTTTGATATTTTAGAGGAATCCTCCCCCGATACCACATGAAATTATCACACTACATATGGACCATTGAGAGAGGAGGTGTGAAGTAGTGCTCACTTGAAAATGTTATGAATTGTTCCATTTAATTCATACTCCTTTAATAATTTAGTCTTGATCACATACTACTTGTGACTCATAGACTCACCCATATATCTTAGTTAATAAATGAACTAGAACATAAGTATTTACAATGTTTCATACAATGAACTACTCCTTTCCATCATTGGTTATGCACCCTAATCAATGATTCTCTACAATAATCAAATTTCACAATTATAGGTGAAGGGAATGTCACACACTATAACCAAATAAATTTATCTCTGACTATCTACAAGCCAGATTAATACATGAAACTTTCTAGAATTTCATATTTCTTGTCTTTTTTAGATAGCCACAAGACTTTTTTAATATCATAACACTATATTCAGTAATTCACACAGTGTTATCATTATAAAATCTGAGTGACACAAGATCTATAATATCCCACCATATATATGGAAGTACTATTTTCATTGTTGTCTTTAGATATATATTAGTATATCATAAAAAAATGTCATAAAGTCAATTATACCATTCTATTTCTTCTCACAAAAACTTATTTAAATGATTTTGGGTTTTAATGAATACTCACTATCTTGGTCAATGATCACATCTTAGTATATATAAAATTTTGAATCTTTTTACCATTCAGTCTCACTCTAAAATCTCATTTCATATTCAATCCTAGTATCTTCTCATAATTATTTGAAAACAAATGATGTAATAGGTCTTTCATCTCCTCGTCAGTTAAATAATTTAAAACTAAATGGAGAATGATAGTTGAAAACAATTCCTGTACATCACTTCATCATGAATAATATTCATATTTTCTTCTCATTTTTCTTCAAGAGGTCTTCTATTATCTCTAAAATTCAACGATACAACTCCTCGAAAATAATGGAGGCATATTTATTTTTTATATCCATATTCATTGGTCTTTACACCTTCCCACATGAAAAATTAGGTAATTAAAAAATTATATTAAATTTCTATCTAATAAAAGGTTTTTTTAAAAAGGAAAAGAGGCAGTTATCTCAGAATCACATTAATAGAACACCAATTTTGGGTTTCCATGTATTCTCATTCACTGTATTTTGATGTCAATTTTTATTCATAAAATAACAACATTTCGTGATTCTCATTTGGTAAACCTGACATGAATGATCCTCATGTGTCTCTATCATAGGGTCTGCTTCCTTTTACTCAATATACCTCTAATAAAAATCAGAATATAAAATTTCCATATCCATGTAAAAATCATGGAAAATATATGTGGTGTAAAAATCATATTTTTTGTGGTTAACAATCCAAAATTCTTTCCAATAATAATGTATTCAAGAAAATTCTAATATACTAATCTTAATTTCATAGGATTAGTCAAACAGCTTGTGATAAAATAGATTTAATCTTTGATGAATGGAATATTAAGGTTCGATGAAAATAAATATTCATTATTCTTGAAATCCAGATAACATAAGTTTATTATTTATTAAATACATGTTGTTATTATCCTAATTTTTTCATACAGAAAACCAGATTAGATCCTAGATTGTCCCTGATTCATGATGAATAGATCTTGAAATCATAGCATCATTGTCAACCAGTTTTATTTTTGTAAATATAATAAAAATTATGTATGATCATATTTTCATCTCTCATTTCTCTTCTTTTTACCATTGATGAATATAAAATCATCATTATTCACATTCTTGGAACACAAACATCATGACTTTTTATACTAAAACCATGCATGATCTACTATTACATCATTTGAAATTATTTGTTCTTCATATTCTATAAATTTAAAATTAGGTAATTTACACCAAGAATATAAGTCATATTTGTCAATGTGAATCTACGTTCATGAAAATATATTTGACAATGTGAAAAATTCCACAATACGATGCTTCACATATCATAATTTAGATATGTATTTCTTTTCTACCAATTCTCTTAGGAGATAAATTATTCATGTATATGGATCTAAATTTGTATATGAAATAAAATTAAACAATATTCATTTTATATACACCATGGAAATCACTTATAAAATTAATTCAACTAAGCTACTTCTTTTGGTTATGTGGAGCTTTTTTTGTTCTTATGGTTCTTTAATTCAACTATTCATTTTATTTGGGCTATGAAAAAATTATTATGTGGGTCATTTGGATATGTTGTTATATTTGAATAAATGTATATCATGCTAGAATCTGTTTCCCTATATGGTGAAAATGGCTATATGGATTCAACTATGTAGTAATTTTTCAAAGTCATAATTTACAAACATGGAATATGAACTTAGCCATTGTTTTACATCACATTCCAATTCAATCAAGTCCACCTACAAATTAAATCAACCAATAGTAAAAAATACATTACATATATAATTTTCATATATTATTTTACGAATATTATTAACATAATCATACAATCCACACTGTAATAGTAACATTTTTGTGTATTTTAGTTCATTGATACAAAAATAATTAGTTCATAAAACATCTACATTGTTTCCCGTTTAGTTCTTTATAAATAGAAACTGTGTTAGACACATCAAACATTAAATCATTTTTTAATATCATTGGGAAATAAAACATAATAAATGGGGATATCATATACACAACAAGGGTATACAAGGGAGATAATAACGAATCTTTGAATATAACATGAGCATAATGGGTTTGAGGAGATAATCATAACATTCGGAAATCATACCCAATATTTCATAGATCATAAATATGGTTTATGGAAGAACAATGAGAAATTCATTATACATGAATCAAAATGGGAACAAAGAACATAATCCATTAAAATATTACATTAGGAAAATATCATATCATATTATTGTGGCATAAAATTATGCATAATTATAATTATAGAAATATTATGTCATGGATATCCACTAACACAATCATAACATTATAGTCTTAGGTTAACCACCAGTGTACCTGCTTCGGGCACATGACAAGTTCTCATGAACCTTCTTTCGAGATTAGTTTATCCTCCCACATACCCTTTGAGATCATATAACAATAATTTATACACAGTTCATTAGGGGGATATTTAATTCATGGCACACCACTAAAATAATCATAAATCCATTCAAATGTATTCCACAAGATACAAAAACATGCATTATATCATATACCATTGGGAGTAAAATGGGTTTCATCAATATTTCAACATCATAACCATAAACCATCTAGAGACATTAATAAAGATTCTATAATTTATAGGTGGAGTGATTAGATAGAATATGGGATCGGTCATTACAGATTTTAGGGAGTCCTATGGTCCTAATGACTCTCTTCAAGCAGAGGATCATGCAATGGTCAGAAGTCTATAGTTACGCAACCAACAGAATATAATTTTGAGAGGTTCCATAAATGACTCCCTGATCCCCAAGAAATATCTAATAGGAAAATGAAACATCCCCTGATCAATCACATACTTAATTAAGAGGTTTAAAGAGCTCATGACCAACCACACAGTGATCTCTCACACTAAGCACGAAGGGAACTTGGTCACAGACTACCTCACATATATAGTTTCTCACAACAATCAGTTTATCATTTATTTCTGGTACAAATATTTTCCTACTATGGGGTTCATGTTTGTGAGAGAATATGTGTTGGGACTCTATTATTTAAAACCACCTCAATGGGGGTTTTGTTTTACCTATGCTCTATGTTCTTTGTTTCTTAGGTGAGGTTTCTCCTTTCATGTTAATTTTGTACTCCACATTTATAAGGAAAAAAATAAATTTATTGGGGGTGTGTGTTTTTATAATTGGATTATATCACAATTAATTTTTGAGTGACATAAAATGATATTAAAATGGATTAAAATTTTAATTAAAAGATCATTAGATCATTTCTTAATAAAAATACCATTTTTTATTTGAAAAAACGTATTTAAAGTATAACCTTTTTTCAAATATTATAGAAATGTATTCATTAAAAACGAACCATGGAAACAGATAATGTATGTTTTAAATCCTTTCATGTTCATGATAGAAGGAAATTTCTTTTATTTCATGTACGTGAAAAAAATATTCCATTCACATTTTTAGTTAAATTTCGTTGTACATTGATTATAAAATGATGGTAATATTCCTTTTAACCAATTTTAAAAGTTACAAATATTATTAATAACAAAATTAAAAAATTATTGGAGTGTGGTAAATGTATTATTTAAAACTTTTTTATAAAGCATAGTCATGGAAGAAAATATATTTTCAACCGAAGAGTGAAATAATGTCATTTTTCCAAAAAAAATCATTCGGTATCATTAGTACATAAATAGAGGAAAATAAAATGGATTTTTTTCTCAAAAAATAAATAGATGATAAGGAGATAAAATTTATTTATTTTTAATGGATAATAAAACTTCCTTTAAGGGAAATTCATGTTTAACAAAACCCTTATAAAAAGTGGTTGAAATTTAAATCTTATACCACTAGTTTTACTTTATTTGAAGGAACTATAACCTAATGTATAATAAATTACTAAATATTATAATTCTATACCATAGTCATTTATTTACTAATAATATCATATATTATCCTCTTATAAAATTTTAACACCCATTTATTGATATTTTATTATTAAAATTGTCTTTTCGAGGTGCTAACTATTCCATCTTTCATGATACTTTCTATTTTGTATTTATGGTAATTTTAATCTGATAATAGTTATATAATAAATATAATTTTATTTATGATATAATTATAATATATACTAAATATATACATATTTTTAATCAGTCATAAAAGGTAGAAATAAAAAAACTAATAGTACCATTCATGGAGATGGTAGGTCTCACTTATGCATGAATGTTGTTTTCAATTTTTGACATATCAAATAAAAGAAATTTAAATTATAATATATATTTTGAAACTAAAATTATTTCATATATATCTTATATATTAATTAAATTTAAACTTATTACATATAAATTAATGAGGAAATGAAAAACAAATCACACAGCTTTGTGGATGTTCTAGTTCACAAGTACAAATGAGCGATTCAATCATTTTCCAATGGATTGGAAGGTAAGATCATATATATGATATTATAAATAATGATTTATAATAATGTTTAAATATAATTTAAAAACATTAATCCTATCAAAATATCCATCCATGAATGATGGGGAAGAAAATTAATGGTATCATTATGTGGTAGTGGTGGTCTACATGTATAGACGAGTGAAACATTAACATCTCATTTGATGTAAACGATGGTGGATAATGTCGTTTTCATGATCATAATATTAGTTTCTGATATTGAGGATACTTATGTTTTTATTTGATTTTGAATATAATGTATTTATAGTAGGAAGAACAATAAATTAATTCAAAGATGATGAGTAAGGCGATTACCTCTCCTTCCAGATACCTCCTTTATATCCATTCTTATAGAAAATGGAAATTTTAGTTTTTGAATAATATATCATATAAATTATGTTTATTTATTTTTGGAATATAATTGGATTGATTCTTTTCAATATAGATATCTCAAAGTCTGTGATTAAATGAGACAAGGGGGTCCTTTTATAATGGTGGGAAATAACACACTTGGAATTACTAACAAGATTAAAATATAGTTATGTCATTCTGAATCCAAATTATTCCAAAGGAATATAAATTCAAATAAAAATGGGTAAGATCAAAATATCCATATAAATTTAAATATATATAGGTTTTGGTGTCATTTTAATCATTACCTCTTAGTTTAACACCCCAGTTAATCAATTTAAACATTAACTATAGTAGTGATTTTTTAAAATATTAAAGGGTTATAATTTAACATATAAATTAAAAATTAGATAATAAAATTTAAATGGATGAAAACATCCCCCATCATGAATCCTACTCATCCTTTTTCAATAATATTCAAAATTTCATACAATTTAATGAAATATTATTTAACAGAAAATATCATTAATGTCATTTTGGACACTATTTATTTAATTTGACATTAATGACAACATACCAACAATGGAATTCGAATATTAACCATTCAATCAATCTTAATATATTAAAATTATCTATAAATTTAATTTAATTAAATAATATATCCAAATTTATTTCTTTTAATATTTTTTAAATCATTCATATTATTTTTCTATTTGTTGAATAAATAAAATGGAGACCTTTCGTAAGAATTTATGGTGATTATTCAATAACCAAAAATAAAAAAAAATTACAAGTGAAATTTTCCTATTATTATTCTCACAATAAAAAGTTATACTTATTAGAGTTCAAAGAGTGACATTTTGTGTTTATCTTTTTCATAAAAAAACTAAATGACATAATAAATAAAAAACTGACCAAGTGGCCATATTTTTGAAACATATATTATAATGATCAAAATAAAATCATAAAATAGGATAATGGTATGTGTTATAGGTCTTTTGAATTATTAACCCAAAGTTTTAACCCCGTTTTAACTATTTTATCATTACTAAGGTGACAAAAAAAGTTCCAAGGTCTCCATTCACAATGAAAAAATATAAAAAGAAACAATTTAAAAAAACTGAATATTCTGACTGAAAATATGTGTTCAATATTTCATGAAATTTTTTTGATAATTGATATAATCGCATTCTAAAATAATCCAATAAAATGAGACAATTGTTTTCTGAAAAAATATATTTTAAGAATAAAACTAGATTAAATTTTACCGCACGACTAAAGAAAATATTTTATGAATGACCAAACATTATATCGAATTTAAAATATATAAATTTCATTCAAATAATTTATCAATAGTGATTAATTTGATTTATTGAAAAAAAGGATTTTGGGCATATTTTGTTTTAGAAAATCAGCTCATTTACTTTCAAATGAATTTTATTTTCATTTTTAATAAATTAAAAGAAAACTAATTCATCTTATAGAACCATAAACAATTTATTTTTCATTATTTAGATATTTCTATTCATACCAACCAATACAATTTCAATGGTGATAAATATCACAATAAATATTAATATTTCAATAGTATATCACGATTTTTTAAACTCCATATATAATTTGAAAGAATCTATCAATGAAATAATATTCATTTATAGAGAAATATATCACAAAATATCAAGTTGATACATTTTATCCCCATTAAGATTAATTTTTCCCTTGAAATTTAATCATTCCATTACAAGAAATGGATGTCATATGTAATTCATAACATCCATGTGTTCCTATATACCTTTTCAAATTATTTATTCTACTAGATAACTTTAACCAGGGGAGTAATAATTTTTCTAACACATTATATCTATGAACCAATATCTTTATCAATCATTCTTTATATTAAGGGCCATTTTTAAGTAAAATACCCTCTAATTTTTGTAAATCTGATGGATCGAGTATATACTTACTGAGGAGAGATACCTGGAACAAATTGTAAACCTAATAAAAGTTCAATGGAAGCACCAAGAAATATCAAAACCATTCCTACATGATAAAGAATCATTAAGGGTCCAATATAGCTAGAGATAAAATTTCTATTCATTCTTAAAAATATAACCCTCTTCTATAAAGAAATATAGATAAATACCTTATGACCAACATCAAATTCTAGATTTCACTTATGATTGTCAGAATAACATTTTTATCGTCTTTAACATATGTTGATATGTGGCTAAATAGCCCAGAATTTATTTACTATTTCTCATATTTCTCAAGTAACTATATATTTCTTTCCAACTTCATCCCATCATGTTGTAGTTCTACACTTATTTTCATAGAGGGAATGATAAAGATCCATAAGAATGATTATGTGAAGGATTTTATTGAAATAAAACATGACTTGAGGATGGTGTTGATCCCAAATAACTTCTAAACCCATAGAAAAATATATTAACATATCCAATAGGGTTTTATGAGGATAATAATAATTACTAAAACTCAACTCAGTATTTATAGCCTACCATAGACTTCACCAGAAAATCTATTTAAACATTTAATCCTATTCAAATACAATATAAAAAAGGTAATACATGAAAATTGACAACTTCTTTAATGTATACTATAAAAATATAATCAAAATATTAATCATATTTGAAATCCATGATGTGTGTCTAATTCATAGGGTCATCAACTAGAACCCAAATAGTAATATTTCCTTTAGAAATTTTAGAATTTCGATTAAAAAAATACATGTTAATTCTTTCCCAATTCCATTCTGGTATGGGAAATGATTGTAATATCCACATAGACTTCTGCCTCTTAGCATTAACTTTTCAACATACCAGACACTGGAATACAATATATTTAACATCTATCTTCATGTTTTAGCCCAAAAAATACTATTTGAAAACACTATAAATATTCATAATTCTAGGATGTGTAGAGAATGATGAACAATGAGCCCCATCAAATAGATCCTTCTTCAAATTTCGTATGGATAGAAAACTGACACTGTTATAGGACATTATCATTCCGACATAATCATGGTTAGACAAAGAATAATTTTTAATCTTCTTATGGGGTTCGAGATATAACTTTTGTGCCTATTAAATCCAAAAAAATCATTAGATAAACACTCATTTGATAATGATATGATTTCATCCTTTGGTTTGAGATTTCTAGATCTGGGTTTTTCAAATCTAATAAATATGATATTTTTATATCATCGGTATTGGTATGCTATCATGATCCTTTCAACTCAAATCATCAGCCACTGTATTTGATTTACCAAGGTGGTAATTTATTGAGCATTCAGAATCTTTAATCAACACTAACCATCTTATGTGATACATATTGATAAATGTTTAAGTGAATATATAATTACTAATTTTATCATCAGTTTATATACCACAATTTTCTATATAAATATAATTCCTCTATATCATTAATGAAATAATTACCTCAATTAGATCCAAATCATGAGGTGATTAATTTTTCTCAAGACCCATCTATTAAATTGTGTAATAAGTTATAACCATGTCATTATTCATGAGGATACATCTCATCAACTTCATCAATGAATCACAATAGGTCAAAAACCCTTCTCCACAATAGGGTAATTTATGCAAAACCATGCTACATAACATTTTCTTAAGTACCTTGAAAATTTCATCCCATCTATCCATTTAAATGAAATTTAATCCTTTATATATTAATTTGGAGAGAGTATTAGATAGCTTTGAAAAATTACCCATAATGTTTTGCTAATATCCATCCATACAAATAGTTATATGAATCTCAGTTAGAATGGTTGGTCCGTGCCAATGTCCAATGTATTTTATCTTCAATGGATCCACTGATATACCCTATCATCATATTAGATGACCCAATAATGAATCTTTTATAGAAAAATTTCCCACTTTGTAATTTTTTCAAATAACTTATCCTCCCTTTGGCTCATCATTACAATCCACAATTGATATTTATGCTCTATATTTCCGTCTGAATATATAAGAATATTATCTGTAAAGACTTACACATCTTGATCATCGTAATATATAAAGACAATATTCATTAAATCATCAATGATAATGGATTAATTAGTAAGATAAAATTAAATAACTATAAATTCATAGTGTCTATACCTTGTACAAAAATAAATATTGGGTATATCTTTCTTACTGACCCCCAATTGATGATATCTCGAAAAAAGATCAATAATGTAAAAGTACTAAAATTCATGAAATTGATCAACCAATTCATCAATATAAGGGAGATGATTGATGTTATTGCTAATGATATTGTTTAATTATTTATAATAAATACAAATTCACATTTATCCATCTTTATTCGTAATAAAAATAATAACTTCACCCAAAGGTGACACACTTTATTGAATGCATCCAGTATCAAGATCCTCTTGTGGTTTCATTATAAATTCCTACAACTTAGTTGCATTCATTATTTATAGAATCTTAGAAATATTTATTGAACCATGTATAAGTTTTACTAAAAATTCAAAGAAACAATTTTATGAAAGGCTAAGAAACAATTTTAGAAATTCATCAACAAACTACAACAAAATAGGCATATCTTCGATGATGAGTTCCTCTCGAAACATATAACATAAAAACCCCTTTTAAATAGGAATCAAGAACCATATAATGGAGTAGAATTATATAAAATTTTAATATTTCACATCACATTTATATATTAAGAATGGTTGGTTTGGAAATTCAAATATGACTCCCTTCCTTGGAAATTGATGTGGGATTTTTTTAAAGAAAGTTACTCCATGCCTAAGATAACATCAAATTAAAGTAGAGAGAGAATAATGAGACTTTTAGGAATCAAATTCCTACAATATTAAACATGATAATAAATAGCCATGATATGATATCTAAAACACCTTGAGACATTAAAATAAGTACCTTATGTTTGATAGTGTATATGACAACCAATACCAATCATAAATGAAAAGAAAAATATTAGACTATTATAATCAAGCCATTAAATTGGTAGATATGAATAGTATAAACTACATTAAGAGAGATATATATAAATTTTCTAATAAAAATATATTTATTGATAAACAATTTATAAATATTAAATCAATTTCTAGTAAATTATTTTTATTCTAAATAAATGTTTTCATCAAAATTGATTTTTATTAATTTTTATGAGAAAATATCATAAATAATTTCTAGAGATTTTATAAATTACATTTTATAAAATGAAAATATTTTTCAAAATAATCATATAAAAATTTATATAGGTTCATATTTTTGGATTATTTGAAAATTAATTGTTTTTAGTGAAAACTGTAAAATATAATTTTTCAGAAAAAGTGTCATTTTTTTCAAAAAAGTAATTAATTTGAAAGCCCCATTATGTTTTAAATATTATTTTAAGTGAAATTGTATTATTTATATATATTTAGTTTAATTAAATATGTTAAAATAATATTCATACAATATTTTATTATAAGTTTTTTTTGGTTTAGAAATGGGTTTTTTCTAAAAACTATTTTAAAGTGCATAATATTTCACAAATTTAATTAATTAAAAAACAAATATTTTTAATAATGTAAATGAAATTAAATGATTATATATATATTTAATTTAAACTCATATGATGATTATTACTATTCATAATGTTAATATTAAATCATCTTATGCTTCAAAAATACATCTCATTAAAAATAGTGCTTCCATCGCCTTAGTGGGTTTAATTTTAAATTAAATTATAAAAATTATATAAAATAAATTTTTTAAAATGGGTTCCATATTATAGATCATAATAATTTATATTATATAAAAAATTTAAATTAATTATTGGACATAATGAATCGTGGAAATTGTAAAAATCATTTACTATGGTTAAGGAAAAAACAAATTTACCACGGGTTAAACTAAAATAATATTGGTTAAAATGACCTAAAATCCTGCTTAAATTCTATCTTATGGACTTATTTTAACTTTATATAAACTAAATCATGATTAATATCAATTTTAGAGCCTTTAGGATAGTGAAAAATTGTGTATAAATTTATCATTTAAAATATTCAACTTTTTCCGCTCCAACACATATAAAATGTCAATCCATATCCTCTCATATTAGTATCTATATAGCCTTTTGTTTTGACAATGAACTTCCCAAATCCATTACCTACCATCTCACCACATCATAAATTCTTCGTTTTTATCATAAAATCAATCTATAATGGATTTCAATTTAAACCATAATAGGTTGTCTGATGAAGAGGTATCCCACATAACTAATAGTTTTTATTTTATTTATTATTACCGATAAATTAAATTTTCTTAAATTTTTATGATGTAATAACACTATTATCTCTCATAAACTGATATGTTATTAGGATAATGGATTAACCTAAATTCATCTCCTCTTTTATCAAATGATAAAAAAAACATTATTTATATGTATGGAGGGTACAACCATACCAACCATTGTAATTTATTTTTCATCCCCCCCCCCCATTTAAGGGTTTTTATAATGTATAATTTAATATATATATATATATATGACATTTGTGACATAGTTATACTTATGGAATTATGATATCATGTATACCCAGTAGTAAAAAAATAAGGGTTTCCATAGGTTTTTTATATTTTAACGTCAATTTTTGAGGTGATGCCTTTGAAGGAAACATTGTAAATATAGTTTTTAATATATATTATTGAAACAAACATTAAAATGTATTATTATCATTATTATTATTATTATTATCAACTGTTTTTAAAACCCAACATGAAAGATCATTATAATTTTTTTTAAAATATATGTTAAAATCCTATATTTCACATCGGATATTTGAAAACCAATGTGAAAAGGCATATTTGACATCTGTTTTAATAAAATATATAAAAAATATGTTCATAACTTTAATTTTTTTAAAAAACATTATTGACCACTATTAACATCAGTTTCATCATAATAGACTAGAAAAATATATTTTTTGAAATATATTATTTGATTTCAAAAACCATTACACATAGTTTATTTATAGAATCAACAGAAAAAAAATTTATTCAACATCATAAAATAAATATTTCACACTTATAAAACAATAATAAATAAGGATTATTCAATGATATAATGAAAATAAACAAAAAAAATATTAATTACAATGTCAATTAATACTTCCATGGAAAATAGTTGATGGATAAAAAAATATCACCAAACCCATATGAAATCTATAAATAAAACTTAAATATTCATCAAAATTTTCAATTTTTCAAATTCTCAGTTGTTATAATTTTTTATGAGGAATGAAATTATGAGGAAACCAATGATTTTACCTGGAAGAAATTTTAGAATCCAAAGGAATATTTTTTTTACAATGATCCAAATAAGGATTCATCATTACCAAGAAAAAACAATCATTAACTAGTATATCAATTATGAAAACATATCATAAACTAATTCAATCATGAAACATAATTAAAAATACCATAAAGAGATCATTGAAATATGAATTATTGGATTGATGATAATGATCTAATGAGTTGATTTTGTGGAACTATGGTGATCAGAAGACTTAATAATGAAATTAATAAATGTTTTGTCTTAAATTTAAATTTTAATTTCTTGCCAGTTTTATGATAATGTTCATGAGAAGATAGTTTTTAATTTATTTTAATATTAAAATAGATCTTAAATTTTTTTCCACATCATTTTTATATTAACTGATGTGAAAAACTATCTTTTCAGATCAGATTTATAATAATTAATGTGAAAAAGATATATTTTAGTGTTAGTATATTTTTTTTTTCAGAAACCAACATTAAAAGTCATTTTTCACAACGCTTATTCATAAAATAATGTTTATAATGTTGAAAATATTTTATTTCGTTTCCCATGATTCCATTTGGCTAGTAATGGAGCTCAAAAGGAGTTACATCTCACGACCTGACCCATTGGGTCCTAAGTTGCTAGTCTCTTTGTCCACCTCCAATAGGTTAGTGGATGGCGACAACTACTAACTTGAGATATCATATATATGGAGGGATTCTTCTTAAGGTACTTATATTCATGCACCCATAAACACCTAGATGAAATATTGTAAATATATAAAAAGACAAAAAATACAATACATGCATACTTCTATTCCATGATTGAGTATAAAAGAAGTGATGAATGAAAAAAAAGAAAACACATGCCCTATAAAAACAATAAAAGTATCCAACCTACTCAGAAGTAGGGTATCACTATGAAATGTACCTATTTAAAATCTCCTCATACCAAATCTGGTAACACCTCAGTCGGTCTAGCTCAATAAGCTCCATCTTCCTTGGGTCATATGGGGTCTCCATCAAAAGTTATGTTGTCTGATGAAGGCACATCATGCATGAGAAAATCCAATGGATGGTGAGTATAATAATACTCAATATGTTCCCCAAAACCCAAAGGAAAATTATATACTGAAAGACAATAGTCCGCTCAACCTAGCCAAAGGGAACCCAATGGAGAGAGAAACATTATCTCAATCCATTGATGGCTAAAGATTATTATTCACCTCAGTCCAAAAGGGGTGTCAACCCAAACACATGAAAACACCACAAGGACTACTAGAATCACCCAGATATACTTGTCTCATACTCCATGTCTCTTGATGTTTCGACCTCATAGACATCAACATAATTCTACTCAAGGCTCTAATAGTGACCCAAACACTTGGATAAAAAAATCCATGTGGTCATCCATCATAAATAGGACTTTCCCAAGAGATAAAATCCATAATAATAAATCCCTAGGTCTATCTCTTGTGCCCCGTACTAGAGTTTTGGCCATTGGTAACCTGCACGCTGCGTAAGGATGTAAGAACCCAAGTTGAGAGGCCTACCCCTCACCACTATAAATCGTTGAGGGAGAACGAACAAAAGATATGGACCGTGTGCATCCTATATATTGAGAGAAATATATGAAACCATACCCCACAACTAACTCATATTTGAGCGAGTTCTAGATTCTAACTAACCAAAAAACCTCTATCAGTTCTATATGGAGTGGCCAGTACCTCAGTCTATCAAGGGAGCACTAATTCATAACCAGGTATCACACATAACTATTGGAGTGTCCAACTCCATGAAACTAAACTCAATAGTCAAGGTAGAAATAACCCCAATGGGGACCCAATCCACTATGTTAATTGGAGATGGGGGAGTACTAATCCATAGGTGAGGACCCACATGCTAGTATGACAGGGGAGTACCATTGTATGGAAAGAGGAATTTCACCATAGAATTAAAAATGAGTACCTATCTACTATCACAATTGTTATGGGGGAACCACACCCTACAATGGTAGGGGAGTACAAAACCCTTGCTAGAGGACCTGGTCCCTAATACGATAGGGGGTACCAATTCCTCCAAAACCACACGTTTGGGGGTCCAGTTCCCTGGAACAACATGGGAGTTCTACTTCCAAGGATAGAGTGGACACACCCTAACATGATTTGGGAGAACCCATTATATCCATATATCACATATGTTGGACCATGACCCTGGTAAGACAGAAGAGTATTGAACCAATGGATTGAGGATCCACACCCTAGTCCAACTTGGGATTACCTTCTCTATATGGAAAGTGAGTATGAAGGGCTGGAATCCAGGATCTGTATGGGAGAATTGACTAAAACTATATGAACAATATGGGGAACTCGTTCCCAAATATACCAGGTAAGTACCAACCTAGAAAGAAATACCCAATGGTATAGAACATATACTCACAATATGATGTGTCCCATATCTACCAAGGTAGATAGGTAAGGGAGACCCTCACCCTGATGCCATAGGGGTAACAATCACATCCTCTATCTTTAATAACGCCACCAATCTACAGAATCAGTTAGCCACCACTGAGCGTAGAATCATTTTTATCATACCTCACATTAAAACACTACTATGGGTAGGGGACACATTCCATACTACAATATAGGATCACCACTATAGTTGTCCAAATATTCTAGGGGACCCACATCCTAAGGTGGAAGGGGAGGGTACTAATCCTGAAATCAACCATATGATACACCTCGATCACTACCCAATGTTTTGTACCGATATAAAAGCTTTATTATTAAAATTCACCACATACTATCTTATTGGAAGAAATTGAGGCCACCATCACATTATATGTGGAACACATTTTAGTATAGTCTACTCAAAAACCTGAATCCGAGTCGCATAGAAGATGTTAATAAGTAGGAATATCTCAATAGTATCTTTAAGGAGTACACGACATGCACTGGGGTCCACATGGTATGTGTACCCACCCAAGAACCTATTTGTGTATCCAGTTTACATTTTTTTTCAATGAATTATAGTGGTACATGTCATGTACAACCCATACATGGAATTTTCGACATCACTCAGCTCATGGCCATGTTATTCTCCCACACAGCCCAGCCATATGTGGCCCATACATTTCATGTATCGCATATTACGTGGAGATTTCATGCTCAATAGCCACTTGAATGTGTGGTTTTCATGCGCACAGTTGTATCACCGTAAGTATATGTGAATTGGTAATGTACTTTTAGATTACTATGTACTATCACCCGACTTCCCTAGCCATGCCCTCTGGCCACATAATTTTGGCTCACTACATGATGTGTAACCTTGGTACATAGCATTTAGTCCCTAAAATTCTACATCCATGAATAGGAAGAGTTACAGGGCCTATATCATTAGACTATATGCCTTATAGACATCAATTCTAGTTAGGAATTACCTTTGAAAACACTTCATTCACCCTAGTTTACTTTAAAAATAGTAGATCAGCCTATTAAGGACAACTAGATATTGTAATATCGCTATAAAAACATAAACCAACAAAAAAAGATGGGATTTAAGACCAAAACTTGCATCCTCATACTTCAAGTGTGAAACACCGAAGCATCTGGTGTATATTGACATCATGATCATGATTTATCTTGATATTATGGTGATCGATTCCAATAACTGAGATCGGTTGTGTTTTGTTGTGTTCATACAGTTCAGTTTTTATCCTTTTATAAAGCGGAGAGTATAGATGTTTATCCTATTTTGTTTTCGGTGCCCATTGTGGGTTGGAGTTGGAATTAGGATATATTTTCAAAATTAAGTATTCTATAATTATTAATTCCACCACATAATGCCCGGAAAACTCACCTCCATGTAAAACATATAGAGCAGACAACTTTCTGTCACACCTAAGGTAAACATGATGTTTGGAACTCAGTGATGAACTTAGATTTTCAATCTGAAACTCCACTCAAGAGTCATTATTATTTCAAGAAAATATGTGTGTGCATGACTCAATATATTTAATATTTTTAAAATCACTGTGTTGAGGCTCTAAGGGCCCTGAAATCCTGTAACGAATCACATCCTATATTTAGAAATATTAAAAATTCTTGAATTTCTAAACCCAAATCACTACTTTCTCTACACATTAGGTATTTTTTCCAAAAAATGAAGAATCCTAGGTATGAGGGATGAAACATAGCACTCCACTTTAACTCCCTCCACAGAGATATCAAGATAGATTTTTTTTCTACTTCCAAGAATAAACTCAAGGGATTTACCATGGAAAAACCACACATACATCCATATCCAACCTGAACAACATCCTGAAACATGTTGGAACATGTCTCCTCAATTGAAAATGGTGGAAAAACACAACACACTATGGTACATCTATTGTCACAGGGTATAGTTGTAAACCAACTCACTAACCTAGTGTAGATGAAAATATAAAATAAAAATTCACATATACTGGAGGATGAAATTCACTAAAAACTCTTCATGAATCTTGCATTTATGGTTGGCATAGATCATGCGAGGGTTCCAACGAACAAAACAGGGTTACCCTTGTGTAAATTTTGGGTCTTACCATGCCCCTAAGCTATGAACCTCCATCTGTAACATAAAACAACCAAAATAGAAATAGCACCACACCCACTAGTAGCATCATAACTGAGTATGGATTCTAGGAAATGAATAGTCACATTAAAAACATAATAGGCTCTAACTCTGTCACTATAGACATATTCTAAGAAAGGATCTCCCTCCACCTGGGATACCAAGAAAAAAGGTTTTAACAGAAAAAATCCATTGGAAATGCAAGTAACTACTCCAAAACTCCATCGCAGAACTTCTCCCTAAACAAAAAAGTCTATGGAACTCATCCACCACACCATTACACTATCTACTATGGGTGGAAACGACTCACCAAAATGATTTTGGTCACATAAAAAACATGTCTCGGTGGGGGAAAGCATCCCTCTTCCTTTTGATTCAAAAGCTACACCAAACCATGCCACAACCATCTTGATAACCTCATAGACAAATATGATTCCCAGTGTATGTTGGTACTAAAAAAAACAATGGGATTCACAAATACTCAAAACAGCTATTACATGGGCCTATGTCACATCAACCATCATTCAACCAGCACCTGAACACAAATGTCATAGGGACTCATCCACCATAGATTTGATACTATGTACTTTGGGTGGCACTGAATCACCCACACAGTTTTACTAACATATAAAAAATTCATCTCGATTGGGTAAGGAACTATATTACTCATGAATTAAAATCTATATACAACTATATCTACATTGGGTTCTATTGATGTCCCATATCACCCTGGGCAAACCTCAAGCAAGAAAATGTAATAAAATAGTGCCTTGAAATAGTGTATAACAATTTCTACTACAGGAAGTAGAAACGAAACCAAGAATAACTCTATTCATCCTTAGATATTCTTGGTCAAAGGCTACTAGAGCCTCAGATGTCCTCACCCACATCCTCCAACTCCCGGAGCCTAGAATGTTTCCCGTGTAAGTGGTGGTGGAAACACCTCAAACCACCTACCTCCAACTCTTTACCTCCTAGATAATACTCCACGCCCTCCATCTTGTAGAACTCCCTGATCCAAACACTACCTCTTTATGGCATCCCGTCGACCAGCTCAATATCAGCTATACGGCGGTTTTGAAAATATCTAGCAAGATGTACCAGTTATTATAACAATAGCACCATATCTATTATATATAACCTAATCACTGGTGCTAATAATATGCTATAGGACCACATGCCTATGCTTGGGAAAGGGTATTCTACTCATGTCGTCATCCTATCATCTACCATCATCTAGATATTATATATGCCTCATCCTTGTGACCACCAATGCCAACCAGTTCTACCTGCCCACAGAAGAAGCTATCTACCACTAGAGATCTATCTAGTATCCCTACATAAGAGGGAAGACACAAGTAGTCCACACATTCTCGTACATATCTACAGATTCCCTTTATCAATGGTCTAATCTATGAAGAATGATTCCTTAACCATATCCATGTAGTAACAAACTGGTCTTTGAACCTTGCTGAGTACTCCACCACAGTCATTCAACCCTACCAAAGCTATTGAAGTTCATGTATATGCAATGATCTAAGCATTTAATGGTAAAACTATTCCTTGAAGAGTCCCTAAAACTTTAACAATGTGAGAATCACCTCATCATGGGACTATGTCACTAAACAAAACCATCACCAATCCAAACCCTATAGAATGCTCATAGCTAAGACCACCATATGATCGGGTAGTGTCCTCAGTAGGAGGAAAACATGCATGATAGCCTTGAACTAGTCATTAGATTCTAGGCATCCGGATAACCCCAATACCTCAATGTTCATTGCCTTAAGAAATAGTGTAGTGCACTCACACTACACTAATCCTCAACCTGAACTATTAGCACAAGTAGTTACTCAAAAGGTTGTGGCTCTACTAGATGACCACCTAGAGGTACCTCCTCAAAACTAGTCCCTTAAACTGAAGCCTTTTTCATGGGATTATTTTCAGCAAAATCCAACCATGTAACCCTATATGGCAATCTTTACAGTGGAATCCAGAAACCTAATTCAAGATGCACCACAATCAAAATGTATATATAGGGAGATGACTCAATAATGAAAAGGAACCCACAACCTAGTCATATATAATGATGGTACCATTATTTTTCTATGACCAGTATCATAACGTAATAATTCTAAAATCATGTTATCGGAGTCTTGGTAAATGGATATCTCATTTACCACACAAAAACCAAAGTCCATAGCCTAAAATCTATGCCCACAACACCCTAACACTATCCCTATGCAACCCAAACCATGATCACGACACTACGGTCCCAAAGTGGAACCTTGTTTGATACCTCTCTATCATGAACTGGCCCAATTATACTGAGAACACAATACCCTAATCATGAATCCATTAGGCTAGGATCAGGACAGTAGCACCAAGTAGGCATATCACATATATGGGAGGCCTTTTCCTAATGTACCTTTTCGAACACACCCCCAAAAATCTCAATACAGTAGTGCTAAGAAATAAAAAACCAGAGAATATAATGAATCCATAGGTCTTTCCCAACCCAAAGTTCAAGAGAAGTACTAAAATCATAAAATAAAAAGCAAAATTCCCACCAAAAACTAAAAAAACATCAATCCTACTCAGAATTAGGTGATTGCAATCAAATGAATCTTTTGGAATGCTTCTTCTCCCACATCTGATAAAAAACTCAGTTTGTCTAGCTCACTAAGATCTTCCTACCTTGAGTCCTCCTAAGACATTTCCAAAAGGCCTAGGGATTTCACAAGACATAAATCTTGTTGGAAAAAACATATGTAGTGGTGATTATAATAATTCTCATTAGGATCCCCAAAAACCCAAAGAAAAAGGGTTGAACTGAAAGGAAACCATCGGTTCGACCTAGTTATAGAGAACCCAATTGAGAGAGAGACTCCATCCCAAACCGTACATGGCTAAACATGACTATTCAGCTCAATCCATAAAGGGTGTCAATCCAGACATGTGAGAACATAGTAAGGACTCCAAGAATCACCTAGATACACTCATTTTTTAAACTACGTCTCATGTGGTTCTGACCTCATAGCCAGCGACATGATTCCACTCGAGGCTACAATGGTAACAAAAAACTAGGAGAACACACTCCCCAATCTCAATCATCCTAAATTTCACAAATAATAGAGATTTGATAAATTAGGAACAAATCACTATGACCAACTCTAATTCCATGCACCAGAGGTCCTTCCATCACTATTGTGCACCCTGAGCAAGGCAGTAAGATCCTATGTGGAGAGGAAAAACCCACATAACCGCACAAAATTGGGGTAGTACTGATACAAGCTATATACCACATGAATCCTCTCTAACTATAGAGAAAAGATGAACCTAAACCTCACCACTTCACTACAGTTGAGGTACTTCTAGCTCTTAACTAACATTTGAAACCTTTTTCCCTCCTATATGAATTGGCCCAATCCTTAATCAATCGAAGGAGAACTAACAACTAACTAGGTGTCACACATAACTAGTTGAGGGATCCACTGCTTATAACTATACTCAATATTATTTGGGGACTTATCTTTGATGGATGACCCGCAAACCACTTCTACATGGAGATGGGGGAGTACTACTCTATAAGTGATGACCCACATCCGGGTATGATTGAAGAGTACCACTGTATGTCTAGATACATGAACCCATATAAAATTGGGGATTACATATCTACCAGCTCATTTAATGTGGGGGACCCATCCCCTGACATGATAGGGGAGTACAAAACTGAGGCTAGAGGATCCCCTCCCTAGTATGAAAAGGGAGTACCAAGTCTTTCAGAACCACAAGTTTTGAGGACCTGCTCTCTAGAATGAGTCGGGAGTGTCATATCCAAGGACAGATGACTCATATCTTAACATAATAGGGAGAGAACCCACTATATCAATATGTCACAAATGGAGGAACCTCTCCCTGATACGATAGGGGAGTACCAAATCCATATATAGTGGACCCACACCCTAGTCCAATAAGGTATTACCTACTCTATCTGACTAATGTGTATAGAGGGCCCACACCTTGGATCGACAAGGGAGCATTATCTCCGACTATAAAAACCATCTGATAAACCCACGACCTAATACATCAGGGGAGTACCAACCCACGAATAACTACCCAAAGGCATAAAACCCATTCCCATGGTGTAACAAATATCATATCTACTAAATAAAAAATGTAAGGGAAACTTGTACCCTAATTCCATTGGGGAGTACCATTCCAAACATCTCTATTTACAAACTCATTTGATATATTGCATTGGTAAAATGCCTAAAGGGTTGTTATGATTATCATACCTCATGTCACAAAACATCCATGTGTAGGGGAACAGTGCCCATATACGACAGGTTTGAACCATTCTATTGTTCTAACGAGTCTGAGGGACCCACTTCCAAAGGCCTAAAGGACGGGTGTCGATCCTCACGTGCATTGGGGTCCACACGGTGTGTGATACCACTAGATAACATGGTTTTGTATCCTTATTAAATTTGTTTCCAAGACATTTATTTGTACACATTGTTCACAACTAGTAGAAGACATGTTCCTCTTGGCCAGACCCCTAGATGTGTTTGTCAGACCAACCCGATTTGTCCCTTACACATCATGCATCCAATACTACATGGTGTGTTCAAAAGAAATAGTCGATTGGTGGTGTGGTTTTCTTAGGACATTTTCTAGTACCCCGTGTCCATGTACATTGGCCATGTACTTTTACATGACCATATAATATCACATGACATCACCAGCCATGTCTTGTGGCCACATGGTTTGGGGTCACTACATAACATGTAACCATAGTACAAGGCATGTATTCCCCAAAGTTCATCTTACCCAAAAATAATGAGCTAAAAAGAAAGTTCCTCTGCACTACACACCATGTAGATAGTAATTCTATTATGGTATTTACCTTTAAAAGATGCCATTTCTTCCCCAGTTTACCCTAAAACCAACAGATAAACCAATATTGGATAACTCCCAATGATAATAGGGATCTATAACCTTAAAATAATGAAAGAAAGGTTATTAGGTCCAAAAATCAAAACATTCTACATCGAGGTTGAAACAAACATGTTTCAAGCATGGAATAATGCTCATTTCAGGATTCTCCTCGATCTGATAACAATCAGTTCAAAAAATGAATATTTGTAGTGCTTTATTGCATTGATTTGGATCTCAATTCATCTACTATCATAGGGTAGTGGATATGAGTCTGTTCTCTTTTGTGTTGTGCACCCAACATGAGGGTGACTTGGAATTAGGTTAGATTTTATTAAATAAATTTATATTTAATTAATAATTTCAACACATAATTCCCTCCCAACTCATCTCTAACTAAAACTCTTAGTGATGGCATCTTTATGTCATGCCTAGGGTAAGCATGATGTTCTAATCTTAACTTAGTCCTTAGAGTTATCATATGAGTCCCCTCTTATTATTTATTCATTTTTTTAAAAAATATATATAATATTTTTAAATACTCCTTACTGAGGCACTATGGGCCTCATAATCTATCATCAACTCATCTTATAGCTTTAGAAATATTTTTAGGAATATTCCAAAGCCTTACAGGTCCAAACATGAGTCACTACATTACAGATCCAATGTTATGAACATTGAATGATGGAATTCATAAAGAATTCATTTACAGATGTTCATATTTCTACATCCATAACTTTTGATCTATAAGACCTTTTTACCTCCACAATTATTCAATTCAAATATTTGTAGGTTAACCAAATCTTGGTCAAGATTAATAATTTCATTTTTCCCATTAGATTTTCAAAAGTGATGTGAAAAATTGATTTTCATGCAGGTTATTTTAAATAAATGATGATTAAATTAACATTTAATGCGAAATTTTTAGAAAATGGACATTATTAATATTGACCAGGTTTTATTTTATTTCCCCAGCATCGATTTTACTAGTCGTGGAGCTTAGATAGAGAAATGGATCAAAAGTTATAATCATCAAAATATAGACTTCTCTTAGACTTATCTTAATAATTTAAAACTTATTAATTCCATAACCTTTCATCCATAAGTACATTTTAGTTTAGTGTGTAGAAAAATCGAATATTGGTAAATCAAATACAACATGGTAACATTACAACTTTTTTTCACATCATTTTTATTATAACTGATTTTAAAATGAATCTTTTCACATCGGTTCCTAAAAAAAACTGACATTAAAAGTCTTCTATAAGGACTTTCAACATTTTTTTCATGAAACAATATAAAATTTAGGATTTTAACATCTTTTACTAAATATGAAACATAAAATGTATTCCCTAATGATTTTTATCACTGGGTTTTCTTAATTGACGTAAAAAGTGGGCTTTTAACATTGGTTACAAAATAACTGATGATAAAAATCCCTCACATAAGGCATCAAACATTGGTCATGAACAATCAATGTTAAAACTATTATGTTAAAAATCATTTTTATACAAGCGGTCAACTAATTTTCCATTTTGTGGGGGATATAATAATGTTACCCATGTGTACGAAGAACTACTATATAATGTTGAAATGTGATTAATTTATCACTATTTATTTTCATAGAAGATAATAAGGTTATCGTTTTTAAATATATGTGGTATTCATGACTTAATTATGATATTCCTAATATATTTATCATTCTTGAGAGACAATATATCTTTTTATTTCACACATTGAAAAATTATAATGTTTTTCATGTGTACGAGTGGACTACAACCTCCATGATGCGATGTGATTGTTTTTTCACCGCCAAATAACATGGATAATATATGTAAATATATCTAATAACTACTATGATATTTATTATTTGATTATAATTCAATAAATATTAATTATTACTTATGTTCTATGCATAATTATCTTGATAAAATTCAAATGTTACTAATGCATAAGTATGATCAACCATCTCCATGATCATAACATAATTAATTTTAAATAACCATATTTCTTGATAGGTTTTAAATGTATAATTGGTTACTAAAAAATAAAATTATTTTATGATTATTATTTTGGAGATAATGGAATAGTGACCCCTTTGAGAGTCGTCAACATATCGAAGTCATTATTAATATATGCAACAAACATCCTTAAAAGACATGATTTGGACATAAATGTTTTAATATTTAATTAAAATAAATATAATAAATTATGTAAGTATTAGTTATTAAACCTATATGATGTTCTTATGAAATAAAATAATTTATATAATATTATTATACATGAGATAAAGGTCGTGGATAGAAAATATAGACTCGATGTAAGGGTTTTTTCATCACACTTTTATTTATGTGTGATATTTTCCATATTCACCTATTATTTAAATTTTGTGGTGTTTATAAAACCAATTTTACATTTTATATCCCTAATAATTTATAACTAATTTTATTTTTATTTGAAATTTTATTTATTTAATGTAAGGGTACTTGAAAATAAATCTACCTAGGGTTAAATGTTTTCAAAACTCAATTTATTTTCACTGTGTTATATTACTTATTCATTGACATTATCTTGACATGGTTATGTGTGAATTTATATCTAAATTGAATTAGTATATAATACCACTTGTTTTTTTGGTGATTTTAATTCGCTAAAAACAATCTATCCATTGAACTATATCATATTTAATGATATGATTTTTAAGGGTTATTCAAATTAAATTATTACTATTTAGGAAATATGATAATTTTTTTAACCTAACGTATTTTATGTGGTTTATATAACTTCTATTTAACATGTAATACCATAAATATATTTATGTTATTGATATTTAATGATTCAGTTGATATTTTTTTCATGGTCCTTATGATTGAATAGTTACATAAGTGGAAAAGGTGTAATGTAAAAATTTGCATCCTTTTTCTGGATTGTTTATATGAAAGGTTATTATGGAGGAAATAAACTGATATAATTTTTTTCAAATATGTCTATTATTTTCTTATATGGTTATAAATGTGGTCTACATGCTTAAATTCCATTTCTGCCATTATTGATTAATGAAAGATCAAGAAATTTCTATGTATGTGATATCAATTGTGTATCTTCCTTTAGATCAACGATATTTTTATTACATATAAATTTTATCTAAATGGTTTTCAGAAATATTATTTTCTAAAGATAAATTATTCTCAAAATATATTTTACAAGAAATTTTAGCTTCGTTTAAAAGGACCTAAAAATATATATCTTAACATTTTTTAAATGGTTCACTTTTGAATACCTTTACAAAATGATTGGAAAGAATGTTTATTCTAAATATTTACACCATTAATGGATTTTAAATCCATCATGACCATATCTTTAATTAAATATTACATTACAATTTACCAAGGTTATTTTCAAAGAAAATAATTTTACTATTGTTTTGTGATTTTTTATTTTTTAAAAGTATATTTTTAATGTGAAAAACTTATTTTCCTATATAATGTTTTAGTGATATTTTAATGCTATTTCTATTCATGAAAATCAATAACCCTTAATTTTAATTATCCTCTGATGGGGATAATTGGTAATAATACCATCCTAATTCTTTATCTTGATAGATTTTTTATTCTTATGATTATTTTATTACTAACCTTTTTAGCTAGCTTCTTTGGTTCATGTATTACCTAGGTTATCCTATGAAGATGTCATATCCCAAGTAAATTTTGGTGATAATTTTAGAGGTTAAATTAAATATATTTTTTAGTTCGTTTTTATGTTTTCAAATTATGTACCTAATATTCCAAATACAGTTGAATTTTGATCCTTAATTATATTTGATGGTTAATTCAACTTAAAATCAAGTAATGATATTTTCATAAATATTGTGTCACCATAGGCATTTTGAACGTGATTGAATATTTCATTTTTAAATAAATCAAGAAAATATTGAGATTTAACTTTCATAAATAATATTATATTGTACATGAAGGGATTAAAATTTGGTTTTTGAAGGAGAAGAGTTTTTTATATCATAAAAATATTTGAAGGATCTCTTTTATTCATAAAATATCCTCACTAATTATACATTAAGATGATTAACCATAGATGAAATTTAAATATATATTAAATGAAATTTATCTCTAAAATTAGATTATAATAATTAAATGGAGTTTTATGATTCTTTACAGATGGTATTCCACCTTTATCCATTTGATGTGGTTAAACTTATAGTTCTTCAAAACCAAGAATCATTTTTCCTTTTCTAAATTATTTCTCTATGGATTCTTCAATAAATGATATTGACTACTCTCCAAACATATCACTTAAATCAAACGAAAAATAAATATCTTACTTAAAAATATATTTAATCTTATATTTATCAAAAAATTCTAAAGAACTATTATAAAACAAATATTAAAAACCTTGAATGATTAGAATTTTTGGGATACACCTTTCTAAAATTGAGAGTCTAAGACTATTTCCCCATCTTTTAGTAGCTTCATTATATAATTTTGATTTTGGAATTGAAAGGAACTATGATGAACATTTTTAGAGGGAATGAGGCTGAGAATTGATTAGAGTATGATAGAATAATAAGGTATGATATTATTCATATAGTTTTTTTGACTTTTCTGTTTCTCAATCCAAAATTTCAGTGTAATAATTTTTAAATTTTACAATTTATAATAAATTTTAATAATAAATTTTATGTATGTAAAATTTTAGTATATATAAAAAGGCATGTTAACATAAAAATGTTTTTAAAAATAATTCACGTAGAACAAGTTTAGATATAAAAATGTTCAAAAATGGTAAGCAAAATTCCATCTTTTTCATTGAATTGACCTAAGATCCTTTTATGTTTTTTCAATATTATTATTATTATAAAATCCAATTAATTAATGATTTTTAAAAAAAAATTATTCCAGCAATAATAAATCAAAAATAAATATTATTCATATATTAATGAAATATTCACAATGAATTTAAAATATGAATAAAAACCATTATTCATCCTATATTTGGTCATTTATTAATAGATCCCCATAATAAGATAAAAATTTTCTCATGTATTAAGATGGAAATATTTTATTAATTTAACACATAACATAGAATATTAATTTCAAACATATAATTTAAATTCATTTTTAAGAAAAAATAACTCCAAAAATAGTAGTGTAAAACATATTCTATTAATTGTTAAAATATAGGGATAATCAAATGTGGAGGAATTAAGAATAAAAATATTTATATTTTTTCCCCAAAATTATTATCTATATTATAGTTAAAGAGGTAATGGAATACTTCATGGATTTTACAATTTTATCATTAAGGATCTTTCCTTTTAGATAACCAACTGCTTAATAGTTTATCAATATTAGTAAAACAATTACAGTTTACATTGACTATAAATCATAAAATACTCTTTTACAAATCACTTATTAGTATAAAATTAGCGTTCAGTGTTATAAATCAACAAAAAATCAAACATTCCTATCTGTTAATACGCATATTTTTTTGGTTCCAAAATTGTAATCAATTAGGACTTGGGTAAACAAATATGTTTACTTTGATTAGATAATTCATATATAGATTATGATATGGATTTTCCAAAAATCACATTCTTTAATCAAAAAAATTGAGGAATTTTAAAATAAAAATCATTAGCATAATGTCCATTTATACCTCAATGAAAATAATTAACAGTATACATGATTTTACTTTTAGATCGAAGGTAAAAAACAATTCCAATAAAATTTATGATTTTTACATTATTACAAATTCCCTGCTTTCCTTTGTTTATTTTTTTAACAAAACATTAACTCAAAAAATTATTTCATTTAATAGGAATACTAGAATATATTTTTATGTAATCAATTATATCAAATAATTATTTAACAATATATTTATTTAATGGACATGAATTTTTTGGGGAATTATTTCTTAGATATGAAATCAT
The DNA here is from genome assembly GCA_963277665.1 of Viscum album. NCBI lineage: Eukaryota > Viridiplantae > Streptophyta > Magnoliopsida > Santalales > Viscaceae > Viscum > Viscum album. The sequence goes on from OY728137.1 coordinate 1,907,385,198, forward strand.
ATTTTTTAAACATTATTTTTCAATATAAATATAATCATTAGAACTTGTTATTTTTATATTCTCTTTATTTAAAAATGTATACTAATATTGAAGAATAAATTTTTTTTATTAAGTCCATAATAAGACTTTTTTATGACTTATTATTTTGAGAGTATGATAATTATACCTCCTCAACATAAGTCATAAAACATATATTTACCCTTTTGTTTCATGAGAAGCTACTGAATTTATAGTGTATTCATAACATGAATCCTGAGAACAAATCCAATAACCCTTGCTGAATTTTTTTATTTTTATTTTATAATTATATTTCCTTTTATATTTATGCAAAGGTTAATCATGTCTTATATGGACATTCTTCTTATATTTATAATATCTGATTTATTTATTAATATTTACTCTAACTTTATATTCTTTTTCAACAATATAAAATTTTTAGTAAGGTTTGATACCTCATTATCAGATCCTAATTTACTAGAATATAATGACTCATCCAACGAAACATTCAGTTCAATATTTCTTTTCTTATAGAAATGTGATTTTTATCTTATGGTTACATCTTATATTTATACATGATCAAGGAACCAATGAATTATTTTATAGATAAATTTTTTGTAGGCGTGGTTTTTTTATTATAGAAAATATTCCATTACCCTTCATGGATAAAACTATTTGAACTTTTAAATCCAGATCTGGTTTTGGAGTTAGTTCACCGAAGGAAGTAAAAATAGTACCTATTCCAGTTAATCTTCTATTTATTTTCCTAATGTATTCAATAGAAAACATCAGGAATGTATCAAATTTTTAATTATATATTTTATAACAAAACTTCAATAATTTATTAGTTCTTATGTATGAAAAATTGATTGTTTTCCAAATATCATATAATGTAACACACTGAAAAATTTGGTTGAATTCATCCACTCTTATTCCATAAACAATAGTAATTATGTCTCTGAAATCACTATCATAATCATTGCATTGAGCATCATTCCCTTTATCAAGATCTTCTTATATAATTTTATATGTATTCAATACTTTCAAATAAAATCAGACTCCCTGATTTTCTAATTAAATAATCATGTGTTATTTCCTGAATCCATACCTATCACCATTAATATAAGGAGAATGGATTATCAATATTCCTTCTTTAAGAGAATCCACTAATTTTTTTCATAAGGATTATTATGATTGACTTGTTAGGTAAAAGAGAAAAATATTTATTAGAATCTAACTTTAGATAAAAAATGAAGTTTTCATGTAAATATAGAATGATTTCCAATAGATTTTAGGTTCTAATACTAATTATAGGTATCAAGTGGAAATAGATAAAACTTCAAGGATTTCCAAAAAAATAAATATATCCCACAAATCTCATCCACGGATTACAATTGTTGGGTAAATATGAAAAATACAAAAACACAATAGGTATGAATTGAGTCCTTTTAGAAATATTGAAAAAATGAATTGTTTATCATGAAATAAGTCAATTAGTTTCCTCTCTCTTGAAATGGATTAAGAATAGGACAAATAATGAATGAAAATTACTATATATAAAGATTTATACTTTTTTGGGGAATAAAAATCCCCTACTGCACTCTACTAAATATCTATATGTAATAGTAGTGATTTTTACTAGACATTACTTTTACTACGGACTTCCAAAACTAATTTTAAATGGTTTTCACCATATAAAAAATAAATTTATTTTAGAATGAATATTTATATCCAAATAACATTATGACAATATGAAACTCCAGAAATGAATGAGTAAAAGAAACTAACACTTTAATTAAAATATTGATGAAAATTTTGGAAACTAAAGTTCCAATAAAAACTAAAAAATGAAATGATCTTCAACAAAACAATGTTGAAGAAAACAATAATATTCAATTTCTAGAAGGATTAATTTTTTTAAATAGAACTAGAGAAAACACGTAGAATATAATAAACATGCATGTCTCAAAAGTGTAACTCTAATAAATTAATTGAAAAATTACAGAAAATGATTTATAATAAATAATATATTATAAGAACGATGATAAAACAAAAGATCAAAAAATGTATGTTTGAAATGTTTTTATCTTTTGATAACTAGAGAAAATGTTAAAATTTTATTTTTCCAATTCACTACTTATATTTTAGAAGAAGAAACTATAAATGTTTTAAAAGAGGATTTATTTTCTTCAAGTCAAATAGATCTACAAAATCCAAATCATAAATCAATATAATTTTAATTAAATCACCCAATTTAAATAGTAGCTTCTATTAGAAATAAGTATGATTTAATATATAGAATTAGAACTATTTAATATATCATTAATCATCTTTAAATGATAAAAATATATTTGATTAATTTAGGGTAGCTAAAAAAGTAAGGTTCCCAAACCTTACTATCTTTCAAAATATTAGTTTCCAAAGGATATTTTCTTAAAAAAGAAGGGTTCTAGATCCATACAATTAATTCAAACATAGGGTTATGAATAATGGTTGTAGAATAACTTGAAATTCCTAGAATAGTGATGGAAAAATAAATTTAGTTTCATTTAAATGCGAAATACTTCCAAAAAATATATAATTATTATAATAAATATTATCCCAAAATAAACATACAGAAACATAATTATTAACATAAATGTGTGAGTTTAGGAGATTCAAAATCAATGATAAATTAGTGAAATTTTTGCATCAACACATGAAAAAAATTATTTATCAATAGTATTTATATATCGAAGAAACAATGACGTCATTATATGTTTCATGATTTCCAATTATATTTCATGTTTTACATTTTATATTTCATTATAAATTCATATATTTCTGTATCATATTATAAAAATACTTAATAATATTTTTTCTTCTCACCTAATGTTCTAAGAATGTATTATTCATAGCATTTAAGGACATGTAAAAGCATGTGAGTGGGTAAGGATCTTGTAGGGTTGTACCTTTGAACAAAAAATTAAAAATTTTAATAAAAAATTATTATGGTGTATTGTTATGATGTATCCTGACTCAATAAAAAACTAAACCTTTATGATCTCATGTTTTTTATGGTGGACATATTGTTTCCCACTAAATGATCATCACAAAATCAAGAATGGATGAAATAATTAAAGCATGGAAATTATATTCACCACAAAAAAAAAAGAAATAGTGTCATGAAGTCTATGTGGAGGAAATACGTAGATCATGTACCCTTCAGAAGGAGAAGCAATTTCATGACCCAAAAAGGTCAAGCAAATGAATCATCTATTGTGTATGATCTTCTTATAATCATAGGAAGACCCTATGATGAACCATCCAATTCTTTTGATGGTTTCCAGATATAAAATGATGTTCATGAGATGGTTTTCAAACAATTTCTTCCAAACATACAACTTTTGAATTGATATAGGCCTATAAATCACTAAAACCTTCATAAAATAATGTCATAAAAATGGGGAAGCTTCATACAATTTAGTTTTATATTGATCTTCATGTGACATGTTTGTGGGATTCACAAGGCCCCACGAATCCACCTAATGACATGTCCACCATTTCTTGTGGTATTATTTTAGAGTTTAAATATTATCATGTGAAGGACCTTATAAAGGACCATTCAATCATGTGATGCCCCTACAAATCAATAGAAAGGAAGAGGTATTTTTGATAAAAATACTCTCAAACTATCATTAAATCATGCATTTATCATGCGATGCGTCGATAAAAAGTGGGGTAATTTTTTATGAAAAAACTCTCACATCGTCAAAAGATACACTAACACTCATTTGTAACCTGGAAGGATAATCAATGTGAGATGGATAAGATCCTTGTAAAATAAGGAATAAAAAATGACAATATACAAAAACCACTCAAGGATGGTTGGTACACAGATCTTCAGGTGAAAAGGGGTTATAAACCTTTTTTGATCAATATTAATCACATGAAGACCCCTTAAAAAGATTTCATTTTATCATGGAAACGCCTGAACAAGCCACCATGATCTCATGAAAGGCCTCTAACAAGCTATCATAGTCACATGAAGGACCCTTGAAAAGTATCCTTTTATCATTTGAACATGTTTCCATGAGCGCCATGATATCATGGAGGCTATCAAACATGTATATTCGATGGTATAAAGACCATTTGATATGTAAAAATGGATATGTGAAATCCAATTGTTAAGAAAAGTACCAATAAACATGGTGATGATGGAGTAATCTCATGGTTGTTGATTCATCATGTGATTCCTTGGATAACCTGCACCATGATCATGCAAAGTGTATAACATGATTCTACCTTCACCAAGTCAATATCATATATGCAAGATACATGCTACAAATTCCACTGTATAGAAAACTTGGTGAGGCCTATAAAATCTCCCCATCACAAAATAAGGAATGAGTACCACATTCAAGATGTAGACTACACCCCTACTAGCATTGAAGAGTGTAATTATCATCATGGAAATTCATGTGTTCATGAGTGTTTTCCAATAGGTAAAATCTATTAAACATCCTAAGGAATCACATGAAATGAATATGTGCTTCCATTAATCACCATATAGATCTCATGAAGGACTTTTGGTTGTCCAGTCTGATTGTGTGAGAATGTTTCTCCATCTCAATCGGGTCCCACGAAACATGAACAATCATATACTTAACAATCCCTCAGGAAAATATACATAGAGGGGTGAAAAATAGGGAAGACTTATGTGAATATAGATACACTAATCTTTATGCTCTTCCTATGACTGATCTAGATCAAGTGATAACACCTGAACATATAACCCAAGTCTTGACCAGTACCCCAGACATTTTTACCGAGTCTTGAAAATTCCTCAATACAAGTCAACTAGATAATTTGATGTCTTTTAGACCTACAAAAAATGTCTAAATAAGTCCTCCTTAAATGTTTCACAAGTCATGGAGTACATGTAAACAATGTCTTGTGACATCCTCAAGACATGTAAACCAAGCCTCCTAAGGCCCTCATAATATGTCATCCAGGTCAGGCGATGTCCTCCAAACCTGTCATCCACGTAGTGAAACATCCTCTAAACATTCCATCCATGTCAGGCGACATCCTCCACACAAGTAAACTGAATAATTTTATTATCAATGGACATATCTTATAGAAAACATGGTCATATACAGAATTCCTCAAACATATCTTATAGACACCCTTAACATGATAGTAATACAATCAACACATGTTAGGTACACTCCCCAATACATGATAACCTTTTGTAGTGGACATATTCTAGTTCACCCCAAAATGAACCATGTGAACTCCACATCCTATCCAAATAAGATACGTAGGATGCCTTCCTAATTATTGATCTTCAATGGGAATCCACATGGATTTGTGTCCCTACTTGTCTCTGAAACTCAAACCCATAAGGTCCAAACTCTCTTATGGTTACATCTATCTATCTCATCCATTATCATATTGATATTTTTGATGAACTATAAGAAATCGGATTCATATCTTAAAAGGATACATAGGAGGCTTTTTTAAGGACCAAGTTCCAATGGGAATCCATAAATGTGTAAGTCTCTATATGTCCCTAACACTCAAACCCATGTGGTATAAAATCTCATATGGGTTTTTCTTACCCTCTAATCCATCATCAGAATAAAAAGTTAACAAAACATTGAAAAATGTGATTAAAGATATAGGTAGGATATGTTGGAAGCCTTTCTAAGGTCTCAACTCAATATAAAACACCTGATATGGGTTTCCCCAGTGCATAGGGCCCGTATATATATGAATTAAGAATGATTACTTTATATACCTTGTTTCTCAAATAGATAATGGATCATGTGGAGTTAGGGACTTGAACCAATCATATCAGTCACACCATGAGTTTTTCCTACATACAGAAACCTTATTGATTAATCCCTACATAGTGGCATGATACAACTTCAATCCCATATAAGATAATACCCTCAAGGTAAGTCCTCAATGTGTTACCATATTAGTAAACCTTGGGGAAATAACCCTTACATGCTTTAATTATTTATCACCACCCATGAGTAGGTTAATCATAGATTGAACTATGATGAATTTGATTCCTCTTATAAATAGTATACACAGAAAATGTCCAATGTACTGAGCTCAATAACTAGATCTCATGTTCCCTCATATATATCCATTCCACTTAACATTAAATTGAATGGTTTAAAAAAAACTCTGTTTGTTTTTATTCCAATCATGAATAGGTTATGTAAGAATCCTCATAAATGTTGAATCCCATCATATAAATATCAATCACCACCCTAGTTGATAGTAATCTCCAGAGTTTAGGGATATATAGATTCAAAATATTGGAAACTACCCATTGTTATGAAATAATAGGGAATAGATGAGGAACCTACAATAAATACATAAGGAATTATTAATTGAACAATTCCTTACATGTAAGAGGATGTAAAACCAGATCAGTTTGTTAGTTTTACCGGTTCTGTATCTAGATTAGAGAATTATTCATAAAAATATCTTAAATTTATAATAGAGTCCTATAATATAAAGTTATTCCCACTAAAATGGTGAAATGAGACTAACCTGTCATCCTCTTGACAAATATTATTTTCTTAACATCATTGGGTATGAAACCCTAAAGGACCTCCTACTATTGGAAAGTAGGATTGTACTAATTTATAGATGTGAGTACTCTTGGTTATTTCACTTAAGGAAGAAAATTGAGAATTTGATAAAAATATTTGTACAATACATTCAACCACCTAAAATTGATTTTTTCGGCCAAAAAAATTAACCTAAAACAAAAATTGTAAACACCTCTTAAAAATCTCAAATAAAGAAAATGATTGACTGAATATGCATCAGAATGTTTTGTTTTTCATATCATATTAATATGAAAATGTTATGCCTAATGTGAAATATTAGGTAATTATTTTTCCCATTAGATACACCAATTATTACTATGAGATGTTCACATGGGAAAAATGAAAAAATCAGAAATAAGATTGGACATTTTTGTAACATGTTCATATCTAATCAATCACATATCATACAAAATGTGGAGAACTAATTTTTGACTTTATTCCTTGTTTTATTTATGAATATACATGTTTATCGCACTAACAATACCTGAAACCAAGATCATGTATTGATCTATTTACGGTTTTGTAACATCAGCTAGGGATGCAACCCCTACAGGTTACAGAATAACCCCACCCACCCGATAACATTACCTTTGGGTGGAAAACTCAATGGTTCAAGAGTACCATCGATATGGTATGATCTTGACCTTAGAGGCTAAACATATGCTTATCAAGATGTTGAAGCCGATGAGTCCAAATTTTTTAAGAATAGTTATAGTGAATTAAGTGTTGTTCATTTACATGGACAATCACAGTAGAAGTTTATACTCACATCATGTTAATTCGTATAATGTATATCCATGGATGGAAGATCATGGGGTCAACTATGACTAAATTAACATTTAGTATCTGATTAGGTGGGTTCTTGTCAACCATTATCACCTTCATAATCCCTCTAATTCCCCTTAGTCTCTTACAAAGGGAACCAACTTGAAAATTTCCACCACGGATATTCATTCATGGGTACCAAGGAAGTCCCTTACAGCATGATAAGATATGGATAATCAATAGTGAGATCATAACCATGATTCCAATAATGAAGCATACTATAATATTTTTTATATAGCCTGTGGGAAGGCTCATATCCACCCCATGGGTCCAGTCTTCACATGTATTAATGTAGAAAGAATGGGTATCACACATATCTCTAACTACATACCTGAATCCCATCAGCATTTTATGATGGAACAAAGAAGATAATAGTGGTAATATATCCTCTCATCAATCAATGAAATATTATAATACATATTGGAGATAGAAAATGTGTTGGATTATATTCCAAAACACACGTTGTTAAATTGTCACTAAAATCAAGATATAACAAAAAACTCCATTGGCATATTCAATAACTAGTACATATATAGGGAAAGTCACATATTCCTATCCTGATAGCCAGAGTAGCACATAAACATGATCAGTACAAAAAGGTGTCTACATTGGAGAAATCACACATTTTGAATACTGTCTAGGAGGATTATCAACATATTCCTATAATGGAAGAAGTAGTGTATCAGGCTCATATTCATGTTCCAGCCATGGATCACCAGGTGAGGGATTAACATGCTTCAGGATAGGTGGAAGTTACTATTGAAAAAACTAGTGGAATACGCCAAATGAACAGGAACAAGCTCATATTTTTGTTCCAATTGGGGCTCACGAAGTGAGAGCATAACATGATTTAGGAAATGCTTATATTCCTACTGAAAAATACTGGAAGAATAATCTAAAGGCATAGGACCGGGATCATATTCCCATTCCACCCGCTTCTTACCACGTCAGAGAAGCACATGCCTCGAGACAAGCACATATTCTTATAGAAAAGGACATGTGACATACTCCAAATTGATAATAATGAGATCATATTATCATTCCAAATAAGGCTCACCAATTGAGAGTGGAACATGCCTCGGGAAAGGCATATATTCCCATCAGTGAAGATACAAGACATATTAAAATAGGTACTAGAAGCCATGCTCATATCCTTACTTCTATCGATGAATGACTACACCCAAATAATTTTGAGTCCATTCAGAAGGAGGCTTATATCCATTTATCCCATTCAGGTAGATTGTTGAAATTTTTTGGCAAGGATTGTGTATTTGATTTGTAATCATATCACTACATCATATTAAGTTGACCAGTATATTCTCGAAACAACCCCCAGGTTGGCTCATTTTCCAACCCATAATACAGAAGCTCTACAACATGCTCCAGTAGATTCTTATTCATGGACTCAAATCCACAAAAAACTAGATGATTATCAATATATTATAGTATCCATCCCAGATCATTCTCACATCCCTGCTCAATAATAAATGATGTTAAGAATATTTCTTCAATGACGTAGAATGTGGCTCATATACATAACCTACTCAATGCTACTGTCCTTGAGGATGTTTAACAAATATCTGCAAAACCCCAAGGGTCTATAGACTCTTCAATAAAATAATAATTTGATCATTACCTCGATAGTACTCATTGTGGTAGTGGGGAGATGGATCACATGGACTATAATCCTAACAACCACACTAGTAAAAATTCCTATGATGATGTATCCCCTGGAAGGGTGAAATGTCCCAGGGTTTTGTAGTGGGATGAATTCCTCTACCTTATTTTATTTTTCAATGTCTGGTGGGTATAAAAACTCTTTCAATATTAAAAAAAAATAATTCCAATAGTTTAATAACACAATTACTTTTTTTTATATGGTCTTAATGTCTTGGAAAATGAATCAGTGTTTAAGTTGGGGTTTGGGTCTGTCGGAGGTAGAAAATCCATCTTTTCATAGTGTGAAGACTAAGGTATGTGGTTTGTAAAAACCATGTGGCCTCAAAAGAGAAGTCTTTTGGCCCCATATATGAACTAATAATGGTTTGGGAAACTGAGATAGTTGGGAATAACAACCATGATTAAACTCATGTATTTTTTAGAAGAGTAAGCACCATAGTTTGTGCATGGTTTGGGAAACTCATGCATATGCCTCCCGTTTAGTGTCAGTTAACCAGTGATTAGGCATGATATCAGTATGGTTTTGGAAAAAATGTTCAAGCTAATTGTGTGAGGGCTGGATCTTAATCAGATAGATCCACATAGTTTGTGCATGGTTTTCCAAATGGTGTGGGATATTAAATATTCAGAAATTACTTAACCAATGCAATAACATTTATTATATTTTCATTCACCTATATACAAAAAATTTCTTTCACAGTGGGGGAAGGTCCCTATATTTCTCTTCCTTATGATTTGTTCCAATATTTAGGTCTGATCTATGACTCGTCCAATATCATGTGTGTTGGTACTACATCAGTATAGTTTTTAATCCTCTTGTTTTTTTTTCTTCAATGCCCTCACCATATGGTACACTAAATTAGTGTGAGTGATTTTTCTCTATTTTTAGGGAGTTCTTATAAAATTTATTATTCTTCCAAATTGTCTTGAGTTATAGTTTAAGATCATATGTACAATCATATACCTACATAATATAATTCTTTATTATATTTCTCTGAGACTTTGTGAGTGTTTTGGGGGTATTTCTTTGTGAGTTCCAATGGATAGTCCAAGAGAGACACTAAAAAAATTAACGTTTTTCTTTTAATAAATTAATTGAAAACACGAGACGTATTTGGGAATTCCTAACCAAGACAACAAGTGGTATGAGCCTAGTTATAGGCTTTAGACATTAGAAATATTAGACCCGGGTTTTGTTCTTTTTAAATCAAATTGATCTTATTTAATTGAGTTATTATATATATATATCTCTCTCTCTCTACGTGTGAAGTTCTTAGGATGATATGCATGGGATCTTGATAGGATTGTTCTAAAGATACAGGTGGGGATGACCATCTAGTATGAGGTGATGTGAATGTCAGGAAAAGATTGGCTCGTGGATTATTAGTTGATGTTGATCACTGGTTGGGCGAACTAGTCATCAAGGTGGGGCGATGATGTCATCATGAAACTAGCGGGGATCATGTGATTTTTTGAGGGATATTATAATTAGTTTGAGTGACATGGTCATGTGGGAATTAGGTTCTAGATAACGTGTCTTAGATATTAATTTACTAGCTACTGCTCACCCAGGTTGTCCAATGTGTTATTTGGAGTTGTTTGTAAATAGAAGGAATCAAATGATGAGGTGGTATTGACCATTCGTTTGGTTATATACCAATATTATATGTGGAAAATGGAAATGGATTGAGGTGGTTTCTGTAGAATTCCACATGGATATCAAGGATCCATTTGTTGACAGTGTTGAGACTCTCGGTTGGGGGACAAGGCTCATCATACTTTAGGACGTTGGGAAAGGAATTATTTGGGAGAACGAACATCACCATTACATGGGATGCTGGTTTCACTCTCAATAGTGATACTACATAGATGATAGTTATCAATATGCCTCAGATGTCAAGATTTGAGCTAGTAGGTTTTTGTCATAGCTGAAGTATGTGGGACTAAGTACTTGATTGGGGAATGCCTTTAAGATGTTATATATTATTTGGCCATGAGGTGTCAGTTGGAATGGGGTGCCAGGTATTTCTATTAGAGGTGGATCCTGAGGGTTCTCTTGGAATGATTTTCAATAGGGGATTCATGGATCATAGGCTACGGATCCCCTCTACTGCGGTATTTCGGTGATGGTCGAAGTAGGTGAATGCTCCCTTATGGATGTTGAGCATAAGGGGAGTAGGTTATTACTACACATGTGTGTTTTGATATTTCTTTTATTATTTAGACAAAGTGGAATAATCAATGATGTAGGATAGGAACACATTATTGGTGGACAATTTATATTCCTTATCACACCCTACATGGACACTTCATGACACCCGTAGAATCCATGATTCTATAATTTGGTAAAGGATCATCCAATATATATAGACCATAGTGTTGGGGTGTTTATAATGGGACATATATCAGGGAACCTTGAGGTTCCTGAATTAGCTTGTGTTTTTATTTTGAGTTTTAATTTCAATATCAGCATGTAATTATATATGTACTTACTGTGGTCACCCATTGGATACCCTAATATTTATTGACACATCTGACCTTTATTGTATGCATGTTCCATTTGAGTAGCTAAAAATTGTATGATCTATTGTCTAATTCTATTAATGGTATTGAACTTATTTATTTTTTATTGCTTCTGTTGTCTAGAGTTATTCCACCATGGGAGGGTTACTAGTCTATGTTTATATAGACTTCCTTTTTTGTAGCACTATATTTATTAGAACATTATTATATAATCACTATAGGGTATAGTCTTCCCAAAAATTTCTACTCCACCATAACTGCTAGTTGGTAGCCTTTAGAATACTTTGAGGTGTAATTAAGACCTAATGGGACTTGACTAGTCGCACTATTCATTTGTAAATTCAAATCGAGGGGATATTAATGTTATCATATGAGTTTATTAAATCTCTTTCTTAGTCTTACTATTTGAGCTACGATATACTATATATTAGGATGTTGTCGGAACTAGGTTCAGATCTTCAGTTTGGGTGCCTCCAAATAAATGCATGGGTGACAAACCAAGTTGCCAGGGGTGGGAATTGTTGTTCTTTTTTCTCATCATACAGTTGATTTGATTTCCAATTCAAGTGGTTCATCTTGATAAGAATAGTTATCTATTTTGATATATAACCCTTATACTGGTATGGTAACGGTGGATATTTGGACACTTTTCCTGGTATGGTAAGGGGTTTTTAAATATGATTTTTATTAGAAACATAGGATGATTAAATTATATTTATATGTATGGGTATTTTATAATTTTAATTCTAATTTTCATTTGGGACCTAGATTTTACTAAGTGGGATTGGTTTTAATAAAGTTTCAATAAAGGAATCTGAGTAGTGATTTCCCACATAGCCTTTATTTGGTTCCATCTTACTCAATCATCCCCGAAAAGTGGACACAAAAAATATGTTTGAGATATGTGGTGTATATGTGTGTGTGTGTGTGTACTTAGAGGACTAAAAATTATAGGATCCAGTAGGGATGATGATATAGGGTGATATTAATTATGAGATTGGGTGACAAGGTCATCATATTTTCTTCTAGACTGGCATGGCTCAACACATATGTAACAATTGGTTCTGATATGGGTCGTTAAGGGGCCATGTGGTCAGATTTCAAGAGACCTGGTTGCGATGGGGAAGAGTAAGGGTAGTCATATCATGTTTCATGTTACTAATTTCCATATCTTTGATATATATATATATATTAATTGGGTTTTCTGACCATGATTTTGGTATTCTGTGAGATGCCACCTAGATGAGGTTCAATGGATCATGAGGTGGAATGTGATTTATTTCCATATGAGAATGAAAAGGATGAGACCCTTTAAGGATAGGGTGAGGACCTTGAGGTTCAGACAAATCATGATGAACTAGTATAGAATCTGGTAAAAGATTAGGTACAAAAACTACAAGATTTAAAGTCTTTTGGGTTGTTTCCTGATGAGAAGATCAAGGAGAGTTTGGAATGTGTTATCCATAGGATAGATAAGGGAGATCAGGGAGTAGAGCCTTCCATGGTATACATGACTTGAGAGATCTAGTCATAACACCCAACACTATTTCATAGTGAGGGTGGACCACAATTGGCTGAGAATTGGATCGATTCATTATAGATGATCATCAAGAAGCTTGAGACTTCCCCAAGGTGGAGGGTGAATCTAGAGACCTACATACATAGAAGACCATAAAATCTCTAGTGGTAGATGTATATTTAGGAGGGAATAAATGGGGGATTTCTTGGAAATATTTTGAAGCTAGGTTCTTTGAACACTTCTTATAAAAGATACCGAGGGAAGTAATAGCTCAATATTTCTTGATACTTTAGAAGGGTGACCTATATATTTAGGAATATGAAATTACATTCATCAAGTTATCACATTATTCACCCAGTATGGTGGGGGATGACACCTTGAGAGTGAGTAGTTTCAAGGATGCATTAGGGAACACCACCCAAATGCTGGTAAACATCTTTAATATGGCCCCATTCACAAAGGGAGTGGTCATGATGTTCGTAGATGATAGAAACATGATGAAACCAAAATATCTAAGCTGAGTAACAACATCATGAGATTTTAGTGGGAGTACCTCATATAGTAGTATGTGTGGATGATAGGAGTTCTAGTAGGGATGTTAGGCCAAGGACTTAGGTAGACCAGAGAGGTGTGGGTTCTCAATGGTGTGATTTCAGTGTGTGTAGTTAGGACATGTGCATACACAATGTGATTTAGAAACAACGGATTGATAAGAATGCATGAATTTTGGTTATCTTGAGTGGTTCTACAGGATGACTTCTCAGATAGCCAGAATTCATGGATTGGTGAAGACATAAGGTTATGTTATTGGACCAGGAGAGGTACTAGAAGCTGGTAGCCAAGAGTAAGCTACCAGTAGATTTCCTGGGTGTGATCAAAGGACCTAGAAGTGGTTCAGTTGTTGGAGACTAGTGTAGAACCAATGGAAAGACATGAAACATGCATTCGGGATTCCATCCTGGTTTATTTCATCGAGCAAGAAGGGTTAGAGTATGTTGTTGAGCTAGCGACGAAGAGAGGTTTGTCATGGTCATAACTGGGGATCTCTTTTTTTCATGTACCATGAGTAGGCCTATATTTTTTGAGTTCATGAGGTTCAAGAGATGTATTTATAGATAAAATAGAAATTTTTATGTAGGTGGGAATCATCACAGATGCATTATATATATACAAGGTAAGTGGAAACTAGATTTACATATGTGCATCGATTTGATGCGGGATTACATGCGGTTTATTGGAATCAAGGCATCAATCATATACGGGTTATGTGAGGTGTGTTGGAATCTGAAATTAATTTCAATGAAGTAATTTATTAAGGTACAAGGAACTGAGATAGATTTTGGTATCTGTTGTGATACAGGTCTTCATAGGTGTCATGTGTTACATGTGTATGAGGCGGGCACTGATGTAGTGTGGGATTCTGATTGGTGTCATGTATGACACATGATAACTTATGGAGGTTCATATATGAATATGTCTTTCGGTTGGATTTTCAAGACTATGTATATATTGTTGAATATAAATTTTATTTGAGTTTTGGGTGGGGAAGAAATCGGGGTAGGTCACTCCTATTGTGTGAATCCCTAGAGAGTATTAACATGTTCCCTTTTTTACTTCGGTAGTTTTGGTCAATTATAAATAAATGGGTACGTTTGGTACCATATTCGTGATTATTTTTATAGCTCTGGGATGAGATTTGTTATGGTTGGGAGATCATAATGTCCCATGTTTTTTGAGCTCGTCAAATTCTTCTCCCATTTTGAATTTTTTTTGATATTTTTGGGTTGAACAACTGTTTTCTAATTTAACAAAACATAATATAGAGAATTTATTTAACCCAAGTCATTGTTTTTGTATGGGTGTAGAGGTTTATAAAACGATTTAGTTATTTTTTTTGTTTTTTCATCACAGTTGGAAAATAAAACATTTTTAAAATGCATATAATGAGACACACTATTTAAAAAAACCATGTATCCTTCAAGGAGAAAACATGAGGGACCAAAATGCACTGAGAAATGGTTGGAAAAATAAGATGGATAGGGTGCATGACTGTGGGTAATCCTCTAGAGTTTTCAGTAGAGGGATCTGCATGGTTTGTGAACAGTTTGAGAAAATGTTACGCAAGACACTTGTTAAGTTCCACGTAACCAGTGGCGACACATGGCCTTATTAGGGTTTTTCTGAATCTTGTGATCTAACCATGTAATGTATCACACTTAATAAAAATTTGACACATGATTTTCACATGATTTTCCAAACCATTCAGGAAAACTATGTCGACTCTTAAAAAGTGTGAAATTACAAAAATAACCATGCCCCCTTTATATTATATTTTATTTCTCCTTTCTCCTACAAATCACATAAACAGTGGGGGAAGGTCACCATTTTTCCCTCCAATAGGATTTGATCCAATATTCATATTTGAGAACTGATTTTCATTATAATAGGGTGCATTGAAACCACATTGGTGAGTGATTTAATCCTCCTGTCTCTTTTCTTCTTTCCCTAATCATATGATGCACTAAATCTGTGTGACTGGTTTTAAACTATTTTTTGGGAATTTATTTAAAATACATATTTTTTCCAAATAATCTCATATATGATTCTATGGTTGTATGTGAAACATTTTACCAACATGTTGTAGGTGGTTATTATATTTATTTTTGATTTAATTAGTTTTTTGGGGTGTATCTTTGAGTGCATCTTGGATAGTCTGAGAAAGGCCCTAAAAATTTAATAGTAGTATTTTAGTGAATTAATTGAACAAATGAGATTCCTATGGTAACTCTCAATCTTGACTACAAGTGTTAGGATCCCGGTGATAGTAATTTTACATTAAGAAAATAAGGATAAGGTGTTGTTATATTTTAATTAAATGGTTTCTATTGAATTGAATTGTTTTATATATAAATATAAATTTATGGGGATGAGATCCATGGGATAAAGATGGGGTTGTCTTGAGATTAGAGGTGGTGATAATAATCTGGTATGAGGTGGTGTAATCATCCGGACAGGCATGGCCTATGGCTTACTAGGTGATGTTGATCACTGATTGGGCGACTTGGTCATGAAGATTAGGTGATGATTTCATTAGGCAATGGAGTGGGTATTGTTTTTTTATGGAGATGACCATAATCATGAGTTATAGGGTTAAACAGAAATAATGTACTGGATGATATGCGTTAGAGATTTATTTTGTGGTTTGCGCTCACCTATGTTGGGAAGTGTAGTATTTAGAGTCATCTTCATACAATATGACTAAGTTAATGAGGTGGTATTGACAACATATGTGGGTAGAGGCCTTAATTAAATGTGGCTTTGGGAAATGGTTGGTGTTTATTTTTTTAGAAATCCATTTAGATGGTGAGGATAAATCTATTGACGGTGTGGGTAATATCAGTTTGGGATGAGGATTGAAGTACCTGAGGTTGTCGGTCATGGAATTATTTGGGAGGGAAGCCTCATTATTCCTTAGGATATGGAATGTTGATCTGATTATTATATTACATGGGGGGCATATATCATTTTACTTTAGAAGATGGGATTTGATCCAGTGATTTGTCATCAAATATGAGGTCAGTGAGACTAGGTATGTGATTGGGATGTGCCTTCGAGACATCAGTTATAATTCTGATATATGATTTCAGTTAGAATGAGGTTCCAGTTATTTGAATTATAGGAGGAACCTAAGGGTTCACCTAGATAAATTTACATCTATGGATACCTTGGGATTAGGTTAAGGATCCTCTCCACTATGGTATTATGGTGATGGTTGAAGTTGTTGATGACTCCCTTTGTGGTTGCTAAGAACAAAGGGAACAAGTTATTATTACACATGTGTTCTGTACTATTTTTTTATTTAGAGACACCTTACTAATCATATATGTAGGATAGGAACACGTAGGTGGTTGCCTACTGGGATTCCTTATCACAACCTACATGGTCCCTTTAGGAAGTGTGTAGACATCATGCTTCTATGATTAGGTAATGGTTCATTATATAGAGCTAGAAATTAGTGTTCGGATTTTTATAATTGGGTAGATGGAAAGGGACCTTGAGGTTCATGTATCGACTGAATTATATATTTTTATTTTTTCTTTTTTTATTACCATGCTATTATATATATATAGCGAGGTTGGACATTTTCTACCCTTCTGTTTATTGATATGTATAACCCTTTTTATATTAATGTTTTATTTTAGTATATAAAAATTTTATGTTGTGATTTTTAATACTGAAAATGGTATTACAATTATTTTTTTGATATTGCTTCTCTTGTCTAGTGTTCTTCCGCTAATGGTGGGTCACTATTGTAGGTCAATATGGTCATTATATTCCACTAAATTATATTTATTAGACTATAATTATAAGATCACCATTTAGTATAGTCTACATGTTATCACCTCTTACACCCCCGATTCTAGTCAAAATCCTTTCGAGTATGGGAAGGCATGCTTAAAGCCACCTAATTTCACTATTTAGGTGTCAATTTAGGTTGGGAGATAAAAAATAGAAATCATCCCTTTCCCAGACACGTTTGTATAATGAGGTTCTCAAATGTCACACCCCATTATAAAACTAGTTTCTGGAAACATCAGGGTCAACTTTATATAGTTCCCCCATCAACTATATTTAACAGATCACCATGGTCTGTAGGAGACCTAGGGAAGAAACCTATGTGGTCTAACCAGGTGGAGGCATATAAGTTTGATGAAGAGGATTCCAACATTGATATATGGAGAGTTAGTAGGATAAAACATCTCAAACATGTTCTTCCCCTTTTCACATATGACTATGAGATCCCAAATGAGCTAGAGAAGGAGTGTATACCTTACCTAATCCAAAATATGTGGGAAAATCATCAGCGGTAAAAGGAAACACACCTAAACTATCCCAGATATGAGATTCACATTCATACCATAATCTTTTTTTTCAAATAGATCTGGTTACTATGTCCATGGATTGAGACTGTAAACTTGAAAAGAATCGTATAAATCAACAATACACTTATCTATATTTTATCACAGCTCCTTGGAAAATGATCTTTAATGGCTCATAATGTATTCATATCTAATGATTGGAAAATTATGGATTTTTTCACTTCACTCCACTCCTAGAATAATAGAACTACCCAAATACTGTGTAATGTAATGTTATAGCCTTTAGTGAAATTAGGTGACTAGGTAACGTGTGGTCAAGTGGGTAAATACAGTAGAACATCTAGGTTCAAAGATAAAAATACATCATGAAAAGATGGGGAGGACTACCAAAATATCTTTAAATGGGTCCCCTCAAAATAATGGTAATGAATTTCGAACATATAAGATAAACCGTTCACCAACTAGAAAGTATCCCAAGAATACGAGTCTCATATTAGCTTCCATTTCATGCTTGTCATAAATGATCACAATCGATCCAAATCAATCAGGTCATAGTAGCAGCTTCTATAGCATCCGTCTTGAAGTGAAATCATCCCACGAGGATGGAGAATATTATCAGTGGCTGCACTCCATGGGTAATTAATACCTAATAGGATTTTGGATATATTAGCAGTAGTTTCAAACAGACTACAACCCATAGGTCTGTGTACATTTTTATCTTAAACATAATCACTAGGTTCAACACATCCTGAGAGGGTCCAATATAAACCACAAGTGGTTCTAGATTGAACCCAACCAACAATGATGGGGGAATTTATATCATAATTCTCATATCATGAGTCATAAAATCCTCAAATAGAATCCTCATATCCTCTATAATAGGATAAATAGAAGCCAATGTAGCCTCTATTTGTCCCCAGACAATAGGGTTTTCGTAATTTACATCATTATCAACACCCCAAAATGAATTAGTCTTCTCATAGTAAAGTGATAAATATCAATGTATATCATCCCATACATCCATCCCAACATAAGAAAAAATATTTTGATTTGAGGATCACTCCGCAAATACCACTAGAAACTCCCTCATGGTAACTATTTATAAACCATGATGGGAGGAACTATAACGCCCTTCCCCTACCTCATTGTCTTAAGGAGGCCGTGAGGGATTAATTGGATTTAAGCGATGTTCCCAGGGCGCCAAAGGATGGTAATAAATGCCGAGGGCTTCGAGAAATAGTTGGGGAATGATTTGACAATAACGAAAAAACCAACCAAAGCATCACTACAACAACTATATGGTTCATGTCAATAAAACATTCAAGCATGTATCCCCAAAGTACAACCAAGTTGTTCTACAATACAACCCAAAACCGAAATAATCCAACACAATATCAGAGTACTAAGAAGAAGACAAAACAAAAAAACACCATGATCCATGAAACCACCACAGCTCCACGACATGATCGAAGCTCAAAACTCCACCAACACGTCACATGCATCACCACGAACCACTAGAAATGAGATGCCTTACCATTACCTGTACCCCAGTATACGACATCTGCAAAGACACAACAGTGCCAAAGCATGGGGTGAGTACAACTACTCAGTAAGTTTTCCCCAAATGACTTCCCTACACACGCCAATAGGAAAAAATCATTAGCACATTTATATAAAATAGTTTATATAAAATAATCACAAGTGAATCCATTTCCATAAATCAACACACCCTTACCGATCCATCTTTCCCAAACCAAGTAAATGCAGAGAAAGCGAAACAATCATGCCATATCCAAACATGCCCCGACAAGGAATCCAAATCAACCATGCCACGCAAGGGAGCCAATTCATCCATTTCACATTTCCACAACAAATTCCATATATAAAAAGCAACACATAACAGATCAACCATAACAGTAGGATTCCAACTCGTTCACCCCATCTTCAGCTAGCAGGAATTCCCGCCCACTACATGACAACCCAAAATGGCAATGGTGGGGCATCCCGCCCAACTCATAACAGTGGGACTTCCAACCCAACATGATCACCGTTTATAGTGAGACTTGCCGCCCAATTCCACACAACATTTCAATCAATCCGAACCAAGCATAAACTCACCAAGGTCACAACAACACTAAATCAACAAATTCCATTGCATATCAATCCACTTCAATAAATCACCCATGTATTGAAAACCATTTTCCATGCCAAAAAACATTTCAGTAAAACAATAATTTTATTGAAAACCATTCTCACAAATCATTTTCACAAATTAACCCAAGCATCCAATTTTAAAATCTCCATTTTAAAATCCACAACCGTAGAATTTCACCACAAAAACCTCTTTTTCCCACAAATCTGCAAAACATAACCCAAGGTATTTTCAACTGATTTCGCACAAAAAAACACAATTAATTTCAAAAAAAAAATTAATTGTAACAAAAACCATTATCTCAAAACAAGTGGGGTCGAGAGAGAAGACACCTACCTTTACGGTTCTCGAGAAATCGACCCACAAGAAATCACACCTTGAATCCGGCGAAAGCACCACCGAAACCTCTGTAGATCCTCTTCCAAAACCCTCAAAAGCCTTAAAATCATCATTCAAGGAAAAAAACCTTAAATCTACACACAAAATGTGTATATCTAGAAATCCATGAAAGAGGGAAGAGACGATCTAGAGGAAAACACAAGAGAAACAAGAGGAGAGACTTACCCGAGCGAAACAACCTTCAATCCTCCTTGAAACCCCTTTGAAATGATTCCAAATCCAGTGGGAGAGCACCCTAAACCCCTGAGAACACAAAATACCAAGTGATCCTCGAGTGGGTGGGATATTGGAGTGTTTTAGGTCAACCCCATGGGAGCACAGAACTTATAAACCTAACTTTAAGAGGGAGCACAGTTAGTCCGCAAGGTTTGGAAAACCATGTGCTAACTGTGCGCACACCGCTATATAAAGAGAAAGGGTCCACACGGTTGCCTCACACGGTTTGGCAAACTGTGCGTAGGACGTGCGAATCCTACTATATCCCCTTGCACAGTTTCCTAGAGAACCCACATGGTTTCCACTAACTGTGCTCAAATCGTGTACCCCTTTAAAAGTTTCTCATCCAAAACCATTCCAAACTCTCCGAACCACTTCCACACTCATCCCATGCCCTTTAGAAACATAAATATTAATAAAAAAGGCCACATACGTCAATATGGTGGTACTACATTCTCCCCACTATTGGACTTTCCATCCTCGGAATGTAGTGAACCTGCCCCTTGTCAAAAGAGCTCGGGCCACTACTCGATCATTTCTTTCTCCCGTTCCCAAGTCTTATCTTGAATCTGACCATGTTTTCACAACACACGAACTAAACCCAAGATTTTACCATTCAAGAAATTCTCTTTCATATCCACAACCTGCACTGGCACGTACACCAATGAAGCATCCAATTCTAGCTCAACATTATCCCATCGAATCAAATGGTCACGATCCGGCTGATACATTTTCAACTGCGACACATGAAACACATTGTGCATCGTACTGAATGTCACAAACCAGATATGGTCGCCATCAAACCGGAACCAAACCTAGCCCATTCCAAGTCCCGAAGGGCGTTCTCGATCCCCACGGGCTGGCACAAGTGCCCGGGTATCATATAATGATAATTGGGAATGATTTACCCAATTTTATAAACATTAAACAAAAAACAAACTCAATAAATCAAATATGGATTTTTCAACTAAAACCATCTTTTACAAAATTTTAGAAATGAAATACATAAGTTAAAACTATGTTTAAAGACCATTAAAAAGGTACAAAACCAAATATGGACAGCCCAAGAACCTCCACATGGAAAGAGGCACCGCCCTCAAGCCATCTCCATGACACTGCATCCCAATGGACAACTAAAAATCTGAACCAATGGCATAAAACCTATACCCAAACCTGTGACAACAAAATAACCAAATATACTTACACCCGAGGGTGTAAGTAGGGTGTGAGACAATGCCCAGTAGGATACCACCACTAAGATATTCCATGTCATAAACATTCAATGACAAAAAGCTTCAATGTTTTCATAAACAGAAAATGCTAGATACCATTTCTAAAAGATGAAACTAAAAAAAACATTTTTCAAGTGTGGTATCATTAAGAATAAACACTTTTAAAAAATAATTTCAACACTACTGAATTTTCCAGCCAACTATACTGTATGTTGACAGTAAGTACAAAGTAAATAATGAGCACAAGAAATAGGAGATAACCCCAAGGCACTATATCGTTCTGGGTCCCAGGTACCTCGTATCTCGGTGAGAGTAACCATCACAATATCCGTTCTCATGCACGAGCCACTAGTATGTTCCCTACTAGTGACTCGTGCACGAGAACGGATATTGTGATGGTTACTCTCACCGAGATATGAGGTACCTGGGACCCAGAACGAGCTAGTGCCTAGGGGTTATCTCCTATTTCTTATGATCATTATTTACTTTGTACTTACCATCGGCATACGGTATAGTTGGCGGGAAAATTAAGTCATTTTGACATTATTTTTTAAAAGTGTTGATTCTTAATGATAGCCCACATGAAAACTGTTTTTTTAGTTTCATCTTTTAGAAATGGTAACTAGCATTTTCTGTTTTGAAAACTTTCAAGCTTTATGTCTTTGAATGTTTATCACATGGAATCTGTTAGTGGTGGTATTTTACTAGGCATTGTCTCACACCCTACATACACCCTTGGGTGTATTTATATTTGGTTATTTTGTTGTCATAGGTTTGGGTACAGGTTTTATGCCACTGGTTCAGGTTTTTAGCTGTCCATTGGGATACAATGTTATGGAGATGGCTTGAGGGCGATTCCTCTTTCCATGTGGAGGTTCTTGGGCTGTCCTTATTTGGTTTTTTTACCTTTTTTATGGCCTTTAAACATAGTTTTAACTTATGTATTTCAGTTCTGAAATTTTGTAAAAGATGGTTTTAGTTGAAAAATCCAGATTTGTTTTATTGAGATTGTTTATTGTTTAATGTTTATAAAATCAGGTAAATCATTCCCAATTATCATGATATGATACCCGGGCACTTGTGCCAGCCCGTGGGGATCGGTAACACCCTTCAGGCCTTGGAACGGGCCAGGTTTGGTGCCGGTTTGATGTCGACTAGATCTGGTTTGTGAAACTAAACCTAGGTGGAAAATCCAAATGATTAGCCACCTCACCAACCCACTCAAGAATCTCAAAAGGGCCAACATACCTTAGAGATAACTTTCATTTCATTTCAAACCGAAAATGTCCCATCTTAGGAGAGATCCTCAAGAACACATGATCACTCACCTTGAACGACAAAGGCCGTCGACGATGATCCACATACAATTTCTAACGACTCTGAGTCGTCTCCATTCAATTTCTGATCAACTTGATCTTCTCCATAGTCTCCTGGACAAGGCTCGGTCCATCCATCAAGGACTCACCCATTTCCACCCATCATTGTGGAGAACGACATGGCCGCCCATACAATGCGTCAAATAGATCCATCTGTATGGATGCCTAATAACTTTTATTGTATGAGAATTCAACCAGCGACAAGAGCTCCTCCCACGATCCACAAAAATCCATGACAGAAGCCTGTGACATATACTCCATAGTTTGTTTCATCCTCTTGGATTGACCATCTGTCTAAGGGTGATACGCCGTGCTCATAGTAGACTGTGTCCCCAGGGCTTGCTGCAAGGATTTCTAGAAATGAGATGTAAACCTTGGATCTCTATCTGATACAATCGAAACTAGAAAACCATGCCTCTCTACCACCTCCCGGATATTGATTTTGGACAGGTCCTCCACCGTATGAGATTCACAAATCGGGATAAAATGGGCCGACTTCGTTAGCCGATACACTATCACCCAAATGGAATCGTGCTTTCTGACCGTTCTTGGGAGACCTGTGACAAAATCCATCACTATCTAATCCCACTTCCAAAAAGGGTTTTGTAAAGACATCAATATTCCTTCAGGCCTCTAATGCTCTACCTTGATCTGCTGACAAGTCAAGAATCTCGAAACAAACTCAGCCACACTTCTTTTTATACCAGCCCACCAGAACTGCACTTTCAACGCTTTATACATTTTCTGAATTCCAGGATGAAAAGCCCACCAGGAATGATGATATGCCCTGAGAAGATCCTCATGGAAAACAACTGGTACAACCATATGATTTCGAAAACAGAAAACTGAATCTACATTCAGTTGCTAACCCTCAATGGTATCCCCACCATTGAGTCTCAACCCCATGGTCACACACTCAGAATTGAATATATGTGACTTTCTAACCAGGCCAACCAAGTCAGGAATCAACATAACTAGAACGAATACCACACTATCTCCCTGGTCCTCACATTCCAACCGCATATTAGTTATAACCAACATCAACTGCCCCTGGTCTGATCCCTGTTTCAGAAAACGAGAATATGATTTTCTACTTAATGCATATTCCACCAAATTTCCCTTACCCAGTGTGTACATCAAGTAAAAATCAAACATCTAGGGATATTCCATCCATATCCGTTGCATCAAGCTCAATTGTTTATGTTAGAAAATGTGCTTCAAGCTCTTATGATCCGTATATACCATGAATTTCTCACCGAAGTGATAATGTCTCCCCACTTTCAAAGCATAGACCACTGTTGCCAACTCCAAATCAGGAGTTCTGTAGTTCTTCTCATGGAATCTCAACTTCCATGAGTCATATGTAACCACATGATTCCCTTTCATGAGAACGCACCCCATCCCTGATCTTGATGCATCACAATACACCACGTACCCTTTTCCTGGTTCTGGTAAAACCAAGATTGGTGCTGATGTAAGGCGATCCTTTAGCTCTTTGAAACACTGCCGACACTACTCATTCCACTGGAATGGAACATTCATTCTTGTCAATGCTATCATCGGCAAAGCCAAATGTGAGAAATCATAAACAAAATGTAGATAATACCCAACTAGACCAAGAAAACTCCATATCTCAAACACATTCTTTGGCGGTTTCCACGAGATAACAACCTCTATATTTTACATATCCACTGAAAAACCTCTATCAGAAATCAAATATCCAAGAAAACGAACTTCCTGTATCCAAAAGTCCCACTTTTACAATTTGGGATACAACCAATGATCCCTCAAGATCACTAGCACAGTCGCCAAGTGCTTCTCATACTCCTCTCTTGTCTTCGAATACACCAGAATATCGTCTAAAAACACTATGTCAAATGAATTCAGATTTCTCTGAAATATCTGATTCATCAATTCCATAAACACATCTACCACATTTGTTATACCAAAGGGCGTAATCACATATTCATAATGGCCATATCTACTTCTGAAAGCTGTTTTAGGAATATCATACTTCCTCACCCGCATTTGATGATATCCCGACCTCAGGTCGATCTTGGAGAACCACTGGGCTCCCCTCAACTGGTCGAAAAAATCATCAATTCGTGGAAGTGGATATCTATTCTTTATTGTAACGTGGTTAAGTCTACAATAATCAACACAGATTTTCAAATTTCCATCCACCTTTTTTCACAAACAACACTGACACTTCCCACCGAGAAGTGTTAGGCTAGATATTTATTCTCTACACTTCCAACTGGACTTCCAATTTCCGCAATTCAGCTGGTGCCATCCAATAAGACAGAAATGAGATAAGACTAGTCCCCGGAAGGAGATCAATCATATACCCCACTTCACTTACGGGAGGTAACCCAGAGAATTATTCAGGATAAACATCCATGAACTGATCCACCACGACCAGAAGAACACTATGCTCAACACCTCCACCGATTCCAATGACAACACTGCCAAATGATATGATAACTTACCAACTGCTGGTGCCAACAAACCTGTTGCACCCTACTTTTCATGCCTCTCTCTTATAAAGAGATGTATAACACCATCGTCTGTCATAAAAGCCACTGTCCGCACATCGCTGTCGATGTGGGCCTTAAAAGCCACCATCAAATCCCTTCCCCGGATTACATAATACCCATCCATCTCAAGCATTATTAAATTACACATTATCACAACCTTTCCCACAACGATACAACATGCTCTACACAATAGGGCTCGACACTCTCTTCAACCCATAGGAGTTTGAAGTTTCAAAAACAAAGGCATCATATCCAGAATTAAACCCAGTAAAATAAGAGAAGGGGAAGCAATAAAAGAATGGAAAGTAGCCATATCAAACAAAGCTTGCATCACCATCATATTTAAAAGAACCATACCTTTTACTGTGGATGGTCTTGTTTGATCATCCACTACAACTTGCTCAGCTCTAAACATATGTGTGCTTTCCATGCTCTGCTCTTTATTATCTAACTAAAACATTCCTTGTATAAGAGTGTCATGAACACCCAACCTCAGAGCATTATGAAAATATTGTTGATGATTCCCCATCCACTTATAGTTATGAGATTTTCAAGGTTGTTCCTTAAAATCTCGTTTTAGGTGGCCTACAGAACCACACTAAAGGAATCATGGCTTACACTTGGCTCTCGAAGGAAGTTTTAACAATCTAGTGGTCTGATTTTGATGTACTTTAAGTCGTTGAGAAAAGATTTATGTATTGTTCTTTCTCTTAGTGTTGGGGTTCACATCTCCTCTAGTGAGGAAAACCGTGATTCCATTACTTGGATTTCCTACCGTGATGGATATCATAACATATGTATCTAGTTGCAGTCCTGACTGAACTGTTTGAAAAGCCTGAACAATGCTTTGGGCCAGCTGCTGGTTCACCTAGAGCTCAGGTGGAACCACATTTTCAGTAGCTTCCTCTAATTGGTCTCGAAAATGACTACCTGGTTCCATTTATATAAACAGAAAGCAAACAACCATGAGTCTTACTTTCGTATACATCAGGGATTCCCATTTCAAATCGCATTACACATCACTATCACAACGAGGCTTTCCACTTTTCCACATTTGTCATGTTTCATCAATTTTGAAAACTAAACCATTTCCAAAATACCAAATTTATTTATATAAAAATTTCACACATTTGAAAAACCATTTCTCAATTCAGAGCATAAATCATTATGCCCAATGAAATATGCATCCTAGAAAGAAGTTATTTCTACTATTCATTCCATGCTCATCTCATTGGCTACACCCATGACAATGAGATATCCAATACCTATAAGTGTCTCCAAAACACTTATGTACCCAACTCCCTGGTAACATGAAGTTCAGTATAAAAGGGTTAGCTACATCCTTTTATGCTATACATTTCAAGTTTTGACATTCCAACACCTTGCTACCATCCCGACTCAAGGAATATACAACAACAAAATTCAACACCAAATCCAAGAATAAACTCCAAAGGACCGATCAAGCTAATACCACTTTTAATGCCCCTCCCCTACCTCATTTGCTTGAGGAGGCGGTGAGGGATTGCATGACCTTAAGAGACGTTCCCAAGGTGCCAAAGGCTTGTAATAAATGTCGAGGGCTTCGAGAACAAATTGGGGAACGATTTTACCTTAAAAAATTCAACAAAACCATCACTACAGTCACTATATGATGCATGTTAATAAAACATTCAATCATGTATCCCCAAAGGACAACCAAGTTGTTCTGAAATAGAACCGAAAACTTAAATAATCCAACACAATATCAGAGTACTAAGCGGAGGATTGAAAAACAAAACACCACGATCCATGACACCACCACAGCTCCATGACAAGATCCATGCTCCAAAATTAGCCAACATGTCACAAGCATCACCAATAACCACTAGTAATGAGATGCCTTACCTTTACATATACCCTGTTATATGAAATTTGCAAAGACACCACAATGCCATAGCAGGGGGTGAGTACAACTACTCAGTAGGTTTTCCCCAAATGACTTCCCTACACACACCACTAGGATAAAACCTTTAGCACATTTATATAAAAAAGTTTATATAAAATAATCACAAGTGCATCCATTTCCATAAGTCAACACACCCTTACCCAGCCATCTTTCCCAAACAATGTAAACCCAGGGAAAGCCAAACAATCATGACGTAGGCCAAACATGCCCCAAAAGGAAGCCAAATCAACCATGCCACGCAAGTAAGAAAATTCAACCATTTCACATTTCCACAAAAAATTCCATATATTCAATGAAACACATAACAAATCAACCATAAAAGTGGTACTTTTCACCCAACTCGTTCACCCCATCTTCAACTACCAGGACTTCCCTCCCACAATGTGACAACCCAAAACGTTAACGGTGGGAATTCCCGCCCAACTCATAACAGTGGGACTACCCACCCAAATCAATCACCTTTTATAATGAGACTTATCACCCACTTCCACACAAAATTTCAATCAAGCCAAACCAAACATAAACTCACCAAGGTTACAACAACACACAATCAACCAATTCCATCGCATATTAATCCACTTCAATAAATCACCCATTTACTGAAAACCATTTTCTATTCTAAAAAACATTTCAATGAAACACCCCTCTTATTGAAAACCATTCTCATCAATAATTTTCACAAATTGACCAAAGCATCCCATTTTAAAATCTCCATTTTAAAATCCACAACCGTATCATTTCACCATAAAACCCTCTTTTTCCCACAAATCCCCAAAACATCTCCCAAGGGATTTTCAACCGATTTTGCAAATAAAAACACAATTAATTTGAAGAAAAACAAATTAATTGTAACCAAAACCATTAGCTATAACCATGTGGGGTCAAGAGAGAATCCACCTAACTTTAGAGTTCTTGAGAAATCGACCCACAAGAAATTACACCTCGAATCCAAAGAATGCACCACCGTAACCTCTCTAGATCCTCTTCCCTAACCATAACAATCCTTAAAATCATCATTCAAGGAAAACACAACCATATATCTACACACAACAATTGTAGATCTAGAAATCCAAGCAATAGGAAAGAGAATATCTAGAGGAAAACACAAGAGAAACAAGAGGAGAGACATACCCGGGAGAAACCACCATCAATATTCCTTGAAACCCCTTTGAAACGCATCCAAATCGAGTGGGAGAGCACCCTTAAGCCCTGAGAACTGAAAATCTTGAGTGAGGCTCGAGTGGGAGGGAGATTAGACTGTTTTAGGTCATTCCCGAGGGAGCCCAAAACTTATAACCCTAACTTTAAGTTGTCGCACGGTTAGTCCACACAGTTTGTAAAATTGTGCGCTAACCGTGCTCACTCCACTGTCTCGAGATCAAGGGTCTGCACAGTTGCCTCGCACAGTTTGGAAATCTGTGCGCAGGCCGTGTGAATCCTATTATCTCCCCTTGGAAGGTTTCTGGAGAACCCACATGGTTTCCACTAATCGTGCTCAAAACATTCAACCCTTTAAAATATTTCAAACTCATCCAAAACCATTCCAAACTCTCCGAACCTCTTCCCCACTCATCTCATGCACTTTAATCACAAAAAAATGCATAAACAAATGCACATATCTCAAACCAGGGGTACAACAGGAACCCACGATAGAGGATATCAAACCTTTTAGGGGTCATATGACAAAATGGTACACCATGGAAAGAGGTTAGAGAAATTATCCTGATGTAACTAGTGTAGAATCACAATATTTATTTGAGAGAAATGAGAGAATTATTATTTCATGATATCTCACTATGATTTTCACACTATCACCATAATAGATGATATATAATAAGACACAAATACGGAGGGACACAAAGGATGTTGATCTGGTGGCACATACTATGAATTCACATATGAAGATTGAGATGAAGATCCAAAGAATAAAATCAATTAATAATGAGTTTACACCTCTACAAAAAATCACAACCAATGATTATGGGAAAGGTTCATATACATAACACTCACTACTAAGGAGAGCCAAAATTCCCTCCTTGGAGGAAAGAATGAAGACATATGACAATGAAATACAAAATTAGATAAAAATAAATAAGTAACTACTCATGGAAAACATATTTATAGGGTATCATCTTTAGAAAAAGATGAATATCCCTCCTCCCACTCATCAATAAAGAGTCCATATTCTTGAAATTGTAGCATTTTACCATAAGGATGGCTCTAGATCTAGGACATTAAAATACATTAAATATGGAATTATAAGATTATTGTGACTTTCCTCCATTGAGAATACAACATATCCCCCTCCAGGATGATCATTAAATCTTATTATGGATATATAATCAGTATGAGATGAAAATTGGGCCACCACATTAGGCCTTTACTACTCTCTATAGATGGAAGGTGACCCAGATTGCAGAACCTCCAAAACAACTTAACACCATTGAATCTATAACTTCTCTAATGGAATCCATAGAAGGGAAATGTGAACATGTTTTGCTTGATAAGAATATATATTCCAAATGGGTGGATGTAACTTTTCCCCCGCCCAATTTTTGTAATACCTCCTTTTCAACCTTTGTTGGAGTGGGATACCCCGAACAACTTCTCACACAATTCATCTACCAATTTTTTCTGATGATGGTCCCTCAGTATTAGTTGGAGGCAACCAAGATGAGATGTCTTGTAAAATACTAATAGGGGTAACCTTTGTTTTTACAAATGAATTTTAGTGGGATCCATTTCATGATGGGAATACCTTATTCATCAATTACATTATTAGTTTATCTATAATCTATGGAAAATTAAAAATTTAATCCTAAAAAATGAAATGTCATACAAAAAAATGGACTTATAACTTTATCACCAGATTGAAGGGTTTATCGAGTTAACTTGACATCCCTCCCTCACATGAGTAGTATCTAGAACTCTGTGTTGAATGTCTTTAGGAAGAGATACATACCCCTTTTATCTTAATGAAGTTTTTAAGAGGATTCCTTGAGTTTTTAGTAATGTCACATAACATAGAAGATTCCATTTAGTGACCTGAGATAAGTCTCAACTCATGTCATCGGTATAGGTACCATGTCATGGAAATGGAAAAGACTAACTGTATTACTCTCAATCCCATAGTCCATTCAATCACATAGATAGGCATTGAATAATCTAGTGCCTCTTTTTGAGTGTAAAAGAAACAAAATCTCTCTCAGCTAGAAGAAAAAAGAGTTCAGTTTCGCTCATAATTTAATGAAAAAAATTAAGCATACTCCATTTGAAATGAGATGGCCCCAATATAATTTTGTGTAGCCATGAAAAAAAACCTACTCAATCTACAATAGACTAAGAAGCTAAATGAGGATACCCTCATTGATCATCCTGACTATTACCATTTCCATTGGAGGCTAGGACACATCATCAATCATTTATTTATCATCAAAGATGTCATCTAAAGCATGTTTGATTCAAGAAATACAATTTTATAAAATTCCATGACACAAGTGAATTTTATAGTCATCTCCCTTATAAATGAAAACGGTCATTTGAAAGTCGTTCTGGTCAGGGCTGGGCATATGTTAGATTATTAGGTGACCAGAAAAAATTTGGAAAAGCTCATGCCACCCTGGGAAAACGACATCATAAACCCATAATAATCCCATCACGTAGGTAGGATACATCACAAACACCTCCCAGATGTGGATTTAATCATTGAAAATAGGATGAGACAAAAGATTAAGTGTCATTTTTCTCCCCCACACAAACTTGGAATCTTACAAACTTATTTCATACAATTTACTAATAACAGGAACCTCCCTACCAAAAAAGAACCATCAATTTATGATGAACTAATATTTTCTTTAGTTGAAAAGGTCACTTTAAATGACCCCTTCTCTAATTATTAATTTCCATCAAGTATGACCCCTCTATACCTAACTGGGGAGTTGGAGGATAAAGGCACAAGATCCAAGGATACAAGGGACATTATTGGCATGGACAATCCCAATATCACTGTCAGATCCCCATATAATACATATATCTATTCAATAAATTTGGTATAGAACATAAAAAATAACAACAAAAAACATAAAATTGTACTACAAAACACCTTCTATCATCCAATTCTAGTCATCTTACATGACCTATTAGTGGGGGTGCGACTGTCTGATCAGCCCAGACAAAAGGGAAGGTGGGGGAGACCGATTCCACATGAATAATATTCTCTATTGAACTCTACAAAATCATTGGGACAATATACCTTAGATCTCTATGATCCTAAGACATATAATCAGAAGCATATCCACCTTGGGAAGTGTCGATAATCATCAAAAAAGTAAAATAGTATGCTACAGTTGGTGGTTTTTCCAATAAACTCTCCATCCTAGATGCTCTCTATATTTCAAAATAACTCAGTGAGGCACTCATTGGGGCCCTCTAGATCCTAAAAGATATAAAGACAGAAGTCATTATAGTTGAGGTTTACTTAGTGAAGACTACATCATCATAATTCCATATCACAATCTCATTCATAGAGCAGGATCTAGAAGATGTCGCTGAGGAACATATCATACCATCGTATGTTTCAGGTTAACTCAACAATATCAAAATATAAAGTGCACTGATTTAGAATGGTTATGAGATAAACAACAACACAATTAGGACCTTATAACAATATGGATATAGAAAAATAGATTTATCTCCAAAAGTTATAACCAATCAATGGTATTATAAAAGTGAGAAAAATCCCCTTAGGAAGATTAAGCTTAATGATCAGTTTGGGGATCTCAAATCTGATGAAAATTTAATGGTTATCTAGAAACACACTAAAATAATTTCCTTCTTGGAAGAACCTATCTCCATATCCATGTGGTGGTACCTCTAATATCAGATCAATGTTTTAAATTGTCAATCATTCGTAATGTTGGAACACTATATGGTGACATCGCTCCCTTAGATTCGTACAAAGCCATATATGTGAAGGTAGGATTATACAAAAGGGAAGGAAACCAAATAATGGGGGATGACTATATGTAGGTTACAAACCAAATGTTTTTGGGAAAACCACTTAGAATACCTAGAGTATGCATGATGGTGATTATGTGCTACCCATAAATCCGGTTGAGGGAATAGAATTTATCCTAGATGTCCAAGCACCTTTTATTCCCAGTGACAGCATGAAAGAAACTAATCATCTCTAGAATATTTCTACAATGACTATATAAATTCAAAATGACAATGCCTCTCCCCATTGACCACATAACCTCGAAAATGATGGATGTTCCCTTTTATCACCTAACATTTATAAAACTACCTCTATAAAATCATAGGTGGATGAACAATAGGATAACCTTAGAAATTCCACTCCCACATTTGAGGAATCCGTATCCACAACCATCTATGATCTTAGGTATGTGAATATTGGATAGAAACAACTCCACATCCAATGTTTATTAGTGTCACCATTCCTCTTGATAAGAATGATATGTATATCACATTTCTAAACCAACATCGATATGTGTTCAGTTTTTATTATACATTAATTCCTAGGATGAAACCTGATATGGATATGCACCATCTAGTATTAACTGATGACCATTGAGGTTTCAAGAAGGAAACCAGGAGGATTCACCCCCCTTATACTTCTATATAGAATTGTAATTTGAAAATTTGATCAAGGAAAACATTTTCGTAGAAGTGAAATATCCCTGATATCTCTCCAACATTGTCCTTGTAATTAAAAAGAGCAGTCAGATTATAGGATACATCAGTTTTGGAGACATAAATCAATACTTCCTTAAGGGATATTTCCCATTAATTATCATAGAACAAACTAATGATGAAACAGATAGCTTCCCAACACATACCTTCATTGATGGGTATTCAAGATACAATAAAAAAACATGGCCTCTGATGATAAGAAAGGACCCACCTTCAGAGCATATATGATGATATTTTTCAACAATGTCAAGTCATATATATTATATAATTATGGTGATACATACTAACGTGACATGCATAATATCTTTCATCCCTTATTTATATGAATAAAGGAATTTTATGTTAATGAACTTGTGGTCAAATCTTGAATGGGATGTGATCACTTATTGGACCATTAAATACTTGTTGAAAAGTTGTGAAAACATAGTTAGAAGATGAATCCACTAAATTACTCATTTATGTTAATGATATGGAAACTCTTTGACTTTTTTGTATATAATTGTGGCATCAAGAATGGCCTAGAATATGCTAGTGAAATTATAGTAATGTCACCCACTCAAAATATCAAAGAAATAAGGGGGTCATAGGTAACCTCCCTTACATTTAGTATCTCGTAGCTAACCTGACAAAATAATCACCCAATTCATCATGTTTATGAAAGAGGGAGTCACCAAACTATTGGATGAGGACTTCCAAGAATCCTTTTACATTTTTAAGTAGTACTTTCTGCACACACCAGTCTTGATGTCACCTGGGCAAGTAAATACACTCATCTTATAGGTTGTCTCCACGTAGTGATAACTATGTGATCTGCTCAAACAGAAAAATGATGGGGGGAATGATAATAGTATATACTACCTTAGTTAAATGATACTAGTTATAGAGTCTCAATATTATAATTTTGAGAATAATTTCCCAACACTTTTATTTTTAGTGAAAAGTATAGGGAATTACGTACATAAATATGAAATCCACTTGGTCTCTCATATTTTACCAATAAAGTACAAACTTGTTCATCCTATACTAACTATGAGTTTGTCCTGATGGGTAGTTATTATTCAAAAATATGACATCCAGTTCATGTACGAGAAGGCGGTGAAAGGGAATTCCCTGGTTGATTTCTTTACAGCATGTCATGCCCCAGAATGATCACCAATAGACACTGAACATCCATATGAATAACTATTTTCCCCCATAACAAACCTAAACATGGGATATGTATTCTGACGGTCCCAAGGTAAGCCCTATTGGTAGGAGTATATAAAACCAACAACTCAATAGAGTTTTTTTGAGTATTGTATTTGTTTCTCTGGACAAAGAAAATTTTGCCTACTATATCTCACTAATTTTAGGTTTCAATAATAATAAGGCTGAATATCAGACCCTCATTTTCAGCATATAAATAGACCTATAACTGTATATAACCCATATTAACATAAAATAGGATTCCAATCTTGTGATAAAATATACTAATGTTGAATATGAAATACGGGGGAATTCACTCTTCTCTTCAGTTATGTAAGAGGGTTGATGGAAGGGTTCCCCATTGAACCAACATTCCATCCTATCCCTTATCCAAAAAACATATTTGCTTATGTGATTTCCAATGAATCCATAGTACAAGATAACCCTGATTAGGATGAATTTATTTTATTCATTACAAATTAATATATGGTCTCTAAGATGATCATATATGAAATAGAAAAAGTCAACCAGATCAATAACACCCCAGAGCCTAATGAACTGATATCCACCCCTAGATGGATCTAGTCCATAATTAATTATCTCCAAAATGGGACTCTCCAGATAGATCAAGCCAAATTAGATAATAATCGGTGATGAGTATCAAAATTCACCATTTGAGATGGGAAAAACAAGAAAATAATTCCTCTACAAATGATGTGTTGATGGAATCATCCTCATATTCCTAGTAGAAAAATAGATTCATACCCTTATGGAAGAAGTCCATGTAGGCTCTTGTGGTGCTCATCAATCTGCGACTAGGCTCTCCCATCAAATTTGGTTGTTTGTTTACTACTAGTAAATAATGATAAATGACTATGTAGAATTCACCAGGAAATTTCATGGCATCGAGACTCATGAAAACATCATCCATCAACACACAAAATTTAAACATAAATCTAAATAATAATATCTATTTTTCTTATTTGTGATGGATGTTTTGGGGGCATATCCTCTAGGTATAGATAACTAGTTTAAGTACATATTTACTAATATTATATTTTTTCCGAAATGGGACAGGGAATTACCCCTAATGAAATTTGGGATTATGAATATCCTTAACTTCATGAAGTCCAATATCATCCCAATATTCAGAGTCCCTCACATGATATTGATAGAAAAAAACCAAATTCTTTTATAAAAATTTGATGAAGTTGAACCAGAAATACAATACTGAATCCAACTATTCAAACCACTATCATTTAGTAGAAAATTGATAAATAAATGCAATAAATAAGACATTATCAAATATACTCTAGATGATGGTGGATAAAGACAAAAATTATTGGCTGGAAAAAATGCATCATGATTTATGGGACTACAGTACAACCATACTCATTTCTATACAATAAAATTAATATTTATTGGTATATGGGACCATGGAATTATTTCCCATATAATTACAGTTTCCCCCACATATAATAGCAATCTTTGGAAAACTCTCAAAAAACAAGAAATCACAAAATTGAATGGATGAGTTGGAATAGCTCAATGTAAAAGGATATGTAAACTAAAAAACCTCAAAGTCCATCAAAATTTGATCACATGATCCATCAATAAAAATATTCTCATATGATCATTCCTTTAAGGAGAATTAGTATTGTCTCTTAGAACAC
The DNA here is from genome assembly GCA_963277665.1 of Viscum album. Lineage (NCBI taxonomy): Eukaryota > Viridiplantae > Streptophyta > Magnoliopsida > Santalales > Viscaceae > Viscum > Viscum album. The sequence goes on from OY728137.1 coordinate 1,907,421,663, forward strand.
CATTGATACTGGAAAAGAAACCTCTGAAATTAGGACCCGAATAGAAAGGTTCTTACATCATACATAAGGTACAACATTATAGAGCATACTCATTGGCCACAATATATAGGGAAATAATTATACCCCACACCATTGCAAGGATTCTCAAAAATTAATTTGTACATATTCCATCAAATATAACATATCCTTACCACATTATGTTATGCTTGAAGGATGATTTCTGTACTGCATAACATTAAATTTCATGGAAAACATCATAGTGACATGAAGTTAAAATTCATGATACGTCTTTAGCTCATTACGTTAAACTAAAAGGAGGAAATACATACCTCATGATGATAATATTTATGAAAATTGACTAGGTAACAATAAATTAAAAATAATTTTACCTCCAAATATAATGATGTTAAACTATAAGGAATAATTCATTGTCGCATGGTGTAAAACTACATGACATGTCCTTAATGTAACACATTAAATTGTATGAAATATTTCTTTAAGTGTTACTTTCAACTACACATCATACTAATTCCTTACCACACAATTTTAAACTTTATGGAGAACACCACTTCATGGAAAATTCTCTATGCTTGAGATAGAACTTTATGAAGGAAAACTGAAGTGCCCTCATCCCTATGTGTGAGTCAGATCAAAATAGGGAATCTCCCCACTCAAGAACTATAGGTATCTTGATTCCTAGAATCACCAGATATATACTGATTCCTAGATCACAAATCCTGGGTCCAGGAATAATATATTCATCTTTTTTATAATACATCATACTGTGTGACAATGACTTCAACAAATGAAGTTAAAATGTTGTCTTACCCGATTTAATAATCATAGGAGGCTTTGGGAATCAATCCCAGAAATCATCATATAATGAACATAGGATTTCTCTCATAATATGATTTAAAAAATGATTTGGTAGTGTTTCTAGGGAATCAAGCCTTCTTTTTTCACGTCAAGTACCCTTTATCCATACCCCATTATGTTAAATTGTATGGATGACATCCATAACACATGATGTAAAACTGCATGGTTTTCCCAAAACTATGTTTGGATTTATTCTCATTCCCCCGAGATATGTAGACATTACAGGATCATATATATTTTCAAAACCACCACATTATATAATGTTCCTCAATCCTTTCCATTAATTATCTACGTGTTGTGATAGGAATTCATTGACATTCTTTATTTATGTAACTGAACTTATCTCATGGGTTTTTTGATTTCTAGTAATGTCTTCCCACATGACCATGAAATATAAATTCATGTTAGGTTTAGCTTGGTCCTAGATGTAGAACCATAAAATTAACTGCATGAGTCCTTGATGAATTTCATTAAACTGCATGGATCAAATCCTTTTCATGTTTTATAACTAAACATTTTTTTAGATCACACCCAAGAGGACCTATATCCTTTATATGTGTTCCCCACCACACATATATTCAAGAGCTACGCATGGCTTGATTCTTGAAATCACATGATATGTAGTGATCCATAGATCTCTAATCGTCAGTCCATCCACACTAGTAAATGGGAACAATGCCCCCTCGGTATATGGTTCATATATTTTTGGAGATTTTTCCTTTAAATAACTATGTGTGTCATGATTCTTTAATTAATGGGATACATTTTGATGCCCAGATCTCCAATCCTGGGTCTAGTTGCAATAATAAAAAAATTTCCCACTCATTGTTTTTGGGTCAAACCTATACAGGGATCATTCAAGGAAGAACTACACGTGTCTTGATTCCTATCATCACATGATATATAGTGACACCTGGATCTCCAATCCTGAGTCCAAGCACAATTATTAAAGAGAAAATTTCCCCCTCTACATAGTGAAAATACCTACATGGAGAGATTCTTGTTCAAAAACTATGCGTGGCTTGATTTCATCCACCATAGGATATACAGTGAAGCCCATATCTCTAATCTTGATTCTATCCATAAAAATTAAAAATTCCCCCCTCTGTGCATATGGGTCAGACCTAATGAGGGAGATTTCATTCATGAATGATGTGTGGCTCCATTCTTTCCACCATAGGATGCGTAATTATGTAAAGATATCGAATGTTGGGTACATTCAGAATATTGATTAAAAGATGCACCACTCATTCATATGGGATAGACCTATGAAAAATAGATATATAAGAATAGTGTAGGGAATGATTCCAGGTATCACTAGAAATTTTACTACAAAAAATTCTAATTAGTGACATTTTTTCCTTTGCAATGTTTATAAATTCCTCTTATTCATTTACAAATGTTTCAAAAAAAATGTCACTAAATGAGTTGTTTCTAAATTAATGACATTTATAAACATCTCAAATTTAGCGATACTTATAAATTCCTCTAAATGGTGATGCTTATAAAAATATGTAAATTAGCGATACTTATAAATTTCTCATCCTATTCCTCCTACCCTCCTACCTCCATTCCCCCACGCCCCCTCCTATACACCAAAATATATTCCCCCACCCCACTCCCTATTACCCAACTCTGCCCTCCTGTTCGACCGCCTTCCCCACTCCCCTATACCCACCTCCCACTCCCTTACCCTCACTCACCATTGGCTCTACCTCCCACTCCCCATTGTTTCCTTCCAACATGTCCTAACCCCACTCCTATATAACCCATCCTTTCCAATTCATTCCCCCACCCACCAACCTCTATCCCCCCCTATGCTTGTCCTTTCCCTAAAAAAATCGTACCTCTCCATAGATTAGAACCCACATCCTTTCAGGGCATGCACAATGCATATGACCAACTCCCATATAAGTTATTTAAATATATAATTGTATTATATTATATATATAGATATATAGATATATAGATATAATTAAATTGATTTACATTAATAATTTAATGTATTATATTTATAATTTTAAATATTAATGTACATATACATATATATATTTGATTAATGTTTATATATATAAGATTACATTATATGTGTGTGTGTGTTTGTGTATTAAGCTGTTAGACATATTATACATTATATAAATATATATATATATATAATTATATATATTGATATACTTATATATGTATATATATTATATTTTATGTTTATAAATATAAATATAAATTAAATTATAATATATATATATATATATATCTATATATGTATATATATGTATATATATATATGTTTATATAGATATATATATATGTATATATATATATATATGTTTCTATATATGTGTGTGTGTGTATAATTATATTTTAAACAATTTCAAAAATTAATATATTATATATATAATTTTATATTTTAATATACATATATTAATATATATTTTTATATTTAACATTTTTGTTATATATATGTTTATATATTAATATATATATATGTTTATATTATATTATATATATATTAATATTATATTATATATATTTTTATATTTTACATACATGTTTATATTTTATAATATATATATATATATGATTATATGAAATATGTATATATGTGTGTGTTTATACATATATATGTTTATATTTTAAACAATTTATAAAAATAAAATTATATATATATATATATATGTTTGTTTATATTTTATATGTTATGTGTGTATATACATAATTTTATATTATTATATGTATAAATGTGTTTATATTTTATATATGGGATTATATTTTATATTTTATATTATATATATATATATATTTATATATATATATACTTATATTTATATATATATGTTTATATTTCATATATGTTTTATCTTTATATGTTATATATATCATATGCTTATATTTTATGTATATTATATTTTTATATTTCATATATATAAAATGTTTATATTAATATATATTTATTTATATGTGTGTGTGTGTGCTTATATATATGTGTGTGGGTGCACACACACACACACACATATATATAGATATATATATATAATAAGCCATGTATTAAAACACTGGTAAAAATGCTTTTAAAAAAGGTATGATTTGTTTAAAATGTGACTAAATTTAAAATATATATGTGTGTGTTAGTGTGTTTATAAATATTTTTGTGTCTTTTAATATATTAATATATATATATGTATATATATCTTAATATATATTTACATTGATGTAGGAAGATGAGCTATATATATATATATTGGGAAGTTTTTTCAAAATCGTCACTAAATTAGTGATGTTTTCATGAAAAGAAACCCTAAATTAATGATGTTTCCTCAAATGTGTATCGAAACTAGGGATGTTTCCTGAAAAGAGTCTCTATATTAGCAACATTTCCTGAAAAGAAATGATAAATTAGATAGGTTTCAAGAACATCATCGATAAATTTGAGATGTTTTCTTAAAAATTGTCCCTAAATTACTGATGATTCCATAATACTATCACTAATTTATCAAAATTTCATAAAAACATCATTACATTATTGAAATTTCAAAAAAAAACATCAATAAATTAGCGATGTTTCCTTGAAACATTATTAAATTAGAGATGTTTTTAGGAAAATGTTGCTAAATTTAAAATTATTGATGTTTTAAAAAACATCGCTAAATGAAGTTTTTTGTAGTGTCTAGTGATGCACAGATCCTCCATTATAGGTCCAACTACAAGTCTCTATCACTCCTAATAAAATCCCTTATATATGAGTCAGATCTATATAGAGGAGACTCCTTAAAAGACAATATTAGGGAATGATTATTTCCTTAACAATATGAACGGGGAAACCCAATAAAACCCATCAATAAAATTAGAATATACCTATTTTAAAAGAGTATCAGGTTATACAGACTCGCTCCACCTACATATGAGTATGATCTACATCTAGCTTGCCTTCATGCATGATAAATCTATGTAAGAAGTTCCCTAGATTATATCTACCCACTAATAATATTGTGATTGGATAAAAGATTTTCCCTAAATTTAAATGGTCCCAACTAGTGCCAATTGTCCCAAATGATATATTTTAAAATTGCAGGTCAGTTCCCACATCATTACCATATGAAATTAAAATATATGTAAAACATCATTGTCACCTGATATTAAACTGCATAATAGACACTTCCCCACTACATGCCGTTAAAATATGTAGTCCATCACAAATAAATAGTCTTTATCAACATAACACAATAACATAACCCCAGTTAACCATTGTAAGGGATGGTTCATCCATATTTTAATCACCTAAAAACATAAATCACACATAATTTATTGAGTGTCTTGGGTTTCTTAAAGCCTTTCCTAACCATTGGAAAAGAAAAGAGATCTCTCTACTTGAACATCCTAGCAGTGAATAAGGGATTCATTCTACCAAGTAGTGACATATTTTCCTTGTTGGAAGGGATTTCTGATCCTTGTGATCTTGAAATCGTTGTTTGATAACATATCACATTATGGTATTCTAAGTCATACCTAAAATGATTGTCTGATATCATTACTTAGGTCCTGAGAACCAAAATTCATGACATAAAACATTTTCATCTCCTCCTCAAAAAGGATATTCGAATACTCTTAACTCTTTTTATCCTAATTAGAATATTGTGTAGCATTCCTTCATATGAGGAGTGCATGTATCATGAATTTAAATATCATGAAAATTGGTCAAAGTTGTATCACCATTAATATTTATCCTTTAATGGTCCAAATCAAAATACCCTAAACTTATAGTGAATGATAAAAACCCTACATGTCAAAAACCCACATGGGGTGTCCTGAGAAAAATTTAAGTCTTCTCTCACTACACTATACATCTTTAGAGTTTAGGGAAAAGATAGAGCAAAAATAAATAAGGAATACTTATCATTTGGCCAAATTTGTGGCCATATTAAATGTTGACCCATGGTCGTTGAACCCCCAGCCTATGAAAGTGTTAGAGTAATGATTTTATAATATCTCCTCGCTGTGATAACTTTTCCATTAGGCGGTGACATGATTTTAAGGGTTCTTAAAATCTTATTGGATCTTATACTTTTTATACACCACCTTCTTTACTTTTAATCCTGAGTTGGGACAAAAAGGTCCATGTGTTGATGCTCTTATTTGGAACCACATGGACATTGGTCTTCCTCTCTCTTGGTTCTTCCATATAGAAGACTAGTAACAGGGAATAATTTATCTAAATAGGCCCTTGGATCCAATGTATAACCCCCTTAAATCTAAGAGAAATTGTCTTTATCATGTGGAACATTACAAGATATTTCCATTACTGATGACTGACCTATATCCACAGATGCCCACCTCCGACTAACTCTAATATTCCAAGACCATGATTTAAAATCCCCATAACTAGACTATTATATTTTATTTTACATCCTTGACATTACATTACTATGTGGTGTTCCCTTTTCTCAAAGAAGGAATGTAACACCTCATTCTTATCCTTTTGATGGCCCACCCAACATGACGTGAATCCATTTGGAATAAGTCTCAATACTACCAAACCAAAATCTAAGCACTTGGGTTCCATAAGCCTTCTGGATAGTTCATTACTCTATACCCCACTTCATCCTCCATAAATTTGATACTTATGAAATAATATATGGAAAATGGAAAAGAGTAGATATCAACCCTATTTAAACATACATTTAATCCCTATGGGGTCAATAATAATTTATAATGACCTACCTTCTAGAATAATATCCTCCTTGTATATAAGGAAATCTGATACCCTGATCCCCAATAACACCATAGTAGAACTAAAAATCTAATGGTGATTTGGTTCATTACCAGTATGTAGTCCCCCTTCATATTGATCAATTCAATCATTTGGGTTAGGAATTACACCACCCATACTTCAACTATCTTGGTATACATAACTTCCCAAATTTTTTAGCATCCACCAATACAATATCAAAAAGCATTCATGTCCCTTGGATGAGAATCCGGACACCTGTACTTGACCATGCCTATAAGTCCTATTGGTTCATGAATAAGGGATTCCGAACTACCAACTAGGGGTGCCTCCTCCATGATGGAAAGGAACTCCAATCCTCATGAACACTCGAAAAACCATGAAAATACTCAACACCATAGGATGTTTTGGGTCATCCTCTGTATTTCTTACCCATTATATATTCATCAGTCATGTTCTAGAAGCCACACTTTAAACTTCCTTCCTTTTGTTCAATTTTATCATATTCCGTTAAACTACAATACAGATGTCCTTACTGCATGATGTTAGAAATCATGTAAGATTTCTTTACCGCATGACGTTAAACTAAAAAACATATGTCCCTACCGCTTGATATTAAATTGAACAGATAACATTACTTCATGACCTATATATATCAAGAAATATAAGGGCCTGTCTGGAACACCCTAAACTACCAAATAACAATGGAATTATTTTTTAAACCTTAAAGGGGAAATTTAAGAAAGAGAAACACTATTTTACAAGTTTAAATCCCAAAAAGCAATCCATGAGTAAAATTCGAGCCTCTTCTTGTTAATCATAAACAATGTATTTTCTAGAAAATACTGATCACTCATAAAATGGAAAAAGAATATAATTGATCAAGTTGAAAACCTATAAGAATTCATAAAGTTAAATAATCAAGTCCATACCCACTAATATTTCCAAAATATTAATCCTAGTAAAAGGTTATGAAAATAGCAATAAAAGGATGCAATGATTTTAGGGATCATTAGTTATTCATATAAAAAATCACATTTTTCTCACAAATTCCACTAACATAAGAATAAAATCATGTCTTTCTACCTCGAGGGAGTTTCTATTTTACCCAAATAATCCATTTAAATTGGGAGATCACAAGACAACTGGGGTGGTTACATTAATGAGGAATCTTCTATTGTTAAGAATTAAAGTGAATTATTCAAAAAAAATCGTTATTTAATTACTAATATCTAGGCGTTTATGTTTATATGGTGTTGTATAATTTATGGGTATCATAGATCATTTTTATGACATGATATCTATGAAATTTCATGCACCTCATGAATGACATATTATTGGACAATGAATTGAAAAGTTCATGATATTCATTCGTTTATAATGTGTTGATGGATTAATCTACACATATTATTGTATCTCCTATGAATACAGATATAAATGGAGAATTTTAAAAATATAAGCCAATCACATCATGTGCATAGATGATTCCTTTATAGTTATATATTTATGCTCCAGGGAGGTAATTGATTGGTGAAATTTATCGATACATTCAGTCTCGACCTCCATGATCCTCTACAATGCCTCCACTTTGGCAACAACATCTATCCTGGCCTTCTCCACCTGTCCAGGGTTCCCTTGTTCGACTAATATAGTTTTATATTATATTTGAATTATATACTGAAAATGGGATAGATCTTCTTGAATATGGCTAATTTCATTTTTTAGTCGATCAATTTCAACGTTCCTATCACTAACTAGATCTTAGTGGGGTTTTTCCTTCACCGTATGCTAGGAAGATTCATTCCAGGACTCATCCCAACTACATCTTACTGAAGACAAATCCTCTAACACTACTGACCGTAATTAAAGTTCCCATATTTTCTCCCTCATAGAGATCACTTCTTTAACATGAGCACTAAGGGAGGTATAATCAAATCCCTCATAAAAAATTGTGGTAAACAAAAACCTGATATGACCCATTCATTCCATCAGTTCTTCCAAGGGGACCACCAAAATTAAGGTTCAAATATCAATCCACACATTTCACTGTATCAGTGGAAAAAGTAATGCAAATTATGAGCGATTACTCATGACTAACATGGGTATAAGAATACATTATGGAACTTTGATTCTATGAAAATTAATTATGATATTTGTTTTCTATGATTTGGGTATCGATCTAGCCTCTATGTTGGTGATTAGGCCGGAGAAATTCATATGTATGAAGGGATCAAAAATTATGGGCAATGGGGTAATGGTAATATAAAAAGAGGCACATAGGTTTATCCAGTAGAAATCCGATTTTATGAATCCATTAGGTAACAAAAATAAGTGATCATTTATGGAAACATAACATTCTCAATTTCATCACTAGTAGCATCTATTACACTAAACCCATATTTAGATTATGAGAAAACACTCTCTTGTGATGAGTATCCAGGTGGAACCACAATTTTTTTCTCAATTTTCATAACTCACTCACTAAATTTAAGGGCTATAAGAGTGAACAAATTTTTAAATGTCATGACATAATGTAAATGATGTGTCAAATTTCGGAATAATTTCTCACCTTATCCAAAATAGTCTTCTATAAAAGATAAATATATAATGGAATAGATACCAATATCACTTTCCACTAAAAGTTTGTCACCGATGTGAGGTCAAATGGATGGACCACTAGAATATCATTAGTATGCACTAGGAATAAATAAGGACTTACATAAATTGTCCCTACATATTTTCAGGTTAGATCTATTAGTGAAGGTTCTTTTGTAGAAATTTAATGTTCAACCATATCCTCAAGAATAGATTCAAATTTCTCCAAGAGGTCTCAGAGAGGACCTTATCATTTTGAAAAATAGGAATGAGTTACAAGAATAATTCAAAATAGTGTAAAATTATGTATAACAATTACATTAGGATTCTGGGTGAGTGGGCTCTAATTGTTTAGAGAACATCCCTTTCTATTTACCCTTGGAAGAATCACACCTGAAAGGTGCTGACACCAAAGGCATCAAGGATGGAATGGAAGGAAGTAGAGATTTTGACTCCCCAAGGATTCTAATATCCTCCCTCATTAGATTTAGTTGACCTAGGGAACCATCTATATGGGTCTCATGGTCAGCTCTCAAGACATCTCCAACAGCCATACCCTCAATAGAGTGTACCCAGGATGGTCGGAGTGGATTTTCATTTAGAAGGATCCTATAATATAAATGAAAATTCAAAAGACATTAGTCTGATCCCAAAAACACCATGTCCATTTAAAAACGGTGGAAGTATCAGTCTTGCCACTACCTTAATTATGGGATAACCTGTTTCTTCCATGGAATCCTATAATGTTCCATGAACCACAATTCATTACACAAATATATAATAGTGGATCAAACCTTTCAAGCATTATATCATTACATCATGGTCCCAATGGAAATACTTACATTAGTGGGATGGTATTTTAATGTTAATCCTTTTGGAGTATTAATATAATAAATTCATTCTAAATGCATCTCCACTGAACACAATTGTGTTCAAAGATCAAAATCAGAATTAGATCCCCCAATATTATTCATTGCTAAAATGTATCATGAAATAATAGTATAGGTGTGAATTCTCTGATACCCACCAAACTCACTATAACTATGATAAATTAAGACGCTATCAAAAAAAATTATGGTAAACACTTCACCACCATACGAGGCATTGTTAGGTCAATCAGTATGCTCAAAGCGATATGTTTCCTAGCTTTAGATTAGCTTTTGAAATCCATGGTATCCTTACAACCTCATTTATAGATGTAGATAATTTCGCATTATGATTTGATTAAATATTGATATCATCATAATGTATGTAAAATTGATCAAGATATCACTTGATGGTATTTTTATTTGCATCAAAATCTCCTCCCTAGTGATCATCTACTATAACCTTGATCCACCATTAGATGACTCCCATATTAAAAACAAATTGGGCGTATTTCTTATGAGTGCATTGAAACTGATGGATGGACTAAAAGGTTCATACCCTTCACTAGGAATTCTCCCATGAAAATGGGAAGAATAAAGTACCTCATGAATTGACATTATATAAGTTCTAGGTTCATGTCTACTCCCACCGTTTACAATAATACTACCAGATGGCATTTTCTTGTAGTGTTTGAACAAAAGTTGTCATAACAACTCATGTCACACATGATTTCCTAGTATTTTAATATGACGTTCATTACCCCATAGATACACTGTAAAAGAGATTGAATGAAATTTTAGGGACGTCGAAGATTCTTAGGTTCCCATAGCCACCCAACCAAGACCCCATCCTACCCCATAATACCTTAAGTGGACCAGAAATCTTGTTTTGATATCTTTACCAATATAATGGAAGATGAGGTGATATACCATGGACAAAACGGGAATCGGTAACCTAATTTTCATCCCTAATTTTATGGAGTCTTCTATAATATAATTTTAAATTCTAACTCCAACCTTATTCATTGTTGAGAGAATATACCCAACCAGTTACATTGAATGAAAATTAGCCAATAAAATAGTTTAATCAACGTTGGAAATAAAATACCACCATGTGTTGGTGAATTTTCATTCTACAACAATGGGTCTATAAGATCCCTTAGCACATTGAGAGTACATGGTAGGACAATCGCTTTTCATGTTGTATTTTTTCTCAGAAAAAACATTCTTGATAATATATCCTCCAAATTTCATAAATTTGATATCTTCTCCATGAAGTTTGGTATTTGCAAAGGAATTTTTACCTAACCTAATCAACTCCCTAAAAAGATGAGGGTCATCTCTACATCATCCCATGAGGATGATGGTTTGGGGAAATCATCATATATCAACACTAAAAAGGGTTTTTCAAAAATCTGATCAACATCCTAGAGACTGATGCCCACATCACCATGTATCAGGTGGAATGTGATTTTATATAAACTCAATCTATTGACTAATTAGTTAATTAACCCTATAATATTATAGGAGAAGGTTTCAATGATCTATACATCCTTGTATATTACAATTTTCATTAGGTCTAAAGAAAATTCATAAGTGATATACTAAACTATAAGGGACAACCCCAATACATTACAAAGCTCCCATTATCAAAAGTTATATATTAGAAACAACTTAAACCTCTAGTTTGTTATAGATTTCAGGATTATCGAGTGGTACAAGTGGATTTATAGAAAACATTTACATTAGTTCTTCAAAACGTTTTTACAAATAAATTTCATCATATACCCATCCCAACATTTAACCTTGATAATAAAATGAACTATATAAGAGATGTTGTCCTAAAAGGTTTTATGGGTCTCCATAAATGAAGAAGAAGGAAAAATTAATGACTGTAGTAGAATTATATATGAATAATTTGTAAGAGAAACCCCATATAGATGTAGGAAAATTAATAGAGTGTATTCTTTAAGGTTTGATTCCATTGGGTCTGTCACACTTGTCTGTGACTTGACAGTATGACAATAGCTAAATCCACACTTTAAATTATGGATTCCTGATGAAAAACCTCTATTGATATATCTTTATTTGAAGACTTGAAATAACTAGAATCCATATGTATGAAAGTAAGAAGAAAATTCCAGATAAGCAATGAGATCCTATAAAAATAGGTTCATGACTCTCACAATGTCATGTGAATTGCACAAACCATGGAGGAATTTTTGTTCACCTGACCTGATATGGGTCCCATGAATCACATGACCCACAGAGAACCCCATAAATCACATAACATAATATGGGTCTCATGGATATCATGAACCATGGACCATATCAAAAATCACATGACCCATGGATCATATCACGACCGTATATTGTTTTCATAATACTTACAATTGTGTGAACCTTCGATGGCAACACAAACTACATATTGAACACGAAATCATGCGATTGAACCATCAAATCTGGTGAAGCTTTCTGGGAATCTATATAGACAATGACCTGATTCAAGGGCCAAGAAATTGACAAGAATTATTTTATGATTTTTTTGAACATTTTCTGAAAAAAATAAGTCACATGGAACAAAAACATAAATGGATTTCATAAAGAATCCCCCAAGAAGCATTCTTGTGATCAGTTGTCATGATCAGTTTTTATGATTAGATATTATTGAGGGGTATTGTGAAAAATATCATGTGGTGAAGTATTGAAATAGAATAATTAAATGGAGTATATTCTAATAGCCCTATATTTTTTGATTAATTAGTGAAATAAGTATACCCTTACTCACCAATTTTTTGGATGCTTCACAGACTACCAAAAGTCACCGGAAGACCAAACATCATATGAGACACCAATCTGTGGAAGCTCTAAAGACTAAGGACGGGATACATATTCCTAATAACCAGTCCTTTTCCCTATGTAATCCACATATGAGGGGTTTATTTTTTGATTCTCACTAAATGAGAATCATAAAATCTAGACTAAAAGAAATACTCAAACACTGGGTTTTATTTTCATTGAAAAATAAATGAGGCTGTATCATAAATTATAGGTGTTCAAATCCCATGTATCACATAAACACTATAAGGAAATAAGATGTAATGACCCAAAATGGTTATGAAAATGGATCATGCACTACACATGATCTATTAATAATCACTTGAATTCCCTCTGACGACCCATATTTTTCTTGAGAAGGCGTCCAAAAACGAAATGATGGTCATCTGCTGGTCATCAGAAAATTTTATCCAACCATGAAATTTTTTACTAACATGATTCCTAATAATAACCCATAATCATTCTAAAATAAATTCATAAAATATGGTATATTCTTATAATGTATATGTATATTGATCTTCATGCAATGTGATTATGCAATTAACAGTACCCCGCAAATCCCCCTAGAGACATTTCCACCTTGTCATGTGAGAGAATGTTTGTGTGTCACCTTCATCATTTGTAGGACCTCATACACATCTATTCAATTAGGTGATTACACTTATTCTCCATATAATAGTAGATACATTGTCCATGACAATACTCATAAATGATCACAAGATCCAATATTGATTATGAAACACATCACAGTCAAGAGAAGTGATTGTCTATGACAACACCCACACAAAATCACAATATCCCGTACAAATCATGTGATGAAATTAAGAATAATAAATGGAAATATGATGATATCCTTTCTAAATAAGTAAGAACATAAAATGTGAAAAGGAAACAAGCTCTTGTGGAAGGAGGAAAAGTTAATATCCATGTGAAAAGGGATATGGGCCTTCTGTGATCACCATTGATCACACGAAGGAACATTAACAATCCAATTTTTTCTCATGGAAACCCCTCAAAAAGACATCTTAATCTCATGAAAGGCCTTTATCATGCCATCTTAGTAGTTGTTGAATCTTTATGCGACACCTTGGATCACCTGATGCTGGATCATGTGAAGTGCATGACATAATTCTATCTCCACCGACTCTATATCATATCTAGAATATAAAAACCATTAAATGAGTCATATAACTAGGGTGGAAAGATTATACCCCATTATACCAAAAAGTGGGACTAGTACCACACATAAAATACTGACTACAACCCCGAGAGCATAGAAGAGTGGACTACTCAGAGTGTAATTCCTTGATAATTAATGCTGTAGATAGTAGGTAAAATACCTGGAATGGACTAATGGATCAAGTGGAAAGAATATGTGATTCATGTTATCACCCTATAAATCACACGAAGGAATTCCAGTGCGCTGACCCAATTATATAAATCAGTATCCACATGCCTATTGGGTCATCCAAAACCTAAATAAGATAATCGGTGATGAACCATGAAGAACATATGAAAAAGGAATAGATAAATAATGAATAATTATGAAAATATAGATATTATAATCTTCATGTTTTTCTCACGACCTATCTAGATCATGAGAGAGAACCAGGACATGTCACCGATGTCTTGAAAAGTCCTCCAGACTGGATGACCGAGTCTTGTGAAGTCCGCAAAACATTCCATATAGATCATGTGATGTATTTTAGATGCGATGAAAAAGTCTCATGAAGTCATACAGTCATGTCACTCATGTAACATGACAACACCAAGACATGTAAAACAATTATGGAGGCATTCTAAATACATGTCTACCAAACATTGAGAGGACCTCATGATATGTCACCCAGGTCATGTGACGTCCTCTAGATATATCATCCAAGCCATGGGAATTAATTAAGACATGAAATCTAGATCATGAGATGTCCGATTGAAAATTCAAATATATCACGTTATTTCCATTGTACATTTACTCTAGGAAACTACGAAATGTTGTAACTTCCCCAGAAATTTCCTACAAAGACCCAAAACATGACAGATAGATAATCTAGACATGTTAAGAAGACACCCTAGGACATGATTACCTTGTCCAGTGGACATATTCAAGCATACCCCCAAATGAAACATTAGAACTATGATTATTTTATATACATTATATGTAAGAAGTCTTCCTAAGGTATAATATCCAATGGGAATCCACTACGGTGTATGTCCCTCCATGTCTCCGATAATCAATCCCCTGGGGTCCAAAAACTCCCATGTGTTTGTCTTTCCTTATCGTCCATCAGTTGTTTAATATGTTAAATTAAATATTAGAACATAAATTCTAGTCCAAATAAGATACATAGTATTCCTTCCTAAGTCCCAAACTCCAATGGGCATCCAAATTAGTGTATGTCCCTCCATGAATCTAACACTCAAACCCATGGGGTTTAAACGCTCATATGAGTTAATCTTTCCTTCTCATATATCAATAGATTGAGATGTTAAATAAACTATTAGAACCATGATTCCTATTATAGGCCGGATATTTACAACACATTCCTAAGGATTGAGATCCATGATAAACACACATTAAGTTAAACCCTAAGGCATAAAAGATATATCCATATGAAATGAGATTGATTACTTGGTATCCCTTTTTTCTCACACTAAGCATGGCTAAAATGGTCTTTGAATTTGATAAAAAATCATATTTTCAGATCATTAATTTTCTCTATATATTAAAAAATCAGTGTGTAATTCACACTTAGTGGTATGATATGACTACCCCCCATACAAGGGAATCCTTGTCAATGTATTTTCTAAAAGAATTAACATATTGGTAAACATTAGAGAAATAATAATCATGGAAATTAATTATCCATCACACATCATTTTCATGTTGAAAACAGATCAAACTATGATGAATCTAATTACTGATATAAACAAGATATATATGACAACTTCCTAAGACTCTAACATAATAATTAATTAAAAATGGATTTAATATATGTCTTATCTATGTGATGTTTGAATACTATGTTTAAACAAATTATGTTTATTATGATTCCTATCATAAACAAGATATGTAGGATTCCTTATAAATATTAAATTAAATACGTGAAATATCAATCAATTCCCTATATATATCTAAACTCTATATTTCCTAATTATATGGATTGAAAATATAGGCAACTACCCACACCTAATAAATAATGTGAAAAAAATGAAAACCCATGGATATATATATGGACTAATTAAGGGAAGTCCCATATACATATATAAATATGTGGAAAGTGATCACTTTTTAGGGTAATTGGTTTAGTTTCATGATTAGGATGAGATTCATCAAAATATTTTAAATTTGTGAAATAACCTGAGAATAAGAAATAATTCCTTGTAAATATGTGTCATGAGTCCAAAATCCCATCCTCTTGACCAATGTGTGTTTCTAAGAACTGTTGGGATTGAAACCCAATAGGGTTTCCTACCTTTTCAAATTAGTTTTACACTTAGTTATGGATGCGGGAAGCATTGGGATTTCACGTTAAGGATTAACATGGTGAATCCGAGGAAAATAGATTTTTTAATAAATTCAACCCCCAAAATTGACCATCATACCTGAAATGTTCATATGAAATAGTGTCTTATGGTATCATTGTCATGGCTTAGGAATCTTTAGAGGTAAGTATAAAGATATAACATTTGAGCTGTTAGTAAATTCATTAAATTTTGTATAGTTTTACCTTAGCTGGTGATAAACAGTGATTGAGTACTAATATAAGCCTAAATAATTTTTGAGTTGTTTTTTTGGGAATAATATGTTTATCATGTTTTTTGGTAATATATATTCGACTATGCTTCATAGATATGTCAATGACAAGTTTTGACATGGATGGAGAATGATCTTGTATAACACGCATATCCCTTCCCAAAGATATACTTGTAGTAGTTATTGTAAACTCAAGATCACATAGTTTTAAGTATTTTTTCTAACATATACCTTTCCTAAAACATGTTTCATAATATATAAAACACAACTATATACCAAAAAATACTATGGGTCATGTACTATACACTATCAAAAATTATGTTCCGAACTCATCCACTTTTCTCTTCAAGGGAGGTACCCCTAAGGAATTTTTATTCACAAAACTATTTCATGGAAGTATAATGTAATATTTGATTTTTAGTGTAGATGGAGAAGATGGTGAAATTTGAGTATCCTACATATATCTACATTTCACTTTTACTTTATTATAAAAATATATACAATATTATAGAGAAACCATATCTGAAAAATTTCCTAACTATCTCAATCGGGTTGTTTTATAAATTGAATGTTCATAATGATGTTTTAAAAATATAAATTAGAAATAAATATTTTTAATAACTACATCACTATTTTCACTAATATGATTAAAATTTTTTATCTATGTTTGTATAATAAGAGTATTATATTTTGGATATTATCATAAACATTACTTCACTGAGTGGACCCTCTCTCTTCGATAATGACGTAACAATGGGAATTAGGGAATACCTAATAACCTGAGGTGTTCAACTCCAAAGTTGTGTTTAAAATTTTATTAATTTTTTTCCCTCCATCTATTTAAGAGATAAAAAATTAAGGGGGATAATTTTTTATTGAGAGTGTAATATAACATGTAGAGATTTAATAAATATTTTCTCTATTAAATAACACTATAATGAAAACATATACCGAATTAAAATAAAACAATAAATATTTTAATTAACATATATGTTTTATGTTTTAATATTTTTTTTTGAATTTATGTTCATTAAATAATTATAGTGTTTTTTAGATATGGTTGAATATATTTCTAACAATAATCTTTGGATGTTTATAAATGTAAAAAATGAGATCTTTTGAAATTATTTAATAAATTATATTTCATTCATAAGGAATTTAAATTTCAATATCATGTAATTATTAATCATATAAAAGAACTATTATTTTATTATGAAATTTATATTTTCGATTAATATACAAAACCTTTTGTTTTTAATACTGTTACTTTTGAATAGAGTACTATTTTTTATGAAATAATATATATATAATTTTAATAAAACTTGTCATTATAAAAATATTAAATTAATTTAGATGATTTTAGTAACTCATGTAGTAATATCCTCATAAAAATATGTAGTGAATTATATTTATTAATAAATTTAAATTTAAATATTTATGAAAGAAAATAAAATGTTTCTTAAATAAATATACCATTTAAATAATTTTTTTAATTTGTACATATATGTGTAACATAATTGTATGTAAATTATATTAATATATCTATAAAATTAATTTTTTATATGTGTTTTATAATTATAATATTAAAATTTAGTTTTTATAATTATATTCAACATCATAATTAAATTTATATAAGGTTATGAGATGTTTTAAATGTGTTTCATAAGGGTTGGTGACGTTTTCCTTCAAATACATCAAGGTAAACTATATTTTTCAAACCCTATGTAAAGGTATGCTAATTCCTTATGTGCTGTATAACGGTAGGTTAGTGCCCACATATGGGAAGAAATATGTTATGGAAGGGTAATAAAAAAACCAACATCTCGTAACGGTAAATTCAATCTATATAAAACTAAATATGGTATATGAGAAATACCCATATCTCGTATTGCTAAGATATATATATAACTTTCCTAACTATAGGGTTTAATTATACGAATCTACATAAGGGTAATCCTAAATATCATGTAAGGGTAGTTACATGACATTATTCTTGAGTAAGGGTAGGTGTTTCCTCTATATAAGTGTCTGTTGAAGTGTTATGTGTAAAGGTTAGTTCAACCAAATGCATCAGGGTAATAATCTAACTCAGTTACAGGTAAATCAATCACATGTAAATGTAATACAGTAGATATTGGGGTTTTATACTATAGAAATAAGGGTAAAACTGAGTTTTAAAAATCCACATAGTGGTAAAAACCCTTCTTATTTAAAGGGTATATCCATCCATCATAAAGGTAATTTTAAACCACATAAAGGTAATACCCAACTTGCATAAGGGTATGAAATCACTGTCACATTTAAATTTTCTGCATCACTACATTTATCTTCATCACACTGAATGCTATACCCTGACCTACAACCCATGATCACAACACGGAACAAATTATGTAATCATCCTACTAAAGAAAAGAGAATTTAGATTTATATATAGAATGCTATTCATGGGGAATCATGGGTGTAGATCTTTAAATCACACATGATATATATATATGGTTACAATGAGTCCACTATTTCTAGTGTTTATATGGGGTTTTAATAAGAACCAGACTAAATATGTAGGTATGAATTCACAAGTTAAAATAGTTTATATATTATTAATTGGAATTACTATCATATAAAAAAATACCCCCATGACTTAATTTTTATAGAAACACCTACAACCTATGGTTTCTTCTTGGGGGATAATCACTCTCAATTCAGTTTTCTAGTATACCAAATAATGAATATAGACCTTACATTGTTGAAAATTTTCTTTTTATTTTATGAGGGGGTTTCCCTTGAGAACCTTTATTATAGGGACTAATCTACGGATGTGGTTGACAGTTAAGGGGATTTTTTAAACTATAATTTAATATTTCAAAATGTGTTTTTATAAATTTGCAGAAAAAAACTGTTTTAGGAAATTATATTTAAAAAAAAAGTATTTTGAATGTGTAAACAATTTTAATTTTGTAATTTTAAAGGTAAGGGGATTAATTACATTTCCAAAATCCTTGATTTGTGTAATAATGGGGGTCAAATAATGATATATATATATTAATAATTTCATGGAAACATTTATAAATTACATATTTCATTATGAAAATTCAGTAACATTTGGGGTTATATTAGATAATTAGCATTTGTTTAAAAAATATATCATTTTAAGTTTAAATTATGGAATGTATATTTTTTAAAAAAATCACTCTATGGTTAATATATGTTATTCTAATGACTTGTCTAACCCTATATTAAATCAACAAAACCATACCTATTTTTGAAAAGGAAACAATTAAATATTATTTTTGAAATCATGATTATTATTATTTTTTCATCTTGCTTTTAGGTTTTAAAAGAGTTATCCATCATATTCATCCTCTATATGAGGCTTTTAGAATTAAATAATAATTTTTTAATTCCTATTTTATAAATTTGATATATATTCACATGGATTTAAAAAATCATGGTATTTATGATTAAAAAACATGTTAGCATGTTATTAATACCGAATTACTACGCTTGGTCATTATATGAATGCTAACAAGGGATTGGGTGTGGAACCAAAACCATTTTTGGACGTTGTCTAACTATGTGATGGGTGGGACTAGAATTATATATACATATAATGCATTGGGTAACATTTATATATCATGTGATTTTATAAAATGGATTACGGATTGAACGTTAGGCATTATTAAACTATTTCAACCACGATATGTTGTACAAATAGTTAGTCATGACTTATGTATACATTCCAAATTTACATAAAAATTATTTACGATTCCCTCTGAGATTTTAAAACAAATATATAAGGTTTTATAAAATAATAAAATGGAATTTACAAAGATTGAGATTATTGATATTTATTTAAAAAAATATTTATTTAAAGGAGAACCCATGACTTCTTTATAAGGTATATTCTTTCAAATTTGTATCATGAATTACATTTTATATATCATAAATACTCAAAATGGATTCCTCGTATTTTAAAACTCATTACTGGTTTTTTTTCGGTCACCATATGTTTTGAAGATTTATTTTTCAAAGGGTATAAGGGTGTGTAGATAGATGTGATTAGTTGATGTTCATATATAATTTTATATTTTTAAATATGCGGAATTTTTTTTTAAAAAGTGTTATGGTGTATCTAGACTCTTTAAAACTATAAACAATAATAATACGAGGTTTTCTTCACAGTTTCTCATGTTTGTAATGATCTTTTGAATTTATATAATCAAATCCTCTCAGAGTTTCGATCCATGTGTAAAATAAGTCCTCTTTTTCATGCACCACGTGCTCCCTTTTCGAGGCTATTACCCCAATATAAAATTATGCTAGTTACACATCCAATTGTTGAATCCAAACATATATTTTACTATTTATAAACCATGTACTCTATAATTTAATATAATTTTGAGAATATTTCATATGATTAGTGTTATCCCAAAATAATTCTCCAAATTAATTTAAGACTAATATAAAAAATAACAAAACCTTTCTCTGATACTAACTATGAAAACCCATATCATTAATACACCTTAATTAGTGATTTGTTTCATAAATATACCCTTAATAAAATCTTAACATTTTGTGAGGCCTAGTTTTTTGGGTAATTAGAATCCCAACATAATATTTTGAAAAAATAGATATAATATTATTATTTAAAACAAATGGATGAGATATAAAGTCGTGTAGGAATAATCATAGCATACCATAATGCAAAGTAGTAAATGTGAGTCAAAAATACTAACATGATGTCATATAAATCATATAATCGTAATCGTGAACATCGAAGAATGGTATATAATGATAACATAAAGATAATATAAGAATGAGGAAAGAACATAAAACTTGACATCATAATAAAAAATCAAGGATAACCATCATGAGAAAATAACAGCGTTCTTGGGATAACCACCCATGCAGTATACTTAGTATCTCAGGAGACAAAAACATTACCCAATGCATTAGATGGTTTTATAATTTTAAACCCACCTACAACATTCATATTTTTTACATGAATTTTTTTACCACATGGATAATAAAACAATAGAGTGTAATTAATAAAATTTAATCCCATGAGTGAGGAGTGTGGGTTACATACAAGGAAGTCCCTAATAAAAGATAAAAAGTTATTCAAAATGAAAAATATAGGGTTGTTAAATCCTGAAATATTTGTGGAATCATAATTGGAAAACATAAATGTATAGAATGTTTTAATGATATTGAATTTTGGTATTCCATTATAAGGCCTTCATAAGGATAGTAAACAGATGTAAAAAAACATTAAGACATTAACAATTAAAAATAAAAATTCTTCATATAGAGATTGTAATTGAAAATTAAGAAGAGGTAGAGAATCCCTTACCTTCATAGGGCACTTCTAAAAGCATGGAAGGAGTTTTTTAAGAGCCTTGGAACACCTTTGGGGGTATTTTCAATGGGATTGGGAGAGAAAATTCAAACTTAATGGTTTTTAGTGAATAGTAATGGGGGTTTTGGTAGGTATTTATATTAAAATGACGTGAAATTATTTATTAATTTATAAAATTATATTTTTTCAATATACAATAAAATAATCAAAACCACAAACCATCAAATGGTTTTCCCATGGATTCAGCCAAATTATAGAGGTTTAAAATATTTTATAATCCTTGAACTGGACATATTAAAATTATTTTTTTGGTGATGTGGATGTGAGTAATGATCATATAGATTTTATTTTGAAATCATAATATAAAATATATTTTTTGGGGGATTCATTAATGTTTTATAGAATTAATCAAACAACATAAAAGAAACAATATTTTAAATGGAATAATATTTTTTTTCTTTTCCATACCATTTATTGTATTTATTAAATCACTTTTGGTCTATTGTGATGTTGTAATAGGTACCATATATTTATATAATATTTTATTTTTTTCCAAAAAATTGATTTTCCCATAAAATTATGAAAAATTCAACATTGGATAATTTTATAAATACGATTTAATAAAATTAAATTAGAAAAATATTTTTCTAAATATTAAAATTTCATTTTTAATAAAAATCATTATTTACTCATGAATACTTATTTTTATGATAATATTATCTTTAGGTCCCTTATAAAAAAAATACTATACATCATTAAATACTATTATATATTATTAAGAAATATGTATTTTTAATAATAATATTTTATGGATATATAAGTTAATTTTAATTATAGAATTTCTTAAAAATGGTGTTTTAATTAAAGGCATATAATTTCCAAAAATAACATTTTTGTTTCTTCATATCAAAATAAAATATTTATAAACTCAAATATAAAATAATATATATAAATTAAAAATAAATGTGGATAAATCAAATATTTATATTATTAAAAATTAAACATAAAAATTAGTCCTATTGGGGTGTATATATAACCCCCATTATACGAACATTCCCCCTAAGGGTGCGGTGTGGGATAATGGTGCCTTTTTGGTGCTTTGGAGAACATGGTTTTAGTCATTCTCTTGATCAGCTCCAATATTCTCGTTAAATGTCTTCATTGTTGTTTTAGGTGTTGAATCAATGATTTTTTTCTCAAGGTAAAAGGCCAGTGATAGTCCCTTACAAGAAATATCTGATACATGGGCTTCATAGGTCATGATCCTAATTTTTGAGGCCATAAATTTTTTCCTATTTATAAATTATAGTTTATCATAACACTTAATATGTTGTAATATTAATAGTAAACATTCAATGGCTATATTATCAAGGTTTATGTTGCTTAACGATCTTTTAAATCCAATCGACAACATTTTATAATGGTTAAAATTAATCCAGTTAATGCATGTGTTTTTATAGATACATTACATAATGATTCATTTACTCATTCAAAAGTGGAATTAAATTTATAATAGTTCATGTCATTTAACACCCTCTTAACCATGTATTTGAACCTACTTTCCACTTTCCATGTGTGATTAATTGATTAAGAATAATATTTTTATACTCTAAATTCCTATCATATATCCGTTTAATTTTATTTACTATGTGGGAAAAAATCATTAATTCTATTGAAAAAAAAAATCATAAACTTTTTTGATTCTTGGAGAATTAATTTCAACATAATTGGATGGGTAGATATCATTATTTTTAAATATGAATGGATTTTTGGAAGTATAGTAAACAAAATCTATTGTGGATGGAATATTGAAAAAAAGGTTGAATAATATATTTGTTAAAAATATGTGATTTGAAAACAACTATACAATAAGATTTAGTTTGGAGTTTATTAATAAAAATTGCCAATAATTTTGAAAATGTTATAAATCAATGATTAATTGATTAACACTAAAAGTATGAGTATGTTGGAAATGAGTCAAATTATGATTATTAGGCTTATTTTTAGTCACAGTATAATCTATAAAATAGGATAATGTATAAAATTAAAGCTTATAATATTAAGGGATTTATAAAGTTGTTAATTTGATAAGGTGTAAAATGTTTCAAAAATGAAGATGATAGGATATGGAGAAATGGAAACATAAAAGATGATGTATTAGATTAATAACTATTTCAAAATGAAATTATTGAAAAAGGAAAGGAGATATTATCTCAATATATCATGGGTAAGGATTTTTGAGAATAGATTATTATTATTTTATTAGTCAAGAATCTCAATCAGGTTTTTATATATGATTATTAATAGAGTACATTGTCTACTCAGGTTTGTGAAGTAATTATAGGATGTATGGGAATTTTCAAAAAAATTGAGAAGTATTGATGTTGTTTTCTAAAAATAAAGTCAAATATTTCTTGGATGTGGCTATACCATGTCATTGTGAAAAAATGTGTAGGTAATCCTCATGATAACAATTTTAGTGATCATTGATCATATTTATATTTAAATAATTTCTTATAATATAAACTTAAACTCAAAATTTTCCTAGATTTGGTCATGGTACAATAAAATATTGTTGTAGTACCCATCGTATGAAGAGATGTATGGCCATGTCTAGATCACCTAAATTTAAATAATATGTTCAATATGACCATGATACAATTGATATTGTGGTATTTGAAATAAAAAAATAAATATAAAATTATGAGTTGATTGTGGTTTAAGGTACGATATCAGTCATACTTCTCATGTAAGATTATCAAATTGGGGAATTGTTATTATGAATGTTATAACATATGTTGTGGTTTGGATGTGAATTTTGAAAAAAAATAGTTTTTAAAAGGGATGGAAGTTTTCATGAATAATTGAAGACGTGATTCTCATATTTGGATGATAAATCATGGAGAAAATGTTTTTCAATGTCATAGCTGATTC
Organism: Viscum album; assembly: GCA_963277665.1. NCBI lineage: Eukaryota > Viridiplantae > Streptophyta > Magnoliopsida > Santalales > Viscaceae > Viscum > Viscum album. The sequence goes on from OY728137.1 coordinate 1,907,446,604, forward strand.
AATAGTGGAGTGTTAAGTAATTTGGAAAGAACTGTATTGGGAAAAATAGAATAAAATTCCTATTTTAGAGATAATAATTTTATAAAGGTAGAGAATATGATATAGTTTGGAGGAAACCATTCCATAGAGGAAAAATATTTTATAATTTTAAATATAGAAGAATCCATATTTACTGATCTATAATGATTTTGATGAATATTTTTCTCAGACCAAGATACAACCTGTAGAAAATTGACATCATGGTGAGAACATGACAATGGCATTTTGAATTGTGATTTTATGAAATTGATGATTTTGTTTGAATTACAATATGGGATGGTATAGAACATTTTTATTGAGTTTTTATAAATTTATGATGATTAATATGACAATATGAATTCATGTGGAACAAATGGAATCATCCTGATTCATTGGGAGAATAATAATAAATTATAATAATTTATTGAAGAGATATATATTATGAAAATTATATAAATGATCATGTGGAATATCGAAATAAAAATGAAGATGTAGAAACCGAAGTGAATAATCCAATTTAGAAATACAAGAGAGGAATTGATGGTCCATTAATTGATAAATATAGTTTCAGTGAAATGATGATCAAGATATATAGACATCCATTTAATATATCTGGTTCATTATAATGAAAGAAAATAGAATAAATGGTATTTTTTCATTATTTATTTGAATATAGTAATGTTTTTCTTACTGTGAAGTAGTTTTTGTTAAACACACTGGTTAAAATCATATATTTAAGATTTTGGTACTATCTATCTTTTGAATGTGATGAAATAATGTAAATTTGATTCAAACATCAAATATAGAGTTTTACGATACATTATACTTCAGTTTCTTATGGTATTCCTAGGGAGACCATCACATATATAAAGTCAATATGATATTCATGATGTAGTGCATAAAGGAGGTAAATTATACATAATCATTTTTGAGGTAGTGTGCTATCCCCAAACTTATTAAAATAATTGAGACATAATGTGGAGTGACCATAAATTTAATAATTTACCCTAAAAATGTATGTTCTTGGATTTTATTACACAAACACATCACCCTGTGTATTCTCCTTAGACAATGTCTGGTGTGGGTAAAAAAATTATAGTCCATGTGTCCTCAAATGGATTCAATTCTATATATTTGTTTGATATTAAATGAAATCATAAATTAAATAAATATATATTTAATTATATTACTTCTAATAAGGTAAAAAGATCTGGTGATGTATGAGAGGTTCATGTTTATAGTAAAAAAGAGTTTGTGTTGGTCGATACCTTGATTCACTGTCATCTAGGCTAACTTGTGTCTCAATACATATCTTTGTGGTCCCAATTTATTCTCATGTTTAAAATTTAAAATTTAGGGTGTTTTTTAAACAACTACTGTAGTATTCTTATATTAAATTTTATATGTTTGATTATATTGAAATAAGATTCAAAAATTTTTCAAAATAATTATAAATAGATAATATATTTTATTCATGTGTATAAAAAAACTATTTCATAATCAAAAATTAAAATTCCTTCTTATGTAATCAATGTATAGAACTAAAAATTTTATTTGTGGATAGGATATAAATACCATTTTCTAAATATATAATTAATCTTCTATGAATATATAGATCATACATTATTAACTATAATGAAACATCTATTTCTCTATTTATAATCTATAGATTTACTTGTACTTTCACCAATTTTATAATTTTAGAATTAAAAAATGTGTTTAACTTATAACAGATCTCAAAATGATGTTCATGATGTATTCTATAGTACATAATGAGACATATTTATTTGGTGACTATCATGTTTTTTATCAATTCAATTAAAAAATAATTTAGTGTGCTCCCAATAAAATGATGAACTAATAATCATATATCCTTGTTGGTCAAGATTTTCAATTAAAAAAATGCGGGGTTGTTTTATATTTTCTTTTAATATTTTCTTATTCATATTAATAGTATTTTAAATCATATCATATATAAATATTGAATGTTTAGGAGTAAAACACAGTTCCCAAAACATTATATAAAATATATTAACTCTACTGTTCTAGGTTTTTAATTCTATTAGTGTCACCCCAAAAAGAGAACCTAAATTATAAAAATTTTATATGTCCACCTAATCTTATTAGAGTCTCTATGAACAATTATACCATTAAAAATGTAATATATTGTCTCCAAAAATCACCAAGACTTACCCATTTAGATGATTGAGTTTTATCATGTGTTAACTTTGGATGGAACACGACACCTTGTATTTCGAGATAATTTCAAATTCTTACTATTTCTATAAAAACTCAAAAAAATTATTAAATCTCATGAAATCCATATATATATATATATATATTCATTCCTTTAATAATTTTATATTTTTAAATACATATATAAAAAAACGAATAAGTACAATACATTTTTATATATAACACATAATGAATCTAATTGTTTGTTCTACAAACATAAAATAAATCCAATTATGTCTCCTTATATCTAAATAAATATCATATATAAGGTACATGTATCCCAATCATATAAAATTGAAATATGTTCCACAATAAGTTTTTGTGTTGGTATCCAATGCCCACGTTTTTGGAATAAATCATCTTCTATGAGGCAAATGGGAAGTTTGACCCAATGCCCCAATATACATAGATTATCAATCATTGGAGATCATATTTCCAATACAATCCAAAGACCCATATATATATAGGAATAATTAATATTTATTATTAAATTATAAATAAAATAAGAAATCATAGTCTTGGTTGAGGGAATATATATTTTATTTCACACTTAGTATGAAATTTCTCAAACACATGGTGTGATAATTACAATATTAAATTAAAAGGAATTCAAATTATTCAAACCATCATTCATAATATAAAAATTATATATGTTAATATTCAATAAGTATTGAATAAATATACAAGATGATAAATATTTATCCAAAAATAATAGAATATTATATAATGATAAATTATATCAAAACAACATTTTTAATCATCTAAATAAAAATGGATCTAAAATTAGAACATTAAATCTACATCAAAGTAAGATTTTGGGAATATATTTTTTATTCAAATACTATACCATTTAAGAACACTTTGGATTATCTTTATAAACCTTTTCAAATTTATTTGTTCTTTAATTCCACGAATTATTCAACAATAATTTTCTATCTACCTATATTTTAGTTTCTCTTGGAAATACAATTCCCTTAAACAATGACCATGATTACTCAAAACCCTTAAAATTTAAAAAATTTATTTTAAAATAATCTTTTTTTTTAATATGGAAAACCATGTTATTTTTTAAAACCATACAATTTTTATTATACTTTATCATAAACCATGTCATTTTATATGCAACACATCATTGTTTTTTAAAATTCTTACTTGTATTCAATTTTTTCAAATATCGTCTTACAAATGCTTCACTAAAACTCATAATGACACCACCAAAGGGCTTTATATGAAAAATATATATACCCAAAATACATTTTTTTAAAACATAAAACCTATCCATAGGATTTATTGATAGAGTGTGTAATATATTGAAATAAATTAATAAAAATCATTATTCAATATTATGTTTCATTTCTACTAGTTATTTGATGATTATATAGGCACATTAATGACTAAAATGCTGCAGCGAAATATATAAGTATCCACCATCCAAATAGAACCATAAATCACTTTGGTTAGATACTATTTTATTTAAATTAGATTTTATCATAATATATAAGGTTAATGATGAGAAAATAATTAGATGGGAGAGTTTAGGTTGTTTTACAATGAAGAACTATGTTCGAATGATTTTATTGAAACCAATTTAAAAATAAATCTTTCATTAAATGAAGAAAGTCCACTTAATTGTTATAAATGTACATGGAAATGAAATGACAGTCTTTTGGGTTTCTATGTTATAATATATATAATTTTATATTCACATACTAAGTGATTTTTAACACCACTAACGTTGAAATAATCATGAAAAAGACACTAATGATGCATTATAAATTTATAATGGAATGATAATAATTATAGGAAAAATTAAAAAAATATATCATGTCATTCTGGTTAAACACCATAATGTATATTAAAATCCAAGAAATAACAAAAACTATTATATGGAGAATTTCTATACATTATAATTTATTCTTCATTAAAGATATATAACAAGTATAATACTCAATGTCCACATTATTATTTAAGGAACATTTGATACTCTTATAATCAATCATATATTTTTTACTTCCATAAAAAAATCCAAAAGTATTGAAGTGATATCCACCTAAGATAAAAACATATAATTTCCCTTCATATTTAGAAACAAATATATAATAATTAACAATCTATTTTATTTTCACATTCATTAAAAATAGAGTATAATATTTTTGACAAAACAATTTTAAAACATCATTTCACCATCCTTGTGTATAAGTTTAAAGAACTCTTGGTATATTTCACCCAACTTATTTTCCTCATGTTTTAGTCCCACTATGTGAAAATATACTCCCAGCATTTTTAACATGAATACGCCATGGACATCTCATAAAATAGGCCATTTATGTAGATAATCAAAACATTATAATAAAAATTAAATTCAAATTAATTTATAGTATATTTTATTTATGTTTTCATAATTGTTTTGATCCATATAACACTAAATTATCCCTTTAATTGAGCACACAACATAACCCTACTCCTAAGGAATCTCAGTACACCATAAATCAAAAAATAGATTTTTGTTATAAGGGAAGTTTATCTTAGTTAATTATTCTTTTAAATTCATTAAAATAATCCAAGAACCTCTCATCCAAGTCAAATTTAAATACCTTTTAGTCCAATAACTCCTTAAATGATACCCACATATAGACAAACCTACTAAAACATTTGTAAAATATATCCATCAAACAAAAAAAATTAATTTAAAAGGATATATATCACCTAAGACATCATATCCATGAGTTTATAATTATATAAATAAATTACTTTTACTAGATGTAATTATACAGATTATTAGATCTCACAAATACTAATGTTTTATTAAATTTGAAATTTTTTAGACCTTTTCTATATAAACAATGTTTAGGGAATTCCTTCTCCATTTTATATTGTAAATTCCAAAAATGTATTTATGAAACAAATCTAAATTTTCTTATTTAAATGATAAAAAATGAAGTTGATCTTATAACACCCCATGATTTTATGGCATGTATCCTCTTAAATAAATTCAATTCATTTGATAGAATACATCCTGATAAAATTATTCCGCATTGTATAAATCTTCTAAAATCACATAGAGAACACACAATAAACTTTATAAATGAATAATAAATAAAATAAGAGGTATGTTTAGAAATTAAGGAATGTATATCAATCAAATAGTGAATTGACCTTTTTAATAGTAATATGACCCTTGTCTACAGTCATTTTTCCAATAGACTAGTAACCTCACCTCTAAAAGTATAAAAACAATTAGGATCCTTATAAATGAAAATATTATATAATTATATCATATTATAAGTGAATAAATATTTGGAAAATGATAAATTAAGTGTAGGTATATTTATGAAACATAAATGATTATTTACAATTTGATAACTAATATATTGATTTAAAAGAAGACTTATTTTCATAAAATATAATTGTAAATTAATATTTTGTTGAATTATGATAATAAGATAATTTTACAATCCATTAATTTATTTTTCAATGTTTTATAAAAGTAGTTATAATTTTCAAATTGGAATTTTTAATGAAAATGATGATTTTAATTAAAAACTACATTTATCATGTTTAGAAAATTATTTTCATAAAATGGAGTTTATTTTTGAATTAAAATTTCCTAAAATGGCTATGATTATTTTTTTAGGGTTTTTCTAAAATACTTTCATTTTTTGTTAATAGTAAAATATATAAATTTTCTATATATACACATTATAATTTTAATACAATATTTTATGATTTATTACTTATATAACCTCCATGATATTGAACTAAAATTAATTATTTAGTTTATTTAGGCATGGAATCATGACTCTTTATTTTCATGATCCAAAATAATGAACTAATGAATAAAATAATCTAAAAACACCCATCTCCTCCACTTTAAATACCACCCCTCACCACCTCATCTCCTCACAAATCTTACGCCTTGATGATTTTACAATTTATACCAAATAATCATTCCAATTATATTCCCCACGTCCAATATCCTTTTGCCTCACCCAAAGACAAATCACAATCTCTGTAAAGAGGTTCTCATGGAGATGAACTTGAGAGGGAAAACCCTTAATCCCTCTCCTACAATTTCATTCAAATTCATTTCTTTTCATACTCGTCTCTCACATCCTATATCCAAACAAGTATGATAAATTTTGTATCCTATATATACTATAAGGTTATTTTTAAATGAAAATCCATCATCAATCCCTTTCCCATCTCTCTATTATTCAAAAAATGAATATATCACCCAAGATGTGTTGATTTACCATCATTGTGATGATGTGTTTTCATTATCCATTATCACCTTCAAGGAATGGTCATAAAACCATTATTATGGAAAAATAAGTCATAATTATACATATTATATGTCATAAATTTTTTTAACTAGTATATATACATAATATAAATTAGTAAAATAAATTAAGTTCGTGATAATATCAAATTCACCGAAATAAACTAACATTCATCATTATTGTTTTATCGAATGAATCATCCTAAAATTCAGAAACATAAAGATATATAGAACTATTTAATATTTTTTATATTCATTAATAACATATAATATCAATTCTATATTTTTAATCCCACTTTACAAGAACTTCTAAAAATTTATACAAGTAATCCAACCATTACAACCAAGGAAACGCACACTCCTGAACAACAATGTTGAATATTATAACTCATATGAAATGCCATAAATGAAATTAATAAAATTATACTAAAAAATAAAAAATTTAGAGTTTTTAACTTAAATTATTAATAAATCTAATTTCATTATCCATGACACTAAGTTCAGTATCAAAACACTTTCGTACATAATTTAAGGGATTCTCCACAAACCTCAATTTTTTATTTGGTTACGCTTTCTCTCACTTTACCAAAATGTGATTCTTAATTATTATTATGAATTACTTATAAATTTAGTGTGTATGTTATGAAAAAATAAATAAAGGTTATTTCTTCTTCTTTTTATAGGGAAATTCTTGTATTAAAAGGATTTTTTTTCAATTCCAACTCATTAGAAATCCCAATTTAAGGGAACTTTCCAATTTCTTAACCATTTTTATGTTCACTACATTTTCTATTGTAAGGCATCATGATTTTATAAAATCACACTTATTATCATGAAAAACTATTCTTTTTAATTTATTTTTTATGCCAACAATTATTTTTTCCCTCTTTAATGATTGTTTTATATTTTTTCCTTTATCCTCACTAAAGAGAATTGTTTCTAATGTTTGTTAAAATAAATTTTTACATGTTTTCACATCAATTGGTTGAAACATATCCTGATATATTCATATTTTCCATTATTAATTATTAATTATGATTTAAATCCATTCTTTATTTGAAACCATTAGGATATTTTCTTTGACCACATATTCTATGTGTGTGGTGTATGTATATTTTCACTTTATTTATGATCATCATTCATCAAATATACATATTTCTTATATCATGGATATAATTATTTTCTTATTATTATACCATTTCAATATATAGTGTTGTTATTGAAATGAATCTATGCATGAAGAATGCATTGGACATGTAGTGAAGGGGGGGATCGGTGATAGATAGCCCCTCAATTCTTCGATAGGTCTCACGAGCCAAAATAGTTAGAGAAAATTCCTTCATATTTATTTCCAAATAGAATGAGGTGAGTTTTTAGAAAAAGAAATATATAGTCTTGATGGTATAATGGTTCATGTTCCAGGTTCATGACGTTCAATAGATAATAATTTTATTCATTCAGTATTCATTTATTACATTCCATGAGGTTTTAATAATGAAAAAACATATAGTTGAATTTTCCTTATCAGTGTACTAATGGCAAGCGTTTTTCAATTTATCTACCTTTCCATAATTTCCTTGCATTATTGACTTTTATTAATTTATTATTGTCTTATATAACCCTTACTGAACTTTTTATCTCACCCTTTTATTTGTTTTCATTCCCTAGGTTATGAAGTTGTAATATTTCAATAAGGGACAAGAAGAATTTAATTTAATTTCTTTATGTAATATCTTAAATTAATAATATAATAAGGGATCCTAGTATCTATCTAGTTCTTCAATACTACTAAACTGATTTATCCTTAGTGATGTGATCTCTTGTATCTATGACATTGTAATAAAATGGATACCGACTCTAGGCTACTATGGTCGGATTAGTTATAGTTTGTATCAGAGAATGATTAGTAAAAACCTTTAGAACTATTTGTTATGAACAGATTTGAATTATACTAAACAATTATAATGAATATCTGGTTCAATTATCACAATGATTATGAGTTAATTGAGTGGTAACCCTTATTTAGTGATGGAACGTAATAGATGGAAGGGAATCAATAACCGCAGCCAATGTAAGGATTTCACTAGTGAGGAATTCAAGATAGTTAGTGTTAGATATGAGAAAATTGGGACCATATTGGGATATATTACTTATTTTATGACAAATGAGCCTTCTACTCCTATGTTGGATCATTTCATGTGTAAAAATATTCCATCTTTTAGTGGGAATACTAATCTAGTGGTGGCTAAGTAGTTGATCAAGTCCCATGAAATGTTATTTTTTGGAATTTGGATTTATTGAAAATTAGTATGTAAAAATGGAACTATATTTCCTTGAGAGAGATGCTGATCAATGATGGTTGTTTGTCCAAAATACTAAGGAGGATGATTCATTATAATAAATTTATTGGATTAATTTTAAAGAAACATTCTTAGAAAAATATTTCCCTCATGAGGAAAAAGCTGAAATAAAGAGAAAATTATTTTGTATAATGAAAAAAGAAGAATAAAGTGATGAAATGTGTGAGGATACCTTCACAAGACTATCTAGGTCTAAAATTAATTACATAAATGATTCATAAGACAAGATAGGTCATTTTTTTGAAGGTCTTAAGCCATTTCTAGGAATGACACTAGCCTCAGAAACATTTTCACCATATGATGAAATTATATTAGGTTCCATTAAAATGTAGAATGAATTTTACAGATCCTATATGTTCAGGGAATATAATGAAAAAATATGTCTTTTGATAACCATGGAAAAGGTGAATCATTATAAAATAAGCAGTGAATGATGTAATTTCTATTATGTCGATATTGTGGAAAGAATAATCCTGGAAATTTCTTGAATGGTATGGTACTTTTCAATAAGTTTAGAGAAAAGGTTCATCGAGATAATAACAACTAGGAGAAGAAAAAATGATCTTATTTTTCATGCTTTAATCGTAATGAAATGGATCATTATTCAAATCAATGTCCCATGCATTTGGGGAATCTACTATCGAAGAGACCAAGGGGAGATGTCCAAGATCAATTATTCATAACATCTAGAGAAGATAAAATTAATGATGTGGTGGTATATACATTAATATATTATTCAAATATATACAATGATTTATTTTATTATTCATCACCACACACTTTTATATTTACACAATTTTCGAATAAAATTATACATTTTCATTTTTATTTAATAAGGGAGATATTAGACAAAAATCATAAGGGAAGTATCATTGAAATAATAAATGTGTTGGTGAGTCCCCTTTATAACACAAAAAAATTATTTAGTTGCTACCCTTATCATCATACCCATGTTTTACATTGATATAATCGTATGTATGGATTTATTTTCAAATTATGATGCGAAAATTTATATTAAGAATAATAAAATTTCGATTTTTGAGGATAATATAGAATAAATTATGTTTAGAGAAGAAACCTCACAATCTGATTATTATCTAGATCCACCACTTGTAGAACAATTTAATGAAATTATTGGGGAGGAAGAGAAAAAAATATTTAATGATGAGTAACTTAATATTCAAATTGAGGATTTAAAAAATATGAATGAATACATTGATGTATTTTCTAAGGGATTACATGACCACACCCCATAGCATGAAGTTGAATTTACCATTGATCCAATCCATGATGTAAGAACAATATAAAATACTACCTATAAAATTGAAACTATATAATTAGTGGATATTAAGAAACAACTATAGGATTTGAGCAATAAAGGATTTATTTTCCCTTGTCATTCTCTATGGGGTTCCCCTTTTCACCTTGTTAAGAATAAAAATAGATCCTTGAAGAAGTGTATTGACTATAGAGAAATCGATGCCATTACAATAAATAACAAGTATCATCTACCTTGCATGGATGATTTACTTTATCAACATAACAAAGATCAATATTTTTTGAAGGTGGACCTTTTTTCTAGATGTCGTAAGTTGTATGTTAAGAAGGAAGACATTAAAAAGAAAACATTTTGTACCATGTAATGAAATTTTTAGTTTTCATTAATTCCATTCGGACTGACTAATTCATCATCTATTTTCATGGACCTAATGAAGAGATTATTCAAGGAAACTATTTATATTTTTTGGTATTTATTGAGAATATGTTGGTGTACTCAAAATTCTATAAGGTCCATTATAATGTCTTTAGGATTGTTCTAAATACTCTTAGATGAAAAAAGTTATATGGGAAGTTAAGAAAGTGTGAATTCTATATTCAAACAATGTATTTTCTTATATATATTATTTCTAAGGATAGAATCTCAGTTGATCGTGTGAATACAGAGGCAATCCATTAATGGACTATGCCAATGAAAATAACTAAGGTATATAGTTTTACTAGATTATATGGTTACAATGGGAGTTTCATTCATAATTTTTGTTGATTAGCTAACCCATCATCCAAGCTTACATGTAAATGGGTTAATTTTCTATGTACAAAAGAATTTAGAAAATGCTTCAAATACTTGAATAGATGATAATTCAATGCTCTAATATTTAGTCTTCCGTCAGGTAATGATAGGTTTTTGATATACCATGACACATCAGCGAAAGGACTCGGTTATGTACATATGAAAAATAAAAAACATATTGCATATGTATCAAGGAAGTTGATTACTCACAAAAAAAATTCTCAAACTCATGATCTTGTGTTAGCATCCATAATATATTATCTGAGTATTTGGAGAGACTATCTCTATAATGGAATATTTGAGATATATACAGATCACAATATTTTTAAATACATATTTACATAGAAATAACTCAGGAATAGGAAATATTGATGGCTCATATTACTCAATTATTATGATTGATTAATGCACCACCACCCAAGGATGGAATATAAGGTAGAATATTCCTTAAGTAGGAAAGATGATGTAATTATAATGCATGTGTTGATTGAGAGAGATCCTATGTTAATGGATTTAGTAAGGATGGATATTATAATTGTCATGGATGGGGAAAACATTTCCTGTTTTCAAATGAATAATAAACCACATTTAATAGAGAATATGAAAAGATTTCAATTTGATGATGATAATTTTCAAAATAAATTAAATCTATTAAGGATTGAAGATTTGAAGACTTCATTTATGAGGATAGAATTATTAAATTTTGAAATAGGTTATCTGTTCCAATAATACCTATGCTTAACATGGATCTATTAGATGATTGTAATTTCTCAAACTTCTATATACAACCTAGATGTACCAAGATGTATAGAGATATAAAGGAGCATTTTTTGAGGGATAATATGATGTGGGAAATTAATGACTACGTTTTATGATACTTATCTTTTCAAAACATTAAGGCTGAGATACAAAATATTATATGATTCAAACTATCTATAACCTTTCCCATGTAAAAGTGGGTGGTCATTACGATGATCTTTATCATAGGACTACCACCAATGACTAATGAAATATGGTTTATTATGATATAAAATCAGCACAAGTTCTTTTTATAAGAGAATATTTACCTCATAAACTCTTATAAATACTCTATATTAATTAATTTGTAAGATATCATGGTTCACCTCTATCAATTGTGTCTAATCAAAACTCCCTGATTTACATAAAAAATCAGGATGAGTCTTCAAAATTCATTGAATATTTGGCTTCATTTGAGTGTTTCATATCACCCTCAAACTAATGGATACTATAAATAGACTATTAAAACATTAGAATACATGTTGATATTTTTCTCACTTGACTTTCACAGTATATGGGATATTAATTTACCTTTGGTGGAATTTTTCTATGAAAATAGTTTCCATTATAGTGTTCAAATGGTTTCATATGAAGCATTATATGGAAAGAGATGATGAAATCCAACTTGTTGGAATGGTTTTAGTGAGAGAAAACATATAGGCCCATAACATATTTATGAGTCAAAGATAAAGGTAAATACTATTCATTATCATATCAAAGTGGATAAAGGTTGGAAAAAGTGTTATGCTGACAACCGAAGAAGGGATTTGGAATTTCATGGGGTAGATCATGCCTTTCTAAATGCTTCACCATGGATGGGTTTCATAAGGTGTGGTAAGAAAGGTTAAATCACCAAATTGTATATTTGAACATTTGAAATTATGGAATGAATTGGATCTGTAGCGTACCAATTAGAAATTCACCCAAGTCTCTCAAAAGTTCATGAACTGTTCCACATATCATAGTTAAATATATTCATGCCCGACCCAATGCTTGTACTCGCCTACAGCGAAATAGAACGGGTATATTATTTTACTTATTGTGAAGAGCTTATTGATATTCTTGACATATGAGAATAATTATTTTGAAAATGGATGACTTTACTGGTAAAAGATTATTAGAGAAAACATAAAATGGAATAATAAATATTGGAACTTAAATATGATAAATAGAAAAACCTACCACATCTATTTATAGGGAAATATTAATGAAAATTTTCATGCAAAAGGTTTCTGAAGGATGAACAAATATAACACCGTTAGATTTTATGTTCTATATCCTCTTAAAGAAATTCAATTATTTTTATAGCTTATATTACACAAAAAAAGTATTTTATATAGTATAAATAATATGAAATATATTAGATAACAAAAAACTATAATTATAAATGAAGAATGAATGAAATAAAATTCCTTTTATAGAAATTAAGGAACATATATCAATGAAATAGTAACATGACCTTTTGAATTGTAATAAGACCCATTGAAATATTAATTATGAAAATAGAATAGTAACCTCATCTATTAAATTATAAATAAAATTTAGGTATATTATAAATGAAAATATTATATAATTATATCATTGCATAAATAAATATTTTAAAATTGATAAATTATGTGTTGCTATTTTTATAAAACATAAACATTTAATTAAAATTAAATTATTAATATAATAATTTAAATGAATATTTATTTTCATAAATTATAATTATAAATTAATGTTTTTATTCTTATTATTATATGATAATTCTATGATACATTAATTAATTTTTCAATGTGTTATAACATCAGTTATTATTTTAATATTAGTATTTTCCAATTAAAGGATGGTTTTTATTAAAAATGAAAATTTTCAAAATAATAAAATTATTTTCACAAAAATGGAGTTTAGTTTTAAATTCTAAATTTCATAAAATTTTTAGGTTTAATATTTAGTATTTTTTAAAAATACATTATTTTTTGTGAATATTGAAATATTTTAATTTATGGAATATATACAATAAGTTAAATACACTATTCATTGAGTCATTAATAATGTAAGCTCCAAAATCTAAAACTATCTTTATATGTTTACTATTTCAATTAATGTAATTATAAATATTTATTTTCTTGATCCAAAATAATAAACTAATGAATAGTATAATAAAAAACACCCCTCTCATCTACTATAAATACAACCCCCACCACCTATACTCCTCACACCAAATAATCCTATTAGATTATCCAATTTCTACCTAATACTATTGACAAGACTCTTCCCCACATACCAGAGCCCTTGGTCTCACCATAAGTCTAATCCAAAGCCCATTAAGTAGGTTCTCAAATAGAATAATTCAAGAGGTAAAACCCTCAATCATTCTCTTTCAATTTCATTCAATTTCATTTCTTTTCTTACACTTGTCTCAAATACTCTATATAAAAATGAGTTATAACTCCATAATATTATATATAATGGAATTTTATTTATTTTTAATTAAAAATCCACAATCAATCTTCTTATCCTATGTCTTTTATTCAAAAATGAAAATATCATCCTTGATGTGCCAATTTACCACCATCATAAACAATGTATTTTCCTTTTCCATTACCGTATTCAAGGATGGTCATAAATACATTATTATGTTTAAATAAGAATTTTATTAAACATTATATAATTAATATACTATTCTATATCTTTTATATATACATAATATAAATTAACAAAACAAAACTAGTTTGTGATAATCGAAAACTCATCAAAACAAACTAACTTTCATCATTAATGTTTTATATAATGAATCATCCATGTATCTAGAGAAATGATAAAGAAGAACATTTAATATTATTTAATTTCATTAATAACATATAATATCAATTATTATGTATTAATCCCATTTTATATGAACCCTTATACATGTATACAAGTGAATCAATCCTGAAACCCAAGTAAACGAACATTCCCACACAACACAGTTGTATCATATAACTCATCAAAAAGGCCATAAATGAACATTATAAAATTATTATGAAACAAATAATTTTTTTATAGTTTCTTCATTAAATTATTAATTAATTTAATAACATAATCCTGGACATTATGTGAATGTTCAGAACACTTTCAGACATAAGGTAAAAGATTCTCCCCGAACCTCCATTTTGAGTTGGGTTACATTTCTCTATCTTTACCCGAATTGCATTATTAATTATTCAAATGTACTCCTACAAAATTATATATCAATATTTTAAAAATATTTTCATAGTTCAATTATTCTTACCTTGATGGGTAAATGCTTGTTTTATATGGTTTTTTTTCAATTCCCCCTTTAACTAAGCAAGATTTACGGGAACATTCCAATTTCTTACCCTTTTTCAAGTGCACTTCATATTATATTGTAATCCACCAATATTTTTATAAAATAAATATTATTTTCAATAAAAATTATCTATTTTAATTTCTGGTTTCATGCTAAATATTACACCTTTTCCCACTTTAGTGACTCTTTTATATTTTCCCTTGAATCTCACTAAAGAGACACTTTTATAATGTTTCTTAAAAAGTATTTTTACATGTTTTCACATCAGTTTGACATCCCTTAACATGATATATTCCTATTTTACCTTATTAATCTATGTATAATTTAATTCAATTATTTATGGAAACCATTTTCATATTCCCTTTGACCATTTATTGTTTATTTTTGGTGTAGGTATATTTCCATTTTATTTATTACCATCATACATTAAATATATATATTTCATATATCATGGATATGATTATTATCTTATCCATATAAAATTTTTATATATAGTGTTGTTATTAAATTTAATCAATGTATGAATAATTATTTGGAATTACAGTGATAGGTGGGGTCCAGTTACTGATAGCCCCTCAATGTATTAACATGTCTCTTGAGACAAAATAGTGTGTGAAAACCATTCATGTTTTCTTCAAAATAGAATCAAAAAGGTTTTCAACCATAGATATAAAATATATTGATGGTATTATATTTCATTTACAATATACATGTTATTCAATAATTATGAATATCATTCATTCAATGTTTTGTTATTACTTTCTATGTGGTTTTAATAATGATTAAAATTGATGTTTCATATTCATTCTTATTGTTTTAATGGCCTCTATTTGTCAAATTATTATATATTCTATAATATTTATGTCGTATTGATTTTTTTATTTATTATTTCCTCATTAAACCCTTATTGATCATTTTAGCTCACCCTTTTATATTTGTTTTCCTTCCCCATGTTGTAAAGATGAAATCATTGAATATGTTAAAGGACGTAGTTTATTTTAATATTTTATGTTCTATAATTAATTACTAATGTAATAAAGGAACCATGTATGTATCTTTTACTTCAATGAAACTACATTGATTGATCCTTTGTGAGGTTCACATTTGTATCTATGCCATTATAATAAATAGACCATCTCTTTTATTTTACTGAGTTCAGGGTCGTTACATATATCCTTATTCACCAATTCCCATAACCTTCCACAATAACTGATGAAATGTTACCTATTTTTTATTTTGCACTCAATTTTAAAATCTCTTTAACAAAATTAATTTATAGATATTATCAATATTTTTAGGCATTGTTGTGTTTTTATTGAGTACATTAAATATTTTTCAATTTTCTGATTTTGGTGATAAGAATAAATCTGGGATATAATCTGGAATTCCATGTGTTTTAGGATAATTATTTTTTAATCAATGTTTTATCAACATTCTTATATGTGTGTTTCAAAAACAAAAGTGTTTAGTTGTAATGGACTCTGAAACAATGCCTTCCCACTATCCCATCACCTACCAGACCCACAAAAACATAGAATTTGATTCAGGTACAAGATTTTTTTTAAAAAATCTCCCAATAACCACTTTTTAAACCCTCTTCCTCTCAATGTCACCCAGATCAAAAGTATAGACATAATATCTTTAAACATCCATAATATTAAACTCTATAAACCATATGAGTAATGATCAACCACATTCCATGGATCGAACATATAAAACCAACCCTAATAAGCCAACCAACTAAAAGTAGAACTAACTATGAGCCTCCAATCTAGTTGACCATTCCCTTTTTCTAACTAATCCATTGAAATCCAAAAGAACATATTCACAAACATGAAATCCCAAGAAAATTTCTTACTATGAACCTTATTTGTCAAAAAAATCAAGCCTAATATATCATCTATTGAAACATAAAATCGATATACCCTTAACACCAAATTACATCAGCATTAATATCTTGAACCACTATCCTAGAAACCACATAACTGTTCTTCACTACTATGTTATGATAGTGTATATCAATCCCTCTCCCCAGGTATTTACTCGACAAAGCCATGTTTCATCTCGATTATGAATTGAAGATAACCCCAAACATGAATATATGTCATTTAGATACTTTTGTTTTGTTTATTAGGAAATATTAATGACATAATATACCTAAAAGCTCCCCTTAAACATTATTGGGGTTTTTATACTTTCTCATTCAATGTGTTTGATTTATCTTCTCAGAGAAATCAGATTGGAAGCCACATATGGAGTTAGAGGAATGATCACTTAACATAGAAAATGTACTAAATTTTTTTATAGATGATCAAGTCATAAATAATCCAATTTGAAATCCCAAAGAAAATCCTACCCAATGAAATGTTTTTAGAGTTACATTTTCCATAATTCTTCAAATAAGTCAACGAATGAGCATAACATATATGAACCCGAACCCGAAACATGGGTTCACCCTTTTACAATATATTTTCAATTTTTTATTAAATAAATTATAATAAATACACAACATTAAATATAATAGAGGACCTTTTCTTTTCTAGGTTCTAGAAAATTAGATACACTCTTTACATTGCAACAAAATAAAAAAATTAAAAACAATTCTTTTTCAGTGTATTGGTTCCACAATAGAGTTTCAACGCAGCAGGTTTTCTAATCATGTAAAAGTAATTTTATTTTGCCGGGTGAGCATAAAATGCCCCATAAGGGGTTTTCAAAGAACCTGATAAATTATTTTTAAAAATTTCTTGAAAATTTTAGAGATACTTAAAAATATATTTTCACAAATAACTTTAGAAAACCAGTATTTTATCAAATTAGTGATAGCATAAATTCTGTTGAGGATTCTCATTTGAAAAATAATAATTTCCTATTGATCATTGATGATACATAGAAGTACATGTCTAAAATCCATACATAAGGCCACATGTCTTATCTCATACTTACAGGTTTACTCCCTATAAAGTCAATTAATTCACGAGTTCCAATTTTCGCAAATAAAAGTGTATATAAAATTTTACAAGGATAACTTATTTCAAATAAAAGTGAACGGTTATCTAAATTTAAACTATTTATACCTAAATACATAAATACATGTATATATATACCACTATATATATACTTATATATGTATATATATAAAACATTGAAAACCATGATAATTTCAATTAAACATAGGTTCTTAAGAATATTATTAAGTCAAATGAACCCATATCATGTTAATATATAAAAATAATAAAAACACTGGACTATACATGTGTGTATATACGTATGTATCTATATACATACAATTACTTGTTTAGAAATCCATACATTATAATAAAAAACATAATATTGAAACTATAATTTTTTAGGGAAAGATTATTTAAAAGAAGAAGGATTATCATATGTGAAATTCAGATTAAGAAGATATAGTTTTACACACACACACACGTATATATATATATATATCTTTTATATACATATATGCTTTCATAATTAAAAGAAAGTAATAAAATTCCATTAATTGTTTCAGATTAAGTGAGTGTTGTTGGTTTCAAGAACCAAGGGAGAGAGAACTTGAAATTGAGAAATTCGGGTGTTATCAGGTTCACAAAGAGGGGTATAAATAGAATAATATGAATTTTGTTATTTAATCAAAACATGGTCGATGTGGGCCAAGGTTTAGAAAACTATAAAGAAGTAGGTAAACCCAGTGGTGGGTATTTGTAGGCTCTACGCGATACCTTGATTAGCAGATAAGATAACCTTTATTATTATTTTATTTTAATTATGTTTTGAATTTTTATATTGATTTTCTATCTCTCTTTTAAACCCACATGATTCCGTATTTCATTATTATCGTTATTTTGTCAAAGTTAAACATTATATTAAATTATATTATCATGTTGCTATTTACTTTTTCTCTCAATAATGAATCCTTCATTTTTACACCTCCCATAAATTATTATCATTTTTTAAGTTGTTTTGTTCATTTTTTTGACTCAATTTATACTTTTTTAGTAACAAAAAAACACATTTTTTTATATATATATAATGATAGCATTATATATATATATAAATATAAGTATATATATATATATTTCATTTTATTGATATAAATAATTAAAATTATATATATTATTGAAAACATAAACATGAATTTCGCTTTTATATATTTAAAATCATTTATTTGATATATTATATTTATTTATAATATAATAAAATATCATAAAATAATTTCATGTTATTATATTATATTTTCTTTTAAATAATTATACTCCACGCACAAAATTATGTGTGTGTTAGTTTACAACAATTGTTATTATAAAATATTATTATTGGTTAAAGAATACACATAATTATCTGTGTTGACACATTACCTGTAATTTTTTATTATCTCATTTATTGTTAAAGTTATATTTACTTTTATTATTATATATCTGTATATTTTTTATTTAATTTTTTATCCTATTGTTCTTTTCATATGCCAACATTTTCATTACCTCTATTTAGTCAACAAATCAATCATTTCACTTTTGTCATGTCATAAGTATTTTTACAATAACATATGATTATATATGATTTAACATTTTTTAAATTGTTTAACATATTAATTTTATTTTAAAAAAATGTGTAACTATATATATATATATTCATTTGTTTAATTTACCAATTTTGACATTTTTTAAAAAACTCAAATATATTTATGTGTTCTTTGTAAAAAAAATTATTACATATATTTATAATTTTTAAATATATAATCATATGCTTTAATTAATTATAATTTATAAATATATGCTATATATATGTTATTTGTAAAATAATAATAATATGTATTTATAAATTATAAATTTTATAAAAATATAATAGAATTTATTTTTATAAAATTTATCATAGTAATTAATTTTTAAAAGTAATGTAATCATAATTAATAATCCATAACTAATAATTGTATTTCAATATATATATTTAAATATATCATAATTTTGTAAATCAAAACATATTAAAAAAAATTAATTTTATTTTTATATAGATTTTAAAGTATTAATATTAATAAAATTTTATAAACACTTAGTTTCATTAATTAAAAACATTATTTTATTAAATGATTATTTAACATTTTAAAATATTTTGGGTGTTACATTCTTCCCCCTTAAAAATAATTGCATCCTCGCAATTCATTCATAAAACTCTAGATAAAAATAATTTTTTTTTTCATCAGAATTAAAAAAAACATAAACCAATAAACTTATATATTATACTAACAATATCTAATCTCCACAATTTTCTAGAACATTCCTCTGATTCCAATTATAAGGACCCGTACCTGAAACACAGGTTTAGCCGTTTACAAATGCTGTGCAATTTTTTTATTAAATAAATTAGAATAAATACACCCCATTAAATAAAACAGAGGGAATTTTATGGACTAGGTTCTAGAAAATTAGATACATGAATTACATTTCTACAATGTACAAAAATTAAAAACAATTATTCTTCAGTATATTTCTTTAATAACCGAGTTTCAATGCATCAAATTTCCTAAACCTATAGAAGTAATTATAATACATTGGGTGAGAATAAAATGAAAAGTAAGGGGTTTTCAAAACAACTAATAAATTCTTTTAAAAAATTTATTGATATTTTTATTAACATGCTTAAGAACATATTTTCACAAATACCTTTACACAACTAGTATTTTACAAAAATATTGATAGCTGAAATTCATTGTGGGATCTCCTTTGAAAAATAATAATTTTATATGGGTCATTGATGATATTTAGTAGTACATGACTAAAATACATTCATAAGTCTATAGTTTTTACCTTATACTAATAGGTTCACTCCCCATAAAATCACTTAATTCCTGAGGTCCAATTTTCGAAAACATTTTCCAATGGATCTGCCTTTCTCTTATTTGTCCCAAAACATTTCCAAAATACTTACATAGTTTTAATTCTATCAAATGAGTGTCATAAATACAATCCATAAAGTGTCTAAAATCATTTTGGGGGAATCCTATTCTTGAAAACCCTTTTATTAATCAAGAACCATAGTTCATAGAAACTTGTATTAAATGCATGCTTCATATCATATTGTTGATAATGTTGTGAATGATCTAGTTGATGACCCTAACTATTCATCTATGTCACAAAAGGTGGCACATATGCATGTGTGCACATGAAATGATAACTGGTTCCATATTTCCACATAAAATGATAAGTTTTTTCCCATTTAAATTATGTAATCAAAGTGTATATAAGATTTTAAAATGATAACTTGTTTCATAGAAATGAGAATGATTATCAAAAATTTATATTTTTATACCTAAATTCATATATACATGTATATATATACCACTATATATATTTACTTACATATGTATATATAACAAACTTTTAAACTCGGGATAATTTCAACTAAACATGGGATCTTAAAAATATGGTTAAGTCAAAAGAACCCATATCAAGTTTATATTTAAAAATACTAAAATCTTTGGACTATATATGCCTGTATATATGTATGTATATATATATATACAATTCCTGTTTAGAAATCCATAATTTATCATCAAAAACATACTATTAAATCTATAAGTTTTTTTTTGAATGATTATTTAAAACACACACACACACATATTTAAAATCTACTAGAATTTTGGATATTTGTGACATGATATTTGTGAGAGGATCCTATCGCAAAAATTATTTTGCGACAGAGTCCCATAAAAAATATCCCATTTAGAAAAATGGCATCACAACAAGTATTTTTTGTGATGGGTCCATAGAAAAAAATACTACTTGCGATGGGAAGCGGACTCATTGAAAATAGATGTCTGATCAAATACATTATATATACAAGAACCTTTAGTGATGGTCCGGTCGCAAATAGCTTATATGTTATAAATCTTTTGTGACAGTCCTGTCGTAAGAAAGTTATTGCAACGATAAATCAACCCATCACAAAAACATTTAAAAATTATATATATATATATATATATATATAATCTTTTTGTCATGGGCCCCATCGCAAAAACCCCAGTCACAAATAAATAATAAAATAAAAAATATTGATATTGATATTATTAAAATAATAAAAATTAAAAAATATTAAAATTTCAACATTTGAAAAAACTTAATAAAATAATAAAATAATATAATTATGATTAATGAAAAAAATAATTTTAAAACTATTAAAATAATTAAAAAAATAAAAAATATTAACATTATCAATATTTATAAAAAATATATAAATAAAAATTTATTATTATTATTATTATTATTAAAATAAACAAACATTAAAAAATATAATAATAATAATAAATATTAAAATATTAAAATATTAAAAAAAGTTCAATATTCACACCAATATAAAAGACCAAAACTTTAAATAGTTCATATTACAACAAATGTTCAATTAAAATTTTTTTAACAGAATAAAAAATTAATTAGGGGGATAATATTTTGGAGGAGTTGGTGGAGCTAGTGGAGATGGTGGAGGAAACTCCATCCATAACCTACGAGTCAGATGACGAATGTACTTTATATGATCGTGTTGCTGCTGCTGCTATCGACACATGTCCTCCTCATGCTGTTGCAGCTACTGCTGTTGCCATCAACACATGTCCTCCTCTTACTGTTGTTTCCATCGATGCATGTCCTTTTGGGGGTGATATTGTTGCTGATGAATCTCTTCCTAATACTTCCACAAACTCTCTATAAGCTCAATTTGAGCTCGGAACTGCTCCTGATACTATGATCCAGAAGATGATGCCTCTCCACAAACATCTCTCGAGCATGAAACTTACATTACAGAAGTACCATAATAAGTCCCATGAGTCAAATTAGAGTTTATACCATCTACTCAGCCCTTCTCGACGGCATACTAGGTCACCTACATCCATGCCGCCTCATCGAAATGGTGGGCACTAGTCTGATTAGCCTTCTCGGCCCGACTCTCATCCCATTTTTTAGATTTCATGGCCTCCTATGACTCCTTCAGTTAATATTTAAAATTTAAATAGTTAAAATATTATATGAAGTTAATTATCAGACATAAAATGAAATAATACTGAACACAATCTGATGTTGGCGATCAAATCTAATCTCTCTAGTGGCTGGATCACTGTACATCCTCCAATAATCGTCTTACTCCATTATATCATGATGCTCAACTACCTAACATAATATAAAATAAACTATTTATATATAATGTTATATAAAATATTAAAAAATGATACTTACCAGATTCTCTCTTTGCGTACTGAATATACGAATACCATCTCGATGTGTCATCTCCCGTCTCCCCTGGTTTTACCAGCCCAATAAAGATCTCCTTTGAAATCCACCACTCAACCAATGTTAACATAATCCATCCCAAACATGGGATGAAATGTATTTTGTTCGGTGGGCTCTATATGACTCATCAAATATTGTCACACTTGATTTCTTAATGGTTGTCCTTCTCAACATGTGGAAAAACTGACAGAAATGCTCACACATAGACACCTCCCATGCCTAGTGGATAGCGTCACGCATGCTATCATCGATGGGATACCATAAACCATACAAATAATTTATTATATGATGTTATTTTTTAATAATTTTCTTAATAAATTTTATTTATTTTTGTACCAGCCAATGATTGAATATTACAAGCCTCACATCAATGGGAATATGTTCTTATGTGATCTATGGTTGACAGAAATAATTTCCTAAGATAGCGCTCCCCTATCCAACCGTTACATGTGAAAAATTGGGAAAAAATAATAAATAATCAAACAATTACTATATAAATAAATTAATGAAAGAAAACTAAAATAAACAGGTTATCATACCCCCACATGAATACATCTAAACCAAGATGTGGATGCCACTTGGGGATAGGGTTAGGAATCATAAGTCGTGCAAGACCACACCCCCTCTGTGTACCCCTTGAACCTCCAATAGTGTGAGGGTCAGATGATCCCAAATCATACTCATCCAAGGGTATCTCAGCCACCTACAACTCATGAAGTAGATTAGGGTCCATCTAAAACACAAAATTATTTTTGTTAGTAGATTGTTGAAAATAACTATTACTTGTAGATATATATTAGTTATGATTATAAAAATAATTTAACTATGTCAATGTTCACCTTCATCATTATCTTCAAACATGATGATGTTAATGTCATCATATTCATCATCGGTGTCATCAATATCGATATGAGATTCAGGTTCATCATCTCTTTTCATTTATAATTAATTTGAAACATCATTAACATCATTGTTACCACCGACCATTAATTGTGGGCTGTCATTATCGATATTCATGTCAATTTGTGAAAAGGATGAATTTTGAGTAGTCTCTTGAAAAATTTCAATTCATTGTACTTCATTAGAACCAAGTTCAGTTTGAGGAAACTTATTTTCCTGAGATTTTATTTTTATTATGCTCCACTAATCACTCAGGTATCTTGAATAAGCACATTACTTTTCATAATATATTTGATATTCTTGTTGAGCCAGTAATAATGGTTCATTTACTACACGAAGACTTTTATATTTAATATCAACGATTCCATGAATTAGATGAACACGTAAGCCTCTCTCAGTATCTAACCACTAGTATTTAAACATTGTTATGTAATTTTCCCTTAGATAACATAGTTCAATAATTTCATCAGGTATGCCATAAAAGACAACTTCAGTTTCTCTATGATGTGATCCTCTCAAGAAAACGCCACTGTTAATTGTTATTTTATTCCCCATATGCATGTGTATGAAATCGAAAACCATTCACCACATATGCATTGTTTTATTTAACCATTTTGGATGGTGGGATACTCAATATACACAGTTTCTTATCAAATTTATCAGCATGATGAGACAGCTAAAAATTTGTAAAACAATTATCAATATAAAAATTATTAAAATGAATTGATATGGTAAACCCTCAATAATTTATTTTACCAGTTTTTGAAACCACTGAGAATTTTTTTTCTGTAGAAGATCTTCAAGAGCAGCTACTGTAATTTCATGAAAATGTTTCTTGATATCATTATCATATAAACTACAAATAAAATATATTTACTTACTGTAACATAAATTATAGAATAAGTGGTAGAATCACTCACAGTACAAATGATGTCATTTCTTCATAGCTGAGCAGTACATATGTATGAGCTCTGTGATGTTCAGTATCTGAAAGTCATCATTCATGAATTCCACCGAAGCCAAGCTATGGCTGATTAAAAACTGATACTTTACTGTCTATTTTATCAACATAATTTCCCCCGTTTTTTCCCATGCAGTTGTGTTTTTAAGGATATTCAGGTTCAAAATAATCAGAGCAGGAAAAATCAATTTCCTCTTACAAATAGGCTTCATTAATTGAGCCTTCAACTGATGCTTTGTTACATACTTTTTTATTCACATTCTACATGCATCTCTCAAATTGGAACATCCATCAAAACTATACCAGACCTATACATTTATCTTCACATGTAAAATTTAATATCAAATGTTTAATTGAGTCAAAGAAATATAACGAGATGATTTTTCTAGATTATATATAATGACAACAACATCTTCTTCCAGTTTACTTAGTGTATCATAGTCTATTTCCAGTGCACAAATATCTCAAAAAATTGTTATATGTATGTTATCAAATCCCAAATCCTAGAATTAAACAAACCTTTAAATACAATCAATATAATTCATTCCATTACAACATGACAATCATGGATTTTTAATCTAGTAATATGACCATTCTTAACACATCATCCTAAATTGGAACCATAGCCATATGGAAGTCTCAAATATACAATCCAATCACAAAACAATAAGTGACTCTATTTGGACAGTGTATAAGTATTTTTTGGTTTCATTAACCTATGTGATCTGACATTTTAAAATAGTTCAAGTTCAGGTAGTCTGCAAATTTTTTCAAGATCTAATCATGCCATTACATTATCTATGGTCTTACATGGGTATCCAAAAATATATGAAATAAAATATCAAAATAGTTTTTCACAATATGCATTAAATCCAACATGTGGAAGACCTTCAAATCAGACCAATACGGAAGATCCCAAGAAATGCTCTGTTTTCTCCAATTATTCTCTTTCCCAAAGCCATGAATTTTTTGTTGGTTTACTGTCGGCCCAAATGTTATGGGAGGTAATGAAAATAAAATTTATTTTAAGTATGTACCTAAGATAATTTTTGGAGGTTCATCCCTTTCAATTAGGCCTTTTCTATAATGATATTTTTTTCTTTGAAAAAGGATGATTGGTTGGAAGAAATCTAGGGTGATAGTCATAATAGAAAGGTTTTTTTCTATTGAGAAGCATAAAGGAGTTTTTCCTTTCAAAATGTAATTACATGATTTTGGACCATGTGTACACTATCCAGATAACAATCCATATGTCGAGAAGTCACTAATCATCCACATCAATGTTGGATTTAATAGAAAATGTTGTTTCATAGAAACATCATATGTACTAACACCATTACTCCAAAATGAATTTATCTAATCAATCAATGGTATCAAAAACACATCAATATTATTTTTCGGATGTCCTGGATAAATAATGTATAAAAGATATAGGTCTCCATCATCAACACCCGTGTAGGTAAATTGTACAGAGTTATAAAAATAGTCCAACATGAATACTGACAACCATAAGAACCAAACGGATTGAAACCATCAGCAGAAAGATCCAATTGCACGTTTTGGGATTCTAAAGCAGAAGACAGATGCAGTTAGTCAAAATGTTTCGATGAATCACCATCAGATAGATGATTCAAGATTTTATCATTTGAAATCTTGGTTTTGTGCCGAGACATCATTGACGCTATGCTCTATGATATAAAAAAATGCTTTAACCTTGGTGTAAGGGGGAAATATATCAACAGTTTCAGAGGTATCGATACAGACTTCCCCAGTTGAGCTTCTTTATACATCGGTTTTCCAAATGTGGGACAACTATCCAATGACTCACATTAACTAGAATATAAGATGTAATCGTTTGCACAAACATGAATCTTTTGATAAATAAGGCCCACATTAAGAACACACCTCTTTCTCTCATAATAATTTATAGGTAACACATTTTATTTCGGTAACAATTTTTAACCAAAGAAAATATTAGAGCAAAATAGTTATTTAACATTTTATTATCTGATTTAATAGCCATAAATTTGTCAACCACTTCTAATTTAATTATCTTGCAACCACTATATAATGAATATTAAATAGACCTCAATAACTCATAAAATTCAGATATTTCCAACTGAGAAGTTAAATCGATAGTATCATGAGTTTCATTTTGTTGATCAAATGGACCTGAAACATCCTGTTCTAAATTTGGAAACCGTGATTGATCCGGAATCAAGTTATTATTATCTTCTATGGAACTCGTTTCATAGTTTTGATACCAAAAAACATAATTTGGTTGAAAACCAAACCGCCAGAGATATCCCCCAACAATGTTAAATGAGTCAAATGTTATCAAAGAACATTTTTTACAAGAAAACTTAATTGTACATTCTGAAACATAATTCTGGTTTTGATGTTGCAAATGTTAAGAAATATCCAATACCCACAATATATATTAGATTTAAACCAGAACCGTTTGGATTTCTACACCGATTTATCCAAGCGCGATCATCTAAGAATGACTGTTGTCGACTTCCTTATTCCATATTTTTCTCCAAAAAAAAAAATCATTACTATTTTGGAATAATTTGAAATTAGAAAAAACACTATCATAAAAAAAAGATAAATAATTACAACTACTTAATAATTACCATTAATTATAGGCGACACAATTTCCAGTGGATTGACGGCTACTATTTTTCCTGAAGGCACATCTACTTGCAGCTTTCTCACTCTGAACTCACAATGAAGAATCTGCTTAGAGGTACGCTTATTCATTCTCGTACATATGAGAATGCATAAGCCTACCTCTGAGCTGTTTCTTTTTTCTGACATCAGTGTGACAAAGATGCAAGTAAATGAGCCGTCACACAAAAGATCCCCCTTTTGTCGATGAATCTTTTTCTTGAAACTTTCACTTCCTGAAAACATTATAAAAAATGTGGTCCTACGAATTCATATTCAAGCTTGTGAATATGAGATTTGATATGCATAAGTAGAAGCATATTTTTCATAATGTTTTGAGTCGGTGAGGGTTTAAAGGAGAAGAGTCATCGAGCAAAAGGAGTGTCGTCAATCCACTGAAAATTGATCTAAGTTATTACAATTTATTACAATTGATTGTATTGCTAATTATGGCTAATTATTTTTAATTATCGCAAATTATTGCAAATTATTTCAAATTATTGCTGTTTATTTATATTTATTTATATTTATTTTTATTTATTACTATTTATTCCTATTTATTTATATTTAATGCTATTTATTTCTATTTATTTCTAATTATTGCTAATTATTGCTAATTATTTCATGTTATTGCTATTTATTTCTAATTATTATTATTTATTACTAATTTTATCAATTTATTGCTATTTATTTCTATTTATTGGTATTTATTGCTAATTATTTCTAATCATTGCTATTTATTGCTATTAATTTCTATTAATTTCATTTTATTATTATTTATTGTTATTTATTGCTATTTATTGCTAAATATGGCTAATTATTGATAATTATTACTAATTATTTCTAATTATTGCTAATTATTGCTAATTATTTCTATTTATTGTTATTTATTGCTATTTATTGCTATTTATTGCGATTTATTGCTATTTATTGCTATTTGTTAAAAATTCTTGAAATTTATTACCATTTATTGAAATTTATTGAAATTTATTGCCATTTATTGCTATTTGTTGAAATTTATTGCCACTAATTTCAAATTATTACGAATTATAATGAATTAGTATAAATTATTAATATTTAGTATTATTTATTAATAATTAATACTAATTAATACTAATTAATACTATTTATTACTATTTATTTCTATTTATTACTATTTATTACTATTTATTATAAATTAATACAATTTATTATTTTTATTACTAATTATTCTTAACTATTACTAGTAATTACTAATTATTACCAATTATTACTAATTATTAAAAATTATTACTAATTATTACTAATTATTACTAATTATTACTATTTATTACTATTTATTACTATTTATTACTATTTATTACTATTTATTATAGTTTATTAGTATTTATTAGTATTTATAAGTATTTATAAGTACTTATTTGTATTTATTTGTATTTATTACTTTTTATTAGTATTAATTTCTATTTATTAGTATTTATTAGTATTTATTTTTATTGAATAGTATTTATTTATATTTGTTGCTATTTATTTCTATTTATTAGAATTTATTTATTTTTATTTCTATTTACTACTATTTATTACAAATTATTACTAACTATTACTATTTATTAGTAACTATTACTAACTATTACTAATTATTACTAATTATTACTAATTATTAGTATTTATTAGTATTTAGTTCTATTTGTTACTAATTATTACAATTTCTTACGATTTATTACTAATTATTACTATTTAATATTAATTATTACTAATTATTACTAATTACTACTAATTATTACTAATTATGACTTTTTGTTACAATTTATTACTATTTATTACTATTTATTACTATTTATTACTATTTATTTCAATTTGTTATTATTTATTACTATTTATTACTATTTATTATTATTTATTACTATTTATTAATATTTATTACTATTTATTAGTGTTTATTAGTATTTATTATTATTTATTAGTATTTACTTCTATTTATTAGTGTTAATTTTTCATTATTTTCATTTATCACCAATTATTACTAATTATTACAATTTATTTCTATTTATTATTATTTATTAATATTGATTAGTATTTATTAATATTTATTAGTATTTATTAGTATTTATTAGTATTTATTAAGATTTATTAGAAATTATTAAAAATTATTACTATTTATTAATAATTATTACTAATTTTAGTATTTATTAGTATTTATTAGTATTTGATACTATTTATTAGTATTTATCTATATTTATTACTATTTATTAGTATTTATTACTAATTGATAGTATTTATTAATAACTATTAGTATTTATTAATATTTATTACAATTTATTAGTATTTATTAGTACTTATTAATATTTATTTGTATTTTTTAGTATTTATTACTAGTTATTACTAATTTAAAATATTTATTACTATTTTTAAATATTTATTAATATTTTTTTTCTAATTATTACAGTTTATTTGAAATTATTACTAATTAGTGTTCGTAACTATTAATTACTACAAAATACAGGTACTAATTACCAATTACAGTTAATTATTTATCTACATTACTAATTATCGTTAATAATTATTAATTTTTACTAATTACAAAGAATTTGTTATAATATTTTAATTTTGTTAATTATAAATAAATACCGATGACAAAACAATTTAAATCTAACTTGATTACAACTAATCAACAATAATTAATATTAATATAAAAAAGAAAATAAAGAATATATTAAATGAAACATAAATACATTTAATCTTGATCTCTTATAATTGTAGGCGACTTCACAACTTCTTCTTAAAAAAAGATAACTCTCAAAAAATTTCACAGTAAAATTAGAGTTTATAGTAGCAGAGGAACATTAATTTTCAGTGGAGAGAAGAAAAAACAGAGGGGGTATATATAGGTTAGATTAGTTGCGACGAGATTATCATCGCTAATAGTAATTTCTGTGATGGGACCCCTCAGAAATACCTTCGGCTGCATTATTTACCGTAAGAAATTAAAAGGGTATTTGTGACGGGGTTCATCGCAAAAATTGACCTCCCGGCACACTTTTTGTGACAGGACAACATCTTATTGAAAATAGTTTTTATCGATGCCGATTTTTTGCGACGGGTCCCCTTGCAAATACCCTCCGAGGGGTCGAACTTTTTGTGATGGGGGATCCCCCCTTCACAACTAGGTCTTACCGCCTCACAACATTTGTGACAGGTTGTGCCAAACCGTCGCAAATATCCTTTCATGCGGATTGGCGTGCAAACCGCGCCAATCCACGCATAAATTTTGGCGACGGGGTGCCTATTCCCGTCGCAAATAACCCCTTCGACAAACTATTTTTGACGAGATTTATTTCCGTCGCAAATAGCCCGTTGAAAATAATGGTTATTCCCATTGTGATATATATAGCCTGTATATACATATAGGTTTTCAAAATCACATGAAAGTAATAAAATTCACTTACTTGATTCAGATCAAGAGAGAGTTTTGGGTTTCTGGAACCGAGAGAGAGATAACATAACAATGAGAAATTCAGGTGTTATCTGGTGACAAAGAGGGGTATAAATAGAATAATATGCATATTGATTTTTAATCAAAACATGGTCAATGTGGGCTAAGGTGGAGAAAACTACGACGAAGCAGGTAAACTCGGTGGTGAGCATTTGTAGGTTCTGCGTGACCCCTTTCTTACCAGGGAAGACAACCTTTATTTTCATTTTAGTTTAATTATTTTTATAATTTTTATTTCAATATCCAATCTCTCTTTTAAACCCCATTGATTCCCTATTTCATTCTTATCTTTATTTTGTCAAAGTTAATCATTATATTGTATTATATTATCATGTTGCTATTCTCTTTTTCTCTCAATCATGATTCCTTCTTGGTTACGCCTCCGATCAATTATTATGATTTTATTAATTGTTTTATTTATATTTTTGACTCATTTCACACTTCTTTTACTAACAAAAAATCATAACATTTTTTATATAGACATCAAGTTAGTATTTATATATATAATCCATTTTATTAATATAAATAATTCAAATTATTTATTTTTTAAAACATAATGATGAATTTCAATTATATATCTATAAATTCCTTTTTTATGTTATATATATTTATAATATCATAAAATATCATGAAACAATTTCATGTTATTATATTATATTTTATTTGTAATCAATATACGCCACACAGAAAATTTTTTGTGTGTCAGTTTACAACTATTATTATTATTATAAATTATTATTATTTGTTAAATAATACACGTTATTATTTGCGTTGACATGTTACCTATAATTTTTTGTTATCTCATTTATTGTCAAAGTTATTTGTACTTTTATTATTAAATATTATTATATTTTTTAATATTTTTTCCTATCATTTTTTCTTAGGACAACATTTTCTTAACCTCCATAACTCAATGCATAATTCACCTCACTTTTGTCATCTCATTAGTATTTTTATAATAATTTATTATTATATATGATTTAATGTTTTTTACATTGTTTAATATGTTATTTTTTTAATGTGTAACTTTATAAATATAAATATATATATATATATATTCGTTTTTTTAATTTAAAAAATCAAAATATTTTTTTCAAAAAAAAACACACACACATATTTATATATATGTAAGCGTTATTTGTAAAAAAATAATTAGATATATTTATAATTTATAAATATATAAATATATGCGTTAATTAATTGTAATTTAAATATATATGATGTGTGTGTTTCTGTTATTTTTGAAAATAATAATTATATATAGTTATAATTTATAAATTCTATAAAAAAAATATATAAATTATTTTTCTAAAATTTATCGTGGTAATTAATTTATAGAAACACTGTGATCATAATTAATAATCCAAAACTAATTATTATATTTCCATATATATATTTATGTATATTATATTTTCGGAAATAAAAATTTATAAAAACAAATTAATTATATTTGTATATAAATTGTAAATTATTAATCACAATCAAATTTTATAAACACTTTGTTTCTTTAATTTACAAAACAATTCATTTATTAAATTATTATTTAATATTTTATAATTTTGGGGTGTTACATAACACATATCAGATTCTTGGTACATGAGTCCAAGTCCACTTCAAGAAGTACCATCCCTACACCAATGTTCTACATGAATAAACCTCCTTCTCATGAATCTCTCCACATCTATCTAATCCAAATCAATCTCGTATCAACCCCATGATCCAACGGTGATGCATTATAACAAGCAACATCCTACTAAGACAAGCATTCCAAAGATCCTATCTCATGGTCACCTGTATCCATTAATCTTGAAGAAATCTCTAATATCATGGAAACCATGGAATCCCAAAACACAAACCATAATGTCTTGATATACAATATGTTCATTATCAAGTGCATCATGTCCGTTGAGAAGGCTTGCTAAATGAATGTCCATGAAAATAATATACCTTTATGAATGATATTAATGCGTAATATATATATATATTGCATTTCATGTCCAAATATATCTTATTCCTAATCCAGATCCAACACGTGCATCATTTTCACTCTTCCTTACATGATTATGCCAAGGAATAATAGTCTTCCAAAAAAATTTCAATGTAGGAAATATAATCTACATCAACTCTCCTTGAAGGTAATCATATCTCAATTCCTTCAAAATAAGAAAGGGTTTTTCACTTTTTCCTATTTTGTTAGAAATGGGAGAATCATCTACTCTATTTAATGATATGGGGGAACAAGGTAACATTGAACATCGTTAAATGGATGACAGTTACTAACACTTTTCTTATGAAATGTATTTTTATTTTATTTAGTTTTATATAAATGAAAATATATTTGTTCAAATGTGTTATTCTCTTCTCCATATATATTTTTTCTTTTTGAATCTTTTTCATTGTGACTTACTCAGGATATTTTACTTTACAATGGTGAAGTTCTGTCCTATTGAGGGTAAAACATGGAGAATTTATTGTTATGTTCTTGAGTTTTTATAGTTTATTTCAATCTTCTCCTTAATTATTGTGAATTGAGGGTAGTGATTGGGTGTTGGGATTGTCACTCTATTTTATATCTAAATTTCTAAATTATTTTACTATTTTAAACTTCATTTATTATTAAATATTAATTCCCTCACCATACTAGTTAAAGTGAGTGAATTGAGGGGTAGAATGTTTTTTGATCACTTTCAAGAAGGTTGATTATGTACACTATCTTGGTTCATAAGTGTTCTTGTCCATTCAAACATGAGGTTAATTGAGTTAGGTTTATGCTTGAGGAATCTTGAGTATACTTGTGATTTGATACATTAAAAACAATGAGAGGTGAGTGGCTGAATGATACTGATTCATATAATTGAGGGAAGTAATTAATGAAACATTGAAATATTCCCTTAAAAGCAACGACGTACCATTCATACCTATTTCTAATATTTGTTCTGGCTTTTTCATTTAATTTAATTTCTTAAATATCACAAAACAAAACAAAACATATTAATTACATTAATACAAAAAAATATAATTATGTGATTGTTAATAGGGAAGAACCAACCCAAACACACTCCTTGTGAAATTACCCTTTTCTACCATATGCTACATCGTATGTTAATAAATTTCTTTTTGATCATGGTTGGAGATTTCTATGTGATAAATACACAATATGAAAAATCCTAATGAAATAAAATAGAGGGGAAAATATATCTTTTATTAATATCTTTATCCACTTAAAAATAGTTGACACACCATTTTAAAACAAAAATAAACACTTAGACCAGAAAAATAATTGTAATTCTAAAAAATTATTAAAATATAAATGCTATTTATTTCTTCAAACATTTATTCTTCATGGAGAAAATTATCATAGGAGACTTACACATCACCATTAATAAAAAAACATGTTATAAATTTAAGTCATATTATACATTTCGTCTAACATATATATATATTTATTGAATATATATCAACTCAACATCCAAACCAAATTTATTTCCAATTCAAACAAATATAAATGAATGATATTTCCTCATATAAAATAATATAAATATCAATATAGAATTAATTATAAATTTAGCTCCTAATATATTAGGCACGAAATTTCCATCAATTGTTTCATACTTCACACTAAATAACATCCCCGAATTTTTCTATATAAAACTAAATTGATAATTACCACCCTTCCTTGTTTGAGGTATAACATCAGTAACCTTGTTATTTAGTTTATGTACTCAATCCATATGACTGATTAGAATTCTGAAAAATAGATACATAACTGTACAATAAAACATACCAGTTTAGATAACAAAATTTAATATTTTTTGACATTACTTTGGTTAAATATATCAATAATGCCTCAAATATATCCTATATTCATGTTGATAACATCTCTATTATCTCCTTCCCAACACCAAAAACAAACTCATGTAATTATTTTGAGAACTTTATTTCTATAATTAATTCTATATCATTTTATATAATGTTTATATATTATTACCCCAAATAAACCAAAGTATAAAGTTTTTTTCCATATCATGTTTAGAAATTCTGGTAGGTGAACTCCCCAAGACCAATCCCTAATGGATATGTTCTAGTGACGGATACTAAGGTGCCATATAAGATCATGGGAGGATGTCCCTAAAAATATAATGTGTCACATTCTATTAAAAAACATCATCAACCATAATTGGAATGATACATAAACTAATCAATATAGCCTATGCATGTATAACAAAAAAACCCCATGATATAATGTAAGATAATTAAAACAGATTCCCTATATGTGACCAATATGTTTAAAATATATGTAATCTCAAATATTTATGATATGAATATTTCCATCCTATTGGAATCTATAGTCTATTATTTATCATACCAATTATCCATTTTCTAACATCTACTGTTTTCCCTCATTCTTATATTGATCATAGTGAAGTAAATAATGTGATAATATTCATTCATGGGAGAGGATTAATACTCAGTACGGATAAACCAATCAATTTGTTAGACCAATGAATATGTAGTTTCTATTTGAATAATCAATAAGTAATTTTTAGACAATGAAACTTCACCCATCCTCAAAATCAGTTATACAAATATTTTGGATCAATCCTTATCAAGCTATTTATATCTCACACTTATCATACTCACTAATTAACAATGTATCCTTATATAATATCTCCATGTATAATTAAAACATATAATAAGGCTCCCCGTGAACTATTTCATATTAGATTTCCACTAGGATCTCATATCTGAATTTGATATCTCTCTCATCTGATAGAATCACATGGGTACAATCCTAACTATCCATTCCCACTACATGCTTGATGTTTGAAACAATTCATCCAACACATGGATGATAGATATACAATATAAATAACATTAAAAAATAATAATCTAATATTACATCCCTTCATATATTTCATACTCTATAATTCACCCTAGATTCCCTATCCATGAGATACTAAAGGAAATACACATGTTCACCAATCTCCAATGTGATGGTTGAAATACAAACCTCAAAGATATTTAATGTTTACATAACCTAATGTTATATAAAATGATCATATCAAGGGATATAATTGTATAATAGGTTACTAAAGGAAATATTAATCTTTAAAGAGAATCCATATCACTAGTTTTCCAAGTTTTTAGTGTTATGGCTAGGAGAAGAGGTAATGTTTTACTTCTCATCAACCTCCTAGATCATGAAGCCTTGTTACAAAAAATATTGTAAATAAAAAAGTGTAATTTTTTAAAAAACATTTTTATATTATGGATTCTATAGGATCTAACCATGTCCTAATATCTTGTACAAGAGATACTAGAGGAATTTCCCATCTCTACATTTCTCCTATTTAATTTTTTACACATTAGAACTAGGTTAGTATTACTTCATAGAAATCAAGTTATATCTTTTTCATCTAATGTAACCATAGTAAATTATACTATATACATCAATTAGTGTCATAAAATATGATAATATTTAAATAAGTAATCCATTTTCTTATCCTAGAGAGTTCATTTCACCATTCCTCATTATCATTCAATTAATTATAAACATTTTATTTGATAAATATTTTTATTCGTGATATTATTTCCCCATTAAGGGAATAATTATTAATAATTGATATCAAAACCCACTACCACAATGACAACCCTCTTGGTCCAATAATGATATAAGTGAGATACTATCTTCATGAAGCCCAACTTGAATAGAAAATAGGTTGGAAATAAACATTGATGGTTTAATATACACACAAATGGGAGGGATTGACCTATAAGAAAAATGTGGTTGAGAGATATAAGATAGAAACAACAATAAAATAATTTCAATAATGACAAATGACACTGATTTTAATACATGTAATATCATAAAATACTAAAACAATTTGAAAGGAACTAGAAGTACCAAAAGATAAACGTTACAGTGACTAAAAATCCCACAACAGCTCGTGAACATTTATGAGATATTATTATCTAGAATGGTCTCCATCCAACTCACACTGACATGAAAAATAGTTTATATATATGTAAAGTTATTTTAATATGTATACTCAGTAATATCCTCCATGTATCCCTCATGAAATAGATAAATAATGCATATTAAACCATAATTAACAACAAATAAAGGTAAATCATAACCTAAACATTTATACTAAGTTTGAAACCTCAACAAGGATATCTCTCACTATGTAAAACATACAAGTGAACATATATTATATAAATAAAAAAATCAACCCTTTGGACCAATGCCACATTGGTTTTTTACTCATCCCCAACATCATATGTCCTATGTTATTTCTCACTAAATGATGCTAGCCTGAAACCACCTAGGCTACGTATCATAACATGCATCTCCTGTATCAAATAATCCCATGTCACATATCTATATAATAAATAAGTAGTTCCTAGGACCCACCATGTATTTTAAGTCATTTATCATACATTTTATGTTATAAATCTAGCCATTATAAACCCTATGGTGAGTAGTGTTCCTCAATCCATCACAGTCCATACATGACATATTTATAATAATCCTTTGGATAATATATCATGATATATATGATTTTGAAATATTCATAAGCCATCACAACCCTCTTTAAACATGTATAAAAATAACTAACCAATGTGAATATGGAATCATAACAACAACCAAGATAATAGGTTGGGATTTTGAGGGGGTAGTCAGCTATCCATCCCTCAATAACCTCTAGGTTAGTGAAAACACTCACCTTGAGACTGTTGTGTTTTAGTATTCCTAATAACATGAATATAGTAAAATATTGAATTATATAACAAAATGTATAAAATATATAAAAAAACTATACTATAGTTATATCATAGTAATAAGATCCATTGCATCGATCATTACGTGGATACTCGATAACCACTATTAGGGACTATGTTTCCTATAAACACACAAGCATTTATGAAGACCTGTATTAAATTAATATTTATATTTATATGTATTTGAAATAATGTTAATTAATTAACATTTTATCAATTATTAAATATAATTAGTCCCAATTTCATTTCAATTACTAAAAAATTGAAGTCCACGCCTCCAAGCGTAATCCATCTAAGTCTACAATTACACTATGTTGATGTTAACATTTTCATTATATCAAGAACCAACCCCATCGGTTAAAAAATTAATTAATCATTTACAATAACATAATTCTAGGAAATCATTAACACTTCCTAAGATAATACCTAAGAGATACAAAACCAAGCATATCATTCTACCTCAATCAATGTAGAAATAAAAGAATGTAATCCAGAAAACCATCCATCCGAAAATTAAATAGATTTATTAAGAATTCATATCTAAATGGAGAACAAAAATGTGCAAGAAAAAATTTAATCCATTACATCATCTCTAGTGTCATCCTCGACAACCTCAATCAAATCACCATTCATATTAACATTAAATGAATCAAGATATACCACACACATTTGGCATCACCTCCCATATCATATAATTTAATAACAATCCAAGGTTCACATCACATCACATATAAAGGATCACATCTAGAGAAATAGATAAAGGATCCAAGAAACATTTTCAATAGGGGATCTAGTACCTAAAACAATCCATCAAACCTTCATAAGAATAAACTATCTCACAGCCCAAACACAAGGCATTTATCCTTCATAAGAAAATAAGAAAACCTTGTCCCAAAGAATTTATCATTATAAAAAAACCAGTTTCTATTCCATATTTAATTGACTAATTCTTATATTATAGGTTATTATACATGTAACCTAAGGCATCCACAATAAAATGAAAATAATTTATTAAAATATTCATTCTAGAATAACATTCGGTTTATTAAAATTAAATAAGAACAACTCATATCATACATTTATGTATCAATATGAAAAAGAATTACCAAATTCATGTTATTAATACAATTATATAAACACATATAAGAACATAACTTAATTAAAACATCAATTAAGCATCAATTTGAATAAAATAAAATTACAAGAATTTATAGATTCATTAAGCATGCATCTTTATGTCATTTATCAATTCAATAAAATAGTATATTTAAATTATTTAACAATTTTTCATTGAATTAAATACTAATACAAGAATTACCAACATTATAAACAAATAATAACATAGATATGTAACTACAATCCAAAACAAAATGAAAAATTTTATCATGTTGGAAACACAAATAATCTCTAACCATAAACCAATTTTATTTTTTAATATATTTTAATCTTACTTAGGGTCAATTCCACCCCCATAAAAAGGGATAAGGAAATTTAAATTTATGATTACATGTAATATAAAAAGGAAATGGAACAAATCCCCTCTATAATATTTCAATGTTATTTGAATTATAATAGAAAATGAATATAGATATCCTATCATCTCTCCCACATGAAAACTACATCCCTCAAATGACGACGTACTACAAACATGCCAATAACAACAAGAGAATATCTGATGAAAAAATAGAGATCAACTTCTATAGCAAGGAAAGAATAAAAAAAGGTAAATATATTAATAGAGAAGAATACATAAAATGGTAATAACACAACTTAGATCACAAGTGATTGGTATCTTGAAGTCATGGATTAATCTATTCCAAAAGGGACTTCAAAAAAATATAAAATCGCTCTAAGGTTCCTAGAGTTCAAGGGAGAATGATGGGAGAAATGTGGATTTAGATGAGGGTTTGGGTATTTATAGGCCAAATGATAATTATAAGACCATTGTTTATCCCCCTAGACCATAGAGTATACCACATATATCATGGTGTTATCCCCCTATGCTATGGTGCAGTCTGCCTAGTCAAACTACAACTAAAGAACAGAACACCAAACATGTAGATGATAATATTGATTTAGGAGGGTCTGTGGTGCATCCAAAAACACTACATTGTAGACACTAATCACAAACAATGGGTAAGTCATTGTACTCCACCTCTATATCATAGTTCCCCCCCTAAAATTAGAAGATCCAACTTAAATCCAAACACCATAGCAGAGATTGTCCACACTACAATGCTCATCAAGTAGTTAATATAATGTACCATAGCCTTGATCCATGTCATAGCTATTCCATACACCATAGCTGAGATTTTCCACACTAAAATACTCATAAACTAGTTAATATAATATATCATAGCATTGATCCATTTTACAACCATTCCATAATTCTTAGAGGATCTGAAATCATCCTTTGAGCCTCCTTGCACTACAACTAGGATCTCTATGTTGTAGTGACATACCCTACAACATAACCTAAGTAGACCCACCCTATAAACCTAACATATGAGATTTTTTCATAACCCCTTCTCCATCTTCAATCCTACTCTAAAAACCTCCAAAATCCAAAACTCACAAAGGAAGGGAAACCAAGATCTATACCCTTATATCAGGGACCTCTAAAAAATTCTTATCGTTTAGAATACAAAACCAAATCCGAGAGGTAAGAAGAAAAAAATGTTATCTGAACTACCTCCCTATGATATAACTCCCAATAATATCTCAATCACATGATCTCAACCACCTCACTCAGATGATAAAACATAAAAACCACACAACACCAACACCTATATCTTAAACACTCTCAAGAGGGAGATACCTCTCTGAAAAGAGTGTGCTCACCAATAAAAAAAATAACTGCAAACCATACTATAAACCAAAAAAAGGTCTACAACTAAAAAAGTGAAATTTTACCAATGAAGATCTAAACATAATACATATAGGGGTTGTAAGTCTATTTCATTAAATCATGTTCATAGTTTCTCACCTCAACACCATTGTGATTCCATAATTCACAAACCAAGGGAATATAATACACCTGTGAAACTTCTTCTAGAGTCCTGGGATCTCCACAGGCTACTCCTCAAAGGTTTCATCATTATCAACATCAATATATCTCCAATAGATGATGTGAGAGTAATCCTAAAGGTAAAACACAAGCTATTTAAAATAAAATAAAGTGTGTATCTAGCTTATTTTTTTGGGAAGTTATATTTAATATGTCATACATCTAACATGATCTTGTGCCTCTAAAGGCCCAAAGAATAGTGAGAAATGTTACTTCCATGACCAAAACATTACTTTACATGGTAAGGGTTTTCCATTATGAATAATTGGTATCCAAATATAAAATCAGTATGTCTCCTCCTATGATCAGTATAAGACATCTAATGATTTTTTACTGTCTCAATCGTCTCATGAATAAGATGAACCAACTATAATATTCTATGTACTTATTCTGTCTTTATTATTTCATACTATTCGACCCCATTCTAGGATAACAGAGAATGTAATGATTGGACATGTATGGTTTCAAAGGGAGAAATACTATTGGTGGAGGAAAAAAATATTTTTAAAAAACTTGATCAAATGTTGTTTCTTTACCCAAAAAACTCTTAAATCTTGGACACAAAAATGAAACATATCTTAGAGAGTCTGTATGGTCCACTATATCTGATCATCAATTTTTAGATGATTTTTTTCTAATCTATACCCAAGAACCAAAAGTATGTATGATAAGTCTCCAAACCATTGAGGTAATTCTACAATCATGATGAAATATTTTTATCCTTGGGACACCATGGATTAAAAACACCTACTCTAGACAATTTATCAACCAAACCTCCACTAACCTTGACACATTAGCGACTATAAATTGTTTATATTTTAACAATGGATCAAATATCACTCATATATTATCAAATCCTCTCTAATCTCGATGTAAAACAATAACTATGTCCATCAAATTGTCCTCCCACTTTTATTCATGAACATATAGCTTATGGAGAAAACTACCAGGAACACCTTTCCCATCCTTCATCTCATGGAAGAACAAACATTGAGACACAAACTCTGCAAATATACGATTCAGTCTAGGAAACCAAAACATTCATCTCAGAGCTGAGTATGTCTTTTTTATTCCATGATATACCACTAAGGGTTTTCTATGGAACTCATGGAGAAACATTTCATGCATATCCAAATGAATGAAATGCCTCCCCTTGAACATTAATCAATTATGGTCATATTTATACTAATCATCAATGGAATCCCTGAAGACAACTCTATCTCTCCAGACCTCTACCTCTAAATCCCTTAGATAGGACTCTTCCACCTTTTTTACTAAATATAACTACACCGTCATCGAGAAAATACAACATATACCACTAAACTCTTTGAAAATATTTATATATAATAGATCTTCAATCACTCTCTTGGAATATCCATATCCATGAATATAATTCTTATGTGGTGTCATACTCAGTTCACCAGGCATAACATTTCATTTACCAGACATATATGAAATCTTGATATCATAATTTTGTTTGAATTACATCTACCATCACTACCAAAATTTCAAGTCACCCTATGGGAAGACATACCTTAGGCTATTATGATCTGTAAAAACAACAAAATTTTAATTGATGAGGTAACATCACCATAAATTCAATGAAAACACAACTACTATCAACTTTAAATCATAGGTGGCATAGCTACCAATGTTGATATGTATCTTCAGATACCCATAATAAATAACATATATATGTTTCTCAAAACACATCAAAAACTAATAAATGTTTAATAAAAAAAGAGCCTCAAATTGAACACCATATATTGGGAAAATAAGGATTTGAGTAATTTAAGACTTCATCTTTAGGTAATAAAAAGCTTCCTAACACTATCCAAAACACAAGAACCCCTAATCCTTTCAAGTTAATGTTACCTTAGGTGTCGATATGTAATGATATAGAACACTATAATTGAAACTTCTCATCTTATAGTAAATCCATACTGTATAAATCAAATAAATTAACTTAGATAATACAATAAATAATTTTCAAATGAAAAATTAGGGATAAAATAGGTATTTGTATAAGCTAAGCAACCTATACCAATGGAACAGTACTATAAAATTTTGAATAATAATGCTTCTTTTAAGAATAGTAAAATAACCAATAAAATAGTAGCTACACCTATGAAAGTATAAATTAAACATTGGTAACATATAAACGAAAATATGGTATATTTATTTCATGGAATAAGAAAATAAATGTTTTAAAAATGATAAACTTAGTGTTTGATATTTTGTTAAGATAAAAAGATTATTTATAGTTTTATTATTAATATAGAGTATTAAAATAAAATCAATTTCATAAAATAGATTCATAAATTTATATTTTATTGTATTATGATTATAATATAATTTTATGAGAACTTAAATTAAAGTTTCAATGTTTTATAAAATGACCTATAATTTAAAACTAGTAATTATCAAATAAATTAATGTTTTAATTAAAAATTAAATTTCTCAATGGTAAAAAATCATTTTAATAGAATGGAGATTTTTATTTAATTCCACTTGTCGAAAATTGGATAGGATGGGGTATTGGGATTGTTTAAAAATAGATTATTTTTAGTGAATAATGAAATGTGGCATTTAACAACTGCATGAATTATGAAGTCATAGATGATGTATGCCTAATGTAATCAGATAATATCAAACTATCATTAATTATTTAAATATATCTAATGATATTTATAAAATTAATCATATTATTTATCAACAATAATAAACATATGAATAAAATA
The DNA here is from genome assembly GCA_963277665.1 of Viscum album. Classification (NCBI taxonomy): domain Eukaryota; kingdom Viridiplantae; phylum Streptophyta; class Magnoliopsida; order Santalales; family Viscaceae; genus Viscum; species Viscum album. Next base: position 1,907,490,530 of record OY728137.1, read on the forward strand.
CTCAAAAAACACCCCCTTCTACACTATAAATATCACCCACACCACCCTTTCTACTCAAACCTATTATGCCTCATTGATTTCTTATATTCAACCAATTTATAGTTTTAAACCTATCCCCAATGTTCTAGTTTTTATATTGTCACAAAAAATTTCATTTCAAAGTCTCTTTAAGAGGTTCTCAAGGAGATGAATTCAAGAGGTAAAGTCCACTTTATTTATTTTATTTGTCATTCAATTTAACTTTTTTTTATCCTTCCTCAACCTCACGTATCGAAAAATACATGATAAATCTATTATATTTTATATAATTTAATGTTATTATTTAAATGTATAATCCACCAAAAAGATTTTATCCAATTCATTTTATTTTTAAATATGAAAACATCATCTATGAAGAGTCGATTTACCACCTACGTTGGGGATGCGTTTTCGTTTTTAAATTCCACATTTTAGGCTGGTCATAAAACCATTTTTTGTTTAAAAATGATTATAATATATTTATTACATAATATATAATTTTTTATAACATTTATATACACATAATATTAATTAACAAACCAAAACTAGTTTTTTATCTTCGAAAAACTGCCAAAATAATCTAAACAATAATCAATAACGTTTTATCAAATGAATAATCCACACCAAAAATAACCAAATGAATTATATAACCATTAAATATTATGTACTTTAATTAATCATATATTGTTTCAATTTTGGACAATTATTTTAATTTTACAAGATCTTTAATATGCATATAGTAGTAAACCGATCAGGAAAATCAAAGAAAATAACACTTCTGAATGATGAAAGTTAAGCGTGTAGGTCATAAAAAATGACATAAATGAACTTAATAATTGTAGAATAAATAATATCCATGTTTAATATGTTCTATATTATATTATTGTTGATTTAAATTTCATTATCCATTACATTAAGTTCATGAGAATATCACTTTGATACATAAGGTAAGGGGTTCTTCCTCTACCCCAATTTTCTATTTGCGTCACACTTTCTCTCTCCTTACCCCAGTTTCGATTATCATTATTTTTATATAATATAAATCAATTCTATTTATATTTTCCAAAATCATTTATCCATATTATTTCAGCTTTCTTTTATGGTAAAATACATGATTTACAAGGCTCCCTTTACAATTCCTTCCAATAAGAAAACCCAATTAAAGGGAACTTTCCAATTTCATACCCATTATTAAGTACCATCCATAATATATTTTAAAACAAAATAATTTTTTTATTAAATTCAATAAATTTTCAATTTTAGTTTTTTATAGAAAATTATGAAAAATACAAATTATTTTTCCACAAAAAACTCTTTTTACATAGTAAAAAAATAGTATTTCTCAAAAGAATCAATGGAAGACATTATTAGGGTATTTAATATTTTTCAAAATCACTATTGAATATTATGTTTTATTTAGATTGATATATTATAATTATCATCAACCATATTTTATTATGTAGTGCATGAACAGTTTGATTGTGGATGTGTTATCTTGATACCGTTCACCATAATACTCAAAATGGTTAGTGATTATGTTCATAGATTAGGGAAAGTTATTTATATTTTGTATGTATAAGTTGTTTATATTTCACCCCATTCTTACAAATAATGTCTTTTTATTAGTATGTGACTGGAATGATCTACTATATCCCCTTGATTCTTTATTAGGTCTCATTGGAAAAATAGATATAGAATTGGAAGAGGACATTCCTATTTATTTTCAGATATGGATTTGGCCAAATACATAACCATTAATTTTCAAATGTTTTGACTAATGAATTCCCCAATTATGTATTAGTAATTAATAATTCATGTGATTATTCACGTAGAAAAATATCCATTGTTATGTTCTTTCTCGTTTAATTATTTATGTAATTATTTAACTAGATTGCATCACTATCATAATATGCCCATGATTATGAGTTAACAAATTGTTTTTTAGTAATTCACTTTCCCTTATTGTTTATGATATCTTCCTCTATATTTCATACCCTTATTGACCATATGAGATCACCACTTTCTTATGTTTTATTTTTCATAGGATGTGAAGATGTGTATTATGAATGACTTGAATGAATAATCTAAGAGTTTATTGATGTTTATAATGGATTGAATATGTTGTTTTTTACTTTAAAGTTGTAATGTAAAATTGTTGTATGTGTCTATTTTTCCAAATCTAATAAAATATTCCGTCATTTGTGATGAAATCTCTTATTGATATTACTAATGTAATTAAGTAAGATACCAGATCCAAGAAACTTGGGCCGGGTCTCTATAGTTTGTATTAGAGGAAGTTTGGTAGAATAATTGAAATCTAGAAAATATAAATTAGGGAACATAATCCTAAGATATAATTTTATGGAAATAATATAAGAATAAAATAGTATTTTGTTAAGGTATAAATTATGTGGGTGTTCATTGAAATAATTCCATTCCTGGATACTAGATGTGTATGTGGTTCTTGAAATGATTTACCTATGGGTTATAACTCCGACAAGGTAAGTCAGGCCTAACTCAATGTAACCCGGTACAAGATAATGGTCCCTACTATGAACCTGGTTTGAAACTCTCTAGGGATATGATTTTGATAATTCAAATTTTATTTAGAAACAATAATGAATTAGTTAAATGTAAACATGTCTACAAAGAAACCAGGTTTATGATTTTGATATGAACTATTCATTAATTTATAATTTATTTTAACTATTTTGTTAGTTAAAAATTAGGCATTATTATTCATAAGATAATTTAGTGTAAATTATTTTTATAAATGGAACCTATTGGAAGGAATGGAAACCCTTTCAATTCATGTATCTGATGTAGGTTTTTACCTAATATGAAAGATAATGACGTTACAACAGGAGCTATGATTGTAGTTGAAATACATATGACATACTGGTACAACTAGATCATGTTACTAATAATAACCATACATGTATCTGTTGAGTCAAAATGTTTTTCGACATTCCTATTCAATTTTTTTTTAATTCACAAATTACTTATTGTTTTCATATATGTTTTATTCTCAATGTAATCACATATATTGTAATCATATGTTGTTGTTTTATATCATAAGAATATCCAATTTTTTTCATCGTAACCACACATGCGGTTTCTTATCATAATCACATATGTTGTTTATATCAAATATATTTTTTTATAATCATAACCACATATTTTGTTTCTCATCATAACCAAATATGCTATTTCTTATCATACTCACATATGTTGTTTAAGTCACATATAATATTTTACAATCATAAACACATATATTGTTTCTCATTATAATCACATATATTGTTTTAGACATATTAATTATTTTACAATCGTAATCACATAAAATGTTTTTGTAACCATATGTATCTTAATTAAGTTATGCATTGTATTCTTATTAGACATCATAATCAGGAATCGTTCCCACGCATCATAACTATGTATCATAACCATGCATCATATCCACGTTAGGAATCGTAACCATGATATGCATCGTTACCATGTTAAGAATTGTATCCATGATATGAATTGTAACCATGATATACATCGTAAACAAATAAATAATTTCAACCATATTACGTATTGTAACCACAATATGAATTGTAATCATGATATGCTTTGTAACCATGTAATGCATCATAACCAAGTTATGTATCAGACACTTGTAATGCATTATACTCAGGTCATTTTCCAATACTGTATACATGTTTCTCATACTCATTGTGTCACACCATTTTACTTACTATCTTCTAACTAAAACGATGTCATGAATTTGGGTATATTCCAATCAAAACATTTTCTTGTATTCTGTTTGTTTTGATCATTATAATGCTATGTGTCTAAGTCCCTCCAAATATTATAGAGAAATAGTACCATTTGAAAAAATATTATTGTTTGAACCCGAGGCCTATAAATAGGAGGTCATTCAAACTAGAGAAAAAAACTTTTGAATAATCATGTTCTAGTGAGAGACAGTGTGACATCTATCTTGCTTCTTGTGAAATCCTTGATATTACAAAACATGAAAAGATCCTTCTTGGTTTCTGTGTTTCAATAATTTATTTTCTTTACTTTGTGTGACACATTTTTGTGATAATGGTCGAGGTATTCCATGTATAGAAAGACGGTGCTACCAATAGTTGTATCGATGGATTTAAAGTAATTGAAATATAGAGGTGCTTGTTACCTTCTTATTCGAGTGAGGATAGGAAGAACAATGTGATGATCTTCATATCAAGGGATTAACTAGGTTTTGGTAAGACATATCTTTCATACAATTTGAAATGATACCCTACTCATTGGGATAAACGAATAGTAATACATTTTATTTTACATTGATATTTGTAATAGTAATAGAATTGTATTGTTTCTTCATTCCATTCATATTCATTTCTATTGTCATTTTTTAATTACAACAAATTCATTATATACTGTATTAAGAGATTATATACGATGTATAGTAGAATAATTTACATTTGTTTTACTCTGATCACTATATTTAATACTAATACAATTGTTTTAATAACCTATCATATCATATCATAACCATCCGATCCATGACCCGTATGGTTATCTGTATTGATTGTTAATTGAATTAGTTTAAGACCGCTTAATCTATGTTCATTATTAAGATTTTAAATAAAATTTTTTCAAACCTAAAACTCACCCCCTCTTTTATTATTCCAAATCATATACATTTACATCTATATTATGATCCTATAATTGGTATTAGAGAAGGTTTCCCCAAACTTATATTACTTTATTTATTTTGACAATATAATTGTTTTTCTATTATAAATATTTTGTTTATAATTACTTACTCGACTAAGGTGTAGAGTGGAAAAGTGATTTTTATATAATGGTAAGAATGAATTTTGGATCAATTAACAATCTAAACCAAAAGAGGAAACCTATTTTTGATGGGAATGATTACAAATACTAGAGAGATCTAATATAAACATTTTTTTAATACTAATGGAGTTGATAATTTTGTGATTCTCGCTACACATTACAAAATACCATACATGGAAGCTAAAACCTTCACCAGCCAAGTGAAACTAGAATATCAACTAAATTACAAGGAACCCAATACTTTTTTATGTTCTATGACTATAAATATATATATAGTATGAAATCATCCTACGAATGATTAGTATGTATCAATAATAAATTTGATGCCACACATTTTGGTACATCTAATGTTATAGAAATAGGAAGATACATGATCTGATATGAATATCATTGTTTTATTCCTTATGGAGACCTAGTTATAAATATTCAATAAAGATTTATGACAATAGTAAATAGTCATCAATCTATGGGAGAAAAAGGTCTTGATTATGAAGTTCTTATGGACAAGATAATTGATATAATGCCCAATGAGTGGGAATAAAAAATGACAACTATTGATAAGAATAGAAATGTTACTCAGATTACTCTTGATGAATTATTTGGAACTCTCTTACATCACAAAAAAATAATAAAAAGAGTTTCCTATTTCAATAAGAAGATGAATGGTAATGGAAGTGTATTTTTAACTATTACATCTAATGCCAAAAGAACATAATGGGTTATAAGATCCAAATATACAAAAGATATTATTATATCAGAATCCAGTGAATGCGATCCTTTAGATAATGATCTATTCAATATTTCTTCAATAATGAAGAATATTTTGTGAAATAAAGGTGTTTTGTACAGATTCAAAAAGAAATATATAATGGAAAATAATGTTTTATATGAAACATGTTATGAATGTAAAAGAGTAGGTCATATTAGAGAATATTTTCTTTTCTTAAAAGAAAATACTTAAAGGAGAAACATTCTAAAGGAAATAAGGAAAACAATTTCAATTCAAAGAATAAGAAATTCATGAAAGGAAATGATAATTAGATTGAATGTGGTGGTGATTCATCAAAATAGTCTTCTGAATATGATTCTTATGTTCCAAAAAATATTTTAATTTTAGCTAGATTCCATATTGAAAATAATTGACTCATGCCTAATGTACACACTATAGAATCTCTTACAAATTTATCATTAAATGACAACTACCTTGGTGAGAAATATTCTTACTCTTTAGATGAAAAATATTCCTCAACAGAGGATAATTTACCTTCTTTTGAATATGTGTATTTATTTTCCAAATTAATTGACAATGAAAATTCCAAATTCAAGAAAAATATTAATAAAGAAAATTCTAGAATATATATTCATAGAAAATAATTATCAGATCTATTAATATATCTTGACCAGAAAACAATTTATTTTGAAAATATTACAAAAAACATTACATATGTAAATGATGAGAATGAAAAACTTTTTAAGGCCTTTGAACATCTTATTTTAAATAATTTTTTTTTAAAGAAATACCAATCCCATAACAATTTTGTGTGAGAATTAAAATTTAGTCATTACACTAAAATCTAAAATTTTTTCTCTTAAGAAACTTTTATCAAAGTTCACTACTAGAAGGAAAGAATTTGATAAAATTTACTCTAAAATTGTTCCTATAAGGAATAGTTCTGGAATTGGTTATACTCATTCAAAACATGTTTTTATTCCTAACTATTTTGTTCCAAAAAGAGATCCATTCTTCACCAACTGTCAATGTGGTGTACATTGGTAAATAAATTTTTCTTCTAATAAAACGAAATTCTTAGGATTTAATAAAACCACTTTTTAAAACATATTTAGATTCCTAATGTTCATTTATCTAACATTTCTTGATCCAAACAAGTTTGGGTTCTAAAAAACTAATTGTTTCCTTTTTAGAAAAAAAAAATTATACCAACAACAAGAATATCTAGTACATAGATAGTGTATTTTCTCAAAATATGACTATAAATAAAGCTTTCCTTGAAAATATCAATTAAATGAAAGGTGGAAGAGTGAACATTAGAGATAATTCTCAGGGAAATATCATTGGTATAGGTAACATTTTTTATTTTGGAAATGTTTTAATTTCAGACGTTTTGTTTGTTAATGGTTTTTAAGAACAACCTTATAATCATAATTCAATTATGTGATAAAGGGTACCATGGGAATTTTAGGAATGATAAATGTTAAGTTCAAAATTCCCAGGATAAATTAATTATCTCTACCCATAGTAAGGATACTGTATACACACTGAACATATAAGACTATAGGATCCAAGACTTACCTTGCTTAAGTGCAATGGAAGACCAATCTTGGTTATGGAATAGAAGGTTTAGACATTGTAACCTTAAGAACCTTTGTAAACTCTCAGTTAAAAGACATGTTAATGATCTACTAGATTGTATAATTGATTCATCAAGACTATGCGACCCTTTTCAATATAGAATGAAACAGAAAAATATATTTAATTAAATTAATGAATATTCAACTTCTAATGCATTAGATTTAGTGAGCATGGATCTTTTCAGGACAACACAATCTATAATTATTATAGGAAAGTAAAATGTATTTTTTTTCTTTGTTGACTATATTATATTTATATTGGTATATTTTATAAAAAATAAATATGAATCCATTTTCTATTTCAATACATTTAGATCCCATGTTAAAATTGAGAAAAATATACCGATGATAACTATTCAAAGCGATCGTGGTGGGGAATTTAAAATTTTGAATTTTAAACATTTTATTGTTACAATGGTATTAATAAAATATTTCAATCTCTAATAAACCATCAAAAAATGTTTTTTTTTGAATGAAAAAATCATATTATTTATGAAATGACAAGAACCATGTTTTGTGAATACTCAATTGCTATGCATTTCTAGGCTGAAGCTATAAGTATTTCATGTTGTACTAAAAATTGATTTTTAATTGGACATTTTCTTAATAAAACACCTTATGACTTGTGGATTGGACAAAAATATAATGTTTCATTCTTCAGATTATTTGGATGCGAAGTATTCATATTGAATACTGAAGATAATATAAATAAATTCCCACCCAAATATTAGGAAGGAATATTTTTTGGTTATTCTATTACTTATATGGATTACAGAGTTTTTAATAAAAACTGTTGAACTATTAAGGAAACCTCTCATGTAAAATTTCAAGGAACAGATCCCATTGTTTATAAACAAACCCTTCCTATATCAACAGATGTGTTTTTACAAAAGGATTATCAACCCTTGATTGATAACACTTTAGAAAACGGAAGTTCTCAAGAAAATGTTTTTGAAATATTTACCCCATAAGTCTTTTCGTCATTTGTAGATGATAATGTTTAAAAGAAACCAATTAAATTGTTTCCTAAGAATCATCCAACTAATAATATCGTTGGGGATGTGAATCAACCTGTAAGGACTAGAAATTCCTTAAGAAATGAAAACGAAAATCTTGTTTTTGTATGTTAATTTGAAATTAAAACTATGAATGAGGCCTTAGGTGATAAAAACTGGATTAAAGAAGCATAAGATGAATGAAATGAATTTTAACGGAATTGTGTTTGGACCTTGTTCGAAAGACATAAAAAACAACTATAATTAGAGTAAAATGGGTTTTTAGAAACAAATGTTATGAAAAATCAGTGTTTATAAGAAATAAAAAAAAGGATTTTTTCTAAAGGATGTAATCAATAATAGGGAATAGACTATGAATAAACCTATTATCTACTATTTATACATAAATCAATTCATATTATATTATCCTTTGTATAATTATTTAACATAATTTTTTTATAATCAATGTAAAAGGTTCATTTCTTAATGGTTTTGTACAAGAAAATGTTTTTGTAGAACAACATCTAGGTTTTATTGACTCAAAAAATCTTGATCATGTTTTTTAAACTCACTAAAGCTTTGTATAGAGATAAACATGCCCCTAGAGCTTGGTATGATGGAATAATATGATTTCTTTTACAAAAAAATTATTCTAAATGATCTTTATATCCAAATATTTTTTTAAAAATGGAAAATTAAAACATGTTGGTTGTTTAAATCTATGTTGACAACAATATATTTCTATCAAATCACCAATCCCTAAATGATTCTTCTGTGAATATAATGATATCTGAGTTTTATATGAGAATAATGGGTGAGTTAACATTCTTTTAAGGTATTCAAATATTTCAAAAACTATAGGGAACTTATATATCCCAACATAATTATATCAATGATTTAATTAAATTTTTTGGATATAATAACACTAAAAGTATGAGTACTCTTATCAGTACATCAAATAAACTTGATCTTGAGGAAGCTAGGAAACCAGTAGATCAAACTTCGTTTAGAGGTATGATAGGATGTTTGTTATACTTAATATATTTTTGTACAGAAATAATGGTTTCAGTATACTTATGTACAAAATATAAATATAATCTAAATGAATCTCATTTAAAAGTAGTGAAAATAATTTTTTTCTACTTAATAGGAACCATGGATTTATGACTATTTTATTCTTCTAGAAATGATTTTGTTTTAAAAAGTTTTTCAGATAATTACTTTGGTGGTTGTATAATGGCTTGAAAATGTACATACGAAACATGTCATTTAGTAGGTGATTCATTAGTTTCTTGGTCATGCAAAAAACAACAATCAATATCACTTTCCACTGCTGATGTTTAATATGTAGCAGCTAGATGTTGTTTTTCTCTTGTGTTGTGGATGTAACACATACTCACTGAAAATGGCATGAGTTTTTACAAAAGTGAAATACTATGTGATAATAATATTTCCATGTCTCTTAGTAAAAACCATGAACATCACTCATGTGAAAAACACATAGATATTAGGCATCACTTTCTTAGAGATCACACACTAAAAAGATATTTTATTTTATAATTCATCAGAATTCAAGAAAAACTCTCTGTCATTTTCTGAAAACCATTATCTCTTGATAGATTTGAATAAATTCAAAAAATATTGGAATGATCACTTTAAAGTAATCATTCACTTCTACTTCTTCTTTAAAACATCTCCTTACATTAATTTACTATTTTTTAAATAGAGTGTATACATAAATTTTTATTGATTTCAATTTTATCAGTTTTAATTTTTATCAGTTTCACTTTTTATCAGTTCTACATTTTCATCAGTTTAACTTTTTAATCAATTTCACTTTTTATCCCTTTCACTTTTTATCAGTTTCACTTTTTTATTCATTTTCACTTTTATAGGTTTTATTTTTTAATCAGTTTCACTTTTTAAATATTTTCACTTTTTATGGGTTTCACTTTTTATCAGTTTCTCTTTTTATCTATTTTACTTTTAAAATGTTTTATATTAATTTATCGGTATTATATTATTTTATCATCATTAGAAAATTTTATCAGTTTTAAAACTCTTATCAGTTTCATGTGTTTTCTTATTTTTTTTATTATCATAAGAAAAATATTGAAACCAATATATCTATCCTAGTACTTCGATAGGTACAATTTTTAAAACCTTATTTTGGTTGATCAAATAGTTATTTTTCTATTATTTCTTTTATCCCCTAGTCATATTCATTTTGAATATGATTTTCTTTTATGGATAACTTTAAGAGTTCGAAGTCATCCTCAAATAATTTATATTTAAAATCTAATCCTAACCATAAATTTATTTTTTTAAAGATCCCCTCCATACTTATCCCAAATCGATTTCCTCTAAAGATCTCTCAAGTCTTCATGCTCTATAAATACCCAGAGTAGTTCATAATCATTTTTTACATCGGTTTTTGTAATCAGAGATATCCTCACCTTTCGTAACTTGTAAAAACATCTGGTTTTGAGATAGTCTTTGATGGTCGTGTTAACTACATAATCTCTAAAGAAAATGTATCTAAATGATTTCTCTTCTATGAAATTTCGAGGATAAAGGTTAGTATCTCATGAATTTAATGGTACATTTGATTCATCATTGAAAAGGATAATAAATTTCCAAGGGTGGGATTCCATTTGTTTTGAATGACTGGATTCAGATAATGATTTTTTATATTATAACTAATTTTTTCAATTATATAAAAAAATGAGATAGAAAATGGTCGCAAGATTTTTGTTATTATGTATGATAATAAGTATAAAACTTTAGTAAAATAATCAGCCACTTTGGTAGGAGTTCTATGTGGGGGAGATTCTCTTTTTCCATCTCAAAATTTAATAGAACTGGATTGAACCGTTGATAAAAGTAAAGATGAAGAATATTTTTTTGAGATTCAGTAGGATAAGAGAATGGTATGTCATTTATCGGAAGATAATCGAGGTATACACATATGGATGCAAGGCTTACAAGTTCCAACAAAAGGTTAGAAGAAAACATTGAATGTTTCAGATGTTTATGTTCTTAACTATCTGGTGAATATGAGGAAGTTCAATCTAATGAGATTCAATTTCATGAAAAATAATAAGCTTAAATCTAGTTCCATAAATTCTCATCAAATCATGTTTCCCACCATCCTCAGAAAATATTTTAAAGAGGTCCTAATCTTGTTCATTGTTTCAATCAAGAGTGATCTAACATATTTCATGTAGCCTCTCATTAGTAAGGATATGATATTGATACTCAAATTATGATTCAATTGTGGATCCAAAAAGTATTAGAAAGATCCCAAAGAATATAAAGTAAAAGAGGTAGCTTAAGGGAGTGAAAATACTTCTAATCCGTCAAATAAATTTTCAAGAAAAATAAAGATAGTTAAGAGTAAAACTCCTAAGAAATAAATGAAACAAAAGGATGTATCTGATGACGTTTTTGCAAAGTGGAGGAAGAATAAAGAAGAAAGGAAAGAAGTGGTTCCTCAATTTGGCTTGGATCCAGCTGAAGATTTGGAAATAAAAATAAGATCACAAGAAACATTAAAAGAAGAAGAATGGAAGAAGATAATGAAGAAGAGAAATGACCGACCTAATTACATTGATAGTATTCTCAAAATATCTAAGAAATCCAGAACCAGAACTATAATCAGGGATCCACCTACTCATCCCCAATCGCATCTAGTAGAGAAAGGAAAAGAGAAACAGGCATCCAAAAAATTGGCTACACAATGTCTCATTCATGAATACGAAGAAGTAGAAGAAGGTAAAGAAGAACAAGGAAAAGAATAAGAATAAATGTAAGATTATGAAGATGAAAACAAGGTAAATCATTCAGCGGAATCATTAGAAGTTCCATTTTTTAAATTACCATCTCTTGATCATTAGCCATACAAGGATGTTTCTCAAAGGATTTATTCCAAGAATGGAATTCAGTTTTTAGATAAAGAAGAAGAATAATAAGAATCTAATAAGAATCAAGAATCATCCAGCTCAATTTATCAGCACCGAAACTGATTTCAGTGATCTCCCAGAATACCCTCAAGATACGAATTCAGAAAAAACAATCACAATGAAAGGGAATTAAATATGTAAAACTAGCATTGACCAGATTAGAATATATTATACCATTCATTTCGAAAATTGAATCTACTCTAGAAATCATTTCAAATAGTCATAATTAAAGATAAAAATTTGTAATGATTCTGATGGAAATGTTTCTAAATCTTGAAGAAAATCTCAATATATTCAAGGATTATGTTGATGGGAACAACAAATCTTATAATAAGGTTATGAAGTGGTCATAAAACATTGATGATAATCTCAAGTATCTTTCGTATATTCTTGATTAATTGGTGAAGATGGTAAATAAACTCAATTCAGTCTACCAAAATATGGTAGCTGATTTGAATGAATAACATGAAGTCTTTCAAAGACCAGGTACCTCAAAAGGAATAGCCTCTAAATAACTTGACCATATAAAGGGGGAATTGGATAATGAATTCAATGAGCTTGTTTTTCTATCAAATCAAATTATAATCCTAGATATGTCTTATAGAATCAGACTATATGACTTTAATTCCCAGGGAGTTAGGGTTAAAGAATAAGAAGTAATTAATTAGCTTCATAAATATAGGCTCCAGAAGCAAGAAATGATTATTGATGAATATGATTTGAAGATTAAGGCTCATCAAGAATCCCTTAAAAAATTGTTGGAAAATAAAAAATAATTCATGAAGATGAATATTTCGATGTTCATCCTCTTTGAAAAATAAAAGGGAAAAAATAATTTTTTTAACTCTTTTTGTAATAAAACATTATTTAATTCAAAGAAATTTTTACTATTTCACACTTTGTTTTATCTAACTCTTTACAAGACATTAATATTTTCCCTTATTATTTTTAAAAATAACAAAGGGGGAGAATAATTTAGAAAATAATAAATGGCCTTATATATATGTTTTTTTCATATGAAGGAAAAAAGGGTCAATACCTTTTTAAGGGAGAGAAATCAGAACTAAATGTAAATACAATATGATCCTTAGGGATATTTTTATCATAAGGTGGAATAATTCGTATTCACCATTACCTTTTTAAGAGTTTCCAAACTGAGGTGAGATAAGTATTTTTTTGTGCTTTCAAAAAAGGGGGAGATTGTTGAGTTAAAATGTGTTTTAAATTTCCTAGTGATATTTTTTGTTTTGGAAATCAAAAATAACATCTTTTTCTCATATATAATGTATTCTCATTGTAATCACATATATCTGAATAATATTCTGTTTTTTTTTCTATTGTAATCACATATGTTGTTTTTTATCGTAATCAAATATGTGGTTTAATTCCCGTATGATGTTTTACATTGTAACAACATATGTTGTTTTTCATCATAATCACAAATGTTTTTTCGGTAACATAAATTGTTTTATAATCGTAATGACATTTAAGGATTTCTTAACCATATTAATCATAATTACATTACCCATTGTATTCATATCATGCATCATAACATGGAATCATAACGACGCATTTTAACTATGTATCACAACCATGCCCCATATCCATGTTATGAATCGTAACCATGATATGGATCATAACCATATTAATAATCATAAACATGATATGAACCGTGACCACGATATTCATCGTAACCATATAAATAATAGTAACTATATTATGTATCATATCCATGATATGCATCGTAGTCACGATATGATTTGTAACCATGTTAAGCATCGTAACCAATTTATGTATCAGACTACTGTAATGAATTATACTCATATCTTATCCCAATATGGTATACATGTTTCTCCTACTCATTATTTCAATCTTTTGTACATACTATATTTTAACCAAAATGATGTTGTGATGTTAGTTATATAACATTCAAAACGATGACGTTTATTATGTTTTTGTGTCATTATAATTCATAGTGTACAAGTCCCTCCTCAATTTTTGTTGAAATATAACTATTTGAGGAAATATGACCACTTTTACTTGAGCCCTATAAATAGGAGGTCATTCAAAATAGAGAGAAAAGCTTTTGAATCATTAAGTTCTAAAGAGATACTATGTGATATCTATCTTTCCTTGTGTGAAAGCCTTGAAATTATAAATCATGAAAGCTCATTCTTAGTTTTTGTGTTTTAATAAGTACATTGTTTTGATTTGTGAAACTGAATATTGTGAGAGTGATTAAGGGCTTCTGGGGATAAGAATATGGTGATACCGATTACTGTATCAGGGAATTTCATGTAATTGAAAGAAATAGGTGTCAATTACCTTTTTAATCAAGGGATTATAGGGATAAGAATACATATGTGATGATCATCATATAAATGAATTACCTTGGTGGTGCTAAGATAGATATTTTATCCTAGGTGAAAGGATACCATACTGTGGGATAAAATTATTTTAACACATTTTATTTTCCACAAATTTTTTTAATAGAAATGGAATAATATTAATTCCACCTTCTATTTGTATTCTTTTGTATTGTAATTGTTTTACTTTTGATACATTCATTAAATATTGTATTAAGAGATTATATATGATGTATGGTATAATCATTTACATTTTTTTACATTGATCCTTGTATTCAATAAAAATTCAACAGTTTTAAAGACCTATCATATTATATCATATCCATCTGATCCAGGACATGTATGGTTATTTGTATTGATTTTGAATTGTAATAGTTTAATATCTATTAGACTAAATTCTATCATAAGAGTTTAAATAGAATGTTTTTAAACCGTGAATACAACCCCTCTCTTTTATTGTTCTATATCACATACATTTACATCTATATAAGGACCCAATAATATCAATTATCTTGATCCACAATGTGGTGAAACATTGTTAGACATATTCATGAGACAAAAACCTATATCATTCAACGGGACTAAAAACCAATTTATAGAAGTTTAGTGGATAAGTTCCATTGAGATGGTATTTATTTCTTGTGGAATTAACAGTAGGTAGAAGGTTATCCGAGAAATTTATCTCTTATTTGGAGATGGAGATGAATAGTGTTTATTAATTTAAAACATGAAGGAGGAGGATAAAATAGAAAACATTGAATATAAGAATTTCAAGTAATTTTTTTTTGGAAAAATATTTCCCATGGGAACATTGGGAATATATTAAGATACCATTCATTAATATAAAGACAAATGGTGATGATAAATTTGATAAGTTTGAATCCAACTTTACATGGTTAGCAAACCATGCTACAAATTACATACACAATCTAAAGAAAAATATTGATCGATTCTTTTATGGGTTAAAACCATTCCTAGAAAAGTCACTATATTACCAAAATCTCACATTATATGAAGATATAGTCTCATGTGCTATCAAGATAGAGAAATAATTCACTATGCCTCTTGACTATATGGGATAACAAGAGAAGAAGACAGTTGTAGAAAAAATAATGGATATTGGGAAGAAGAAAAGGGAATTTTTTTAACTTTGAATACATGTGGAAGGAAACACCCTAGTTAATGCATAAAAGGAAAAGGAGTGTGCTACAAGTGTGGTAAGAAAGGACATAATACTAATGAATTAAATGGAATTATTGAAGTTACCAATTTTCAATGCTAGAATTTTAGGGATATGGGACATTAAGAAAATGAGTTTCTGAAGTGTGAAGGAAAATTTCTTAAAAAAGGCCACATGATCAAGGAAAGAATTATACAATCACAACAACTAAGGTTTATGTTCCTAATTATGTGATGGAAGTTACCTTATACATATCCTCAAATTTATCGAGATCTTTCTTTCATTCCGGATCATCAAATTCATTTATGTATTCCAAATTTTCATTAGAAATTAAATATTTCCAATTCAACATAACAAGGGAATTTATAGTAGATACTCATAGTATAAGACTTATTGAAACAAATATGTGTCTATAATTTCTCAATATGAAAAATATTCTTTCTCTAATTACTAATTTGTTCATCATTCCAACCGTTGATTTTCATATAAAATTTTTAATATACTAGATTTTAAAATATAATGAAAAAATTTTACTAAAGGGAAGGAAATTATTATTTATAATGAAGGTATGGAATTTCTCATCGATAGAGGGGAGACTTCATCATTTGATTCATATCTGGATCCTCCTTCAGTATAACTTAAAAATGAAATTCATAGGGAATATAATAAAATATCATCTATGTATGCGTAATGAAATATTCTAATTGAGGTTGTTCATATTGTGAAAAAATAAATTGATGTATTTATAGAGTATTTACCTGGACATCCTTTATAGAGAGAAGTCGAGTTCTCTATTGATTTAATTCCTAGTGCAATACCAACATCAATGACCTATTACAGAATAGACACTATGTAATTAATGGAGATAAATAAAAAAACTAGAGGATTTTAGGGATAATGGATTAATTATCCCTAGTGTTTTTATATGGGGATCCCTTATTCTCATTGTCAAGAAAAAAATTGATCCATGAGACAATGAAGTGTCTATAAAGAAATAAATTTTATTGAAATAAAGCACAAGTATGCTCTACATCACATTGAAGATTTATATGATCATATTTATGGAGATAAATATTTTATTTGATAAATTTCCATTTATCTTGATATCATCAATTGTGTGTGAGGAAGGAATATATACTAATTACAACATTTCTAACTAGTTATGGATATTAAAATTTCAAATTAATGCCATTTTGACCGACTAATGAACCCTTTGTTTTTATAGATCTAATGAAAAATGATTTCATGGAATATCACTATGATTTTTTGTGGTATTTATTGATGATATATTGAAAAATTATAAAGTATATGAGGACCATGAGAACGATATACATGTTTATTTGGATACTCTTAAATGAAAATAATGATATGGGAATTTAAGAAACTATGAATTCTGGATTCAAATAGTTTGTTTTTAGGGCCATATTGTCCCTAAGGATATAATCATACATTATCCAATGAAGAATAAGGTATTCCAAGAATGTCATACACTAAAGAACATAACTGAGGTATGTGGTTTCATAGGATTGGGATGTTAATATAGGCGTTTTTTTCATAAAAGTTTTTTATTAGCAAACCCGTTAATCATGATTAATCATAAAGGTATTATGTTTTTATGGACAAAATACTCTCAATAATTTATTTAATAATTTACGAGGATATCATTTAATATATTTATTTTGACTTTACCATCTCAAAATTTTGGATATCTAATTTATAACGATTCATCATAGAAAATAATTGGTTGCATCCTTATACTGAATTATAAAGTTATTTCCTATGAATCATTGTAGTTAAAAAATAATGAGAAAAACTATCTATGTCCGGATATTTAGTTACAATCAGTAATCGTTTCTATGAAGATATGGTGGCACCATCTATAGAGTAAAATATGTGAGAGATATATATATATATCAAAAGATCTTGAAATATATCTTTTCACAAAAATAGATCAACATGATGCAAAGAAGATGGCTCGAGCTACTCAAGGATTATGATTGTTCAAAACATTACCACCCAAGGTAGGTTAATAAAAGGGATGATTCTTTGAGCAAGAAGAGTCATGGAGTTAAATGAAGATTGAAAGGGATCCAATGCCCATATATCTAGTGATGATGGATGTGGTAATTACCATAAAAGGTGAAACATCACTACTATTTCATTTGGGTTTCCACCATATTTATGGAAATGGATTTAATTTTCTTAGTAAGATAATTATAATTTTAAAAGGATAATTATTTCTTCAAATGATGTGAAGTAGGAAGACATCATGTGTGAGGATGGAAATCCTAAATTTTGTAAAATCCTTTGTGTTCCCTCCATAAATGAGTTAAAACTACGATTATAGGATGATTCCCATAGATCAAATTTCTCTATACACAATTGTATAACTAATATGTATAACGATTCGAAGGAACATTTCTATTGGGATAATATAAAGCATAAAATTTCTAATTATGTATCATGATGTTTATTACATCAATAGGTGAAGCCTGAAAGGGAACATCATAGAGGATCCATGAAACCTTTTCATATTCCTACATGGAATCAAGATGATGTTACTAAGGATTTATTCATTGGATTTCAAAAAACTCAAATAAAGAATGATTAAATATGGGTAATTATTGATCGGAATACCAAATCTATACATTCCTTCACAATAAGGGAGGATTTTGAATTGGATAACCTTAAATTAATCTATATTAATGAATTTTTAAGACATTATGGTTCACCACATTCAATTGTGTATGGTCACAATCCACAATTAACATTAAAATTATAGAAATTTTTTTATAAATATTTGGACAATGAGGTTCAATTTAGTACTTTTTAGAACCCTCAAGATGAAGGAAAATCAGAACAGATGATCCAAACATTAGAATACATGTCGAGATTACCATCTCCTAACATTCAAGGTATGTCAGATTAGTAGTTAACTTTCGTATATTTTTCTGACAGCAATAAATTCCACTCATGTATTCAAATTGATCAATATGAATCATTTTATTGAAATATATGTCTTACACCAATATGTTCGGATGGTTGTGGTGAAAGGATTCCTTCAGGCCTAGAATATGAGGATAAAACGACAAAGAAGGTAATGACTCTTCAAACAAATATTAAAGGATATAAATGTATGAAAAAAATATATGATGATATTCAAACTAAGGATTTTTAATTTTAGTTGGGAGATCATGTTTCCATGAAATAATCTCTATGGAAGGGTGTCATAATATTTAGGAAGAAATGAAAACTAAGCCACATGTACATTGGACATTTCAAAATCGTA
The DNA here is from genome assembly GCA_963277665.1 of Viscum album. Lineage (NCBI taxonomy): Eukaryota > Viridiplantae > Streptophyta > Magnoliopsida > Santalales > Viscaceae > Viscum > Viscum album. Next base: position 1,907,509,558 of record OY728137.1, read on the forward strand.
GAGAGTGTATAAGTTAGGGATTATCATTTGGTTATTCTTCCTATAATTTCTGAAGTACAAATTTTTTTTATATCTTTGTTAACTATGTACATTCCATACCCAATGCATGTACTCACTGATAAAGGAATATAATTAGAACATAATTTATCTTACTCTGAAGAGCCTATTTTGATTTTAGAATCTGGAGTACATATGTTGAGTAATTGGATGAATAGGTTGGTAAATTTAATTTTGAAAAAACAGAAAATTGAAGAGGTGACATGGGATTTGGAGGAATATGTAATGAATAACTACCCAAATATTCTTTTTGTGGTGACATTCATGAAATATTTAGAACAAAATTTTTATCGGAGGGGTCAATGCAACAACCCATAATTTTACCAATGAAATTTTGTTACTAATAGTTATTTCGTATAGTATACATCACATAAAACCAAATTAAGAATAAAATAAAAACTTTATAAATGAATAACGAATGAAATATGAACTATTTCTAGATGTTTAAGAACCTATACCAATGGAATAATAACTTGACAGTTGGAATAGTAATGTTCTCTTTAGGAATATTAAATCAGAAAATATAATAGTCAATTCACATATGAAATTATAAATAAAACATGGGTATCTTATAAATTCAAATATGGTATATTTATATCATGTAATAACTAAATAAATGTTTTTAGGATGATAAATTAATTTCTGGTATTTTTGTAATGATTAAATGAATATTTACAATTTTATAATTAATATATTATTTTAAAACATAATATGTTTTCCTAAAATATTTTATTAAATTAATATTCTATTGTCTTATGATTATGAGATGATGTTATTAGACCTTAATTAATTTTCCAAAGTGTTATAATATCTGTTATTATTTTAAAATTTGTATTTTTCAAATAAATGGTGATTTTATTTAAAAATTTATTTTATCATTTTTAGACAAATATTTTATAAAAATGGATTTTATTGTGGAATTATAAAAATCTAAATATTTCAAAGGTTTTTTTAAATTTCAAAAATAGTTGAATTTTTGTTAAATAGTGAAATATGATAATTTATTGTATTTAGAAAATACATGAAATATGGGGTCATAGATTATGTATGGATAATGTAAGCCAATAATCTAGACCCATCCTTCACAATTTAATTACATTTAGTGATAATTCTCAAATCAATCATAGTCTTGAGGAAAAATAATTAACAAATGAGTAAAATATTCAAAAAACACCACTGTCCTCCACTATAAGTATAACCCCTCACCTCAATTTCTCCTCAAACCTCTTAATCCTTGAATATTTCATATATTATTCATATTTCCTATCCCAAACCAGTCCCCCACGTTTTGTTATTGATTTTATCACCAAAAATACATTTTCAAAGTTACATATGGTGGTTTTCAAGGAGAGTAATTCAAGACGTAAAATCCCCTTTAAGTATTTTAATTTTATATTAATTAATATCATTTTATTATCCTCTCCTAACCTACCCTATAAAAAGTTTCATGATTACTCCAGTATATTTTATATAATTTAGTATTATTATTTCAATTGAAGATCCACCATTAGGTCTCTGGTTATTTTCATTTTATTTTTTAAATATTAAAACATCTTATGTGGGGTGTTGATTTACAACCATCATGTACGACATGTTTTAATTTTTAAATTTCACTTTAATGAATTTCCATGAAACCATTTTTTATTATTAAAATGGATTATAATATAGGTATTTAATCTTATCTAATGTTTTATAACTATTATATATACATAATATTATATAATGAAACAAAACTGGTTTGTGATGATTGAAAAATCACAAAAATAATCTAAATGATTATAACAATTTTTTATCTAATGATTAATCCTAAAAAACCAAATGACTTATATAACCATTTAATAATATGGGATATTATTAATAATATATAATTTCAATTCTGTACAATAATTTCCATTTTTCATGATCTTCTATATGTGTATAAAAGTAAATTGATCAAAAAACTAACAAAAATGAGACTCCCATATGAAGAAATTTAATCTTATAAGTCCTAAAAAACACCATAAATGTACTTAATAGAATTATAAAAAATCAGATACACGATTAATAGGTTATAAATTAAATTATTAATGAATCTAATTTGTTTACATTGGACATTAAGTTCATGTGATGAAAACATTTCTATATAAGGTAAGGGTTATTTCCTAAACCTCAATTTTCCATTTGAGTTATGCTTTCTCTCTCCATACCCTAATTAAATAATTCATTATTTTTATATAAATATTTTAAATTATGTCTATATTTTCTAAAATCATGTATGAAGACAAGTTTATATGTTATTTATGTGTAAATACATGTTTTATAGGGTTCCCTTTTCAATTCAACCTGGTAAGAAATACCAATTAAAGGGATCTTCATGATTTCTTATCCATTATCAAAACCATCCAAAATAATTTTTAAGACACCATAATTTTTATATAACTACTATTTTTTTCATGAAATTATTTATTTTTTCATTTTTGGTTTTATACATACAATTATGATAAATATTAATGATTTTTTTTTGAAGAGAACACTTCTTTGCAAATAAAAAAATGTATTTGTATAATGAATTTCTTGATGAATTTGTTAATTTATCTTAATATTTTCATCAAAACTGTTCAATATTATGATTTATTGAGATTGATCTATTATTATTATCATCTAAAATATTTTATTAAATGGTCTATTAATAGTTTGAATGTGGATGTTCTATCATGATACCATTCACTGTACTACTCAGAATGGTTAGGGATTATGTTTACAAATTGAGGAATGATTTTTAAATTTCATATTTATATGTTTTTTATTTTTCATCCCATTCATATTATGAATTAATTGGACTTATTAAGTGATTTTCATCTCCCTTAATAACCCCTAAATTCATGGGTATGTCTCATGATACAAAAATATAGACTTGGATAAGGCATTGCCCATTTATTTTCATATATGGATTTGGTTCAGGCCTTATCCATTTATTTTATGATATCATAGAAGAGGCATAGGTATTATCTTCAAATGTCCAATATTAGGCATTCCATCATTATTATATAAAAAATTTATAATTCATGTGATTATTGTACTTGTAGAATATCCATGGATATGTTACATTATCAGGTAATTATTTTTGGAATTATTTAATTAGTTTTCATCCCTACCATATTATGATCGTAAATATGATTTAACGGCATGTATATTTAGTTAATCACTATTCTTTATTTCTTATGATAGTTTCCACTATATTTATTTCCATTAATATGAATCTGATATCCTCCCTTTATTATGTTTTATATTTTACTAGGATGCAATGATGTGTATTATAAAGGATTTATAGGGACAATCTATGAGTTTATGGATGATTACAATGGGGTTTCTTTATTTTTTTTTTAATTTCATGTTATAATTTAATAATTATATGTGTATCCAATTTTAAAAATTGAATAAACTATTCAGTCCTTTAGGATGCCATTAATGTTTCACAGTACCAATATAATTAATTAAGACACCGGCTCCAGGATAATATGTTTGGGGTATCTATATAATCCCTAAGAGAATTTAGAAATGGACCTTCTATAATATCCTGAATGAAAAAATAAAATCAACACCATTTCAATTTTCTAGGTTGGTACCTATGTAAAAATTTAATCAATATTAGAAGGATATATAGATACTCCTCTCTGAGTCATGACATTCCTTAAGAAACTAACATCAAGATCCTAAAACTCACACATCAAAAACATCCCAAAATGAAACTGATGATAAAGAACATAAAAACTACATGTAGATGTTATACATGTTCCTCCTCGGATGTGAAGTTCATGAGGATAAAATCGATGAAACCAACAAAAAACCAATCTATGAGCTCTAAAAACGTCACATTTATCAAACCCATAAACATGTATGGAGGGTTCATAATAATAAAAGTGATCACAACGAACCTATAATGATAATGATGAATCTGAAAAGGCGTCTTTGAAATATCCTCATCCTTCACTTGCATTTGATGATACCCTGAACAATGATAAATCATTTAGATATAACTAGATTCTTTGAACTGATTAAATACTTCATATATCCATGGAATAGAAAAGAGGTTCTTCACAATCACCTGGTTTAAGAAACTGTAATCAATATAAAGTCTCAAATGACCATTAAACAACTTCATGAACAAAAATGTTTCACTCCAAGGTGAGCCACTCAGTCAAAATTACCTCACACTAAGAGATCATTGAGATGTAACGACACATTTAGAAAGTCATGGGAAACTATACCGTATGTATTCATCGAGATTAGAGAAGAACATGATGATAACTCTATCCAATACTTTATCTCCCATCAAATGATTAAATTCACAGCCACATTAGGAAAAATATCACGGTACTCTCTCACAACCCTAGGAAAAATGGATGGATAAACCTCTGATGAACTAAACATAATCTCATAAATCAATGGATATAATTAATGAACTCTCCACTGATGCATCTATGGGTCTTTCTTGATAAATAACATTGTATACTCTCCATCAGAATCAAATATAACAATATACCTACTACAAAAATATAAAAAATCCTACACTCTATATAGAATATCTATTCTAAGGATGATGCTAAATGGATGTATCAATTAAAATATAAAGTCTCTCATAGAGTTTGGTTTCTTAGAACAAGATCACAGTATCTACATACTTCAAAAATATATGCTTGGCCTAAATCTTACATAGTCAACAAGAATAGAACTTGTTCTATCTCCACCTCTAATCCAAAAGCATGGACTAGGGAAGGTCATATGATGGAGTGTGTAGCTCCAGAATCAAATGAGTCATAAATACATGTATAAAAAAATTTATCTCAAGTTATGTAAAGTTGTCCCGATGTTTCCCATTCTAGGTCATGAAGCTAACCATGACCTATTCTACCATCACTCTTACAATGAAAATGAACTCCTCCATGGATGAACACTTCTCTTTAAGGATGAGGAACATCTCAGGGGTTTCCACTAGCTTTCCCATCTCTTATTAGCTAATCCCACACTAGATTATCCAAATTTTTTATCCTTACTTAAGGTACCTCAATGGAGGAACTGGAAGCCGTACACTATGTGTATGTTTCTTTCCTGGAATGTTTAGGAACTCTCAAAACTAGTGACCTAATACTCCACACATAATAATGTTCCTGATCCATTGGAAAAGGATTGAGGTCCACAACACCTATAGAAATGTTATGATGATGGAGATGACCTACCCTAAGCTATTTAGAAGCTATTCTATCAAAAAATTGGTATCCTCATATGATATCACTAATTCATGAGAAATAATAATGAATCCACACTCTCAAAACCCCAGTTCCATCTAGAATATTATAAATAACCTCTACTCTTGAATGTACATCAAGATACCCAAAAAAATTAATATGGTGATATGGTAGTGGATATCTAGATGAAAATCCCCCTAAAAATGCATTATCATGGCCTCATCATCTCGGAAGAGTTACGAATCATATCAATGAAGGATCTTGAAATATCTCCCAAAATCTCAAAGACATGAACTCACTTTTCGAAGGGTATGTAGCCCTTGGTGACTGGCCACCATCATGGTTAATGAAATAAACTTTCTTTGGAACTGGTCCCTAATATTTTCCTAAGAGACCAAGAAATTCTTTTGATCACCAATGAAGATGATCCAAAACTACCTCAGTCCTCTATATAGCATATCCACTGACAATGAAGCATAGTGATCCTTCTAAGAATAAATCAATATGAAATCCATCTCAACCTTCTATGACCAATATTCTATCAAAAAATCGTAAACGATTCCCGTAAACTTCAGTAGACTCTTGGGATGAAAATATTGGATTTTCCCACTCAACGTTTCATAATCATTGACATTTGGTTTGCAGCAATCTACTGGAATTTTCAGCTAAACATCTTCTACAAAAACCTAATAGGGATATAAACCATGATCCAAACCTACAAAATAAAAAATATTTAAAGACTCATAAACCTATATAATGGAATATGTAACATTAATAAATAAATAAATTACATTATTTTTAGATAAGTTTTATCGAAACCCCATGGTCTATCCATTTAAATTATAGGAACAATGAAGTATGAGGAATGATCCTTTCGTAGGTCTTGACCCTGAAATTAGTATAACATCTCTTATTAATATTAGTAAACATAATGTTCTATGAATCATATAAAAGGGTCACCTAAATACTCATGTATCAATAGGTCTAGAATTTTCACATCACTTACTAAACTTAGATGACATGGTTTACCTACCATCCAAAATAGTCTCACATATTCTCAACTCCAAACTCTATCCAATCTATTTTCCTAGACCATTAATACCACTAAATCAGGACCTAATCCCACAAAAGGTTCCCCATTTGGGCTGATATTGTGAGAAGTGATATAATAACCCCCCAAATCCCACCTATAATAGGTCATGGATTGGAGACAAGCATAGAGGTTATAAAAAACAGAAAAATTGGAGGAATTGCCTTCTAAAAGATCATGATGAAGAGAGAGATAAGATCAACACACGAATAAAATCTCTCTCATAAATAGAAAGAATCACCGTGAAAAAATGTAATTTTATTAAGTTTAAGACAACTAGAAAGGAACCATGTGTACAATATTATAAACTTCATAGTGACCACAAATCCAAAAACAGATCTTGAACATCCAGAAGTTTGTAATATCTATCCTAATCTCCAACCTTTATCCTCTATCCTAAAAAGTAGTTTATATATATCTAGGGCGATCAAAATAGGTATATCTAGTATGATCCTCCTCAGGGCCTCTCATGAAAAATATAATGAAAGCATAAAAATACCTATCAATAATGAGTGAGGTCAACTAATAAAAAATAGGTATATTAGGTTTAAAACCTCATTAAGGCTATCTCTCACCATGTAACACATATAGGAACTCATATATTATCATAAAAAATAATGTCACCCCATTACCACTTCCCTAATTGTCTTTATCTCTTCCCCGATGTCTTATTTTCTGATTCATCTCTTTCCAAAAGAATCTATCCTAAATACACATGGTCTATGTGTGAAAACATGAATCTTGTACATCACATAATCCTATGTCACATCACCATATAATAACTGAGTACTTTATAGGAGGTACCACATCCCATATGTTGTGAATCATGCACCATGTATTATACCTCAAGTCATCACAACCCATGAGTAGATTAATGTAACTCAATACATCATCGACCATACATGAAATACATATAATAATCCTTATGATACCATACCAAGATATAAAATTATGTGAAATAACCAAAATCTATCAAATCTTTATACAAGTACATGTGGGAAAAACTAACCACTATTCATACTTGAACATAAAAACAACAAATAGAATAAAACTGAGCTGGAGGGGTAGTAATCCATCCTTCCCTCACTAACCTGGATGTTGGGGAAAACAACCTATAATTGTCTATTGGGTGTTAGTATCTCTATAGAAATGGGTGGGTAGCGTATAAAATCATATAACATCTAGGATATACGATATCTCAAAACCACGCTATGGGTATAAACTATACATTAGATCAAATGTTTTGATAGTCACTTTGAAACCATACCTCCACTACTTGGGACTTGTTTTCCTATAGGCACAAAATAATTTAAGAAGACTTTTATTAAAATAATTATTACATTTTTTAGAATTTATCCTTTATTTAATTAATAAATTTTCCATTAATTAACTATAAATTTTATTCCAAGTTACGTTTCATTAGTCAATAAACAGAATTCCAAGACCTCCATGAATAATCCCATAGAGTCAATTGGTTCTCATGATTAACATTAACATTTTCATTACATCATGTACCAACCCTATGGGTTAAATAATAATTAATTATTAACAAACACATAATTTTTGGTACTCTAGGAAATGTCTTAAGTTACCACAAAATTTATGTACAACCAAGAACATCTAGCTGCCTCAAGTGGTGAAGAAAAGAAGGTAGTGAAAACAAAAAACCCTCCAATCAAGAATTTAAATAGATTTATTAAGATGGAATCCTAGTTTAAATATCCACAATGAGTAATCCAAGATTTAACCGTTCCTATTATCTTTGGGGTCATCCTAGAAACCCTCACGCATATATCCATGCATATTACATTCATAGTCATCAACTGCTACAAAATACTTTGGGCCTCCCCTCCCATATCTCATCAACCAACATCCATCCCTAGATCACATCACATCATATAGAAATTCCCACATATAGAGAAACACAAAAAGTTTTCCCATTGATAACAAATTCAATAGGATATATTTTCCCAATAAAATGGCATTCAACCTTCACATACAAATGGGTTCACATGTCCCCAACGCAAGGCATCTGTAATTCACATTAAATTAGGTATCAATGTACCCAATAACTAATCTATATAATCTAATTTTTTCTAATTCCATCTTGAATGAACCAATTCACTTATTATGTATTACATCTACAGGTAACCTAAGGCATCAAATATCAAAATATATCATTTATTAAAACATGCTGTTTAAAATAACTTCATGTTTCTTTATCATAAATAATAAAACCCCATATAATGACTTTATTTATTATTAAAAATATTACATCTTCATGTTCTTATAAATTTTCATTACACATGGAAGAAAATTATTTAATTAAAACATGCATTATGAATCAATTTTGTTACCCTCAAATTACACGATTTCAAGGATTTATTATAAATTCTTCTTCATGTTCCTTATCAATACAAAATTACATAAATTATGTTATTTAATAATTTTAACAATAAAAAACTTGCTATTAAAAGAATAACCAAAATTACAATCAAAGAATAACATATATATCAGATTATCTACCAAAACAAGAGGAAATAAGTTATCATAGTGGAAAAACAAACAATCACTAACCACAAAGACATTATTCTTTAATAGAGTTTATATTTATTAGGGTCAAAAATAAAAAAAAATACAAAGGATTAAAGTATAATAAATTTACAATTTTAGGTATTATAAATATGAGAATAAATGAACCCCCCCTCTCAAAAAATCAACAATCATATCTAATGAATGGAATAAGAACATAGATCTACAATCACCTCTCCCATAAGAAAACTACAACCCTCTAAAGATTCCATGTAACAACTTAAGTTTTTATGAACAGGTTTTTCCAGTAAATTACATTAATTTGATTTATTTTGTTGTAAACAACACCATGTAAAGCATGCACTACATGCAACACATGATCAACAATAATTACATACAACACTGATTTTTTACAGAACATCATTTTATTATTATATATATTGGATAATAACCTAGATGTATAATTAGAGGTTATGAATAATATAAAATAAAATATGAAAATATATGGTTTTTAAGATGAATTCATTGGTTACTAATTAATTATAAATGTAAATATATTCCAATTGAATATATGGAAATATTTTTTTTCATCCTCCCGAAGTCAATTACTATTAATAAATTAAACTAATTAGAATAATTTAATGGTATTAAGGAAATAAATACATCATATGTTCAATAAAATATTTTTTTAATCATAAAATATATCTTATATACATAAGATAAGAACCAACCAATTTTTTTTTCATAAAACCTATATTTTTCAATTGGGTAATTTTATATACTTTAAATGGAAACCCCATTTTAAATCTTATTTTTGAAAGTTTTAAATATTATATTTGAATAAAAGAAACTTCTAGTTTTAAATTGGAATATAAAAAATTACACTTCTTGATTTTGTTTTATTTTTATTACCAGTTTCATGATTTCATGAATATGAAAAATACTAAAGTTTAATTAAAAACAACTTTTTTCCTAGAAATAATTTATAAAGATAAATTATATTTTTATTGGTTTTAAATTATAAATATTTATAATTTTTATTATATAATATAATTTGTATCATTGGATTCAATTTTATATTAAATTTATATATAAATTTGTATTAATCTCTTCTATGTTTTAATCTTTAATAACTTGTTTTCTCACCCCGTCATTGGGAATAAATTTAAATGAATAACTAAATTTTTTAAATGTTAAAAAATTCATTCCATATGTTTTATTAGTTGCTCCAAATTAAATATATATGATTATTTTATTTTTGGCCCTTATGAATTGTAAATTTAGAAATTTTCTCTTAACACGGTAAAAGTAAAATATGGTACTTAAAGGTGAACAAATAATATTATAAATTTTATAAAATTATCCTAAGATATGTAATAGTTTTATTTGATGAGTTTTTTCAGAAAAAAACATCCATTACCATAAGTATTACCTTTTTAAACCACTTTTCTGAGAGTATATCATTTATTATATTTTATTTAAGGAAAAGTTGAAGATGGCATACCCATGTTTTTCTTAAATATAACAATTTTAATGTTGTGTTATATAGGAGATGTGTTTTATTATAAATATATATTTCAATTATAAATTTTTTTATTTATCATGGTTATTTAGTTCAAATGTTTATAAAGTAAATAATTACCTCAAAGTTTTATATAATGATGATGCAATAATTGTTTAAGTAATGGAAATATCCAAGAAATGATATTCAAAATATTATAATAAATATAATATGATATAATTAACATCTTACATAAATGTTTTGGATTAAATTGAAAATTTATTGATATGTTATTTGAGTTGTTTCAAATATATCATGTTGTAATGATATTTTTAAAAAGGAAAGTAATGAATATGGTCAAAAATGACACTAATGATATTTTGTCAAAATAATGTTTTATTAAATTATTTAAAAATAATAATAAAATGCTTAAAAATATAAAATAATAATAATATGGTCCAATATTTTTTAAATTACTCATTTATTATCCGATTTAACACTCATGAATAATACATAAAACCTTTTAATATTAAAAATTGTGTAACTTTAGTTAAAATTTAATTAGGTTAACTAAGGGTTATTCAATATGATAAGGATTAAAAAATTAATAGGACTTGTCAAAAATATATTGGATGATTAGATTAAAACAGTATATCATATTATATTCCATTCAATGATATTTTTTGGTATTTAAATTGATAATAAAATTATAATAAATTAATATTGTTTGAAATTAAAAATGTTTCCCTCACCTCAATTATAAAAGGGAACGTCCTCCCTTAATTATTCAAATCATTTCGAGCCATAAAGATCAGACATAACCTAATAACATACCTTATAAAAAGTTATATATAAATATTATATCTTCTCATTTTTCTCCCAATTCTGACTCTAGTCTCCCTAAAAGGATATCCAATGAAGGTTCCCTAAGGAGGAGTTAATCGTCTTTACTGATACTCTCAATATTAGTTCTTCTTCTACTTCCTCTTTAGGTGTTGTTTCCAGGCCAAAATAATATCTAAGGTATAAAATATATTCTTAGTTGTTATTATGATTCTTTAATAACCATATTTCACCTCTTATATATCCTACTAAAAACAAAATCAACATGCATGCGAATGTACAACTTACCGTCTCCACACCATGATATCATATATTTTTAATAAACACTTTACTTGATCAATTTAATGATGGAAGTAAAAAATGATATATTATTATTATAACATTATTTCTACTATATAATAAAATATATTTCACAAAATTCCTTACCTTTTTACAATTTAAATAATGATATCGTCACTCATGCATACATACAACCTACAGTATCTAAAACATGATGCGAGTCATTTTCAATCATCACCTTTAAATAATGATTAAATAAATATATATAATAAATAAATATGTTATATTAATACACTAATATAATTCTTAAAATGATATAACTATACCTTAGGTTCATGAAATGGGACTTATATGACAAAATTGTGCGTAGGAAAAAGAAGAAATTAATACCTGAATGAAGAGTAATAATGAAATGTTATATAAAAATGAGAGATAAGATAATAATTTATCAGATAATAAATAAATATATGGTTCTATAGTAATCCAATAACATTATTTAATCCATTATAATTTAGTTCTAGATATGTATTAATGAAATCATACCTATGGTATTGGGATTTCTAGTCTTACTTTTATTCCTCCAAGACATATCTCTTATTCACCACTAATTTATTCTACACGGTGTATATATTACCCATGAATGAATTTTATGAGACTTATCATAAAATTTATTTTATATTAATATAATATTATTTTTATTTATTTCATGGGACATTCAATAATACTGATTATAAGGTGACAAGTATTTATTTAATAATTTCTTCAATATTAGGGATTTTTTTATGTCTATCTAGGGGAAAATTTATCTTCCACTTCCACATTTTCTAACAAAAATTATAAAATGTTTTTCATATTATCCTATAGATTTATAAAGCTATTTTACCCATTTTTGAATTTTTACCACATAGTTTTCAAGGAATATTTTTTATTTTTCCAAACAAGGTAATTTTTTACTTTTTCAACAAAAGTTACATGAATATATTTTTCTTCTTTCACGATGCCTTCATGCCATGATGAATCCCTTAAAAGATTAAAATGATACATTCAAATAAAATTTTTTCTTTTAAAAATATTCATCATTTTATGAAAAGAAGATCCGTTCAAAGTAAAAAGGTTGTTTTCCTCAATAAATATTTTCTAGTGATATCTCAAAATTACTGTCCATATAAGATATAATTCTTTGATGTTAAATATATTTTAATAAAAAAATTCAATGATATTATCCATATTATTCCTATAAATAACTTTTTTTTATTATAGAATGATATTTACAAAACCCATTTCATTTAAAAGGGTAATGTTATGGTAGAATGATGTTTACGAAACCCATTTATTTTTGTGGGTTATGATATGAGGAATGATTTGTGTTCTTGTATAACACAAATGTATGGTTATCATTGTGTGAAGGTTGGGACCTATATAAACCTATAATTCATTGGGTAAGGATTTATATCTCACGATATAGACATTGTTGCAATGAGGAGTGAAATCATTTTAGTAAAGAACATTCTCTGCTAAGATGATCTTGGGAGTGAACTATGTTATGCACATAGTTTTAAACTTCTGGGGGATATGATTCTAAAATTCAAAAACATTTCATGATCCATCCCAAATGATTTATATATAATCTGGCTATGAATATCCATGGATGAACCTATGGTGTTATAGATAAAATAATGTATAAAAATTCAGACACCCTATAAGTTTTTTTCATTATTATGTGGCTCTACTATATGATGATTGTTTCTTACTATTTGTTTTTTGTTTTATTTTGTGGATGGAACCTAAAAGAACCATGTTAATAGTGATTTTGATAAATAATTCCAATATTTTCCTTCTGAGAAATTGAATTCTATGGGAGCTAGAATGAAAAATCTTGTTGTTATACTTGCCCAACATTCTCAAACTATAAATCATAATAGAATTCAAAATTATAAATGGAGGGAACAACATTATATTTCTTCCTTCAAGTAGAAACATCCAACCTCTTTCAGTGGGTCTTCTAATCCACTTTTTTCTAATAAATAGATTATTACTACCAAAAAATATATTCTTAGTACTCTAGTGTTCAGAATGTGAGAAAGTCATTTTGGTTGTTTATCACTTAGAAGGTGAAGTAGACCACTAGTGGAATCTAATAATGATTAGAAGGATTCAAGATAAAATGGAATCCATGTATTTATAAGAGTTTAAGAACATAATATTCAAAAATTAATTTCCTCAGATTCTACATACAAAAATAGAGAGGGTGTTTCTGAAGTGAATGAAATGGGATGATGAATCCATTAGTTTCTTTGAAGCTAATTTCACAAGACATGCAAGGTATGATTCTAGAATTATCATCCAGACCAAAACTGAAGTTGATAGGTTCTTTAATTACATAAATTCAAGTGTTATAAGGGTGTTATCCATTAGAGAATAAATTAGATATAAAGAGATTCTACATCATGTAGAAAATATTGAAATGGAGGATGGAGTTATGTATTTATCTTAGGGTTTTGATAAGAAGGGGAGGATGTAGCTTAAATGAAAATTTAAAAAAAAAGGATAAAATAACATGATATTTACTCTATAATCGATGTGTGAGAAGAATCAAGTATTAAATTGTCATAAGGGGTCTAATAAATGTTTTATGTGTGAAATGGCAGGACATTAGGAATTTCATTACCAATGTAACAGGATGATGTTAGGTAACAATTTGAATGGATATAATGATGCATAGAAAGAACCTCCCCTAGTTTAGTGATACAATTGTAAGGATAATGGGCATTATTCTAGCTAGTTCCCAATCTTATGGGCTATTGATGATGAATGGCTTCATTCCCCTTTTAAGCCAAGGGATAAGGTGAAATTTTATGTGATCGTTCTTTCTAATGAGGGGTGTGATAAAGAGCTGGTGAAAGGTATAAATACCATCAAATCTAGATCTGATAATATCTTATTTTTTTTCTGAATCAACCCACTATTTAAAATCTAAAATTTTTGATAAGGGTTTCAAGATTACACCAAAATTATTATATGTGGAATTATCAGTAAAAACCCCTAATGGTACGGTGATTTCATCTCAAATCTAATATTCGATTGTGGTTGAAATTTATTGGATTGTGTTTCCTTAAAATCATTTCATTATTACTCTAGTAGAATTTTTTTCATCTTACTCATGGATTTTTTTATATATAATACAGATATAAATTTTCATGGAAGGGAAGTTATGTCTGATGTTTCAAAATAATATATCATTTTATATTATCTTGACGATAAGTACGAACATCCTATGGATAGTAAATCAACTGTATTTGTATTAATTCATATTCATAAGGGGTTTTTATCTCAAATGTTTGGGGAGATAACTGGAATATATAACAAACCTATTGTTTGTGATTTTTTGGATGTCTTTCTAGAAGAGTTCTCTATTTTTTCACCAAAACTTGAGTTTTTGTTTCTAATAGAATTAACATATAGTTTTCCAACAATTTCAAAGACACCATATAGAATGATCCAAATTGAATTTTAGTAATTAAAAAATAAAATCCATGAAAACCATGATAATTGATTCATTCTACCAACTGTGTCACCTTGGGGTGTATCGATTCATTTTCTGAAAAAGAAAGATGGATCAATTCACCTCTGCATTCATTAAAAGGAGTTAAATATGGTCCCAATTAAGAACAAGTATCCTCTTCCATGTATTGATGGGTTTTTTAAAAAAATGTGAAGATATCAAAACTTTTACAAGAATGAAGTTCACTTTGAATATCATTAATTGTTGGATAAGAAGAAGGATATACCCAAGAAGGCATTCTGTAAAAGGTATGGGAACTATGAATATATAGTGATTCCGTTTGGCCTCACTAATTATCTTACTATTTTCATATATTTTATGAATATAGTCTTTATAGATTACCTCGATTAGTTTTTGGTAATATTTGTAGATATTATTCATATATATTCAATGAGAAAGAAAGAACATGAAGATAACTTGATAATTGTTCTAAATATATTATGGAAGGTGGATATATATATATAATTTAAAAATAAATAATTTTTTTAAAAAAAGGTTTTATTTTTTGGATACATAATGTCAATATATGGTATAATAGTAGATCCATCAAATACTGATGCTATTGAATGTTGGAAGAGACCAACCACATTGATTGAGAACCGTAGTTTTCATGTTTTAGCTTGATATCATCAAGGTTTTGTATAAAATATATCATGACAATAAAATCCTCTAACCAAATTAACTTGCAAGGGTTCCATGTTCTTCTAAATAGAGGAAACTTAGGAAAATTTTATGAAACTAAAGATAATATTATTCAGTTTACCTGTTCTAACATTACCCATTAATGGGTAACTGTTTTTAATCATTAGTGAATAATCCAAGATGGGATAAGAATGTGTTATTATTTAAAATAACTTTGTACTTGCATATTCTTTTTGGCAGTTTAAGATTCAAGATAAAAATTATGATACCCAGGAGTTAGAGGTGGCATTAGTAATTTTTTCATTAATGATATAGAGGCATTATCTTTATAGTGAACAATGTGATATATATACCAATCATAAAATTCTAAAATATAAATTTTCACATAAGAATTTTAACATGCATCATAGATTATGGTCAGAACTGATAGTGTATTATGATTTCTCAATACAATATCACTATGTGAATGTGAACAAGGTGGTCGATAATTTGAGTCTAAAGGATCATGATAGCTTATCCAAGATTATGATATCAAATGATCTATTTTTTATTATTTGGAAAGGAAGGATATAGAAATATTGATGGAATGGGAAACATCTTATCTTTATCAATTGAATGTTCTACCCTCTATCTAAGTGAAGATTAATGATTCATAAAATGAAGTTGTATAAATTCAATAGATGGGTTGAAATGGTATTTTGTTAAACCTTGATCAAGATGGAATGATAAGGTTAAGGAATCGTGTAATTGTTCAAATTTTTCCAGATTTAAAGAATGATATATTATAAGAATATCTTAATTATTCATTATATACTAATACTAGAAGTAAGAATATGTATATGGATTTAATGGAATATTTATGGTGGAATTTAATATAGAGAGATACTGTAGAGTTTGTGTCTCTATGATTTGTATAATAGTATATTAAGGTGGAAAGAAAAAAAATATAAAATGATATTTCATCCACTACCCATACCATAATGGAAATGGGATAAAATCACTATATATTTTTTCATTGGACTCCACAAAACCTCTTATGTCTTTAATGCTATATGGGTGGTAGTCGATCTCCATAATATGTCAGCACACTTCAATGATATCAGAAAAGAAATATCTCTAGATAAACATTCAAGAATATAAATTTAGGTTATATGAAGGTTCTATGGAGTACCAAATTATATTATATATAATTGGGACTTGAGGTTTGCCTCAAAATTTTGGTGATTTCTTTCAGTAAACAATTGAATTGTAATTGAGTTTTAGCACTACATATCACCCTCATACATATGGTCAGTCTAAAAGAAAAATTCAAACACTAGAGGATATTTTGAGATCCTATTCTATAGATTTAAAAGGTGGTTGGGATTCACACCTTATTCTAGTTGGCATTTATTACAACAATATCTTTCACTCAAGCATTTAGATGGATCCTTATGAAGCCCTCTGTGGGTATAAATGTAGATCTACAACAAGATGTGATGAAGTTGGAGAAAAAAAATTGGGACCTGAAATCACTAAATAGATGGATAAGAAGGATATACCAATTCAGTAGAATCTAAATGTAAAATGGACTTAGAATAAAAGTTATGCTGATAACTGAAAACATGATATTGAATTTGATGTTTGTTGGAATGTGTTTCTATAAATTTCACCATGGAATAAGGTTATGAGTTTTGGGAAGAAAGGGAAAATAATCCCTAGGTATATTAGTCCCTTTGAAATTCTTAATTTTAAAAATATGGTAACTTATCACATGGTGCATCCTCTAAATATATCTAAAGTATATTTTGTTTTCTTTGTATCTCTCTGAAGAAATTATACACCAAACCATTTTGATATACTAAACTCAGAGGTTATCTCACTGTATAGGGATATTTCTTTTGGGGAGGAACTAGATTAAATTCTAGATCATAAAAATAAGGTTCTATAATACAATACCACTCACATGGTCAAAAGTTTTTATAGAGAAACCACCTATTAGAGGAACCTATATGGAACTTGTGGATATGATGAGGAAGAAGTATCCTCGTTTGTTTATATCAGAATAATGAATTTCAAAGAAGAAATTCTTTTTAGGGGGAAGAATGTTACACCCTGAGTTTTTATGATCGTTTTGATTTTGAATAAATTAAATTTCATTTATTTATTGCATTATACGATACACCATGTTATGCTTGCGCTACAAATAATAGTATATTAGCTTTTTTCACCAACAACTCTGAGTTTCTACGAAACATTATTTCATTATTATATAAATAAAATAATAATGTAGATGTTAAATTGTTAGTTATGAATATTATGAAATAACTAATAAAAATATATTGTTTATAATATTAATTAAGTGGTTAATAATTAATTAGAAAATAAAACATACACCAATTTAATATGAAGGAAATATTTATATTTTTATCATTCCACAATCATTTTGTATTACTAAAAAAATTATTTAAAAATACTGAAATATATTATTGAAATATATATAATATATATCAATCAAATATTTTTTATATTTTTAAAAAATATTTTATGGACATAATATAATAACTAATAAAATATTATGCATAAACGCCTATACTTTTCAAAAGGGTAATTTCATCACCTTTTATTGGAGAATCCCCTTTAAATCCAATTTATTTACACATTAATTTATTATATTTGAATAAATAAACATTTTATTGTATATAGGAATATATAAATTTAAATTAGTTGATTTTTTTTTATTTTTATGATAAGTTTCATGTTTTGATAAATAGTAAAAAATAATAAGATTGAATTAAAATCAATTTTTTTCCTCGAAATAACTTATAATGTTAAATTATATTTCTGATTAGATTTAAAGTATAATTAGATAAAATATTTATTTTTTAATCTGATTGTGATCATTTTTATCATATTTACATTGACTTTAGATATAAAAACCTTTAAATATTTTTCATGTTTTAAATATTAATAACTTCTTTTATCTCCTCAACAACAGGATTAATTTTAAATTTATTTCTATAACATATATGTTTTAAATTTTGAAAAATGGATTCTATATTTGAAATTATTGGGACAAAATTATGTAAAAAGGTTTCTTTTATTTATGGGAAATGTGAATAGTTACTCTAGTAATTTTTTTATTAACATTTAAAATGGTCAATCGGGTAATTAAGGGTGAAATAATAATATTATACATATGAAAGAATAACCCTAAAGTTTTCGTAATTTCATTGGATGAGTTATTTTCTACCAAAATCAATATTGGTCATAAATTATAATATTTTTAAGCCACTTGGATGATATTATGACAATTATTATATTTTATTTATAGAAAAGGTAAATATGACATATTCGTGTTTTTCTTACCTATAAAAATTTCAATATGGGAATATATTGCAGATATTTATGTCTATACATATTCATTTTAAATTTTATTTATTTTATTTATCATTGTAATTTATTTTATTTTTTTAAGAAATAAATATTTACCTTAAAAGATTATATAAAGATGATTTAGTAATTGTTTATGTATGGAAAATGTCTAATAAAAGATATTTAAAATATTAAAATAAATATAATTTGAAATAATTAATCTCATAGACCAATTGTATGGATTACTTTGATATTTCATGGATAATTTAGTATATTGATATATGACATCATGTTATTATAATATTTTTAAAAATAAAAGTAAATAATATGGTAAAAATAAAAAATAATGATATTTTAGGAAAATAATTTATTATTATATTATTTAAAAATCATAAATAATGTTTAAAAATAAAAAATAACTATATTATTGTTTAATATGTTATAAATGTCTCATTTCTGGTAAAATTTACACCATATATGCAAAAAAATAGAACATTTTAATATTATAAAAGTTGTTAGTTTATTTAAAAGTAAAATATATTAACGATGGGTTAATCAAAATAATATGGTTTAAAAATCCATGATTTGTAAAAAATATATTTGTTTTTGATATAAAAAACATATCTAATATTATCTTAGAATACATTAAATTTTTTGGAATTTTTATTAAGATTTAATTTATTATAAATTAATAATTTTAGAAATTGTAAAAGTACGCCTCACCTCAAATATAAAAGGGAACATCCTCTCTCACTTATTCACATCACATTGAGCCATAAATCTAGAACATAGCATAAAAAATTAACTTATATACTTCCCTAAACACATAATAGAGGTTCTAGTATTCTCACAATACCAACCATAGTGTCCCTAAGAGGATATCCAAAGGAGGTTTGCTAAGGAAGAGGTAATCATATTTTCTGATTCTATCAAGATTATTTCCTCTCTTACATTAAATTCATGTGTTTTTTCCATTATAAAATAAAAAATGATGTATCATATATATTATGTTATTTTATTATGATTATGTAACAACCACATTTTACCTTTTATCCATTCAATGAAAAATGAAATCACCATGCGTACGTACATACGACCTACCATCTCCACACCATGCTGTAATATTTTTTTTATCAACTATTTAATTGGACGGGTATAATGATGTAAATAATTGTTATATATTATTCTTATAACATTATATTGAATTTAGAACAATATATATACCACCCACTACCTTACCTTTTCATAATTAAATGAATGATATTATCGCTTGTGTGTACGTACGACCTTGCATCTCTATGACGTGGTGTGATTCATTTTCCATAATAAACATTAATGAATGATTATAAAAATTTATTAAATGAATAAGTATATTATTTAATCACATTATAGAATCTATAAATGAATTTCTATATCCTATGAGAATTAAATGGTACTTTATGAAAAAATATGCATTAGAAAAAGAAGTTGTAAACACCCGAAAGTAGGGTAGTAAAGAAGTGTTATTAACAAATAGGTGAAAAGGTAATAATATATGATATCATAAATATAAAAATTGGTATTTAGTAAGGTAAAAAAATTTCTAAAACATTATATGGGAGGTTCAAATATGTATTAATGATATTATTCATCAGTTAATGAGATTTCTAGTCTAACTTTTATTTCTGAGTCTTATGTCATATTCCTCACTTATTAATTCTATGTAGTTTATATAATTCCCATGATTGTATTTCATGAGTATTATCCATAATATTATTGTATTTTTTATATCCTTATAATTTCCCTTCCTTCATGGGGCATGCGATTCTACTAATTATAAATTTATTAGTATTTATTTCACAATCTCTTCAATACATGGGATTTTTTGCTCTTTGTATCTCTTAGGGAATATTTATATTCCATGTACCTATTTTATATAAAAAATAAAAACAATTTTCATTATTATACTAGGGATGATTGAATTCATTTTTAACTATTTTTTATGTTTTACCAAATGATTTGAAAGGATTATTTTAACACATTCCTAATGAGGTACTTTTTGACTTTTACAGTAAATGTATTAAAGGAATGTTCTTTTAACATATACGTTAGGAATGTATTTTTATTATTTTATGATTCCTTCATGACTGGATTCTTCCCATACAATATTAAAATGTTGTTCTTAGATAATATTTT
Organism: Viscum album; assembly: GCA_963277665.1. Classification (NCBI taxonomy): domain Eukaryota; kingdom Viridiplantae; phylum Streptophyta; class Magnoliopsida; order Santalales; family Viscaceae; genus Viscum; species Viscum album. The sequence continues at coordinate 1,907,530,818 of OY728137.1, forward strand.
ATCGTTTAATATTGGGTTGAATTTTACGAAAAAGAAAAAATATTCAAATAAAAAAGATATTTTCCTTAAGATTTATTTTTAAGTTATATCTCAAAATAATTTTACATCTATGATAACATTCTCTAATTAAACTTAATTTTTAATGTGGATGACATTAAAATATATTATCCATATTATTCCTATGGTTAGTTTATTTTTCTAATTTAATTATATTTATGAATACATTTCTTTTCCAAGGATTATGTTGTGATTAAATGATGTTAATGAAACCCAATTCATTCTGTGGTTTATGATATGGTGAATAAGTTAAGTTATTGTGGAAAAAATATGTATGGTTTAATTATGTTATTGGTTGTACAGATATATCCCTCCAATTAATTGGATAATGATTTATATCTCATAAGATATACATGGCTAGAATTGGTAGTGAACTCATGTCAGTAAAGGACTTTGTCTGCTAAGATGGTCTTAGGAGTGAAACATTCCTACTAAGATGGTCATGGGAGTAAACCTTAACTACCAAGATGGTATGGGGATTGAACCCATACTATTAATATTTCATTTCAATAGATACATTGACAACTATGGAAATCATTTTATATTCTTACTTTCCTACCAAAACATCCATGTCTTCTTTCTATGATAATATTTCATGGATGATGTTCATTGTTTCCTTATGATTCATGTCTTATGAAAATAAAATTATTATTCAATTATTCATGATTATGATAATTTATATTAAATGTATGATCTTCTATTTTTATGATAATTTTCTAAAACCCTTTTTCTTCATGATTATGTTTACACGTCTCCCTTGTTTACCCTTACTGAGCATCTGAGCTCATCCTGTTTTAGGTTCCATTCCCATATGTTATGAGGATATGTATTATGTATGAAGTGTTTAATAAGGGTGATTTTCTAAATTAAACTAGTAGAAGATAATTTAGATCATGTATCTATAATTTTTTTCCATTTTTTTAAAGGAACTATAATAGTATAGTATTTGGGAATCTATTTATGTAAGATACTTTTTATTTTGAAAACGTTATGTAATGTAATTTTATGAAAAGAAATTTTTGTTATATTCCATGATACCACCATGAATAAAACATCAAGATAAACTTATTATAATGATAGGGATCAACCTCTATAGCAATGAAATGATAACACGAGAGAAATTTTACCAAACAAAAAAATCACTAATAAAATTATGTATAACTCGCCTTGGATTACCAAGAATTGATCTTAAAAAGATAGTGGTTAATACTCATATAATGGGGATTTGAATAATTTAAAAATAACCCTATGGTTTTTAGGGTTCAAGGGATAATGATGGGAGAGAAGTGGGTTAATATGATGGGGCCATGTATTTATAGGAAAAATAAAATTTGAAGACAATGGTGAAGCCCTCTAGACAATAGAACATACCACTTATATCGATGTGTACTCCCCCTATACTATAGAAAATCCTTCCTAGTGAAGGAGTATCCTATGAACTTATTTTCTAACATGGAACAAATCATATTTACGTGGGGATACATAATAATATTTCCTAAAATTATACAAAATTGACCCCATTTTCCAAGAAGGAAGGTTATGCTATAACCCATCTCCAGGACACAAATATCCCAATTGTCAAAACCACCTCAAACCCCTATATAATAACCCAGATTCTCCACATCACAGTTCTCATCCACAGGTAAAGGGACTACTCCATATCATTTCTTCATGAAATATATAGGTTATAATTGGAAGATGTTCCAAAATACACACTTGAGATTCATAACTCCATAGTTGGGTTGTCCTTGTCATAGTGACCTACCCTATGACACTACTCAATGATTTACTCTATAGAAACCATTCAACTGAGTTTTCATCATAACTCTCCCACTTCCTCCTTAGATTATCCTTTGGGAATCTCTAACACCAAAAACTCTCAAATAAATGGCTACCAAGATCTAACTCCTTACAAGTGGAATGTATTTATTTTATTTCATGAAATGATTTAAAACATTAGTCAATATTACTAGCCTTTATAAATAAAACTCTTCATCGATATTGATTGGATTCATTAAATGAAAATCATTGTGAAAATAAATATAATAATATCATCCAATCAACTATTTTGGGGCCATTCTTGAGAATGAATTTTTTTCAATAGATCATTATTATTACTTTTAATTATGTAATTTTTATTATAAAATCTATAATTTCATTAACATAATCACTGATTATATGATAAACTAATTTCATTAAATAATTCAAATAATAGTCTTATTACATGAGATTATATATTTCATTACACCATTTTTATAAAATAAATATCTAAAATTCTATTAAAAGAAAATAATTTAACTATCTTTTTTTGAATGTTCATAATTCCTTTTAGTTGATTTCATTTGATATTTTTCGATTAGATCTTCTTTGTATTTTTATGATATCTTAATTTATGTTATTTATATTTTTGTGATTCTTATAACATTGGAAATATAATATATTTATCTATACTTTATTAGTTATTGAGGAAGTTTGAATATGATTTTATATTTCTCAAAAAATTCAATGAAGTTGCTACTATGGTTTTAAAAAACACTACATTTCATTTTTTTAAAACATCTCTACATTTATTTTATTGAAACATCTACAATTATCCGATTTACATGAAACTTGATTATATGGAAAGATAAATTTTTTTTATCTTTTTTTCATTAGTTTATATCAATGTATAAAAATATATTTTGAAGGGACTTTTGATTACATAAAGTTATGCTATGTTGTTTTGTTGTAGCAGTTTTTTCATAATTGTTTTGCTTCTATTTTTTAATGATTTTATGATCTGTAGATGTTAGTTTTAATTGGTTAATTTTTTTTAGAAAGATAATAAGTTACTTTACAAATCATTAGTTTTGACCAATGTCTGAATATGCTGTAAAGATCCCTTAAAATTTTGTTGATGTTTGTCAAAATATTCTGTCCATATTTCTTACAAAAGTATGGTTAATTTTTATCTCACAAAAGTACGGTTCATTTTTTTCTTACAAAAGTATGGTTCATTTTTGTCTCAAAAAAGTATGGTTTATTTTTTTCTTACAAAATTATGGTTCATTTTTCTCTTAAAAACATGGGGTTTAAATTTTTCTCAAAAAATTATGGATCATTTTTTTCGTAAAAAGGTATGGTTCATTTTTATCTCACAAAAGTATGGTTCTTTTTTTCTTACAAAATTATGGTTCATTTTTTCTTAAAAAAGTATGGTTTATTGTTTATCTCACACAACTATGGTTTACTGTTCATACCTTATGTTACATTATTGTTCATACCCTACATTGCGTTATTATTGACTATGAAGTTACTGTTCACTCCGATGTTACGGTTCACTCTAAAGTTACTGTTCACTTCAAAGTTACTGTTCATTCTGATGTTATTGTTCATTCTTTGAAATTTTTTTAAAAATGGATTTTCTACCATTATATAGATTAATTTTCAACTTTTTTTTTGTGAAATATTATAATTAAATAAAAGGATCATAATCAACGAGTTTTTAATATTTTTGGTTCAATATTTAGATAGAAAATTTAAAAAAGTTTTCCAAAATCATTATAAAAAAAATTTGGACGTTTCAAGATTGTTTAAATTCAAATGTTTCAATTTAATTTCAGAATCTACTGCTAGTTTCCAAGAACAGTTTTGACTACGTTTAAATAATTTTAAATGGATTTAAAAATATATTTTGATTAATTCAATGCTTTTATTTATCTAGATATTTTATTTGAAGACTTATAAAAAATATTTTGAATTCCATTATTAGATATTTATTCTACGGGAATAAAGAAAAAACGGTGATGCAATTTTCATGGAGATATTTATGGGAGCTCTTGACTCAATTAATTTTTAATATCCAAAGGAATTGGAGCTGCTACACCTACTATATATTTTTATTCTCTATATATAGCATTTTATCTTGCAAGAAAATGTAAAATTGAATAAAAATTGAATTTCAAATTCGAACTTTCTGTACATTTGAAACATCATGTGACACTCTGCTTCACCACCTTCTCATTCTCTCAAGTGATGAATTAATTCTACTTCAAATACAATTGCATTGACGAGACATGCTGATCTAAACCTCAAGAACCAGTACTTTTGATTTAATATTTATCATCTCTTTCATCTGGTTCTGAGTCTGTAACACTACTTCCCATCACTCAAACACACTTTATTTTTCTGTTTATGCTTTTTCACACAAAAGAATTATTTTTAATTCTTTGTCTTCATGTTGTGACTCCCAGATTCAAAATTTAGGATCTTTGGGTTGTCAATCTCTGTATCTAAAGTTAATATTGTTTGGGTTGTGACTCCCAGTATCTAATGTCCGGTTATAAGGGTTGTGACTCCGCACACAAAATTCAGTGTCGTTGTTATCCCTCCACCAGAAAATTATTTTGTAATTTGGTTATGATTCCCCTTTAAAAATCATTTTTAGTGCACACTTATCTCTTTCCCAGTAGAGTGGAATAAGAGTAGAGTAGGACCAATTTGGACTAAACTACTATAAAAAACATCATTTCATTATTCCATTTTTTCTCTACTAATTAAACTTAATAATTAACTTTGATAATTAATTTATTTGATTAAAATTTTTAATCTAGTCTATTTACCTCCCCCCTCTAGACCATATGTCATTACCCTCTCTGACCTAACAATTCTTATCAGAAGGGAAACCTTCTTAAGAATAGTTTTTCTCTATCTTTATATTTCATCATTCCAAATATTGGTACCACTGGTTGATCCTTTAGGAATTTATATAACCATTGTTTGAGTTTGCTTTTATATTTTATTGTGCTAATATTTTCCTAGACTTCACAATCTAAGGATAATAATCATATAAAATGGTAGGATTGAACCCAAATGATGCTTGGATTCCTTAGAAGACACCATATTTTGATGGAAATGATTATGGATACTGGAGATCCTGAATGGAGGCATACCTTAAATAGTTGAGCATTGAGCACTAGTCTATCATGTCAAAACAATACACACTGCCTGAAGATGATCCAGATACTCTTACAAGAATTGATGCTACTAAATATATCTTAAATTACAAAGTTATAAATATTTTATATTTTTCTATTAACGTAAGTGGTTTTATTCATGTGTCTTCATGCAAGACAGCTCATGGGAATTTGAATATTTTGCAAGTTACTCACCTTGGCTCTGAAAAATTGATCCGAACCAAGCTTGGAATGCTTCATGTTGAGTATCAAGACATCAGGATGGGTGAACATGAAACTATAAACCAAATGTTCCGTAGATTCCCAACCATTGTGAATGAAATGAATTCACATGGAAAATATCTGTAAAATCATGTACTTGTTGAAAGAGTCCTACAAGCATTACCAAAGAAATGGAATGAAAAGAAGGTTTCCATTGATGAAAGCAAGAACTTCAAAGAGTACACACTTGATGAACTGATTGTATCACTACTCTAATATGAACTGGAACAAAAGAACATAGTTGATGAGGAGAAAATGATAAGAAAATGAGTAGATTTTATGTTTATAAATGTTATTTCTAATAATTCTTCTGATTCTGATCTATATGATATTGAATAGGAAGACATGGCTCAAATTGTAACTGGAGCATACAAATGAATGAAACAGAAAGGTTTCAAAAACCAGTTTAACATAAACCCTCAAAATGAAAGATATAATAGAGATAATAAAGGTGATACAATTTACAATGCTTTAGATGTAGCTTGTTATGAGTGCAGGAAGAAAGGTCATATCAAACTTGATTTCCCTAAACTAAATAATAAAGACAAATACAAAAATAAGTATACAAAGGCATTGAAAACTAGCTAGAGTTGTACTGAAGAATCTGATTCTAGTGAAAAATCTGGAAATGACTAAGAATCTGCAAACTTGTGCTTCATGTAATCAATGTATAACCTTTGTAATTCTAGTAATTATTCTAAATGTTCTGATTATGAATATGAATCTAAAAACCCTAATGTTTTTGAATTAAATAAAGAAATTAAGAGATTAATAAAATATATTTTCAAAGCTGCTGATTTATATAATAAACATAAAGAATATAATGAAAAACATATTTTTGAAAATAAATTAATTTTGTAAGAAAATAAAAAGTTTACAAACACTACTTCTGCTTCTCATTCAACAGTTTATTATAATTTAAAAACTGCCCAAGATTTGAATAAGAAATTGAAAAAGTTTATTTAAAGTATTAAACAATATTTATCTGCTTTTATTCAAGGTCGTGAAAAATATCATGAGATGATGTCTTTGACTAAAACTAATAAAAATAAATATGATTTTTTATGATAAAAGATTACATCAAATGTATAAAACCAATTTTGTTAAAGGTAAAAATGGTTGTACTTCATCTGTTACTTGTTTTAAATGTGGCATGAATGGTCACTATGCCAATGACTGCTCACTTATATTTTAACAATCTTTGGGATTTACAAAAACTAATATTTCAAAATCCTTGTTATAGATAGGACCTTACAATACATGATTAAATTCGGTAGGGGTACCTAAAAATTGTATTAATAATCCTATTGGACCCAAAGTAGCTTGGGTACCAAAATTTTCAATTAATTGATTATTGAAGGAAAAATGCTTTGTATGTCTCAAGAACCACATATGGTTCAAGGAAAGTGGATGCTCTAGGAATATGACCAGATACCAATAAAAATTTACCTCATACAACACATGTGATGGAGGCACTGTTACTTTGGAGACAATTCCAAAGGTAAAGGAAAAGGTTTAGGTAATGTTGGTATTTCAAATTCTAATTTATTTCCAAAGTTTTATTTGTTGAAGGTTTAAAACATAATTAAATTAGTATATCACAATTATGTAATGTTGGAATGGAATTTAAATTTCAAAATGATAAATGTTTAATTTTTAAATATGATTCTTTATTATTTTATGATAATAAAAAATATAATATTTATACTATTGATTTTTTTGATCTAATTGTTCAACATGTAAAGTGTTTGAATGTTGTACAGAGTGACTGCGTCCTTTGGCATCGATGTTTAAGACATGTTAATTTCAGATTATTGGAAAATATCTCAAATCATGAGAATGTTTTATAGCTTCCATCTTTGAAGAAATAACAAATTCATGTTTGTGACGCCTGTATGAAAGGGATGTAACACAAAATTTATTTTAGACCTATCAATCATATAAGTACTATTAAGCCATTACTATTGGTAAATCATGATTTATTTGGTCCAACTCAAATTTATAGACTTGGTGGAAATAAATATACTTTATTTATTGTTGATGATTATAGTAGATTTACTTGGGTATATTTTCTAGCTCATAAAAATGATAATCTATCTAAAATCGCTACTTTCTATAAATTAGTTCACAATGAAAAAGGTTGTATGATTATTTCTATTCGTAGAGATAAAAGAGTTTAATTTCATAATTTAGATTTTGAAAAATTCAGTGAAAAGAATGGATATTTTCAACATTTCTCTGCTCCTAGAACACCACAACAAAATGGGGATGTAGAGTGGAAAAATAGAACTTTTATTGAATTGGCTCCAACTGTGTTAAGTGAATATAATCTACCTAGATATTTTTGGGATGAGGATGTTTTTTCTTCATGTTATATTTCAAATATAATTCTTATTAGAACTTTTCTAGAGGAAACTTCTTATGAATTATTCAAAAATAAAAAACCCAATATTGGTTATTTTAGAGTTTTTTGCTTCCGAGTTTTTATTTTAAATTCAAAGGATAATTATATAATTTTATGCTAAAAGAGATGAATGTATTTTTCTTGGATATTATAATAATATTAAATCTTAGAGAGTTTATAATAAAATAATGATGGTTATTGAAGAATCATCTCATTTTATGTTTGATGAAAATAATGTTAAAATAAATTCTGATTCGAATGTTATTAATGATGAGTTTAGATATTTTGATTTTTGTAAAGATCTTACTCATGATAATAATGAATTAATTTAGGGTGATCATACTCATTCTCAACCTGATTCATGATCATGGAAGACTTAAAAAGTTAATCCAGTTGAAAATGTAATTGAAAATGTTGATTCTTGTGTCAAAACCAAAAATTCTATTTAAAATTATTGTGCCAATTATTCTTTTATTTCTGATTTTGTTCCTATTAGTATTAATAATGCTTTAAAAGATGAAAATTGTATTATTTCTATGAACAATGAATTAAATCAGTTTATAAGAAATAATGTTTGGACTTTATTAGAATTTCCTGAAGATAAGCAGGTAATTGGAAGTAAGTGGATATTTAGAAGCAAGATGGATGAATCTAGACAGATTTTCAAAACAAATCCAGACTTCTTGCTCAAGGATACTCTTATGAAGAAAGTATAGACATTGAAGATTCATTTTTACCTATTTCCAGGTTAGAAGAAATTAAAATTTTGTTAGATTTTGTGTGTTTTCATGGTTTTAAATTATATAAAATGGTTGTAAAAATTGATTTCATAAATGGTTTTATTACTGAAGATGTTTATATTTATCAACCACCTGGTTTTGAAAATGAAAAATTTCCCAAACATGTATTTAAATTATCCAAAGTTTATACATTCTCAAACAAGAACCTCATTCTTGTTTTGAAAGACTTTCATTATTTTTATTAAAAAATGGTTTCAAGAATGGCACTGTTGATCCCACTCTTTTTATAAAAATATCATCAGACGATATTTTAATTGATCAATCTATGGTGATGATATATTTTTTGGATCATCTAGTGAAATACTTTTTATTTATTTTTATTTATTGATGTCTTCTGAATTTGAAGTGGTTATAACGGGATAATTAATGTTCTTTCATGGAGTTCAAATTTCTCAAAGAAAAGATATAATTTTTCTTAATCAATCAATTTATGCTAAATATTTAGTTAAAATATTTGGTCTTGATTCCTCTAAATCCATGAAAACTCTAATGGGTACTAATTGTAAATTAGATAGTGATATATCTGGTAAATTAGTTGATTTTATAGTTATAGAGGTATGATGGGTATCATGCTTTATTTAACTACATCTAGACCTGATATCATTTTTAGTATTTGTTTATGTTCTAGATTTCAAGAAAATCCTAAAGAAAGTCATATTAAAGCTGTAAAAAGAATAATTATATATGTTAAAGGAACTCTTGATTCTGGTTTATTTTATCAAAAATATAACAGTTTTGATTTATCATATTATTCTGATTCTGATTTTGGAGGCTATAGAATTGAACGGAAAATAACATCAGGTATGTGTCATTTTTTAGGAAAATGATTAATATATTGGTCATCTAAGTAACAATTATCTGTTTCTTTATCTACTACAAAAGCTGAGTATATCTTTTCTACTAGTATTTGTGCTCAAATTTTATGAATTGAGAAAACTTTATGTGAATTTTCTCTTTATCTAGATAAACAATCTAATTATTATGATAATACATCTGCAATTTCTAATTCTAATAATCGCTTGCAACATTCTAGAACAAAACATATTGATCATAGATTTCATTTCATTCGAGATCATGTGAATAAGGGTGATATTGTTTTAGAATTTATCCCTTCTGAAAATCATCTTGCAGATATTTTTGCAAAGCCTTTAGACTCTGGTCAGTTTGAGAAAAATAAATTTTCTCTTAGTATGTTTTAATTTTAAATTTTATTTTCTTCATTTGTATAGGGAGAGCATGTTTTCACTTTTTTTTATTTACAAAAGGGGGGAGAAGATTTTGAGAGAAGATTTGGGGAGAAATAATTTGGTATTAATAATTTTAAAAATTCATTTATGGTGTAGATATTTTGGTCTTGTAAACAAACAAAAAAGTGAGAGATTGTTTGTGCATGTGCATATTTCCTTTAATTTGATTTCATGTGATTTTGTTTGATTACTTCTCCTCTGTATTCTGATTATATCATAATTTATGTTATTTGGATTTTTGTGATTATTATAACATTGGAAAGATAATATACTTATCTATACTTTATTAGTTAATGAAGATGTTTGAAAATGCTTATCTATTTCTCAAAAAATTCAATGAATTTGCTACTATAGTTTTAAAAAACTATACATTTCACTTTTTAATAACATTTATGTATTTATTTTATTTAAATTTCTACAATTATCTGATTTACATGAATCTTGATTATATAGAAAGATAAAATTTTATCTTGATTTAATTATTTAAATCAATGTGTTAAAATATCTTTTGAATAGACTTTTAATTACATGAAGTTATGATATGCTGTTTTGTAGTAGCAGCTTTTCTAGAATTTTTTGGATTCTGTTTTTTAATGATTTTAGGATCTTTATAAGTCGGTTTTAATTGGTTTATTTTTTTTGGAAAGATAATAAGTTTTTCTACAAATCATTATTTTCGAAAAATAATTTAATCTGTTGTTAAGATCCCTTAAAAATTTGTTGATGTTTTTCAAAATATTATGTCCAGATTTCTTAAAAAAGTATGGTTCATTTTTATCTCACAAAAGTATGGTTCATTTTTTTCTTCCAATGTATAGTGAATTTTTATCTCACTAAGGTATGGTTCATTTTTTTCTTAAAAAATTACAGTTCATTTTTTTTCTTACAAAAGTATGGTTCATTCATTTTCTCACAAAAGTATGGTTCATTTTTTTTTCTTACAAAAGTATGGTTTATTTTTATCTCACAAATGTATGATTCTTTTTTTCTTACAAAAGTATTGATCATTTTTTCTTATAAATGTATGGTTTATTTTTTATCTCACACAAGTTTGGTTTACTATTCATACCCTACATTACGTTACTGTTCATACCCTATTTTACGTTATTGTTCACTCCGAAGTTATTGTTCACTTCAAGGTTACTGTTCACTCTGATGTTACTGTTCACATCAAAGTTAATGTTCATTTCAAAGTTACTGTTCATTCCGTGCAATTTTTTTAAAAATTGATTTTTTTGGAAATATATAGATTATTTTTTAATGATTGTTTTTGTGAAAAATTATCATTAAATATAAGGATAGTAATCAAAGATTTTTTTATATTTTCGGTGCAATATTTAGAGAAAAAAATTAATAATGTTTTTCAACGTCTTTTATAAATAAATCTCAACGTTTCAAGATTATTTAAATTCAAATGTTTGAATATGATTTCAGAATCTGTTGCCAGTTTCCAGGAACTGTTTTTACTACATTTATATCATTTTAAATTTATTTAAAGTTATGTTTTGAATCATTCAATTGTTTTATTAGTCTCGGGATTTTATTGGAAGGCTTATTCAAAATATTTTGAATTCCTTTATTAGATATTTATTATACGATAATAAATAAGCAACAGTTCTGCTATTTTCCTGGATATATTTATAGGATCTCTTTACTCAATAAATTTTAAATATCCAAAGTACGTGGAGATGTTGTACCTGATATATATTTTTATTCATTATATATATCATTTTCTCTTGAAGGGAAAAGTACAAAACAATAAAGAGAGAAAGTGTTATGAAGTTTGAACCGGCTATGCATTTGCAACGTCCTGTGACACTCTTCTTCACCACCTACTCATTCTCTCAAGTCCTGAATTAATTCTGCTTCGACTACAATTGCATTAATGACACGTACTGATCTAAACCTCAAGAACCAGTACCCATGATTTAATTTTTATCTTCTCTTTCACATTGTTATGAGTTTGTAACACTACTTCCCATCTCTCACACGCACTTTATTTTTTTGTTTATGCTTTTTCTCACAAAATCATTATTTGTATTTCTTTTTCTTCGTGTTGTGACTCTCAGATTCTAAATTCAGGATCTTAGGGTTATGAATCCCTATATCTAAAGTCAATACTTTTTGGGTTGTGAATCCCTGTATCTAAAGTTAGGTTGTAAGGGTTGTGACTCCCCACACAAAAGTCAGTATCACGGTTATCTCTCCACTATAAAAGGATTTGGAAATTGGGTTATGATTCCCCACTAAAAATCATTTTTAGTGCACACGTATCTCTTCCCGAGTAGAGAGGTATAAGAGTAGAGTAGGACCACATTGGACCGAACTACTATAAAAAACACCCTTGCGTTATACCCTTTTTCTGCTGCTATTAAATCTTAATAATTAACTTTTTCAATTAATTTATTTGATTAAAATTTTTAATCTAGTCTATTCACCCCCCTAGACCATCTTCCATTACCCTGTCCAACCTAACAGTATCATGTTTATGGTCATAAAAGACTAGGATAAATAACAAGCATGAATTTATGGATTCTATCCCATTACTAATAATGGGATTCAGTATCTTTTCATGGTACATGAATTTCCAACACATATTTTCCTAAATAGATCAACAAATTGATTAATCCAAGTTCCTCATTTATGTTAACAAAACATCATTTAAATTTATTTTTAAATTACATTAACACCGTCTTAAATTAGAACAATGTAAAGTTGAGACTAATCTTTTGTAATTTAAGTAACTTTGAGTTTACCATTTCCATGAACATAAAATCAAATAATAAATTGAAATCAATAAAATAAATAATTATTTAAAAAAATTTCAATTACTATTATTTAATAGTTTCAATTTTCAAATTTAATTAATCAATGTTAGAGTATTTCATCTGTCAATCGTCTCAAATATATGAAAATTGAGGCCTCATTAGGATCAGGATACTGAAATGAGTCCAAAACAAATTCTTATTCCTAAATAAATATTTTATATACTCCCATGCACCCTAACACCAATCTAACAACTAGGTGGAACCACATGGCACCCAAATATACTTATCTTTTCTAAAATTTTCATTTCATTCTAGAACACACCAATCATTCTATGACACTATTTAATTTAAGATCAAATGAAATAGAAGAGGCCACTCAACATAGTTAATATATGACCCCCTCTTGTCCTTATTATAATATGGGGCACCCTTTGATATGATTGATAGGATATCCTTGGTCATCAATATTTTTGTTCACCTTTAAATAATTACATTAAAATTTCATATTATTTTTAATCCCCACACTGATGATGAACCCAAGAAGAAAACATTGATATAATATACCACTGAAATGGAACAAAGGTTCAAGAGTAAGAAACACTACACAATAAATAAATTCCAAATAGAAATGACGAACAATATCATTACATATAATAACTTACTCATTTTCTTAATTTCAACTCTGAAATTATCAGTATGATTATAGAGTCACATTATGAAGGGTCGAATCATGGTGAAATATTATTACAAAATTTTATTTCATTTTTTAATTAAACCACTTAATATTTGAGATTCTAAACTTGTTTGGGTGAATTGGTATGATTATTGATTCTAAACACACTGCACCAAATGAAAAGCAGTAAATAAACAATAGAAGAAAAAAATTTATATTTATAAAGTCTTCTCCTAATGTTGGAATATACTCCTTGTTATTTTTTTATTGAGTCTGTAACACATATGTCAAATAATATAGTCATGTGAATATATGAATGGATGATGCCATGCTTAACCATATAAGTATTTTTTAATAGTTCTATAATATATATTGATATCCATTAAAATATCAGGTTTGTTTATTTATGTTATCTTTTATTTGGAGAGGATAAAAAAATACTGACATGTGAATATCATAAAGTCACCAAATAAGAAAAATAAATTTGACGATGTAAAGAAAATTATATAGATTTACACAGTTTGAGCTTTCATCATATATTCATTGGGGAACATTGTAAAATTATATTTATCTAAAATTTAAATTCATTACAACTTGAAACGTATCTACAACATAGATATATCTATGTATGTAATCATGTTACATATTAGTAGGGAATGCCACCTCATATATATATATATACATAATTGTATCCAGCTAGTCATCTTGTTACATGAACCTCCTATATCCATGAACCTCTATATATTTGAGAAATACCAATGATCTACTATATAAATACAAAATATGAATATCTATAAGAAATAACCCAAATTATCTGCTATCCCCCAAACAACATACCATGCTAAATGATATAATATGCTCTGAACTAATAATTTCTTCCAAACTTCTTCCCGACTAGCATATCATTGGTTTAACTCTCTTTTATTATTGCCTCCTTTTGGATAATTTAATCTAGATACATGAAGTGGCCTTAGAATTTATATAATATCCCACTTGTATAATGTATTAGTGATACATGGAAAACCTTAAAACATAAATAAATTCAAACTCTTATCATCCTTCAACATGAATTCAATGCTCTCCTCCACCTTCTGATTACTTTAATTACACTACGGAGTAGTGTTTCTTTAGAATTTTAGAGACCAGAACATTAGTGAACGTATCAGTAACATTTTTTGTTTTAATAATACTCCCTAAATCACACTCTCCAACTTGAATAAAAATTAAGATATAATAATATTTTAGGTAGATATACTTTTTTCTTATAAAAAATATTCTATTTCCTACCAAGGGAATGAAACATTTTCTATTAGAGTAATGTAAAGCACATACTATACCGAGTTACACATACAAACATTTAAAACCAACAATCTCATCCACAAATTACATTAAAACCAAATATTATTCCTCTGTTATAGACTCTGTAACTACTGATTTTCACTTAGACATATATTTGATTGTTGATTATTTTCCATCCAAATGTAAAAATATAGCATTTTGTACTCTTTTATGTATCAAAATCACCCATAATATAAGTTTATAAATACATTTTTCAATAGTTTTTATAGACTAATTAATAATTTTGTATCATTCATTGATTTTTGATACTAGATGATCCATTTCATGTCATCCTAGGGTTATTTCCCCAGCTTATCCTTATATTGGTAAATGGGTCCCATTAAAAATGAAATTTTATAGTGAGTGCATACCATAACATCTATCAATCATCCTTATAATGAAAAAAGAAAAAACAATGCATGTATTTAGCCTAATATTCCAATTTTTGTGTTTACCCCTTGATAGTTTAATGTTCCAACACCGAGGAGTGGAAACCTATTTATATTTCTATTTTGAAAATTGCACACTAATTTAATGGATTTACTCCCTTTAAGGCAACAATAAACATCAAATGCTCATATATATAGATATATATATATATATTAGAATCATAATCCTAAAAATATTCTTTTCAACACTAATATAGTTAAATTTAAATGAATTTGAATTTTCACAGTTCAAATCATCAATCCATTGAATGTTTACAACCAACAGAATCATACTATAAACACACAAGATCATGACCATATAGAAATAATCCAAACACACCTCATAATAGAAAAAATGTTTAAATTTTATTCACATGAATCCCTTTTCAACTATTAATTCACTGAATTTAATGTTCTATTTTATTGGTTCTAATTTCAATATTAATATAAATTGTATCATCTTACAGATTGTATCCTTGTTTTGAAAAACCATGAATCCTATTTGTTACTTCATGTAAATATTGTCCTCCAAATATAAATGGGGGAACGTATACATAACAAACATTAATTCTAAATACCAATCATTGACAGAAAATACATTATCCCTTCTAGATAGTATCTTTTTTTACAATGGTGAAAATATTTGGGAGAGATCCACTCTCTCATTCTATTAAATGATTTTCACCATAAGACTAGCATTATACTTATTTCATTTATTTGTTTATTAAAATATAAAACTAATACAGTATAAATAACATTCATATATTTTGGAAATAATGGTATTTCACATGTCTTATTAGAATACAAACATTTTCTCTTCCTCTATAGATGACATATACATTCCAAAATCGTTTTGTGTAGCAACTTATTCAATGTTTTTGAGCCCTCCGAATTTTTTTTACAAGTTGTGCATGTCATGAAAAAACCATTGTACTCATATTCTAACATAGGACGTCATATTTATGTCAACCTGTGATTATTATATTTCTAGTATTATAACTCATGTCTCCTTTTCTTCAAATGTTAAAACTTATAGAACTGGATTTAATACCTCTAAACCCATTGTCCATTCATGTACATCCTCCAATATCCCATATTCTAAAGTAATTATTCCATAATTCAAACACATTAGAGTTATTATGATTTTGGTGATATCATACTAATCAAAATGTGTGTAGACATTATATTTTAGGAACTCCGACAAAACCTCTACCATGATCTAGTGTTTGTACAAGACCATGAAATTAAATATTTGTTTTTAAGATGTGATTATCAATCGATAACTATCAACCAAAAACTAGTCTCCAAGGTTCATGACATGATAGATCATGAAGAAAAAAATGTGGGACATAGAATGTAGATTATACCTTCCCTTAGAATCAACATGGTCATATGAAATACATAAAAAACATTCAAATGATAAATTTTTATTATTTTACATAACCATAAATACTCAATAATATCCATCCCAAAAGGTGTTTCTATAATTATATAAACCCTAAATGATACAAAATTGATTTATTCTTCGCAAATTTATTTATACATACTAAAGTAAATATCATTCGACAAGATTTTTTTGTCAACATTGTTTTTAATTATTTTAGCCATGTTATTTTGTTCCAGTGTACCTAGAATTTTTTTTGTCTTCTTTTGTTTCAATTTTTAGCAGTAATATATGTATTTACATCCATTATATTCATCACCATTATTTGAATTAAGAAAATAGATTTTATTTTTGGTCTTTATGTCAACCACAAATATTCATTGAATGAAAACACAAAACACATATGACATCTAATTCAATAACTATTTCCTCACTTTTAAATTACATCACCAATATTAGGAGAATGTATAAGGAATATTAAGGGAATAAAATAGGAATTACTTTAAAATATATTAATGAGAATGTTTTACCATATAGCATTAAGCTTTCCATCCATTAAAATTATAAATTAATTTCTCAAAAGTATAAAACTCATAAAAAATCTAGTATTAATATGATCAAGCTATAGTGTACCCTTTTCCACTAGAACATATATATTCTTTTTACTATGATTTTATGTTAATTTTACAATAACAAATAACTTTGGGAAGTTTTTATCCCAACCATTAAATTTCTATATGATCATCTAGTAAGATATTTGGCTTCATAGTTAACTCCCATTTCCAAAACCATTGATTATTTGGAAAAATTATATATTCTGTTAGTGATGCTTGATTTGTAACATTATTCATCCTATTACCCTATGTGAATGACTTTTTTTTATAATATTAGGATATGTCTCATTTCCCTCATCATAAGGAAGTTCCCATTTGGCATCAGAATATTTACATCACCCTTTCTAATAAAATCAAGTGACAAATAATCTAATAAGTGTACCGCGTCAAAAAAATTGGATACATATTTATATAGGAACCCCAACTATAATATGAAATGGAATGAAGCTCTATAATAATACACCCTTTATTCCACTATAATATTTAAACTTAATAAAACAAACCTATTATATTAAATTAAATTCAAGTAACTTGATCATTTGGAAACTATTATTATAGAAAATACCCTATGGTGTTTGAAATATTTCATGAGATATGTCTTTTTAATGTTGTTATAGCATGTATGTCTCTATATTATATTTATTACTACTCTCATATGTAGGATTCATTTATCACTTCTACCCAATTTCATGATTAGGTTATCATAAACTACATTCAAAGTTCAAAACATTATTGGTAGGTTCTTGGAATTACCTATGATAAAGATCATTATTTAATATTTATTTCTTACCATCCACAAACACGAAGTCATATATTCTAGTAGAATTATTAATAGAAGTGACCATCACCTCCCAACATCATAGAAGTGATGATAATAGTAGAAATTCCTATACATAATCTTATAATGTTGATTTCCATAACTCCATATATATAGAGGGTTCCATCTAGTTATCCAGATGCACCAACCACTTATATTCATAGGTCTCCAAAATTTTGAAATCGAAACCTCACATCTCTTTTATTAATACTCAATATGATTGGATACAACTAGTAGACTAAGTGAATCACCACGCTCTATAAAACTAATCACACTCGTTGATCCAACTTCCAATGAACTAAAATTTTTAGTGGATCTCATCTAGACTAACCAGCTACTGGTACATGTATCCAATGTCACATTGTCATTTTATTGAACTGAATCTATATTCTTGAATATGATTTGTAATCATAGTATATTCAATTATTTTACAATGTTTCCTCCCAAACTCACAACATAACATGATCTGTAATAATTTTTAGGATGTCGCAATATCACAATCAACGATTATCTATCTTAATTAGACACTTAAACAACTAGTAGATAGTTATTTACAATATATATGACATCATTCTCCTCATCTCAACATAATATTCTATTTCTTCATCAAGATTATTGACTCATAGAATATATACCCATTCGATAGCATTTTCAGCCTTTCTTAACCTTATCCCCTTTATCATTCTTCTTCTTCTTATAATCAGAGGATATTATCTCTAAGAATCATCATCTTCTCACAATCTCTTTATTTGATAAACTATTTATTCATAAAAATAAAGTATCAATTCGTTCTCATGATTTTAGAATAACTTCATTATTATGTTCTTAAATTATTCTTATCAATATATCATGTGTGGTTTTTCATCACGATCGTCAATAAATAATTATTAATGTGGGAATGTTCCCATGATCATGACTCCTTATCATTTCATTAAGATTCTTAAATTGAACTTTGGAATATACTCCAACCAATTATCATCTTCCATGAGTGAAAAATCAATATGAAATATTCTTCATTAACACACAATTAAAAATGAAAAAATATTTCTTCCAATAAAACAACTAATTTTAATCTTCATGAATGATTTCATATCATCATATTTAAAATACCCAAATTATCACACCAATATACACTCAATTTATTCTCTTTAATTTCACATTCTGAATCTTCTTGAATAATTATTTAATCACCATAGTTTGGATATTTTTTCAATAATGATAAAATCATCACCTTATTATTGAAATTACCTATTATTTTTTCATATTTTGAATTGATAAAAATTATGTATATAATAAAATACTTTATATATCAAATAAATAATATAAAATATTTTAAACAACCTTAATAATATATTTTTTATACTAATGGTGATATTATTTTTTCGATAGAATGCCACATATGGATTTAAATATAGTTTTTATAAGACACGATATCATATTAATAATTGTGGGTCTTGTAATTTTACAATGATTACTCTATATTATAGTCCATATCAATTTTAAAATGTAACATCTCATATGGAATAAATTAAGTAACATTTCATAGATCATTGGAATGATATAGAGTATCTGACCTTTTATTTTGTAGCATTACCTTTGTTCTATTTCAATAAGAACATGAACACATTTCATCAATATGAATAGAGATATATTATTTTTAACTAGAAAAATCATATATAACACCTACTAAATGATATGTATTATAGAGACACTCCCATTTTTTGTTAGTTATTATCCAAAAAATGATATTTATCCCAATGAGATCTAGTTCTTTTCCAGCATTCTTTTTTGAGGGATATTCCATATGCCTTTGTAAAAAAAAATTCAACATAAAAATCTAGAACAACTAAATTTAGGATCATAACAACTTAAAACCTTCATTGGGAATCTCTAATCACTCCAATTCAACTCAAAACAACTCAAATGGCTTTAGGAATATATAAATCCTTTGAAAAACACTACAGTAAAAAGACATGATCAAATTGTTTCATTTAAATAATATTATGGGTATTTAAAAATATTTCCACTTCCTCAAATTATTACTTCCAACCCAGCTTTAACGACAAAAAACTATGTTTGTAAATTAGTATATTCAACAAAATTCATTCTTGATTACATAGTTTTTTTTACACAGTCTTCTAACAAAACTTTTAACTTCTTCAATCAAAGATCCTTAATAATTTAAATTACTATATTTTCAAACTCATAAAGTATCATGTAGTTTACATCTCTCTAATCTTATATGAATTTTTTATTCTTATATCATTAATTCTATCTTAATAAGAGTTGAGTACGAAGGCTACATAAAAACTACTACGAAATATATTAATCTCCCTTTCCATTTTTTCTGTGGTAGTATCCCTACATTCAAATTCAATCACTATCTTCAACTTCAAAAACTATATTCTATAATAAGTATAATTAAAATCATAATCAATACATGTGATCTATAGGAATGTACAAGATACACCTCAAAATTATATACTATATTAAGGTAATAAGATTATCAGGATCATCATATCTTATTGGAAACAAATAAAATACTCACAATCCGTTTATATATTTCAATCCAACTTTGGATATTTTTCAATTAACATTTTTATTTTCAATCATGATAAAATAAATATGATCCATTTCATACTTTGTTAAATTTTTGACAATAAATAAAAATAAAATTATCTTATGAGGAATTCATAACCAACTTGTGCTATAATTTTGATTAAAATTCCTTCATATATCCCTTTTTAAAAGGCAAATCTGATGCACTTGAGAGAGGTATGACATAAAATATATTTTTATGGGGAGACGTAAATTAATCAACAATATTATTATCTGAGCAATCTTATTGAAACAAAAAAGTGTAACTAATATTGATAATAAAATCTATATGTGAAAATATTCAGTATGTGATGCCAATTAATATTAAATATATGATACCATTTTGATTTTTCAACTAAAATCATCTCATTAAAAAAATAAAATCATTCGATTTCAATAAGGTTTCTAACCATTAAAATACCTTCAAGATAATCCCACTTATCCCCCTTTAATAATATGATTTTATTCAATTAAAATATAGTTTGAAAGTCATTATCATATAATATATTTTCCTTTATATATAAATTCTAAATATAAATGAAATATGAAATTATGGAATATTCCCGAAACATATCCCTCTCAAGGTACAATCTCCATTGATCTCTATCTGTGATGGCCTTCATCAAACATGAACTCAAGGAATATTTCATATATCCTAATTGGAGTGCCATAAAGAGGAATCCTGCTAACAGTTAAAAAATCCATGATATAAAATAATCCATGTTATTAATGATTCACATCATTTGATCTCCCATCCTAGAAAAATAACCTTTAATTACCTATAGTATGAAACCTTTTTAGAATTATATTAATAATTAAGATTCTTAAAAGTTCTTTATTGAGATAAATAGAGATAAAATTTCATTATTATCCTAAAAATACTTTTATTTTTAGGATTAATGGTGTGTAAAATATTCTTTCATAATCCTATTTTTATTTTAGCTACCTTATCATTCATGGTCAGTGTGGTATTTATTTTTCATTCTATATTCCTCTTTTTTGGAAGTGGAGTTTTCACATAAATTAGTATGGCACACTCATTTTATTGTGTTTTTTCTATATTATTTTCTAAAATTATTTAGTCCAACCAAATAATCATGCATTATTTAGTGACATGCTAAAAAATATTGGATTGTTTACATAAATTCTAAGAAATTCCTAGGGAACCCTTATATTGAACCCTATCATGTTCTTATTCTTGGTCAATATCCACCAAAATAGTCATTTTATTTCATTCTTAGATTTATTTTATTTTTTGTTCAATATTGTTTCCTATATCATTTATGTTAATGACCTACTTAAAATGGTTTGTGGTGTGGCCTTTTAACCAATTGTATATGTATATTTTCTTTGTTAAATCATCCATCTCAAACATCTTGTCGGGTCTGATATATTTTCTCTTTTTGCTAACTATATAAGGTAAACACATCTCCATTTCCTATTTTTTCCTAATCTATTGTGCATTTATTCTGTCAAAATCTTGTGTAAAATGTTTTGTTAACTCATTCTATAATTCTTTATCATTGTGAGAAACATTGTTAAAATTTAAAAAGATCAGTACATTCAAATATATTTTTGAGAAATATATATACCTTTTTTCTATACATTACATAACATTAAGAAAAATCATATAAATATATGATATTATCAAATTCAGTAATATTACATTACAATATTAATTAATGAAAATATTTTTCCATTAATTAATATCCTTTTTTTGAACCATATATATCATAGAAAATGGAAAATGAACCTTGTTAATTTTCCATAAGTTGTAGTATACCTAGATTTTCCCATGTATATTTTTTGAAAAAATATATCTCACTTAGATATTTCTATATGGGATTCATAAATTATGATCTTAATTACTTTTACCATTTATGTAATGATGGATTTATAAGTTTTTTGAAAATAAAATTCACTTATATTTTGAATTGTAACTAGAACTAGACATTGAAAGAGCATTAGTAAATACAACATTTTATGAGAAAATGGTTTCATTTGCTATTAAGTTTGCAATATACGAATTAAGAGACACTTTGAAAATATTTTTCTTAATGATAAGATATATTTTAAATAAAATTATCCAATTAGAAACCATGATGGAAACACTTATCTTATCATTAGTTTGGAAATATTCATTATAAGAACATTATATATTTCCTAATTTGATATTCATCTCAATATAATTAATGTGGAGGATATTTCTCACATCCTCATTTGATCTTAATTTTTCAACCTATTATCCTTTGGCCATTTTAATATTTTATTCATGAATCCTTTTACACTGTTATATAGTATTTTTAGTCTCTTGATGTATTTTTTTCTTTGGTATCAAATTGGGATTCATTACATTAACAGTAGCCTGGTCAATTTCTATTAAAGAATGGATGTTCTCTTCACCGGTTTTACATACCTTAGATTTCTCATTAAAAATATTTTTAAATAATTCATCATCTAATGATAATATTTCATTATGGTTTAAAAAGCGTTGTTCTTGGGCTTTAGAAATTTTATACATACAGTTTTACTTTTATTGAAATTACTTTATGTGCTTATACGGTTGCATCAAATTCTATCTCCATCTATGATTTTTCATTTTTTAAACCCATGATAAAATAAAATATATATGTGATAAATTCTTGTGGTATAATATTAAATTAATCATTTACTTCATATAAAAAACTAGTAAGTGTTTAAATAGTAACATTCCTATCATATTTTGATAATGATTATTATAGAGAATGATACTCAATAGATTTTATAGATAAAAACAATTTTTTTTTACATTTAATTAGTGTTATACCCTATTTATCTATTGATATCTTTCTCTAATTCTTAGCCTCTTATTTATTCCAATTAATTATGATACATGTTTAAACCTAGGTGCTTTTATTAAAATGGATAGAAATTGTATTCTGTATTTGAGGAAGCTTAAAGGATTCTTATAATCCATAATAACTATATAATTAAAAAAAAATAATTGTAAAAAATCAGATCTAATCATAGGTGGAATGGGTTCAAACACCCCTTTGAATTACAAGCATGATCGGTTATTTTCATCAAGGATAGGGGTTATTAGTGTAAACATGTTTTTCTGAATTCTATTTTCCCTTTTAGTTAGATCTTGTCATATTCAATCCTCTTCCCATTTTATGTAGAATAGATCAACTTATAGATTCTTAGCAGACCACACCACATGAACAATAGTATATTAATAAGAGTAGAATCACATATTATTTTTAAATTATATCATCCCGATGTGGGTATCTTCTCCGTACTTTGTTTGTGTAGAGTAATATACATGAATATTCAATAATATAATCATGTTAGTATTGGTGAGGAATTTCTCATACATAACCCTGAGGCTATATTTTGAAAATCATGTTAGCATCCTAATAGTATTTATATTATCCCAATTTTCCCTTTATACAATCTCTTAATAGATTAAAGTGGGTCTTACCAAAATAACTACTAAACAAGATCTTCATTAAACTTTATAATGTCCTAGCATCATAACCATAAGATATTATTTTTTCTTTAGAGACTTCAATAGCTATTATATATTTTTCATTAATAGTATGCACACTTTTTTATATTTGTCCACTCAAAATGATTCTTATGCTTCATAATGAGACACAAAACATTTAACATATACTCATAAAAAATTGTTTTTTACTTTATCAACTCTCTTCCCCTTCTTATTCATATATTATTCATCTTCTTCTCCCTCTTTTTCTTCAATACACTAGATCTTCCCTCTGAATATCAATAAAGATTCAAAGTATCATTATTTAATACATAATATATTTACATGAATACATCACCGGTACCATGTAGGAATTTTTTTTAATTTTTTACTTCATATAATCATATATCTAGCATCAAAATAGATCACATAGGTTTGTCCTCATGATCTTAAGCCAAAGACTCACATGGAAAAGTTACCACGACCATATCTCTATCATATTTTATTATGGTTCATCAATTGATCCTCAAAATATACACAAACCATTATTCATCATCTACGTGTATATGATCAGGGGAAAATATTATCCTTTAACCACTTTGAAGCTAGAACAATCTTTATTCTACAAAAACCTCCAGTTTTTATTTTCATGATTTATTTCAAATAATCATGTTTTAAATTTAAATAATACCTCACCAAGATCCACCCATTTTATTCTCCTATAGTTACCTTTATATATTGGAATGAATGGAAAATAAACCACGAGCCTCATGATATTTCTTTAATGAAAAACAACACAAAAACATTGGATACAAATTCACTAGAATTGTCACATTTTTGAAATAGACTAGAAAAACAAAGGGACTGATATATCTTAGGCATCATATTAGTGTCCTTATATATATTAAGCATCCTCAATAATATCTTTTTTATTCTCATGAGGATCATATTTTTTCTCATCAGAATGTCATATGTGACTTTCCATATCATCTATACTAGTTGTAAAATTTTATTCATAATAGTAAGTCTAATAATTTTAAAAATTCCACCATATTTTTTTTTACATCAACTAAAAAATAATTCAAACCATCCTGAAGATATTAAATATCACTATATAATTATTCTATATTCTCTATATTATCTGATTTATTATAGTAAAAAATTAATATGAAATATTTACACAAGTATTTCAACACAAATTCTATACAAGAACTAGAAAATATATTGCATATCAGCTGGAAAATATTGTTACCATCTAAAAAATTTTATGATCCATAGTGTGACTCCTAGATTTTTCATTCATATCATCATGGTGTTTTATGCATCATAGTGAGCACTAATACCTTTATAATATGAATATTTGATATAATTTCAATATACTTTTCTATAATTTTCTTATTCAAATTTTATTACCATAAATTATACCACTAAGCTCAGAAACACTTCAACCCATATCTAGGAATCTATAATCACCCCAATTCATCTCAAAAATCTCATATGAATTTAGGATTATATCAAACCTTCTAAAAACTATTCCACACAATTACAAAATCATCCTAAAATATAAAAAACACTCTTCTTGGTTACTTCAATATATTAACACTACCTCATCAATTCCGTCTTTAAACATAGTATTCTCCATCATTCATCTGAGGGTGTTAATCAATATATGTATCATATTTAATGCATGATAACATATGTATTTTCACTCACTCTCCCGACCATATTTTGTAATTCTTTAATAAATGATACTTGTTATTTTCAAAATATAAAATTCAAATATGAACATGTATCATGTGGTAAACAATGATGTCATAATATATCATCACCTTTCATCGAATCCAACTAAGTCTATATCAATATTCATTAGATATAAAGGATGATTTCAAAAAAAAGTAACATATAAATTTTATGTAACAATTTATTTAAGGTATCATCCCAATATCCTAATTTAATTACCTTCTCTATCCTATGAATAGATCTTCATCAGCACATATAATTGAAAACTACTTTATTACATGTCATCCGTTAGAACTTCCAAGATGCATCTCAACCATCCAACATATATTTACATTACCAACTTCTAATGATATCCATATATTCTTGAAAACACACGAAATCTAATTGGGTATTTTACTTATTATATCAAGTCTGGAATCCTTATAGAATTAATTATCAATCATTCATACCAAAATCATGTTAAATCCATCACATATTAATGATATGATGCCCAAATACCCAAAATAATCTCATCACACTAGGATTCCCATATCCTTCACAATTACTACCATTATCTAATAAAATCTCCAGTCAAAATGCACATGCATTACTCATTTTAATAATGTATTCTTTTTAGCTACCCATAACCTTGTTCCCACTAAACAAGATAGGAAAACGATATGTCTAATTTTTCATTAATTGTATAACACAATCCACATATCTTCTCCACCATCATCAAACTAAAACATTGTGACTCCAAAAGTAATAAAACATCATATATACCAACATACTATAGAATTATATATCACTAAATTTGATAAATCAGAATTTCTTCTATACTCGAAGAGAGGTTTGATCAATTCATCGTTACTCTATTATTGAAGGCACTACCAAGGAGGTCTCACGTATTCCCACACTACTCCTAACCATTCAAAAAATGGTAGATATGTTATCAGGAAACATTTCACCACATATAATTTATATGGTTCTATACACCTAAAAATGACCATATGTTTTCTAAGTTAAACCTTCAAATAACACCTGACTAGAGCATAGACAGATTAATGATGATATAAAAATATTCATGTTATTATTATTATTATTATCCACCAATTAATATTCATTTTTTATTCTGAATAGCAATATAAAAATTAAATAAATAGAAATCCACAACTTGAATGAGAAGAATAATATAACATCCAAACATGGTGCCCGTCAATATGGAAACTAGGAGTAAGTGCATTATTTACCCCCTCTAATTGGATTCGATATTATAATAACCATATCAATTATTATGAAAAAGATCCTCATAATATCATTTACCATTATTAGAAATATTCTAATCTATAACATGCTTCTTTTATGCTACACATATCATTATGATCACATATGTTTGAACCACCCACTAAAGACATTATAATCGGTGAAAAATAAATGGTACAACTATCTATATCACATAGAAGTCCATAGTGTCTCAAATATCACACAATAAGGTATTTAATGTTTAAATAAGATCATAGAATAGAAGGGTGTTAATTTTGAATATATTAGTGAATTTCACTATCATATTTCATGGAATCGAAACCACTAACTAGTAAAAACACTATATGTTTTTATTTAGGTCATCTAAAATTAATTATTAGTATTTATTACAAAATATGTCATTTATTTGTACTATCTCATATTATCATTACAAACACCAATGTAAAATGCTACATAATGTTCTTTGTAGTTACTTCCCTCAATCTTCAAGAAAATATCATAATTTTATGATTATTTAAAATAATGAGGATATTGATAAGGTTTGTACGAGTTTGACAATTACAGACTATACAAGAATTCAATACAATATATAAAAAAATCAAAAAATTATTTCATAGATCTATATAATTCAAGTTTCTCCATTTTTTGGTATCTAAATTAATATAATTAGGTCTCCAACATGTGTCTTCAATAAGATAAAAGCTCTTCAATGAAACAGTATCCCAAAATATTCACAAAGTCCTTTAGTATAATTACACGAACTATTTCCCTTAGTAAACTCATTATAAACGATCCTAACTATTCCTAACATATTCCTAACTCTAAAATCCAACATAAAATAGTAAAAATAAATTTTCATGTTCAAAAATACTGGAATTAAAACACCCCATGTCTTTCTCTAGTGGGTCTTGAGATTATGACTACCATTTAGTTTCCAATTTCATTATGAGAGGAATTACATTTAAATACATCTTTTCACATGTTTTCATATGAAATTATTCCCTATGAAATAAATTAAACATGTAAAAATAATTATAACATATTTTTTTATAAAAGCATCCCTAATACAATATCGTATCATGTAAATAAAATTTGTAGATTTAATCCACAATTACCAATAAATTTAATCATAACCATTGATGACACACGTGTGTTGATAACACTCAAAACATTACAGCATCAGTTATCATACCAAATGTATATCATTGTGTTTCAGGGTCATTCATCATCTTATTATTGATGAACATAGGCAAAAGGTGAACCACACCCATGTTCACTTATAAGGGTGAATAATAATATTTATTATGGTTATTTCAAGTAGTGATTTAGTACCATGAACATCTAATTTCAATGTGAATAAATAATAATCCATCAACATAAAAATGAACCCCACATGACATAATAATAAAAAATAAAAATATTTATGATAAAATTTTATCAAGCTACTTTTAAATCACTTTCATCATGATTTATAAATAAAAAATATTATTTATACAACATGTCAATATTTCATTTGTGAAAAAATATTATGTTCTCTAGTAAAATATTTCCTTTTAGAGTACCACAATTATATCATTTGTAAATTTGGTATCTCTATCATCCAAGATAATAAAGTGGTTAAAACTATAAGCATATATTCTAACTATATCCTAGATTTTGGTACCTATCTACCACACATGTGGATGGTATCTATAAAATATAAATAATGTCGTGAAATAAAAATGATCTTTCTTCCTTTTATAAATTTCCCACCACATAATTCTATATGGTTTACCTATCAAAGATATTGTGGAGGAAATTATGTCTCCACATATCTATGATGGTCTAGAGTAAATAAAAATCTATATCATTAATAGGTGTTTACTTATTTCAATTCAACATGAAAGAATAATATTCATAGATATAGATTTATATAAGGGTTTTGGAACAAATATATATCTCTAGGGATGTATTTGTAAATATAGATCCCTTAGATTCCATTGTTATGGATAGGATAAGTGATATTATCATGTTCATCATCATCAAACTCAGTCCTGGAGTTTTGGTAGATATTTTGTGTGTGTAAATACTCATGTGAATTATCATTCATTTCTTTCTTATATCATAGATGTTGTACTAACTATCCATCATAATCAATATCATACTATAGATGTATGAAAAATTATATATCTCCATATATCTTATAGAAAATATATAGTTTATCTCAACCTTAGGATATGGGTGACTATGGATAGATATATGTGTAACGACAAAGACCTAGAAGCCACTAAACGGTGTCCCGAGCACGGTTGGCCACATGTCCTCAAGTGCATCTCCCTAAATTCCAATGGACATCGGCTAGTAGTGAATGTTTATGGTGTGATTATGGGGAGACAATTCCCACTTATCAAAGTTTATCATAGTGGTAAAAATGATATGTATCTGTATAGGAAGCATTATGATAACTAATCATGAGATAAACATCCAAAAGTTATATATATATAAAAATGGAAAATGTAGTGTTATATACAATGATGGTCAAGTCATGAATCTACATAGAATCCAAAATTAGTATAAAATATATACAATAATTTACTTGTAAAAATACAAAAAATATGAATATAAACTATCTAACAATTACATAATGAGCCTCAGATCAGTCTCATACACTCCATCTCCTATGTATGGAACAATGTCAAACATTGATCTATGGGAACCTTCCTCATTCTATAATTGTATCAATATAGTATATTAAAGAACCCAAAAATGGCTCAAACTGGGTGTGTAAAAAATCCCAGTAGTTCACTACCAAATGTTTCTATAAAAAATACTAGCTATGAAATATAAGATAATGAAGAGTGAAAAATATAACAGGTATGGAAGAGCTGAAAGTAATTTACCAAAGGAAAAAAACTAGGCAAGTGATATTGTAAAACCATACAAGGATCCCTCTAAAATAAGTTTCAAGAATTTATAACAAGGTTGTAGTAAATAATAAGGAATTAAATATCATTCTCATGTTGTGTACACAATATATCAAATCCTGCATGATCATGTCATTTAACCTATATCTCATATCAACCATAGTCGATCCATATATTCAAATGTGTTAAATTTACCATGGTTGAGTTGTATAATCAATCAAGTCACATTTACCATGGTTGTTCTATATAATTAGAAGTGATATAATCCATAGGATTGGATCCAGGTTATATAATTTCATGACAACCTCATCGAGTTGCATGATCATATCGATGAAAAATACGTAATGATACTAGTGGATGTGACAGATCATGTCAACATAGCATGATAGACAAGAGTCAAGCAAGCTAGATCCATGGGTCAAAAATTCCATTGTAATCATACGGAATCAATATCCAAGGAGAACACTGGTACAAGGTATATTCTATTATAAATTAGGACCCATGGGTTAAACATCCATGGAATCTAAATGGAATCACGATCCATGGTATACTAATCAAGGCATCCACTATAATTTTAATTGAAAATCATATAGTTCCATTATTATTCCCACTGATATAAAAATTTGTATAAACCATTCAATCAATTCAATCATTTTATTCTATTTCCACCCATGTAAAAGGAGGTATCACCATATCCTAGTTAATCAAATCAATTAAATTCATTTACAACAGTTATTCAATTTACTAGGAAGAAATAAGTACACACCACATGGATGGTATACGAAGGGGGGATCTCAAAGGAACACCACATGGTGACTGTTGTTTGGTAAAAAACCTCCAACTAGTCTCAAATTAACCAAATATAATCCATAACATGTTACATTTCATTTATTTCAAGCGTTAAATTTATTTAGGGCTGAATCCAGAAAGTATGGCATACAACACAACGGAAACTTACACTATAAAGCACCAATACACTTGATAAATATATAGACCACATACCATAGGTCCATAGTAGAGTTATATTCTAGTATTATCTCTATATTTTATATATATAAAAATAAAAATAAGGAGTGAATGATGATACTAGAAATAAGAAACATTTTTTAACCACTAAAAAACAATTGATACCCTGAAGAATGATGAAAGAACCAAGTGGAATGATGAACTCACATTTGTGGATTCAATGATTTGATAGACACATGAATCTATGTTCAGATAGAAGAATTAGATCAATGGGTATGGATTAAACTTTAATTATCCCTCTAAATGTTAAACACTACCAACATATGAGAAAAGAAATATGGTTTATGGTTTAAAATGATTTTAATGAAAAAATTGAAATTTCCCTCAAATCATAAGGTGACATTGTTTGATAAAATATACACTATATTTTTGAATATTACTATAAAAATGAGGAACACACATAGTTACTATGCATTGTTTTACTAACCATTTGTAGACCATGTGAAAAAACTTTTTATAAAATTCCATGTTCTCTCGCACGGGTGTGAAACTTCATCGGATTGGTTGGAAAAATAGTGCATGCACCCATTTTCTCTTACGAGGCCTCACATGATAAGTTAGTCTATACAACTAATCTTATTTTTCCAAAATGATGATCTATGGTCTCCGATCATGCCCCAAACACCCCTGATACCCCCATAGCCTCAATAGAAAATAACAGTAGGCCATAAACAATAATTTAAACAAAAATTAAAAAACTCTATTCTGTATATGAAAACTTGTGACGTTAAAATAGTCACCATTAATGAAATTAATCCACGAATTTTCCTCTTAAGGGATATCAAGAATCATATAGTGATAATTCCGAACACTAAGTAGATACATCATCCACCCACTTCCATGTATCATCCAAGACACTATAGTGTTTACATAGAACCTATAATAGAGGAATTGACCAGCCTTAGAGAACCATTATTATCTTATCAATGATACATATTGGATGATCCTCAAGGGACGAATCAACCTATAACTCCTCCTCTTTAGGTTTTGTGATGTGATATAGGTCAAAATGATATTTTCACAAATGATATACATGGAATATGTCATTCATGGACCGATACTTATGATGTAACTGCAACCAATAACCTATCATCCCAACTCCATCTAAAATCATTTACGAACTAAAATATCATGGTGAAAACATACCCTACATTCTAGTCTATCTATGTCCCATCCTCAGTGTGATATATAATAGGACCATATACATGACATGAAACACTAAATATCATATTTAATGTTCGTAATAAGAATTATATTAGTACTATGAAATATTCATCCAATTGATAATCTACTTCACTTACTTATAAGTATCCTATATGAGACTTGTTCCTAGTAAAGATACCTCACCCACCTCTAACCAGTATAGGGCTTATCAACATGGTCTACCATACAAATCCTCATAAGGTGATATCTGTATAGTTCCCTAATAGCTATTATTTTATGAAAACTCAACAAGGGGTATATGATTCTCTAAAGAGAACAAAAAATCTAGGATGCATGCTATCATCATTTCCTTATGTACCAGTATCGTAGGCTCTAAGAGGCTATTATTCTGACGGTGTATGATGTATTCATAAGCACCTTTGTACCCAAGGATAATTGAAAACTTTTCCCGAAATGAGACATAAACTAAGGGTCTCAATTAGAAATGATAGTATGTGGAACCCCATTATGTCATACAATCTCACACAAGTACAACCATCCAAGCTCTTCGACACTTATGGTATCCTTGATTGGTAGGAAATGCGAAAATTTAATGATACTTTCTACAACAACCCACAAAAAATCACTACCCTGAGGTGACCAGGGTATACTAGTCACAAAATCAATCACAAAATCATCCCATTTCAACTTAGTAGTGAATAAATTATATAGTTTTCTAGTGAGATGACGATGTTCCACCTTCACCTGCTTCTTGGTGGAATACCTTATAACAAAACTAGCTACATTGTGTTTAATACATTACCATAAGTAATTATGGAATAAGTCATGATATATCTTAGTAACGTCGGGATTCTTCACCCAAATTAATGTATGAAATCCCCTCTATCAAATCCCTATATATTTCCACAAGATAATAAACACCACCATGAATATGTAGGATCTCCTCCTTTCCCATAGTCTATCTAGGAAGTGGGTCCTCACATGTCACACACTCCCATAGGAAGAGGCCCTCTAAATCCTATAGATGCCTCCTTCTCGCTCTATCATTTCAAATATAGGGCATAACCTTTGATGGAATAAAATTCATCACTAGACTATCCTTCACCTCCAACTACCTCTCAATGAAAAATCTAAATGATTCAACTCCCTTCGATCCTACTGAGCTGCCTATATCCAATTCCTTCTTCTCAGTTTATCAACCACTAAATTGAAATTAACGGGTTTGTAGGCTCTCTCTAAGTCAAATGTCTATAGGTACTCAACCAACCATTTCTACCTCAGATTTAGATCTCACTGTGTAGATATATATTTGAGGATTTCATAGTCTATGTACACCACAAAAGGATCTCCTAGTAAATAATATATCTAAAATTACAAATAATGAACAACTATATCTAGCTCGATATTGTGCATTTGGAAATGTTTCTTATTTAGCCTAAAATTTTGATACCCATACACCATGACTATATCCCCTGAATCAGAACTATCCCTCACCAAATACCTGATGTGACATAAAACATATTTTATCTCTTTCCCAACTCTGGTAGAATATGGACTTGCATGGAATCTAGTCTCTATATTTGCTTCTGAAATCTTGTATCGTAAGTATTTGTTCATAAATACTTCACACACTACTTAAAAAAGATATTTAATAGTGCGTCTATTTGTGATAATTCATGTATGTATCACATGTAGTATCCAACTAGTCCCAATAAAAATCATATTTCAAAGACGTCATTGGGATATTCTCTGGAATCTACATCTCTCACCTTATCTAAGTTTACTGATACTCTTTTTTTGAGATAATTTGAACCATGAAAGGGAATATGATCCATCAAAAGAGGAAATTTGTGAGCTTATAATATAGTTGATGCTCTCTAAGTTTATATAAAAAATATCAAGGTGATTGGAATGTTTTTTTAGATTGTAATAATTCCCTATGATTTCATCCAAGAAATCCACAATAATCAATTCAAGATAAGGACATAATACCCAGTTCATCGACACCATGAAAACTACAGGCATGATCTTGAGAACAAATAATATAACTTATTTTTTTATAAACAATTCATTCTATGAAAATTTATACAATGATTTTCTTTAGGTTGAACATTCACATAATGGTATTCAGACCACATATCAAAATTCAAGAACTCCCGAGCTTCTCAGAGCCGATAGAAAAGCCATATATCCACTTAAAGGGACACCACACCCTATCCAAAATCTAGTTCAATTTTAGATTAACCATACATATCCTATGGGTACCATTCAACTTTTTTTTAAAAGGACCAAAAACCCCACGGATTAGTATTGTGTCTTATGAACCCATTCACCTCCAAATCATATGAGTCCCTCTTCAGCTCCTTCAACATTATCACAACCATCCTATAAGTTGTAATGGATACCAATGAATCTTCTAGCACTATCTAAATGAAGAAATACACCACTATATTAGGAGTTAAACCAAAAAAATAATAATCATTAAAAATTTACCAAAAATGATTAACCACCAGAGGGAAATATTCGTGATTTGATCCCTAATCAACCATATATAAACTAGATGTATGGGTTGTCATGCAACCTAGCCCATGATTCTCAGGTCTAGATCAAATCAGATGGACATCTCATTCCCCCGTGTTAATAAACCCACTACCCATTGGTGATGTAAACGTTAATCTATAGAGATATCAGTCAATGAAGGCTTGGTAAGCCAATAGCTAGTCCATCTTGAGTATGATTTCAAACCTGTTCATCTCAAGGAAGAAACGTATATAGATGATGTGACACCCACCAATTTAAAATGGGGACTCTCTATAATAATTCAAATCCTCTTTTATGATCCGTAATGGATTTTCAACCCTTATAAAAAAACTAAAAAACTGAACTAAAATCCGATGTATTTCCAGCACAATTACTGATATGAAGACGTGTGATGCACCAGTGTCAAAAAGAGCAGATACAAGAGTTTAGGATACTATAATCATACATATTTCCATAGATAGTCTATTTCCCTACTCCTCAAGTGCATTAATATATAATAAATCTAACCTAAACCATAGCCTTATTACATAGCCTCAATAATTGGAAAATACCACTCTTCTCTCTCGATGAAACTAGTGTTTGGATGCCTCAACCATAGAAATAACCACCTCGGCCTGATCAACCACTACTGCTCCAAATCCCACAAAAATGTGGAGTTGTTAAAGATGATCATAAATATAGTGTCATTGCTCACCCCCAACCACTCAACTTTGGAGGGAAGGAGCTTTAGTAACATTACACAACGAGAATCCATCAACAAGCTCCATACTCTACTAGGTCACAATCAAACTGATTTCCCGTGTGACATATTTTCCTCACCGATGAAAAAGATATATCTTCCATTATTCACAACATGGATGATACTCAACTCACGGGAACCACAAAATGGTTTCTCCTACCTTCATATGCTAAACCACTGGATCGAGAGACCATACTTCTCTACTTTGCGCCCCCATTATCTCTTAAGTTTTTCTTAGTAATTAGTTACTATTATATCACCTCAATAATGATCTTCAACCTGATCATGATAACCTGATATCAAAAAGCATGTTGGATACCATCCTCAAAGTTTCCCATCCTCTAAGCCTCATTAGTATGATATATTAGCACAAAGATATGAATTTCTGTAGAGCATATTCAGTACTCCATAATAGTCAAAGAATCCTACTTCAAATCCATTAACTCACTAGACCACTCATATCTAAGAGTCTGAAGTAAAAATAATTCCTAATATCTTATTTGGAAATCTCACCACGACATATCACATAGTGAATCATCCTTTTTTATAAAATCCCACCATTGCATTTCTACTCCTTGAAGCAAATATATTGTGAGATTCACTCTCTAGTCAAGTGATGTGTCCAAAATATTGAATAAAAAAAAATTCTCGACCATAACTCATCATCTTATGAACCAAAGTCCTTAGAAAAAATTGGAGGATGATTCTACTTGGACACGCATGTTAGATCTACCATAGAAGAGGAATGTAGTAGTGATCCTTTAAAAGACATCATAAAATCAATACAATTCTCATGTAACTATGCCCCATCACCTATGTATGGTAAAAACATTGGTGCCCTATATATCACTATAAGGGGATCCAATGGTACCACATAGTACATCACCCCTAGAGCATGTTATTCTCCATCCTCTTAGTGTACGAATGAAGATATTCATGGTAGAATGTATCTGAAATGAAATATGCATGCCTTAAGAAATAATGATATCTGATTCCAAAGCTAAAAGGGTAGGATCGATCATAACCATCCTATAAATAAGTCGTACGACACATATACCTCCTAAATCCATGATTGTATAAAAATAAATGTCAAAAACATCACTAGATACACTTACTACTACCCACTAAAAATTCTGGTCTTATTCAAGTTCTTAATTTGAAAATTCAATTTCTATTTTTTTTCATATACAATTTACATCTCAAATTATATGGTTGAATCATGTGGTTCACCACTTCTATTATATAAGGGTCCATACTCCTCATCAACCAAAATATGGCATCCACCTTACCCCCACCATAACACATTCCATTCTATATTAATCATGAATCGTGACTCTAGGTTCCATGATTGGATTCTTAGGGTGTCTTTTTATCCTAATTAGGAAAAATTTCTTAGTTTATGATAGGCACTCAATTTATCAAACATGTTTCTCAATTCCACTACACATATGACCTTTCAAATTATCAAGTATATCTATCGTGGAACCTATCACAACATCATGAAAATAAGAAATTCATTCTATATGGTATGGAATAATGCATGGAATATGAACCCTATAATGTTACTACAATGATATATGATATGGAATACCCTCATCTCATCTGTTTTCAAAAAAATTAAAACCTTAGTCATAAAAAATATTACATCACAATTCATGTACAACACGAAATTGTGGAACTAAATCATCTACTATTTTCAAAATACATAAAACAACAATTTATATTTGAGTAAATTTTATTTTCCTATACATGAGTTTTCTACTCTTAGGAACAACTCATTACCAATTTTCAATTCATTCATAAACCTCTTCATTATATCAAGATAATAATGAAAACAAGAAGAAGACCCACTTGGATACCAGATTGTAATGTCTGGGACCTAGATGACACTAAATGGGGCCACAAACCCAGTTGGCCACATGGCCTCAAGCGCATCTCCCCAAAAACCCAACGCTATAGACTAGTACTAAGGGCCTAAGGTATGTCTATAGGGAGACTATTCAATTTTATAAGACTATAACATAGAGGTAGAAATAATACATATTAGTAATGAAATAATTATAATAATTTAATAGGATATAAACATCCAAAACATAGATATACACAACAATTCCAAATTAAATCTCATATACAATTATGATCATGTCACGTATCTAAAAAGAATAAAAAATATGTATATGAAAAACGTGAAAATACATGTAACAAAATTCCAAAAAGGCCAAAAAATAATATTTGTTAATAGAAGTATAAGCCTCATCTCGATCTCATACTCTCATACACCCAAGCGTGGAATAACGTCAAGAATCAAACTATGGTCCCTTTCTCTTATCCCTACATGCATTCATATAGTCACTCCAGGTAACAAATGACTTCCCAAACATGGTGGTAGATACAATCCCAATATATCAACACCTAATTTTTCTATAAAAAATCATATATATGAAATAGATGCTAATGTGGAGTGCATTATATAACAAATATCAAAGTAATGAAGGTAAAGTGCCCACGGAAAATTAACCCAACAAGGCATATTTTATATCCATAGATAGCTCCCTAAAAAAGTTTTAATATCATATAACAGGTCATCAGTAAATAAAAAAGATGTAAAAAACCAAAGCGATGATGTATACATAATATATCAAATACCATATGGCTACTCCATATAACCTGAATCTCATATAAACTATGGTTGAGCCATATAATAATATGTTCCAAATTTACCATGGATGTGTCGTATAATCCAACATGTAACATTTACCATGATTTTTCCATATAGTCAAAATATTAAAAACTCACATATAACAACTCAGTATTAATGTACATAGACATTACAAATCTTTGGTGTAATACTAAAACATTACACAAAATTACACCCATAAACCGTCTTTTTTTAATTCCATTGTAAAAATGGAAACATAAGAACTAGTACATATGCATGATATGTAATCTCCCACTAGGTTCTTTATAACTAGAAACCTTCTCAGACAGATCATAATTAATGAATATTTTCATAACCTACAGAATAAAACACCAAGGG
Source organism: Viscum album (assembly GCA_963277665.1). Classification (NCBI taxonomy): domain Eukaryota; kingdom Viridiplantae; phylum Streptophyta; class Magnoliopsida; order Santalales; family Viscaceae; genus Viscum; species Viscum album. Next base: position 1,907,569,023 of record OY728137.1, read on the forward strand.
GTGAGGTTAGATGTTTAGTAAGTGCAATCAAGGGAGATATTTAAGCATAAAAATGATCACATGGGAATGATAATGTGATAATAACCGTAAAATATCATACCTAGCATATCAAGGATCATAAACGTGAATCACAGGATAAATCATGCCAGTTCATATGATGTGAATCAAAAAGAAAAGAACAAAATCTATAAAATCATTGTGTATGAATAAAACATGGAATTATAGAAAACACATAAGAATATAAAATCTTATGTATAGGATAACTACCAAGTCCTTCGTAACATTTTAGGCTTAGGATAATAATCTATTTACCTACTTTTGGATTGGTATTCCATCTCATGTACCCTCTTTTTTCGGGCTAGGGATGTCCACCCGTGTACCCTTTTGATTTAGTCTTATGATGTCCTCCCATATACCCTATTTTGTTGGTGTTATGATTTCTTATTTTATATCATTTTTTCTATATTGATATGTCCTCTTATACAACATCTTGTCTCTATCATGTCCTTCCCTCTAGTGTACCCTTTCTGCTCATAAAATATTTACCATTATCTTATAAATTAGATGGAGATATAGGTCCCACCTATGTAATAATAAAATCATTTATACAGGTTCTACAAGATAATAAAAAATTCATCACAACATGACCCATAGAAAGATATGGGTTTTATAAACATCATATCCTAACCCACAAAATGAAAAGGGTATCATTAATATTTCATCACATCATATCCTATGGAAAAAAGAAAGGTTTAAAAATTATTTAATCAAATAAAAACCTATGAAATGTAGCAGATTTAAAAATCATATAACTTATGGAAGAGAAATGTGTGTCATAATATTCATTCCATCAAATATAATCCATTCAAGAAAAAATATAATTTGAACCTTTGGATTATTTATTAAAATTTATTTATTAACATCAATAGATGTCATCTAAGATAGAAAATAAATTTTAGAATATATTTCAATATAATCTCACGTGGAAAATAATATTTCATCAGAAAAAAATTGTCTTTAAAACATAAAAAATTTTGAAAAATATTTTCAATAAAATTTACTTCAAATCTTATAAATAAAAAATTTAAAACCTTTGGTAATTTTTTCTTTGTAAATATATAAATAGAGCCCAAAATGTTTTTTTAAATTGTATTCCATGAAAACTTATAAATGAATCTAGAAAATATTTTAAAATAATTTTTCTGTAAAAATTATTTATAAAAAATATTTTCCTAAAAATTAAACATTTAAAAATGAAATTGAAACTTCAAATAAAGGTGGTGGATAATTATGAACATTTAACACGAGGTAAAATGAATATTCCTTTTTCATTGAAAAATAGTAAGAAATATTCATTATTCCGAAAGAGACATTAATATTAATTTTAAAGCATTGGTATACTAAAAAAGGTTAAAAATTCAATTTAAATATTATATTATAATCATATAGTATTCTTGGAAACCCTTCTTTGAAATCATGGTTTTAATGGAACATAGATTCCTGACCAAAGAGAGAGGTAAAGTATGACATTACAAAATACACATTCATGATAATGTTATATACCAAAGTGTGGAGAAATGGTACCATTACATGTATATAACATTAATAACCAGAGGTTAAGAAAATTAAAAATATTTCGTGAGATATGATTCATAATATTTCATTAATGGGAGCATAATCATAAACAATCTCGATAAATTTTGAGATTGTAGCCATAAACTATTTCCCATATAGTAACTTTGGGTCATAAAAAGAATAATAATAAAATTAAATTAATCTTAACATAACATGAAAATATTTATATTGATTATATAAAACATCAAAAGAAGTATATACACTTGAAGGAAAAATGTAGCTGCATAACATGCCATGTGTCTCAAAGAAGACATATTGAGACAAAATCACATTACCGATTTGGTAACTTTTCAATGATAGACCCCATGAAATAAAAAAATAAAATGGATATTTAAATACACATAAACTAAATTATAATAATAGTAGAATACATTCATGTGATGTATAAACACCGCAAAAATGAAATGAGGGATTATTAATACATCTATCTCATAAAAATAAAAATTGGAATGAAATCCTCTTTACTTTTGTCTTGACTATCATCGTATAAGAAAATTCTGTATAATAAATGTAAGATTATTATAAATATTTTATAAAATAACATTCCAAAATATAATTTTAAATTTGTTTGGATTACATAAAGATATTAACCTCTCTTTAAAAATTCACTATTATGGTTTAACTTCGAGTAATATCTTCTTTGTTCTTTGCATGTTTCTTAATTTGTTATATCTTTTGAACTTATAATTTAATCGTGATTTAATGAATTTAAAACATTATATAAATATCTTTTATATTCATTATATATGTATTATAATATATATATATATATATATATTATATAATTATGAAATAGATTACACTGTTAATGGAGACGGTAGGTCATACATACTCAAAACCGTTATTTCTATGTTATTATTGTTTTAAAGGAATAAAGAAAATTAAATACTTCAATATATTAGTATAATATCATTATAGTAGAATTATTATTCCATGTATATCATATAATTTCACTAAACTCATCCTTAATAAATTCCATTTAGTTTGTGAATACATCACATCGCTTTGAGGGGTGGTTGTCCTCAATTCCTGAAACGAAATTATCAAATTTACCCAAAATGGAATGTATAAAGATATGTTTTGTAATTTTTTAACAAAATCATAAATTCATATAAAATATACTATATAAACTATTTAATATTATTTTCAATAATAATTTCTACCATGATATGTGGTAAAAAAATCAACTGTCATTATTTCATGTGATAGTAGTTCGCCTTACACATAAACAATATGGTCATTACCCATTAGATGGATGTATATATAATTATAGGTATAAATATTAGAATAATAATATATTATTTTATTTTATATCATTTTTTATACAATCTTGGAATAAGATGAGTTTCGGTAGTATAAAATGGAAATAACGTAAAAAAATTTGAGGTAGATTTTTACATATTATTCAGGTAACTTCTTTTGGTTTTCACAAAAGGGATTCTATGGATTTTTTTCTGCCCAAAGGGTGGATTCACAGAAAAATTGATATATTTTGGTAAGTGTATTAGTCATATATTGGGCAAACCTAAGTGGTTTTGTAGGTGTGAGTAAATGGGATAGGTGGTGGCCTTCCACATGGGAGGGAAGAGACAAACATGGATTTTTTGAAAACAAGTTAGGCGTACATAGGTTTTTACCTAATAAAAGTCATAAAAAACCAAAAACATCAATAATAAAATGAAATTAGCCTAAATATTTCAATAAAATGGAGTTTTTACAAGTATTTAGGTTCTTTGGGCCCTAAAATTAAAGGATTATTTCTTTCTTAAGCATAATTTTACCTTAATAACTGTTATTAATTTTAACAACCTTCACTACTATTTTTGGTCAAAAACTAAGTTGAAAATATTGTAAATTAAAAATTATTCTGATTAAAAATAGTTAATCTATTTTTACATACTTTAAACACATAATTGGAAAGTATTAATTTAAAATTAATCCCCCTGACGGAACGATAATGCAGGTTTTAAAAGTAAATGCATCCAAATGTTTTCTATGTTTTTCTACCAAATTAAAAAGTTAAATTGATTATAATGACCTAAATCAGATTAATTGATAAAACTACTATCTCATTAAATTTAAAATAAATATAAAATATAATTTTCCCTTATTAATAAAATAGTTTAAATGTTAGTTTTGAAATAATATTAAGTATTTATCACATATTCATTAAAAATGAAAGTTCACAGAAAAATACCAAATGTTCATAGTAACCTAACTTTTATGTTTATATTTCAATGATGAAGTTTATTTTTATATATAAGTTTTATAAACTTCCTAAAAAATTTAATTAATTTATTTTCCCTAATAAAGGGAAATAAAAGTTCTCTTTATAAAAATATAGTATTTTATGCATGAAATTAGGTTTTTTATTCTCTTATGCCTATCAAATCTATTGTATGAAGAAAAAAATTTAATTTATTCTTAAATATAAATTTTAAATTAATATAACTTAATAATTTAATTTAATATCATTTATTAGGATAAAATAACTTTGTGACCATAAAAATAATAATATATTCATTTATCTTCAATTGGTTTCTGTATTAGTTTTTAATGAATTTATAACAAATGAGTTCATTATAAAATTTAGTAAACAATATATTTTCATATGTTAGTTAAACATTTTATTAACTGATAATTTAATAGCTATGTTATATTTTATTTTATTATATAATAATAGTTTTAATAATATATTAATGTTCGGTAAAAATCGGTAATGCATTTAACATAAGTTATGCTCGTTGTTCCTTTTAGGGAAATATATAATTTTTTTATATTGTATGATTATCTAGGTATTTCATATAACTGAATCTGAAAATAGTATTATAATATATATATATATATAACTATTTTTAGTGTTGTTTGAAATGAAAAATATCAAAAATATTAAGTTAATTCAAAAAATATATTTCACAAAAATCTCTGGATATTACCTTCCACCCCACAGAAAAAAATTTACCATATCAATTAGTCTAGTTTATTAGTGATCTAATACATGAATGTTAATTTCATAGAAACCCACTTCGTAAAAAATATATACTTAAGCTTCCATTAAAAAAAGGAATGTTTGGAACATAGTGGTTACAAAACGTAACATATAACTAGGCTTCCACATATGGGATCATACGTGGTAATTTAAAAAGTTGACATGGATAAAAATATAACTATCATTTTATCATGGTTAGTGATAGAAAAAATGGTTAGAAAAAATTTAACAATCACATATCCATAAATATATGATTATCTAAGGGGTTATTTGATTTATTAGAAATTAAAGTACTAGGATAACAGTTTTTTGTTTAAAGATCCTTTTTATTAAAGTTGAATAATTTTCATGAGAAGATATAATTTAATGATTTTAGGAAAACCACACACTTTTCTGTAACCTTATCCACTTTACATATTTCTATTAAAAGTAATGTGAATTTCTTATTTCTAAACTACTAATAGATCATGACTTCCAAGATCTTACATCCAATATTTCATCTATTTTCATGAACACAATGTTGTTATAACAGGTTATCTAGTATGCATAAATTTGTATGTGGTGATATAATAATTTAATCTCACAAACATTATCCAATGTGTAAAATAATATTTTCATAAACGGTTAACCAAAAACTCATTCTGAAAGATAAATAGTCCAAGACATTACAAGGAATGTCTTGAAATTAGCTCAACATGGACTCCTATATGTCACAAATAATCTTTTAGTTATAAAATTCAAAACATGTATATACCATTATCATAAATCCTATTAAAACATGGTAATAACCGGAATTACTATAAATCCATTTGGAAAATATGAATGAATCATTATTCTAATGTTTACCAGATATATTCAATAAATCCAAGAAGTTTCAAAATTCTTCCATGATGATATATACCACTTTTATAAAAAAAATTATTTAGTCGTATGGTCATTGATACTATAAATTTTACATTATCTAGATCTATTATCTCATTATCCATGATAAACATAAATTTCACAACATCTTTAACACATTAATTGTTACCATCCCTCACCCAAAATATATATTTTAAATGTATTCACAACCTTCCAACATATCCATTTCAATACTTTTATAAATATTTATACATAAAATACTTATATATTTCATGATTCATATAACATAATCTTTTAATTCCAAAACATTAATACATCATTTATACAACATTATTCTAGAACCATAATTTGGGATTCACCAACTTATGACATAATTACAGTTTCCTAGAATTTGAAATATAAATCAGGCCTTAATATTTTTAAAGGTAAATATAATAATTCATCTTATGTTTAATGCAAAAAATTCTAGAATAACATCTCATAACATTCACATGTCATTTTTGGTCTATTTTTTTAGAAGTATAACCAATACTCATACCACCTTCCTGATTCCCTTTTTGAGATTTCTATGTGGGAAATCAATTTTTATAATTCTCATAATTTCAACATCTTAAAAATTGAATATTAACTATATTCTTTCTGGTTCAATCCATTGAATAAAACTAGAAAAAACATGGTGATAAACACATATCATAGAATAAAATCACATAATCATTAAAGATTATATATATGATGTCTACATCATAACATGATTTTTAAATCGAAGAAACCTTAGTTTTATCCTAGGTTATTCAAATTCATCTTCCATTTAAACCCTTAATGATGTCTCAAAATGTGTTTGTGAATTTCCGAAGCATATCCCCTAGTGGTGTCAAACTAGGAGTGTAGTATGGCCCGTTTTTGTGTACAATATTATCCTGAGTCAGGCATATGAAATGTTGTTGGAGTTATTAGCCCTATGTACATTTTTTCTAGAGCCATGGGAAATATTATTATCCATAAGGGGATGTATTTATATAAACCCAATTATACTATCCTTTGCCAACATTCCCTGACATTTTCTTAATTGTTAAGTCATCCTTATACTTATCCATAGAGATATCCCTAGACATATCCTTAGAAATACTCAATGGGATCTCACTAAAATTTTTTATCCTCATTTACAATGGTTAAATAAACATTTTATATGGTAACAACTATAATTAACTTGTCTTAACGTGCATAAACATTGTATATATTTTTCGGAATAATTAAATCATTTCACAAATAGACACCCTAAGAACATATTAGTTTAATTCCTTTGTAAACATGGAAACATAATCACTTGTACAGAAGGGAGATTTTTTATCTCCCATTAGGTTCTTCAAGATTATCATTCCTCTTAAACTCATCATACATAATACATCTCTAGATAACATGTGGAAGAAAACATAAAAAGGGGTGAGCTCTGATTCTCAATAAGTGTAAACAAGGGAGTTGTGTAATAATAAATATAAGCATGGTGGTATTATAATGTGATCATAACATTATAATATCATACCATGCTTCTAAAATATCATAAACATGAATCATTTCATAAATCATGGTAGTTTATAAAACATGAATCATGAAGAAAATAACACAATACATGAATCATAGATTAGTAATATAAACATGGAATCATGGAAATCGCATATGAATTGAAATTATTTAGTCTTGGATAATGACCAACACCATCATAAAAAGTTTTTATTTAGATAATAACTCATGTACCAACATTAATGGTGGTATTCCCTCTCATTTACCCACTTTTTTTGGAATTGGGAAGTCCACCCATGTACTATATTATTTTTTGGGCTGGGATATACTCTAATATACCCTATTATAATCATGATTTGTATATCCTTTTGTGTACCCTCTTATTTTAGGATTGGTAAATCCTCATGTGTACCATTTTCACAAATAAAACATTTATCATTTCCCTATTCATTAGAGAGAGATATATATTTCCCAAATATCTCATAGTAATATCATCCATACATGTGACATAAGACAATAAAACATTCATCATAACATCTCCCATAAAAATATATGGCTTCTATAAAAATTAAATCATAACCCATGAAATAAAGTAATAATCAGTAACAGTTCATCAAATCCGAACCTATGGAAACGAGATAGGTTTCGAAATCATTTCATTAAAGCAAAACCCATGAAAATCAGCGAGTTTTAAAAGAAAAAAACTTGTGGTAGAGAAACATGTGTCATAATAATCATTCTATCAAAACATATACCATTCAAGAAAAAATATTAATGGAGAATTTGTATCATTTCATAAAAGGTCTTGAATAACATCAATGCATGTCATCTTAGATGTAAAATTATTTTTAATTATCTTTCAAAATTATTTCTTATATCGAATATCCTTTATTATTTGAAAAAAGGATCATTAAAAGATAAAACCATTTGAAGCTTATTTTATTAAAAATATACATGAAATGTTATTAAAAATTATTTGAAAACCTTTTATAATCCTTTTTATTTTTAAACATATAAATTGGTCTTGAAAATGTTTTTAAAAATACTTTTCCTTCAAAACATATAAGAGTAGATTGAAAAAATGTCAAAAACAACTTTCCTTGTAAATTACTTTTAAAAAACATTTTCATAAAAATTAACCTTAAAAAAATGAAAAGTATTCTCTAATGAAATTATGGAAGAAAAATCCAAACCAGTCATATGAGGTAACAAAATATTCTTTTTTCAATGTATAAAAGTAACAAAAAGCCTTGTTCAGAAAAAAACATAAAGATTAATTTGAACATCTTTGTGAAATAAAAAAGGGTAATAATTTATTTTAAATATTATAATATAATGTTGTAAAATTATTGGATTTTTTTAAGACACAGCTTTGAAGGAACACGTATTTCCAACCAAAGAGAGAGGTAATGTTAGACCTTTTAGAAACACTTTATTGATCATTTTATTTACCAAAGTATGGATGAATAGTACCATTACATTGATATAACATGAATAACCCTTGGTAAGAAATATCATAATATTTAATGACATATGGATAATAATATTTTATCAATGGGGAATAATTATAATGAATCTAGATAAATTGTGAAATTGTAGCCATAAACCATTACCAATTTGTTAATTCTGTAAAATAAAAAATGGAAAGAATAATATTAAATTAACAGTAAAATAAAACTAAAACAATGATATTCATGATATAAAAATTCAATGTTAGTATATACACCTCATGTAAAAATATTGGTTTATAATATGACATGCGTCTCAAAGAAGGAAAATCTAGACAAAATCAAATTTCTGATTTGGTATATTTTTTAAACATAGTCCCCATGAAAGAAAAATTAAAAAATGGATATTTAAATACATTTATATTAATATATTATAATATTATAATACATCCATGGTTATTATACAGACTATAAAAAATAAATGAGTGATGAACAATCATCATTACATGAGGCGAAAGTTTTTCGTACGTGTAAACATTATGTTTCTTGACCCATTAGAAATAAGTGTATGTAAGTGAAGGTATAAGAATTATAATTACAAAATAATATTATAATTATGATAATTTCTTATACTATAATGAAATAAAAATATTCTAGGGGGTGGATAATGGAAATAACATAGTAGAATTTGAGTAAGGTTGTTACCGCTTATTCGGTAACTTCTTTTGGTTTGCACCATAGAGCTTCCTGGATTACTTTCATCCCAAAGGGAGGATTCAATGAGTAAATGAGGGATTTTTGGTAGTGTTTTGGTCATACAATGGATGAATCTAAGTGGTTGTATGGGTGTGAGAAAGTGGGATAGGTGGTTACCATTTAAAGGGAAGGGAATAGACACACATCGAATTATTGAAACAAAGTTAGGTGTAACCATTTTTTCACCTGAACGAAGTCATAGAAAACAGACCAAACACCATAATGGATGGTTTATGGATGATGTATGTCATGAATATGTTTTTTTATAAGTGTTATGGTAATTTGTTCCCTTAAATTAATGGTTTATTCCATTATTGAGCTTAATTTTACCTTACTAAGTGTAATTAATTTTAAATACATGCACCAATATTTTTTATCACAAAATAAGTTGAACATATTAGATATTATAAATTATTCTTATTACAAATATTGAATCCATTTTACTAATTCTAAGCATATATGTGGAATAAATTAATTTAAAATTAATTCTATAAACAGATTGACAATTCAGGTTTTTGAAAGTGAAAACGTCCAAAAGATTAGTAATATTTTATACCCAATTTAAATGTGAAGATAATTCTAACGACATACATGTGAGTAATTCATAAAATTAATATATTTTTTATTTTTTAATAAAATATAAAATATAATGTATCCTTATCAATAAATTTATATGGAAAAGAATCTACGAATTAAAATTCAACATTTTTCTGCAATTCAATAAAGAATAATGATTGACATAAAAATACCAAAAATTCACCATAACATAACATTTATGTGTATTTTTTAAATATTAAGATTATTTATACATATAATATTTATAAAATTAAAAAAAATGTATTACGCGTAGCTTCTTCATTAAAGGCAATAAATGTTTTTTATAAAAATATAGTATTTTATGCATAAAATTGGGTCTATTGTTATCATATTCCTATGAAATAAATTTTATGAACATAAAAAATATTTGGTTGAATATTAATTATATATATTACATTAATATCACTTAATAATTATAATTAATTTTATATTTTAGCATAAAACAACATTGTGAGTATAAAATTAATGATATTTTCCATTTATTCAATAGGTATTCATATTAATTTTTAATTCTTTTTTAACAAATGAATTCATTTAATATTTTGGTAAAACATATATTTTCATAATTTTTATAACCATTATGATAAATATTAATTTATTTTATTCTAAAAATATTCATATTTTAAATAATAATATTTTTAGTAATATATTATTGTTCGGTAAAATTTGATCTTGTGTATAACGTAAGCTGACCTCGATGTTCCTTGAAGTGAAACCTAACCTTTATGTTTCATGTACTGTATAATTAACTTGGTATTTCATTTAATTCAAGAAAAACTTACTGATTTAATATATATATATATATATATATTTATATTCTCTGTGTTGCGTGAAATGAAAAATATCCAAAATGTTAAATCAATTCAAATAAAATACTTTAAGAAATATTGGGGTGTTGCACCATAGGGCCAGATCAAAGGTATAAAATTAAAAATAATCCTAATAAAATCCTTGTTTCATCTTAATGGAAACTCAGTAGTGGAACTGGTGGATTACAAGTATCTCCATTTTTAATGCAAGTCTATCAACTCAGATCTAAGTGGTATAAGTATCCTTGTCATCATATGGAATAATTATCTAAGGAAAATACATTTCCATGATATATATTAGTATAAATCATGACCCATGGGTGAAATTTATGTGGAAAATAAATGGAATAAAAATACATGGTATACCAATAAAGGCTTCCAATATATTGTTTTCTTCACATTTATTTAATTCCATAAGTATACTCACTCATCTAAAAATCCCTGTAAACCATTAAATCAATTCAAAAAATGCATAGAATACAAACTCATAGTAAATTATCCATCCCTATGTCCTAATTAACCAAATAAATTCATTTAATTTATGTCAAGTCTTCCTCTAACTAGATAAGAAAAAAAACACACCCCATGCGTTGAATAACGAAGGGAATTTTCAAAGTCACCTTTCATGGGCTACCTTGGTTAGTGAAACAACCTCTAAATAGTCTTAAAATAACCAAATGGGTATCCCTAACATGTTATATTTCTTTTAATTAAGGAATTATATTTATTTTAGGGGTGAAAATGGAATGTCTGGCATGCCACATAATGGAAAATAACTCTATCATGCACCATACCACCCACGAAATATATATAATGTCTACCGTAGGTTTTTAGTAGTGTGTTCATATAGAATATTATTCTAATTCAACTTGGGTCTAGAGAAAAATGAATAATCGATGGAGATCCTTGAAATTTGTAAATTATCTTACACCAGAATATCATGGCTAATACAAACAAGAATTGTGAATGAACCAAGAGGACCAAATAGATCGTCGGTCCCGATCCAATGAGACGATTGGCACTTGAATACAATTTAGACCAATTAAAAGGAGAAAAGGATGTTTATTTTAATTCAAATATATATCCCAACATGAGCCACATATAATGAATAGGAAAATAAAAAAGGTTTATGCTTTTAAAGGATTTTAAGGTAAAATTAGTAATTTTCCCAAAAAACACTAGTCCATGGGGTTTGATATATTTTGTTATAATTGTGCACACTTCACAGTACCAAGGTGAATCCTACATGGTCTCTTTCCATAGATTGACTGACTATGTAAAAATCCTGCAATACACCTCTGCTAAAAAATTTAGGTGCTCCCATGTGGATTGACAAACCCTGCAAGATCCTCTTTCCCTATGCCTAGGTCTCTCATGGTTAGTCATACAGTGAAAATTTTCCCACATGGTTACTACTAGATTTTGTGGCCTATCTTAATTTTGATAGAAAATTGACTTTTAGGATTCGAACAAGCCTCGAACACCCCTGATGTAGGATAAAATTTGTACAAAGATATGATCAAATACAAGAGGGGGTGAATTTTATACATTAATTTTTTTTGGAACCTTTAATGTTGGTATAGAACTTTCTTAAAGTACTTTACATAACCTTAAAATAATTTTTTTCTTAAGGTTAGAATTTAACTATAAGAAAACATAATTTAACGATGTTAAGAAAATTTTACAAACCCTTTTAATGAAGTCTTTTCATAAAATTTACAATCATATGATAAAATATTAATAATGATTTTCTAAAATGAAAGATTCAACCTCAAAACTTATAGAATATTTATAATAATCAAAGTAACAAAATTAGAGAGTATAAAATAGTTATAAATTCTAACTTTAACAAAGTTAAAATATCTGCGGAAGAAAAAAACTTGTAATGAAAAAAACAATTTAAAATAAGATTCTTTAAAACCAAATAGAAGGGTAACTAATAACCTTGGATAAAGGTTCCTTGATTTGTACTTTCAAGAAATTATGTCTTACCCAAACCTAACTAGGCCCTCAATCTAATGATCGGTATCTGTCTTACTATCACTGAAAACCCTACCATTAGAAGGAAATCAGAACCTCTATCTTCCAAACCCAGAAGCCAACGATCAGCACGATCGGAGTCTGCACAACGTAATTCTAAAAAAGTTGTTCATGCCTAAACATGTTGTTCACAACCTCCACACAAAGCACTGAGAGTTGTAAGATCCTCTCCCTTTAAAAAATACTTCATATATTTTTCACATACATTAAATTCATCACATTACATAACTCATTAAAATTAACATGTATTAATAGAAAAAACTTCTCAACAGTCAGCTCCACTCCAACAGTCATATTTTCCTTAAACTTCAGAGGGACCTAGACACATATCAAATATACCACGGTTAGTTTATATTATATTGTACGACATTGCTTCAGGTATAATAAAATATGTTAAGTTGATGATAAATGTTAAGTATAAGAAAAAATAGAATTCCATAATATTGGGATCATAAATTAAATAACTCTAATATTGTAAAGAAAATATATTCTTAAGAAAACTGGTATGACATTACTGTATGTAAAACATGGTAAAGAATTTGTATGCAAAAAAGAATGAATTTTTTTTATGTAAAACAGAATGAAAAATTTATAAGTGAAACGGAATGAAAAATTTGTAAGTATAATGGAATAGAAAATCTGTAATTAAAACAAAATGAACAATCTATATGTATATGGAATGAAAAATTTGTAAATAAAATGGAATGAAAAATATATAAGTAAAACAGAATGAAAAATATGTAAGTAAAATAAAATGAATAATCTGTAAGTATAATGGAATGAAAAATCTGTAAGTAAAATGGAATGATAAATCTATAAATATAATAAAATAAAAAATCTATATGTATAATGGAATGAAAATTCTATAAGTAAAATTAAATGAAAAATCTATAAGTATAACATAATGAAAAATCATTAAGTAAAACAGAATGAAAAATATGTAAGTAAAATGGTATAATAATATGTAAGTATAATGGAATGAAAAATATGTATGTAAAACAGAATGAAAATCATGTAAGTAAAACCGAATGAAAAACTTGTAAGTATAATGACATGAAAATTCTATAAGTAAAACGGAATTTCAAATCTGTAAGAAAAATGGAATGAAAAATCTATAAGTAAAATGGAATGAAAAATCATTAAGTTTAAAGAAATGGGAAATTTGTAAGTATTATGGAATGAAAAATTTGTATGTATAACAGAATGACAATTCATTAAGTAAAAAAGAATAAAAAATCTATAAGAAAAACATATCATATGAAAAAGTGTTTCTGATTTTCAAAACATAAAACCATAAGGAATAGAGATGTTATAAGAGAACTTTATTGACTTAACAATACCCCCTATTGGGAATGAAAAAAAGACATTTCTAAGGAATAATACATTGACTTTGATAAATAATTAAGGAAAAACATATCTCCACCTTTGAAAGAAATTTTGGATGAATATGTCTAACTCCCCCTTAGGTTATGTTTCCCAAGGATCGTATTCTGATCATTAGTATCTGTTTTTCCTTCTTAAGGAAATCTCTCCCCCTTAGTTAAACATCACTTCCTAAAATAACTCCCCCTTACTTTGGCATTTTTCTTTCTTACTATACTCCACCTTAATTGATTCTCTCCCTTTTATGTCTTTATTAAATTCTACCTTCAAATAAATTCTCACCCTTTGTAATTTTCAAAAAAAGTAATGGAGAAGTATCAGATGTACCAGAAAGATTAAGGAATCATACATACGAAAAAAAGATATATATTCAAGAAAATTATTAAGGAATATTTTTAAATAAGGATTATATTATAATTAAACATCAGAATGTAAGAAAAAAATCAACCATCATTATTATGCTCAGAGAGCATTTTATTTATCAAAGCCTTAATTTTAATCAATTTATTATAACATTCTTGAAGCTTATTCAACAAATTATCCTGATGCTAGTTCTTTTTTTTCTAAAGATATTATCCTGTTTTATTGATCTCTAATTCTATAATTTTTATTTTTAATAAACTCCACTTGAGAAGCTATATTTTTCACTAGTTTGGCTCTGACTTCCTTTTCACTGCTTACAGACCCGGCAACAGTATTGAGTTGGCTTACTTTATCAGAGATGGATGATCTGAATTTTTTGAAATCATATTCACAAGTATTTAGGATGATTTTATATAATATTAATTCTAATATTTTTCGATAAGGTTAACAATGAATTGAAAAAAAATTAAAAAGAAGTTTTTGAAATACAAACAATATAAATCTTAAAAATAGAAATTGAAGAGTATAAAAATGTACCTTATGAGATACTATGAATAATTTATTGGTATTATATGAATTCTTGTGGATGTTTTTGATTATGTAAATTTTCATTCCATGAATTTTCATTCCGTGGATTTCCATTCCATGAATTTCTATATGTAAAATTTCCCCTTGAGTGTTATCTCTAAAGGATAATTTTACACCTTTAGTATTTAAAATCATTTTGAAATAGTCTTTGTTACGAGTCATGTGTATGGAACATCCACTATCCATGTACTATATGTTTTTGGTACATCCTTCATTATAATGAAAATGAAAGAGTTAGGTTTTTTGAATCCAAACATTCTTGGATCAGGAATTGATCTTGGGTGTCCACATTTGTTTAGAAAAGTATGATTTATGAAATCCAAGATATTGAACTTTATGTAAAGAATAATTCTTCTTCCAATTCCTATAACTAAGAAATTTAGTGCAAAGGCAGATCTTAAAGGAACAAAATAATTGTTTCTAAAATTTGTTTTTTCATGAGAATATCCAAACCCTTGATTATTAACATGAGGTCAAATTTGAGAAAACATCTCATCAAAATTTTTCATACTAGATGTACAATTTGCAAGATGTTTCTTCAAAGAAAATATTTCAGACTTTAGTCTCAAGACTAATTTCTTATCCTCTAGAAAAATAGATTTAGAGTTATGTTTATTCCCTAAATATTTTTTTTTTCAAAAACAGATTTTTAGGATCCTTATAAAGTTAATCATTCTTATAATTAACTTCCTAATGTTTCTTAGAAATATTTTCTAAATAATCATTTTTAATATCAAGATCTTTGATAATATCCAAAATTTATTTTGTTAAAATAAATTCTATAGAATTCACATTTTCAAGCATCATAGAAAACTTACAATTTTTCATTTCATGCATTATTGAAAATATTGAAACTTCCACATATGATGGTAAATCATTATTATTTTCTGATGAAGTGGATTATTCATCTAAAGAAAAACCTTTATCACAAAAATTCTCACATAAAGACATATTGTTTTGGGATTCAGAAATTCGTTCCGTATCTATAAGACAATGATTTTAAAATGGAGTTCTGGCTAATAAACCAATATTTTTTTTCTCAGAAGATTCATTATCTGAAGAGTAATTAGAAAAATATCCACCACTCTCACTCCAAGTGTCATTTGTTTTCAAGACTTTATTATGATTTGATATGTATAACTTCTTCTTGTTACTCTCATAATTCCTATACATCTTGTCTCTTTATTCTTAAGAAAGGGACAATCAAGTCTAATATGAACGGTTCTTCTGCATTCATAACATGTCAATTCTCTATCTTTCTTTTCTTTTACATATTTATTCTTGTATCTATATTGATAGATATTTTTTCGAACAATCTTGTTCATCCTCCAAGCAATATTGGCTAACTCATTTTATGAAGCTTCACTTTCACTAGATTAAGATTGAATAACAACCTTCTTAGATTTAGATCCTGTAACTATCTTAGGATTCTAGGATTTTATATGATTTGAATTAGTTGTAAAAGAAACACCTAAATTTCCATTCTACTTCTTAATATTATCAGTATCTCTCATCATTCTAGTTTCATGTTGAAGAAGAGTTCAAAAAATCTCATCAAGAGAAATCTGAGTAACATTCCTATTCTAATATATGGATATCCTCTAGAATTCCCATTCATTTGGAATGATGTCTATAATCTTGTATACAAGAATCTCTCATCTAAACCTTTCTCACCCATTGATTGTAAGCTCTTAACGATAGTCATAATTCATTGTTTTATCATACATGTGGGTTCTCCATATAGAAAACAAAAAACCACGATACATAGCTCTAAGCATAGATCATCTATTTTCAATGATTTTGGATGTTCCTAAGGGAGTTACTTAAAGATTCTTACAAATTCTATTTGATGATTCAAAAGATGAAATTTGGCTTTATATATTTCTAGTAATAGAACAAAGCAGAGTATTTCATACATTAAATTTAAGCACATACTTTACAATTTCTGGATTAGTTAAGGTTCTAAGTTCCTTATCATGAATCTTATAATCTCAAGTGAACATATAATAGTTGTATACACCTATTTTTATCTCAAAGTTATTAATTATGTCTCTATAGTACACATAGTCATTTCCATCGAAGATCTGTGGTCCAGTAGGATTGAGATTGTCCAGATATCCAACATGAATGCCTTCTATAGTAAAGAAAAATTTCTTTCCACAAAACATGTTATTAGTAAAAGTTTGTAACCAAAGAATTAAAAATATTAAAAAATATTGAACAAGAAAACATATATGTGAATATAAGTATTTCATATACCTCCTTTGATACCAAGTGTAGGATCAAATATATATAATGAGATTCTCAAGTATAAGAGGGGGTAAATTGTATACTTAAAAAATTCACTTGGAAACATTAAATTTGGTACAAAACTTACTATAAGAATATTTATTAACCACAAGGGAATATTTTTCTTAATGTTAGCTTTTAAATTTAAGAAAACAATGTTTAAAAAAGTTAAAAAAATATTCAGAAACCCTCTTAAAGAAGTATTTTCTTAAGCATTACAAACTTATGATAAATTCTTAAGAATGATTTTATTAAAAGAATGATTCGACATTAAACATATAAAATAATTAATATAATCATAGTAAAGGAATTCTAAATTAAACTAAATTTATACATTATAACATTAAGAAAGTTAAAATTATAGTGTAATAACAAAACAACTTATAATAAAGAAAACAAGTAACAATAAGAATATTTTAACCCAAAGAGAAGGGTATCCAAAAACATGGATAAAGGTTAATTGTTTTATACTTTCATGAATGTATGTATTACCCTAAACCAAGTAAGCCCTCAATCTGAAGATCAGTATCTATCTTCAAATCCATGATAGCCCTCGATTTAGATGGAAATCAGAACTTATGTCTTCAAAAAATAGAGGCCCACGATCAGCAGGATCAAAGTTTTCACAAAGAAAGTCCGAAAATGTTATTCACACCTGAACAAGTTGTTCACGACATCTACACAAAGAACTGAGTGTTTTAAGATCCTATCTCTCTATAAATAACTTTAAATATTTTTCACATACATAAAATTCATAACATTACATAGGTTATTCAAATGAACTCATATTTATAGTCAAAACATCTAAATTGTTGGCTCCACTCCAACTGTCATATTTTCCTTAAATTTCAGAGGGACATGTACACATGTCAAAAAGACAATAGTTAGTTTATAACAGATTGTATGACATCGTTTCATGTATAACAAATGATTTTATGTTTAATATAAATGTTATGTATAATAAAACATACAATATGATAATATTAGAATGATACAATAAACAACTCTAATATTATCAAGAAAATAGATTCTTATGAAAATCCATATGAAAATATTGTATGTAAAACATAGTGACAATTTTATAAGTAAAACGACATGAAAAATTTTAAGTAAAATTCAATGATTTTTTTATGTAAAACGGAATGAAAAATCAGTAAGTAAAACTGAATTAAAAATATATAAGTAAAACAGAATGACAAATCTGTAAGTAAAATGGAATAACAAAACAATAACTAAAATGGAATGAAGAATCTGTAAGTAAAACAGAATGTCAAATATGTAAGTAAAACAGAATGAAAAATCTATATTTAAAACTGAAGGAAAAATCTGTATGTAAAATGGAATGAAAAATCGTTATGTATAATATAATGAAAAATATATACGTAAAACAGAATGAAAAATCTGTAAGTATAACAGAATAACAAATCTGTAAGTATAACGGAATGAAAAATCTATAAGTAAAACATAATGAAATATCTATAAGTAAAATTGAATGAAAAATCTGTAAGTATAACAGAATGAAAAATCTGTAAGTAAAAAGGAATGAAACATCTGTAAGTAAAATGGAATGACAAATCAATAAGTATAACAGAATGATAATTCTTTATGTAAAAGGGAATGACAAATCTGTAAGAAAAACAGAATGAAAATGTTGTGGGTAAAATAGAATGAAAAATATGTAAGTATAACAGAATGAACAATCTTTAAGTGTAATGGAATGAAAAATTTGTAAGTATAACATAATTAAAATTATGTAAGTAAAATGGAATGACAAATATGTAAGAAAAACATAACTTATGGAAAAGTGTTTCTGATTTTCAAAACATAAAACCATAAGGGATGGATAAGTCATAAGAGAAATTTATTTAATCACCACCTAAAACCTCCATAACCTCAAAGGGTATTCACACTAGTCCATAAAAATTCATTTATACTAAAATTAAAAATATCTATACCTCCTACAAAAAAACCATTATCTTAAAAAATATATGTTGGTAATGATCCAACCCTGGTTGACTAGACACGTGACTAACCTCACCTTCCATAATACTCGAAGTGTGTTCCAAATCCCCATAGGCTAGATACAATCACCTAGGTGTCAACATACAAAACAATGGTAATTATTTCACCCTAAAAAACAACACAACATGCATCATTTATAAAATATAAATTTAAATAACTATATTAAAATTCATATGAATTGGTTATAAATCGTTAAACATAAAAAATGTAGAAGGCTAGTCCAAAAACAAACCAAATCTAATTATCCATGTGATTATTTTACCAACATCCCATATATCCAAGAAGAAACATTGACCAAAATAATTCATAATGATAAAAGATAGACATCCTCTTCCCTAGATATTTTTTAAACCAAGTCTTAATACACCCAAAATAATATGAAGTGTGTGTGTGCAAAATTTCTAGTAGGATTCTACTGTGAATATATATAATATATTTCACTATGAAACCATTATCTCTATCTTTAAAAATAAAAAAGTTTCTTAAATAAATTTCATTTGAAAGAATTTTTCATAAAATATATTTTGGTTTCCTTTCATAAATTTCATAATATAAAAAACCATGATTATGAAAAAATTTAAGTATGTATGCAGAGATACATAATAAAAAACATGAATGGAAACTTGAAAGATTAACATGTTAGAAATAATATTTTGAAACATAACTTTCATGAATAAAACCAATCCAAAATCATCTCTATCTAATCGAAATAATTAAATAGGACATGCAAGGAGTATTATCTAGTGTATAGTTATTCTAAATGATTAAATGTACCATTAACAATGTATTACCATAACAACCCAAAACCATATTTTTCTATGAATAATGGATACTTATTTCCTATTTACTGTTCAAGGGTATGGGGCTCTACAAACATGTATGTCGGAACTCAGGACGAATCCTTAGTGATGGTACTTTTTTATACTAGATTGTTTTTTTGATTTTTCATTTTAATGGGGGATTTTGTTTCCAGAGATTAATTAAATTGAATAATTGATTCATTTTTATTTAATAATTTGATAAATATTGGGGTGAGTTAATTATTTTTGATGTGAACCATATGATATCCTGGAGTATTGTTTTTTATTCCATTAAATTAATACCAATTTCACAAGATGATTTTGATCGGAATTCCCAAGTGTTATGGCTTTAGTCCAACCCTTGATATTACATAGGATTATAATCTAAATCCTAGAATGTTTATGGTAGTAAATTTTTGGTCACAATAATCCATGGAATCCACATGTTAAAAAAATTCTTGAATCCATGATATTTTATGTTCAACATACACAATGTTAACATAAAGAATACTCAAAGAGCAAAATCCCGCAACCACTTAACATCCCTAAATCATGACTCACCCCAATGGTAGATTTACCCAGCCATTAGGATGGATATTAATCTTGTTTATGATTTTTAGGTTCATGTATTAAAAATAAATGAAAAATATCATGACAAGATAATAGTAGTGCGCTGAAGACACAATCAAAATGTATAGTGAATTAAAAAAGAGACATTCGATTGAATGAGAAATTAAAATGCGATAATGATTTAAAATATTATTTATACCATTTTAAGAATATTAATATTTAAAAATAATAGGTGGATGGAAATTATAAATTATAATGATGATAAATGCTTTAATAGTTAATTTAAATGAAGGAGAACTTACACAAATACAATAGAAAACAAATTCAAACGAACATGAAAATAAAATTAAAGGAGAGGTATCTTTTGTTGAAACAAGATCAAGTAAATTCCTCCCAATACCATTTAAATGATCTAGTAATGACAAAAATCTTCATTAAGTGTTGATATTCCAAATCTATGCAAGGAGAGGAGGGAATGCATTTATAGCCCAAGGTGGTGGACAATTTTCATTCCAAATATTCCCCTCCACATGGATTTCCAAATTGATTATTCAGATAGTTGACTATTGTGATATATTCTTATTAAAAGTTTTTTATATTCATTTTAATAGTCCTCCCAAAGATTTAGTATCAATTAGACATAAGGATCTTAATTTATAGTGGTATGAATAATGAATTTTAATCAGTCCATTTCTATCTAGGATTTTGCGAATGTAAAAATGTGAATGGGTTTTTGAATAGGCTTTTTTTTCATGAAATATGAACCATTTATTATCCAAAGTCGTCCACCTATATCATGGATTTCATACCACCAAATCTCTACTCTATTTTATTTCTAAATCAAGAGAAAAGATAAGTATTTTATACTGATTTTATTTCCTGAGTAGAATGGTATGCTGGACTTCAAAGAAACATTCTTGCCTATTTTTACTAGAGTTGGGGCTAAATTTTTTTATCCATGATTAAATTGGATTTTAAAAAATATATTTAAGAGTTTCATCAAATCTTGTCTTCTGTATTGAGCCCAAAAATGGTATCATTGTGATGATCTAATTTCTTCACAGTTTCATTGGGACATCTTGTGTGGAAAATAAGACCATTAAAATGGAATAATGAGATAAATATTCATTCTAATTATATGTTAAAAATTGAATAAGGATAAAATAATAGTTATCATAACTGTTGAATTTTTATGATGACAGTTATGGTTATTGAAATTAAAGGACTCAAATCTCGAATAGTTCAAAAAACGCTAAAAAATTATATTTACTATTAAAACATTAATATTTCACACAATTTATTCAATTTTCAAATAAAATAAGTGAAGTTAGTAACTAATTTTTTTTAAGAAATTAATAACATCAAATTCTCCACACTAAGTATTCTTCAATGACTCGTGTATGAAAAATATAAAAACATAAATAAATTATTTTCACTCCCCAAGAAATATTAAAATTTTGTTTTCCCCAAACATGGGAGGTATAGACTATTTCATTCGTCCATATTGAATTCCACCACAAATTTAATAGAAATAATTTTCCAAAAACAATTCATTTTTCATGCTCAAAATTTAGAAATGGAAAATGTAGGAAATCATAATTTTCTCCTCCCAAGGTGATAAAAATTTATTTTGGGAGGTTTACACATTCACCAACCAAAACTGAAAATCATAGAATTTGAAAGAGCTCTCAGATTCCATTACCTATTATAAAGTGAAAGAGAATCACAATTTCCTTTTAGGAGGTTCTATGTGGCTATAGGATGGTATGAATTTCCTGTCCAAGAGATAAGAAAATATAGGTAGAACACCAACTTGTGTAAAATAGTGCACATTTTATTTTTGAAAAGAAACATAGAAGGAAATGTAAAAACATATTTACAAGTGAAATATTGTGTCAATAAATACAAAAAATAGGAATAAAACATTAAGGGGATGAGAAGATGAAATATTTACAAAACACAAAACTTCTTACAATGAAAAAAGTTTTTTTTTATTTTTTTCCCAGAGTTGAACTTCAAAGAGATCTCAAAATTATCTACCAACACATGTTTGATCTCATAATGACATTAATTATAATATTTTTAACAATATAAAAAGTTAAGAATGAGTTATTTTTATCCACTAATGAAAAACCAATTCTTTTTTTCTTTTTTTTTAATTTTTTTTAATTTTTTTCATATAAATTTTGTTTGTACAGTTTTCAATAAAATTTGTAACAGATATCATAGTCATATATACATTCACCAAACTCACTAAATGAAAACCTCTCTCCATCACTAAAATGAATGATTTCCCTCATGAATATGATAACATTCTGAAAATCCTGAAAAGGATACCCAAAAAAGAATTCTATTCCCCCCCCCCACACACTTAAGTTTCAATAAATTATGCAATGAAAATCCATATAGATGTTCGATGGAAAAATATATCGGGCTTGAAATGTATATGTATAATAATTTTTCACATGATCTAAGGGTATTTCAAAATTATAATCAATGTAATGGTAATCGGAGATGATTTGGCTATTGTGATTATCTTGTGGTTAAGAAAATGATTCTATCATATTAATGCACAAAAAAGTTGGAAATTCAACTCTAAGGTCCACAAAATCAAGACTCAAAATTAGGGGTGAAAAACACACAAAATTAAATGATTGTTATTAGTGACCTTGGCAGGAAAGACAATTTTATTCCTCAAGGTTGGGGAAGAATCATTTTTTAAATAAAAAAATTGAGCATTAAAAATTCAATAGTTTTGACATAAGATTCTTTATAAAACATTATGGTGAAAATTAAAAAGTTTTTTGATAAAAACATGTCTTTTTTACTCCCCAAAATGGTGGTATGAATTTTTAAAAGTGTATTGTGAGTAATTATGACTACTTTTTATATATTTTTTTATATTTTTTGTTTTTTTTCTTTTTATATATAAAAATCTCTCAAAATAGAATGAGTAAATTATATTTTTGATGGTGAAAGTGGTAAAAAAAATAATGATAGAGTAAGAAGATGGTGATAGAGAGAGAGAGAGAGAAGAGGGGTTAAATAGGTTCCCCTAGTTTGGATTTGGTGGTTCACCATCTCCATTTAGTGGTGTTCAACTGTAGAAGTTGTAGAACTGATGGAAGTCAATGAGGTTCCAGATATGTGTGTCCTCTCATGGTGATGCTTTAACCGATGTGAATTAACAATGAATTTCTTTTTGGAAGTGTGGTCTTGGAATTTCATTACACAAAATGGGTAAACACTAATAATAATAAAAGGACATTCCCAAAGATAATTAAGCTTACCTGGGGGAAGCCAAAATATAAAATTGAAGAGAATTACTATTAAAAATTCTTGAATTACCTATCACAAGATGAGTTTGTCATGGAGTGACTTAGACTTTTCTTTATAGAGATTAAAATTCTCATAATTATCTTGTCAAAGCTCCTCTAGCTCATTTAACTGCAACAATCTATCTTCACCAGATATTTCACAGTCAAAATTACATGTTTTGACAATCCAAAATTACATATGTCGGATTTCAAATGGCATATTACATGATTTAAAAAAGCTATCCTAAATGGATGCATCCCAATGGGTGTTTCATAGACTATTTGATAATCCAAAAGTGTTTCACCAAGTATCTTAGGATAATTTTTTCTAGCGTGATTTAAAATTATCTCCAACACTCTTTTCACTTTTTATTAGAATGGTTAGCCATGTTGTTTTTTGGTGGTTATATACAATTTAATTTTTATGTACAACCCCATTCATTTTTAGAAAATATTCCATGGTATGATTATAGAAATGAGTTTTTAAGTCCCTTATCAAGGCACATGGTGTTCTAAACTGGTAGAAGATGTGGGTTCTTAAGAACTCGCTAATAGAATGTGAATCTTCCTCTCTAGAGCGTGTTGAAATAACCAACCTAGAAACATAATAAATATCCAGAAAAATATATGATAATATATTGTAAGGGGGAAATATTATTATGAAATTGATACCCTAAACATCGAAGATCTCATATAAAATTAAAGGATTTTGGGGAATTTAATTTCTTTTGGAAATTGTGCCAAACTTTTGGGTACTGAGTCATGATTTAAAAAATTCATGTGAGTCCTTGAAGAGTGAAAAACATAAGAATCCAAAGTAAACGAGATTTTTAAAGGTCCTCTATGGTCTAAAATAGACACTACCAGGCATTGAGTGACATAATTCTAAGATAGATGAATTTTCATCTTCGTCAACACATCTCTTAATTACCATGTTAGTACTAGTTTTCCAAAATTTATGATCTTCCTAAAATATAATTTTAAATCACTTTTTAGATTCACTTTTTGTGATTTTGATAATTTTCTAGGAAAAAAACCAAAACCCAATTATTCTACAATTGAGGCACACTATGGTATCTTTTGAGTGAGAGCTGAAAGATGCTTAATGTTGAATTACAAATCAATGATTCCTAAATGATAAGATTTATAAATTCTATATAGGTGATCAAAAATTGGGTTTTTGTATCTAGGTCTTTCTTTAATTACAATGTCGAACTATTGGAGCACAACTTCATCTTGGAATCACTTTTCTTAAGTAGTAACTTCAATGTTTAATGGTCTATAAAAATTATTATTCTGTAAACAAAGAGATATGGAAAAAAATTACAAGGAAAAAACCACCATAAAATGATCAATTTAGGTCTCATTGTAGTGATATTGAGTTTAATATAATGATTTTTGAGGCATAATAGAGGAAATGAGAAATATTTTCCCTTCAGTGACCAAGAATAGCCCCAATGGCCCTATCAAAAGCATCACACATCAATTCAAATGGTATGGACCAATCTGAGGATTTGATTATGGGGGAAGATATAAGAACTATTTTTAGTTCAATGAATTCTCTAATTAAAGCCTCATCAAAACGGAATTTAACATCATTTTGGAGTAGTTGAGTGAGTGGGAGGGATATGCTACTGATGTTATAGATGAATTTCTAATAACATCTTGCATAACCAAGTATTTATGGGATGTGTAAAACTGTTGTGGGTTTATGAAATGATTGGATCAACATAATTTTGGCAGGACCAACTTGAATTCCCTATTTTGAAATTATGTTCCCTAAAACAATCCCATTTGTAACTATGTAGTGAAATTTTTCAAAATTCATCACAAGGTTACATTTTCCGCACTTTTGAAGGACTAAAGAGAGTGAATGCAAGAATTATTCAAACTAAATTCCATAAATGGTAAAGTAATACATGAATACCTCTATTAAATAATAAATGAATTTAGAAAATATACTCATCATACACCTATGTAATGTTCTAGGAGCATTGAAAAGGACAAAAGAAAATATCTTATATGCATATGTTCTAAAGGGTTAGGTTAATGTATTATTTTCTTGGTCATGAGGTGTGATTGGGATTTATAAGTATTTTTTGTATCCATAATGAAAGCAATAATCTAGTATTTCAAGAATTTGATCAAGGGATGGAAGTGGGTATAAATCTTTTCATTTTTTATCATTCAATTTCTAGGAGTTGATTCACTCCCACAATTTGTTTTTAACTTCAGTTGTGACCACCTCCCCATGTTCATTTGTAGAAACAGTTATCACACCCTTCTTTTGTACCACATTAATTAGACTAACCCATTCAGTATCTTAATTGAGTGGTTAATACTAGATTGAAGAATCTTAGTGATCTCTTCCCTAACTACCTCAAGGATAAGTGGATTGAGTCTTCTTTGTGGTTGCTTGATTAGGTTAGATAACTCCTCGAGAATGAACTGATGCCTGAAAAGAGAATGTTTCATTCTGGGTATTTCATCTAGTTTCCATCCTAATGCATTTATGTTTTTTGTATAATACCTGAAAAGGATTGGACTCCGTAGTTTTCGTAAGTGTAGATGAGATAATGACAGGATAAGAGTGATCATGCAAGAGGATTTTATATTTTGGGTGTGTAAAAAAAGGATTTAGATCAGTCTCAACATTCATTTGTGGGTTAGACAACATAGGAAAGGAGGAAGGGATTTCAATTGCTTCTAATATATTTTCTATAATACAATCCAAGTTGGAGCAGTACAGATCAAAGTTGATGTAGGATCCTGGAGAGATTTCGAGATCTTTTATATTTATGGATCCTATAAATTAAAAGTCCACATCAACATCCTCATTTTTGAAATGGTTAATCATAGTGAAAATATCACAAGATAACCTCTCATTAGAACATGATGAACATGATTAAATGGGGGTGAGTCCACTCCAAGAATTTTACATAGAAGCATGGATTAAGAAGGAATAGTGTTCCTCAGATGGTTATCTCATGGATTGAAAAATCTGGAACATGACTAGTTAGTCGCCGATTCTATGGATAATATTTTCACATAGACATCAATATTATTTCCATCTATCCAAGTGGGGTGATATTTTAAGAATTGTGGGAGATTGTGAAGTGTTCCTCTCACATTTCATATTTTGTTCCTAGAAATCATCATAGAAGATAAGACAAAAAACATGTACATGGACATCCTCTATTATTCCCTCAAGATAGGATGTTCTTTGATTGGATAATTGGATGAAAAAAACCATTGAGTGTATGTTACCTAGTCCAATGTTTGAGAAGATGGATTTGACCATGACATTTTTCAAGACTCCAAGGTCTGTGAGTGCATCATCAAAGTTAGACTCCCATTTTGGTATTGAATAGTAAATTTCCTTGGGACTTTCCACTTCATGGGAATGGACTACTGGGTTGAAACATTCTAAATGGTCCTATGTTTTCTCTTATGGGTGCACTACTCCTTAAAAAATGTTTCATATTTATTGATTTTTTTATGGAATCTAAGAATGGATTGTTCACTTCAACGCTTCTAAACTTCTAGAGCATTTCAGGATAAGGTTCAAAGATTTACTTCGATTATAAATGTATTGGGGAAAAATTGAATTTTTTAGAGGAATGAATGGTGGTGAGGGATTTTCATTGGGTTTCTTTTTTGATTTTTTTCATTTTCTTAGTCAATATTTTATGGGGATTTATAGGAATAATAAGGAGGAATAGAAAATTTAATTCCCAATCTATGTGAAATTTCACATAAATTACCCTTGGGGTTATGAAACAGTTGAGCTGAGATTTGGGATAAATTGGATTTTTTATTCTTTCTAAGGTGGGATTCTAGTCGAATTATTTGGGTTTCAATGTTTTTTGAGCTAGAATGGATGAATGAGGAAATATCATCCACAACGCTTTCCTATAGTTTCATGGAAGAGGAGTTAGGTCCCGCATTAGGATTACCATGATTTTGGTTATTGGGAATGTGCTTATATTGGGTTGGGAATTGGGGAGGCTCATTAGCATAGTGGAATACAGGAGGAATGATAGGAGGATTTATCCATTTAGGTTAAGGAACAAGAGTATAAGGTCGAAGGAAGTTACCACCACCTTGATCATATTCGAATTGGTGTGGATTTTGAGGAGGGAACTAAGGGGGTGAGAAATTGAATTACCATACCTCAAGCCTTGGATAATGGTAGAAGTGAAGGGATTAGAGTGGGGTTGGTTAATGTTTCTAATGAAATGACATGATAGTTGAAGATTGGTGTTCCTCTGAGAATATGCTTAAATGATCTCCATTATTTGAGATGAATCATATGGATCCTCTTGAAGTTGTAGACATGTGTTAGTGGGATGAACTAGTGAGTTGTAGATTCCATAGTTTTTTATTGGTATTGGTAATAAATATTGTTGATCATATGAATTCAGTGATTTGGAATCCATTTCTAGTGGTCTTAGAAGGCATTTATGTTGACTCATCCACTCAGTAATCATGTTGAGTTCTATGAATGGATTATATTTGACTTGTTTGAGTGGATCACGAACTCTATTATGAAATTGTTTCGTGTTCGAAGCCATGATACTAATGAGATCTTGTGTAGCTCTATTAGTTTTATAAAACAGAGCACTGCAACTTGATGAATCAATGAGGTTTTTCTCCATTTCTAACAAACCCCTCCCAGAAGTATTGGATCAATAGTTTGTCCGGGCTTTGGTGATGAGGGAAGGTTTCCACATGATTTTTGAACCAATATAATCACTCCTAGAAATATTCCTTTGGGAATTTATGGATACCAATAATTTCCATTTAGATAGAAGTAGAATGAGATGTAGGAAGGAATTTATCCATGAGGATTTGTTTTATGTCATTCCTTTTGGTTATGGAACCAGTAGGAAGACAGTAGAGACATTACTTTGTAGAGTGAACTAAGGATAAATGAAATGCTTGATGTTTGATTTTTCTTCATAAACCCATTGAGGCTTCATGGTAGATCACACCACTTGAAACTATTTGAGATAAAATGTGGAACCTCACCAACTAGCCCGTGGAAATTAGGTAGAAGATAAATCATACCCTATTTGAGTTCAAAATCATCCTTGATGATTAGATTTTGAATACCAACTGATTGGTAATTCATAGCAGGGGCAGCGAGTTCTTCGAGGGGTTTTTCCCTAGGATTAGCTATATCTAGTTCAATTGGTTGAACAATGACTGGATCGTGAGTGAATTGATCATCCGTAATTTTACACTTATTTTGGTGAATATTTTGACATGTTTCAGAGACAAACAGATATGAGAGATTTTTTGGAGGCCACAGGGTATTCAGATATATTTTTATGGATGATAATGGTGGGTTTTTCTTTGTGTCTTTGTCATAAATTTTTATTGATTTTTTTGATTTTTTTTAATTTTTACAAAAAAAATCTAATGACTATATAATGAACCATCCTAAAAGATGGTTTTATTTGAAGCACAAATGATTATCACCGATCAACCGTTCCAGGGTTAGGTTATCTACTAATGTGTATAGGGGAACACTAGTCGAATCCTTGGCGGTGTTACATTTTTTATATTCAATCATTTTTTTCTCTTTAATGGGGAGGGGGGATATTTTTAGGTGTTAATAAAATGTATTGAAGGATGATTTTTTAATAATTTGATAAATATTATGATGAGTTCACTAATAATGATTTTATGCATATGATATCCTTGAGGTTTTCTTTATATTACATTATATTAACACCCACATCACAAGATGATTTCAATAGAAATTCCAAAGTGTTGAGAATTTAGTCCATGCATTAAAATAACATAGGGATATAATATAAAACAAAAAATTGTTATAGTTTTATATTTATCGGTCTAATAATCCATTGAATACACATGTTAAATAAACCATGTCATCAATCCTTGAGATTTTATGTTCCATCCAATATTAAATTATTTATTTTCCAAACACTTTTAACAGAGAAGTGATAACCCTCGCATATTACAAGTTTCAGCACCAAATAACACAATATATTTGTTGAAAAACAATTTGAGTTGGTTGGAAATACTCTCCCTTAATAATATCCAGGGGTTAGAATTTACATGGAAGTAAGGGTAGTCCTTTAATTTTCCTTCATATAGATGAGCCATGTTGTCCAAAGCTAAATTGTATTCTTCCTTATTGATCTTCTCCATGTTGTGTCCTCTAAGAAAAATTCGGTCCTGCTTAACAATCCACTCGTTTTGCTCTTTGGTAGTGGTCACCTGAAGATGTCTCATATTCATTGACACCTTAATATCTATATCATCTTCTACTATTTCATCTGAATTCATTAGAAGGTCCTTGTGTTCTAGCAGCGAAGACACCTGTCGCTGAGGGTCTTCATTGGAGCCTGCAACGTGTTGCTTCCCATCATCATGCATCCCCTTATCAACCATGAGAATGACAGGAGTTGTAGTCTTTTCTTCTGGATCTTCCAGGTCCTTGGATATGTCAGCCTCCTCATGGTTGGAAAAACCTTTGGGTTTGTTTGAGGGTGTGGAGTCACCAATTTTAGGGGCCTTTGGTGTCACCTTACCCTTGTATGAGGATCTTTTAACCGGCGGACTTGGAAGATTGGTGTAATCCTTCCTACTTCGCACCCTCTGTTTGTTCATAATAAAGCCGTCTGAATCCATAATTTTATTTTTTTCCTTTCCGCAAGGAGGATATAATGTATTCCTCCTCTATGACCCATTCCTTGGACTCAACGGAGTCCGAGGTATCGTCCATTTTCTCTTGAGATGTTTCCGTAATCACCAAGGCGTCATCTCCATTATCCATCCCTTCTACTTCCTCATTGAAATGGAAATCCTCTTCCCACAAAACTGAAAACCGGTTTTGAGAATGCATAGTCGAATGCCTATATTAAAGCCTCTCTACATATGAGATTCTACCCCCGAGACCTGCTTTGGTTTTCCTAAAGCTCCTATCTGTTCTAAATCATGACCCCTTAATTGGAATGTTGCTGAGTTTTTCTCCAGTGCCACACACTGGGAAGCCTCGCCAGTGTCTTGATCCGCACAGTTAGACTCAACCAGCACAGCTCCATTGGTTGTCATTAAAGGGGCCATTTGAAATGCTGAAGGAGCATCCAGATGGAGTATCCTCACATCCTGACCATCCCTTGCAGCAGCAATGTCAGAAGTACTAGAAACACCTAGATCAAACTCTCCGAGTCGCTGGACAACCACATCATCCTGATTTAGCCCAGCTTCCTACCGAGTGGATTCATCACTGGATGTTTGAACACCTCCATGGCCATTCTCGGTGAGGACCTAAGTGCAAGACACTCGGCAGACTTTTTCCAAATGACCAAAACGTCGGTTGGACAGACAATAATCGAACCAATTTTCAAAAACCACAGATTGGCGGTAACGTAGTTCATTAACTACCTCAATCCAGACAACCTCAAATGGAGGCTTTGAGATTTCCACCTCCACACCAATAAATGATGTTTGAACACCTCATTTATGATTTTTACATTGATGAGTTAAAAGAAAAAAATACTGGGATAAGATAAGAGTAGTGTGACAAACACACACTCGAAACGTGAGAAGAATTAATGAAGCAAAAATTAGATCGAATGAGAAATAAAAAGAATATAATGATATAAAAATGGATTTAATATATTTTTGGATGATTGATATTAAAAATTATATGGTGTATGAAAATTATAAATTATTATGAAGAAATTTTCATTAATATTTAATTGAAATGAAATCAAACTCACAGGAATATAATTTAAAACAAACACGAATGGACACAAAAATAAAAGTGGTGGAGAGGTATATATTATTGAAACAAGATTAATAAATTTTCTCCAAGTCCATTAGTAACGCTATATTCATTAAAAACCTTTACTTTAAGTGATTAAATTCTAACTACTTGTGAGAAGAGGAGGGGGTGTATTTATAGCCGAATGTGGTGGACTGTTTTCTTTCCAAATCATCCCCTCAACTT
This sequence comes from Viscum album, assembly GCA_963277665.1. Taxonomy (NCBI): domain Eukaryota; kingdom Viridiplantae; phylum Streptophyta; class Magnoliopsida; order Santalales; family Viscaceae; genus Viscum; species Viscum album. The sequence goes on from OY728137.1 coordinate 1,907,600,995, forward strand.
GGATCACCAATTTCATAATTTTGATATCCAAATCTGGAGAAATATTAACTTTAAAATTTTTATGTATTTATGTTTACATTCTACCCTCAAACTTTTTTGGCTATTGGACTTAAGGATCCAAACATATGGTGGTTTTAATAAACAATTTTAATATGTCTATTTATATCCAGGTTTTTCTAAAGGCATAAATGAGAATGATTTTTTGAATAGGAAGATGAAATCAAATCCAAACATTTATTCTAAAATGTAGGCCAACTATAGCTCAAATTTCACAGTACAAAATCTTATCCCCATTGTATGTTCAAATGAGGACAAAATTCAAGTATTTGTTGCTGATTTTAATTTTCATTAAGAATGCTGGGATAGACTTCAATGAATCATTTGGTCCACTTTTTGGTTGAGTTGGGCCTTCAAGTTTATATCCGTGATTCTTCTAGATATTAAAGAATATATTAATGAGTTTTACTAATTATTATTTTCAAGATTGAGCCTAGAAATTGTATCATAATGGGATGTCTAGTTTCTTTATAGATTCTTCCAGCCTTCTTGTGTGGACTATATGACCATTCAAATTAGACAATTGAACAAAGATTACTTATAATGATATATTGTAAACTGAATATGGAGCCCTAAAAAACAATAATCACACCATTTAAATCAATATGATTTGGTTTATGATTAAAACATTAAACCGACTCTAATATTTATTAAATAAGATAATTCTAAAAAATTCTATTTAGTATTAAAACATGAATATTTGGCATCAATTATAAAACTATCATTGAAAATCAGTGAATGGAGTAAAAAAACTTATGAAAAAAATTCAGAACGTCAATCTCATTACAAATAGAAATACGTAGATCTGCATAACCTACTGTGCCCAAGGGTACCAATTGATATTTTTCTCAAAACATTAAATAAAATCATTCTCAAAATATAATTTATCCATTATAAAAGTGAATCATTTTTTCTCCCATTTTTAAAAACTCACTAAAGTAAGAATCACCATTTAGTCATTTTATCAAACATATGAATTCATTAATTATTTTAATGAAAACCCCATTTACACCATATTACCTTCAACAAAAGATTAAATTTCAAAATGAATCCCTCACATATATCAAAAGAAATATTTTTATAATCAAACCATAGGAAAAAATAAGAACTCTATTGTGTACCAATAGAAATAAATGATGCTTAAAAAACCAATCATGTCAATGGTGGACAATCTAGACAGCCTAAAACTGTGAATTGAGATGAAGAGGTTGAGATCCCTATGATCTTGGGTAAATAGGAACATTCTTGATAAGGTAAAATCACCCTAAGTTGTTTCTTTTATGGAAGAACATCAATAATCCTTCTCAAAATCACTAGATCAGAATCCCTTAGAAGAGGAGGTTGGAGAATAGCATCATAGACATGATGTTAATATAATAACACATTAATCATTCACTCATAATGATAACATATGTTTTCACTAATAGGCATAACCCCACCTAAAATATGAATTTTCAAATTGCCTATTTCAAATTATAGAACAATCGTCACCATAGCATGGTGAGTGTTCACCACACCTATGGTGGTCTTTATCACACCACATTGATGGTCTTGACACATTGACTTACCACGACATAGCACAGTAGCACTATCCATTTTGACTAACCATTACTTACACCATGACATGGTGGAGAAAAAATACTATTATTGAATAAGGGTATTCCTTATGTCAAACTCTAGAGACTACACCCTATACATGGTATGCTATATCATCCCATGATACATAGGTATTTTTAGTCCAAAATACAACATGAAAAATTTCATAGTCCATCCCATGTTAGAGTAAGAAATTCCAACGGCCATATTTAATCCAATGGGAATAAACTAATACATATTGAACCTAAAATGAACCATCCCATAGATCAGACATAGATCATACATATATATGAAATTGGAAAATCTTACAACCATGATACTTTATATCCATAGAAAGATATCATGATTCTTGTATCATAATGAAAAAAGGCCATTATTGCATCATCTGCACTTCATGCCCCCACATCTCATAGTTATACCATATACACTACAATAGTACATGGACCAAAAAAATAATTTTACCATGAATTGTCTTATTCTGTCAATGAATAATATGAAATGTCTTCCCAACCATTGATGTGTTGGTATTAATATAAACATCATCTCATTATATCAGAAGAGAAGGGCCTAGTCTGTTCCTTATAATTAGGTAATCATGCTATACATCAGGATTTTACCTCTTATGTGACGTTATATCAAACCAATGTCCTCCAATTCCATGAAATTGGACAATATCAAAAGGTAAAATAAACTTAATTTACAATATACCCTATCTTCTAAAATAATTATAACCAAAACTGGGTGAAACCATTAGAAAAACCATATCACTTGTGGAAAAATAAAATGGGTGATGATAATTGTTCACATGTGATTTTTAGAGACTCATAGATATCGATATGCTTTTAGAGATTAATTTATCCTTATCTATCAAATTGTGACAAAGACTTGGTCAAATAAAATACATCACTACCAAAACCACCCAATATAAAGTTGATCAACATGGTTTACCATATGGTTTTTCATAAGGTATCATTTTAATTGATTCTGGATTAATTTTGTTATAGGGGAACTCAATTAAGGAAAGGTATTTTTCCATGATCCTTCAAAATCATACAATCATTCAAAAAGTACATCATTAAGCATTTGAGTGTCCTGGTTTTCCATCTGTCATCTTGAGTGTGATACATTTTTTTTAACTTCAAATGGGTATCTATTGACTCTTTTTAACCTTTACAAAATCAGGTAGCTAATCATAGATCTATGTTATAAAAATAAAATAGCATATTTCATATAGCTTCGAAATACCTCAAACATACCGGTGGCAAAGATCTTCCACATTTATTGCCTCCTTAATTGAAAAGAAAATTAGAAGATTCCATTAGTTGGTCAATGATCCCCCAAATCATTTTTTTCTTGATTTGAGTCCATGGAAAATCAACCATGATGTCCATGGATATATCTTTCCACTTCTATAATATAATGGCTAAAGGATACAACAAACCATTAGGATTATCTTTCAATACCTTAATCTTCTGAACACTAAGGAATAATGATACATAGTAAAAATTGATCACCTCAAATGTAACCACTAAAACTGATGTTTTAAATAATTATATATCATTGTAGTAATAGGTTTTATAAAAACTATACCTTAGGATATTATCCATTAAATACTTGCTCAGAGTTATTATAATGGACACTCTACCTCAAAATCATAACACACCATCATGAGACAGAGACCAGTTACCCAAGGTCTCCACACCATAATGTTTTTCACTAGAATAATGAAAATATGAATATATTTCATTTCAAATATAGATCTAATCATCAAATGAAGAAAAAAAATTCACAAATTGTATAAACACCTAACTATTATATTCTTCAAAATCTAAGAACATCTTAACAAATTGATCTATAGATGACCATTCTTCCACTAATTCATTCAATACTTGATTCAGTACCATTATGCTCAATAAATTGAGGACCACATCCCATTTTCAAGGTGTATATGAAATATAAAAATAAGATGTTTTTAGAAATTGAACCCATAATATATATCATAGTTTTAGATCCACCTAGGTGAAAATTTTATTTAGTATCATATGAAGTGAATAAATTGTAAAACACTCTCTAATGGGATACGTGCTCCAAGTCTTGAGAGAATACAACACGAGAACCAAATTGAGATCATAGGTGACAAAATGATTCTTAGGAAGGATTTGTTGGAATGATTCATAGATAACCACCCACATCCATTGAATTAGAAAACATACTAATATCATAACTAATGCATAATAAAAAATAGAATAACACAAAACTGGCACAAGAAGAATCAGAACTGGGGTCAAAGTCAACTCATCATCAGTTCCTAAAATGACGATTGAAACATACCATTCCATTCAAACAGAAGACTCATCCAAGTAAAATATATCATAATATATATGATTTTAGAAAAATAATGAAATAAAAATTCATTTAATAACCATAAAAACCCCTGAATATCTAAATATTATAGACATTTCCAGGTTTCTCACAAGACTGCACTGCCTGAATATTTTTCCGGATTCATTGAGATTACATTCTTAGATAAAACATGGGATATAACATCAATTTTTATCTCTATAAATAAAATTTATAAATAATTAAATAAAAATTATGTTCACTTCAATTTTAGAGATCAATATCTAGAAAGGCCCTGCATTCATATTGTACCATGGATTACAACAACTTATTATCCAAAAAAACAATCATGAATGAGTTTAAGAATAATGATTTATGTGATTAATCAATTTCAGAAAACCTCTAAGATATTTTTTAATACCAAATTGAATAAAAGACACATAATGTCCATACCTAATCTTAAATATTTTCTTAGGAATATCCTCCTGTAAAATACTTAAGTAAAAGTAACCTCAAAAAATAAAAATATTAGAAATCCAATCGGAACCATGGATTTGATCCAAAAATATAAAAAATTTATGAAAAATGATGCCTTTCTATAATAGTATATAGATTAAGCTTTCATTAATAATCCTAAATCTAAAGTTCTCCATCTTCCTTCTTTATGAATATAATCAGAGAATCCCAAGGTGACATGTGTGGATTGAAAATTCCTTTGGGCTTAATATCCTCAATATGAATTCTATCCTCCCTCAATGTAGTAGGTTGTATATGATAAGATCAAAAGGGGATGAGACACAACCCTTCGAGGAGAGAAATAGTATAAATGGCCACTCTCTACAACAGTAACCTAGAAAAACATTAGGAAATACATCAGGGTACTCATTCAATATAAAAAGAAGTTAACCACTAAATTACTGATTGATAGTTAAAGAAAAATCTACAAAAGAGTAATGAGGTCATTTTGAGCATAGGAATGATAGTCTCTTCCCTCCTAGATCTAGGATCCCACTCAACCCAAATGACATGATTAACCCCATATGGAGATAGAAACTGGACTAAATGAAGATAAAAAATTGATTTGGTCCATAAAATGAACTATCCAATACATTAAATTAATGCAGTTAAAGATATTAAAATTAATTTCTAGGGAATTCAAAAAACACATGATCGAAAAAATGTTACTTGGCTCTTAGATTATTTAAAACCAAGTTCATTCATCATTCTCAAGAGAGTTTAATGATCCATCATAAATTTGATAAGAACCTTGTGTAAGATCATCAATTCAATCCAAATATATGATATAAAATAATGAAATTAAATAATATAAAACAAACCAATACTATATGGTATGGAATAAAAAATTTACCTCTCATTGTAGCTTTCAATGTATCATATTCCTTTATTTTATACTCTTTCTAATAATGTAATTCTCCATTATCCACTCCTTATGCCTTCTTCATGGCATGATCATCCCCATTTGAAAGAGATTGAGGTCCACCTCCATTTTGTGCATCTAACCAAACCTAGGAGCCTCTAGTATGAGTGGATCCAGCTCTACTACCCTAGGACACCCTTTCCCAAAAATGCATTAGTTAACCAAATTTTCAAAAACATGAAAAATCCCAGGTGTTATCATATTGTTTGGATTGTTATATCTTGGACATGCACACTAGAAGAAAACCACTTAATGTTGTCCTAATGAATCCCAAATAACAGATCTCGGTGTAAACAAATTAACTTACTAGATTTCTATTTCTAGCTATATGACATACCTTGTTAATACCTAGTTACAACATAAACCCCACTAAGACATCTCTTATTAAATAATTATAACTCATATATAGATTATTTATAAATTACCATATACAATTTCATTATAGAAATAATAATAATTTCCAATCATATCTTGGGATTCAGATACATCTCAAACCATATATCCTTATAGAATCCATTAATGAATAATCTTGGATATAAATGAACCAATGTCATGAAACAAGATTTATACTACACCATTTAACATTATCATTGATCTAGTTTCAAAAAACCTTAATCTATTGCAACACTAATTGTATCCGGGTCAAATTTCAGATTGATTGATTTATTGAAAGCAATCTAAGTGAGTTCCTCACATAATTTTTCTTCCATGATTGAATCCCACAATTTCCTTCTAGTTTCTTAAAGCATGTAAGTGTATAATAAAACCTTATAGTTATTATGTTTCAACAAATAGTGTATAATATTTTCTATTATCTCAATCTATTTCATGATCCCATTGTTTATATTCACACAATGTAATATTGGTGAATTTTGTTTGGTAAAATCCAAATCATGATCTACAATTTTTTCCTAGTTTCTCCCACCAACATTATCCATGGATTGAATAGTTAATATTAATATATATACTAAAGTATGGATGAATTTCGGGTTTTATGATTTGAAATTCCACATGCATCCTTACCTATGATTCAAATAGACTATTTTAGGAGGGATTATCTACTAAACCTAAGATATAAAACCTTATTATATTAAGAATACATATTTGAATCAAAATAAAAACTTCATGTGTCTGTATTAATTACATTTAATAAATGTATTAATACAATAATAACTTCAATAAGTGAGTGGTTAAGGGCTCCAAATGAAACAAAAAAACATGGGGCATCTAAATAAAACCAAAATGATGATAAAAAACATGATGCAAAATTCCTAACCACCCACGGTAACATTAAGTAAACTATGAATGAGACCATTCCATGAACCCTTACACACATACTATCTAAGCCCCAATAGTCCAAACTCATGTCTTCCATCAACCTCTAAAAATACACCATTGATACCATTTTGCAATGAAGTGAACTGTGTTAAACTAACTTGTCACCCAATACACAAGTCATGATTTTTATTCCTAACCACTATAGGTTGTAGAAAAGCACCTAGGTAACAACACACAAAATATGGAAACTATTACAACATGAAACCACATCACAACATTTATCAAATATAAAAATACAAAGATAAAAAATAGACTAAAATAAGGGAGAATATGTTAAAACTATAATTTGTAGAAAAACAATTCTATAAGGAAAATCACATAAAAAACCAAAATAAAAATCCAAAATAAATTCTATATGTGACCGTTTTTCACCACTATCCCAATCTACCATGAAGAGACATAGACCAGGAGATGTCATCACGTTACATGAAACCCCTCAAATTATCGTGAACCTATAAAACCATGTTTTCAAATAACCAATAGAATATGAAGATTGTGAGTAAAAAACCTACACTATACCACCATGAATCTATACAATGCCTATGACCATGATATAATTATTTATAGATTAAAAAAAACATGTTTCATAAGTAAATAAATTTTAATTTTTTATTCATAAAAAAAATTTAGTTTCCTTTAAAAAATTTCATATTCAAATAAAAAACAGTGTGAAAAAATATAGGTAAGTATATATTTTGAAATAATCAATACCATCTTGAAACTGATAATATAAAAATGTGATAAATAAAAGCCTTAAATATTTATATCATGAATAAAACAAAGATCAAATAAACTCTATCCTATAAAAAATATTAATATGGAATTTAAGTAAATCTATCTAGATTAAAAAGAATCATAATAATAAGAGTCTATCTATTGTATTGTATCAAAAATAAAATCCTAAATGGTGTTACACTAACTATAAATGATTATATTTCCATAACACAATGAACCAAATTTTCTTATGTATTATTTTTTACAAAAATGATCAATAAAATCTTTTCTAAATTGAATAAAAAATTACACTAGAAATTCCTTTCCACAACCATGCTTGAGAAACAAAATTAGTGTCAAAACCATCACTGAGTCATTTCATCCAACACCTGAAATATGTAATTTTTTTAAAGAAATATCAATTTAAAATAACTTTCCTTACCAAAAAATATTAAATCCCTAAAATCATCCCTAATAGATCTCAAATTAACAATTTCGATAATCCAAAATAAAGGAAATAAATAGAAAAATAATTTGTTAAATGAGAAAGAAAAATTGTAATGAGAAATATACCATATAAATGGACAAAAATCTTATCTCCCATAGAAACAATTACTAGAGATGAATATTTTGATATACCTACAAGAAAAGGTCAACAAGAACTATACTGAGAAGTAATGGAACACTAAAATACACTTCTCAATGAAGGATGATAATCTAGAATAATTCTCATGATCAATTGGATCATAAAACCTTATAGGATTTGGATGGTGAATAGTTTCATTGAGGGGAAATCGAGTCAATAAAGGATTAACCTTACCCTATTAATGGTCTGACTCATTTTCATTAGGAGGTGTAACTCTACCCATAAATCAATAGCTAAATAAACAATATGAAACTATAAAACAGTATTAACAATGACATGGTTGGTGGTCACGACGCCTATGGTGTTATCAATTATGCCACATTTGAGAGACTAATATTCTAACATTCCATGGAATGGTGCAGAATCAGTAGCCATTTTGGACTCATTATTCCCTTTAAAATGGTGTGATGGAGATCAATCTAGTCATGGATGAAAAGGGGACTACAAATACTCCACAACTAAGAACAATCTGTGTACTAAGAATTTTTGTCAAACCTAATGTATATATTCTTTTCTCATGATGAATGTAAATTGGACCCCAATGTGGTTTATCCTATGTGGTAACAAAAAATTCAAAAAACCCCACTTTAAGCTACAAATCACAAACTAATAATCCCGAACCCCAAAATTACCAATCCAAATATCAAAAAATAGATCACACCTTAAGATGGTAATAGACATGTTTCTTCTCTAGTATTAACCTTTGATAGTGATTGATAATATTATCATCACTATCATCTCACTCTATCCCTTGTAAGAGGGTAAATGTAAAGGGAACCACTATATTATCAAATAATAATCAATATCCATCTTTCTTATAATACATTATAAATCGAGTTTGATTTTTTACATGAAACAACCTCCACATTCACATTCAAGAATCCCCTATCAGTCAGATGGGATAATCATTTTGATATTCCCCAGTTATTAGAACATCCTTAAATAGTCCTCATGTTATCTGTCAATTACTAAATAATTATAGAGATCTTACCTTTTCATTAAATAACTATTACATTATTTTTAAGATAAAAAACATAGTAATGGGAATATCCATGATCAAAAGGTTTAGTATCATGGGTAAATTATGCTCAAACCCACTTATACATTATAAAACTAAATCATTTTTAACTCCTTAATATTTATCCTCATAGTGTACCTCACATTATCTTTATTACAAGTAATCACCTAAAAATATAGATAAATTAAATGGTGAGCTAAAATCCTAGTTTTTGGGTGAATAGTGGACATGAATCAATATAAAATGAGTGAGAATATTCATCATCATAATCATCATCATAATCATAGGTTCATGTTTAACATCCTGAGGGAAAATTTTGATGTAGGCATAAAATTTTTCATATGTATAAAATGAAACATCATCTCTTAGTGGTCAAATACCATATATAGTTTTGAAAAAATTGAGAATCAAGATCACTCATTACATATGTGCATAAATCATAAAATAATTATCTTGAACAATTTTATAATAATGTTAATAAATACATCTGATAATATCATGTGATAAATCAAATTACATAATGTATTGGATGCCTATATAATTCTGGTCCCACACATCTCATCATAAATTATCATAATCATGCAAGCCACATAGAACATATAATAATACTTTTTTTGAAATAAACCCATGGATGATAAAGGGTTTCATAAATATTTAATATAGTATATTTTCATTATTTAACTTTTCTTTCCCCAAATTAATATGGGATACATACTTTTACATAAAATATCATCAATTTTAGTGGAAAAGATACACTTCAGGGTAAGTAAAGTATGATGTTTTGGAAATTGAAGTAACTTTGATAAAACAATATTTTCTTAGAAAACATTTCAACTTGGTAAGGGTATGATCTCAAATTTTCCATGTATTATTTTTAGATATTATAAGGTTTGATTCAAATACTAGGCACCGAGACAAAATCAGATTCTGAGGCCCAGTATTCTTAAATAAATGTTTGAAAAATATTAAAATAATTAATAGTACAAGAACGCAGTTTTCTAGAAAAATTGGAATAACTCTTAAATGGGTTCCCTGATCTGAAATATGAGGGAAACATTGAGTTCATAATAGGGAATTTACCATAGGTGTGACCTAACATTTTTTTTTGGTTCAATTGTGAAAAGGTTACTGAAGGAATTTTAAATGAATAAAATAATTTATTTTCTTTCATCGACGCAATGAATTTTTCCTTTAAAGGTGCCCTTATGTTAGAATTAGAGGATTTTATGCATAACCATGGATCTTATATAGGATTATGGGGATATGTATTTGGGAATATCTTCCGAAGAATGATGACAGATCAATGATAGATGATGATGCAACTTCATTCTTCATCGGTGATCGATCCTAATCGGGGAAGGGATTTTGAGTTAATTAATTCTTCTCTATTTTGATTCCTATGATGAACACAAATTAATCCATGAATATATTGGACCACAGATCAATTTTATTTATTGTATGGGAATATTTTTAGGATTATAATAAATTATTTGATCTTATTTTCTAACTTGAATCCCCTGATCTTGATCATCTGCCAAGAATTCTTGGCCAAAAATTATAAACCATCATTTTTATGCATTATTCAATCTATTCTTCATGTTATTTTTGATAAAAAAACATATGGTTCCAATATTGATGATTTTGGGAGGTTATGGACTCATTCATACCCACATATTTTAAAAAAATATACAACTGAGGATGTATTTGTGTAGATTAGGACCCAAGGAGATCAAGTATTTGGTACCCCAATTTTTAGGCATTGTAGGAGGTGTAGTGGTCTACTGAAGGAACGAACAGTGTGGTAGAAGTGACTAGAGGCTTGAAAAAATTCATTGAGGTGGTGTGTGTGTGTGGATGGTGGAGCCATGAGTGTCTGAGAATGGTAGCGGTGGATGTAGTGATGGCGGTGGTGGATGCAGATGTGGCTGCGATGGTAATGGTAGTGAAAATAGTGTGTCAGCGGCAAAGTTGGGTGGGCTGGGCCAAGCGGGTCAACCTGGACAAATTTTCCAGGTTGGGTTGGTGGCTCGGGTTTGGAAAGTAGTTTGGGCTGGACCTCGATCGGACTCGGGGCATCCAGGGTGAAGTCCAATTGCAGATGACAACGACAATCAACCACCGATCAGTAGAAACTTGAGATTTCATGGATTCAACAACCTTGATTTTTGATCATGGGTGCAGCGACTATGAGTTAGGTCGACTAATCTTGGTGGTAGGTTGACCAACCATGCTGGTAGGTCCATAGGCCCTAGGTGGGGTTGTGAGCCACTTCATTGAAATAATCATAACTCCTAAACAGAGTGTCAAATCAACGATCCGTCTATGGAATTGAGACCCTAATAATCAGATCCTCTTTTGAAAAATATTGTTTGATTTTAGTTTTTAATAGAATAGTTTGAGTGTGATCCCTTGGTCCTTCCATCAATGGTTCAGAACAACATTATGTCCACATCACTGGATTGTAATCTTCTATAAAGGCTGAGACTCAGAGAGAATATGGTATCCCTCCATGTGGCAGTAGTGTGACCCTCTATCACTCCTAGTAGTGTTTGTGGAATTGGCATAAATTCCCTGAGTAGGTTGTTGATCTTCCATCTATCTTGTCGCATCGGTAATGTTTTTGGTGTCCCCCAGTGGTTCTGGGAGTGATCCCTTATTTTGCTGGTTGATCCATATCGGGTCTGTGGTATCCCACCAGCGGTTCTAGGAATGATCCCCTCTCTATGTATCGTAGTATTCTTTGGATAATGTGTTATATTTTTTTGGGGGCCCACATGAGCCAGACCTATTCATTTAGGGGTCTCTAATGATATGATGGCTCAAGGAGAGAGTTATCCCAGAACAAGAAATCATCTAGAAGAATCTTGTGTCTGGCGGTTGGTTTTGACCACCTGATGGAATGGTGTCTCTCTCTCTAGTATATATGGATACTCTCGTTATATGTCTTTTAGAGATATACCAGTGTAGATCTTACTATACATTCCTTTTTTATATTTGTGGTTTTAGGGTGTCCTACTGAGTGTTTTTATACTCACCTCTATATAAGATTTTCCTGCACATGTCGTGTCTTGTGCATATGATCGACCATTTTATAGAGTCGTGTGAGGAAAATGACTAGATGGTGTATAGTAAGACCAGATAGATTGAGGTGTGTTACTGTGGATTTCTGTTAGTTGTCTACTGTTTACCTTAATGTTTTACTTGTGGTTATAAAATCTATTTGGTGGGATTTCCATTGGCCCTATTTACTTTATAGTAATCTTATTATCATACTCTATAGTGTGATCATAGATGTATGCATGCATCCGTTCAGTTGATTTACATTTCTTCATTTTGTGACTTAGAGATGTGTGTGTGTGTGCATGTACTTTAGTATAATGCCTACCATTTGTGGGATATTCTTATGTGGTTCTTGTCCCCAACCCTTGGCCTATTGGAGGTGGTTTTGACATAGTCATGACATGTGCCCCTCTGTGATGAGTCATGAATTGAGTGGCATTAGAAGGGGTGGTTCTATATTCGAATCGGGTGTCATTGAGATGGGTTGGGGAACTGTGTTATGAGTTTTGAGTTCAACATTAAGACCAGACACACCAATGTTTGTGCAGTGGCCAATGTATCCACACAACAGGACTTTAATAACATTCTTTTTGATTGGGTAAATTAGAATAGTGGTTTCAGGAAAAAACAATGACACATGCATCATATAGGAATGGGTTTTTCATCTGTGTCCTTCTATAGTAAGATCCCCATATATACTTTATTAACAGTGGGCATCTTGTTTTATTTTAGGATTCCAAAACAAAGACACCAAGGTAATATTCTACCATGTGATCATGAGAATGATCAGCCCTGTGATGAGGCATCGATACATGGGCTTGTATAGGAGATAGAACCTCTGAGTGATTTACTGAACATACTACCACTCATCGAGTAGAATCTAATACTAGAACAACTGGCTGAGGATGTGCACAGGATAAGTGTGTTGAATGAGTTTTTAAGGTAGGGAACTCCTAGGGTGAACTAAACACTCAAATGGGTAATGATTAGATAGAGGTAGTTTCTCATGTTTTATAGCTTGTGAGGATTCCTTCCGACCAGATGGAATTTTTTCCACTTTTATTTTTCTGTGCTATATGGGGTAATAGTGGAGCATGGTGAATTGGTCACCCGATGAGATAGCTCTACCCTAGAAATAATTCAAGAATATATACAGATAAGAGTTCTATCTAGAAACTTTTTGATGGGTATGCATAAAAGACCTCCTACATCATCAACATGGTAGTATGACTATGGAGGAGTATTCATTTATGTTTTCTGACCTTTTACACTATGCCTTGGATATGGGATGAGAATAGTTTGATAGTGATCAGATCTTCGAGTAGGGATTATATCAGGATATCATGGTATCAGTTGTCTCCCTTAGCATTCCTACCACTATTGGGGTAGTTGATAGAGACTATCAAGTGGAGAGTTTTCTAGAAGAGAATTCACTTGTAGGGGATGTTATTAATGGGGACCTAGTATCTGTGACCGAAAAAGAAGGTAATGGACAACAATCATAGGGATATATAAAGGATGGTAACATCATTTGGTGATCCTAGGACATAGGTTCAGCTGTCCAAGGCTCCCAGGGTGGCTCGAATAATCCAAGGAATTGATGGTGTTAGTTGTTTAGTGTTTGGGGACATCTGGAATGAGATTTCTCGACCAATCATAAAACTGATTGGGAGATGTTTGAGGGACCACTGAGGAATAGAAATAAATAGAAGTAGGGTTGTTCATAGGGAGGTGATCATGGAAGAGGTGTTGGGTGAGAAAGAAGTGGTGGTCATATGTTAGACCTATTACCACCACCACCATCGGGTGGTCCATGCCAGACTCACAATGTAAAGACCCTGAATTTCCGTGGAATTTTTTTTTATAAATACATGCGAATTTTTGGAGTCTGCGAAAATTGACGACTCTTGATTTCGAGGCCCGGAATCAATTTCTGATGTTTTGTTCGGGTACGTTCAGTGAACGTACAAGCGGGTTTTTATAACTTTTGAACCGGTGCTCGGAATTGAAACCTAAGGGCACCGTTGAACTCGCAGCACCGGTATTCGCTTAAGAAGACTTTCACCTCGACGACAGTTGGTCGAGAATAAAATTTAGTTTTTGGGTTTTTAGTGAATGAATTAAATAAAAATAAGGTTGTGAATACTTTATTTTTTTTGTTAGTTAAAACCACCCTAAGGAGGTTGGAGGTGGGGACCACCATACCTTAACCTCCCATGAGAGGTTATGGAGGGGGGCCCACCTAAGGTCTAAACCTCTTCTGCTTGTTTATTATATTGGGGACCACCCGAGACCATATAAATTCCCAATTTTAATGTTTGGGGTGAGGACCACCCGACCCCTATTAAGTGGGAGGAGAAGAAAACCTCTCAACCCCCCTCTTTAATGTAGATGAGCCCCTTGAGCATCCTATACATTAATGATGCCAACACACCAAATTAATGGTGCCAAATCCACATCTTTAATTTTTAATGTACCAAGCATGTGTTTTGATATTCTTTTTGAATTTCTTGCCAATGAAATAATATATATTATAATCAATTATTTGGAACAAATTTTCACTTGGTTGATTTGAGAGGAGGATTATTGGGAGAAATATCTTAATGAATAATGAAGAACGAAGAACATGTTCTTCCAACGAAGAATGTCGACAATGATCTCCTTCGACCTTCATCCCTGGATCCTACCAACATGGGATTTCTTCAACCGACCTTCCCTCCACATCACCGTCAATGACCCGACACACGAGCTCAGATTGGAAGTGTGTGGCTGACAAGACAAACGAAGATCTTCTCTATCTTCCATACATGACTTCATCGTCGAAAAATGAACAAACGTAGGGGGTTATTTGTCAAATATTACATTCCTTATATTCTTGTTCGGTTGGAAAGGAATCGTTGTGGTGATTGTAAAAATTGATGTTCAACTTTCTTCTTTACTCGATGAGCTAAATGTTACCACCCTAAATGTGGAGGGTGCGGGCCAAACCAACATTGCCCGACCCCTATATTATTCAGGTTTATGATGATCTTCGACATGGATATGAAGCTGCGAGGCAACGAAGGCGGCGAAGACAAAAGATGTGCAACCCGTGGCCTCTGTGACCAGTGCCTCCCCCGCAGCTTCCCGCCCCAACGCCAGCTGAACCAGCTCCGGCCTCCTGCCAGCCTACCCAGCCACCTCCCGACCACCTTACGGCCACCTTCCCACCTGGACGTGCCCCACCGGCCCACCAGGCCGCTCGTCGGCCAGCCTGCTGGCATGCCCGACCGCCCTCCATCCTGCCCACCACCTCCCAGCCACCCACTGGCTTGCCTAGCCGCCTCCCAGCCTGCCCGGCCACCTCTCCTGCACCCGTCCAAACAGCGCTATCCCGTGCACCCCACCTACCTCGCGTCGCCTCTAGTTGAACCGGCCTCAGCCATTTGGGTCGAGCCACGCCCCTCAAGGCACTGGCCAAACCAGCCACGACCATCTAATCTGATCCGCTGAGCTGCGCCCCATGCGTGCCTGGTTGAGCCGGCCTTCCGCTCCCCTCACGGCGCCTCCAGGATGAACCTCCCTTATACCTACATGCGGCCGGTCCACAACCTCGCGACTAGTCTGCACCCCCATGCTACTCGCGGACTTCATGACCTCCTGGGCCGTACCCAATGGGTCGGTCCGACCATGTCTGACCGGACCCAGGCCCACTACGACCACTTTACATTTTTTTGTCCATATCATTAGCACTAGACATCCATGTGACGAACCATCAACAATGCAGCTAATCATGGATTTTGATGATCATTTTGAGTATACACCATTGGAGTTCAGGGTATATTTGAGTTACGACCAGGTTGGATCGTGCATGAATCCAACCGGGGCCCTAGGTTTAAAAGGATAATAACTCACAGATCAGGCTTCTAATTAACGATTATTTTATTGCATTGGGACCCCTATGAAGTGGCAGAACTTTGGGATACTTCTTCTTGGAACTTCATGGTAGTTGATGTATCGACACTTGTCATGAGCAGAGGACCCTCCCGGAATCAAGAATGCTTTGTGCGGAAACCCTATCGATGGTTGTGCTCTAACTACTATTCCTAGATCTTATGTGGGTTCGACAGCTCTAACGACTGTTCCTGGATCCTGTGTGGGTTCAACAGCTCTAACGAATCCTCCTAGATCCTGCGTGGGTTCGAAAGCTTTGACTACTATTCCTGGATCCTGTGTGAGTTCAAAAGCTCTGAAGACTATTCCTGGATCATTTGTGGGTACGACAACTCTTACTATTAATCCTCTATCCTGTGTGTGTTCGACAGCTCTGATGAGTATTCCTGGATCCTGTGTGGGTTCGACAGCTTTGACTTCTGTTCCTGGATCCTACGTGTGTTCGAAAGAATAGATTATATAGTGGCTACATCTAATCATCTCTAACTCTCTACCAAAATTTTATACATATGTGAGCTAAGTCAGTAACTTTTGTGTCTACATCATGATTTAGATGGATTACTTGATAACTTACATATATGTATGGGCATATACCTATAAGTGGTTAACTGTTGATTTCATACATTTTGTTTTATCCTTGTTGGATTTTGTGAGACCATGATGGTCTCGGGGTCCCTACTGAGTATTGTTATACTCACTCCTGTACGGGATATGCCCACACCTCGTTGTGTTGGATGCAGACGCCAGAAATCGCTGACTGAGGCTGAGTGTACCAGGACTGGATGGTACCCGGAGGTGGACCTCACAGCGTGATGGTACATGGTGGTGATAGACTTACGAGGAGTGTTGCAGAGGCTATCTGTACCTACCCTTCATGTAGGATTTCCCTATGGAAGATCCAATATCTGTTTTCCCTTTTTCCAGTACCTGTACTTTCAGTTTCTTTTACTTTACATTGGGGCTTGTATTTCCGGCCACTTTTAATTTTCAGGACTATTTTGTTATATAGTTTTACTTTGCTTTTTTCTTGCATATTGTACTTTTTTGTGTGCGTTTGTAGGATATAAATGAAATGCCTTCCTAGTTTTAGGGATTTATGCCTTTGGTGCTAGTTGTCGGCCCCTGGCCTCTAGAAGGCGGGCTTGGGGTAGTCACGGCACGGGCCCCAGGGGACGGGTTGTGACAAATTGGTATCAGAGGTGTCGGTTCTACTGTAGAACATAGGACACTGGTCTTTTTTTGTGAAGCAATAGTGTTAAGGGTACTGAGTCTGGTTTTTAGTTCAGGGAGTCTAGTATTGGTGTGGTGGCCGACGTATCCATACACCAAGACCCTGAATTCTGATTTCTGACTTAGTGCATGAAAACACTAATTGTGTGTGTGTTTTGAAGATTTTTCTTTGTGATCTCATTGAGTCAGCTCACCAAGTATAAATTTTTGACCGTGGCGCACCTGTTTCTTTTCCAGATGCCTCCATGCAGATAACAAGCTAGGGTTCTAGGATTTGTACGAGATGTCAGCCCACTGATCGATGAGGCCTCGGTGCAGGGCCCTATCAGAGCAAAGGAACTAGTGGTACCACTTCCCATTGGGCCACTGATGCCACTAGCCCTAGTAGCAGAGAGTGCACACCACCTGAGCACATTTCCCAAGTTCCAGCACCCGAGGCCACCTAGGTACAGGGGTGAGACGGACCCGCATGTAGCTAAGGATTGGTTGGAGGCTATGGTGAGAGTCTTCAGACTGGTAGGGACACCAGCTGACATTATGGTGATCCTTACCACAGTCTCCTTCATGAAGTAGCAGGTAGATGGTGGATCCTGATGCTCCTGGTGAAATACTAGGCGATACTAATATAGGTAGACATAGAGAGTCTATTTCAGACAGAGTTTTTCCCAGACAACATACGTGTAGTGAAGATACAATAGCTACTTCATTTACAGCAAGGTAGCATGACAATGGCACAATACTCCGCGTGGTTCACCGACCTATCGTGATACTCCACATATATGGTGCGTGACCCATTATTCAGGTCCCAGACCATTGATAAGGGGATCAAGTGAGAGACCATGGAATCGATGATCTCTTTCAGCATCCTAACGTAGGTGGGGTGTTTGAGCAATCCCTCTTAGTGGATAGCTTCCTTGTTGAGCAGTCACCATCACTGATACCCGCCACCGGGAATCACGTACCGAAGTATTCTACCGCTGGCAGTAGACATATGTCACAGAGATCTAAGAAGACCAGACCATCCGGGGGACGACCTCAGGACATGGGTTCGGTTGTGCAAGACACACGAGACAGAGCCAGTCATTCGAGGAACATGCAGTGTTTCACATGCGGCGGGCAGGGTCACATGGCTGATGACTGTCTGAACCACTGTTCGGATGATCAACAGATTGATGAGGGACCTCCCAAGAAGAGGTAGAGGTTTGATCGAGGTGGTATGTAGGGAGAAGTTAGACATGGAAATGGAGCTGGTTGTGTAGGAAGTAGTGGATGATGTTTTGAGATGGTACCACCACCACCACTACGAGGTCCACCCCGACTGCAGGGAGTAGGTGGACTTGCGACAGCTCAGCTCCAGGTAGCTGAGGATTATGATCACGACACTCCAGAGATGATTCGAGGTACGATCTGTTTCTACTCCACCATAGATGCAGTTCTATTAGAAACAGGTTCCAGTCACTCTTTCATTGTCACTGCCCTTGTTCGGAGCTCGTAGATTTTGATGGAGCCGTTGGCTCAATCCATATGGCTAGAGACTCTTACGAGAGAAGATTTTACTATTACGCACTGGTTCTGGCAATGTGATCATATTATAGGATGTGAGAGATTCGGTTGGGATATCCTAGTAGCGGATTCGAGGCCTTATGACGTCATCTTGGGTATGGACTTGTTATCTACAGTCCATGCTTAGATTGACTGTATTTGGTGCAAAGCGTAGTGTGTCCACACGGATGGGACTAGGTTCACCTTCACTGGTGAGAAGGTTTCCTTTCAGCTAGGATGGATTTTCCTGGAGGAAAGTACAACCGATCACTAATCAGTTGGCTCGCCTTACTCTCAGAGCAGTTGATGTAGAGAGTCCGACTTATCTTGTAGTGGTGGACCAGTACGCGGATTTTTTCCCTGATGATGTCTCAGGTCTACCTCCCCACAGAGAGGCGGACTTACATATTGACATGTACCGCAGGATGGAACCAATATCTACACTAGTGTATCGGATGTCTCTTGTAGAGTTTTGTGAGGTGCAGTTATAGCTTGAGGACTTTATGGGGAAGGGATTCATCCGGCCCTGTGTTTCTCCCTGGGCAGCCCCAATTATGTTCGCCAAGAAGTATGGAAGCTTGAGGCTTTGTGTCGACTACCATCACCTGAAACACATGACCGTGAAGAACAGTTTCCCACTCCCGAGGATTGACGAACTCTTTGATTAGCTAAAGGGAACACAGTGGTTTTCAATTATATAAATAAGATCAGGATATCACCAGCTCAGTGTTCAGGATGAGGATGTGCCGAAGAAAACATTTAGATGTCGGTACAGCTAATAAGAGTTCTTGGTTATTCCATTCAGTGTAACCAATGCTCTAGGATTGTTTATGAGACCCAAAAATAAGATATTCCAGCCATACCTCGATCGATTTGTTGTAGTCTTCATCGATGACATTCTGATCAACTCGACTATTGAGGAGGAGTATGTCTACCATTTGCAGGTAGTACTAGACATACTTCGAGAGCACTAGATTTATGGTAAGCTCTCAAAGTGTCAGTTTCGGATCCGAGAGGCACACTTTTTGGGACATGTCATCTCAGAGGCTGAATTTTCCATGAATCTAGTGAAGATTGAGGTTGTACTTGTTTGGGAGCCACCCAGGAGTTTGATGGAGGTATGAAGATTCCTAGGTTTTCCTGGATACTACAGGAGATTCGTTCCAGACTTCTCTAGAGTTGCAGCACCACTATCTACCTTGAAAAAGAAGGGTAAACCCTTCATGTGTTTGGAGAGATGCCAACGGAGCTTTCAGGAGATGAGGTTGAGGCTGACTAGTTCCCCCATCTTGAGACTTCTAGAGGAAGGCGTATGGTACGTAGTCTACTGCAAAACATCAGGTACGGGACTCAAGAGTGTCTTGATGAAGGAGTGAGCATTGATCGCATATGGTTCTCGATAGATGAGATAGAATGAGAAGAACTATGATACTCATGACCTGGAATTAGAAACATTGGTATTTTCCTTGAAGATGTGGTTACACTATCTGATGGGTGATCATTTTACCGTGTACTCTGATCAAAAGAGTCTCAGGTATATCTTCTCTCAGAAGGACCTGAACCTGAGATAGCGACGTCGGCTTGAGTTCTTCTAGGACTATGACTTTGAGATGGTCTATACTGTTAGGAGGGGGAACATTGTTGCAGATGCACTCAGTAGGAGGTCTGGTATACAACAGTTAGGAGAAGCGACAGAATAGATAGCCACATTACAGATATCCTTTTTTGGATAGAAATTGAGAATCTTTTCAGCAGTCTCTCATAGTCACACCCCCACTCCTTCAGTGAGTCAGGGAGGCACAGTGTGCAGACGTCGACTATGAGACACGACATGCTCTAATAACCACATGATAGGAACCTGATTGATTTTTTGAAGTTGGGGAGCACGTCATCCTCTTTAGAGGTTGTAATATGGTGCCAGTGTCACTTCATGAGGATTTTTTGAGGGAGTTACACACATCCCCTCTTGGGGTACATCCAGTATTGGAAAATATGTACCAGGATCTCCAGCGACAGCATAGGTGGCCAGCGATGAAGAAGGCAGTTGCAGAGTTTGTCTCTCGGTGCCTCACTTTCCAGCACGTAAAGGCAGAGCACCAGGTACCAGTAGGCATGGTTCATCCTTTAGAGGTCCCATAGTGGAAGTGGGAAGTGATATCTATGGACGTAGTGATATGACTTCCACGTACATCCAGGGGTCACGAATCGATTTGGCTGATCATCGACCAACTCACCAAGTCGGATCACTTCCTACCGATTATAGATTAGGGTTTAGTATATAGCTTGGGGCACCTCTATATGTAGGAGATTGTGCGGCTATAGGGAGTACCTTCTTCTGTTGTCTCTGATCGTGAAACACGCTATACTTCCGGGATCTGGAAGGGGTTGTTGGAGGCTTTTAGGACACAGATTCGTCTGAGCATCGCTTTCCATCCTCAAATGGATGGCCAAACTGAGAGGACCATTCAGACCCTCGAGCACATGCTCCGTGCTTGTATCCTTGACTTCAATCACAACTGGGAGGATCACGTACCTTTTTTGGAGTTTTCATACAACAAAAGATATCACTCTACCATTGGGATGGAACATTTTGATGCGTTATTCAGGTGATCTTGGAGATCACCCTTAAGTTGGAATGACCCTGGGGAGTCAACACTAGTGGGACCAAAGACGGAACGAGCTTCCATGGAGAAGGTGTAGGTCATCCAGGAGTAGATGAAGACTACACAGAGTAGGGAGAAGTCGTATACTGACAAGAGACAGAGGCATCTGGAGTTTGAGGATGGCGATCATGTATTCTTATAGGTCTCACCTCGATGATGTCTATAAATATTTATCCGAGGTGGCAAGTTACCTTAACATTTCATCAGACCATTTCATGTCCTCAGGAGAGTTGGCGAGGTGGCATACAACTTAGCTCTTCCACCTTAGTAGCACCTGGTGCACGAAGTCTTCCACATATCCCACCTGAGGAGATACGTGCATGAAAATTCTCACATCATCGACCATGTAGAGAAGGATGTCGATGATGGGAGAATTTTACAGCGGATGCAGTAGAGATTGAGGAACAACAGGAGTTGGTCCTACTTGGATAGTTGATACCTCTAGTGCGCGTTCGCTGACAGCACGGAAACATCCAACAGAGCACATGGGAGCGGGAGGCTCAGATGCGTGCTCAGTACCCCCACTTATTCCCTTAGTTTTAGTTTTATCTTACGTGGACATAAATCCCAAAGTTGAGGAAAATGTAAAGTCCCAGAATTTACGGGGAATTTTTTTTTTCATAAATACATGGGAAATTTTGGAGTCCGCAAAAATTGACGGACCGTGATTCTGAGGCCTGGTGTGCCCGGAATCAATTTCTGAAGTTTTGTTCAGGTACGTTCAGTGAACATACAAGCATATTTTTATAACTTTTGAACAGGTGATTAAAATTAAAATCTGAGGGCACTGTTGAACTCACAGTGCCAGTATTCACTTAAGAAAACTTTCACCTCGATGGCAGTTGGTCACGAATAAAAGTTAGTTTTTGGGTTTTTAGTGAATGAATTAAATAAAAATAAGGTTGTGTAAACTTTAGTTTTATTAGTTGGTTAAAACCTCCTTGAGGATATTAGAGGTGGGGACCAACACACCTTAACCACCCATGAGAGGTTATGGGGGTGGGGCCCACCAAAGGTCTAAACCTCCTCTTCGTGTTTATTGTGGTGGGGACCACCCGAGACCAGATAACCTCCCAATTTGAATAATAGGGGTAGGGACCACCCACCCCTATTAAATGGGAGTCGTGGAAAACCTCTCATCCCCCCCCCCCCCTCTTTAATGTGGAGGATCCCCTTGAGCTTCCTCCAGATTAATATTTCCAACACACCAAATTAATGGTGCCAAATACTCCTCTTTAATTTTTAATGTTCCAACCAATTGTTTAGTTTTTATTTTTGAATTTCTTTACAATGAAATAAGAGATATTATAATCTATTATTTGGCATAACTTTTGACTTGGGTGATTTGAGAGGAGGATTATTGGGAGAAAACTACCAATGAAGAATGAAGATTGAAGAACATGTTCGTCCAACGAAGAATGCCGACAACGATCTCCCTCGACCATCATCCTTGGATCTTACCGACGTGGGAATTATTCAACTGACCTTCCCTCCACATCATCGTCAATGAGCCGATGCATGATCTTGGATTGGAAGTGTGCGGCGGATGCGACGAATGACAATATCCTTCGTCTTCTTTCCACAACTTCATCATCGAACAACGAACAAAGGTAGGGTTTTTTTGTAACATTACTTCACTTATTTTCTTCTTCAGTTTGAAAGGAATCATTTTAGTGGTTATAAAAATTAAAGTTCATCTTTCTTCTTACTTGATGAGCCAAATGTTACTACCCTAAACACGGAGGTTTCGGGCCAAACCAACATGTCTCGACCCCTCCTTCGTTCTTCTTTTTAATGATCTTTGGCATGGTGAAAAAGCAGAGAGGAGACGATGGTAGTGAAGAAAAATGTCGTGCTACCCGTGGCCTCCATAACCCATGCCACCATCGCAGCATCCCACACTGACACTAGCCTAACTGGACCTGGCCTCCTACCGGCCAGCCCGCCCGCCTCCCCGCCAGCCCGCCCGCCAGCCCGCCCACCAGCCCGCCTGTCGGCCTTCCCGATCGCCTATCGGCCTCCCCGAATGACTCTTGGATGCCTGTAGGCCTAATCGACCACTTCCCGGCTGGCCTCCAGCCTACTTGGCTGCCTCTAAGCCTTTCTGGCCACCTCTCGTGCGCCAGACCGAACAGCGCCAGCCCGCGCACCCCGCGCTGCCGCTGGCCGAACCGGCCTCGGCCATTTGGGAAGTGCCGCCCGAGCAATGCCCCACGTAGTGCTATCCGAACTGCCATGCACCATTCGGGTCGAGCCACCGAGTCGTGCCCCATGGGAGCCTAGCCGAGCCGGCCTTCTGCGCCCCTCGTAGTGCCTCTGGGCCGAACAACCCATACACCGACGCGCAGCCAGTCTACGCCCTCGCAAACTGTCTGCGCCCCTGCGCTACTCGCAGGCTTTGCGGCCAGCTAGGATGGGCTCAGTGGGCCGGGCCAAAACCAATGGTTCAGCCCAAACTAAGTCAGGTCTGGTCAGTCTGATAGGGTCGGACTGGACCAATGCCCACTATGACCCCTTTTCATTATTTTGGACATATCATTGGCATCAGATGTCCATTTTATGAACCGTCAACGACACTGGTAATCTTGGAGTGTGATGCTCCCTTTGAGTATATCCCACTAGAGTTTGGGGTATAGTTGAGTTACGGTCAAGTTGGATCATGCACAAATCTAACCAGGCCCCCGGGGCTAAAAGGCTAATAACTCATAGACCGGGCGTTCGATTGACGTGTCGTCTGTTGTATTGAGAACCCTATGATGTGGCATACATTTGGGATATTTTTTCATGGTACTTAGTAGTAGTTGATTTATCAACACTTATCTTGAGTAGCGGACCCTCTCGGAATTGATCTTGATTTGTGAGGAAACCCTATGGTTGGCTGCACTCTGACTACTGTTCCTGGATCATGTGTGGGTTCGACAGCTCTGACGACTGTTCTTGGATCCTGTGTGGGCTCGATAACTCTGACTACTGTTCCTGGATCCTGTGTGGTTTCATCAACTCTGACAACTTTTACTAGATCCTGTGTGGGTTCGATAACTCTGACTACTATACTTAGATCATGTGTGGGTTCGACGGCTATGAAGACTGTTCTTGGATCACGTGTGGGTTCGATAGCTCTGTTTACTATTCCTGGATCCTATGTGGGTTCGACATCTTCGACTTCTGTTCCTAGATCCTACGTGGGTTCGACAGAATAGATGATTTAGTGGATACATCTAATCATCTCGAACTCTCTATAAAAGTTGTATACCTTTGTGAGATGTGTCAATGACTTTTGTACGTACCTCATGATTGAGATAGATTACTTGATAACTTAGGTATATGTAGGGGCATATACGTTAGTGGGTTTAACATTTGATATCATACCTTGTGGTTTATTCATGATGGATTTTGTGAGACCTTGAGGGTCTCGGGGTACCTATTTTTTATTGTTATACTCACCCCTGCACGGGTTATGCCCGCACCTCATTGTGTTGAATACAGATGACGGACAGCGCTGAACGAGGCTGAGTATACCAGGACTGTACGATACTCGGAGGTGGACCACACAGCGTGACAGTACACGGAGGTGACGGACAGACGTGGAGTGCTGCAGAGGCTATCTATACCTACCCTCCAGGTAGGATTTTCCGGTGGACGATCCAGGAGCTATTTTCCCTTTTTCCAGTGCTTGTACATTCAGTTTCTTGTAATTTACAGTTGGGCTTGTATTTCCATCCCCTTTTAATTTTCATCAATCTTTTTTTATATAATTTTGCTTTGTGTTTTTCATCCATATTGTACTCTGTTGTGTGAATTTTTAGGATATAAAGGCAACGCCTTCCCATTTTTAGGGATTTACCCCTTTGGTGCTAGTCTCCATCCTCTGGCCTATGGAATACGGGATTTGGGTATTCACGACATGAGCCCTGAGGGACGGGTCGTGACACACAAAGCTGGGGGATAAGGATATGGATAGCTATAGTAAAAAGGGTCTTATGACCATGAGGATATAGTGATGATATGAGGTATGATCTATTTATTTTCTAACTTAGCAGTATGTTTGATATACATAGTTTCTAGTCGTTACTTTATTTCCATGAACCTTGTTCGAGACTCTGAGATTACAGTAGAACCATTGACTCGATGCTTACGCTTGGAGACTCTTTTTGGAGGAGACTCAAGGATCACACATTGGTGCCAAAAATGTGACCTAACTCTTAGAGGTGATAGTTTCCGTAGGAATCTATTCGTAGTGGCGTCAAAGCCTTGCGACATCATTCTTGGTATGAACTGGCTATCCACTACTCATACATAGATAGATTGTTTTAGGCGAATAGTTTGGTGTGTCAACAGATATGGAATGATGTTTTCATTTTTTGGTGAAAAATAAACTTATATACCACATGATTAAATCACACATAATAGATCACAGCCTATTACTCATCAGTTTTCTATCATCCTCTTGTTTGTAGTGGATTATATGAGTCCTTAGTTTTTTACAGTGGTGGTTGGGTATAAGTGTTTCATTCCAAAAGATGTTATAGGTTTACATCCCATTAGGTAGATGGACTTCTGAATTGGTATACACCTCATGATTGAGCCAATATCTACACCTTCATATTGGATGGCTCCCACAGAGATTCTTGAGCTGATGGTACATTTGAAGGACATGTGGTGGTAGGCCTTCATGAGACCCAGTTCTTCACCCTAGGTAGAGCTAGTTTTGTTTTTATATATTGAATATAGGAGAGTGAGTTTATGTGTGGATTATTGGCACATAATCCAAATGGTCAGGAAGATAAAATATCCACTACTAAGGATCAATGTCCTCTTTGATTTGTTGAAAGGGGCGTGATGGTTCTCAATCATTGACCTCAGATATATATATCACCAACTACGATTATGGGTTGAGGATACACTAAATATAGATAGTATATGTTATTATGGTCACAATGAGTACTTGATGATGTTTTTAGTATGACGAACACACCAAAATTATTCATGGGGATTATTAATAAGACCATTCAGCCTTAATTAGATCAGTTCATAATTGTGTTCATTGATGAAATCCTACTGTACATGGAATTTAAGGAGGAGCACAAGATATATTTGAGGATAGAATTTGATTCAATCCAAGAGAACCAACTTTATTGGAATCTCTCAATGTGTCATTTCTGAATTCGAGAAGACTATTTTCTGGGACCTGTAATTTTAGAGGCTAGAGTTTTTGCGGATCCAGCAAAGGATGAGGTTGTGATTGCATGGGAACCACCCAAGTGTTTTGATAAGGTGACTTGTTTCCTTTGATTGGAAGTGTACAATCTAAGGTTTTTAACCAACTTCTATAGAGTGTAATAACCCATGACATCTTAGAACAGAAAGTATAATCCTTTCGTGTGGACAATAATGGTGCTAGAAGTGATTTTAGGAGCTGATGTAGAGGGTAAAGAGAACTATCATATTGAGGTTACTGGAGGAAGGTGTTGATTGAAAGGTGTTCTACAATTAACTGTAGACCATAAATGGGTTTTACCATAAAATAGAGACAAGTGGTGAGTTCCTTGGTTCACACCAACTGAGGGCACATGAGTAGAACTATGCGACCCATGATCTTGAATTAGCAGTCGTACTCTTCGCTTTGAAGATGAAAATACACTACCTGATGGACGAGTGGTTTATCATATAATATGATCACAAGAGTCTCAAGTATTTATTCTCTCATAAGGATCTGAACTTGAGGCAGTGGCATTGGTTAAATTTCCTCTTGAAATATGACATTGATATTGTCTATAATCTTGGGAAGGGGAACTTGGTGGTAGATTCTCATAGTAGAAAATATAGTTTACAATAACTGAATGAGGAATCATAGTAGTTGGACTCTTTGCAGATATCCATATGGATGGAGATGGAGAATCTTACCTCTAGTTTATTACTATCACCCCTACACTCTTACGATGAGTTAGGGAGGCATAATTTGAGGATATAGACTATGAGACCCTATATGATTATTTTTCAACATGGCATCCTTTTGGGGATATTCAAAAGATAGGGAGTACATTGATATTTTCATAGGGCACACATTACTACTAGTGGAGGTTTGGGAGGAGGTTATCATAGAGCTTCATACATCCCCTATGAAAGTACTTCATAGGGTGGTGAAGTTGTACCATAACCTCTAACATCATATTTGGTGCCCAGGAATGAAGAAGTGGATTATAGGAGGTGTTTGGGACATTGTTATGCTTGAGAATTGTGTTTTAACCACATATTAGTGATCATACTTATCATACCATTTAGGTTTTAGAAGGCATTCTCTGAGATTTCATGTTTGGATTTTTTTCATTTTTGTGTGGATCATTAACCATTGGTGGAGTTTACATAATACAATAGCTAAAATTACACCATTGGAATGACACCATTCAAGGCCGATTACAGGGGACCTTTCAGGTTACCACTTTGTTGGACTACCACATGAGAGTCTGCACTCATGGGAATGGAGTTGGTGTGAGCTTTTACAGACAAGGTGATGATCATCCAAGAGTGGATAAAGACTACACAAATCCATCAGATGTCTTATGCTGATAGGAGAGAGAGGAATTTGAATTTAAAGAAAAGATACCATGTGTTCCTTCAGGTTTCATTTTGATGTGGATTACAATGTATTGGGTGGGGAGAAAATCTATCTCTGAGGTTCATCGGCCCTACCCAGATAATATGTAGAATTTGATAGGTGGCGTACATTTTAGATCTACCACCACTGTTAGATTGGGTACATGAAATCAGTCATGTGTCGCAACTGAGGAGGTATGTTCACGACCAATCACTTGTTGTTGACTGGGGTGATATGGACATTTGGGATGGTGTGATTTTTTTTGAGTACCTGGTGGGGATCAAGGATATGTAGGGGAAGAACCTTTTTGGATGATTGATTCCCTTGGTACATGTTCGGTGGCCGCATGGGAATTTCTAGAAGAAGACATGGGAGCGGTAAGCTATTATTCATTCCCAACACCCGCATATGTTAGAGTATACATAGTTTTAGCTTTTTAAGTATGTAATGACCCAAGGTGGGGAGAATGTAACATCTCATATTTTCTATGTATTATTTTTAGAAATTATATGGTTTGTTTTTGAGACAAGGCACTGAGATGATGTGTGATTCTGACTCCCGATGTTCCTAGAATAAATGACTAAAAAATATTAAAATATTTAATGGAATGCACATGTAGATTTATAGAAATAGTGTAATAACTCATAAATGGGTGCTTGATTCAAAAATCTGAAGGCATGGTTGAGTTCATAACCATAGGTGCGAACTAACATTGGTTCGTGTAGATCAATTGTAAAAAAGATACCAAGGGAATTTTAAATGAATTAAATAATTAATTTTATTTCATTGACACATGGAATTTTACATCTAGGAATATCTTAATTTCACAATTCATGAGTTATACACATAACCCTAGAAATTATGGATGATTTTGGATAGAGAGATTCAGGATTTCCTTATGAAGAACGACGATAGATCGAGTATTAACGGTGCCACGTCTTCCATATTAATCGATGACCAATCCAAATAGATGTAGGTATTTTGAGTAAAATAATTCTTTAGTTTTTCATTTATTATGATGTATATGGACTAATCCATGAACAAATTAGCATGCAGATTGATTGTATTTTCATGATGGGATTATTTGTGGGATTATCTGAAATTATTTGATATGGTTTTCTATCCTTAATCCCGTAATAATGATTTTTGGCTAGTAACACACTAACAAAGATGATAAAACATAATTTTTGTGAATTACCCACTACATTATTCATTTTATTCACTGTTCAAACCCCGCAATTCCTATCATGACATTGTCTGGTGGTTCTGAACTTAATTGGACCTCCATATATGAGGTGAATTCCCAAATGAGGCTAGATATGTGTATATTGGGACCCAAGGTGCTCGTATTTGTGATCATTTGATTTTTACGGTATTAGAAGAGGTTTGGTGGTTCAATGAATGCACCATTAACATGGTGGAAATGGCTAGAGGCCAGCGGTAGTGTGTAGTTGGGGATCTCGTGTGGGTGGTAGAGCCACAGGCGGTCGAGAACAATGGCAACAAATGTGGTGATGGCAATGGGGGATGCATCAGTGGCGGTAGTGGACATGAAGTAGTGATGAGGATGTAGAGTGGGCCAGGACAGGAAGCCCGGGTCCGGTCAGGGGTTTAGGTAAGGCTGGTGGGTCTGGCTAGACATTAGTCAGATCTGGGGTAGCCAAGGTGGAGGCTGGTTATGGCTGCCATGATGGTCGTCCATCCACGACAGGCGACCGCAACAACTGACAACAAAGACCGACTTAAACAGTAAAATTTGGGGTCATGGCATCTCTAGTGTCCATATGTGCACCACCAAAAAGGTTGATTGTGGGTGTAGTGACTGCACGGTTGGTGGACGGACCGTGGTGGTAATCATCGGTGGTAGGTTTGTATGCCCCTAGCTAAGATGTAGGCCACATCATTCAAATGATATAATATCCTAAATAGAGGATCCAATCAACAAGCTGTCTATAGAATTGAGACCCTAACGTTGAGATGGTATTTTGAGAAAATTTTGGGGTTTTTTGTTCGTACCGGTATTGGTTGATAGAATTTCCTTTTTTCCTTTCCTCGAGAGTTCAATAATGTATTACATCCACATCATTGGAATGTAATTCCCTCTATAGGTTAAGCCTTAGATACAGTATGGTATCCATCCCAGATACAGGATTTTAGTCCTCTACCACCCCTAGTGGGATTTTCTAAATAGGTGTAACTACCCTGAGAAAACAGTTAATCCTCCATCTAGAAGGTAGTATAGGTAGTGTTCGTGGGGGTAACCTAGCAGTTTTGAGCGTGATCCCCTACGTAGTTGTTTGATCAAGATTGAGTTTTTGGTATCCCGTAGTGGTTCTAGGAGTCATCCCCTCTCTGAGTATAATAGTCTTCCTAGACCAATGTTTTCTCTTTAGGTTGGTCCCACATGAGCTAGACCTAATCATTGAGTGTCTCTAATGATATGATGGGTCGAGGAGTGATTTCTCTTGGAGCGAGCGTCCTTTGAGCGACATATTATGGCTATCGGTTTTCTATGAACACTTTGTGGAATAGTGTATCACTTGATTATATCTTGATATACATGTTATAGGTTTTATAGAAATATTCCTTTTTGGAGCTAACTACAAGTTCCTTTTTTTATTTCTTTGTGGTTTCAGTGTTTCACACTAAGAATTGTTATACTCACAAATGAATGGGATTTTCCCACAGGTGTCGTGTGTTATACAAATAATCGACTTTTTGATAGAGTCCTATATGGATGAGGACTAGATGGTGCTTAGTGAGACCAGACAGGCTGAGGTGTGTTCTTGTAGCTTTCATATAGTAGTCCCAATACCATGTACATTCAGGTTGGACTAGTGGTTACAAACCTGTTATGGTGGGTTTCTTTTTTTCTATGTTTACATTCTAGTACATTAATTGTTATACAATGTTTTGGGATAATAGATGTATACATGTATCCTTTTAGTTCTTTTACATTTTCACATTTTGTGTCATGGAGATGTGTGCCTATGTACTAGTACCTTAGGCTAATGCCTCCCATTTGTGGGATATGCCTACATGGTACTAGTCACCAACTTTTATTCTATTAGAGGTGGGTTTGGGGTAGTCATTACATGGCCCCCTCTCAAATAGTTCATTAATGTAAGAACATGTATATTCCTGAAATAAAAGAGAAATGAAATTTTAAGGACATAATATGAACAATCATATTGTGGGAAAAAGATTAACCAATGAATTGAATTGGGTTTGAGAATCCCCTTACCAAAAATCCCACTTCATTGTTTCACATTTAAAGTCCTAGAATAATAAAAATATTATTATTAAAACATAAATATAGAAGATAATTATGTTGGATTTTTCAACTGTTTATCCACTATTATTATTGGATTATATTTTATAATACCCTTTTCAATTATAAATTTTTTTATATCATGTTTTCATTAAATTTACCCATTTTATTTTGATTTCACTATTTTCATTAAAATTCATTTATATATATGTATAAAAAACACCATAGTCTTAGAATAAATTTCATTACCTTTTTTTATGTTATATTAGACTAATAATGTCTATCCATGAATGTGGTTATAAGAATTGGCTTTATGAATTTCACCCTAGGTGGTTAACCGAACATTGATGAGACATTGTCAAAAGTGAGGGATAGAAAATTTAAAAAATTTATATATATTGTAAATATGATACTTATTGTAGGATAATATCATTAATATAATGTTATATTAATTGCTAATTAATCTTATAATGATATTTCTGAATGGGGTGGAAAAAAAGAAAATAATGATAAAGAAAATGAGAAGAGTTAATTGAAACATACTTAATCTTCTATGTAGCTTCTCTTATACTACACTAAAACTCCCATTGGAGTTGGATAACTCAAGAACATACATAAGGATTCAAAGTTCCTTGAAAGGAATTAGTGTGGTAGAGTTTAGGCTTTTTCAAATGAGGGATAATTTATTTTTCAAGGGGAGGTGTTATTTATACATGATGAAATGGGTATTTTTTGAATAAATTATTAACAAAATATTGTATCAAAGGTAAAACATGTAAAATTAATTTTTTAAAATTATAAATCAAATATAGATATAATATAATAGTTTTTGAGACATTAAAACATATTATAATAGGAATTAATTAGTTTATTAAAATGGAAAGTGTAACGAATGAAAATTACTATTTTAGGGATCATTTTTAACTTTAGGTTTTTGAAAATGATTTTTTATGTTAGAAATGTAGGTTTATATTATTTTAATGAATATTTTGGGAAATTAAATATATCATGGCTGAATATAATGTTATATAAAATATTAGTTCATTATTAAATCTTGAATTATGTAATTTATGATACACCAATTATGTGGAAAACAATATTTTTACTATTGCATCAAGAATTAAAGTATTTGAATAAATTACCAAAAAATCACCGTTGGAAAAAAAATTGATGATATAAAAAATGACATTAATATTATGAAAATAAATTTATATCATGTTTAATTTAAAATTTTAATATAAATATTATGATTTTTGTGAACTATTTTGAATTATAATTTATTATAAATGTGCTTATATTTTCCATATGTTTTTGAATAATAGTATTTATTTTTTTGGAATTATAATAGTTATATTTAAAGTAATTAATTCTGGTAGATATTATTTATATCATATATATTATTTTTAGGTATAATAACTATCACAACGGTCAGGTTACTATTCCCAACTATTGGGTTACAATTCCAACAATCACATTACCTTCTATATATTCCATTTAATTATGTCACTCAATATTCACTAGAATTTCTACCAATGTTATATATTTTCATTTTATATGATGTTATCTAGTATAATAATATTTTTCATAACTCCTATAGTGTTGTTCATGGGGTGATGATCCTATCAGACAGGGGTGATCCATATTTTTATATTTTTTCTTTTCTATTTTTTGTTTTTTTTAATTGTAACATTTGGAATTTTAATTGTTCTTTAAGATGACTAATGTAATGATAATTATTAATGAGATACTATTTTTATTATTTTTCTATATGTTTTATGTGTACAATATTATATAATATAATACAACGCCCATTTATTCATGAATCAAATAGTATTAATAAAAATTTGTCCATTAAAACGAAAATATTAATCCAATAAAGAATAAATGTTGTTGTTCAATTTTATATATTGAACATCAAAATATGTTTAATATCACTTTGATCGTATCAATTTATGTTCACATCATCTAATGTAACAAAAGGTACATCCATTTTATCGCTCAATCATTCTCATAGCATACCATGCACTTTATCTGGAAGATTTCACTACCATAGACTTTTGATTTCACTTCACGTCATTCCTAATTATATTTAAATTTTTTATACAATATTCATTTGGTACTTATAATCCTTTCAGAATGTGATTTAATCACTAGAAGAATAATTCTTTATCCGTGACATACATTTTTTATTTTTTTAATGATGTACAACATTTCATATTTTTACAATACTTTAATATTAAATTTCTTGATCCCAATTTATTTTAATTTAATAAGTGTCATATAGAGATATAATTGAAAACATTTATATCATATGGTAATAAATTATATTTTTATCCATGGTGAAACTTTTTTTTATCACTAATAATTTGAAATTACATTAGTTTAAAAACTTATCCTACAATAATCAGAAATTATTTTACTTGATCATGGGTTTTATGATAATCTAGTTTAATATCTATATTTAAAAATTAATCATCTTAATTGAGATTATAATTTACATCAAAACCCCTTTAAAAACCCCATTTCATAAAATTTATTTACTAAAATTGAATTCTTCTAGCTCATTTGGTGTTTTAAATCATCACTATGATAAATCCATAATAGCTATCAAATTATTCTTTTAAAATTATAATTAATAAGAGTAAAAATCATATAAAAATACATAAATTAACAATATAGATTAATTATCTTCATACGTGGATATGTAACTCGTCAGTTTGAATAATCTATTCTCTTTAACTATGTTCAAAAAAATATGATTATATATTATTATCAATGAACAATAATATCTTACTCACTTATAAAATGGTTAATTTAATATTAATTTAATTTAATTCACATAAATTTGAGTTATATCAAATGACTATCTTAATTATTTATTTATTAGTGATAATGATCCGCTCAATCACTTATTTAATCCAAGATCACTTATTAATATTTAATAATAATAATTTTAAAATTTACTTATTCATAGTTATCTTAAATAATTTATAAAAATTCATTAAAATTATATATATATGGTTTCATTCGGACTAGTATGTTGAGAAGATTCAAATAAGAACTTTTAGTTTCCAAAACTAAACATTCATATACCCCCACACATTCCAAAACATATCATCGAATAAAGAGGATCCATGTGTCATGCCCATTATAAAATACCCATGTTCAACAAAACTATTGACTGGAGCACATGGAATTTATAATATAATACCATATATTAGTGATTTTTATTCTTCTTAGATGTGTTTTGTGCCTTTATAGTGATATGGTCAAATGGGATCACTTCCTATTTAATGGACTATAGTACCCAGATTAAACCAGGACCACAGCTCTATATGTTGATGTAAAAATGAAAATTTTCCTTCCGTCCATTTGATTGATTGAATTTACAGTATATTTGTCTCTGTATTATTATAAATTAACTAGGTTTCACATGGATTCCTCTCTTCTATTTGATCATTTTATCACACATCCCTCGATCATCATTATTTATTCTCTTAATCTACCACAACTATCATCACATCCTATTACCCAACTATATATTATAGATACGTAGAGGGATAGAGTGTAATTGATCTTTAAAAAATATCATGTGTCAGAATATATCAACCTCTTTAATCTAGATTTTTTCACTATTTTATGTAAATTAGAATTTAAGTTCCTAAAAAATAAGTGATAATATAGAATTAATAAAAATTATCTTTGTATTTCTTACATTTATATAAACATATTTGAGATGATTCTAAAATAATTTGATTCATCTAATTAGGAACATTCAGGTGATATATAGTTGGAATTTTGTATCATCAATATTGAAATGTTATCTATATATCACTGAAATAAATTAAAAAATTTATAGATATTTTTTTTGAAAATATGTGATTTATATTTCCATGAATCAAAAAGAATTATAGTAGTTTCAATACATCCGATAAAAATATCAATGGTTTTTTGCATCATTCATATAATAAGACCATTCAATAAAAGTGAATATTTTTATTGTATAAAAATATATCTATTATATCTCAAAATTTATTTGTCAAATTTATGATATTATTAGGCCATCAAAACTATGTTGAATGAAATATTAAAATAAATTGATTAAAAATAATGATTTTATAATTAATTACCTGATAAAAAAATATAATTCATGGATCCTAAATAATGTTCTAGAATCAAAGAACCAAAACATTTCTATGGTGATACATAATTCTCTATCAATGATCGTCCCCCCAATATCTACCTCCATGGTGGGGAATCCTCCAACAAAAACTTTCCACTAAAAATTCTATAAAATATAAATGTATACATGGATCTAATTCAAAACCATATATAATAAACATATTATTTATTTTAAAAATCACTCATCACTTATTTACACCATCATAATAATTTTTAAAAATTCATAAAATGTTATCTCGAGGTAAACAATGCATTTTGGACTCATTAGAAAATTCTATTTCTCACTCCAATTTTCTGTTAAGGTGGAATTTAATTATTTTTTTTTAAGTAATATAATAACATTTATTTTTTAATCAATCAGTTGTATTCAATTTGGACACTAGATAATATCATTGAAATAAATATAGTTCTAATGATTTAAATAGAACAAAATTGATCACAAATTTATTGGTACTAAAAGGTGATTCATAGATGTAAACTGGTAGTGATACCGGAACATCATTCATTTATCTTGTGGTATTTATCTATAGATTGTTTTTTTACTTACAATATAATATTTATTAATATTAATAATAGTTATATTAATCAACATTTCAATGAAAAAAATTTGTATAATATTTGTTTAGGAAATTTTCATTGGATACAAATTTTGTGAAAAATTAAATAACTCTGTAATGTGAGCCACATAATCAAAAATCACAACGTTCCCATATATAAAACCTTAGAACTCTCAATGTTTATTTTAAATATAATATCAATGTAAAATTAATGAATAAATTTATTTTTAAATCCATTCCATGATAGATATTTATATAACTTGTAATTTTCCTCCATATCCCATTATGTAATTCTTGGGACTAGTTCACTCAGAAGTAACCTAATTTGGTGGGTCGCATAGCCTGAAGCATGCCTCCACATATTCTAGTATATTCCAACAAGAATTGAGGATCTAAGGAAATATAGTGGGGAGACTATACCCTTTAGGTCAATAATAAATACAATGGAATCAACAATAAAATAATGGTAGTGTAAGATAATAATAACTGACAAGTAAAATAAAATGGCCAATGAATAAATAAAACAATCATGCATAAACATAATCTGTGATAATAAAATTATTAACTAATAGTAGGTAATTAAAAATAATAGAATAGATAGAAATATATATATTAAAAAAAGTACCAACACTGGAAAGAAGCCCGAATACATTCCCATCCCCCAACCCCATGTTTATTCTTAGTCTAAAGTATAATAATAGTAAGACAGACAGTCCATGGTTCCACTGTATAACCTAAAGATTTATCTAGGTTCCAAACGGTGGCCCAAATTAGGTATGAGTAAAATTTAGTATCCCACAACCAAGAAATTCTAATTAATATCCAATCAGTAAGTATAAAATCAAAAAAGTATGAAGGAATAATAAATGTTACTGTAATGAATAAAAGATAACACATTTCACATCAAAATATCCACGAAACACCCTATATATCATACATACATAGGTCTGAATCTGAATATCAACAAAAAAATATTTCCCTTTTTTCAACAGAGACATATATTTTGGTTAAATTATATTTTCTATTGGTAAAAAATATACCAACATATATTCTCCTATCACTAAAATATTGGTTAAAACTCTGTTGATAAATTTTTCTACAATAGATAAAAATTTTCTCTTGAAATTATAATTATACCAGTAGATTATATCTATATTGGTTAAGGTGTTTCGTAGTAAGTTATGGTGACTAATTTTCCATTTGGTAATAATATTATCAATATATACTATGTAATTTTTTATAAATTACATTCAAATAAAAATTATAAATCATTATTTCTAGTAAAATTTCTTATTATATTTATTATTTTATCATATATAATAAATAAAATATGATTGTAACAAATGTTCAAACAATGAAAAAAATTAATTATATTAATAATGGAATATTTTATACAAAGTAGTGGATCCACCAATCCCCCCTCCTGCACTAGATCCCCTGATAGGTTCCACCCCCCTCTAGGTTACCCATCCATGCTAGGTGACCCATCCATTCCGTCTAGTCAGCTCCATCTCCAACACCCAAACCCTTCCTGTGACCCATCTATAACATATAGTTTTCTCCATCTACAGCACCCCATCCATGCTAGTTCCCAATCATTTCCATCTAGTGACCTACTCCTATAAAATACATCCATGGTCTTCCAACCTCAACCTTCTGTAGTATTAATTCACTATAAAAAAATAACTTCACCAATATATAATCAAAATGACAATAAAATAAAATAAATCAGTACTTCAAGATGTAAATTTTAAATAAAAACTAAAACTGTTGAAAAAAATAGAGACCCAAGATGCTTCTAATACTCCCCTAGAATCCATCCATAATATTCCAACACCAATTGTCAATACAGTGATTCGCACAAGAAATCTATTTCTCTCATGCTCCCAATAATGTTACCTATACACTTACCATCTACATACATCAATATATTTATTGGTCATCATCATTAAATCAAAAATATAATTTATTTTATTTTAAATTCTAGGTGATTTTTTAAAGAATACTAACATTTTTGTAAGTGCCAGAATACCTAAAAGTTCACATAACTCTGCCAAGATAGAAATAATATTTAAAATGTCTATTATTTTTTATAATTAAATAAAAATTAAAAACCAGGATATAGATAACAAAAATTGTCTAGACATAAAGAATGCAACGCTAACCAAGCTGAGTGAAGTGAACTAGATCTTGAAAATTTCCATTTCTAGAACACCATAACACTATGATAGAATCCTTGAAAATCCCCAAAAAGAACAAAATATTGGACCTCTAGTATGTTGCTTCCGTTCTTATCATCCCAAGTCTATGAAACACTCCACTTTGGTTTTTCATAGATTTATATCAGGAAACAATTACAAAAAAAATGAGAGAAACAACTACAAAAATAATGTCGGCATTCTAAAAACATCACCTCAAACCTCCATTAACAGATAACAACTGAGAAAAAAAAACATCCAAGATGATAATATGGTACTGAAATTAGTGATTATTAAATATTATTCAATCAAATAAACAATAAAAAAAAGGTGAATCTGGAAAACCATGATGTCTTTAACTAGAAAATTAAAAGAAGGAAAATGACCACAAGTCCATGAAAATAATGGGTTCAATGGAGTATCCAAATGAAATCATGACCTAGAAAATTCCTTTGTTCACTCAATACCCAAATCATAGACAAATTACATATCCACCATAATATTCCCTACTGTAGTGATGATCAAACACCCACATACTTGAGGAAAAACATGTTACTCTCCATTTATTTTCCCACGTCATCATATAGATTTCGAATACAGGACATATGTTTCCACACAGAACCACAGCAATAAACCCAGTGATAATGAACACTCCAGATAATATTCATACCTATAGTACCACCTACCCTTGAATAATTACTGTGAATATAGTGTTGGAGACCCAATACTAACACTGCTGCAGACCACTATAAACTATCTCTGGAAGCCAAAGTACACATGAAAAACCATGAACTGAACCATCAATGAAGAAATAGAATAAGAAATATAACTAAAAAACAACCTATCAAAAACCATAAAAACATACATCTAATAGGTTCATCGTTGGAGATTTATAAAAGGGAATTCCTTTTATTGTTCTCGACAATTAGTAAATGAAAAAGGAGGCCAAAAACAAATAATTTCTCTCTAAACTACCAATCTCATGAGTAAATATCAAAATGTAAGTGATAAATACTTCAACCTAGAGATTATTAGTGAACATGAAGAACATAATAAATTAATGTGAACTAAAATACACAACAAAACTCTCCACAAAAAAACATAAAACCAAATAAAATAAATAAAATGACCATCATATTCAAACAACATCAATCTATTCAAGTAATCACACAATTTCCATGATATAATGATTATATAAATGAATTAATAAATCTAAAAAATATAGAATATCTAAATTATTTCTTATCATCATTTTCAAATTCAAAAAATAAATAATCAGTAAACAAATTTGGTAACATATTCCATTCCATAGAAGATGAAATATAACTAGAAAATACTAGAATAAATTTTAATTTAGTTTTAGTATCAAATAAGAAAATATAAGAGATAGATTCATAGTTGCAAAAGCAAAATTGAACACATAATCTTTAATTTATGACAATATTCACAATAATATCAAAATAGTTATGATTCAATATGAAATGAAATAATCTAAATAATGTTCTAGTGGTAAAAATAAAATAGTTTGTGGAAAAAAAAGAATCAACATTATCAAAATTATAAATCTAAAACAAGAACTGAAGCATAAACATTTCAAGGAAAATGAAATAACAGAGATTATAATTGGTGACTATCCAAGAAAACTATCAAAGATTGAGTTCTTCAAAAATAAGAGGCACACAATTAACCAATGAATGAGATATCAATATATCCACCCACCTTATAATGACTCACTCACATAAATATCAGCATATACACTAACATATGTTTTTTGATATTGAATGATCTAGTATCTGGAATATAATAATTACCCTTAATGGGGAACATGATCTCAATTTGAGATATCAAAATATACAACCACCAAATACAAGTTAACTTCATATAACCTTGAATGTTTACATGTTCTGTTTTAAAAGAAATTAAACTAATAATTTCATTATTTTTTTGGATGAGGAAATTCTCTAAGACGATCCATATTAGAGTTGAGATACAAAAATAAATAGAGCAAAAGAGGCATATAATTCACATTTATGTAACAAAAAATGCAAAAAAAAAATGATATAGGGTTACCTTTTGTTGAGATAAATTTAATAATATGATCATTGTGAAGTGTTTTGATGGTCCAAAAGCTGAGACCTATGATTTTATGTTAAAAGGAACAGTAGCTAAACAAAAAACCATGTACAAAATATCACGTAGAATATATTTTTTATGAGGTATTTTTTAAAAAAGATTTCAAATAACCTTTTTAAAAGTTCTAAATAATTACCATAACTATTTTTCATAAAAAATAGATTTTAAAATATATAATAAAAATTTAGAATCATACCAATTATTGGTCATTGTTCTTATGAAATTATCTAGAGCAGACACAAAATTTAAAGCCACTAATTTGAAATGAGGATAACATGTAGCTTGTAAAATAAGAAAATTATGTAAAACTGATGTTGTTTAAGAGTGATAATGAGTGTTACCCTCTAATTAAGTTATTTTGAACAAATCTCTAGAGAATGAAATTGATCTTCCCATTTTCTCTTTAGGAATTTTCACATCAATCACACCAAAAAATCAGAAAGTTGAATAGAAACTGATTAGTGAGAAAGAGTTTATCATTTTTTTAATAATTAATAAAAATTCA
The DNA here is from genome assembly GCA_963277665.1 of Viscum album. Classification (NCBI taxonomy): domain Eukaryota; kingdom Viridiplantae; phylum Streptophyta; class Magnoliopsida; order Santalales; family Viscaceae; genus Viscum; species Viscum album. Next base: position 1,907,642,011 of record OY728137.1, read on the forward strand.
TAAGTGTAAATTAAAAAAGAAACTAATTCAAGTTGAGTATAAAATAATGTTGTTTCTGATTTATAATCAGTGTAATGTTGCCCAAAAATTAATAAAAAGTAATAACTCAATATTAACAAAGAAGCTAAAATTCAAATAACACATTTGATAATTCATTTTAAATTAAAAATAATGGATGATTCATTAACATGAAGCACCAATGGGTTATAATCACATAAAAATATCAATGTGATGATCAAAATATAAATTAAATTCAATATATATGTCAACTATTATGCATAATTCATCAAATTAAATCTATGAACATATGGAAAAAATGAAAATACTCAAATACGTGTAAACTCTCAATATGAAATTAAATTATACACCAAATAATTATTGTAATAAAATGAATATAATAAATTTACTCATCACACTTAATCCGAATCATAAATTAATCATGAAAAAACACAAAATTGATGTCTTCCCAACACTGAATAAAAAATGAATTGTAACCAAATAAAAATTGCAAAAAAATTATTAAAAAAATTAATACTGAATCATCTTTTAATAAGATTATTGAGGGCCCATTCATATGTAATATATCAAATCTTTGCAGATTAATGGTGTAAAATTTAAATGTGGATTTTATGTTTTACTACGATGAATTGAATGAAAAAATTATAGTTCAATTAAAATGGAATTCATATATAGAAGGAGTCTTACAATATAGTTTGGTAAAATATAGATTTCAAGGATCTACCCATTTATCATCATGGGCCCTAAACACCTATTCAAAATAAAAGATATTGTGTGACACATAATTTTCATGGGCAAAATGGTGAAGCTCCCTTTAATGAGTAAACTATTTAGAATTAGAAAGCACAAAATCAGTCTTTAATAGATACTACATAAAAGGGGTTCATCAATTTTAAGATGAAAATATTTTTTATTTTATCTATGAGTGATGAAAAATAATATATAGGAATCCACACAACATTCACATCCAAAAATAGGGAAATTGTGGAAAAAAATTACAATTTCATCATATAAATAAAGAAAAACCTCCCACTTGTGATGACATTGATGTGGATAAAAGGAGACACAACTAGAGTTGAAATGTGTGGTGATGAAACTTAGGTGATTTAATGGTTTCCAGACTTGTGGGGAGGCAAGGGTGTGAATGGCTATTAGATTTTGGGGATGAATTGAAGGGGGTCATCTGACTGGGGAAAATGTGTGATGATAGACCAAAAGGGGGTTAACGGTCTAGAGACACACAAATTGGGGGGTAAATAGGGTGGCAATGAGCTAAAGGTTGACTTAGGGTTTTCATTGGGCACCAGTGAGGAGAGGAATACCCATATATGATAGGTTTGGGAGTTGTGAGATGTTAGGTGGGGTGGCAGGATGTGAGGTCAAAATAGGGAAGGGTGGTAGGATGTGAGGTGAGGCAACATGATGTGTGAGCGGTGGGATTTTGAGGCTGGAATAGTGTATGGTGGAAGGATTTGAGGTGGGGCATTAGTATTTGAGGCTATCGTAGGGTAGTGTAGTGTGGTGGGATGTGAGGCTAGGCCAGAGAATTATTTGTTTGGTGGAGTGGAAGGAGTTGAGGCCCAACACAGATACGAGTTGGCAATGGAGTCCCAATTACGGTTCTGTTGGTTTTTTTAAGAAAAATTATTCAAATTTTTATTATATTGAAAAATAAAACTACAGTTAATATTTTACGAAAATTGAATAAATGGTATTAAAAAATATAAAAAACATTTTATATTTCGAGAAAATTGAAAATTAAAATCAATTATGATATGTTTTTAATAAAAACCCAGGAAAAAAAATCTATTTTGGTATTAAAATAATATATATATATAAATAATTTTAACATTAATTAGTTATTGAGAAAAAATTGAATGTTTTATTTTAAGATTTTCTATTGACATTAAACGATTTTTTTGTAATAGAGTTATTAATAAAAGATTCACCTGTATGTATAAAAATGATTATATTAGTATGATAAAGTAATATATTAAACTATTGGTAAATGATATATTGTTATTGAATGACTAATATCAACAGATATATCTGTTGGTAAAAAGTAGTGTTGGTATTAAAAATTAATACCAATAAATTTTATTATTTGATGGAATTGAAAATTTTTACCAAAAGATATATTATTTGTCAATAAATTTATGTTGTTAAAAGTCATTTTCTTGTAGTTATCTTTGGACATGCCATGAAATATACATATATACATACAGATATATATATATATATATATATATATTCACCTCGTTAGGACTGAGGATTAATACCCTGGAATCAACATAGGGATAATATAAAAGTCTCCTACTTTGAAAAATGGATATCATGTCGAGTGATATCAAATTCATTATAAGGTACACCATTCAAAAACAATTAATAGAATAATAAGGGACACGATGCATAATAGTATTAGATGAATGATAAGGGATTCCTTGACCAACAATATTTTATGTATAATAGGGGGCTCTATACCCAAAATCAAAATAAAAAATGTGATGTGTCATGGACGACATCTCACATCAAGGAAACAAGACGAGCCATGTCCAGAACTTCCCATAACCATTTCACAACATCAAATTTTAAATAAAAACAATAACAATAACAATAATAATAATAAATCCTTTTATGTAATTCTTTAACATAATCCAAGTGGGGGTTTTACAATCATTTATAATTTAATATGAAAACAATGGTCATGAGGAAAATCCATGCCACACAATATGATTCATGATAATCATTTAGTTTTTCAATTACATTAAAATTCATAAAGAGGTTAATGTTCAAATAAATTACTTAACACAATTCAGATGAGTTATTAGGTTAATCTATCATAATGGAAAATCATAAGGAATTAAGATTAGGGACCAAGGGGGTTTTAGAATCTAGTATAACATACACATACTTGAAACATAATAAATTCTCATTCTCATTCCACATACTTGTGAGAAGGAGTCTGGTGTTTCATTTAACTATTTAAATATGGACAAGTGTAATTCACTTTATTTTAGTAATTCATTTAATTCGAATTGACTATTTCATGTATGAAATAACTCATGAAAAATATTAACAATAATAAAAAGTTTTGTGAGTAACTCACAACCCATAATACAGATTTAATTTCATTCAACTACTTCATGTAAGAATAGGTAAGTCAACATACCTCAAAAGTTTGTTTAAGCACCTAGTTAAGACATTTGAGTCATTGGAATAGAAAAACACACCTGAAGGGGAGGTTTAAAATGAGGTAGTCAACCTCCAATGATGAAATTGGGTCTCAGGGACAACCAATGAAACATACAAATAGTTCATTTAAGATAATTTAAAACTTATAAGGTAACACAAAAAAATTCTACTACAAAAAACAATATAAGCATATTTCAAAAATTCAAGATGTTAAGGGAAAGGCTATAGAACAAGTACAACATGATTATATCTTATATCTATTCCATTATCAACATTTTATTCAATAATAATTGAATGAAATTTATGAATTGTAAATAATCCCTAAAAAAAATGCATAGGAAATCTCATTTAAGTAACATCCAATACCATGAGATAAACAAGAAAAATGAGGGGGATTAATACTAGAATTACCATTGGGTATACAATTTGATGAATGGTAATAAAATATGACATTGTATGAAGGAGATATATCCAATAATATAGGAGGATTATGAATATAATAGAACTTGAGTGGATCCCAGTCATAGGTAAATGAGGGAGGAAGGAGGAGGAATCAAACATAAGGAATAAAGGGTAAATATGGTATTTTCACCCATTTTTAAAAGGTTTAATGTTATGGTTTCATCATTATATTAACCACATTCAAACTTTGTTCCAACACTATCCAAAATAACAAGGCCTATCATTACTAAGAAAAGTATTTTTCATACTGTGTGTAGATCGTGGGGAGATACTGTCAAAGATCCTCACCCCCTTGCATAGCCAGGAACACTACTTCAAAAAACTAGGTAAATTCTATATAGTTTACCATTATATTTTTCTATATGTATCATTAATATTAATTTGAACTCATGTTCATAGTTTTATAAACAATATGACACCCATATTGGGCTGCATGGTTGAGGTTCACAGTTTCCACTAACTGGGTGACTCACATTGACTTTTCAAAAATTGGTTTTTTAGATCAAGATGCACATGAAACTCACTCAAACTCCCAAGAAACCTCTTATTACTTATACATTATCATAAAAAAACCTTAATGTTCAAAAACTCTTTTAATCATATTCTAAAATTGATATTAATGTTTGTTCCATCCACAAAATGAAAATTTAAAAGACTTTTTGAGTTTTAAACCAATTACAAAAGTACGAATTTGTAACATCCATAACATATAAATTATCAACCTTGAGAACCATGGGGAACAATAAAAGACCACCCAACCTACCTAGTCTATAAAAACACATTCTAGTTGACACGTTATATTTTCAAAGTCCCAACACACTTCCAAATAATACCTCGATCGTAAGATACATAAGCCATTAAAATTCCAGCCAATGCTCATACCTTCCCATGAAACAAGGAGAGAGTGATTACCTGATCCTATCTAACCCAAGATAAGATCACATAATAGTATATTTCACCAACTGACCCATGGTGCTCCCCACCATTCGTTTTAACATTTAATGGCTAGTCTTATGACATGATACTCCCACGATCAGTATTTCTTTTGGAAACATGTACATAGAAATATAAAGACACTCTAGGCATGATTCTCACCCTATCACACTTGGTCAGATATCTATGAAATAACTCTAGTACATTATTGAACACATTAATCCACCCAAGAGAACTCTTATCGAACTATTTATAGTGGATTATTTTTAAATATACTCAAATTATCTGGCCAATTTGTCACCTAAACCAGATCCTTATGCTTTTTTTACTAGGAACCTAAACATCATCATTATAAAGATCTTAGACTACTATAACTCTCTTACAATTCACTATCCTGACTAATTTTTGTTTCCATGACACACAATGAACATTATTACATTTATGATCCAACACAATTGGATTGTGTCTATCAAATCATCAACTAAGTCCAACTTCAAATCTAGGGTAACCACAGATTCAAACAACTGGATTCCACGGTGATCATAAAATATAGTAAATACTCAAGAGTTTACATGTGAAATGATAGTACATAACTGAGTAATCCAGATGTCTAGAACATTAACTATGCCTATGTTGGTATCTTACATGGGGTCATGTTAATGAATCATATAGTGTCCATGAGTCAATCAATTTCATTTGAACTGGGGAATCCAAGCTTCACACAAGAAAATATGAACATATATATATTTATATATATCTAGGTTAATCACCATATTTTTTCTTAAAATAACTAATATATTGCCTAAAATTTACTATAAAATATAAGTGAACATTGTTACACTTATCCTATGACATACGAGATCCATATGATCATCTAGTGATCAGTCTCGAAGTCCAATAAACATTATCTCAAGAGGGTCACCAACTAGTGACTGATATATCCGTCCCCACCATAATATCATAATAATGGACTCTCCAATAAAAAGGGACCCTAATTTACATATCCTATTCTTCATCTACCCACAAACATATTTACTTGAATGTTTATGAACCTGCTCATCCCTGATCTCTAATGCAATTTTCATTTGTCAATCATCACCCATTCCAACTTCTTGAAAATTGTTTATGTGGTGTTTGTTAACATTTAAACATATAAAATGGGTCAATACACTTAAACATCTAATGGTGTACTCCCCACCTTATTTATTACCTCAAATAGCTCCATGATTAGAACTACTATGGATTCCATTCATCAAATCAGAAAATAATTTTGGATTGGTAGCTCAGTGTATAGATGAAAATATCCTAGCCTACTATGGTAAATGTAAATATATTGGGAATTATGAACTTCAAGACACTAGAATAGTAAATTTACATTGATATTAATGTAACGCTCTAGCAAATACACTCTTATTATCAAAATAGGTTATACATTTCTTCAATCAACTCTGGACACCACATCTCCCAACAATGAATGTCGAATTCTTAACATTGGTCAAATGTCTCATTATAGCCAATTTATTTCTCTATATTATCTCTCATAGTGGAATATTACATTAATTTTACCAAAATATTTTGTTTTACATTCCAACAAGTGTCATGTTTGAAATCATCGACCCTTATCTTGAACCCAACTACTCATCGATGTTTCATATCAACCATTTACGACACACAAGCAGTGTGAACTAGAATTTTCATTTATAGTTGGTGTGTAGACTCAGTAAGCCTAGTTCAAGACCAATCTCATGATTCCATGATTCATAATTCAAGAAATATAATGTTTGACATGCTACAAGAAACATCAATCTTTCAAACATGATTGGAGAACCCTTGGAACACCTCTTCAAAATCAATCACCTCACACGTTCCATGATTTATTGAATGACCACCTACCTCAAATCATCATTTATGAATTGAAAATGTAAATTGAAAATCCACTAGTAAGCTGGGACAAGATCCAAAATAGTCTAGCCCCCCAAAGCTAGTCTTGAAATTAAAGAACCCTGAGTGTTTTTCAGATAATAAAAGGCATCATAATGCCTACATCACAAAAACCCGATTACCCTTCATCTAATGGTCTCAAAATAATCATACAACCTAGATCACCGACTCTAATGAAATTTTTAAACCTGTTCCAAACTACATAAATAGTTTGTGTTGATTAATTCAACCAAAAAATAACTATGATCTCAGTCATAAATAAGGGTCTCTAGATCTCCCATAGCCCTAATTTCATTGGCATGTGAACCATATCCCATATAAGGGTATGTATTAAATGATATGTAACACACCTAAAACTAAATACAAATAGGTAATACTAGAGGTATATAAAAATATTATTAAACTACATGGGAAAAACCAGTTGACATAACCGTAATCACATCACCTAAGAATCATTAGGCTACCAATACCAAGTCATATCTCAGTATCCTCATAAGGAATTATTCCTTAGTGAATAATAATATAAATGGAAAAGGGATAAGGAACTAAAACCCATTGGCTATTCATCTATGGTAATACTCCCCCAAGGTTCAATATACCAAATGATTGGCCTCCTCCCAAGGGTGTCATTTCACTATCTAAAAGTCCTACCCTACTCAAAATGTCAAATAAAATCACGTAACATTCCTAGGACCTATACTAAAATATTTATCAATTTTATAATTCCATCCGTGTTACCCAAATTGGAAATTCCCCTCATTCTTTCATGGTATAGTCTTTGAAAAATAGAGTCACACAAAAAAGGTCATTAGGCTCTCTAACCTAACCTTTAGTCCCAAAAAAATATAAGAAGACCACTTAATCCTATGGGTAATGTCCCCACTCCCATTTATGGATAAATTTCCATATTAACATTAAAACTAACCCCACACAAGTATAATTCTAGATAAAAACTGTAAAAGGTTTTATTTTATACATTCCACAACTTTACAATTATTTTATCATTACAGAAGCTCATAAATATGAAATATAAAGTACAAAATATAATGTAAAACGTTTCTCAACTATATTTAGAACATTATTTAACTAACTTCATGTAGAATTAGAAATATTATCTTATAATTTTCTTTTAAACCATTATTTATTAATCCATATGTTCTGACAATAGGGATCGGTTAGTGAAGATTTTTCTTCCAAGATATAGAGGAAAGCAACAAATAGGTTATAATTAGAATTTTAATTAACTAATTATTATATCAATAAATTTTTAAATAATAAATATGTTATTATATCATCTTAATGGAATAGGATCAGTAAGATTCCCCAATAAAATTATAATAACATCATATAAGTGGATACTTGCACCTTAAATAATCATCCCATATAACACAAGAAAACCTCGGTGGGGTTAAGAACTCAACATTATAATAAAATAAAGGTGATCTATATGGGCCCCATCATATAAACTATGGTTATGTTAAATGGTCTTCTATTCCAAATTTATGGAGTTAATACTCCATAAATTAAAATTGGCATCCCATTTAATTGAAACCCATTAATAGTGAAGTAATAAATATATAAAATATCCATAGTGGGTTTATCTCATTGGTACATAATGCTAATACTCACCCAATGGTTGATTCAGCGTATAAATATTAAGATATATATTAATAATTCTACTGTTATATAGGTAATTACCACTATAAGTTTCATTTGACACACAATTTAATAAATAATTAGAAGTTGTAACATGAATTTATCAAAACCAATTCAATCATAATTATTTTAAAAAGATAATTTAGGCTAATTCATTAATTGTTTTAAATTTATTAAATTTCATCAATAAATTTCAAGATAAGAAAATATAATTCCACCATCAAGCTATATGGGAAAGCCTCATTTAGGTTGATATAAACATTTTACATAACCGAACTTACATCATAAATATATCATTCGACATATGTAAAGGATATGATATTTTCAAATTTATTATTATTTTTCAATTAAATATTAATTTTACTGTATAAGGGATGCTATGTTCGATGGAATACCTGACACACAAAAATGATTTTCTCTAAAATCTCATGTTGCACACAATCTTGGGTTATAGTGAAAAATAATAATATTATTTTATTTTAAATGGTAGTTAACACCTTGCCATTATATTAGCAGGAATGAACCGAACTTATAAAAACATGAATATATCTAATTGTTAAATGTTTTTACATTTTTCTAATAAAATTTAGAGGCTTGAAATGAGAATGAATCAAATTTTAGGCATAAATACTCTAATATAATTTAAAAAGTCAATTTACCACCTTTTTATGGAGAATCCATTTTAAATTATGTTTTCTTCACATTTATATGTTATATTTGACAAAATAAACTTCTCCTTTAGATTTGGGACAGCAAAATTTACTTTCGGTAAATTTTTGTAGTTTTTATTTTAAAGTTCATTTTTAATGAATAGTGAAAAATACTACATTTTAAGTCAAAACTATCTTTTCATCTAATTTACTTATACAGTTATATTTCCATTTTAATTGGTTTTCAAGTGTAATTGTATTATATTTTTATCATTGAATTCAATTTTGTTCATTGGAGATAATTTTACTTTCAAATTGGACATATACAAGTTTCAATATTTTTATAGTTACTATTTCTTAATAACATGCTTTTTAGTTTTGATGATGGGAATTAATTTGAAATTAATTTATAAATCTTCTGTGTTTTTAATTTAGAGAAATGGATTCAATATTTGGAATCCGGATTTCCAAATTATTTAAATAGGTAAATTTTTTTAGACATTATTAATAGTTACTTCAGTAAATATTTTTTTATCATGGTTAAATGGTAAATATGGTAAATAAGGGTAAGAAATAATATTATTATAATATTTAATTACCCTAACACATGTCGTACCCCTATTGGATGGTACATTTATGACCATACTCATCTCTAGGTCGATTTTGGGACCCCATAGATCCACTTGTAAGTGAAAATGGAATTTTATAAAAATTAATTTAATGTTTAGAAAAATGAAACATAAATATATATCTTTTAGTGAAAAATTTTTTATATAAGGTTATATAAGATATATTTTAGACTATATATATTAACTATAAATATAAAACTATTTCTAGAATCAATGTATTTTATTTTTAATTTTTAGACTAAAAATAAATAAATTTATATAAGACACAATGTTGATGTAGTGATTGCCTTATTAATGAAAGATTTAAATAAGTGAGATTTTAAATATTGTAATAAATTTATTTTGAATGTTTTTATTCCATAAAATAATTTTATAGAAAATAATGAGTTGTTATATTTTAATTAATGATGTTTTTCTCCAATTTCACATGTTTTTATGGAGTTTTACAAAGTCATGATATGAATAGTATAAAAATTGACATAAATTTGTTTTTAAATCAATTGATATTTTATTAAATGATAAAATAGTCCTAAAATATAATATTATACACAATGATATATATGATGTTAATAATGTCATTAATGACCAATTTTGGGATGATTGGAATTTTAATCTAATTATATTAACCATATAGTATGAATATACAAGAATAAATTGTAAGAGTTAAATTAGTTAACTAAGGGTTAAAGCTAAATGATAAAGCTTCATATGAAACAAAAACATGTCTGAAACCAATTGGTTGAGATGATTTAGAAAAATAGTCATATTATATTATTAATGTAATTAGTTTTGATCCTTTTGAACATCGAATAAAATTTTATAATAAAATATTATTTCAAAACATTCTTAAAGAGCCCATCCTACCCTTATAAAATAACACCACCTATAACCCATTATAAACATCTCTCTATCCCCTTGGATCATCCAAAATCTGTTCCAATAATCTCCCAAAATATCTATCTTCCACCCATAATCCTTACTTTTGTAGGAAGGCAATTAAATAAAGCCGTTTGGTTCAAACCAAATAGAGTTACCTGATTTAAAGGTAACATCTTCTCTCAAGTTATTATTTTATATTACTTATCCAACCCCCTAAATTCTATTTATTACAATATTTTATAACAAAAAAGTGTCTTAAATATACTAACATGTTTTTATGAGAAGAATGCGAAATAAAAATCCATGCACCTTCACCTAATAGATAAGAACATACTGTTTCTATGGACAACAAACTACTGCCTCACAAAACGATGATTATTCAATTATCTCCTACCACCTATGATGTTGGCCATTATGATGGAAATGTATTTAAACGTGACAAATATTATATTTTTATTTTATTTATTATAATTTATTTTTCATTTATATCTTAACATTAGGGTTTCCATAATGGGTAAATACGATAATTTATTTGAAAAAGTGTGGACTACCTCTCCCTCAATGTTATATGACTTGTTCATGCCATACATGGAAATAAAAAAAGAAGTCGTTAATAAAATTATATATGATATTAAACTAGAATAATAATATACCTATGTATCATTTTGGTTTCATTCTTATAAAAATGGAAAAAAATGAAATGAATGTAGCGTTCATGCGTATATATGGCTTACTATCTCAATGAATGGTGCATTTCATTTTCATATATCCAAATGATATAGACTATCATAAATATATATACACTGGATATATGTGATATATGTGATATCTAAATCATGTATATAATTCTATAAATAATGGTATTTTGACCACATGGACAATTTGAGATTATAATAAGTTCATTTTTCACTCATTTACCTAATATCGATAAAAAGACCAGTATTAACTTAAATTATTATGAAATGTTTGTAACATGGTAATAAGTGATATAAATGGAATAATAAAATTTAAAAGGATTTGTAAGAAAGTATAAATTTACTTTATTTTATTATTTCAGAGATTAATGAACAAATGAGTCATGTCAGACATGAGGTAAGTGACTTCTTCTCAATCTCCTTTCATTGAGGCATGTTTTGATTTATACATCCATCCAACGGGCTGAGAGCCTTAGATTTTTTTATTTCAAATAAAACCCATTTTAAGGGAAGAATGAAAACCCACAACACTTCATGAACATAAAATATACTTGACCCGAAAATGAGAAAATAAACCCATACTAGAAACATGAAGTATCCCCTCCCCATCATTTGGAACGTGACAAAGCTCTCCACCAATACAGAATTGTACAACTAGCAAGTGTACGGTGTCAAAGCACAGGAACGATCTGATGGATGATGCCATACCCTATCGAACATCCTAGTCCGTAAATTCTGTATAGTTGAACCTCCTACCCTGAATCCTCCATCGGTCATGTCCTAGTAGTCATGTCCGGTCATATCTCCCAATCCTGAATCCTGAAAACGAAAACAAAACAATAAACCGCACATCATCATCAAAACAAAAGTATGGACCATAATGCTGAGGTCAAAGTCACAGAAGCCCTGCCCCAAGATACACCTCTATCACCACATACAACACCACAAAGAGGAGGAAGAACCAAGGAATGTGGATCCAGGTCTTCATCACCTTGGACTGGAAGACCCAAAAGTACATCGATGGAGCATCTCTGTTGAAGGGATCCAAGTCAATATGAACTAGTAGCACCACTCTGGTCATGAATATGTTCAGCTCAAACAATATAAGAACCATCAATGAATTATGAATCGGCCAAACCATGAGAGACATAGGGACAGACAAGGATTATTGCTTCGGTGACAATGACATCGCAAGAACCTATCAGTGCAACCAACATCCAAAAACTCCAGTGAACTGCATAAGTCGTCAATCTGCAATAACAACAGAAAACCAAGAACAAGAACCACCCCCCTCTAAGTTGTCTGAAGACAATGCCACACCACCCTGGGAGGACGCCTCACTGGATCCATCGCCGGCACACTCCGTCTCCGAAGTCCGAAGCCAAAACTCGAGCCGACGCCAGAAACCAGAAGCTATGAAAGCTACAATGTAAGTATGTTATGGATTCCATAAGGTAACTTAAATATTTATAATATCTATGTATTATTCATTAATCATATGATTTCATATGTTATGTTAAAAGGATTATGTTTTTTTGTATTGATGGACTACTGATTTCATTCTTTATTTTATAACCCTTACTGTGCTTTTTATTCTCATCGTATGTTTTTGAAATGTTTTTCTTAGGTTATAAGGCATGGTAAGAGAATGGAATAATTCAAGAAGATTTCTATCAAGAAAAGAATTATTTATTTATTTTAATAGTTTTTATTCTATGAAAAAATGGACACTAATTATAAGTTTCTAATTTTTAATATTTTAAGACGTAATGTAACCGTTATGGCCTAATTATCTAAAAATATAAACTTGAAATGATCCTCAATGTGAGTTATTAACTTAATTCAATATTATGTAACATTTATTGTTGGCACCTTATAGTAACTATAACAATGAATCCTATCACATCATTATAGAATTCAGATATATAAGAACGGAAATAAATTAGTATATAATGTTGATTATCATGATTAATAGTTACCAAAACATGGTACATAGAAAAGAATGTAACATAATCAATCTATCATGGTATATAGATAATCTTGTTGATGACATTTGGACCTTATGTGCCTAAAATGATGCTTGAACACACCTATTCTATTTCCATACCAATACATTAGGTAAATAACATAAATTTAAAAATGATTAACCATTTTAATTATAATAATCACTAAATTGTAAATAATAGTAAACTATAATAAAAATAAGACAAAAATTTGTCCCATCCTTGGAAAAATGAACTTTTTCACATGCATGGGTTGGTTGAACCCAAAAAATGATGATTTACCTTGTGAAAAAGATTATAGTCTCCTTTATACTAGAATAAAGTATTATGAAATGGAAAATAAATATCTAATACCACATTATACCATCTTGGTCCTGATTCCCTCCAAATAATCCCGACCTAGTGGGCAACATGGACTAAACCTTGCCACCCTTTATTCCATAAGATTACCACTATAGTAGAGGGTATAAGGTGGTATAGTGGATAGACCGTAACATATGGATTGGTAATTAATATTGTGGAAGCATTAGTAAAATAGTAATAGTGTAAGATGATTATTATTAACAAGTAACAATAAACACCTAATGAAAAAGAAAAAAACCATGCATGAACATGACGAGTCGTAATACAAGAAGTAAATAATCAACAATTAATACATACAAAAATAATAGACATGAAAATAATGAATAAATAAAAGACCCAACATTGGTAGTTATCCTGAGTATATGACCACCCCTAGATTACTGTCAAGTCCTATTCCAAAGTAATAAAATGGTATGAAGCACATTGTAAGGTTCTATCCATCATCCAAGAGATATTTTTTGGTATAAAAAAGCCCAAATACGGTGTGATTAATACTTAATAAGACACTAATAATAGATTATAATTCATATCTAATATGTGAGTATATAATGAATCAGTGTTCATGCATAATAATTTTCAATTTAATTAATCAATATATAACACATTTTGGCTCGGGTTCACCATGGAACACCTGGCTGACCATACCTTCTTTGGCCTAAGCTAAAATATCTCTGGACATTCAGTCATATATATATATATACATATAAATTTTTAAATAGTTATTTATGCACTAGTTAGGACCTTATATTAAGACCCACGAATCGGCATAATTATAAGATACATGTATTATAATTTGAATAAGGGGTGTCATTATAACCAATCTGAAATGAATGATAAGGGACATCATTCCCAATATGTTCATAGGAATTATAAAGGGAACCATTACCAATAGTATTAGATTAATGATAAGGTATGTAATACACAATAGTCTCATATGGACGATAAGGGACCTATTTTCCAATATTAAATTAAAATTTGTGAAGTGTCACATCCTATATCTCAGGTTAAGTGAGACTGAACAATCATAAAAAATATCCATTAACCATTTCACAACATAAAATATGCCATGATAATAATAATAATAAATCCTTTCATGTAATTATTTAGAATAATCCAAGTGGTGGTTTTCCAATAATTTCCCATTTAAAGTAAAAAAATTATAAGGAAATCCATTATATACAATATGATTCAAAATGATCAATTTATTTTCCAGTTACTTTACAAGTGATAAAGTGGACCAAGTCTAAATACATACCTTAATATAATTAAATTGATTAATTAGGTCAGTACTTCATAATGATTAAGAATAAGTAATAAGTATCAAGGAAAAATGTGGTGTAAAGAATCATGTCTAACATCCCTAACCATGAAAAAAACACCATTCTAATTCTCATTTCACTTATACGTGTGAAAGAGTCAAGTGTTACACTTATAAATTTGATTATAACCAATTGTAATTCCTTTCCATTTGAAAATTCATTTAAATGTCATTGATCATTTCATTTATGGGATGAATCATACATAATATAAATAAGGATACATATTTTAGTGAGTCAGTCACACCACATATATCTCATTTAATTGAATTTAACAACTTCATATAATAATGGGGAGTCACCACACAAAAAAAAATTTTAATCACCTTTTCAATATAGAGGAGTCATTGGAATATAAGCAACACATTCCAAGGGGTGGTTGGAAATAAATTAGAAAACATAAACTGATGAAATTGGGTTTTAAGGGAAAACAATTCAATGTTCTAAAAGTTTAATCAAGAAAATTTAACATTTAGATTGAGACACAGAAAAATTATTTTCTGCATTCCTTAGTTAACATATTGTAAATATGTGAGACATTGATTTAAAATACATATACCACCAACATCATTCATAGGATTCTTTTACAATCAATTATTTTCTTTTGATTCAAGTTAATAAAATAAATAAATAAATTAATTATTAAAAACAATAAAATGAGGCATATGAGATCCCATGGAAATATAATTCAATATGGAAATAGAAATTGGAAAAATAAATTGGAGGAATTATTGAATTTCCATTTGATAACTAACATGGTTAATGATGGTTGAACATGATGTTGTATGATTGAAATCTATCAAATAATAAAGGAGAAGGATAAGGAATCTTGAGTATATTCCAAGTGTAGGGAAATGAGGAAGAAGTAAGATGAATTAAACATAAATAAGAGATGGATAAAATAGTTATTTCACACCCATTATAATAGGGAAAATGGTTTGGATACATGATTAGATTAATTTTCTGCCAACCATGTGAGATCATTGTCTAAAGGAATACGGCATTTCACAGATATGCATATTATTTTAAAAAATATGCACAAACAATGTAGATCTACTATTGAATTTCATCACCCCCTCACATGGCTAAGTGCATGGTTTGACAAACAGCAAACAACTCATGTGGTTACCCTATATAGTTTTCTACAGTAATATTACATGCTCATGAAGCCTCACGTGAAAGAATTTATAAACCATGTGAAACTATTATAGAGAATTATATTTTTGGTGCATGTTTAGAAAAAAAAATTCACTAACCATGCACCCCCATATGTCTTTTCAAAACCCATGTTTTTGGATAAGAATGCTCCAAAACTCTCCCAGACTCTCGAGAAACCACTTAGGAATTAAACCTAATCCCTGAATAACACATTAAAGTGTTACATATCTGGGAATATAATTATGGGAATAATTTTAATATTTTGTATATCCGATAAATGAAAACTTCAAAAACCTTTTTAGTATTCAAACCATTCCAAAAATCCGAACGTAATATATCACTTATATGATGGTCCCTCTAATATATATGCAATAATGTAACACTTTTAGATTTTGTGAAATATTTTTTTCAATGAAATTTAATATTTTTGATATTTTTGGTTAATCAAAACATTAGGTTTATATTTTGATATATTCACTATTGAGTTTTTCTTATGTTACATGAAATACTGAGTTTAAAGAAAAAATAAAATATATTTAAAATAATATTATGTACTAAGACAGTTATAACATAACAATTGGAAGGGTAAGTATGATTATAATAAAATTAATTATTCAAATATATTGTTTATATATTTATATAAAATAAATTAATTTCTAACTAAATAATTAAATATGACAATAATAACTATTTTAAAATAACTAAAACTCTTTTCTAAAAAACTATTTTTATGCACACAAATAGATTTTACCTTGTAAAATTAAAAAAAATTAACATTTGGTGAATGATTTTAATGAAAATTATATAGAATTTATTCTAAGAAAATTAACATTAATCTTACCTGTATTCCAAAACTATATATAAGAATAAATCTAATTTTAGGTTTCGAACTTTATTTTTCTTAAAAAATGTGTTCTTTCATTTTGTGCACTGAATTTAAAATTAATTTTTGTCAATTTTATAAAATATTTTTAAATTTTTAAATTAATTTTTTAAATCATCAACATAAACTTATCAAATTTTAAATTTTGGAGAGTTTTCTAAGTTAAAATTTTCAATGAATAGTGAAAATTCCTGTTTTTATTAATAATTTTCATTTCATTTAAAGCAGATAAAAACTATAAAACTGTTTTAATATTTTTTAAAAAAACATTTTTTCAATTACATATCTATTAATAAAATAAATTTCATTGTAATAAATTTTTTAATAAAATTTTATATAAAAACTTTATAGTCTTATGAATATTTTATAATTGAAAAACTGCTTTTTCACCAGGTTTGTAGGAATAATTTTATATTAAAATTTTCTACTGATATGAATTGAATTTTTAAAATATATTAAATATTTTCAACCAGAATAATTTATGACATCTAAAAAGGTAAACATATTTTTTATAATATTTAATATTAAAAATAATAAAAGTTAATTATCATAGATAATGTGAAAATGGGTATAACATGGGGTTAAATTAAAAGGATAAGAGGTAAAGTGAGATATAAATATATACAAAGCCAAGTCAATTGATAGATATAAACTCTATAACCCTTAATGTTCTATAATTTCTCATTTTGGAACTTGTGGGAGATTGGAAAACATGAGTACACATTTTTCATTGAAAAAATTATAGGTGTACCACTCACCTCACTTATAAATGGACACCCAACAACCGTTCCTATAAAAACTTCAAAAAACCATTATTTAACCAAATCAAATCTCAAGTATCTTTATTAATTCCCTCATATCATCATAGATTCATTATATTGGGTAAAAATTCATCATAGGAAGGCTTTTGGTGAATAACAAAATAAGTTGTCTAAAAATGAAACATCCCTATTCGAGTGATTTATTTTATATCTTCCACCAACTCCTTATATTATTATTAAAAGATGATGATATAATAACCTTAATTTATTAAATATACTTATATTTTTTTATCTTATGTTCATGACCAACAACCATCTGCAATTCCATCAAATGGGACACAAATTCTTTATTCATGTTTCTGACGGACTACCACCTTGTGAATCGATGTTAATAATTTTCCATCACCAATGATGTATGTTGGATGTAATTATGGATTTAATTTATATATAAAATATTTATGACATTATTATAACTATTGGGTTATAATACCAAATATACCTTCTTTTATCCCAACCTGTTGGGAAACATAATGTAACTCCTGTGTACGGCAAACTTCCGTTTCACGAACAGATGTGATGTATTTTTCATTTATATTATACAATGATTTAAATGAAGAAATATAATATATATATGATATATTTTTCATAATAATACATTTATAGTTATGATATCAATTATACATTCTCACATTACATTCTGTGGGGGGATAAGATAACGTCATTATGTGTACAGAAGAATACTATCTCGCGAAGCGATGTGATTCATTTTTCACTAACTATTATCATGAAATTTTAATATGGTAATTTTATTCAAAATATTTGTTAAATATGACTAATAATTATTCTTTAAAATTAATATATTAATTTCATTCCTTTAATTTCATCCCTCCAGGAAATGGAAACAGCGTTCACATATATCTACGACCTACCATCTCCATGAATAGTGTATTTCATTTTACATCCCTAAATTTTATGATTTAATATGTAAAAACATTAAATAAATATATATTATATTTATATAAATTTAAAATTTATTTATATGATCAAACCAATATCAAATGAATAGTACATAATATATAAAACAAAACATAAATGAAAAAAAAGCAGTTATTACCAAAAACATGACTCTAACATAGAATTATTAATAAATGGATAATAAAAGGTAATAAGTAAAAAATATATGGACTGATATATATAATTATATTATATAAAAATATTCATACTAAATTTATATTATTTATACAACATTTTTGAATGTGTATAAACGAATTTAAGACTTAAGGTATTGGATTTTTATCTCACAGTTTACTTTTGTGAGACACGTTCCATATTCAACACATATTTATATAATGTGGAGTATATAATACCCATTCATGTAATATATGATAATTCAACTATAAATTATTTTTATTTAATAATATGATTTTGTAACTCTATTTTATGGGGTTTACAGATAACATATTACTAAAGTGGTAAAATATTTTTGTATCAATTTTCATTAATTAGGATATATGTTATGTTATGAAACAATATTATTATATGAGATTCATATACTTACCCATTAACATGATATATCAAGAGTATAATTATAATATTATATTAAATTCTTAATTTTATATTATTCTTTAATGGGTCTTACAATTCAAAAGACACCAAACTAGAAATGGTTTGATGTTACAATCTTTTTTTATTGGGATTGTTTATTTTTACGATTATGATGATGAAATATTATAATCCATATATTAATAAACTCGTTAATTTTATTAACCTATGGGTATTTCATTAGAATAAATTTTTTCCCATTATCTTCCTCTATTAATATACTCAAGAGTTTATATTAATTTTTTATGATAAATAATATTTATTTATTTCTTCAGTCAAATACTATTTGTTCTTCAAAAAACATTTTTCCTAAAAATGTTTTCAAAAAAATAATTACATTATCCAAATGGTTTAATAATGGCTGTATATAACCATTATTTACTATTATAATTATTTTAAAAAATAAATAAATATGTAGATTTATAAGAAAAACAATTCCTTTTTGACATTTACTATAAATGTGAAAAGAATATTTATTTTAATATTTATAGTATGAATTTTATTTTTCTCTATCATTACCAACACAATATTTTAATTTTTTATTGATAAGTATCGAAGTTTATTTTCAATGAATAGCATATATAAATTATTTTTTAAAATTTTTAGTGATCTTTAGAATGAAAAGGATATTTACCTCAAGAAATGTTTTAAATTATTTTTCAATATCCCTTTAAAAGTTTGAATTTTTTTCAAAGATAATTATTTATGAAATGTTTTGAAAAAATTTATAATTGAATTTTTTATTTTCAATTAAAAATGTTCTGAAAAAAATAGGGTAAGAAGACTATTTTACTCAAGAAATGTTCAATGTGTTCTCAAAAATTCATTTTCCCTCTATGATGTCATCATTTGATGTTTTTTATGATTTACTATGGGTAATATCCAATAATACCATTCTTATTATTTATTTTAATGATTTATTATTATTATTACAAGATGTCTATGAAACTTATTTCTCTGACAAGGGTTACCCTATAATAAAATTATTATGAAACTCGTATCTTTTTTCATAGGTAATGTTTTGATGAAATTATGAAATGTTTATGAAATGTGCTTCTTTTTCATAGGATATGTTATGATGAAATATTATCAAACACATTTCTTTTCATGGGTTCTAATATGATTATTTTTTATGATCTTATGTAATACATATATATTAATTTCATAATTCAATGCTGGTTATGTTATAACCAAGGATGGTGATTACATTATAACCATGGTCGGTAGTTATGTTATAACCATAGATGGTGGTTAAATTATAACAATTATAGGATGGATCTATATATCCATCCAATTCATTAAGAAATGATTAATGTTATACAATCACAGAGGGTATAGAGGAGGTAATCTAAAGCCAAAAAGAGGGTACATGTTAGGTTATCCCAAGCCTGAAAAGGGTACATGGGAGGTTATCCCAAGCCCAAAATAGGGTACAAGGGCGGTTATCTCAAGATCGAAGTTTGTACAAGAGTGGTTATCCCAATCCTAACATGTTATGAATGTCATATTGGGTTTTCATGACATTATATTTTCTTTTCATATGTGTATTCCAAAAGTATATTTATTATACCAATGTTATGTTCTCCTGGATTTTGATCCTCGATTCCATTTTCATCTATATATATTTAACATCCAATATTTTTACCAAGACTGAATTTTATAATCTATGATATGTAGGGTATGTTTTTCAAATGTCATTCTAATGTTCTCATACCCTTATTCTCTTTATATGTTCATATCTCCCTTTTTTATTTTTACTAAGAAAAACGGCGCACACAATATTATATTTCCTTTCACCATGATGAAAATTATTGTCTATGATATTCATAAAAAGGGAGATAGTTATAAATAACTCAGTGATTCATGATATATCTCACTTATGAAAAACAACTTATGTGTGAGAGTTTTGAAAAACACTAGAACTAAATGATTACAACATGGATAATTATGTTATATAATAAATATTCATCTATTAATGAGTAATATTTTTTCTATTAGAATCTTGGGTCTTTATAGTTGGGATTAGATCAATGTATAGTTAAACCTTGTGAAACTATGATTAGAAAACATTTGTGAGATCCTAGGGATATTTCTATGAATTTTTCTAGGGATATTTCTTAGGATAATTCTAATTAGATTAAATGTATAAGAAATGTCAATGAATTTTGGTGAAGGATATAGAGAGTGGTTTCCATGAAATTACCTCTAATTATGGATATACAAGTGGATTTGGCTCTATCTCGAAACAACCAGAGGATAACAACTCCAAAACTTTTACATTGAGTTGGACATGATCGTCAAATGGTTAATGACAATGGGTCTTTCTACACACCAAGATTGAATCTCCCAAGGGTTATTCTTTTGAAATAAAAAAATTCATTACAAACCATCATAATGGATTTAGATAATGACTGTGAATAACCTAGGTTAATCCTCATGTCAAATTGACTGAAAATAATGTGTCGGGATTTAGACATAATATAAGTGATTTATCCTGATTATGTTGTTTCCCACTATTTTTCTCACTGCTCACCCTATGATTTTTTGTTTTATTCAAATGTAGGAAATATAAAGAATTAGATCAATGTTGAATGTGGCAGAAAATGTATTGGTGTGCTACGAAATTGGGTGATGACAAAAGTGATGGATATTATGATTATTCGTAATCGGTTATCATGATATATTATTAAAAACGTACATCATAACCAACTCTCAGACTCACTAAAGAAGAGTATGATAATGATCATTGAGTATTTTTGTTAGAAGACCATATAGGAATGATGATTTAGATTCCTATATGTCCTTAATGTGGGTAGATTCATTCTAGGGAATCACTCAAATGAGTGAGAAGATGTTTTATGTTTGAAGTGGAAGGATACAATGTATGTTATTTACAAGGAAAAAGTAAATGATATGTTAATTCAGTGGATTAGAATAATGGTCTCCCTATGGAAATATAAATTATTTAAAGTTATAAATTTGGAATGTAAGGGAATTATAAAAATTAGTGTAAAGGGGGTAAAACTCAAGAATAGGACCATAAATGTTATATAAGTAATGATTTTGTTGTAGATGATGAAGATACTATAAATGACATATAAATAGAAGGAGGTATTAAGGAATAATACTATGAATACTAGTTAATGTTTTAATAATGAAATATAATAATTTAAGAGGTTATGTATTGGAATTCAAAAATTATATAACATATAAAGATTGTTCAGTATAAGTTATTTTTTATGGATTTTCAATAAAATGTTGAATGGTGCTACGGACCTAGAAAAATGATTTAGTAGAAATGTTATATGTCCAGGAAAACATATGATTAAGGGTAATATAACCCTCAATATGTTCATGGTATTGATATAATGATGTTCGGATAAATAAATAATTTTTACGAATAATGTAAATTGGATATTACTGATTCCTTGGAACTAATTAATGATTTATTGACAAAGTGGCTGATTCTATCATCAATATATTCTAATTTTTTTTGGATTTATAGAATATAACCAATGAACGGAATTTTATTTAATTAATAACAAATAGTGTGTGTTTTCAATACTGTTTTATGGTAAGTTAGGTTATTACCGTATATCATGAAAATACACGATGAAGATATTAACATGTTTGGTATGTGATAATTTATAGGCAATTCGTGTTGTTTGGGGATTAATGATAAGTTCATTTTTAAAATTTAGTGACCTTATTTATAATGATTTGGATTTTAATATTTTTGATGGGTTATAAAGTGAAGCATTATTGACATGTTTTAGCTAGAACATTGGATGAGATTTTAGTGATTAACGGAATACTTTAGTATATAATGATTTATGCATATTGGATAACCAATTATAATTTTTTTAGTTTTATAAATAGAAATATAATTAATTACTTGTCATTTTATTATAGATATTTTGATCTCTTATTGTTTCTAGCATAATAAATTCATCTCCAATTGTTAGATTAAGAGATGATGTAGAAATTGATCAATGAATAACAAAAATATCAAATTGTTATTATGAAATATAGGAATGAAAAAAACTAGGTATATAACTCCATATGATATTATGAACCACTTCCAAAATATTTTGCTATACTAATGGTTATAAAATATTGGTTTAGGCTAGATAACCATTGGTATAGCCTCTACAAACATTTCTCCCAACTATTGGATAATTGGCTATTAGGAAAGGCCTATAGCAATAGTTTTTAGTGAACTATTTGTAAAAGGTTAATTGAATTTTATTTTACTGGTGGCTAAGAAAAAAAAATTGTTTAGGTTTGTAACAAGATTTTTATAACCCTTTGTATAGACCCCCAACCTCTCAAATTCCCTAAGCGATAGAACCCCCACCCTACCCAAACAACCATGAAAATCCATAATAGCACCCCACCTAATTCAATTTCCTAAAAATAAAAAACACCAACAAATAGAAAAAAATTATAACAAATGAAACCAATAAATTTATTCAACTTTTGCTTACAAACATTCAAAAAATCACATATATTTATTCATAACTAATAATCAAACATCAAATGTCAAAAAAATTAGTCAATATGAAAAGGATCAATATGTCCTTTACCACTAGCATCATCATCACTACATTTCTCATTTTCATCCTCCCATCAACCTCACCTTCATCCTCACTACCATCCTCACTACCATCCTCATTAAATTCCTTATGATTATCATCATCCCCATCATCCTAAATATCTTTCCCACCATTAACTTTTCCATAACTAGGAATGTGATCATCCCGACCATGACTAAGACCACTTATTGGGGATGTATATAATTTATAAATCATAGATATATATGCATCATCAGAATAAGTGGTATCTAGTTTAATTAATTGAAACAATACTTCCATAAAATTCATAAATTCATCGTTGTCCCTTGGATTCCATTCATACTCATATATGGCCATTTTTCGGGGCTCTTTTGCTTTGAATTAAGCCAGTTATGCATGATCAATAGATTTTTCTAAATCATTGCAACTAGAAATGGAACCTAAAGTGGTCCAATATCTAGTTGGGACAGTACTCTTCCCTATTAAACAATATACACTTCCATGGTGTGCATCTCCCAAAACATGATGTAAGTGATCATTTGGCACAATTTTCTCATCTTCTTACCCATCAAGGGAATCCAAATCACACTATTACAAATATAAATTGAAATTTTTGTTACAAAATAGATATTAAATTTCTAAAACAATAATGTTAATCATATGATTTTCAATTGAGTTAATTCTTTTACTACAGTTCGATCTTTCTTCTTTCTTCTTGAGAAAAACATTTTTCTCAAAGACCATGTCCTTAAATATTCATAACCTTTCTATGAAATAAAATTTAATATAGAAACCCATAATTTAAAATAGGTGATTAATAATTAATTTTATAACTCAAAATCAAACATATATACTTGATAATGCAATATGATTTTTTTATATTTATTGATTAGATTGTTTACTATGATATGATTTGGTTAAGAAAGGAAATATCATGTACTATATTTGTAGAATTGAGAAAATGATTAAATAATGACATGATAAATTAAGTTAATGTATAATTTAAGGATTAATGTTTGTATATAATATTTTCATAAATATAAGGGCACTATAATGATTAAATAATGGAAATGTAATGTATTTATTGAATAGAAAACTAATCTTGATTAAATTCATATGTAATATGGTAAAATGGAAAGGTAAAATATATGTTATATGGGTTCATATTTTCTGTCCTATTTTTAAATGATTTAATGTGATAGGATTTAAAATAGGTAAGACAAGGTAAATTTTTAATTTATGGATATTGATGATAATATATAGCCATTATTGGGTATTGTTTTTTGTAAAAATGATATATGAATTTATATTATTTATAGTTTATTGGGTTAAATAATTTTAATATATAGTTAGAATGAGAGTATTCAAGGACATATTGATTTTTATATATCTTGTTCCTATTCAATTTTATATGTTTTCATTTTATTTATTTCTTTTTAATTAAATTTATTTATATATTTTTTAAATAAATTCATTTTGGTTAAATTATATTATTTGTATATATGGGACATACATTATTTTAAGAAGTTTTGCTCTTAAATTAGTTTTCTTAATTATAGATTAGATTTTTTTAATTCACCTATATTTTATTTAATTTTTATTTAAATCTGATTTCTTATTTTCATCCATCATATGATTTTATTTGGTATATATCTCCTTTTATTAATTTATTTAAATAAGATTTTATTTTATTTATTTCATTTTAATTAAATAAACATTTAATTTATTTAATTTATTTTATTTTATTTCTTATTCAATTATTTTGGATCATGTTTAGACTATTACATTTATGTAGTTTCTTTTCATGTTGGTTTCATATCCAGTTAGGTTAGTTTATTTTCATCATATTCCAATCATTTAAATTTTGTATTATTAAATTTTTTTCACTATTTATTTGTTTATACTTTGGATTGGTTGGTTCATGATGTAATGATTTAGTTTTAATCCTTCCTTATTGGTTTTCTTAGTTTCAATTTCATTCAGTTATGGTTGATTTAGGTCATGTAAAGTCATTTATATTTAGTTTTTTATAATAAATCCTATAATAGTTATATTTTATTTTCATTATTTAATATTTAAAATATTTTATGTTTAGTTAGTTTTAATTTTTATTGAAGGATTCTATTTGGTGGAAAAATTTGGGTTGGTTTTTCTAGGCCTA
Organism: Viscum album; assembly: GCA_963277665.1. Taxonomy (NCBI): domain Eukaryota; kingdom Viridiplantae; phylum Streptophyta; class Magnoliopsida; order Santalales; family Viscaceae; genus Viscum; species Viscum album. Next base: position 1,907,667,887 of record OY728137.1, read on the forward strand.
ACCAGTTTTATTCGATACAGTTAAATTCTATTTTAGTTGAATATTTTCAGTTTTCGGATTTTGGTTTTGTTTGTTTCTGGTCAAATTGTTTCAGATTAGTTTATATTTATTGGTTTATATTTGATTCAATTTATATTTTTCACTATATGTTTTGTTTATTTTATAGTGTTTTTTTAATTTTGGTTTATTTTGTTATATTTGATTATAATAAGTCTTGGGTACATTTAAACCAGTTTCGTTTTTGAATGTTTACATCTATTGGATTTTGATTTTGTAGATTTAGTGTGGTTTAGTTTCATTTGGTTCAATAGGGTTCATATCATTTTCATTAAATAGGGGTTGGATTTTTTTTGGTTTGGGTTAGTTTCTATCTTTTAGATTTGATTACATTCTATTCAATTCAAACCAGTGTAAAATGTATTGTTATTATAATATTTTTTGACATTTATTCAACAATTTAAAAAGATCAACATTGCAAATAAAAAATTTTAATATCTATCAAAGTAAGTGTATAAAATATTATATGTGTAAATTTATGTAAAATTCACCACATATATTGTATTCAATTTAATGAAAAATTATAAGCCAATACTAGAAAATGTTCTCCATAAAGAAATAAATGATTAAAAAGGAAGATGGTAATGAAAGAATTTCAATAGTATTTATGAGAAAATAATATGGAAGTAAATACTCTATTAATGTGTTTCCATGACTAACTTAGTGGATTATAAATATAATTATATAAATATGGACATCAAGAAATTTCATAAAGTGTATTTTAAAAATATTCTAAATCCAAAATTGAATAAAAAATCATATAGTGATAATAAAGAGAAGCATGAACATATCCTCATAAATTTCCTTATATTAATGTTTTTTTATGTTAATTCCAAAGGGGGATACATATACATCATAAATAATTTAAGTATTGAAATTTATTATAGTGATAGAAGATAATGATCATAAATCAAAAGGTTTAATTGAAGAGGTAATGTATAAACTTGATGAATCAATTATTTTAATTCAAATAGAAAATAATCTGAGGTAAAGGGAGATAATTTAACGGAGGAATATAAGAACAACAGATAGAAAAAAAATAAGTATATTTATGCGTTAGGAACCTATATATTTATGAGAAAATCATCTCATATATGTTCCATTGCCACCCTCCTCAATAGTGAGTGGTAGAGATGGGAGTTGGATTCAACCCACCATGGTAAAGTCTGAGGGGTGTTTTATGAATTATTTTATCTTCCATAGTGGTGGACGTAACCATATATTACTGTATTTTCTTTGATCAACAACCATTCAAAACTAATAAATTTATATTATTTAAAATTGAAGAAATTTTATACCTATAATTTATTTGAATAGAAAAGTTATAAACAACTGTCATCGATGTCTTCCCCAATGAGTTGAGGTATTTTATAGCATCATTATTTTTTTATTTCTGCCCAAAGATTCCTGAAAATTAATTTTCAGTAATAAAAATATAAGTATTATAAAAAATCACAGTAATTTTCATTCAAAAACCTCAAATTTGATTAATACCATGACCTTGATACTCTTCCAATAAGAAATCATTCCTTAATAATAATCTAATCTACACTAATCCATGATATATGTGGACTATAAATATGTACCAACTCTAGAATGTTATCTAATATAAAACTCTTTGTCATATTCTCTCCATAGCCCAACTAATTCCATGAGGCATTCTATCCTTACAACCTCACCATCAACAAAATTATAACGAAGATAACACGAAAATATTATTTCATATAAAAATATAATAATTATATAACACTAATTCCAATGAATTTTAATAACCATATATTCTCTCAAGAATTATTATTTACTTCATTTGGATGGTGTCTCTATGAGAGAGGCCGGATGAAAATGATGTCAGATTATTTGGAATGCATTTCTATATTCTTCTTTATTCTAACCTGGTTTTTCTAAATATTTATTTTCCTTCTTATACTCAACCACCAGATATTTGTTGGAAGATGCACAACAAACCCCTAAATTTACACCCACACCTCCTAGTAGAAGATAAATCTATGAAATAAAAAAACAAATATTATATCAATAAATCTTATAATGAAAACTAAATATGGTCAAAAAAATTTACTAGGTTTTTATAAATATATCTGATGTGGTCTGATTACTTGGTTATGCTGGATCACAAGGCTCTAAATTAATGTAAAACTATATATAAGAAGTGGTACCCAATGACTATTCTAGAGGCCCATAATTTGTCAGAGTATAATTATAAGGATCATGTTCATAGAATCTCTGGGATAAAGAATTAGAAAGAAATGAAAATAGCATAGGCATATGTGGAAATGTATAATATGTATGGGGAGTATGATCCATAATCAGATAAAGGAAATATTGGTTGGGGGATCATATTCAAATGGTGGAAAAAAATATACATCCTACATATCATTGGTGTCTCTAATGACACTTTGGGATAAGAAGGTATACTAGATGGTATTTTAGAAGAAGGGACTAGGTGTGATCAGGTACTCAGAGTGGTTCATGAAGCTTTAATTATAAAGCCCCAACCATAAACATTACATAATGATTAATTAAGTTAATAGTTCACATTGAATATATTTTCAGGTTTAGAGATTTAGAGAATTTGGTCATAACATATACAAAACAACATGAATATTACAGGTGGACAAATATACTCACTATCCTTTTTTTCATAAAAAAATTTAAAAAAAACAAACTTGTCTGGTTCCATTCTTTAGATAGGATGACTATTCTATGACCCCATCCTTGACCCTATTCTTATTTAAGTCCTTTGAAAAACATTTCAAAACATGGTATTAGCATGAAAATCTCAGTAAGGGATACATAAATAATGAAAACTGTTAGTTTTTCAAAACAACATGTAAACCGTGATTAAATTATCATAAGGTAATACTTTTCTACTTAAATAAGTAGCAAAAATTATTTGCTAAATATAATCTCATTTATATTCCTTTTTTTAACGAAAATAATACCATAAATCGCATTGAAAACAATATATATCATATAAAGGTAACTTTGGACATGAACATATGTAAATGGAATAATCATAAGGTCAATTCCACACATATCACTAAATGGAACAACCATACCACCGAATTACATACCCAATGATTTGGAGGTTATAACATAACCACTAATCCATGGTTTATCATGGAACCACCAATCATTTTGTTTATCACGTAACCAGCCTTCATTTTTATCACGGAAACACCCGTCAAATGTCCAAGTACCATTACATAATCTTAACACAAAAAATATTTCAAATATCAACATTTCAATAATAAAATTTAATATTAGTCACACGATATCATATCAATATATTCAAATAATCAATACATTTCCAAAACCATTTTCAATACCAAATTTCCCAAATATGGAATAATGGATTTCTTTCCTTTTAAAAACATTAAGGCTTATAGAAGAACCCAAATAATTACTATAGTGGTGGACATTTCATTTGTGTCGCAAATGTTAAAAAAATTTATTTTATCATTTAGTAAAACGCTTCATAGAAACAATATTCCATTTGAATGACATTAAATTTCAATGGGTTTTATTATACACCATATAAAATAAGAAGGTATATATTTTCTAAATATTCCTCAATAAAAGTGGATTGAGATGAATTCCCTTACCTCGTGCCTGACATGACTCATTCGTTCATTAATTTCCTGAATAACAAACTAATGTTATTTTCTAATTTTTTCAGAAATTTTTTAAATTATATTATTTTTTTATATCACATAATATCATGTTATAAAAATTATATAATTATGTATGTTAATATGGCTTGTCTTATCGATATTGGGTACTTGAGTCGAAAATGATCTTGTTATAATTATAATTTGTTCATGTGGTCAAGATTACATTAACTTCAGAATATTATTCACATATATATCAAATATATACACTATATATGTATTTATAATAATCCATAACATTTAGAGATATAAAATGAAATTCATTGTTCATGGAGATGGTAAGTCGTACGTATGCATGAACTCTATTTTCCTTTCAAATTTATATTTAATGGAATGAAACCATAATGATACATAGGTATAATATAATTTTAGAATAATTTCATATTTTATATATGTTATATATGTTCATTAACTACATACTTTATACATTCCATGTATGGTATGAAAGAGTCATTTCACTTTGAGGGATCGGTAGTCTGCGCTTCCTCAAATGAAATTACTATGTTTACACATCATGAAATTCATAAAAGTATATTTTAAATAAAAATTACAGAATAATAATGAAAATATAAAAATAATATATATCATATAAATAAATTTCCATCATAATGGCCATAATGAGAGGCTGTAGGAGATTATTTATAAATCATCGATTCGTGAGGCAGTAGTTCGTAGACGACAGAAATAATATGTTCTAAATCCATTAGGTGGATTTTTGTGAAAGTATAGTTTGAATAATTATCATAACTACATCCAAATATATTTCGTAATTTATTTAGTAAAAGAATAAGAATACACTAGTTAGTGATGAAGTATAATATTGGAAAGGAACATTGGAGAAGACGCTACCTCATAAAATGGGTAACTCCCCTTGATTTGAGCCGAAATGCTTTCTTGAATTTCCTTACACTACTGAAAAAACAGCCTATACCCATGGTTCAAAACCGTGTGTATAGCCCCCAAAACCGTGGGATGGAACATCATCGGTATAGGTCCCCACCCTATACCAAGGTTTTCCAAAACCTTTGGTATAGGCGTTCGGCAACCGTGTCAACAAAACATATCCAATTTCAACGGTGTCAAAGGATTTTAACCATGGTTTCAAAACCATGGGTATAGGTCCTAAAATAATGCCGCCGGCGGGTTTCGAACCGCAACCTATCCAATGCAAACGAAGCACCTCACCACTACCCCAACACCGCTTTTATGTATATATATTTATATTTAGTTAAATGTAGTTATATAAACCATTGGTATTGAGGGAAGAACTGTGGGTATAAGACTCCCTCCAAAAAAATTCCTTCCCACGGGAAAAAAATTTCCCACACACACACGTGAAATCTATACCCACGGTTTTTCATAACCATGGGCATAGGTATTTTATCCCAGACCTATCCCCAGGGTTTTCCCCAAAACCGTGGGGATAGGTACCCTTATACCCACGTTTTTGGAAAACCGTTGGTATAGGTGAATATTCAGTACCTATCCCCACGGTTCTGGAAAACCATGGAGATAGACCCCCCATATACCCATGGTTTTTAGAAACCCTGGGTATAGGTCTTGAAGATTTACTTATGCCCACGGTTTTCAAAAACTGTGGGTATAGGGGTACCTATCTCCACGGTTTTGGGGAAAACTGTGGGGATAGGTTTATTTTCCAGTATTGTTCTTCTTATGTTAAGGATTATATGAGTATGAGAGGGATGTTCGGAGATTATTGTATCATATTTTCGATGATTCATGGGGCTTGAGAGGTGTGAGTAAGGAGTTAGAGGTGGTGGCCTTTTATAAGAGGGAGAAGGGGTACTTTCGGAATGTCTTGAAAGATTATTTTATTATAAACTAAATATCGATTTTCATAAGTTCCAAAACATGTTAAATTTATGGATAACATGAGGATTATTCGAAATCTTCTCAACCAATAGGTTTTAGAAAACTACTGGTTTTAAATTTAACCTTATTATTTATCATTAACTCATAGTTAACTAATTTAACTATTACCATATCTTCTTGTATATTCATATTATATAGTTAATATAGTTACCATAAAATGATGATAGAACCTACTCTGGTTCATTATTGACATGTCCAAAATTATCTACGTAATTTGGAAGAATCATATATTTTTGTACTATTATATCATTTAATAAAATAGTTTTTGTTTTAAATACTCATTTATGTCATTTTTTATACTATTCATATAACGACTTTTGAAAACCCCATAAAAACTTGATTATTTTAAAAAAACATAAAAAAAATTAAAATATAACAAGTTATGATCTTCCCTAAAATTCATGTCTGGAAAAAAAATTTCAAAATAAATTTATTTAATATTTATATTCTCATTTATTTAAAACAATCATTAATTGGGTAATCAATATTTCATCATTGTGTCATTAATATATTTTTTTATATTACTTATAAAAGATATAAATAAAATACCATGACGTAGAAATTTTTTTATATTTCTAATGACAATTTATAGTCCAAAAGATATATTATATAACCCCATATATATTTTTTTACTAAAAGATACATGTTTATGTTATATTTTCCGTAACATTAAATTAAAAGTAATTAAATGTCATTTTCACACACAAGTGGATCCATGGGGTCCTAAAATCAACCCACGGAGGCCCATGGATAGACCTATTTCATTCAATAGAGTTATTACATATTTTAGGGTAATTTAATATTATTATAATTTTAATTTTCACCCATATTTACCATAATTACCCATTAATTGTGGTAAATAAATTTTTTACTAGAGTTAATATTCATAATGTATAAAAATAAAAAAATACCTATTTACACAATTTGGAACTCTTGATTCCTAATATTGAATCCATTTTTCTAAATCAAAAACAAATTAGTTATTGAAATTATTATATAATCAATTCTCCTTGAAAACCCAAAAAGTGTGTTTTTATGAAGTAAAAAACTTCTAAAATATTGACATGAGTTTATGTCAAATTTCATAGTGAAATTACTTTTAGTGACCAAAATTGGAATAAATGATAAAAACATAATCCAATTACACTTTCAAACCAATTAAAAGTACAATATATCTACATAATTTAATTATATTGAAATATAGTTTTGAATTAAACTTACGTATTTTTTCTATTCATTAAAAATGAACTTCAGCATAAAAATACCAAAATTTAATCCGAAGAAAATTTGGATGTTTTTAATTTAAATAATAATTTTATTCTGTAAAATAAAACATATAAAGGTGTCAAAAAATATTTTTAAAACGTTTATACATATAATGGATGTAAAACTACAATTTTAGTAAAATAGATCTTTTATCGGGAAAAAAGTATTTATTTTTATATATTATCAAGAAAAAATATAAGATGAATTGAAAATATTACATTGAATATATATCATATATATTTAATTATATATAATTCCATAATAAATATGGTGACCAATGAATCATAATTTAAACATGTTTAAACTATATATCAAATTTTTGTTGATACTATCCATTAACTACATTCCAGCATCTAGGAATTATCTACTATTTAAAATAATAATAATAATATTGTATTATTTTTTAGTATAACTCAATGTGGTGTCGAATGTAAACTTCCAGAGAAGCCTGTTGTTGCGTGCCGAGTATGCTATAAAAAATAATCCACTTTAACTTAAAGATGATATATTATTAATAAGTATTAAAAAAATCAAAAAGTATTTTTATATAAATACCTATGTCATTACATCCTTCCTCTCTTTTGGGAATTTCATCCTCGCAATTTTAAAATTGGGCTAAAAATCTTCATTGAGAGTCCCACATTATAAAATGAGTCAATAAAACTATCACCTTAAAATATATAAAGAGAACAATAAAGGTATCCCGAGATAACACATACTAGGATTCCATGAAAACATGGATATGGAAGATAAAACTATCCATGAAGATCAAATGGAGTGTGATGGAAAACATGATTATGAGAAAGTTAAACACAAGATTGCGATAGGTTAAATTGTGTTTGATTCCCCACTAGGAAAGGTAAATGGATACCGTTTTTTTTTGTTTTAAGTTCTCTTCCATAAATATAGAGAATTTATTTATGATATTGACTAAGAACATAAGGAAATATACTTACTTTTCATGTAGAGTTTCATCCTCTAATAAGTTTACACCAAAAAATCATCTTTTCTCCAAATAATGAGTATTCAAGAAGACTTGGTCACACCTGATGTGCTAGAATCATATTATAGAGAATAACATGATCCAAAAAATATGAACCATATATTTCCCCTATATTTTTTCATTAATCCAAACCAAAATGGTTAGTACAAGATCACATAATCCCCAAAAGGTTAGTCTTTTCTAAAAATAAATACTACTCATAATCTCCAAAATTGAACAAACAATACCCAAATCTCAAAAAATACCATTAAATACACACATTTCCTTAAAATTATTCAAAATAATCCAATCTATGTTTGAAACCCAAAATTTAGAAGGAAATGATCACATAGTCTTCCACAAATATCTTAACAGTTATCTCTAAAAAACATTAGCTTCTCTTAAAGTCCAGTATTGAGAAGTATATAACCTAATAAAATATTCTCTATGATAGGTTAATAATTTCCATAAATAACCCAAATTTATATATGTCCACAATAAAAACATAGATTCTTCCAAAATAAAATTCCACCATTACTCCTAAATTGAAATCCCAAAGTATTCTAATTTCCTTACACATATAGTGTTCCCAAAAGAGAAAACGTTTTCCAAAATAACCTTTATTACTAAATCACCAAATCCTTTTCTTATACTAAGGATATATATTTTATAAAACATAAGATCCTAAATAAACTGATTCCTCATCAATAAAATTATTTAACAAAAAATAATAATTCCTACTGGTCAGGGACTTCACATAGGCCAGTGGTAGGTGATGCCCCCTTATCGTACTTCAGATGTGGGTTCGATTCCCATTTCTTTTCCAGACGATAATGGTTTTCACCCATCATATGGGTTGTCCATTTTCTAAAACAATTTCATTATTATAATATTCTTAAGAATAAGATAATCTTCTTAAAAAACCATTACTTATTTTATCCCCAAAGGTTATCTAATACCATTCATTTTGCATCCCAAAATGTAATAACCATATATCACCTCAAAAACAAATAATCACATAAACCCATAAGTCTATCCATGATTTCAACACAAGAAAAGATAATTATATCTTTAAAGAAATTTTCACATCTCAACCTTTATGGTTACACAAACTAGAAAAGGTCTTCCAATGTAATCCTATTATCAAAAGAGCTATAATACATTTAAGAATTTCATCATCCTAAAATCTACCATAACTCTTGAATCCCTTGTATGTAGACTTATTACTCACTAAAAATTCTTCATGGTCAATTATCCATTCATTTCAAAAATTGTCTATAATACTTATTTCCTAAAAAAATGAATCATATCCTTCGATTTAATAATGTCAAAACATCAACTAAGAAATAATGCATACGTTTCATTAGTCATTGTTTGTTTCCTCTGCCTCAATTGGAATGGAATTAAGTATTGGTAAACAAATATTTTTACGGTCCTTCTTATCCCATTCCTAAAACTTCTTCATAGGATGTCTATTTTTACAATGACCATGCACACCACATTTAAAATGTTCAATTGATCCCTCGGAATAAACTTATTTCCATTTCCTGGAGTCAACTTGATTTTTGCTTTTTCCATAGAAGGTTCTTGATTTGTGACCTTCATTACCACATATATAGAATCTTCTCATCCCGTTGAATCATTTTCCTAGGTGTTTCATTCCATATCTTTGACACATAGTTTATTGAATATACTTACCTTTAGGATTATTCCTTGAACATCCATAGGGATTTGATTCTTAGATATATGGTGCCTTATAAAAATCACCAAGATTCAAGTGGTCAATCATCACACTAGATAGTTGGTTGAGAATAACCAAAAGAGTTCTAATTGGATAACCCATTAAATTCAATTGGTTATTCAAAAAACCATCATAGTTTTCTTCAAATCCATTATTACTTTGGTACCTACTAGATATAGTCATTTACTAAAAACAAAAAGATAAATGTGAGTATATCAGTACATTCATCAAATAATATCGAATAAGTAGGGTAAATACTAAGATATAATTATTCATGTTATCTTAAAATATTTTAAATTATCTAAAATAACTATGAATCATTCTAATATTCTAACCATTATGGTTATGTCACTTATGCTTAAATAACACCCTAACCTATAAAGTTATCTAAATTGGTCTCTGATACAAACTGTAATGACCCATCCTTAAACATTATATAATCGTGAATTAGGTTAATAATTCAAATTTTGGATATTTTCAGGTTTATATTTTTAGAGAAATAGGTCATAAGTTATATATAACAACTTGAATATTACATATAGACACATCTATTCACTATACATTTTTTTATAAAACAAAAACTATTTAAAAAAATAAACATGTATACTTATATGTTTTAGACAACATGGATTTTATTTGACCCATATTTGACCCATTTAATCTTTAAGTCTTGTGAATTATTTTTTCAAAACATGGGATGAGAATAAAAAGATCAGTAAGGGATACATGGAGGATGAAAACTGTTTTTTTTTTCAAAAAAAACATGTAAACCATGAATACATTATCATAAATTAATATGTTTCACCTTAAAGAAGTAATAAAAAAACTTTACTGAATATAATCTCATTGATTACCCTTTTGAATCCAAAACATTTCCATAAATTCCATATGAAATAATGTATAGTATATAAAGGTAACATGGGACATAAACATAATAAAATTGAAAAACTATAAGGTTGACATCCACACATATCACTAAATAGAATAGCCATATGGCCGACTTCCATACCTAATGCATTGTAGGTTATAAAATTACCACCCTTCCTTAGTTTATTATGGATCCACCCATCATTTGGTTAATAATGTAACCACCCATCATTGGATTATCACAAAACCACCCATAAAATTCCCATGTACCATTACATAATCATAACACATAAAATATTTCGAATATAAAATTTTTTGTAATAACATTTAATTTTCAATCACAATATATCATTTCATGATATTGAAATACTCAATCCATATAAAAAACCATTTTCAATACCAAAACACCCAAAACGGTAACAAGTCATTTCTTTTAATTTTAAAACATTAAGGCTAATAGGGGAAGCCAAATAACGATTATGGTGGTGGAGAAGCCATTGCACCACATACATTAAAAACATTCCTATTGTTGTTTAGTAAAACAATTCATAGAAAAATATTACCTTTGAAAGGATGTAAAAGTCAAAGTGTTTTCTTATACACTATATAAAATAAGGTGGTATATATTATCATAATATGCCTCAATGACTAGAGATTGTGACAAAGCCCCTAACTGTGTGTCCGACTTGAATTATAATTTTTTAATTTACTGATTATTAAACTTATGCTAATATATACTTACTTTATAACATTTTTCAAGTATATTAATCTTTTTATATCACTTATTACAACATTATAAAAATTACAGAATTAATTATGTTAATATCAATTGTTTAGTCAATATTGTGTACTTGAGTCGAAAATGATCCTGTTATATTTAAATTTTTTCCATGTCATCAAAATAAAATTATATCCATTATATATGTATTTATAATATTCCATAAAATTTGGAGATTATAAATTAAAGTCATTGTTCATGGAGACGGTAAGCCATACGTACGCATGAATGTTATTTTCATTTCTATTTCATATTTAATGGAATGAAAACTTAATGATACATAGGTATATTATATTTCTAGTATAATATCATATTTTATATTCATTACATAATTTAATTAACTCCACCCTTTATACATTCTATGTATGGCATGAATGAGTCATATCCCTTTGAGGCGGTGGTAGTCCGCACTTCCTCAAATGAAATTATCATATTTAAACATCATGAAAAGAATAAAGGTATATTGTAAATAAAAATAACCTAATGAAAAATAAAATATAACAATAATATATATCATATTAATATATTTCCATCAAAATTTCCACCATGATGGATAGTAGCAGATAATTGAACAATTATCATTTCATGAGGCAGTAGTTCTCCGTCGATAGAAAGAGTATGTTCTAAATACATTATATAGACGTGTGTGTTACATTAGTTTGAATACATCTCATAAAATCATCATAGTATATTGAATATACTTTTTATTATTATGATATAAATTAATACGAATATAATAGAGAGTAAAAAAGTAGAATATTAGAATGGAACTTTAGAGAATATGTTACTTATTAAAACAGGTAACTTCCTTTAATTGGAGCCGAAATGCTTTCGTGAATTGCCTTCTTCCAAGGTACGGCCTCTAAGAGGAATATAGAGATGTTGGGTACTTATTTGGCATATTTTGGATGAGCCAATGTGAATGAGAGGTATGAGTAAGGGTTTATAAGTGGCGGCCTTTTATAAATGGAGGAGAGGTACTTTAGGAATGTCTTGAATGATAATTTTTTTACAAACTGAAAATCAATTTTAAAATTGTCATAAACTCATTTAATTTGAATATAACATGAGTATTGTTTGAAATACTCTAAAATAATAGGATTTATACATATTTAGTTTTCAAATTTAACATTATCATTTATCTTTAACCCTTTGTTAAATAATTTAATTGTTACCATGTCTTCTTTTATATTCATAATACGTGGTTAATATAGTAACCATAAAATTCCAATAGAACCTCAAGTGGTTCATTAATGACCTGCAAAATATATGTCAATGTTTATACTATTCATATCATGACTTTTGAGAAATCCATAAAAACATGATTATTTCATAAACAATTCAAAAATTTAAATATAATATGATATAATCATCCCTAAAATTTGATGATGGAATAAAATGCTTCAAAATAAATGTATTTTAATATTTATAATCTCATTTATTTAAATCTTTCATTATTAAGGTAATCACTATGTAATCATTGTGTCATAAATTTATTTTTTTATTTTATGTCTAACAATTATAAATAAAATAGCATGATGTAGGAAATATTTTTATATTTATAACAATTTTTTACTATCTAACAAATATCTTATATAACTCTATATAATATTGTTTTTCTAAAAAATACATGTTCGAGATATATTTTCCTTAGCATTAAATTAAAAGTAATTAAATGTCATTTTCACAAACTAGTGCCTCCATGGGGTTCCAAAATTGACCCAAGGATGAAAATGGTCATTCATATTTCATCCAACAATTTTAGTACATGTGTTAGTTTAATTTAATATTATTATAATATTATTTTTTACCCTTATTTACCAGATTTACCCTTTAACCTTTGTAAATAAAATATTTTCTAATGTTACTATTCATAATGTCTAAAAATAAATGTTACCTATTTACAAAATTTAGAACTCCTAATTCAATATACGGGATAAGTTTTTACAAATTCAAAACCCAAATGTTTCTGAAATTAATTTTAAATTAATTCCCATTGTCAAAACCAAAAAGCATGCTTTTGAGAAGTAAAAAATACCAAAAGAATGACACACATTTCTGTCCAATTTCAAAGTGAAATTATATCCAATGAGCAACATTGGATTAAATTATAAATATATACATAAATTAAATTTTAAAACTAAATAAAATTATAATATTAATAAACAAATAAATTATATTCAAAGGCAGTTTTGAATTAAAATGCAGTATTTTTCAATATTCATTAAATATGAACTTTAACAGAAAATTACCAAAATTTCACACAAAGTAAATTTTGATGTTCCAATTAAAAATAAGATGTTTATATTATAAAATAAAACATATAATTGTTTCAATAAACTATTTTTAAAAAGTGTACCCATCAAATGGCGGTAAAACTGCATTTTTAGAAAAACACTTCTTTAATCCGAAAAAATTTAATTTATTCTTTTATAAAGTCTAGAAAACATATAATATGGATTTATGAAATTATATTGAATATATATCATATATTTTTCATTAAAAAAATCCATAAATAGTGATATGAAAACACAATTATTCTCTTTTAAATATGTTTTCATAAAAACACATCTATTATATTCAATTGGTTTTTATTTCCATTTCTCATATATTTTGTAACTAATGAATCATCATTTAAACATGTGTAAACTAAATTTCAAAATTCATTTGATACTATTCATTCCCTCCATTCCAATGGAAAGGTGTTGACTACTATTTAAAATAATAAAAATAATAATATTGTATTATTTTTCACTAAACTCAATGTTTTGTGCAATGTAAAATTTCAGGGAAGCCCATTGTTGTGTGTCGAGTAAGCTATAAAAAACCCTCCCATTTCTCTTAAAATTAATATCATGTTCATAAGTATTTATAGAAATCAAAAAGTATTATACAATAAATACCTGGGTCGTTAGACTAGTACCGCCTCCTATAGTCTGGAAGAGCACTGGTACCAATAGGCTTGTTGGAGAATAAATTATTCCTAGGTGGTGGATCCTAATTAATATTTAAAAACAAAAATAAACACATGAAATTATTTGTTATTAATATATATATTTCAAATAAAATACTCACAAGAATGAAAGGATGGATTCCCATCTCTCTCATTTTTTGATTTTTATATGTCATCATTTTCCTTTTCATCTCTTTAATGATTTTTATTTCCTACATTTTATAAAAAATTAGTAATCAATTATAAATCCAAAACTAATTTGTAATCTAAAACAGAAGGAATATTATACATAAAAAATTATGGAATACTAATTTTCAAACTAAATAATAGACACACAGTGATATGAAAAAAGTGTTTTATATATAGTGGGAATAATATCAAAAAATAAAATACATGTCATAAAAATAAATACATTCATATTATAATGTTTATCATGGATATGATATGGTTTAATTTTATTTTTAGTTTTATCCATTTAAAATTTGTTGTGGTTATTTCGGTCATTTTTCTCAATTTATTAGGTTATTTATCCATTTCATTTTGGGTAGGTCATTTGGTTCATATTTTGGGTAATGTAATTTTTCCATTTTTTGTCAGTTAATTATTTTCATTTTTTATTTTCATTGTAAATAACTTGACATTTTTTATTCAATTCTTCTTGTTTTTTGTTTCAACTAAATTATTTCAGTTTTTTTTATTTAGTAGGTTCTAATACAAAACAATTCAATATCAGGAAATGAAACTCAAAGAAAACTTCAAACAATATATATTAAAAAGAAACATGAATTTCACGTTGTGTACAAAATATTTATTATCATTATTAAATAAATATAATCAGCACCAACCATAACAACCCATGTTGAGCTAAACCAATCAACATAGAACATAGATGGATGATTCTATATAGCTTCCACCAAAACATCATGTACACAATCCACTATTACAATTAAACTATTAGATGCATCATATATAATAAATTGATCGTATCCCATTGGATTAGAGATGGGTTAAATTTCATCCGCACTAATATCAAAAATATTTCATGGGATTACATAATGACACCAAATTCATGTCGCGTGTGATCTTTCCAAAAAAACTAATTTCTCTATTAATTCAAAAAAATATTTCTTATTAGTATAAAAAGTTTGAGAAACATTAATAAATCAAAATAAAATATAATCAATAAATATTCAAATCCACATCATCATATTGAACTACTTTTATTTCATCATAGTTATTTGGCCATGATGTAAGAATCCAGTATTAGTATTTTCCCAATGAATCTATAATAAGATACATATTAAAATCAAGATCTAATCTTTAATACACTATCATAACAGTCTATTGCGGTTGTTACCATAACCCCATCATATTTTGTTCTATTATTTATTACTCATTTAGTGATAATGAATTTTTACACATTGATATCAATTGATCTTCATTCATGAACTTTATAATTATGACCAAAATCCAAAGTTATTATTTCCTCAATGTCCAATTCCGTAGAAAAACAAAATACATAATATATAAATTAATTTCATAATTAACTAAATATTTTTTTATTAATTTATTACAGTAATAATTTTACCTTCATTTTTAACAAGAAGAAAACTCTTTTCTAAGAAAATTCTATATCATTATCAAATATAAAGAATTATGGATTTTATTTAGCATTTTCTTATATTCCTTTTCTATAAAAATAGAAATAGTTTACCAGATATATACAATTACATTAGATTATATAATATATACATTTTCCATTTACTTACATGAAGTATTCGTCGAAAAAATCATAGTAAATCAAAATTTTGTTGTGTGTTATATACTGCTCATCATGGATTAATTTAGTCAGTGTTTATTATCCACAAATTCCACTTTTTGGAAAAGTTATTGAAAACAAGGTTTAATATTCTCATACTACTCTTTCACATTTTTCATTGGTATGTTCAGTCTCGTAATCACATTAGAAAAATAAATTTAACAAAAAACCATAAAATTCATGAGCTAGGTAACGTACATCAATGGAACCTTCAGGATGATTCCCATTCTAGACATTAAAAATCAATGTGTACATATTTATTTTATATGGATACATCTAGTAGAAAGAAAATCTTCCTCCATGAATTATTCAGGATGGATGATTGACAATTTATAACTAGTATGAATGTGAAAAATGATTTAGTAAATATTTTCTATAACTCACACAAAATTAATGCTGGATATTGATGAATTTTTTGCAAGAAAGACTTGGATAAATTCTTATCACAATGATCTCTATAAAAAATAGACCCATTGAATAACTTCCACCTTTACATTATTAGACAATAGTTGGTGTATTGCAATTAAAATCAACTCATGGAAAAGGATGTGATAAACATGATACTACAAATATTCCAACATAAAATCTTTTCTATTAACTCATTTTTAGATGTTTCTTGTATTGATATCAGGAACTTAAATAGTATCTAGTATTTCTAGATTTTTTTTTCATTAGGTGTCATCACATAAGAAGCACACAAAACATTGAATTTAGTTCCACTAATAATAATAGGATACAATTATGGTCTCACACTCCAATCCACCAAGTCACTCATATATAGTAAATAATTTCTTGTCTATTCTTTTAAATTTATAATAATTTAGAGAAACATTTCATATATTATTTTATAAATCCAAAAGACATATATGAAATGATGTAGCAAATTGGTTAACCAAAATGGTGTAAGATCATAACCTTTTAAAGAGATTTCTCAGGCTTGTTTACATGTACTCTTTTTCCTTATTATGAGAATATTTTATTTTGGTTATTACTTGTGGACATTTTGAGTTGAATTATGAAATTTGTAAGGATGAGAATATGTTCATAGTGTTTTCACAGTTTTCCCAAACTATTCACCTAAAATAGAAAACCTTACAAACCCAAACAGAGGGGATTCACAGAGTTGGAACACATTTTGTCAAACCATGTTCCCTATTAAGAGTGGCCAGGCACCCCCATACCCCACCCCCTATAATAGGCACATGGATTGGCATATAATTTTGAAAACAATGCAGTCAAGCCCAAGAAAATATGCACATGGTTTTTATTATCCAAAAAATTGATTTAAATTTTCCCAAAGCCCTGATATTAACCTCAAAATGACCTTACCTCTTCCCTAAATGATTTCTATCATTTTTTTGAGTCTTCATGTTGTATTATAAGCCTCTCTAAACACTGGTAATAATGAATCGAAGCTTGTATTGATGATCTAGACCTCTCTTGGTATGAGAATGTCATCCCATGTGGTTTTCTCTCTCTCTCTCTCTGTCATCCTTATCTCATCCTTTGAAGGGACGTTTTTCTCTATTTTTTATGAAGATATAGGGTTGGATATATCAAGTCCATTTTATATCGGATCTAGGTTTTTCATTTAGAATATTATCTTTACCATGATCTTGATTATTCCCCTTCAATTGGGGTTATCCATTAGTGAGTGTTCATCATCAAACCTGAAGTATGTGTCAAAATTCAATTCCCATATTCTAAATTCAAAATTTCAGGTTTTCATTGTTAGATTTCAATTTAATTTTTTGACAATTGAATCATGGATTTTATAAATTAATTGATTAATTAATTTATAGAAACATGGAATTGGGTTAATTAATTGGTTAATTAATTTATGGAATGTTATGAATATTTCATTGGTGTAAATTGAAAAATTATTTTGTGAATTAATTAATTGAATATTTTGATTTTGGAATAGACGAGGAATTAGAATTATTTAATTGATATAATTAATTAGAGAATTAAAAAATAGAACATTCTGATTGTGGAATTGGATTAATTAATTAATGTAATTTTTTGAGTGTTAAATTAAATTAATTAATTGGTTAAATATATAATGAATTGTGGTTACTATAGAATTGGATTAATTAATTGGTGAATTAATTAATTGAATATTTTGAGTATGGAATTTAATATATTAATTTTATAATTAATTTTGTATTTTTGTGATTGCAAAATTGGATTGATTAAATCGATATTTAATTGATTTATTATTGTGATTGGTCAATTAGTATTTTATGAATTAATTGGATATGGGAATTATGATATTTTTTTCTTATCCTTTTGTTAGTATGAAATTTTGATACATGAGATATTGAGATACATGTGTTTTTTTGATATACATGTGTCAGATATAGACTACTAATTAAAAATACCATAGTGATAAACTAATAAATGAGTGTGGGACATAGAATACTAATTCAAACTCTATAGGGATAAATATGTGTGGGATAGAAACTACAGCATTAAAAGAATGCTCGTGTGATTTTTTGATAAAAGAGAGTGGTACATAGACTACTACTTCAAAATTCCACTGGTGTCATTCTTTAATAAATGATTTTTCGTACATAGACCGCTACTTTAAATAACCATGGGGTTCTGTACATGGAATTGTAAACCGAATATATTGGCATTGGACCATGGTTCCAGTGGGTCGTAATATAAATTGAATTGACATGCTAAATGATAACATTGGTTTTGGGATATTCCCTATGAGATATGGTAAAGACCTTAGTTGGGACCGAAGTTGGTATTGAGGGTTTAGGTTACCTTGTAGACCCGATCACATATGTGGTTAAATAAAGAATAATTTAATAAATGTTAACTAATTACAATATTTCCTATATTTTATAAATTATACAAATTAATACACTGTTATTGATTATATAGTATTCTAAACTTCATTGCCGATGGAATACTGAGTTGTACTTAGACCCTAATTAGGTTTCCAACCTGATACTTGAATAGACTTCAAGTTTGCAGGGAAGGATAAGGGAAAGGGCCTTATTTTAGATGGTTGACTTTGGATGAAGCATGGATGAGGGAACCACTAATGATTCAGGAAAATCTTGGGAGTTGTTAGTGTCTTTAATTATATTGTATTTTTTCATATTGACACTTGACACAAAAATGGAACAATGTTACTACTATTTAGTTTTGGATATTTTACTTCTTTTATTGGTCATCATGTGATACTAGTTTAGTTCAGTTATTGGTTATATCATATGATTTTTCATTTTTGTTCTATTTTCAATGTTGTATTACACTGATAAAGAGAGTATAGTCTCCCCATGATTAATATTAGACACAAACTTGTATTCAGAAGCCTCAATCATACATGGAGGAATTCTTGAAGTCATGTGATCGATCGGCTTGTGGAACTAGTGAGTGGCTCCTAAGTAAGGATTTCACAAAGTGGTATCAGAATATGGTTTTATTTTATTTTCTTTTGTATTTTTATTTGTGAATGGTGTAAGGGTTGGTGTCCTCAGAACCAACTGTTTTGTACATTGGTTACATAAATGTTCACTTATTATATATTGTTCATTGTTCTGCATGACTATAATATAATAATGTCCTGGAATATTTGTTGCATTAATAAGGTCATAGCATATCCTCGCTATGATGAGAACCTTGAAATGCTATAACAATATTCTTAAATAAAGTTCTGCGGTTGGATGACATACTATGATAGGACACATAGTATACAAACTGTCATGTGCGAGTACTCGTAAGAAGATGAGACTCTCTCTCATGGAGTTCGCACTTGGTAATCTCCAAGATGGGAGATTATGAGAACAGACCCACTAGTAGTAATTCCTCATGTCTTAGTGTCATCGGATATTGCTATCTACGAGCGTGTGTAATGGTCCTTATACTGGAATATTATCATTAACTCATGTCATGACTCACGCACTTAGATTTACTGACGAAAACTGTCATGCAGACAGTTGGTGGGAAGTAGGGTACGTTGGGTGCGTCACGAGTGACATGTTGTTAATGGATAAGTGAAGGAAGGATTTGTACATTCAATTTATGGATGTTGATATCTCGGCCCGTTGATGGAAATAGAATTGTCGCATTACATTCCATTGCCATGGTGTAAACGACGAGTTTATTTCAGGTAGTCAAAGAAAGACATATCAAGCATATAGGTTTATGACACTGCCATGAAACCTGCTTGATGAGATATTGAGACAAAGGGATTAAATTACACAGTAAGCATTCTTATGAGGTGATACGTCAATGCGGCGTCAACTTTTTTCTCTTGGGTGCCTTGATACGTTGCTAGACAGTAATCTTGGACTTTAGGAAAGACTGCATAATGCCAATGAGAAAGAGGCCAAGAGGGTCACACACTAAGTGTATCCAAGTATCTCAAGTTGAATAAAGATTATTCCCGTACATGGTTTAATAATTATTCAAGGTAGCCTATGTTGTTTTTAATGATGGAGGAAAAATAAAATAAAACAAGTACACGTCGTGTATTATTATTACACGCTGTGTAGTTTTATTTTTGAAAGGAAATGAATAAATGGAAACAAGATATACATGTCGTGTGCATTTGATGTACACGCTGGGTAGTTTTCAATGAAAAACAAGTACACGCCGTGTATTTATTATTACACGCCGTGTAGTTCTTCCAGTTGGGATTTTGAAGATATAATATTGTTTTAAATGATATTTATTATAATCAGCGTGGGCACATGTCAAGGAATTATTTATTCGACATGGGGGTTTTAAAAAAGAGTCAATGAAATAAATAAAACGCGTAATGCATTTATTTATTGTCATAACTCTATAACCCCACACACCCGATTATAAATATCCTCACAACCCCAACTCTTTTCCTACGCACAAGAGAATCGTTGGACACAACATCTCTGGAGAATTATTTCAAGGATGAAAGAACCTTTTCCTCCAAGAACGATCTCAAGACCGAGAGAGATCCTCTTCCATCAGATCAAGACGATCTAAGGCGGACAACGCAAGCAAAGGCTTCTCCACGCTAGCACCCGGAGAATCCTTTGGAGACCTCCAGAGGTACGAGGTACACGTGTGGATCACCACTAGAGGGAGTCTATACTTGGATTCTGCGACGCAACGACGGATCACATCGACAACGTGATCGAGAACATCAACGAAGAAAGAACGCCCAAAAGGTATTCCTTTATAATTAATTAAATTAATAATAATCAACCTATAGCGATCCTTATTTGTGGTTCCAGGACAAACCATCTTCTTTGTCTTTTTCTATGATTCGATTTGTGAAGACTGGCGTTTATCGTCGTATTGATCCCGGATTGATCATTGCCACTTGACAAAAAGCTATGTGGGCACATCCACCCACGTGCTTCTGCTGTGCCCGGAACCTTCAAATGGTATCAGAGGGAGGCTACAACGTTGATTATAGTTATTTAATTTTCGTTGATAATTTATGCATTCATATTTGATTCAATTCTAAATAAATCATTCTATAAATTTGAATTAACGAGATCTATTCTTCCTCCTTCGTTTCTCGATTCATATCATAGAAACGACCTTTTAATTTTAATTTTGATTAAAATAAAAACGAGGAACTCATCGGGAGGAGCCGCTCTTTCTGTCTGTACAACACGAGATTACACGACATGTAATTAATACTACACGCTGTGTACTTAGGTTCAACGAACCGAAACTAGTCTGCCAAACCACATCGTATGAATTGATTATGCCTATGTTTTAATCACGCAGTGTTGACCAGAATTTAATGGCACGTGGAAACAGGAATACACGGCGTGTATGTTGGAGCAACACGTCGTGTAGTATGTTCTGACCCAGGTGAAACCGTGTACAAAGATAAGTCTCGTACCACGTACACAGGATCACCAGGCCGGTTTCCACGTAACAAGGAAGTACACGCCATGTATGAATCATCTACATGCCATGTACTCTAAAATTTCAAAAGTACAAAAAACACGCCAAAGCCCCGGAATGTACTTTGGATAAATGGTGAAAAGAAAAATACACGCCATGTAATTTTAAACTACATGCCGTGTACTTTCCAGAAATGGAATTTCACCAGGTTTCCTCCAATGTACAAAGACCTGTAGAAGGAATATGGATGAGAAGAATCTCAAGGAAATTCAGAAAGGAATTTAAGATAAAGAATTGATTAATTATAAGATCATAATTAATTGAATCCGAGCGCGTCTTATCTTAAATAAAATAACGATCAAAAGAATTTGAATTCTATATATGCGTAAATGTAGTTTCATACTATGGATGATCATGAGCTAGAAGAAAGACCCTTTGTATGTGTATGGTTTCATTTAAATTTATTTAATTTAAATTTTTTGGCCTGCGAGCCTTCTTCCAATAAAATGTAGGGCCTGCATTCCCATGGTTTCTTTAATGTAAACCCATGTAATGGAGGATCTCCCAAGCTAGAGGAGACGGTTCAAATCCCAAAGCCGAGACGAAACCGACACAAGAAGATAAAAAGGTGGATAGGTGGGAGATGCAAAACACGAACCATCAGGTCCAAGGTGTTTTCCCTAGGTCAGGGTTAGCTTATCAAAACTGCTAGATAAGCTAACCAAATAGAAGCTCATGATAATGCCATCTTATTTTATTTCTATCTGATTCCATGGTTTATTTATTATGCATGTGTTGTCATGATCACATAATTAATAAAATGAACAAGCAAGCAAAGGTGGAATAAAATAAAAACCGGACTATGCGCAAACATTATCGGAACATGGTTAATCATTTAAGCAAGAATCAATTAATATTAAAAATCATGTTATAATGCAAAGATACGCATAAAGAATAAAATCCCTCAAATACCATATTAAGTCAGACCAAGCCTTCCGTTACTTGATTAAGGGAAAGACTCAATAAAACTATGTGTTTGACCAACCCTTGTTGGGACACTTACTTTTATAAAGGAATCCCTTATAAAAGGTTTCCGGTTGAATTAACCATATTACATCAAGAGAAGTAGCCCTTTCTAGACTTGATGTAATATTGGAGTCAAGAGTTGAGGAAATCCAAGTCAGGATTTCAGGATTGGGGAGTCCACTCAACAGATCAAGGTACTGTATGCTCACAGTTGGAAAAGACCTGCCTACCTAAATACCTTCAAATAGCTTGACCAACCCTTGTTGGGGTTATGCGAAGGGGAATATGGATCCTTGCCACTAGAATGTCAAAGAAACTAGGAATTCTGAGTTCAATGGTGAGGGCCATTGGGACTTGATAAAATAGTGGGATACTTAATAAAATTTATTATTTCTCATAAAATGTAATCAAGAAAGTACTGATGAATCTGCTCTTTAAAATTGTATAATCAATATGACAAACACATCAACCACATTTTCTCTGCGATCAATTCTGGAAAAAGACAACATGCTCACCCGCAGTAACTTTCAGGAATGGTTAAGGGACCTTCGGGTTATCCTACTCCATGAACGGAAGTTTTACGTGCTGGAGTCCTAACATCCTGATTCTCCTGCCCCAGGGGCAAGTGATGAAGATTTCCTAGTCTATGATCAACATTTGAACGATGCTCTCAACGTTCAATATTTGATGTTTTCATCAATGTCTAGTGAGCTCATGAAGTCTCATGAAGACATGGATGCCTATAGCATGCTCGAGAACCTCCGTGGTTTATACTAGGAGAAAGCAAGACAGGAAAGGTTTGAGATCTCTAAGGCTCTGTTTCAGAGAAAGCTGGGAGAGGGTGCCCCAGCTGGGCCTCATGTAGTCATGCTCATTCTCTACATTGAGCGCTTCAAGGTTCTAGGGTTTAAACTCTCTGAAGAACTGGGTACCGATCTAATTCTCGCATCACTCCCCCCAGAGCTGCTCAAACTTTTTTGTTAATTTCAACATGAACAACATTGAGAAGTCTCTATCTTTTTTTCTTATCCTTATTCGCCAAGTGGACAATGACATGAAGCGTGAAAAGCCTTTTGTCCTTATAGTGAATAAAAGGAAAGGGAAGGCGAAGTGCTTTAATCCCAAAGATTTTTCAAGGCCTTCCATGAAAAGGAAGATCAAAGGGGTGGCAAAGGAACATGATGCTGTTTGTTTCGCATGTGGCAAGAAGGGCCACTGGAAGAAAAACTGCACCCAGCCAAGGAAGCAAGGGGAATCTTCAGGTGCGTTTGTTATCGAATGCAACCTACCTGTTTCTACTAATTGGGTATTAAATACTGCTTCTGTTGCTCACATCTGTATCCAAATACAGGAACCAAGTAGATTCAAGAAGATTGATCGAGGGGAGGTAGATCTACGAGCAGCCAATGGAGCCAGGCTCGCTGTTGTAGCTATTAGAGACTACCACCTCACATTGCCTACCGGGATGGTCTTGGTTTTGAAAGGTTTTTATTATGTGCCTTATGTTACCAAAAACATTATTTCAGTATCCAAATTAGAAAATGATGTATTCATATTCAAGTTTGGAAATGAATGTTGATACTTTTATAAAGATATCATTTGTTTTGGTAGGGCAAATTTATATAACGACCTTTATGTGTTATACTACACAAACCAAGTAATGGCAATCGATAAAAAAGTTAATTCACATGACTCATAGCACACCCAACTCTGGCATCATCGGCTAGGTCATGCCAATGAGAAATGTTTGACAAAATTACATCAAGATGGGTATTTATATTTTTTCGAACTAAAACCACTTGGTGTATGTCATGCGTGTCTACAAGGAAAAATGACCAAAGCCACATTTAGTGGGAAAGGTGATAGAGCTAAAGAGCTTCTAGAATTAGTTCACACAGATGTGTGTGGACCATTTCCAGTTGAAGCAAGGAGTGGGTTCTCGTACTTCATAACTTTTACTGATGATTTTAGTAGATATGGATATATCTATTTAATGAGGTATAAGTAAGATTCTTTTGATCGGTTAAAAGAATACAAGAATGAAGTTGAGAACCATCTTGGTAAGAAGATTAAGAAACTCCACTCAAACACAGAAGGAGAATATCTTAATCAATAATTCATTGATTTCTTATGGGAGTTTGGGATTCTATCTCAACTCACTCCTCCTTACACACCGTAGTGGAATGGTGTAAGTGAAAGGAGGAACCACACCCTATTGGACATGGTGAGATCAATGATGAGTCATGGAAGTCTTCCATTATCCTTTTTGGGATATGCATTACAAAGAGCAGCGCACATACTAAACCAAGTACCAACTAAATTGATAAATGGTATTCCATATGAATTATGGAGTGGATGCAAATCCATGTTATCGAATTTACATGTGTGGGGTAGTGAATCATTTGTTAAGGCCTCTTCAGGTAACAAGCTTGCACCCTAGGGCACAAAGTGTATCTTTATAGGATATCCCAAGGAAACAAGGGGGTATTACCTATACAACCCCCCAGAAAAAAAGGTTATAGTGGAAAGACACACCATATTCCTTGAGAGGGTGCACATCTCCAAAAGAGATAGTGGGAGCGAGATAGACTTTGATGAAGTTGAGTCTCAAGATACACAAGAGTTGGTACAAGAATAGATTCCACAAAGCCCCGTGGAAGAAAAATCTGTTCCAGAGACACAAGAACTGCGTAGGATCATGAGAGAGGTGAGAGAACCAGAACAATATGGTTTTCTTGTCACCAAGGATGGTGACTCATTATTGGTTGACAATGATGATCCTCTTACCTACAAGGAAGCAGTTGAAGGCACAGACGTTTCCAAGTGGCAAGAAGCCATGAATTCTGAAATGGATTCCAAGTACCAAAACCAAGTCTGGATTTCGGTAGATCCTCCAGTTGATGTAAAGCCTATTGGTAATAAATGGGTATTCAAGAAGAAACTGGACAAGGAGGGGTAATTCAACACCTACAAGGAACGACTGGTTGCAAAAGGTTTTAGACAGCGTCAAGGAATTGACTATGATAAAACCTTTTCACCAGTTGCAATGCTGAAGTCCATCATAATCCAATTGGCCATTGCTACTTACCATGACTATGAAATTTGGGAAATGGATGTCAAAACATATTTCCATAAAGGGAACCTCTAGGAAGATGTCTACATGACACAACCTGAAGGGTTTGTGAATCCAAAGGATGCCAACAAGGTATTCATGTTGCAGAAATCCATTTATGGATTAAAGAAAACATCAAGGTCATGGAACATTCATTTTGATGAAGCTGTTATGGAATTTGGCTTTGTTAAGAATGAATGTGAGCCTTTTGTCTACTAAAGGTAGTAGAAGTGCAGTCATTTTCCTAATAGAATATGTTGATGACATATTGTTAATTGGAAACGAAGTACCTGTCTTACAGTCAGTTAATGCATGGTTGCATAAATGCTTCTCTATGAAAGACTTGGTTGAGGCAACATATATTCATGGGATCAAGATCCATCGTGATAGATCCAAGAGAATGATGGGCCTAAGTCAAAGTATATACATTGACAAGATACTGAAGAGATTCAGTATTGAACAATCCAAGAGGGGATTGTTTCTAGTGTCACATGGCATTCATTTTTCCAAGAAAATGTGTCCTCAGACACATGAGGAAAGAAGGAGGATGGTAAGGATCACTTACGCATCCGTGATATGGTCAGTCATTTATGCAATTCTATGTACGAGGCTAGATGTTTCTTACGCATTAAGTGCGGTAGGCAGATATCAAGATGATCCAGGAGACCGCCATTGGATAACAGTCAAGAATATCCTTAAGTATCTGAGGAGTACTAAGGATATGTTCCTGGTTTATGGAGGAGATGAGGAACTAGTCATCCGAGGACATGTAGATGCTAGTTTCCAGACTGATCAAGATGACATGAAGTCACAGACTGGATACATCTTCAGTTTGAATGGAGGTGCAGTGAGCTGGAAGAGCTCAAAACAAAGTGTGGTGGCAGATTCTACAGTAGTGTCTGAGTATATCGTAGTTTCTAAGGAAGCTAAAGAAGAAGTATGGATGCGATGCTTCGTCCAAGAGCTGGATTTTGTACCGAGCAGTAAAGATCTTATCACACTCTATTGTGATAATACTGCAGCGGTGGCACTTGCAAAAGTTCCAAGGTCACATCAGCGGACAAAGCACATACTTCGAAAGTATCATCTCTTGAGGGATTTTTCTGAGAGAGGTGAAGTTTCAGTGAGTATTATTTCCACAGAAGACAACATGGCAGACCCATTGACTAAAGCCTTGACTCAGCAGAAACATGATGATCATGTGAGGTCTAGTGGACTAAAATTCGTAGGCAGTTGGATCTAGTCCAAGTGGGAGTTTGTAAGGGTTGGTGTCCTCAGAACCAACTGTTTTGTACTTTGGTTACATAAATTTTCACTTATTTTATATTGTTCATTGTTCTGCATGACTATAATATAATAATGTCCTGGAATATTTTTTGCATTAATAAGGTCATAGCAGATCCTCGCTATGATGAGAACCTTGAAATTCTATAACAATATTCTTAAATAAATTTCTGCGGTTGGATGACATACTATGATAGGACAAATAGTTTACAAACCGTCATGTGCAAGTACTCGTAAGAAGATGATACTCTCTCTCATGGAGTTCACACTTGGTAATCTTCAAGATGGGAGATTATGATAATAGACCCGCCAGTAGTAATTTTGCATGTCTTCGTGTCATCGGATATTGCTATCTACGAGTATGTGTAATGGTCCTTAGACTAGAAGATTATCATTAACTCATGTCATGACTCGCAAACTTAGATTTACTGACGAAAACCATCACGCAGACAGTTGGCGGGAAGTAGGGTACGTTGGGTGCGTCACGAGTGACATTTTGTTAATGGATAAGTCGAGGAAGGATTTTTCCCTTCCATTTATGTAAGTTTATATCTCGGCCCTTTGATTGAAATAGAACTGTTGCATTAAATTCCATGGCCATGGTGTAAACGACGAATTTATTTCAGGTAGTCAAAGAACGACATATCAAGCATATAGGTTTATGACACTTCCATGAATCCTTCTTGATGAGATATTGAGAAAAAGGTATTAAATTACACAGTAAGCGTTCGTATGAGGTGATACGTCAATGCAGCGTCAACTTCTTTCTCTTGGGTGCCTTGACCCATTGCTAGACAGTAATCTTGGACTTTAGGAAAGACTGCATAATGCCAACGAGAAAGAGGCCTAGAGGGTCACACACTAAGTGTATCCAAGTATCTCAAGTGGAATAAAGATTATTCCCGTACGTGGTTTAATAATTATTCAAGGAAGCCTAAGTTGTTTTTAATGATGGAGGAAAAATAAAATAAAACATGTACACGCCGTGTATTATTATTACATGCTGTATAGTTTTATTTTGGACAGGAAATGAATAAATGAAAACAAGATATACACACCGTGTACATTTAATGTACACGCCATGTAGTTTTCAATGAAAAACAAGTACATGCCGTGTATTTATTATTACACAACATGTAGTTTTTCCTTTCGGGATTTTGAGGATATAATATTGGTTTAAATGAGATTTATTATAATCAGCATGGGCGCATGTCATGGAAATATTTATTCGACATGGGGGTTTTAAATAAAGGGTCAATGAAATAAATAAAACGCGTAACGCATTTATTTATTGTCATAACTCTATAACCCCACAAACCCGATTATAAATATCCTCACAACTCCAACTCTTTTCCTACACACAAGAGAATAGTTGGACACAACATCTCTGGAGAATTCATTCAAGGCCGAAAGAAAATTTTCCTCCAAGAACGCCCTCAAGACCGAGAGAGATCCTCTTCCATCAGATCAAGACGATCTAAGGCGGACAATGCAAGAAAAGGCTTCTCCATGCTAGCACCTGGAGAATCCTTT
This sequence comes from Viscum album, assembly GCA_963277665.1. Classification (NCBI taxonomy): domain Eukaryota; kingdom Viridiplantae; phylum Streptophyta; class Magnoliopsida; order Santalales; family Viscaceae; genus Viscum; species Viscum album. The sequence continues at coordinate 1,907,696,749 of OY728137.1, forward strand.
GGCGACGTCCAGAGATACGAGGTACACATGTGGATCACCGCTAGAGAGATTCTACACTTGCCTTCTGTGACGCAACGATGGATCACATCGACACCATGATCGAGAACATCAACAAAGAAAGAACGCCGAAAAGGTATTTCTTTATAACTAATTAAATTAATTAAAATCAACCTGTAATGTTCATTATTTGTGGTTCCGAGACAAACCATCTTCTTTGTCCTTTTCGATGATTTGATCCGTGGAGACTGGCGTTTATCGTCGTATTGATCCCAGATTGATCATTGCTAATGAAACAAATCCAAGTGGTCACATCCACCCATGCACTTCCGCTGCGCCCGGAACATTCAAATGGTTGATATAATTATAGGAAGATTTTTTTTTATTGATATTATCATTAATGGGAGAAGTTATGACATGTATGGGGGGAAACCCATGTATAGGGTGGGAAGATGTTATTGATGTGTATTGGTGTGTTGGATGTTATTTCAACCGGGGTAATGAACTTCTTTTGTGCTTTGTTTTTTATTATTTTTGATATTTTCAGATATTTGACACATGGACTAATATTTCATGATAGTTGATTATGAATTCATCATTCTAGGTACTCATGAATTATGTTACAAGAATCATTATAGGAAATCATGGTGAAATAAGTCTTTTGGGTGAGTTGTTAAAATGAAAATTCTTTACTTTTGTTGTGTGTTTTAAAAAAAATGGTGCCTAATAGGGAATTAAATATTCTAATGTGATGAAGAATAAGAAAAGTTGGTGTCTAATGAGGATAGAATAATGATAATCAGTTTACCATTTCTTATTTATAACCTAAATGTATAGCGGTTAACTGTAGTGATAACACCTTGGTTTTGACCATGTGGCATGGATAAAGCGGGATGATTTGTTAGGTATTATGTGAATTCTATACTATCAACTAGTTTAATGTGGTGAAAGGTGTCCTAAGACATGTGTATGGAATTCTAGAGATATTCCTCCATTATGATTCTTGTTGAGAGGGTGACATAAAGACATGGCTGGAAATGTTCCTATAATTATGGAACATGAGGCATCGATAGTGCTTGGTGAGGGGTCGGGGTGAAATTATAAGGGAACATTGCATGCTTCATGAAATTAAATGGAACATACCCAGGGAGGGTGGGTAAAAGAAGTTCTAATATGACACAAGATTTTTAGTTGCATCACCCAATGATGTTTACTAGAGAAGGTGGACCTAAGATAGTTGAGTTCTAGAGTGAGTCTATCCAGTCTACACATGCCCTCTTGGAGGCTCCCACTGAGAATAGAATCATATTATCTAATTATTCATTACTCAGTCATGTGAAGTGATAGTGGTACATCCAGAATTGGAAAGGAAACTAGAAAATATGGAGTGGAAGTAATTTTACGAGAGGTACATGGAGAATTTTTATCATGAGATGCTCATACAGAAGATAGAAGTTGAGTTTATGAGGTTCACTTTGGGGAATATGGTCATGATGGACAATGATTTCCACTTTAATTATTTTTAGAAATTTATTCCAAAATTGTATGGTGATGATCCTACCATGGAAAAATAGTTTCAGGATGGGATTAAATGTGAAATTAATTCCTATGTGAATATTTATCTTAAGAAGTTTTCAGAAGTGGTGCATCGGGCACCCATATCTTTGGGGAACCCAAAAGATTCTTCCAGTGGAGGGTAGGTGGTTTCTACTAGATAATTTGGAGGTATTTTGTTCAAGGGATTTAAGAATATATTAGATAGTTTTATCTAGATAATTGTAAAGATGAGTGGCCATGGGTAAGGTTTAGTTACATAATATCTAACATGAGTGATCTGTCACAAGGGTGGATGGTTGGGTCACATCCATAGATAGTGAACCCAAACATCGGTAGATTGCTGAGCATGAACCATGATGGTTCATCTATAGAGGTTTTGTAGTAACCCACAATAGATGGGTAATGATGGAGCTTCTAGGTAGAATCAAAGTGTAGAGAGGGGATCTTATAAACTATATGTGTCTGGCAGTTGGAGTTTTACATGCCATGAATGTAGTGGAAATGGAATGGTAAATATATCCAAGAGTTTCCATATTAGTAGGGTGGTGTAGCTCAGGGAACATAAATTTTATCATAGGGAAGAGATGATGAATAGTTGAATGAAGTTTTTCTTATACCGGTGGATAGGGAGGATGGACCATCGATATTAAGAATTACCATTCTTGTATCTTCTACTCTAACTAGTTACTTATTTGATATTGGTTCCTACAATTTATTTATATCTACGTGAATTTTGAATAGGTTGAATATGAAGGTGGATTTTCTAAGAGGGATTATGATGATAGATAATCAATTGGGAGTGTAGTCAAGTGACATATTCTTGTGCAAGGGATGTTCTCTCTAGGTTGGTAAGTATGGTTTTCTCTAGGATCTCCATGTTGTAAACATGTTCGTAATTAAGCTAATTATGGGTATAAAATGGTTTGTATCATATTGATTCCACATTTATTTTTGAAAAAGTGTATTGACTTTCACCTCTCCTAAGGGTTACACACATGTTCACCATGGAGAGTGGGACATCCAGGAAGGTCTTGTAGATCCAGTTCATCAGAAATTTTAGGATCTCAACACCCATGTTTCTTGTCTATTACTGGATTATTGTGGGGTAAAACATGTTGTCTTTCCACCTGCATTGGACATGATTCAGGATGGGTTTCTAAAAGGATTCTCAGGGTAGTCACTCTATGGATATGTGAAACATATTATTGAGTTCATGTTGAGGGGATAAGATATTTTTTATCCCAGTATATAGAATGGAACCAACAATGAATCAAGAGTTTAGAATCAATTGGGAGTGTTGGAGGATAAGGGATATATCCATCTGAGTACACCGTCTTGGGGTTCTCTAGTGTTGTTTGCAAAGAAGTCTTATAAGATTTTTCTCTTATGTGTTGATTATCATAAGTTGAATGGGATGACTTTGAAGAACCAGTATCCTCTACTTCATATTGATGATATTTGTTTCCAGTTTAGGGGAGAATGTGTCTTCTCTAATATTAAAATAAGTTCAGGGTAACATATGTTGATATTTTGTCCATATGATATATTGATGGCTTCTTTTAGAAGAAATTAAGGCCTTTACGGGTTTTTTTATGCCATTTGGGATATGGAACGTACCAAAATTTTTTATGGAAATTATTAACATAATATTTCACCCATACCTAGATTATTTTTTGTTTATTTTTGTGGATGAAATATTGGTGTACTCCAAGACTCATGTCGATCATTCCCATCGTCATGACATCATTCTGAGTACACTGAGTGAGCATCAACTACCTGACAAGCTATCTAGGAGTCAAATATAGATTAATCATGTACAAATAATTGGTATCATCATCTCAGAGGAAGGTGTGTTAGTGGAACCAGATAACATGCATGAAGTTCTTTCTTTGGGTCATCCCAATAATGTATTCGAGATTCATAGTTTTATTGGGATTACTAGGATATTATTAAAATATCAACCAAGACATCTTGGTGCTTAGTAACACCATTATCAGGCATGACCATGAATGGGAAAAATTATGAATGGTATGGAGCATGTGATAATTCTTTCCATGGGATAAATAATATTTTGACAACAACACTAATATTGATCCTAACTGATCTATGTGAGGAGTACATTGTGTTTTTTGATTCTTCTAGGATAGGGCTTGTAGCAATGTTAATTCAATGAAATCTAGTTATAGAGTATGTGTCATGGTAGTTGAGGCCACATTAATGTAATTTCACTATACATGACATTGAGTTAACTATAGTGGTTTATTATTTAATGTGATGGTGGAATTATCACTTATGTGAAATTTTTACTATCTATAATGATCAAAAGATTTTAATGTATATATTTTTTCATTTATATTTGACTATCAGATAGTGGAGAAGGTTTTACTATATATAGTCACTCAACATTGATTGAAAATATTCATCTAGGAATGGAACCATTGCGATTGATGATAAAAGTAGGAAAACTCAGACTCAAACAGTTCAGGATTCTTGTTTTCAGTGGAAGATGGTGACAGTTATGCATAAGACACATGTTGTGGCTCTGGTGGGTAAGGAACAGATGACTTCAATATCAATTTCAGTGGATTCTATACTTCTGAGATAGATCAGAGTGATTCAATTTGAGGATCTGAATTGATTGGCCTTCATGTAATTCCTTGAATGTAGGGAGTCATCTTTCAGTTGAAATATAGATGAGAATGATATCTTCAATGTTATAAGTTATGTTGTTGTGACTATGATAATACAAGAGGAGCTGAGTTATAGACTTAATACATCTAATTGGTGGTGAGTTTAGGTGAGACCAATATGAACTGGGATCTATAATGATTGTTTTGGTGGGCGGTCATGAAAAAAGAAGATATCTAGGGTCATGATATGATGTTACACCCGTGAATAGGTGAATACCGGGGAATCAATGACCCATAGGCTTAATATATCCAATTCCCATTCTGTAATGGAAGTGGGATGTTGTTTCTAGGGATTCTTTGGTGGGTCTCCAAATGATTCCTTGAAATAATGAAACTATTTTGGTGATTGTGGACCGTTTTAAAATGTAGTGTATTTATTAAAAGTATGAGAGACCTTAAAAGTTTCTTAGTTAGGATACATGTACATTCAAGATATAGTCCAACTACATTGGGGTCCCATGTAATATATGGTCATACCATGACTCAAGTTTTAATTTTTTCTTCTAGAAGGTCTTACAGAAGGTTCTTGGTACAAGGTTTTTATTGAGAATTCATTATCAACCATAGACAGATGGTTAGTCATAATGTACCATAAAGGTTCATGAATATATGTTGTGAACATGTGTTCGTAACTTCGATGGGTCTTAGGAAATGCTCCTAGAACATTTGGAGTTCTCCTATAAGAATATATATTAGAAAAAAATACAGATAGAACCATGGGATGCACCTTATGGAAGGCTATGAAGATCACCTCTATGTTTGATAGAGGCAGGTGAGTAAGTATGTTTGGGTACATGTGTCATGTAGGAGACATCGGAGAAGATTTTGTTCATTTGGAAGCATATTAATATAGATCAGAGTAAATATAATTCATATTCTTATATTCATAGATGACCCCTATAGTTTTTAGTGGTTGATCTTGTATTCCTTCATATGTTGCCTAGATTAGGGCCCATAGGATACATATATAGGGAATGTTGGCTTTGAGGTTTGTTGGACATTTTTAGGTTGTGTAGAGAATCAGCCTTGTGGAAAATAGATTGGATCTTTTATTTATGTATAGTTCTATGCATGTTGGATTTCATGTGTCACAAGTTTGTAGGTATCACCTGACCCTTCTCAAGTGATCAATGTGAATAATTTTGAGCTTGATATTAATTTATCCTTTCAAGAGCATATGATACATGTGTTGGATCACAATGAGAATGTTTTACAGGGAATGATCATGTTGATAGTGCATGTATAATGGAAAATAGTCTTATAAAGGAGGGAACATGGGAGAGATAAGTGAATTTGTGTTCTCAGTGGCCAAATATTTACATCTAGGAATCTTAGATATTCCTGGGAGTACAGTTTGAGAATGAGCTCTTATGTGGGGAGATTATAAGATCATAACCTTTTTTGGGGATGTATCGGGCTAGTTTATTTGTACTCTTTTTCATTTTTTTGATTATATTTCACTTGGGTTCTACCTTGGAGATTTTATGGGTGAAATTAGAGAATTTTGGGGGGAAGAGAGGTAATGCACGGTTCTCACACTATTTTCCTAAACTGTTCGCCCAAACCAGGAAATCGTGTGAGAAAAAATAGAGGGTATTTTTATGTTGTGTGCCTAGTTTTTTCAAATTTGAACCCTCTTATGTGTAACCATTCCCCTAGAAGAGGAGCACGGTTAAGGCACATAGTTTTGAAAACTGTGTTCCCCTTCTGAAGAATCTGTCCATGTGGTTTTACTTATACAAAAATTAAAATTACAGATATTTGAACCGAATACATTAACCAATAATCAACCCTATCTAGAGCCTAAAATATTTATCCCATTTTTTGGAGGATCCTGGAAAGATTCCAAGCCTTTACTAACTCCTTTCTTGATGAATGAAATCCCGAATTGAAGATATGAACCTCTCCTGGTAAGATAATTTCATCCGATAGGGTTTCCTCTATTTTTGTATGATCTAGAATTAGGCTTTCATAGATCTATTTTTTTTTATCATGGATCTATGATTCAGATTTAGATCTCATTATTCTTAATGATCATTGTTATTTCGATTCATATAGGGTATTCCAATGGAGATCATTCATCATTAAGCATGAGGTTGTTTGTACAAATTCAATTCCTATAGGATTGATTCTAAATTTCATGTATGAGTTGTAAGATTTCAATTGGAAGGTTTGAACAAAAAAAGAATGGATTGTATAAATTAATTGACAAATTCATTTATGGAATCATGGAATATGTTTAATTAATTGGATAATTAATTATTGGAATGTTATTAATATGAAATAGGGGGAATTGGATTAATTAATTGGTGAATTAATTAATTGAATATTATGATTATTGATTTGATGAGGTATTTTTATTGTTGAATTGGAACAAATAATTTGTGTATTAATAAATAGGAAATTTTAATTATATAATGGGATTATTTTATTGGTGATTTAATTAAGGGAATGGTGTGAGTATGAAATTGAATTAATTAATTGGTTAATTAATTAATGAATTCTTATGAATGTGGAATTTTGTTAATTAATTGTAGAATTAATTAATGGAATTTTGTGAGAATGGAATGGAATTAATTAATTTGTTACCTAGTTAATGAATTGTTTTAATTGTGGAATTGGTTGAATCAATTGTTGAATTAAATAAGGATTGTTGTGATTAGTCAATTAATGTGTAAACAATTAATTGAAATTTGGAATTACGAGATGATTGGATTAACCATGTTGTTTACGAAATTGTGATATGTGTAGTATTGTGTTACATGGTATTTTATGATATACATGTGTGGGACAAGGAATTCTGCTTCAAAATCCAATAGTGATAAATTGATAAATGAATGTGGGATAAGAATTACTGCTTTAATAACCCATAGTGATAAATCAATGTTAGTCAGAGCATACTTCTTCAAAAGACAAATTCTATGATTTTTTGATAAATGATTGTGGGATAATGACTACTTCTTCAAAATGACACTTCAGTGATTGTTTAATAAATTAGTTGTGGGACACAGACTACTGCTTCAAATACCAATGATATACTAGACATGGAATTATAGAACGAATAACTTGGCAGTGAACAATGGTTCCAATTGGCCTTAATATGAATCTAATTGGTATAAAAAATAATAATAATTGTATTTTGATATTCCCTATGTGATATGGCTCAAAATCCAGCATGGGATGATTCAGGTATTGACAGTTCAGGTTTACATGGGATCCCATGGAGATCATGTTGATAAATAAAGTATAATTGAATAAATTTAAATTGATTTCTTTATTTCTTGTATTTTATTCTTTATTTACCTTAAAACATTGTTACAGACTGAATATTGTTTTAAAAGATGTTGGTGGCGGCCTACTATGTTGTACTCACACCATTATCAGGCTGCCTGATCTGTACCAAAATTTAATTCATGTTTTTAGGGCATAATAAGGGAAAGGGACATGTGTTAGATGAATGAGTTGGGATGGAGCATGAATGAGGGAACCAGTCATGATTCCGGACCCATTTGGGAGTTTTTAGTGTATTTATTTTTTAATTTTCCATATTGACACATGACATATACATGGCTTTAAATATCTACTATTTAGTTTTGGATATTATAGTTCATGTCTTGGTCATCATGTGATATTGGGTTGGATTGGTCATTTGTTATATAATTTGTTTAATGATATTCTTTATATTTTGGTTATGTTTTTACTATAATATAGAATGTATAGTGTCCCCATGATTGATATTAGTCCCTCCCTACTAGTCCACATCCAATTGAATATGCAGAGGTAGCCCTGAGGTCATTTGACTGGTTGACTTGGGTCACCAGTGAGTGGTCCTTGGGTCATGATGTTATATAAGGAAACTTAAAAAAGATACTTTTCTTCTTCAAATTATAATTTTTTATATTGGAAGAATTTTTTCTTTTTCTATATTCCAATTAACCCTTCCCTAATAGAAAACTAACATATTGAAAATCAATAAGAAGGTCATTCCCATACATACACTAAGTGATATCATCTGTCATTTTGGTATTGTCAAATCATCAACGATTATTCCTAAATGGATGATCTATTGGAAAGAATAATTGATATCCCATAAAAATGTAACTATGATAACATTTAAGTCTTCTAGATCCTTTATTCTTAATAAAAATAAGAAATGATATTTTTCCCTTTGTGCTCTATCTAAAAATCATTTATTATGTAGAAAAATCATTTATTTTATACATAATCATAGAATAAATTTGAAATATGTTTTCCCAAAATTAATATTATGTGAAAATAACCACATTACAAATATTTTTTTAATATTTTATTAAAGGATTCATATCTACATATTTATCATTTCCAGGATGAGATGGTCCATATTTTAGTTTACTTATTAATGTTAATGTTTTTAATACACATCCACGGAGCATGGTTATAAATTTTTATGGAAACTGTCCATGTGTTATGCAATGTAGGAATATTCCAAATATATTAAAACCATCTCATAATATACACAATCCCACATTATGCACATAAACTGCATAATAATGATATTGATCAACAAAATTTCTCTATGAAAATCCATCTACAGGATAAACGAACTCATAAGTATCCATCTTTCTATCTGTATCATTCCATCATAGTTTTATTGATATTTCACTAGACATGAAAACATTACAGAGTCTATGAATCAATTAAATGTTCCAAATTACTTTTTTGGCATAAAATATGGTGTTCCATTAGAATTCAGCTTCTATCATGATGTTACATATTTTATCCAATAATTTCATCGAGTAGTTTCCTCCTAGAATAGGTTGCAATCATTCTAGTAAGCATGAATTTTGGTTTTTGAAAATCCATGTTCATAAATTATAACCAATATCCTCTAATGTTTTGAGGAAATATCTGCATAATATAAAAGTAAGTACTTCAAAAGGTAACAATAAAATTTATTGTAGTATTATGAATCCCATCTATGATTTTCCATTGAAATAGTTAGATTAAAAACTCTAGATTTTTAATTTTACCACAGTGTTGAAATACCAAAATCAGGGAATCTTAATTCAAAATTTTCACACTTTAATAATCTTAATTATCATTACATACATCATCTATTCTCGAATAGAAGTTTTTTTAGGCTCAAATATTTTCTTTTTCATGATAATGAATAAAAATAAACTATTCAAATAATGAATTATCTTACCCAGTCTTCTCATTCAGACCATAACTATTTTGATACTACATTTTCTCCCCATTGTGACACCACACAAAGTAGTTTGTTTGAAAAAAATATTTGGATATATGATAGCTAACATCTCCAGGATATAACCAGTTTATGATAAAAAAATTATAACATTGTGACCACTATCTGAAGCATTGTTAAATGAAAAATCTAAAAATATATCCATCTTGTTTCAAAAATATCTTGATATCTGATTAGTTTCATACATCCAAATTCTATCCATTATTTTAAAAAAAGTTATATGTCATGTCATAAAATCAATGAAAAAATTTTGAATTTAAATAAAATATATATTTAGTGAAATGATAAGTGTTCACAATATATGAAACCATATCTGAAACTCTAGTCTATATGAGAATCATAATATAAAAGACAACTAAATAATTTATATATAACAATATGCTGTAAAAATAAAACCATGATATTGAATTCAATTATATACATGAGTAATAAATATACCTAATAATTCAAAACATTGTTTTTATAATTGTTGTTTTCTTCTCTTATTAAATTCAGTTTGGGAGGAATATTATTATTATTCATTAAATTCATGTATAAATGATTATTATTTCTAGGTAATTGTATTCTATAGAACAAAGACATTATAATTTTATGTTGGATAAATCCACAATTATTTATTTCTCATATTTATGGATGTTAAACTGGATCCTTCATCTTATCATCCTGAGTTATTAAATGGAAACACTAAGTTTGATAGCGTATATGATACGTCACATTGAGCTTAAGCGAACATCTCAATAATATTTTAAGGTTACCATTAAAACATATCATTCAAAATAGAGTTAATACACAGTATTAACTGATTCATGAATATAGGGTTTACACATTTATATATAAATAATTTTTTTTTGAACAATTATTTCTTAATTAATGTAAAAAACATTTTAATATTAAACGATATGTTTTTCTAAAAAACTGTTTAAATGTGGAAAAGAATATTTTATACCAACAAAATAAAAAATCAACGTTTTTGGATTATATTAATGAAATATATTTAATTTAAATTTTTTTCATTCATCTTATGTGTTTTATTTAAATTATATAAATACAACTTAAATTTTATGCATAAAAGACTATTTTTGAAAAACAAAATTCACTCCCTTTTGATGGCACACCCATATTAAATCTAGTTTCTGTCACTTTTATAAATCATATTTTAAAAAAGCTCTCTTATTATTTATAAGTAATATAACAAAATATAAAGTTAATAAATTTTTGGTATTTGTCTGAGAACTTTTATTTTGTGATGAATAATGAATAATACCGAAATATTAGTTCAAAAAACTTTTTCATTAAATTTATATATATCATTAAATTATTATTTTAATTAGTTTAAAATTATAATAAATTTTTTTCTATTAAATCCAATGTGGGTTATCAGAATCAATTTCACATTGTAATTGGATATAAAAATGTTTTGAACTGTTAAACATTTTTCTGTAAAACCCTATTTTCACAATCCGTCAATGGTATAAATTTTAAATTAATTTTTTTCACATAAATGAATTTATTTTACAAAATTTTAAATACATTTTTGTAATCAGTATGATATTTAGAGTCACATAGGATCAACTTAATTTTTGGTGAATGGTAAAATCATTTTTTTCCAACGGTTTTGGATAAATTGGGTAATTATGCGTAATAATAATATTATAAATAAAAAACAATAACCCTATAACTTGTAATAATTTAATTGGATGAGTTTTTTAGGCCAAAATAATCTTTTTTATAATTTATACCATTTGTAAGAAACTTGGTTGTCAGTAATACATTTATAATATTATATTAAAAAAGAAGACAAATTTTCTCACAAAATTGATTTTTACAAGTAATGTATTTTTATTATTTAATTATACATGAGATATCATACACGGTTAATATTATTTATAAGGATAATATTATTTTATACATTATGGAAATTTATTTATAATTTTTTGGGAATTAGTATTCAAATAAAATGGGGACTTAATGATGATGCAGTAATCGATCCATCAATGGACGAATCAAATAAATGATATTAAAAATGTTAAAATAGCTCTTATTTTATATAATTGATGTTAGAGACAAATTTAATGGATGAATAATATGTTTTAGGGATGTGTTAATGTACTTTTTTTATAATATATCAAGTTGATATGATAGTTTTAAATAGTCATGTATTGAATAGTGTTAGAATTAACACTAATGGTGTTTTAAAATATAAAATCTTTTAATAAATGATATAGCATTTATAAAAATATATTTATTTTCCAAATATTTTTTATAAGTATTATAATGTCATTAAAGACTCGTTTATTAATCTTTTGGAAGGATATTGTAATTATATTATCCTGTAATGTGTAAATTTCTTGATATTAGGGTATGAATTAATAATGGTTAAAACAAAGATATAAGCGATAAATAATTGTAAAAATTTAAATAATATTTATTGGATGAAAGGTATTAGATCCAAAATAATCATATATTCTAAATAGATAAGTTGGATCCATTTTTATTAGATAATTAATGTATATTATTCTAATACTTTGATGATTTCTATGATTTCCCCTCCCCTCTCTTATAAAAGGGCACTCTTTCATGAAATTTCTTTACACAGAAGATCCATTTTTTGACAATATATATCCATATACATTAATAGAATCACATCCCAGATTCTAGATCTATTTCATTAGGTATAACACTCAACATATATATGGTACGGAGTTAATGAAAGGAGGATGTCTGATGGAAAGGTATTGTTTTTAAGTGTTTTTGTTTTTTTTTCTTCTTCCACATCCTTCAAATCATCTTCAAACATGTAGAAATAATTAATTTAGTATCATAATTATAATTATACATTTTTTTGATAATATCATAAACTAAATACATCACCACTTCTATCAAATGGGAAAATAATTAATCGTTCGTCCATACGTATGAACTATCACTTCCACGAACCGATATAATTTATTTTCCATTATTATCCCTCAAGACTTTCAATAATGATGATTTAATGTTTATATATGATATTAATTACAAATTTACCATTATAATATTATAATATATCAATTATATTCTGACTTTCCATGAACATTAATATGATATTGTTGTTCATGCATACATGTGAACTATTACCTCCACGAACACTACAATGAAATTAAAATTTAGTGATGTTTTCTTAAATAAAATACTAATTTAGTAATGTTTATTGCAAACTTCATTATTTTAGATAACATTATAAGGAAGCAATACTAATTTAATTATTTTTTAGGTAACATTTCTAATTTAGCCAACGTTTTAAGGAAACATCACTAATTTAGCGATGCTTTTGAGGAAAAGTCTCTAATTCATAAATTCTTTTCTACAGACATAGCTAATTTATAGACAATTTTATAGAAATGTTGCTAAATTAGGGACTATTTTTAGGAAATGTAGTTAATTTAGATATTCATTTCATGAAAACATCACTAATTTAGATACCCTTTTGATGAAACATTGCTAAAAATATATATATTTATATAGCTAATATTACCACATAATTGTAAATATATATATATATATATATATATATTAATATATACAAGAAGATACACAGATATATAAGCACACAAAAACAGAATTATATATAAGTACATATATATATATATATACATATATTTGTATGTCAAAATACATGGATATATTAAATTTAGTAACATTTTTAACAAATAATTGCTACTTTTGTAGCATTTTTACGAGTGTTTTAAAAAATGGATAATTATATAAATATATTTATAATTATATATATGTGTGTACTTAGACACACACACAGATATATATTTTCATCATATATATATATATTACTATAAACATATGATATATATGAAATATACAAATATAATATACATAAAATATAAACATATGATATTTATAAAATATAAAGATAAAATATATATGAATTATAAATATATAAATATATATATATATAATAAAATATAAACATATCTATATAAAATATAAAATATAAACACTTAGATATAAAAAATATATAATATAATCACATATACATATATATATTAGAAAATATAAACACAAACACAGATATATATATATATATAATATTAATTTTATAAATCATTTAAAATATAAGCATATAGATAACACACACATATGTATATATCATATAATCATATATTTATATTATCAAATATATATATATATATATAATAATAACATATATATATATAATATAAACATTTATATATATATATATAATCATAAAATATTAAATATTAACATAAGTATTAATATTTGTATGTTAATATATAATAATATATATATAGTATATTAATTTATCAAATTATTTAAAACATAATCATATATATACATATATAGAAACCTATATATATAATTATGTATATAATTATATATATATATATACATAAAATATAATATATAAACATATATATATATATGTATATTAGTATATAAAATGATATATATATATATATAGCATATAAATTTTTTAAAAAGTTTAATATACAAAATATATATATATATAACAAGAACTTATATATATATAAAAATTAAATATAATGTATATATATATATATATATTTGTAACTAATTTATTAAATTATATATATATATAATACATTAAATTATTAATGTAGATTAATTTAATTATAAATATATATAATACAATTTTATATTTAAAAAATATATAGCTTAATTTTCAATTTGATTTGTACTAGCCTTGAAATGACGTGGGTTCTAATATAGGTGCAGGCGGGCTCTTTTGGGGAAATTACAGGAAAAGGGTGCATGGGGGAGGCGGGCATAGGGAACGCGACATGGAGGGTAGGTTTTAGGGGTTTGAGGATGGGGTGGGGTGGAAGAACTGGGATGGGGAGTTAGAGGCAGAGCACATGGTAGACAAAGAAAAGAGAGTGGGACGTAGGTATATAGGATCGGGGTGCATGATGGGCTACGGAATGAGAGGGAAGGGAGGGGTACAAGGGGTTAGATATATGGGAGTTGGGTGGGGCGAAGATTATGGAGAATGAGAGGGGGTGTGGGGAATAGAGGTATACAGGTGGGGGAAATGAGACTAAAGGGTGGATTATAGTGTAGGGGAAGATATTTGTGGGGAATATGAGGGCGGGGTAAAGAGGGTAAAAATTCATTTCAAAAAAAAAATAAAAAAACCATATAAATTTTTTTCCCACAAATAAAAATTATAATTAATAAAACCACAATGATGTTTTACAGAAACCTTAGTAAATTAAAACACTTTATCGACATTCACTTACCAAAATTTACAACAAACATCAGTAATTGAGATGTCGATAAAAATAAACCCTTACAAACATGGATATCATACCAATGTTTATTTAATAATGTTTCTCAGAAAGGTTATTATATGAGGTGTCCCTAAATAGATATATTTTTTAAATTAATTAATTTAGGGATGTTTATATGAGTAGATAAATTCACAACACTTATAAATGTTGTGAATTTTGAAACACCTCATTTAGTGATGATTTTGAGAAACTTTGGTAAATAAATTAGTGATGTTTATATGCACCACTAAATGACATTTTTTCTAGTAGAAGCAATGTGATTCATTTTTCAACACCACAACACATATATGATATATATAAGTATATTTATATTATTATCATGTTATTATTGATATTATGATCATTCTATAAAGATTAAATAATACTTACCTTCATTCTATATTAATCATCGAAAAAATGGAAATGTTACTCATGCAAACGTATGGATTACCATCTCCATGATTGTAACATAATTAATCATTAATATTCCTATTTAATTAATGTATTTAATAGTATGATTGATTTATGAAATTTATTATTATGTCATGAATATTATTCTATATATGATGATATAATGACCACCTTTACAATATTCGACTTAGTGTAGTCATTTTGGACTCATGTCCCAAATATTTTCAAAATGTTCAATGTGAACATAACTGATTAGATAATTTTTATAACATGATAATAAGTTATATAAATGGAATAAATTTTTTTAAAAAGGTTCTTAGTAATGAAAATAATTAACCAGTGTTTATTATTCCGAAAGATAAATAACATATGAGACAAGTCAAACTCAGGGTAATGGACTTCATCTCATTCTTCTTTCATTGAGGCATCATTTGATGTTACACACCCAGCTTCTTTTATGAGGATTATATACATCCCATTTGACTTATCATATAATTTATTTATTTATTATCATGTTATTTTGTGTGTTGATAAATATTATTCTTTAATTGACTCTATTATTTGAATATTCATAGTGTTATGAGTTGTTTTGAATGTTTGTAGAATTAATCTTTTCTCTATTCCAATATTCTTGATATTGTTTCACATATTTATTTACATTAATACAGAAGGATTATAAATGAATTTTTTTTATCTTATTATTTTTATTCAATTGATTCCAACAATAATATTTTTTAGGTTTTATGTATGAGACTCTTTAACTAAAACATCGTTTTAAGTGTTTAAATGTTTTATTCTTATAAATCTTTATCATTCAAGTAGATGTTTTCAAAAAAATTTATGAATTTATTTATATGGACATAAATGTTTTTAAATACTGATTTTATAATTTATTTCAAAATATTTAAATTGGTATGGTAAATTTTGTTTCATAAATCTATTTTATAAATTTTATAAATTATTTATTCAAATGCATTGATTCATTCAATAACTTGAAATGTTTTCATATTAGTGGAAATGAAATTTTATGAGTAACATGCTTAAAATTACATTATTTTATGTGTTATGATTATATATTGGTACTTGTAAATTTTATAGGTGAGCCCAATATAAATTATATAAAGGGATGATCACCATTATTTCTCATGATAAATGGGTGAGACCAATATATCTTATATGAATGGTGGGCCCCATTATAGCTCTCCAATGCATTGGGTACTATAGAGATGGAATTAGACCTTATGGTAATTCCATCAGTAAGGGTGATTTTAAGAGTGATATCATAATTATGTCCCAAGGCACCCTTGTGATTTTTATATGTTTTCTAATGAGTTTTAAGAAATGGTTTTTAATAGGTTTTAATATTTTCACTAGATTAATTATTTACATTATTTATGTCCTCTATATAGATTTTTTTGTTAATCCAGTGTTTTAAAATATTTCTCATAGGTCCTAAAATTGTTAAGGGAAAATAAAATGTAATAATAAAATTATTTAAGATATTTCATGACAATAATTTATGTTTTTGATGTTTTTCCTTTGGTTGAAAAAGGGATACTGAGTATATGTGTCCACATGGAATGTATTGGTCTAATTTGTAAGGATTTGTCCTAATTATCTAAATATACAAACTGAACTGATCCCTGAATATGAACTATATTTTAAATTCATTAGAATATGTTATATTTAAGGTCAGTTCCATACAGTTGGTATCAAAAGACGGTTTAGAAAACATTGGATATTACGATGTCTTGATAATAGTTAGGGATGTCTTCATGGGTTTATAATTTTCAAGTTGATCAAAATTTTAGTGTCTTAGAAACAAATTTTGATTCTTTAAGTTATGAAATTTTAAGGTGAGTAATGATATTTTTTGAGAAATTATGTTTTTATATAATTATGTTATATAACATTTTTAGAAGAAAAATGAAAGGTATGAGAAACAACATTGAGGTTAAGACATGTTATGTTTTTTGGACTTAATCATATTTTTGGAATGTTATAATAATTATATTGTTTTATAAAAAGTACAACCTATAGGATTGGGGATAACCCATCATGTCCGGAAAGGCTGTGATAATCAAACACACAACTAAAGGGCAACAAGGGTGAATCACCTACCAAATGCCCACATGGAATCCTAGTTAGTTTTAATTTTTCATTTTATTTTAATGATTTTATGGATGAGGAATAAGTTAAATTTGGGGAATTTCATTTATTGAATTGATAATATTGATATTGGAAAATGATTTGGTCATTAAGTGATTAATGTTATTTTGGAAGACGTTCACTATTTTAGGAATTCTATAAGATTAAGGTAAATAGAATAATATGATATTTTAATTGGGGAAAAAATTTTGAATTATATTTTTGAAAAATCTATTGTTCTATTGTGTATTTATATTTATTCGGGTAATTTATGGAAATGATTCACATATCATGATGAATATTAGGGCCATCAATTTTTCAAGTGATACTTCAAGAGTAATTGATTATATTTAGAGATAATTCTTAAAATATATCTTGGAATTATATGTCATAAAATCATTATTGTGTTTTAATATTAATCTAGATTATTTTTTAGTAATTTTAAGGATAGTTATTTGTTGAATTTTATATGTTGAACATGGGTTTTACTGTTTAGTTTTGGATATTATTGATGATTATCATATGATGGTTTATTATTTATGGATACTTGTTTTATATTATCCTAACCATTTTGGTTTTGGGCTAATGTTTCAAGATAGGAGAACTATAAATTTACACTTTTTTAGATTATGTGATTCACATGATATTAATTTAGGTATGAAAATTTTACCTTAAATACCCATTATTTGGGAAAAAGATTTATATGTGGTGAAAATTTATTAATGGATGAAACAATACTTTTCAAGTAGGTATATTTTCTTATTATTTTAGTATATTAAGTAAATTAATTCCTTAACTCAATTAAAATTATCTAAAAACATTATTCATAAACATTTATTACTTAGAAATCAATGAATTTTAATCCAATCACAAATATATGGTTTTTTGATTGTTAACATTTTCTAACACTATTTTATATCACTCTCCATCAGAAATTGATGGAAATTTTTCTCTTCCATATCCATGTTTCCCTGTATGGAACCCTCGTATGTTTTATCCCATGTAACCTTTGTACTTCTTATTCTTTATCTTAATGTGGATGTTTCAATTAATCGTTTTTTATGTGGGGATTCAATAAATGTATTTTTAAATGTCATATCCCCTAATTTTTTATCCAAATATTCAAATTGATAAGATGAAATTTCCCAATTATTTGTAGAATGTAACATCCAACATTTTTAAAAGGAAACACAATGATAGATTGCTTAAATGACATGCAACATCGAACTTAGGAAAACAACTCAAGAATATATAATGTCACTGTTAAAACCTAGCTGTCAGAATAATGAGAATGAACAATATTAACTAAATTAGAAATATATGGATTACACCTGTATATATAATTAATTATTTGGCGAAAAAATATTCACAAATGAATGTGAAACCATTTTTAAAATAAAATTAAATGTATATTCGAAAACCAATTTAAATGTGAAAAAAGTGTGTTTTATACCAATCAATTAATAAATAAATCTCTATTTATTATATTCATTAAATAAATTTTATTTAACATTTTCAATTAATCTTATGGGTTTTTTATACAAGATATAGATACAAAATCAATTTTGTGCATAAAAGAGTATTTTCAAAAAAGAAAGATTTACCACCTTTTAATGGGGCACCAATATTAATTATAGTTTGGTTTAATTTTATAAATTCTATTTGAGAAATTAACTTGTTCTCTATAAGTGGAGTATAACAATTTACAGTGGTTATAATTTTGTTATTATTCTTAGAAGTTTCATTTTTTATGGATATTGAATAATACCAAATTATTAGTTCAAAACTGCTTTTCATCAAATGTAATTATATAGTAAAGTTTTTTTAAATTATTTTTTAAGAATAATTCTATTAATTTTTTATCTATTAATTAAATGTAGGTTATTGGAATCAATTTAACTTAGATATTATAAATAAAAATATTGTGAACTTTTGGATGTTTTGACATTAAAAACATGTTTTATGGATCCATCAATGGGATTAATTTTAAATTAATTTAGCCACATATGTGAATTGAATTTTTAATAATGTACATACATAAATTTAATATGTATGTTATTTATATTTAAATAGGATCAACATAATTTTTTGGTGAATATTAACTTTATTGTTTTACCATGGTTAATGGTAAATCTAGAAATTAATTGTAAAAATAATGTTATAATTAATATAAAATCACAAAAACAGTTGAGCTAATCTAATTAGATTATTTGGATTAAACCAAAATCATCCTTAGTTCTATGTTATACCATTTAAAAGAAACTTTTGTGTGAGTAAGACATTTATAATATTATATTCAATGAGAATAAAGATTTTGTCACAACATTAATTTTAAAAAGTTATGTATTTTAAATATGAGTTTATATAGGGGAAATATTTGAATATAATTATTATTTAGATATATAAAATTATTTCCTACATCATGGTAATTTATTTATAGTATTTAGGGAATAAAAAATTAAATTATACGGTGACACAATGATTATGCATTAGTTGCATCATTAATAGAAAAATAAAATAAATGATATTAAAATATTACAATAAATATAAATTTATATAATTGATTTGAGAAAATAATTTTTTCGATTAATTAGACAAGTTATAATTTTTTTAATATTTTTTTTCAAATATATCATGTTTTATCATATTTTTAATAAGTCAAATATTGAATGGTGTTAAAATTCATACTATTGATATTTAAAATAGAAAATATTTTAATAAATGATATAGAATTTATAAACAGCTAAAATTTTAAAACATTGTTGGTATATGTATTAGAATGTCCTAAATGTCCCATTTATTTGTTGTTTGTCATGTTATAGTAATTATATTAACCATAAAATTGTAAATTTCATTATATCATGGTAAGAATTGATTCGGGTTAAAACAAAGAGATAAGGATTAATAAATAAAAAAACATATCTAATTTTAATTTTATGAAGTATATTTGACAAAAAAACATTATATACTATAAATAAAGGAATTTATAATTTATTATATTAGAAAATTAATTTATATTAATTTAATACTTTTAAGATTTCCAAGAGTTCTCCTCCCCTCTCTTATAAAACTGTACTATTTCATAACATTTCACCACACATAAAAACCATCTTTGTTTAGACAATGTCTTCCAAAATACTTTCCTAGAATCCCTACCCACATTATAGATATCTATATTAGAATGAACACTCCCCTTAGATTTGGTAAGTGTAAGCGCCCAGTCAGTGTAATGTATCACTGAGAGGGGGGGTGAATGGGTGGTATTTATTTTCATTTAGGTTCACTTTTAGTTGAACAACATTCACGTCATGTTAAAGATTTAATTTCCTGAAGAAAATAAAATAAAACACACATCCACGGGAACATAGTTATTTAGAGGGTTAATATTTATATAAGAATAGATATGTCCTTGGTATAGTTGGACGTAATCTAATACCATACAATCCACTAGATATCAATCCTTGGATTACAACAAGTAGGAAGTACCCTTACGCTCGTGTAGCACAATGAATCATTTCCACTAGTGCATGTGCACTCTCTTATAAAAATATGGTAACTTCAAAGGAGAAGATGTTGTAGGTCATGAATGATGGATGATTCACTCTATTGAATGTCTCAAATGAGTGGGAAGATGTTTTATGTGTGAAGTATAAGGACATAATATATGTGATTGCCAAGGAAAAAATTTAAAATTAACTTAACATAATGGACCATAATACTGGTTTCTCTAAGGCATCATAACATTTTGAATATTAAAAATATGGAATGAATGGGAATTCTAAAAATCAAGGAAATAAGGGGAAATCTCAAGAATATGCTAATAAATGTTAAATAAGTAAAGGTTTTTTTTTGTTGATGATGAAGAGACTATAAATGACATATAAAAAGAAGAATCTATTAGGAAATAAGATGATGAATACTAGTTAATGTTTTAATAATGTAGTATAATTATTGAACTATTTATGTACTAGAATTCAGGAATTATGAAATATATAAGGATATTTTTATAAGTTATTTGTTAAGTATTTTCAATATTATGTTGAATGGTTCTACAAACCTAGAAAAGTAATTTAGTATAAATGTTATATTAAATGGAAAACATATTATTAAGGTAATTATAACCCAAAATATGTTATTGGTACTGAGATAATGATATTGGGATAAAGAGATAATTTTTATGAATAAGGTATATTGGATATTACTAATACCTTGGAACTCATTAATGATTTTTTGAAAAAGTGATTTATTCTATCATTTATAAACTTTACATCGTTTTGGGATTTATGGAATATATCTAATGAATTTAATTTTATTTAATTAATATGTAATCATTTCTATTTTCGATACTGTTTTATGGTAATTCTAGTTATTACAATATTTCATGATAATACACGATGAAGATATTATTATGTTTCGTAGGTGAAAATTTAGAGATAATTTGTGATGTTTGGGTGATTAATGATATTTTCATTTTGAAAATTTAGTGACCTTATTTTTATGTATTTGGATTTTATTATTTTTGATGTGTTATATAGTTAACCATTTTTAAAAACGTTTTGTTTGATATTTGGATGAGGTTTTAGAGATTAATGTAATACTTTATTATATAACGATTTATGCATATTGGATAATTTATTCTAGAAATATTTTATGATTATAACTAGATATATAATTAATTAATTGTCATTATATTATATATATAGTGATCTGTTAGTTTTTATAGCATAAAAATTCATCTTCAATTCATGGAGTAAGAGATGAAGTGGAAATTGATAGATGAAAAACCAAAAGATGAAATTGTTATTATGATATAAAGGAATGAAAAAACCTAGGTATATCATTCCATATGATATTTGTGATCCAAATAGAGAATTTGTTTCTATAATAATGGTTTTAAAACATTTATTTACACTATATAACTATTGGTATAGCCTATACCAACAATTCTCCCAACTATTGGCAAATTGGATATCGAGAAAGGCCTATACCAGCAGTTTTCAGGGAACTGTTGGTATAGGGTTAAAAGAATTTTATTTTACCAATGGTTCACCCAAAAAAACATTATAGGTCTGTACCAATAGTTTTAAAAACATTGTTATAGACCCCCAAAACCCAAATTCCATAAGCCGAAGAACCCCCACCCTACCCAAACAACCACAAACACTAGCCCAAACAGCCACCAGAAAAAAATAATAAAACCCCACAATGGTAGGTTACCTACAAAAAAATCACCAAAAAATATAAATACAACGATAACACAACAAAACCAATTAATTTATTCAACTAGTGATATCCAATATTAAAAAAATCACATATATTTATACAGAACTAATCATCAAACATGAAATGACACAAAAAGAAATCAAAAAGGAAAAAGATCAATATATAATTCACCACTATCACCATAATCACCATTAACCTCATTTTCATCTTCACATCAACCTCACTGTCATACTCACTACCATCCTCATTAGATTCCTGGTTGTTTTCTTCATCATCATCTTCCACATCATCCTCACCATTACCATCACTATAACCAGGAATGTGATCTTCTTGACCCTGACTAAGATCACTTCTCGAGGAAGTATATAATTAATTTACCATCAAAATATATGTATCATAAAACTAAGTGTTATATAGTTGTTATAATTGAAAAAAACATTGCCATATATTTCATAAATCTAGAGATGTCCCTTGGATTCCATTCATGCTCATATATGAAAATTTTTTGGCCTCTTATTCCTTGAACAAATCATGTGATGCCCGTGCATTAAATATTTCTAACTCAGGGCTACATGAAATGGAACCTTAATTATTCCTATATCTATTTGGAACAATAATCTTCCCTGGTCAACTATCTACTCTTCCATGGTTCTCATATCCCAAAACATTATGTAAGTGATCATTTGGCCAATATATCTAACCTACCTACTCATCAAGGGAATCAAAATCACACTATTAAAAATATAAATGGACTACTTAGTTACAAAATTGATATTAAATTTTTAAACCCATGAAGTAAAACATATGATTTTCTAATGTGTCAGTTTGTTTTCTGCTATTCCATCATTATTATTTCTTCTCTAGAGAAATAATATTTCTCAAGGAACAAGCTCTTAAATATTGAAAACCTACCTATTCAATGACATTGAATGTAGAAACCCATAATTGAAAATAGGTAATTAATTATGAATTTTATAACTAAAATAAAATAGATATATTTGATGATGCAATATGAATTTATATTTTGATTGATCACATAGTTATTGTATAATATGATTTGGTTAACAAAATAAATTTCATGTATTAAATTAGAATAATTTATAATATGATTAAATAATAATGAGATAATTTATGTTAAAGTATAATTTAAGGATTCATGTTTGTATATATTATTTCTATGAATATAGGGGAACTATAATTATTGAATAATGGAAAGGGAGTTTATTTATTGAAAAAATCTAATATATATTAAATGCATGTATAATATGGTAAAATGGGAAGGTGAAATATATGATATATCTGTTCATATTATCTTTTCCATTTTAATATGATTTAATTTGAAAGGGTTTAAAATAGGGAAAAGCGAGGTAAATTTTTCTTTGATGGATATTGATGAAACTATATTGTCAATATTACTGTTTGTTTCTGTTAAAAAGATATATGAATGAATAGGATTTATTTTTTATTTGGTTAAATAATTTTAACATATAGTTATAATGAGAATATTTAGGGTCATATTAGTTTTTATCTATGTTGTTCCTATTAAATTTTACAATTTATCATTTTATTTAGTTATTTTTAATTAAATTATTTTATATATAGTTCAATTAAATTATTTTTTGGTTAAATTATTATCATTTTTTATTAGTGATGTATGATTTTATTATGTTCACCTTATTATTTATTCTTAAATTAGTTTAGTGTAATCTATGTTCGAATTATTTATTTTGATTCACCTATATATTTTATAACTTTTCATTTCAATTTGATTTATAATTTTCATCCATCGTATGATTCTGTTTGGTATATATCACTATATAATCATTTAGTTAAAATATATTTCATTTTATTTATTTCAATTAAATAAAATTTTAATTTTAATTCTTTTAATGTGATTTATATCATTTTTTATGAAATTTGTTTTGATCATATTCAGACTATTACATTTAGGTTGTTTCTTTTCATGTTAGTTTCACTTCCAAATAGGTTAGTTCAATTTCATCATATTCCAGTCATTTCAATTTGGTATTATTAATTTTTGTCACTATTTAATTTTTTATCCATTGGACTGGTTGGTTCATGATGCAATGTTTTATTTTTTTCCTTCATTTTTGATAATTTTTATTTCAATTTCATTCAGTTATGGTTTATTTTGGTCATGTTAAGTCATCTATATTTAGTTTTTCTTAAATAAACTTATGACAGTTATTATTCATTTTCATTAATTAACATTAAAAGTTTTTTTTATATTTAAATAAATTTAATTCATTATTGATGGATTATATTTTTTAGAACAAACTGGGTGCGGGTTTTTAGGCCTAATTAGTTTGATTCAATATAATTAAATATTATTATAGATGAAATGTTTTCATTTTTTGATATTGGTTGGGTTTTTTTCTGGTCAAATTATTTCAAATTAGTTTATCTTTGTTGGTTTAGTTTTTTATTCACTTTATATTTTTCACTACAAGTTTTTTTGTTTATAAGGTTTTTTAAAATTATGGTTTATTTTTTATATTTGGTTATAATAAGTGTTGGTTACATTCAAATAGTGTTAGTTCTTAAATTTTTACATCATTTTGATTCAATTTTATTTAGATTCGGTGTGGGTTTGTTTCATTTGGTTCAATATGTTTCATATTATTTTCATTAATTAGGGGTTGGTTTTTTTTATGTTTTTGTTAGTGTCTATCTTTTTTATTTTATTATAATTTATTTAGTTCAAACTAATGGATGTGGTAATGTGAGTGGAATTTTTTTAATTTATTTAATAAATCAACAAGATCAACTTTTCCACAAAGAAATTTAAATATCTATCAAAATAAGGGTATAACATATTAGATATGTAAAATAATAAAAAATTAACCACATATATTAGTTTCAATTTAAATAAAAATTCAAAGATTATATTAGAATATTTTTCCAGATATAGAATAATTGATTGAAAAGGAAGATGCAATCAGAAAATGTCAGCCCTTTTTATTAGAAAATAATATTGAAGAACAGAACTCAATTTATGTATTTAAATAATTGAATAAGTAAATTTCAAATGTAATTAGATAAATATTTGTAGAGACCCAG
The DNA here is from genome assembly GCA_963277665.1 of Viscum album. Lineage (NCBI taxonomy): Eukaryota > Viridiplantae > Streptophyta > Magnoliopsida > Santalales > Viscaceae > Viscum > Viscum album. The sequence goes on from OY728137.1 coordinate 1,907,722,401, forward strand.
TGTTTGCATTAATAAGGCTTTGAAATAATTCTAAAAATATTTCCAGAGCTGGGCGTTGAGACGAAGTTCAATTCCAAGGCCCGGTGTGCCTGTAATTAATTTTATAAAAATGTTAAGTGTTTTTATATTATGAACGCACGGTTGACTAAAGCAAACGACATATCTCTTAAATGATTTGTCGAATCGGAAATCTGAGAACATGGTTGGGTCCGGAACGTAGTTTTTCCCCTAGGCGTGACATAAAATAAGTCGCCATGGTATGTTCGGACCCCTCGTTCATTGGCGATGTATTAAATGGATAAATTAAATTATTATTTTATTCATTTAATATCTCAAACCTGAATATCTCCGGAACAGGGACTCCGATGTAAAATCTGAGGCCACTGATGAGCTTAGAACGTAGGCTTTTCCCTAAACATGGTTTATCATTTGTTGGCGTTGGGTGTTCCGCTTATGCTCTATCATGTGAGATTAATTAAATAATTACGCAATTGTTTATTTAATTATTCAATTAATTTTCTTTAACCTGATGAGAGGTTATAAATTCATGGTTATGAGATCTTGGTCTCAAAACCCTTTTTTCCAACGACGCCTTCTCTTCTCCTCTCCTATCCTCTCCCTTGACGAAATGTAAAGTCCCAGAAATTTCAAGGAAATTTTTTTTCATAATTCTTTGAAATTTTACGAGTCCGAAGTTTCTTACCACACTTGATTCCAAGGCCCGGTGTGCCCGAAAAAAATTTATGAAGTTTTGTTCGGGTACGTTCAGTAAACACACGTGCGGGTTTTTCTATCTTTTGAACCGGTGCTCGGAATTGAAATCCGAAGACACAGATGAACTTGCAGCGCCGGTATCCGCTTAAGGGGACCATTACCGCAGTTGCGTTTTATGCGGGATGAGTGTTAATATTTGGGGTTTAATTAAAAACTTAAATAAAATTTTTTATAACAATTTTATTCAACTTGGTGGTTATATCCTACATGGGGAAGTTAATGGTGGGTCCCACCCCCACATAACTTCCCATGTGTAGATATTTGTTAGGTGGGGCCCACACGAGCCCCAACCTTTCATATCCCTTAAAAATCCCTTAAACTCTCCAATTTAACTCCTCGTGTTTAATTCATGACAACTCCCCCGTTTAATTGGGTGGAGCGTCACTACATTCCCCCTCCATCACTACATTTAATTCGTTTCCAACCCATCTAAATTAACTAAAGAACTCTTCAATTAATTAATTAAATAGTTTGATTTAATTTGAAAATACATGGCATGTTATATTATGGGAGGGCCATTTTATTATTTTGGTTGGAAATATTGGTGGGAGAGCTCTTGAGAGGATTTAGAAGGAAGCGTTTTTCTCCGAAAAAGAACACCACCCTTCAATGAAGAATGACTCTGACGAAGAACGCGAGAGACTTCTCCATCGACGCTTCCCTTCGGATGCACCCCGACGTCAACAGAAATGACGTCTGTATACCACAATGTCCGACCTCCATGACTCTTGTCATCCATGACCCGTTGACGTGCTCCACACTCGAAATTGAGGTAGTGGGAATTATGTTCAATTTTAATTAATTAAAGTTGTTCTTGTTCTATGTTGTAAAAATTTGTTTGATTTTTCCCAATTGCTACCGCCTAACGTGGAGGGTGTGAGCTGAACGCACATGGCCTGACGACCCTCTGTAGTCTCGTTGTTTTTGATTGAGGCACGTTGGAAGAGGTGGCAACGGGATAAGCGGTGGCCGTGCGCCGGCTGTGTGCAGAGGAACCGCGGCCCGCAACCGCGGGCTACTCAACTAGGGAAGAACGGACCAGCTATAGCCGGTCGAGCCGAAGGGAGAAACCGCAATGCCACACGGCGCTGCGTTACGGACAACCATGTCCCACATAGGGTGGACCGCTTCGGTGAAAGAAACAGCTGGCTCAACGGCCAGCCGTGCAGAGGAAATTCGTGACACCCAAAGGTGCGGCGAAATAGGTCTATGGCCCGCTCGAGTAGGCCGCTTGTGCCAAGAAGGATGGCCGGTGAGGGAGGACGGTGCTTCCATTTCGGGCAGCCGTGGGTCCACGCCCCCCACCTCGGATCGCTTGGACCCCTTGGGCCGAGCCACGGCCGGGCTGGGCCGTGCTGAGTCAGGTCGGGCCACGCCCGCCGGGCGGGGCTGTGCATTTAATCAGGCCAGTCCACCCCTTGCCGGGTCGGACCCACCAACTCGGGGTTGACCCGACTCACCATCCCACTGGGCTTAACGGGTTAGGCCCGTTATCACATAAATTTAAATAACATTAAGACTGCGTGTCCGATCGATGCGCCGTCTGCGTCACTGGGACCCTCGCGACGATGTGGTCCTTTTTTGATACTCTAAGAGAGTTTTGTATGACTTTGAAAAACGGCCGGGTTTGCAACGAACGTAATTCCAACCAGGCCCTCGGAGCGGAAACGCTTATAACTTAAAGACCAGATGCTCGATTGACGTGTCGTCGACTATGTCAGATTCTTCGTGATGAGAAAGTTCTTTTGGAATACTCTACACAGGTTTCGGATGTGGGTTGATCATGGCTGTGTTGGATTGTACCTGAAATCCAACTGGGCCCCTGGAAAGAAAATGCTAATAACTCGCAGACCCGGCGTCCGATTGACGCACCTTCTACTGCGTTGAGACCCCTATGACGAGGCGGTCCTTTAAAATATTTCAACGTGAGATTACATGACACTTGGAAGTATCGACCAGTAGCTCATGGAGTGGACCCTCCCAGAGACGAGCGTACAGAGTGCGGAGACCTAGTAGCTATAGACCAGTTGACTTCTTGACCGATTCTACTTAGAGTGATTCGACTAGCCTAGTGGACGATGCTCCCAGTTTGGAGGCAGTCCCACGGTGGGAGGAGCACCTAGTTTGGTAGCAGACCCAAAGTACTCGACTGGAGGAGTACCTCTAAAGACTATTAGGGGGAGTGCCCAGTTTAGCGACAGACCCACAGTGGATGAGCACTCGGTTTGGCAGCAGACCTGCGGTACTCAACAGGAGGAGAACCTCAGCAGTCTAAGGATAGTGAGTAGCACCTCGGAGTCGCGATAGGACCACTATAATCGAAAGAGGTGGAGTTCTCCAGTAGTTGTGGTTTCGATAATGACAATCCTGGTTTGAGCTGAGTCAATGACCTTTGTGTTTTCCTCATGATTGAGATGAGTTATTTGATAACATAGGTATATGTATGGGAATATACCTATGTAAAGGTTATCTATTGAGATATTTCTTTATGGATTATCCTTGTTTGATTTTTCTGAGACCTTGAGGGTCTCAGGGTCCCTACTTAGTATCGTTATAATCACCCCTGCAAAGGCTATGCCTGAACCTCATTGTGTTGGATGTAGACGACGGACAGCATTGACTGAGGCAGAGTGTATGAGGACTAGACTATACCCAGAGGCGGAAACTCAGTGTGATGGAACACGTAGAGGACCGATTGACGCGGAGTGATGAGGAGGAAATTTGAACCTACCCTTCAGGTATGAACCCATAGGATGATCCATGAGCTACTTCCATCTTCAAGTTGTTTGTCTTTTCAGTTGTACATTCTTTCTGTTGTAGCTGTACATTTCTATTAGGCTTGTATTTCCAGCCCATTTTTACTTTCATCACACTTTGTATACTGCTTTACTTATTGTTTTCTTCCTCTTGTACTCTAGTTGTGTGTGTTTAAGTTTCATAAAGGTAAGGCCTTCCCTTTTTATCAGGATTTACGCCTTTGGTGCTAGTTGCCAGCCCCTGGCATATGGAAGGCGGACTTGGGTTAGTCACTTAACGGGCCCTGAGGATAGGTCGTGACATGAATGAAAATGAAACTGTGGATCCACGTAATTCGAAGATTGACAAACGCAACATCTTCTTCTCATTGTTGTGCACGAGTGATCTTCATCAACACCGAGAAGATCTTGATGAAAAGGATCTTCTTCAATGATCGATCCAAACCTAAGGTCGGATTTATCTTTTTGGATTCCTTACCCTGGTATAATTTCTCATGATGGACGTGAATTAAATAAATTAATTCGTGAATCGATAAACAATTGATTGGATTAATTTTATTCTTGTTTATCTTGAATTTCAATTTCTTCAAGCATGATAAATATATATTTTCCAATTCCCCGTGTTCTTGATTTTCAAAAATGGTGGCCAAACTAACACAGCTATCAATACTTACTTCGACGGACATCTTTCCTTATTCACAGTTCGTGCATTCTTCACGTGTTCTTCATCGTAAAATAATTAAGCACTTTGTAAACTCAATGTTTCATTGAGCGTGACATATAGACGTGGAGATCTCGACCCAAGGATTATGTATCTTCATTTGTCTCATTTTTTCAAGTTAAAATCAAAGCCAGAATGGTGTACGGAAGGATCCTGTGGCACGAATCCGATGAGGGTTTCAGTGGTTCAAGTTGGAGGTTCGGTGAGGCGATGAGGTGACCGCGGAAGCTGGGCGAGGTAGCTATGGTGGCATGCGAGGTGGCTTTGACGGTTTGGGGTGTTGTGGAAGACCAGGCCAGCGCCAAGGGGCGACACGACAGACATCAATAATAATAATTATTATTAATGATAATGATGGAGACCCATTGATTAAATTGAAGGAGAATTTATTATTATTATATTATATAATAACGGTAATGGTGAATTTTAGTGTGTGATTAATTAAATGGAATGGTTTTAATTTAATATGACAATAACCATGATAAACAAATTTAATGGGATTAAATTAGAACATTAATGATGGGTGTTATTATTATTAATTTTATTAATACTAATAGTGAAGTGAGAAATAGAGTTGGGGCGCTATTTGAGAGATTAAAAATGTGGGATTGGAGAGAAAGATTAAAAGGTGATGAAATAATAAAGAAAATAACAATAAAAATGATAAAGTCATGGAGGTTTGGGGAATTCCACATGGGGTCAAGGAGGAGAAAATGTTGTGTGTGGATGTTTTGGATGAGGTAATTTAAGGAATTAAATTAAATTAAAAAATTAATTATATATTAATAATGTTGTTATTATTATTTTTAGGAAACTGTATTTTAGCGGTATCTTCTTTGTGTGACCTCAGTTTCACGAACCGTCAGCAGTAGTGCGACCCTGACTTTGAGACAGAATTTATGAGCCCAATATTGGATGTCTTTTTCATTTTTTCAGATCGGGTACCCGAAGTGCTCAGAAAACAATAGATTTAATGTTATTATTAAATCTTTACCCACCATAACTCATCCGTGTGACTTATGATTGAATTTCCACCAGTGGTTATGTGATCCCGTCATTAATACGATCGATTCAAGTATAATGTTCGATACTAAATTTTGGTTTCTGGCTCGGGTCCACAAAACACCCAATATTATTATTATTATTATTATTATTATTATTATTATTATTATTATTATTATTATTATTATTATTATTATTATTATTATTATTACGGAATATAGTATCTGACATAACACCCTCATAAGGTGTCTGAATGACGAACCGTCTATGACGTTGAGACCTTGAAATTAAGACAGATTAACGAATTTTGTATATTTAAGTCGAGGTCGAGGTGTGGTCCCCACGAGGCCTGGTTCACCCGTGTTGCGGTGAAATGGCTGTTTTCACCGGGTATTTGTTTTGGAAAAATGGGTAGTCCATCTCATGTATTTCTTCATGTGGATTTCAATGGTGTGGCTCGTTTGGTTATCTAGTGTCGTATGATATACGACCGGGTTGGATCGAACACGAATACAACCAGGCCCTCTGTACTAAAATGCCTACAACTTATAGACTGGGCATCCAATTGACGCACCTTCTGTCGTGATTGAACCCTTAAGACATGGTGGTCCTTTGGGTTGATCCCTTGTGGAAGATCGTGGCACCTAAGGTATGATTGATTACCTGAGGAGTAGAGCTAGGGCATTTTTTTAGTGATAGTTAGGAGGGAAACTCCCTTGACGACTCAAGTGTAGATTCAGGGTGCAGCGGAAGTGCATTGGTGGGTTTTCCCAACTTTAATTTTAGAGTTAAACAATATTCAAACCGAGATCCATCATGATATAAAATGCCAGATCTTCGTAATAGAACAAATAATGAAAAACAAAAGAGGGAATCCCATAACCATAGATATTGGATCCTCATATGCTGGTTATAATTAATTTAATCAATTCAAAAGAATTACCTTGGTGGAATTATTTCTTTGTTGATGTGTCCAGTCATGATTCGGTGATCCGTAGTTGCGTCGTAGAATCCAGGTGTAGGATTCCTCTAGCGGTGATCCACACGTGCACCACGTATCTTCAGACGTCGCCGAAGGGATCTCTGGGTGCTAGCATGGAAGAACCTTCGCTTGCGATATATGCCATCGATCTCCTTGATCTCTTGTTCTTGAGAGTGTTCTTGGAGGAATGAGTTCTTTTAGGCATGAAATAATTCTTCAAAATTATTGTGCACAACAATTTATCAGAAAAGTGTTGGGGATGTGAAGATATTTATAATCGGGTTTTAGGTTATAGAGTTATGACAATAAATAAACGTGTGAAGCGTTTTATTTATTTCATTAACTCTTATTGAAACCCCCATGTCAAATTATTAATTCCTTTAAAAGTTCCCACACATATTATAATTAACATCATTTAATAAAACAATATTATATCCTCATAATCCAGACTGGAAAACTATATGGTGTGTAATCATTAGTACACGACATGTACTCATTTTCCATAAAACTACACGGAGTATATATTTAATATACATGGCGTGTAATTTTATTTTCTATTTTTCATTAACTCCTCCTCCACCTTTATTAGACCTTGAGTAATGTCTATTTATTTATTAAATAAATGAAACTACATTACACGCTAATAAATATATTATTTCACCCACAATATATTCTCTCGAATAACTAGTTTCGAAATAAATGTGATTGGACATCCGTAAATAATTATTAAACCACAGTCAAGAATAATATTTATTTAACTTATTAAATTAATATTTAACTGAGATACATGGACACACATAGTGTGTGACACTCTAGGCCTCTTTCATAGTGGCATTAGGCGAAGCCTTCCTAAAGTCCAAGGTTAGCGTCTAGAAACACACCAAGGCACCTATAGAGAAAGAAGTTAACACCACAATGATGTGTCACCTCCTATGAATTCTTACTGTGTAATATAATCCCTTTGTCACAATATCTCAAATCAAGTGGGTTGTATGCTAGTTCCATCAACCCATGTGATCGATTATTCTTTCTTTGAATTTCCAGAATTGAACTTTCCCATTCCTTTCAATGGTCATGGATTTATTTAAGCTATATCAATTCCCTAAAAGGGACCGATATATTTACTTCTGTTATGGAACAGAAGGGACAAACCCTTTCTTTCATTATCTATCAACGTAGTATTACTCGTGACGCACCCAACGTATCATACCTCGTAGTGAACAATGTGTCGTCACAGTTTTCTTCAATACATCTAAGTGCATGAGTTGTAATATCGATTAATAATAATCTTAATGTATAAGGACCAATACACACATATGCAGATAAGAACATCCAATGTCACCATGAAATGTGGATTTCCTACTTGTGGGTCTCGTTCTCATAATATACTCTTGGATATTACCAAGAGCGCACACCATGAGAAGGTGCCTCAAAGTTTTTTGAGTCCTCACCCCTAATGACCAGTATTATTTGTCTCCCTCAAATAACATCATCCGGCTCTATAATATATACTCAAGAATAGTGTTATGGAACTTCCAGGTTCTCATCATAGCAGGGATCCGCTATGGCCCTTTAATGCAACAACTATCCTTGGGACATTATCACATGCATTGTCACACAGAAGAACAATGAAGGTGTGATAAGATGTTTATTTAATGAATAAAGTACAAAGTAGTTGGTTCTAGGCCACCAACTCCAACAGACTCCCACTTGGACTAGAGCCAACTACTAACAACCTTTAACCCACTAGCTCTCACATGTTATGCATGCTTCTGTTGAGATAGGCCTTTAGTCATGGGGTCCACCACGTTCTCTTCCATAGACACTCTGATCAATGCAACTTCACCCCTTTGATAGAATTCCTTCAAGAAGTGATACTTCCGGAGTATGTTCTTTTTCCGTTGATGTGCCATTGTTTCTTTTTCAAGAGCCACTGCTGTAGTATTATCACAATACAATGTAATGGGATCTTTATTGATAGGCACCACATCATGCTTCTGGACAATGTTTTGAATCTAAACGGCTTCCTTGGCTACATCATAAGCCGCTATATATTCAGAATCCGTTGTAGAATCGACGAAAACTGGATTCTTTGAACTCTTCCAGCTCATAGCTCCTCCATTGAGACAGAAAACATATCTATATTGCAACTTTAGATCATTCTAATCTGTCTGAAAACCAGCATCAGCATACCCTCTGATGACAAGATCCTCATCTCCTCCATGCACCAGGAACATATCCTTAGTTCTTCTCAGATACTTATGTATAGTCTTAACAGCAGTACAATGTTGTTCTCCTAGATCTTCTTGATATCTGCCTACCATACATAGTCCATAGGCAACATCAATCCTGGTACATTACATGGCATAAATGATGGACCCTATAGCCAAAGTGTATGGGATCATACACATTCAATCTTTCTCTTGTCGTGTCTGAGGAAACATTTTCTTAGAAAGTTGTAGGCCATATGACACTAGAACCATTCCCCTATTGGATTGTTCCATACTAAATCTCTTTATTATCTGGTCAATGTATGTACTCCGACTTAGTCCAAGCATCCTCTTTGATCTATCACAAATGACCTTGATCCATAGAATGTAGGGTGCTTCACCCAAGCCCTTCATGGAGAAACACTTCTTCAACCAGTCCGTAATTGACTGTAAGACTGGTATGTTTTTTACAATAAGAAATATGTCATCAACATATACTACTATGATAATGATCGCATTCCCATTAAACCTCTTATAAACACATGGATTATATTTGTTCTTAATTAACCCAAATTAATTTATGGATTCATCAAATCAAATGTTCCACGACTTAGATGCTTGCTCTAATCCATAAATGGATTTATGCAACTTACAAACCTGTTTGGATTCACCTGGTGTCACAAACCCTTCTGGTTGTGTCATATAGACATCTTCCTGAAGGTTCCCATTAAGGAATGCTATTTTGAAATTCATCTGCCAAATCTCATAGTCATGGTAAGCTGCTATGGAGAGTATGATTCTTATTATTTAAACATGGAAACTGGTGAGAAGGTTTTATCATAGTCAATTCCTTGAGGCTTTTTGAATCCTTTAGCCACTATCCTTGATTTATAGGTGCTAACTTGACCTTCCATGTCTAGTTTTCTCTTGAATACTCATTTTCATCCAACAGTATTTAAATTATGTGGCTCATCGACCAGAACCCAGACTTGGTTCTGATGCATTGAATCCATCTCAGAATTCATAGCTTCTAGCCATCTTGCCACTTCAGAGATTTCTACTACTTCCCTATATAATAGAGGTTCATCATTTTCCAACAAAAATTATTCACCATCCTCGGTGACTAGGAAACCAAATCTATCTTGTTCCCTTACCTCTCTTAATCTCATACACAGTACTTCTGTTTCTTGAACCTCTTCCACGGGGACCTATGGAACTTGTTCCTATACCAACTCTTGCTTATCTTGAGCATCAACTTCGTCGAATTCAATCTTGGTCCCACTATTTTTCTTGAGGATGTGATACCTCTAAAGAAAGATGGCTTTTCTGGCGACAGTCACTTTCTAGCCTGAAGGGTTATATAGGTAATATCCTTTTATTTCCTTGGGATATCCTATAAAGATACACCTTGTGCCCTAGGGTGCTAGTTTGTTGCCTGAGAAGGCCTTAACAAACTCCTCTCATCCCCATACATGTGTGTGCAACAAAGTGGGTTTCCTTCCATTCCATAACTCGGATGGAATTCCATTCTCCGCCTTAGTTGGTACTCAATTTATTGTGTATGCTGCAGTTTGTAATGCATATCCCCAAAAGGATAGTGGAAGATCTGTATGACTAATCATCGACCTCACCATGTCCAACACGGTGTGGTTCCTCTATTCACTAATACTGTTCCACTATGGTGTATAAGGAGGAGTGAGCTATGATAGAATCCCAGATTCCCATAGAAGATTGATGAACTCTTGGTTTTGATATTCTCCACCTCGATCCGATTGAGGTTTCTTTATCTTCTTACCAAGATGATTCTCTACATCATTCTTGAATTCCTTAAATTTATCTAAGGCCTCTAACTTATAACTCGTTAATTATACATAGACATATCTACTCAAATAATCATTAAAAGTAATGAAGTAAGAATATCTACCTCTATATTCTAATGGAAATGGTCCACACAGATCTACGTGTACCCGTCCTAGAAGTTATGTGGCCCTTTCACCATGTCCACCAAAATGCAGCTTGTTCATTTTTCCATGTAAACAAGCATGACATCGATCAAGTGGTTTTAGCTCAGTACAGTCTAAATAGCCATCATGGCATAGCTTATTCAAGCACTTCTTGTTCACATGACCGAGATGGTGATGCCAAAATTGGGTGATGTTTGAGTCATGTGAGTTTGTTTCATTATCGATTGCCAAAACTTGGTTTTTGTAATTTAATATATACAAACCATCATTTAAATGTTCCATACCATAACATATGTTGTTCTTATAAAAGAGACAACCCTTATTTCTAAATTTGAAAACAAATCCATCTATATCCAAAAAAATATATAGAAATTATTTTCTTGGTAACATTAGGAACATAATAACAGTTATGTAAAAACAAAATCATCCCATTCGGCAGTGAGAGGTGGTAATCGCTAATAGCCAACACAGCCAGCCTTGCGCCCTTGGCAGCTCAATGATCCACCTCTCCTCTGGAAATATATTTAAATCTACTTGGATCCTGCATTTGAATACAGATGTGATCCCCACAAGCTTTATCTAATACGCAATGTGTAAAAATAGAAAGATTACACTTGATAATGAACTCACATTTAGTGTCCGCACACTTCTGGGTGCAGTTTCTCTTCCAGTGGACTTTCTTTCCACATGAAAAACCCACCGCCTCCAATTCCTTTCCCTACCTCTGAATCTTCCCCTTCTTGGAGGGATGGTGCTCAAGGGATTCAGACCGTTTATAAGTCTTTGGCCCCTTTTCCATGTCCTTCCTTTGCCTATTCACCATAATAACTAAGGTTTTGGAATTCCCCATGTCCTTATCTACCTGTATAATCAAGGTCAGAAGTTCCGATAGACTCTAGTTATTGTTTCTCATGTTTTAGTTGACAATAAAGCTAGATAAGGTCTTCGGCAGTGATGATAGGATGAGATCTGTATGCGACTCATCCGGGAATTTTATCCCTAAGATGTCTAGGCGTTCAATGTAGCCAATAATATTGACTACATGAGGCCCAGCTGGCACAAACTCTCCAAGCAGAGTAGTAAACAAATCATTGGAGATCTCATACCTCTCCTATCTCGCCTTTTCTTGGTAGAGATCCTTAAGGTGAGACATCATGCTATACGTGTCCATGTTTTTATGTTGCTTCAAGAGCTCATTGGACATTGTCGATAGCATGAAACACTGGACATATGTGGCATCATCCATGTGTTTCATATACAGAGATAATTCCTCATCACTGGCCTCCTTCCCAGGTGCAACTGGAATAGGCTCTTCCATCACATACAATTTCCGTTCATGGCGTCGGATGATGCATAAATGCCTATGCCACTCTTGGAAATTTGGGCTGGTGAAAAGGTTTTCCTTCTCGAGTATGGTTCTCAATGATATGTTTGATGTAATTTTATTTTCATTCCTACAAATTAAGATAAGAAAAGGTTTAGTAATTTATTAAAAAACTAAGACAAATAAATAGATTAATACTTATTAGTCTCCCACTATTTTATCGAAATCCAATACCCCTCACCATTGACATTAGAATATTCTGTTGCCTGAATATTTTAGAGGAAAGGATCCATATTTCCCTTCACATTACACCAACTAGGGCTGGTTAAGCAACTTGAAGGGGTTTAGGTAGTAATTGCAAATGAAAACTGCATTAACTCACAGCTCCTTGATCTGCTGAGTGGACTCCCCAATCTTGAAATCCTTTTATTATGGACTTCATCAACCTTTGCCTCTTGGTCAAAACAAGTCCTGTTGTGGCAGTCAACCCTTGATGCGATCCAAGTCAAGTCAACACAAAACCCTGAATTTTAATTCCCTGATAATTGAAAGCACCCCAAATAGGGTTGGTCAAGCACTTTGAACTATGGTTCGATTCTAACCAAGATTATGGAAGGCTATACTGACATTATATTTCATTTGAGGGATTTTATCCTTATACGTAAATTGAAATTTTATTATCTTTGATTACATGTTCGTTAATACTGAGTGATATATAATTATGTGATTAACCATGTCTAAGAAAATATTTAGGCATTAGCCGGTTTTTATTTTAGTTCCATCTTTCATTCTTTTTTAATTCATTAATTTTGTGATCGTGACAACACACCCATAATAAATAAACCATGAAACTGATAGAAATATAATAAATGGTATGATCATGAGCTTTTATATTGGTTAGTTTATCTAGAAGCTGATAAACTAACCCAATACCTAGGGGAGAAACACCTTAAACCTTTCAGGTTCGTGTTTACAGTCTTCCACCTGTCCACCTTGGTATCTCCTCGAATTGGCTTCGCCTTGGATCCTGACAGGAGCCACCTCCACTACCTTCGGAGATCTATCCATTACATTTGCATTTATCTCACATGCAGGTGAGGGGTAAAAAGGATTTTTTACATAAAAGAATCCTTGGGCGCACAGGACCTACATATTAATGAGGAGAAGGCTTTCAGGCCAAAAAATTTAATTTAAATAAATAAATTAAAATAATCCATTCACATTCAAAGGTATTGATCTAAATCTTGATCAACCATACATGCAATGATATTTGCAAATAAATAAAACTAGCATTCAATTATTTAATCGATCTTGCTTAAGATAAATAACGCTCAAATCGATTAATTATATTTAATTAATCAATCATTTTTTCTTAAATCCTTTTCAGAATTTCCTTGAGATTCTCATCCATCATAATTTTAAACAAATAAATTGATTTAAAATTATCATTGTACGTAACTTGTACCATAGAGGAAACCTAGTGAATTCCTATCTTTTACAAATATGTTAAATTAAACGCATATATATAAAACATCTATCACGTGTTGTGCCTCTGCTTTACGCCTGCACTATGGTACACGTCTCAAGGGTTTGTATAATATAATAATAAATTTTAATAAATCTGAATAATTTGGTTGAGTATACAGCTTGTAGTACCAACACCACAGCGCGTACTTTTCTTCACCATCCATCCGAAGTACACGCCCAGGGACACGGCGTGTGAATGTACTTCAGAAATTTTTAGAGTACACGGCGTGTTCAATGGGACACACGCCGTGTAGTTTCCGTGTTACATGATTTCCACCCAAGAAAGCCGTGTATGGGGTACACGGTCCAAACCTAACCTGAAGGGACTACACGTCGTGTTATATTGGACCACAAAATGTGTAATCTAGAAACCATGTGCCACCTATTCCTGGTCAACACACAGTGTCATAAATGAAATAGATAGGATCAACACACGACCTAAATTGGCAGACCAGTCCGATGCATGAACCTAGACTACACGGCGTGTACTTCCGAATACACGCTTTGTATTCTGGTGTTGTACGGACAGAAACGTTTGGCTCATCCGGATGAGATACTCTATTTTATTTTAATTATAAAATAAAAGAAAAGGTCGTTTCTGTATGGTGTACGAGAAACAATTGATGAGGAACAGATCTCGATATTTAGATTTAATGAATGATTAACATGAATTGAAACAACTAAATTATTTAATGCGTAAATCACCAATGAAGAACTAAATAATTATAATCAACGATATGGCCCCTCTGATACCACTTGTAGGTTTCGGGAATAGCAGATGTGCGTTGGTGGTTTGGCCCAACATTAATTTTAGCGTTAAACAATGTTCAAACCATGAACAGTCACGATATAAAACGTTAGATCTTCAGAATAGAATGAAGAATGAAAAACAAAAGATGTAATCTCAGAAACATAGAGATATGATCATCATATGTTGGTTATAATTAATTTAATTAATTGGAAATAATTACCTTGGTGGAATTATTTCTTTTTTAATGTGTCTGGTCACGATTCTTTGATCCGTCGTTGCGTTAGAGAATCCAAGTGTAGGATTACTCTAGCGGTGATCCACACATGTTCCACGTATCTCCAACCATCACTGAAGGGATATCCGGGTTCTAGCGTAGAATAACCTTTGCTTGCGATTTCCGCATTCTATCGCCTTGATCTCGGTCTTTAGAGCGTTCTTGGAGGAATGGGTTCTTTTGGGCCTGAAAGAATTCTTCAAAATTATTGTGCATAGTGATTGATCAAAAAGTGTTAGCGAATTGAGGATATTTATAATCGGGTTTGAGGTAATAGTGTTATGACAATAAATATACACGTTATGCATTTTATTTATTTCATTAACTCGTATTGAAACCCCCATTTTGAATTATTAATTCCATGACATGCACCCATGGTGATTATAATTAATATAATTTAATAAAAAATTATTATATCCTCAAAATCCTGACTGGAAAACTACACGACGTGTAATCATTAGTGCACGACATGTACTGGTTTTCCATAAAACAACATGGAATGTGTATTTAATAGACATGGCGTGTACATTTATTTCCATTTTTAATTATCTCCTCCTCCACATTTATTAGACCTTGAGTAATGGCTATTTATTTATTAAATAAATGAAACTAGATTACTCGCTAAAAAATATATTATTTATCCCACAATATATTCTCTCGAATAACTAGTGTCGAAATAAATGTGATTAGGCATCCTTAAATAATTATTAAACCACAGTCAGGAATAATCTTTATTTAACTTGTTAAATTAATATTTAACTGAGATACATGGACACACTTAGTCTATGACCCTCTAGGCCTCTTTCTTAGTGGCATTTGGTAGAGCCAGCCTAATGCCCAAGGTTAGCGTCTAGCAACATGCAAAGGCACCCATAGAGAAAGAAGTTAACACCTCAATGATGTGTCTCCTCCTATGAATGCTTACTGTGTAATATAATCCCTTTGTCACGATATCTCAAATCAAGTGGGTTGCATGCTAGTGCCATCAACCCATGTCCTCGATTATTCTTTCTTTGACTTTTTGGAATTGAACTCGCCCATACCATACCATAGAAAGGTATTTATTTAGGCTATATCAATTCCATCAAAGGGCCTGAGATATCTACTTCTGTTATGGAACAGAAGGGACAAATCCTTTCTCACAATATCTATTAATGCAGTATTACTCGTGATGAACCCAACGTATCCTACCTCATTGCGAACAGTGTGTCATCACAATTTTCGTCAATACATCTAAGTGAGTGAGTTGTAATACCCATTAATAATAATCTTAAAGTCTAAGGACCAATACACACGTCTGCAGATAGGAACATCCAATGACACTATGAAATGTCGATTTCCTACTAGCTGGTCTCATTCTCATAATATCCTCTGGGATATTACCAAGGGAGAACACCATGAGAAGGTGCCTCAAATTTTTATGAGTCCTCACCCCTAATGACTTGTATTATTTGTGTCCCTCAAATAACATCATTCGTCCATAGAACATATATTCAAGAACAGTTTTATGGAACTTCCCGGTTCTCATCATAGAAGGGATCTACTATGACCCTTTAATGCAACAAATATCCTTGGGACATTATCACATGCATTGTCACGCAGAATAACAATAAAGATGTGATAAGATATTTATTTAATGAATAAAGTAAAAAGTGGTTGGTTCTAGGACACCAAATCCAACATCAATGTGTGGGTATTTCTTACTCCTTTTCGCCGTTAGATACGGGACTCCCCACCTCATTAATGCAGGTTTTTTTTCCTCTGAAATGGTTTTCCTATCATTGGAGTCGATACATCACCACACGGCCAGACCAGGCCGGTTGCATGGGTCACCTTGTGTTCCGATTACACGGGTTGACATACATGGGTTGAGGCCATGTACGGACACATGGCCAGCATACATGGGGTGGACCCCAGATACTTAGACACGGCTTGTTTTCTTTTTTACATGTCGTGTAGTAATGTTTTTCCCGGCCAGCCTTACGACACGGGCAATACCTGTGGTTGGACAACAAGGTGCGTAATTTTTCTAAACGCAGTGTACTTTTTTGTAAAATGGCATGGTCCTATTGTTCACCATATCTTGGACATGTTTGGTTTGGGTTAGTGCCCCTTATTTACATTCCCCCGATGGTCAGGAATCGTTTCCTTCTACAGAAGTATGATCCCTTCATAAGTACTTTTTGTGATAGAGTCAGCATCCTTTTGAGAAGCCCGATGTGAGATCCTCTATCCATTCCTGACCCTAGGTAGAGTCAGTCATAAACGTGACCAACTCTACTGGGAGTTGATCCTCTACCTAGCTGGTGAATCCACCTATCTGGGGAATCTGGATGAGTCATGGTATCTGCCATGGCCCTGGCAGTGATCCTCATCTGTGTATCGTGGTCTTTTCCCTCTCAAGAGTGTGTCTCTTGTAATTAGTGCATATATCTACCGTGATCTTTCCCACTCAGGATTGTGTCTCCCATAATGAGTGTGGCTATCTCTCATGGCTTTTCTTGATGAACAATGCTTCTCGGATGGACGTTATCAGAGCTATCAGACTCATGGAGTGAGTTCTCCCGGACGAGTGATTTATGGAATCTTTGAACTGGATCCCTAGCGTGGGTATGTGGTTGTATAACTTGTCTCTAGACTACTGGTCTGAGTTACGAGTATATCTGGTTGTCCTGGGTATATGTATGGGAATATAACTACTGTGAGCTGTGAGATGATGATCTCCTTACTCTCTCGTTTGGGTTTCCTTGAGCGATCATTTCTATTATTGGGTGGAGCTATACTTTTTTTTTGTTCACTCTTATAGTACCTTGTTTTCTATTACAAATGTCCACTTCAGTACATCTCTTTCCACTCCCTCGAGCCTTCGGGACATCCTACTGAGTATTATTATACTCACCCATGCTGGGGTTTTTCCCGCATTCAGTGTTCCCTTACAGAAGACAGAGAGGTTTATCATGACATTAGAGGAGCTTCGGGATATGGGGTGCTTGGACCGCGTACAGTGTTCATAGCTTGGAATTCAGGAGTGGGACTCTTCCAGCTATTTTACTTTTTCACCTGTTGTCAGGTTGTGGAACGTTTCTAGTTGGGTGTGCATTTTTCCCCTTTCCCTTTCAACTTTACTTTTCTTGTACTTGTACTATTATAGGTGAATGCATTTTCGTTGGGTTCTCTTTTTATAGTAGTTTGGAACCTTTCTTTATTCTTTTTCTCTGCACTTTTTCATTGAGTTGGCTGCGTGTGTCTGTACAGGTTCTTATGAAAAGGATTCCCCGAGTTTTTTGGGCCTTCGACGCTAGTCGCCATCCCATGGCCTATGGAGGTAGGTTTGGGGTAGTTGCGGTTCGAGCCCTGGTATGGGTCGGGACGTGACATAGTTGTATCAGAGCTGGTGCGACCCTTGGGACGTTGTTCCGACGTTTCCCTAATATGGCCTTGGTTGGGTTTAGGGAAATAGTGTCAATGTGTCTTGAGAGAGGCTCTTAGGACAGATAGTCCAGTGATGGTACGGGCGACCGACGTATCCATTCACTAGGACCCTGATTACCCTCTTGTCGACTAGGCACCCTGAGACACTTTTTGTAGGGAACAAGGATACATGCATCATATAGTATTTAGTCTTCGATTGTCATTCTCAAGTCATCTCCCCATCGTCGTTGATATATATAAATATGCTCATCTGACCGCAGAACTCCTTGAAAACATTCAGGATGTCTCTGTGATGACAGCCATCCAGGATACTAGCTACGGTTCATGGCGACGATTTCGTGAGTGACGAGATCTCAGTTCAGGACCCATCATGTGAGCCCATTTCTCCAGTTGGGCAGGTAATAGCACCCCTACCTGTTGAGAAGAAGAAAACCCCAGCTGTGCAGGCTGAGAATGTGTGTAGGTAGAGTGCACATCATGATTTCTAGTACTAGAGACCACTGAGGTTCCGTAGTAATCTAGGACCTCAGATAGTAGAGGTTTGGCTAGTGTCGTAGGTCTGCTGGTCTATAATGGTAGTTTACGAGAACAGATGTTCGAGCAGGGACTCTATAGAGATATCTATGCTATTATAGTGCCCTTGTGCATTCCCACCTAAGACAAGGTGTGAGAGTAGGCACTAGTGGTAGAAATCATCATGCCACACCATACAACTGGTTGTGATAGTGAGAGAAATAGAGGTGAGACATCTACTGCAGCTAGAAGATGCCAGACGATGAGATCACAACGTATGAGATCTTATCATGATCAGTCATCGGCACATGTTCATATGGGACCCACGAAGTGCATCAAAAGCATGATGGAATAATCATGATGACTTGTGCGATCAAGGGGCGGTGATGTAGCAGATTCCCTTAGCGAGAAGTGTAGGAAGTCCCAGACTCACCTAGTGTAGGGAGTTTCAGAGCAGTTAACTTCCCTGCAGCTGATCCTGGTGGAACATGAGGGTACAAATTTTCTTCAGTCGAATATGTTGACTCCTTCACTTTTCAAGCGTGTAAGAGAGTCTTAGTTGTGATTCATCGACTATGAAATCCAGTGTGACCATATATCCTTAGTTGTTTCACCATATAGATATTATGAAATAGGGAATCATGATACTCTATCCTAGTGACAAAAAGTGATTCCAGTTTTGACATGTGATGTAGAGGATTGGTCAGGGAGACAAACTTTACCCCGAGTTCTATCAGGTCGTTTGAGACTGTGCAAGAAGATGGAAAGGTTTCATATCACCTTGCTTTACCCTACATAGTTGGACTGGGTAAACAATGTGTTACACGTGTTGCAACTAAAAAGATATGTGTGTGTTCCTACACACATCATCAATTGAAGAAAGCCTTAAGAGGGTGGACCACTCCTTTGGTCCATATTCTTTGGCAGCATAGAAACGTACATGTTTCTCCAGGAGCGGGAGAGCTATGTGTGGGCTCGGTATCCCAATTGGTTTCCTTGGTTTTTCTTTTTGAGGACGAAAAGCTCAAAGGAGGGAATAATGTTGTGTCCTGTTTTTTGGACTAATAAGCCTTTGAAATATTTCTAAAAATATTTCCAGAGTTGGGAGCTGAGACGACATGCAATTCCAAGGCTTGGTGTGCCAAGAATTAATTTTATAAAAATATTATGTGTTTTTATATTATACACGCAGGGTTAACTAAAGAAAATGGGATATCTCTTAAATGGTTGTTCAAATAAGAAATCTGAGACCATGGTTGGGTCTGGAATGCTGGGTTTCCCCTAGGCGTGACATAAAATAATTCGGCATGAGATGTTCAGACCCCTCGCTCATTGGCGATGTATTAAATGGATAAATTAAATTATTCATTTATTCATTTAATATCTCAAACGTGAATATCTCTTGAACAGGGACTCAGATGAAAATTTTGAGGCCACCGTTGAGCTCATAACATAGGCTTTACCCTAAACAGGGTGTAACCTTTTTTGGCGTTGGGTGTTCGGTTTACGTGCCATCCTATGAGATTAATTAAATAATTATATAATTGTTTATTTAATTATTCAATAAATTTATGTTAACTTGATGGGGGGGGGGTTATAAATTCATGGTTATGAGATCTTCTTCTCAAAACCCTTTTTTCCAATGATGACTTCTCCTCTTCTCTCTTATCCTCTCCATTGACGAATGACGATGACACCTTGGATCCAAGCGATTCGAAGATCGATGAACACAACATCTTCTTCTCATCATTGTTCAAGTGTGATCTTCGTCTACACCGAGTGGATCCTGATGAATGCGATCTTCATTAATTATCGATCAAAACATGTGGTAGGAATTATCTTTTTGAATTCCATACCCTAGTTTTATTTCTCACTACGAACGTGAATTAAATAAATTAATTAAAAAAATCGATAAACAGTTGATTGGATTAATTTTAGTCTTGTTTATCTTGAATTTTAATTTCTTGAAGCATGAAAAATAAGTAATTGTCAATTCCCTGTGTTCTTGATTCTCAAAAATGACAGCCAAACTAACATAGCTATCGATCGACACTTCAACATAGATTTTTCCTTATTCACGGTCCGCACATTCATCCCGTGTTATTCATCGCAAAAATAATTGAGCATGGTGGAAACTCAATGTTTCATTGAGCGCGACATATGGACACGGAGATCTCGACCCAGAGATCAGGGATCTGCATTAGACTCCTTCTTTTAGATAAAATCGATTCTGGAATGGCGTGTGGAAGTATCAGGTGGCACGGGTCCGACGAGGGTTTCATAGGTTCAAGGTGGCAGTTCGGTGAGGTGATTAGGTGACCACGAAATTTGGGTGAGGTAGCTCTGGTGGCATGTGAGGTGGCTCCAACGATTTGGGGTGGTGTGGAAGACCGACCCGGCGTGAAGGGGCGACATGACATACGTCAATAATAATAATAATAATAAATGATAATGATGGTGACCTATTGATGAAATTGAAGGAGAATTTAATAGTTTTATATTAAATAATAATAATATTAGTGGATTTTAGTGTGTGATTAATTAAATAGAATGGTTTTAATTTAATATGAGAATAACCATGATAAATTAAATTAATGGGATTAAATTAGAACATTAATGATGACTGTTATTATTAATAATTTTATTAATAATAAAATTGAAGTGAGAAATGGATTTGTGGCACTATTTGAGAGAAGAAAAATGTGGGATTAGAGAGAGAGATTACAAGGTCATGAAATAATAAAGGAAATAAAAATAAAAACGATAAAGGCATGGAGGTTTGGGGCATTCCGCATGGGCTCAAGGAGGCGCCAATGTTGTGCATGGAAGTTTTGGATGAGGTAATTTAAGGAATTAAATTAAATTAATAATAATAATAATAATAATTTAAAAATAATAATAATGTTGTTATTATTTTTGTTAGGAAACCCGTATTTTGACGGTATCTTCTTTGTGTGACCTCGGTTTCATGAACCGTCAGCGGTAGTGTGACCCTGACTTTGAGATGGAATTTATGAGTCCAATATTAGATGTCTTTTTCTGGTTTTCAGATTTTGTACCTAAAATGCTCGGAAAATAATATATTTAATATTATTATTAAATCTTCGACCTGCCATAACTCATGCATGCAAATTCCGATTGAATGTCTGTTAGTGGGTATGTGATCCTGTCATTAATACGGCCGATTAAAGTCTAATGTTTGAGACTAAATTCTAGTTCATGGATCAGGTCCACGAAACACCCAATATTATTATTATTATTATTATTATTATTATTATTATTATTATTATTATTATTATTATTATTATTACGGGATCTTCTATCTGACATATGTGCCTCATATGGTGTCAGAATGATAAACCCTCTGCGACGTTGCGACCCTGAAATTAAGATGGATGTTTCAAAACCAATTTTGGTTATTTAATTAGAGGTTGAGGCATGGGCCCCATGAGGCCCGGTTCGCGCGTGTTGCGGTGAAATTAAACATTTTCACTGGGTATTCATTTTCGACAAATGGGTAGTCCATATCATGTGTTTTTTCGTATGGATCGCAACGGTGTGACCCATTTGGTTATCTAGTGTCATTTTATGTACAACCAGGTTGTGTCGTATTTGAATCAAACCGGGCCCTTGGCACAAAAATTCCTACAACTTACAGACTGGGCGTCCGATTGATGCACCGTCTATCATGTTTGAACCCTTATGACATGGCGGTCCTTTGGGTTTCTCCCTTGTGGATATTCGTGGTGGTTGAGGTATGACTGATGACCTGAGGATCAGAGACATGGCGTTTCTTTTAGTTAGAGTTAGGATGACTACTCCCTTCATGACTCAAGGCGTGGGTATTTATTACTCCTTTTCTCCATTAGAGATGGGACTCCCCACCTCATGAGTGTAGGTTTGTTTTCTTTTGAGATGGTTTTCCTATCTTTGGAGTCGATACACCACCACACAGCCAGACCAGGCCTGTTGGATGGGTCACCTTGTGTTCTGATTACACAGTTTGACATACATGGGTTGAGACCGTGTACGGGCACAAGGACAGCGTACACGGGGCGGACCCCAGATACACAGAAATGGCGTGTTATCTTTTTCAATTCCAGGTAGTCACATTTTTCATGACCAGCCTTACGACACGAGCCGTTGTACACGAGAATTACTTGGGGTCAGACAAGAAGGCATGTAATTTTTCTACAAGCCAGGTACTATTTGGAAAATGGCATGGTCCTCTTGTTCCCCGTATCTTTGACATGTTTCGTTTGGGTTAGTGCCCCTTCTTCTATTTCCCTTGAAGTTCAGGCATCCATTCCTTCTACAAGAGTATGATCCCTTCAATAGGAGTTTCTTTGATAGAGTCAGTATCCCTCTGAGAATCCTGAAGGGAGATCCTCTATCCATTCCTGACCCTAGGTAGAGTGCAGAATCAAGATGACCAACTCTACCGGGCATTGATCTTATACCTAGATGGTGAATCCCCCTAGCTGGTGAATCCGGATGAGTCTCGGTATCTTCCAGGACCCTGGAAGTGATCCTCCTATTTTTATCGTGATATTTTCCCACTCAGGAGTGTGTCTCCCATAATGAGTGCATCTATCTATCATGATCTTTCCCACTCAGTAGTGTGTCTCCCATAATAATTGTGGCTATCTCTCATGGATTTTCCAGATGAACAACGCTTCCTAGATGAACATTATTAGAGCTATCAGACTCGTGGAGTGAGTTCTCCCGGACGAGTGATTTTTGGGATCTTCGAACCGGATCCCTAGCATGGGTATGTGGTTGTATAACTTGTCTCTAGACTAAAGGTCTAAGGTATGAGTATATCTGGTTGTCCTGGGTATATGTATAGGAATATACCTGGTGTGAGATGTGATATGAAGATCCCCTTACTCTCTCATTTGGGTTTCATGGAGCGATCATATCTACTATTGGGTGGAGATGAACTCCTTTTTTGTTCACCCTTGTTTTAACTTTTTCTCTCTTACTTCTCCCCTCTTCAGTACATCTCTTGCTGCTCCCTCGAGCCTTTGGGGAATCCTACTGAGTATTATTAAACTCACCCTTTCTTGGGTTTTGCCCGCATTTAGCGTGCCCTTACAAACGACAGAAAGGTTGATCATGACATCAGAGGAGATTCAGGATACGGGGTGCATGGACCACGTGTAGTGGTCATAGCTTGGAACTAAGGAGTTGTACTCTTCCACCTATTTTACTTTTTCACCTTTTTCCAGGTTTTAGCACATTTCTATTTGGGTCTGTATTTTTTCCCCTTTCCCTTTTAGCATTAATTTTCTTGTACTTTTACTGTTATAGGGCAATGCATTTTTTTTGTTCTCTTTTCATAGTAGTGTGGAACCTTACTTTCTTCTTTTTATCTTCACTTTTTCATTGAGTTAGTTGTGTGTGTGTGTACAGGTTCATAGGAAAAGGATCCCCGAGTTTTTTGTGCCTTCGGCGCTAGTCGCCAGCCCCTGTCTTATGGAGGCGGGCTTGGGGTAGTTTCGGTTTGAGCCCTGGTATATTTCGGGTCGTGATATAGTGGTACACAGCTGGTTTGCCCCTTG
This sequence comes from Viscum album, assembly GCA_963277665.1. Taxonomy (NCBI): domain Eukaryota; kingdom Viridiplantae; phylum Streptophyta; class Magnoliopsida; order Santalales; family Viscaceae; genus Viscum; species Viscum album. Next base: position 1,907,746,195 of record OY728137.1, read on the forward strand.
GGACGTTGTTCGGGCGTTTCCCTAAAATGCTCTTGGTTGGGTTTTGGGAAACATTTTCTATGTGTCTCGAGAGGGGCTCTCTAGACATGGAGTCGAGTGATGGTATGAGCGGCTGATGTATCCATTCACTAGGACCTTGAATACTTGCTTGTCGACTCGGCAACCTGAGACACCTGTTGCAGGGAACAATGGTACATGCATCATATATGATTGAGTCATTGAATTTAATTATCATGTAATATCCCCATCATTGTTGATATATATATATATACTCATCCAACCATGAAACTCCTTGATAACATTCAGGATGTCTCCGCAATGACATCCATCCAGGGTACTAGCTACGGTTCGTGGTGAAACTTTCGTGAGTGACGACAGCTCAGTGCAGGACCCATCATGCGATCCCCTTTCTCTATGTGGACAGGTAACAACGCCCCTACCCGTTGAGAAGAAGACAACCCCAGCTGACCAGGCTGAGGTTGTGTGTAGGTTGATCACAGCTCATGAGTTACAGCACTAGAGACCACTGAGGTTCTGCAGTAAGCTAGGACCTCAGATAATAGAGGTTTGGTTAGATTCAGTGGTCCGCTGGCCTATAACGGTTGTTTACGAGAACAGACGTTCGAGTAGGGACTCTATAGACATATCTATATGCTATTATAGTGACATTGTGCATTACCACCAAAGCCAAGGTGTGACAGTAGGCACTAGCGGTAGAAAGCTTCTTGCCACGCCATATACAGCTGGTTGTGATAGTGAGAACAAAAGAGCTGAGAGGTCTACTGTAGGTAGAAGATGGCAGATGACGAGATCTCAACATATGAGATCTTATCATAATCAGTCATAGGAACACGGTCTTATGGGACCCAGGCAGTGCAGCAAATGCACATTGTAAGAATCATGTGGACATGTGCAATCATGGTGTGGTAATGTAGCAAAATCCCTTAGTGAGAAGTGCGGGAAGTCCCAGACTCACCTTGCGCAGGAAGTATCAGAGCAGTTAACTTCCATGATGCTGCCCCTAGTAGAACATGAGGGTATAACTTTTCTTCAGTCAATGATGTTGACGCCTTCAACTATCGAGCATGTAAGAGAGTCTTAGTTGCGATTCGTCGACTATGAAATCTTGTGTGACCAGATATCCTTAGGTGTTTCAACATATAGATATTCTGAAGGATGGAATCACGATACTCTGTCATAGTGAAAAAAAGTGATTCCAGTTGTGAAATGTGATGTAGAAAATTGATCTGGGAAAAAAACTTTCTCCCGAGTTCTATCAGGTCGTTTGAGTCTATGCAAGAATACGGAAAGGTTGCATATCACCTCGCCTTATACCAAATAGTTGGAGTGGGAAAACGATGCCTTACACATGTCGAAACTAAGAAGATATGCGTGTGTTCCTACACACGTTATCAACTGAAGAAAGCCTTATGATGATGGACCAACCCATTGGTCCATATTCTTTGGCAGCACAGAAATGTACATGTTTCTCCAAGAGCGGGAGAGCTAATTGTGGGCTCGGTATCTCGAGTCGTTTCCCTGGCTTTTCTTTTCTAGGACGAAAATAATGAAGGATGGAATAATTTAGAGACCCATTTTTTGGCCTAATATGTCTTTGAAATATTTCTAATAATATTTCTAGATATGGGCGCTGACACAACGTGCAATTCCAAGGCCCGGTGTGCCTGTAGTTAATTTTATAAAAATGTTAAATGTTTTTATATTATCCACGCGCGGTTAACTAAAGAAAACGGGATATCTCGTAAAATGTTGATCAAATCCGAAATCCGAGACCACGCTTGGGCCCAGAATAGAGTGTTTCCCCTAGGCGAGACATAAAATAAGTCAGCATGGGATGTTCGGACCCCTCACTCATTGGCAATGTATTAAATGGATATATTAAATTATTAATTTATTCATTTAATATCTCAAACCTGAATATCTCTCGAACAGGGACACAAATGAAAAATTTGAGTCCACTGATGAGCTATAAACCTAGGCTTTACCCTAAACAGGGTGTAACCTTTGTTGGCATTGGGTGTTCGGATTATGCGCCATCATGGGAGAATAATTAAATAATTACATAGTTGTTTATTTAATTATTCAATTAATTTCCCTTAACCTGATGGGAAGTTATAACGTCATGGTTATGAGATCTTGGACTAAAAACCCTTTTTTCCAACGACGCCTTCTACTCTCCTCTTCTATCCTCCCCATTGACAAACGACAATGAAACCTTGGATCCAAGAGATTATAAGATCGACTAACGCAACATCTTCTTCTCATCGTTGTGCAAGTGCGATATTCTTCAACACTGAGCGGATCTTGATGAAGTCGATCTTCATTAATGATCAATTGAAACATGAGGTTGGATTTATCTTTTTGGATTCCTTACACCGGTTTAATTTCTCACGATGAATGTGAATTAAATAAATTAATTCGAGAATCGATAAAAAATTGATTGAATTGATTTTATTCTTGTTTATCTTGAATTTGAATTTCTTGAATCATGATAAATATGTAATACTAAATTCCCTGTGTTCTTGATTCTAAAAAAAGACTGCCAAAATAACATGGATATAGATCTGAACTTCGATGGAGATCTTTTCTTATTCACGGTCTGTGCATTCTTCATGTGTTCTTCCTCGCAAAATAATTAATCACACTGGAAACTCAATGATTCGTTGAGCGCAACATATGGATGCGAAGATCTCGACCAAAGGATTAGGGATCCACATTCGTCTCTTTTTTTTTCAAGTTAAAATCTAATTCGGAATGGAGTGAGAAAGGATTCCGTTGCATGGCTCTGACAAGGGTTTAAGCGGTTCAAGGTGATGGTTTGGTGAGGCGATCAGGTGACCGCGGATGCTAGGTGAAGTAGCTCCGGTGGCATGCGAGGTGGCTCCGACGGTTTGGGGTGGTGTACAAGACCGGGCTGCTGCGAAGGGGTGACACGATAGACGTTGGAAATTTTAATAATTATTAATGATAATTATGGCGACCTGTTGATGAAATTGAAGGAGAATTTATTATTATTATATTATATAATAATTGTAATGGTGGCTTTTATTGTATGATTAATTAAATGGAATGATTTTATTTTAATATGAGAATAACCATGATAAACTAATTTAATGGGATTAAATAAGAACATTAAGGATGGGTGTTATTATTAATAATTTTATTAATAATAACATTGAAGTGCGAAATGGAGTTGGGGTGTGATTTGAGAGAAGAAAAACATGGGATTGGGGGGAGATATTACGAGGTGATGAAATAATAAAGGAAATAAAAATAAAAACCATAAAGGCTTGGAGGTTTGGGGCATTCCGCATGGGGTCAAGGAGGAGCCAATGTTGTGCGTGGAAGTTTTGGATGAGGTAATTTAAGGATTTAAATTAAATTAAAAAAATAATAATAATATAATAATGTTGTTATTATTTTTTTGGGAAAACCGTATTTTGATGGTATCTTCTTTGTGTGACCTCGGTTTCATGAATCTTCGGTGGCAGTGTGACAATGACATCAAGACTAAATTTATGAGTCCAATATTGGATTTCTATTTCAGGTTTTCGGATCGGATACCTGATGTGCTCGAAAAATAATAGATTTAATATTATTATTAAATCTTCAACCCACTATAACTCATGCGTGCGACATCCGATTGACTTTCATTTAGTGGTTATGTGATCCTATCATTAATACAATCGATTAAAGTCTAATGTTCAATACTATATTCTGGTTCGTGCCTCGAGTCCACGAAACACCCAATAAAAATATTATTATTATTATTATCGGATCTAGTATCTGACATATCTCCCTCATACGGTGTCGGAATGATGAACCGTCTGCGACGTTCTAACCCTAAAATTGAGACAGATGTTTCAAGACCAATTTTTGATATTTAAGTCAAGTTCAAGGTGTGAGCCCCATGAGGCCCGGTTCGCGCGTGTTGCGGTGAAATTTAAATTTTACACCTGGTATTCGTTTCGGACAAATGGGTAGTATGTCTCATGTGTTTTGCCATTTGGATCGCAACAATGTGACACGTTTGGTTATCTGGTGTCATTTGATGTATGACCAGGTTGGATCGAAAATAAATCCAAATGGACCCTCGACACTAAAATTCCTACAACTTACAGATTGGGCGTCTGATTGACGCACTGTCTATAGTGTTTGAACCCTTATGACATGGCGGTCCTTCGGGTTGCTCCCTTGTAAAACTTCATGGAGGTTGAGGAATGACCGTTGACCTGAGGATCAGAGCCAGGGCATTTATTTTAGTGAGAGTTAGGATGGATACTCTCTTGATGACTCAAGGCACGAGTATTGCTTACTCCTTCGCTTCGTTAGTGACGGGACTCCCCACATAATGAGTGCAGGTTCATTTTCCTCTGATATGGATTTCTTATCTTTGGAGTCGATACTCCCCTATACGGCCAGACCAGGTCGGTTGCATGGGTCACCTTGTGTTCCGATTACATGAGTTGACATACATGGGTTGAGACCGTGTATGGGCACATGGGCAGAGTACACGAGGTGCACCCCAGATACATAGACACAGCATGTTATCTTTTTTACTTTCCGTGTAGTCACGTTTTTTATGACCAGCCTTACGACACGAACCGTTGTACATGGGCAGTACCCGGGGTCACACAACAAGGCGTTTAATTTTTCTACATGCCTTGTACTTTTTTGGAAAATGGCATGGTCCTCTTGTTCACCGTATATTGGACAAGTTTCTTTTGGGTTAGTGCCCCTTCTTCGCATTCCCCTGAAGGTCAGGCATCATTTCCTTTTACGGGAGTATGATCCCTTCAGCATGACTTTCTGTGATAGAGTCGACATCCCTCTTATAAGCCCGAAGCAAGATCCTTTATCCATTCTTGACCCTAGGTAGAGTCAGGCATCAACGTGAACAACTCTACTAGACATTGATCCTCTACCTAGCTGGTGAATCCACCTAGCTGGTGAATCCAGATGAGTCGCGGTATCCGCCATGGCCCTGGAAGGTATCCTCATCTGTGTATCGTGATCTTTTCCCACTCAAAAGTGTGTCTCTTGTAATGAGTGCATATATCTATCGTGATCTTTCCCACTCAAGAGTGTGTCTCCCATAATGTGTGTGGCTATCTCTTGTGTCTTTTCCTGATGAAAAATGCTTCTTGGATGGATGTTATCTAAGCTATCAGACTCATAGAGTGAGTTCTTCCAGACTAGTGCTTAGTGGAATCTTTGAACTGGATCCCTAGCATGGGTATGTGGTTGTATAACTTGTCACTTGACTACAAGTCTGAGTTACGAGTATATCTAGTTGTCCTGGGTATAGGTATGGACATATACCTGGTGTGAGTTGTCAGATGAAGATCCCCTTAATTTCTTATATGGGTTTCTTTGAGAGATCATATCTATTATTGGGTGGATCTGTACTCTTTTTTTCTTCACTCTTGTTGTACGTTGTTATCTCTTACTTCTCTCCTCTTCAGTGCATCTCTTGCTGCTTCCCCAAGCCTTTGGGGCATCCTACTAAGTATTCATATAATCACCCCTGCTTGGGTTTGGCTGTATTTGGCGTGCCCTTGCAAACAACAGAAATATTGATCATGACACCAGAGGAGCATTGGGATACGGGGTTCTTGGACTGCGTGTGGTGGTCATAGCTTGGAATTTAGGAGTGGGACTCTTCTCTCTATTTTAATTTTTTACATGTTGACGGGTTGTGGCACTTTTCTAGTTGGGTGTGTATTTTTTCCCATTTCACTTTCAGATTTACTTTTATTGTACTTCTACTGTTAGAGGTTGATGCATTTTTGTTTGGTTATCTTTTATAGTATTGTGGAACCTTGCTTTCTTATTTTTATCTGTACTTTTTCATTGAGTTAGCTGCGTGTGTGTGTATAGGTTCTTAGGTAAAGGCCTCCTCGAGTTTGTTGTGCCTTCAGCGCTAGTCGCCAGCCCATAGCCTATGGAGGCATGCTAGGGGTAGTTGTGGTTCGAGCCCTGGTATGGGTCGGGTCGTGAAAATATTGATGTCATGAAATTTCATAAAGTTTATTTTTAAAATATTCTCATTCCAAAATTTAAAAAAAAACATATAGAGTCAATAAGTTGAAACATGACCATATCCCCATCTATTTCCTTATGTTTATGTCTTTATATGTTACTTTAAAATGGGGATAAATATTCATCATAAATAATTATTTTTATTGAATTTTATTATAGTGATATAATATAATTATCATAAATTAGAAGGTTTAATTGAATAAGTAGAGTATAAATAAGAAGAATCAATTATATTCATTCGAAGGGAAAATAATAAGAGGTAAAATGGGAGAATTTAAAAGGGGAATAAAAGATTAATAAATGGAAAAAAACATATAATAAATATATATTTGTGTTATTATCCTATATATTAATGATAAATTCATATCATATATGTTCTATTACAAGCCTCCTTGAGGGTGATTAGTAGAGATGGGAGTTAGATTTAACCCAGCCAGGTAAAGTATGAGGGTTGTCTTATTTCATATGTTATCTTCCATGGTGATATATGTAACCATATATTACTATTTTTTATTTTATCATCAACCATTAAAATATAATGAATACATATAAATTAAAATTGACAGAAATTTTATTCCAACAATTTATTTTAATAGAACAATTATAAAAAACTATCATTGATGTCTACCCTAATGTGTTGTGGTAGTATATAGTGTCCTTGTTTTTTTATTTCTCCCCGATGCTTCATAAAATTTAATTTTCATTAAAAAAAACTTTTTATTAAAGAAAATCGTAGTAATTTGCATTCATAAACATAAAATTTCATTAATACATTGAACTCAGTACTCTTCCAATAAGAAATAATTTTCAAATAATATTCTACTGGACACTCATTCATGATATGCATGGTCTATAAATATATACCAAATCTAGCATTTTTTCCACTATACATCTCATGATTATATTCTCTACATAGCCCAAGTAATTCTATGAATCGTTCTATCCTTATAGCCACACCATTAGGAAAATTATAACGAAGATGACACCAAAATATTATTTCAAATAAATAAAATAATAAAATAATATTGAATCAAATGATTTTTATTTACCATATTTTATCCTAAGCATTATGTTTTCTTAATTTGGATGGTGTATCCAGGAGATTGACGTAACTAAAATGATGTTAGGGTATATGGAATGATTTCCATATTATTTTATATTCTTAACCTATTTTTTCAAATATTTTATTTTCCATAATATACTAAATCACCAGATGATTTTTCCGGATCCACAACACATGCAGGCATGTATGCCAACACCTCTAAGTGGAAGATCCATCTATGAAATAAAAAAATATTATATCAATAAATCTTATAATGAAAATAAAATATGGTCAAAAAAACTTACTAGGGTTTCATAATTATATCTGATGTGCTCTAATCAGTTGGTTTTTTTGGATCCCTGGGCTCTAAAGAAATGTCAACTTATATAGAAGTGGCACGCAATGTCAATTCAAGAGGCTCATAATGGGTCGGAGTGGAGTTCTATGTAGCATGTCAATAGAAAAGTGGGACCCAATGACAATTACAGTGTCTCACAATGTCTAAGACTATAATTCTAAGAAGCATGTACATAGAAACATGGGGATAAAGAATTATAAGGAAAAAATGGCATAGACATCTCTGGGAATGTATAATATGTATACGAAGTAGGAGCCATCACGGATAAGGGAAATATTAGTGATGGGATCAAATTCAAATATTGGAAAAATATATATACATCTTACATATCATGGGTGCCTCTAATGACACATTGGGATAAGAGGGTATGCTATATGGTATTTTAGAGGAAGCGACTAGATGTGATCAGGTACTCTGAGTGGTGCATGTAGCTTTAGTACTCCCCTCATATCGTCTGGATGAGAACTAGTACTAATAGGCTTGTTAGAGAATAAATTCTTCCAAGGTGGTAGATCATAATAAATAAATAAAAACAAAACAAAACTCATGCAATTATTTTTTATTGATATATATATATATCGAATAAATTACTCATTAGAAATAAAAGTGGGATGCCCATATCTCTCATTTGGTGACTGTTATATGTCATCATTTTCTTTCACATATCTTTAATGTTGAACGTTTCCAACATTTTATAACAAATATTGAATTAATTAGAAATTGATAACAAATGTGTAATCCAAAAAATATGGAATATTGGAAATAAAAAAATTAAGAAATACCAATTGACAAAAAAATAATGGATATATAATGATATTACAAAATAATTTTTTAAATAGTTGGAAGACATTTAAAACATAAAATAAATGTCATATAGAAATAAATACATTCTCATTATAATTTTTAGAATGCATATGATATAGTTTTCTTCTATTTTTAATTTGATCCAATTGAATTTTGGTTTGGTAATTTGGATTATTTTTTTCAATTAATTACATAATTTTTCAATTTTATTTTGGGTAGGTCATTTTGTTCATATTTTGGGTTATGTCAATTTTCCATTTTTTTAATTATTTATTTTCATTATTTTTATTTTCATTGAAATAAATAGATGTGTTTGTATTCAATTCATATAGTTTTTTGTTCCAATTTAATTATTTTAGTTTTTTTGCTCGGTAGGTTCTAATATAGTTTAATTAAATATCAAGAAAGGAAACTCAAAGAAAACAGAAAACAATATATACTAAAATCGAATATGAATCTCATGTTGGGTGAAAAATATTTGTAATCAATATTAACAAAATAAGATTAGTACTAACCGTAAAAACTCATGTTCATCTATACTAAAATAACTGAGAACACAGATAGATGATTATATATATTTTCACCATGAAATCATGTCCATAATCAACTATTAAAATTAAACTATTTGATTCACCATATGTAATAAATTTATTATAGAAAATGGGAGTAGGGATGGTGTCAATTTCAGCATAACTAATATCAAAAATATTTCATTGGATTACATAAAGGCACCAAATTCAGTTCATGCATGATCTTTCAAAAACAAATATGTTTCTCCCTTAATTCCAAATATATGGATCATTTTTAGTAATATTTCATGAAATGTTAGTAAATTAGAATCCAAAATCACTAATAAATGTTCCAAGACCCATAATTGAATGAAACAACTTGCATTTCATCATAGTTATTTGACCATGATTTATTAATCCAGTATTAGTATTTTTACAATGACTCTTTAATAAGATACATATTGAAATCAAGATCTAATATCTCATAAACTTTCATAATAGTCTATTGTGGTTGTTAGCATAACAATATCATGTTTTGTTCTATAATTTAGTACTTGTTTAGTGATAATATATTTTTACCCATTGATCTTAATTAATTGGAATTCATGAACTACATAATTATGACCAAAAGCTAAAGATCTTATTCCCACAGAATTCAATCATCAGAAAAACTCAATACCTCAAATATAAATTAATATTAAACATAATTAAATATTTTTTAACTAATTATAGTAATAATTTTACATTCAATTTTAAACAAGAAGAAAACTCTTTTCTATGAAAACTATTTATCCTTCTCAAAGATAAATAATGATTGTTTCTCTTTTTCCTTTGATTATATTATCTTCTAAAAAATAGAAATAGTTTACTAGATATGATCAATTAAATTAGATGAGATAATATATACATGTTCTATTTATTTACATTGTGTAGTAATCAAACAAAACACAATTAAACAAAATTGTTTGATGTTATATCCCACTCATCATGTATTAATTTATTCAATGTATATGATACAGGAATTCCCATGTTTGGGGAAGGGATTGAAAACTAGGTTCAATTTTCTCATATTAATATTCTCCATTGTTCATTGGTATATTCCATCTCATAATCACATAAAAAAAATAAATTGAAAAAAATCTATAACTTCATGAGCTAAATAATGTACAACAATGGAACCTTTAGGAGGATTATTATTTTGGACATAAAAATTCAATGTGTACATATTTCTTTCATATGGATACATCCAATGAAAAGAAACTATTCCTCTATGATGTATTTAGGATAGAAGATATAAAATTTATATCCAGTGGGAATGAGAAAATTGATTTATTAAATATTTTCTCTATATAAAACAAAATTAACTGTGGATCTTATAGAATTTTTTTCAAGAAAGACATGGAGATATTATTATCACAAACATCTCTATAAAAACAGAACTATTGAATAACTTCTACCCTTATATTATTCAACAATAGACGGTGGATTGATAATAAAAGAAACTCATGCAGAAAGATGTGATAAATAAGATACACCAAATATTTTAGAATCTAATATCTTCAATTAAATCATTTTGAGATGTTTCCTGAACTAAATTCAAAAACATTAATAGTATCTATTATTTCCATAAATTGTTTTTTCGAAGGTTTCATTATATAAGAAGAACATAAAACATTAAATTTTTTTTCACTAATACATATAGGATGCAATTATGGTCTGATACCCTAATACACTAAGTCACTCCATGATCATAAATAATATTTCTTTATTTTCCTTGAAATTTAGAATAATTTGAAGCAGCATTTCATATATTCTTTTTCAAATGTTCATTACGTCTAAGAAATGATATATCATATTGGTAAACTAATACACTCTAAGATAATAACATTTTCTAGAGATGCATCAGGCTTGTTTATAGGTCACTTTTTCCATGTTATCATTATATTTCATTTGGGTTTTACCTTGTTGATTTATTGGGTTAAATTAGTAAATTTTATAAGGAAGAGAGGTAGTTTATATTCGGTGCATGGTTTTCCCAAACCATAAACCTAAAACAAAGAAACACTGCAAACATAGATAGAGGGGATTCAAACATTTGGTGCAAATTTTTTCAAACCATGTTCCCTATAATGTTTAACCATTCACCCCCAGCCCCCACCCCCTAGAAGAGGCACGTGGTTATGGCCTATAGTTTGGGAAACTATGCACCCATTCCCAAGAAAAAATGAATATTTATTTAATTATAAAAAAAGTAATTTAATATTTTCCAAACCCTCAATATTAACTTAAAATTGACCATAGGTCTTCCATAAATAATTTATCTCATTTTTTAGTCTCCTGGATGGATTCCAAGCCTCTCAAAACTCTATTAATAAAGAATCAAAGCCCATATAGATGATATATACCTCTCTTAGTAAGAGAATATCATCCCATGTTGTCTACTCCATCTCTGTCATTCTTGTCTCATCCTATGAAGGGATGTTTCTACTTTTTTTGGACCAAGATCAAGATTTGAGTATATCAAATCCCTTTTATATTGGATCTAGTTTTTTGATTTTGTCACTTTACTTTATTGTGATCTTTGTTTTTCCAATTCAAATTGTATTTTCTATTAGTGAGCGTTCATCATGAAACCTAAGGTAGGTGGTTAAAATTCAATTCCCATATTTTAATTCAAGATTTCATGTATACATTATTAGATTTCAATTAAATTTTTTTACAATTGAATCTTGGATTGTATAAATTAATTGATTAATTAATTTATGTAAAAATTGATTTGGGTTAATTAATTGGTGAATTAATTAATGGAATGTTGTGAATATTCCATCAGTGGAAGTGGATAAATTAATAGGTGAATTAATTAATTGAATATAGGGATTGTGGAATTGATGAGGAATTGAAGTGGTTGAATTATAATAATTCACTGGATAATTAATTATTATAACATTTTGACTGTGGAATTGGATTAACTAATTGATTAATTAATTAATGGAATGTTGTGAGTGTTGAATTGAATTAATTAACTAGTTAAATAGTTAATGAATTGTTGTGACTTTGGAATTGTATTCATTAATTGTTGAATAAATTAAGGGAATGTTGTGAGTATGGAATTTAATTAAATAATTGGATATTTAATTTTTAATTTTTTTGATTGCAGAAATAGATTAATTAACTGGTTATTTAATTAATTTATTATTGTGATTTGTCAATTAATGTGTTATGAATTAATTGAAAATTGGAATTATGATATGGTTTTATTATCCGTGATTATTATGAAACATTTATATATAAGATATAAAGATAAATTTTATTTTTTGATACACATGTGTCGGATATAGACTAATACTTCAAATACCCTAGTGAAAAACTAATCAATGAGTGTGGTATAGGGAATACTACATTAAAATACTATAGTGATAAATCTTTGTGGGACAAAAACTTCTCCTTAAAATTCCCACTTGTGTGATTTTTTGATAAATAAGAGTGGTACACTAACTACTACTTCAAAATTCAACTGCTGTGATTGCTTAATAAATGAGTTTTTGGACACGAGTTGCTGCTTTAAATACGCATTGGGTGATAGACATGGAATTTTAGAACTAATATGTTGTCATTGGACCATAGTTATAATTGGTCAGAATATAAATTCAATTTAAATGAAAAATGATAACATTGGTTTTGGGATATTCTTTATGTGATTTGGTTCAGACCCCGATAGAGGACAAAGCTGGTATTGAGGGTTTGGGTGACCTAGGGGACTCGAGATCTTATGTGGTTAAATAAATAATAATTGAATAAATGTGAACTGATTACATTATGGATTGAATTTTATACTTTATAAATATAAAAACACTTTTATTGATTGTATATTGTTTAAAGCATCATTGATGGTGGCGTACTAAGTTGTACTCAGACCCTACTTAGGGTGTCTACTTGATACATGAATAGACTTCATTTTTGTAGGGAAGTATAAGGTCAAGGTCCTAATGTTAGATGGCTGCATTAGAATGTTGCATAGATATGGGAACCACTCATGATTCAGGACCCTCTTTGGAGTAGTTAATGTCTTTATTTATTTTTTAGTTTTTAATAGTCACACTTGACACATAAATAGAATGATATATTTACTATTTAGTTTTGGATATTTTAGTACTTATCTTCGTCATCATGTGATACTGATTTGGTTTAGTTATTGGTTATATCATTTAGTTATTCTTTTTTCTAATTCTAATGTGGTATTACTATGATAAAGAGGATATAGACTCCCTTGGATAAACATTAGACCCTCACTTATTGTTAGAATCCTATAGCATACAAGGATTCATGCATAAAGTCATGTGATTGATTGGATCGGGGCACTAGTGAGTGGCTCTCAGGTCGTGATGTTACAATGTGGTATTAGAGTATGGTTTTCTTTTTTTTTTCTTTTTTCTTATTATTTGTAAATGGTAGGCATAATACTTGGAGGATTTGGGCCATGTTCATGTTCTCATAAACGAGAGTAGTTAAGCCATGTATTAGAGAAAAACCGTGTACCAAGGGTGAGATTGTTGTAATTGATGTGTGTTATTATAGGTGGATGTTATTTCATCTTGGGTAATGAACATGATGTTAGATTTCATTTTTATTTCTTATGATAATTTTTGAGATTTGACTAATGCCCTGATATGGCATGATACATGATTATAAATTCATTATTTTAGGTACTCATGAATTTTGTTACAAGAATCATTTTAGGATGTCATGGTAAAACCAATCTTTTGTGTTATTTCATTTGAATGAAAATTCATTACATTTCATGTGTGTTTCAAATAAAAATGTTGCTTAATATGGAATTAAAAATTGTAAAGAGATAAGAAATATGAAATGCAGGTTTTAATGAGACTAGAAAAAAGAGAATGAGTTTACCCTTGGTTAACTATGACCTAGATGTATGATGGTTACGGTTAGTGATAATGCATTGGTTTTGACCATATGGCGGGGATGAAGGGGGATGATTTTTCTTAATATTATCTGAATCCCATATTTTTTACTATGTTAATGTGGTGAAATTTTTCATAAGACATGTGTTTGGAATTATATGGATATTCATTCATGATGATGCATGTTGAGAGAACAAAAGAAGGACATGGCTGTAAATGTGTCTCCAATTATGGAATATGAGGCATCGATGGTGATATGTGAGTGGTCGAGGAGATGATATAAGGGAACCATACTTGCTTCATTCAATTTTGGGAAGGAGTCCCAGGGTGGGTGGGGGAAATCAGGTCAAATATGGCACAAGCGTTTTAGTGGAATCAACCAATGATGATTACTATATAAGGTGGACCGAAGAGAGTTGAGTTATAGATTAACTATATCTAATCTTTAAAAGTCCACTTGGAGACTCCAACTGAGAAGAAAATCAAATTAGATGATTAATTATTACTCAGTCAAGTGAAGTGTTAGTGGGACATCCAGACTCAAAATGGACAACTAGAAAATATGGAGTGGAAGGACATTTAGGAGAGGTACTTGTAGAATATTTATACTGATATGCTCAGGAAGGAGAGAGAAGTTTATTTTATGAGGTTGACTAAGGAGAATATGTTCATGATGGACTATGCTGGCCACTTTACAAATTTTTACCACTTTTTCTCACATTTTATGGTGATGAGGCTACCATATGAAAATGGTTTCAGGATGGGCTTAAATTTGAAATTGAGTCCTATGTGAATACAATAAGTCCTAAGAAGATATTAGATGTTGTTCATTATACTACCATATCTAAGGGGAACTAGAAAAAGGATTATAGTGGAGGGTAGGAGTTTTCTATTAAGAAATTTGGAGTTACGTTTTTAAGGGTTAGAAGTATATCTAAGATAGTTTTAGCTATAGAAGTGTAAAGAAGAGTGTCCATGGGTAAGAGTCAATTACTTAGGATCTTACCCAAGTGATCAGTCACCAGGGTTGTAGGTTAGGTAAATTTCATAGATAGTGCACCCAAACATTGGTAGAGTGTTGAGCATGAAACATGATGGATCATCTACATAGGTTTTCTAGTAACCCATGAAAGATGGGAAATAATGGATCTTCTAGGAAGAATCAGAGTGTATAAAGGGGATCTTATAAACCGTATGAGTCCGGTATCTGGAGTTCTACAGGCCATGGTAGTAGAGGAAATGGAGAAGGTACTTATAGAAAAGGTTTCTCATAATATTAGGGTGGTGTAGCTCAAGGGACATATATTAAATCCTAGGAATAAGAGTCTAGATCGTTGAATGTAGTTTAGACTACACTGTTGGATAGTGAGGATAGACCATTGATAGTAAGAATTACCATTCTAGTATCTTCTACATAATCTAGTGCATTATTTAACATTGGTTCCTCTTATTCTTTTATATCTAAATGAAATTTCAATATGTTTAAAATGATGGTGGATTTTGTGGGAGCGGTTATGATGATAGATAATCCTTTGGGAGTTCTTTCATGTGACATATTCTTGTGCAAGGGATGTTCTCTCGAGGTCAGTTAGTATGGTTTTATTTGGGATATTAATATTATGGACATGTTTGGATTTGGACTAATTATGGGTAAGGAATGGTTACTATCATACTAATCCCACATTTATTTTTACCATTTGAGAGTTACTTTTACATATCCCTAGGGTTACACTTAGGTTCACCATGGTGAGTGGGACATCCAGGATGGTCATGAAGAGACAATTCATCAGAAATTGGGGGATCTCACCACCCATGATTCTAGTCTATTTATAGATGATGACAGTGTAAAACATGGTATCATTCTACCAGTAGTGGACATGATTCAGGATTTTTTTCCAAAATAATTATTTGGGTAGCCACCCATGGGATACATGAAACATATCATTGAGCTCATATCGAGGGGATAAACCATTATTTATTCCACCATATAGAATAGAACCAACAAAGCTTCAAGATTTTAGAATCAATTATAAGATTTGGAGGATAAGGGATATATCCATCCGAGTATATCACCTTGGTGTTTCCTAATGTTGTTTGAAAAGAAGTCTTATGATGGTTTTCACTTACGTTTTTATTATCAGAAGTGGAACCAGATGATTATGAAGAACTAGAATCCTCTTCTTCCTATTGATGATATTTTTGGCCAATTGAGGGGAGAATGTGTCATCTACAAGATTGAATTGATATCAAGGTATCATCTATTGATATTTCGACCATATGATATATCGAGGTTTTATTTCAGAAGCAATTATGTCCTTTACAAGTTTCTTTTGATGCTGTTTTGGCTAATGAATGCACTGATAGTGTTTATGGACTTAATTAACTGAAGATTCCCCCTTACTTATATCAGTTTGTGGTTATTTTGGAGATGATATATTGGAGTACTCCATAACTCATGTTGATCATGCCCAACATCTTGAAATCATTCTGAGTATACTGAGTGAGAATCAACTATATGCCATGTTATCTAAGTTTAAATTGTGGATTGATCATGTACACTAATTTGGTATCATAATCTCAGAGGAATGTGTGTTAGTGAGCCCAAAAAAGGTTTAGGAAGTTCCTTCATGCGATTGTCACAATAATATCTTCAACATCCATAAATTTTTGGGATTAGTATGATATTATAGGAAGAACATCCATGAATTTTTTCACTTGGTAACACCACTATCGGGGTTGAACAAGAATTAGAATAATTATGAATGGTATGGAGCATGTGGGAAATCATTTAATGGGTTAAATAAGAACATTACAACAACACTAATCTTGATCCTATCTGATCTAGTTGATGAGTACATGTTGTTTGTGATGCTTCAATGATAGGTCTTGGTGCAGTGTTAATTCAAGGAAATCGAGTTGTAGAGTATGTGTCACTGTAGTTAAGGCCACATGAATGGAATTTCTCTGTACATGACCTCAAGTTAAGTATATTGGATTATTATTTTATGTTTTGGTTTATTATCAGTTAATTTTAAAGTTTATTATCGATAATGTTCACAAGATCTTAAAGTATATCTTTTTTCATTGATATTATTTGAATATATGATAGTGAAGATGGGTTGAGTATATGATGTCACTCGTCATTGATTTATAATATATATCCAGGAAAGGAAACAATGTGATTGATGCTCTAAGTAGAAAAACTCAAGCTTAGAAAGTTCAAGATTATAGTTTTGAGTGGAATACGATGACTTTTCTGGATGAGACACATGTTGAGTCTTAGGGAGGTAAGGAGAAGATAACCATAATATTAATTTCAGTGTATTATACACTTTTGAACTGGATCGGAGAGAGTTTTTTTGATGATCTGAAATGCTTGGCCTTCATGTAATGCCTTGAAGGTAGGGAGTCACATTTTGATTTGAAAACATATGAGGATGATATCATCTATGTTAGTAATTAGGTTGTTGTTCCTAAGATCATGTGGGAGGAGTTGATGTATAGATTTTAGGCCTCGAAATAGGCCTTGCATATAGGTGTTACCAATATGTATTGTTACCTATAAAGACAGTTTTGGTGGCCGGGCATGAAAAATGTGATATTTAGGTTCATGACATGATGTTACACCTGTGAATAAGTGAGTATTGAGGAACAAAGACTTAGAGGATTAATACATAAGTTTCACATTCTATAATGGAAGTGGGATGACGTTTCTCTATATTTTTTGGTGGGTCTCCAAATGATACCTAGGAAGAATGAAAATATTTGTATGACTGTGGACTATTTTTCAAAGGTTGTGTATATATTACTAGTATGAGAGACCTTAAAATTTGATTAGTTGGGAGACATGTACATTAACGAGATAGTCTAACTACATGGGGTACCATGGACTATTTCATTATACAATGAATCATGTTTTACTTTGTGCTCATGGAACTTCTTGAATATGGTTCTTAGTACAAATGTTTTTTTTATAATGCATTTCCTCTTATAGATAGATGGGAAGTCATAACGTACTATACAGGTTCTTGAAGAAATGTTAGAAAAATTTGTTCATGACTTTGGTGGGTCTTGGTAGAATCTCCTAGAACATGTGGGGTTCCCCTATAACTATAGATATTGGGAAAACATATAGATTGAACCATATAAGGAACATTATGGTAGTCTATACAGATCACCTCTATGTTTAATATAGGTAGGTAAGTGAGAATGTTTAGGGCTGAGTGGCATGCATGAGACATTGAAGAAGGTTTAGTTCATTTTGAAGCATATGGTTACGACTCCGAGTAAATATAATTCATTTGATGATATTCATATATGACCCTTAGAGTTTTTAGGGGTGATCTTGTATTCCTTCAAATGTCGCCCAGATTGGGTCATTGTTGGATATAGAGATCGGGAAATTGGGTACCGAGGATTGTTGGACATTTTGAGGTTGTGGAGAGAATTAGACTGGTGGAACAAAGATTGGACCTCCCATTAAGTTATAGTTTTATACATGATGTCTTTCATATGTCACAAATTTTGATCTTTCACCTTACCCTTCAAAGGTGATCGATGTGGATGATGTTGATCTTGATATTAATACATCCTTTCAAGAGCATATGATATGTGTGTTGGATCACAATGAGAATGTTTTTAGGGGAATGATCATATTTATAGTTCATATATTGTAAAAAATAGTCCTATAAAGGATGAATCATAGGAGAGAGAAGTGAATTTGTGGGCTCAATTACTTGATCCATTCAACTAGTAATGTTAGATATGCTATTATATTTTGGAGAGATTGTAACATATAAAACTTTTCTTGAGATGTATGAGGATTGTTTATATGTTCTCTTTTACCTTGTTTTGATTATATTTAATTTTGGGTTTTACCTTGGGGTGTATATGGGTGAAATTGGAAAATTTGGGGAGGATGAGAGGAAATTCATGGTTGGCACACTATTTTACTAAACTGTTCACCCAAACCAGGAAATCATATGAGGACCAATAAAGGGATTTTGTATATCTGGTGCATGTTTTTAAAAAATGTGCACCCTCTTATGAGTAAAATTTTCCCATATAATAAGTGCATGGTTAAGGCACATTGTTTTGAAAACCGTGTTCACCTACCCATGAAATCATGCATGTGGTTTTAATTATACAGACCTTAAAATAAAAAATTCATGAACCACATACTTTAACCAAAAATCAACCCTATCTCAACCCTAATTTTTTTTAAAATTTTTTTAAGGATCCCAGATAGATTCCAATAATTTACTAACTACATTAATGATGAATCAAACCCCAAATTAATGATATGAACCTCTCCTGGTAAGAGAATATCATCCTGTGTGGTTTCATACAACTATTTTTTCCTTCTCTCAACCTTTGAATGGGTGTTTCCCTTTATTTTGGTATGATCTAGATCTATGTTTTGAATGATATATTTTTGTTGATTTTATATCTAGGATTCATATTTAGATCTCATTATTGTACGAATCATTGTTGTTTCACTTCAGTTGGGGTATTCCAACAGAGTTCATTCATCGTTAAACATGAGGTAGGTGGTCTAAATTCAATTTGCATTTAATTGATTCTAAATTGAATGTATGAGCTGTAAGATTTCAATTGGAACATTTGATAACTAAATATTGGATTATATAAATTATGTGATTAATTCATTTATGAAATCATGGAATAAGGTTTATTAATTGGATAATTAATTAATGGAACATTATGAATATGAAATTAGCTTAATTAGATTATTTAATTGGTGAATTAATTAATGGAATATTGTGATTTTTGAATTTATGAGGTATTGGTATTATTGAATTGGATTAACTAATTTTTTTATTAGTTAATTGAAAATTGTGATTGAGGATTGGGACTAATTAATTGGTGAATTAATTAATGGAATGGTGTGGGTGTGGAATTGAAATAATTAATTGGTTGATTAATTAATGAAATATTGTGATTTTGGAATTGTATTAATTAATTAGATAATTAATTAATGTAATGTTGTGAGTATAGAATTGAAGTAGTTAATTTGTTACTTAGTTAATTAATAGTTTTTATTGTGGAATTAGATGTTTTAATTAGTGATTTTGTTATGGATTTTTGTGATTTGTCAATTAATGTGTTAAGAATTAATTGATAATTGTAATTATGAGATGATTGGATTAACCATGATGTTTATGAAATTGTGATATGTGTGTTATTGTGATACATTTTATTTTCTGATATACTTGTGTGGGACATGAATTGCTGATTCAAAAGCTAATAGTGATAAATTGATAGATGAATATGGGACATAGACTATGGATTCAATAGCCCATAGTGATAAATGAGTGTTATACATGGATTTCTACTTCAAACGACCACTTCTGTGATTTTTTCACAAATGAGTGTGGGACAAGGACTACTACCTCAAAATCCCACTTCTATGATTGTTTAATAAATTAGTTGTGGGACATGAAATATTGTGTCAAATACCAACGATATGCTATATTTGAAAATCTAAACTGAATAAGTTAGAACTAAACAATGGTTAAAATTTTCCTTAATATGAATTTAATTCGTATAATAAATAATAATAATGGTATTGTGATATTCTCTATGGGATATAGCTCAAACTCTATCATAGGCTGGTGTAGGGATTGACAGTTCAGGTGTCCTTGGGAACCTGAGAGATCATGTGGTTAAATAAATTGTAATCAAATAAATGTAAATTTTTTAATTTATTTCTTTTAATTTATTATTTCATTTCCTTCATACACTGTTATTGACTAAATAGTTTACTTGATGATGTTGGTGGCAGACTACTGAGTGGTACTCCCACCATACTTGGGAAGCCTGATCTTTACTAGAATATAATTAATGTTTGTAGTGTATAATAAGGGAAAGGGCCCCATGTTAGATGGATGTGTTGTGATGGATCATGGATGAAGGAACTAATCAGGATTTGGGACCTAGTTATGAGTTTTGAGTGTCATTATTTATTTTTGAATTTTTAATATTGACACTTGAAACATACTTGGCATGAAATATCTACTATTTTATTTTTGATATTGTACTTCTTGTGTTAGAAATCATGTGATACTGGTTTTGTTTGGTCATTGGTAATATAATGTTTTTATTCATATTCATTCTATTTCTAATATGGCGTATCTCTGATAAATAGGGTTTAGTATCCCCATTATTGATATTAGGCCCTAGAAGCTAGTTAGAATCCAATGGAATATGTGAAGGCACGCTTGAGGTCATATGATTGGTCAACTTGGGGCACCAATGAGTAGTACCTGGGTCAGGATGTTACATAAGGAACCCCAATGAAGATACTTTTTTTCTTCAAATTTTAATTGTTTTCCATGGAAAAAAATTTCGTCTTTATATATTTCATTTAACCCTTCCCGAATAGAAAACTAACATCATGAAAATCATTAAGAACATTATTTACAGACATACACTAAGCTAGATTATATATCATTATGGTATAATCAAACCATCAATGGTTATTCCTATATATATGTTCCATTGGAAAGAATCATTGATGTCCCATAAAAATGAAACTATGAGTATATTTAAGTATTCTTGATCATGTAATATTAATACAAATAGGACATGATATTTTTCCCTTTTTTCTCCATCCGAACAAAAATTCATAACCAGGAAAATAATTTATTTTCCACATAAGCATTGCATGAATATTTAATATTTTTTCCAAACATGCATCTTATATGAAAAAACTCACATTCCAAAAATATTTTAGATCTTTTATTGTATGTTACATATATACATATTTATCATTTCAAGGATTAAAATTTATAGATAATAGTTTACTCATGAATATAAATCTTTTCTCATATACATCTATGGAGTAAGGTTATAAATTTTTATGAAAAACATCCATGTGTTATGTAATGTAAGAATATTCCCAAATTACTTAAAACCATCACATAATATACCCAAACATAAATTATGAACATCATATACAAAATTATGATATAGATCAACAAATTTTCCCAATTAAAGTCCATCTATAGGATAAATGAAATCATATGTATCTATATTTCTATTAGTATCATTCCATCACAGTTTTATTATATTTCACTAGACATGAAATAATTCTAGAGTCTATGAATCAATGAAAATTTAAAAATTACTTTTTTGGCCCTAAGGATGGTGTTACATAAGAATTTTGATTCCATAAACACGTGCCACATTTTATTTAATCATTTCATTCAGTAATTGCATCCTAGAACAATCTGATATCATTTTAGGAAGCGTGAATTTTGGTTTTTGAAAATCCATGTTCATAAATTAAATTTCATGTCCAATAATGTTTTGTGGGAATATATGTATCATCTAAAAGTAAGTCCTTAAAATGGTAAGAATAAAATAGATTATATTATTATAAATCCTATATATGGATTTCCCAAGAAAAAGTCAGATTAAAAATTCTAGATTTTTTATTTGACCGCATTGTTGATATACCAGAATCATGGAAGCATAATTAAAAAATTTCACACTATTAACATCATAATTTTCTTTACATGCATCATGTGTTCTCAAATTGTAGTCTTCTTGGTTTTTCATTTTTTTCACATGATAAAGAATAAAAAGAAACAGGTCGTTTAATGAATTCTCTAACTTTGTCTTCTCATTCAGGTGATGAACATCTTGATATTGCATTCTCACCCCATTTTAATACCACACATAGTAGATTTTTTAAAACCCATATTTGGATATATGATAGATAACATCTCTAGTACATAACCATGATCTTATAAAACAATTATAACATGAGAATTGTATGTGACCACTATCTAAAGCATTGTTAAATGAAAAATCTAAAAATCACTACATCTAGTTTTGAAAATCTCTTGAGATCTGATCAGTTTCATACATCCAACATATATCCATTATATTAAAATAAGTATTATATGTCATTTCATATTATTAATGAAATAATATTGATGTTTAGTCAAAAATATATTTTGGGAAATTATAATTGTTCACAATATATGAAACCACTACTAACAATCAAATATATATGAGAATCCTAATATAAAAGAAAAAATATTATTCTATATATAACAACATACAATAAATATAAAACAATGATATTGAATTTAATTATATACACGAGTCATAAATAAACATAATACTACACAAAATTATTTTCATAATTGTTGGTTTTTCTGTTATTCAACTCCCTTTTTGTCAAATATTATTTTTATTCAATAAATTCATGTATAAAAGATTAGTATTTTTGGGTAACCATATTCTAATGAACAAATAAATTATGATGTCAGATGGGATAAATCCACAATTATTTATTTCTCATATTTAGGGATGTATAAATAAGTCCTTCTTCATATTATCTTGAGGTTTTAAAAGGAAACACTATGTTTTATAGCGTACATGATATGCCTCGTCGATCTTAACTGAACAAATCAATAATATTTTAATGTTAGTGTTAAAACCTAGGAATCCAAATTGAGGTAATTCAAAATATTAATTGGCTCATAAAAATATGGTTTACACAATTATATATAAACAATTCATTGTTTAACATTTAATTATAAATAAATGTAAAACCCTTTATAAAATAAAAGAATTTTTTATCTGAAAAACTATTTAAATCCAGAAAAGTATGTTTTATACCAATAAAAGAATAAATCATTATTGTTGGATTCTATTAATTAAATACATATGAAAAATAATTGATTTAAATTTTTATTTTCATATTATTTTTGTTTTATATTCATTATATAAAAACAAATTCAATTTTATCCATAAAAGGGTATTTTTTTTAAAATCAGATTTACCGCCTTCTAATGGTGCACCCATATTAAATATAACATTTTGAATATTATAAATTATATTTGAAAGAATTAAATTATTATTTATTTATTTTTTACCAAAATTTACATTCATTTATTTTTTGGTATTTTTTTAAGAACTTTTGTTTATTAATTAATAGTGAATACTACAAAATTATTAGTTCAAAACTACTTTTTCCTAAAATATTTTTATATCATTGAATTATTCTATATATTAGTTTAATATTATAATTAAATAATTTTTTTATTAGTTAATTAAATGTTCAAAATAATAATTATTTTCAAATTGATCATGGATATACAAATGTTTTTGAACTGTTAAACGTTTTTACTTTTAAACCCCATTTTCTCGATCCATCAACAGGATTAATTTGAAATTAAATTAATCCACTTATATGAATTTAATTATAAAAATTTCAATACATGGGTGTAATAAGTATGATAGGTATAGTCTAATAGGATGAACATAATTATTTAGTAATAGTAAATTTATTTGTTTTACATCGGTTAAAGATAAATTGGTAATTAAGGGTAATAATAAAATTATAAATAACATAAAATTACCTTTGAACAAATCATAATATAATTGGACGAATTTTTAGACAATAATAATCCTTTTCTGAATTTATACCCTTTGAAATAATCTCTTTTGTCAGTAAGACATTTGTAATACTATATTCAATGAGAATACATATTTTCTCACCCCATTGATTTTTACAAGTAATGTATTTTTAATATTGGGTTATAAATGAGATCTCTTATATTATTAATATTATTTACAAAGATAATATTATTTAGTAAATCATGGTAATTTATTTATAATTTTTGGGGAATAAATAGTAAAATTAATGTTGTCATAATGATATCCAGTAATTGATCCATTAATGGAAGAATCAAATAAATGATATTAAAAATGTTAAACTAAATCTTATTTTCTATAATTGATTCCATAAACGAATTTAATGAAGTAATATGACATATTGAGTAGGTGTTAATGGAGTTTTTTTTTCTAATATATCATGTTTTTGGGATATTTTTAAAAATTCACCTATTTATTAGAGTTAAATTTGACATTGGTAATATTTTAAAATATTAAACCTTTTAATAATGTATATAGCATTTATTAAAATATAATATTCTTCCAAATAGTTGGGATAAATCTTATAATTTCATTAATGACTCATGTATTAGTCTTTTCATAAGATTTAGTGATTATATTATCCCTCAAAGTGTAAATTTCATGATATTAGCATAAGAATTTATAAGGGTTAAAAAAAATATAAGAATTGAAAAATAATGAAAACATATATAATCTTCACTGTATGAAAGGGATTAGATCCAGAATAATTATATATTATAAATAGATCATTTCGGATACAGATTTATTAGAAATCTAATTTATATTATTTTAATACTTTGTAGATTTATAAGAGTGCCCATCCCCTCTCTTACAAAAGGGAACTAATTCAAAACATTTCATCACGCATAAAAACCATTTTCATCCAATATATATCCAAAAAAATTTCTAGAATCCATACCCACATTAAAGATCTATGAAATTAGGTAGACACTTAACTTAGATATGGTATGGTGTCAATCAAAGGAGGATGTCTGAAGGAAATGTATTGTTTTTATGTGTTTTTTTTCTACTTCCACATCCTTTAAATATTTTTCAACCATGATGAAATAATAACTATATTATCCTAAAAATACTGATATATTTTTATGATAATATCATAAACTAAATACATCCCCACTTCCATAAAATAGGAAAATAATTAATCATTCATCTGTACTTGTGAACTATCCCCTCCACGAACCGATATCATTCATTTTCCATTATCATCTCTCAATACTAGTTATAATAATGGGCTTAATGTTTATATATGATATTACTAAAATATTTATCACTATAATATAACAATAAATCAATTAAATTCTGACTTTCCATGAAAATTAAAAGGATAACATCGTTCGTTTGTACATGTGAACTATCACCTCTTTAAGCACTATGAAAAAATTATAAATTTTTGATGTTTTCTTGAAAATAAATGCTAATTTAGTAATGTTTCATTCAATATTAATTATTTAAGATAATTTTACAAGGAAACATCACTACATTAATTATATTTTTAGGAAACATTCTTAATTTTGTAGCATGTTTAAGGATATATCGCTAATTTGGCGATGCTTTTGAGGAAAAGTCACTAATTTATCAATTTTTTTCCGGAAACGTCGCTAAATTATCAATACTTTTTAGAAATTGTTTCTAAATTAGGGACAATTTTGAGGAAACATTAATATTTTAAAGATTAATTTCAAGAAAACATCATTAATTTAGACACTCTTTTGATTAAACGTCACTAAAAATATATATATTTGTATAGCCCATCTTCTCACATCGTTGTCAATATATATTTAGACACACACACACACATATATATAAGTAGATACATAGATATATAAATACACAAACACAAACATAAATATATGTATAGAAATATATATATATTTTTATATCAAAAAACATATATATTTAAACTTTAGTCATGTTTTTAACAAATCAAGGATATTTTTGTAGCATTTTTACCAATGATTTAAAACAGGGATAAATATATAGAAATATTTATAAGTATATATATGAGTACTTAAAAATATATACACATATATATATAAACATATGATATATAAGAAATATAAACATATAGTATATATAAAATATAAACATATATATATATATATATAATATTAATATATATAATATAATCATATATATATATAATATAAAATATAAACGCATATGTAAAATATAAATATATATATATATAAAATAATATAAACTTATATATACACACACATAACATATAAAATATAAACACACAAAAAAAAATATATATTTATATTAATATATAGAATTATACATATATTATATTAATTTAAAAATCATTTAAAATATAAACATATAGATACATAAACACCCAGACATGTATATATCATATATTTATATATATATAATATTAAATATAAACATATATATATAATATAAACATGCATATAAAATATTATATAAACATATATATAATATAATATAAACATTTATATATATAATCATAAAATATGAAATAAATATATATATTAATATATTAAATTATATGTATAATATATTAATTATTCAAATTTTTTATAATATAAACACATATATACATACATGTAAACATATATATTTAAATAAAAACATATATATAAATACATGCATAAAATATAGAATATAAACACATATATATCTATATGAATATATATAATTATATTGGACGGGGAGGGTAGGTTTTAGGGGTGTGAGGATGGGGCGAGGTGGAAGAAATGGGATGGGGAGTGGGAGTTAGATTGTGGGACTGACAAAGGAAATGGAGTGGGAGGTAGGTATATGGGAGCGGTGTGCGTGACAGGTTAGGGAATAAGAGGGAAGGGTGGGGTACCATGGGTTAATTACATGGGAGTGGGTGGGGCGAATATTGTGGGGAACGAGAGGGTGTGTGGGGGAATAGAGGCAGGTAGGTGGGGGCAACGAGGCCGGTGGCTAGATTATAGTGGAGGGGTACATATTTTTGAGAATATGAGGGTGGGGTAAAGGGGGTAAAAAATCATATCAAAAAGATAAAAATTCCAAATAAAAAATTTTCCCCATAAATAAAAATTATAATTTAAAAAAAACCCCAGGATGTTTTAAAGAAACATTAGTAAATTACAACACTTTATCAACATTTACATAAAAAAACTTCAACAAAAATTATTAAATGAGATTTCGATGAAAAGCAACCCTTACAAACATTTCTCACTTAGCGATATTTATTTACTATCATTTCTCAAAAAGGTCATTAAAATGAGGTGTCTCTAAATCGATAAATTTTTGAAAGTCATTAATTTAGTGATTTTTATAAGAGTAGATAAATTCATGATGTTTATAAATGTTGTGAAATTTTTGACACCTCATTTAGCGATGATTTTGAGAAATTTTGGTAAATGAATTAGTGATGTTTATAAGTATAGCTAATTTTTATTTTTTCTAGTAGAAGCGATGTGATTAATTTTTTATCACCACATCACATAGATGATATATATATGAGTATATTTAAATTATTAATATGTTATTAATAATATTATGATCATTCATGAAGTATAAAATAATACTTATCTTCATTCCATATTAATCATCTAAAAATGGAAATGTTACTCATGCGAAGGTATGGATTACCATGTCCATGATTGTTACATAATTAATCATTCATATTCATATTCAATTAATGGATTTAAAAGTATAATTAATGAATAAATTTTATTATTATTTCATGAATATTATTATAGATATGATTGGATAATGACCTCCTTGATAGTATTCAACTTACTATAGTCATTTGGGACTCATTTACAAAATATTGTCAAAACATCCGATATTAAAATAACTGATTATATAATTTTTAAAACATGATAATAATATGTATAAAAGGAATACAAAAATTTAAAAAATTTCTCAGGAAAGAATATAATTAACCAATGTTTATTATTTTGGAAGATAATTAACGTATGAGACGATTCAGAATTAGGGTAATGGACATCATCTCATTCTTTTTTCATTGAGGCATCATTTGATGTTACAAACCCACCATCTTTTATGAGTAGTATATATATCCCCTTTGACTTATCATATGAATAATTAATTTTTTATCAAGTTATTTTGTGTTTTGAGGAATATTATTCTTTAATTAAGTCTATTATTTAAATTTTCAATGTGTTATGAGATGTTTTGAATGTTTGAAGAATTAATCTTTTCTCTATTACAATATCCTTTATATTATTTTACATATTCATTTATATGGATATAAAAGAATTATAAATGATATTTTATGTCTATTATTATGTTCATTCAAATGTTTCCAACAATAATAATATTAATGTTTTATTCATGGGACTCTTTGACTAAAACATCATTTTACATGTTTTAAATTTTTATTCTTCTAAATCTTATTCATTCATGTCAATGTTATCAAATTGTTTTTTTTAATTTATTTATATGGACATAAATTTTTTTAAATACTCGATTTATAATTTATTTAAAAATATTCAAAGTGGTATGGTATGTTTTGATTCAAAAATATCTTTTAAAATTTTATTGAACTATTTCTTCAAATGTATTGATTATTTTAATAACATGAAATATTTTCTAATGACTGAAAATGATATTTTATGTGCGACATGATGAAAATTGCATGATTATATGTGTTATGATTATATAGTTTTACTTTTAAATTTTATAGGTGATCCCAATATAGCTTATATAAAGGGATGATCACCATTATAGCTCATGATGAATGGGGGAGACCAATAAATCTTATATAAAGGGTGGGCCCTATTATAGATTTCCAATTCATTGGGTACTACATAGATGGAATTCGACCTTTTGGTAATTCTATTAGAAAGGGTGACTATAAGATTGATATGGTAATTATGTCCCATGTCACCATTGTGATATTTCTCTGTTTTCTAATAAGTATTAATAAAATGCTTTTAATAGGTTTTAATGATTTGGATAGATTAATAATTTACTTTATTTATGTCCTATATTGAGATTTTTTCTGTTAATCTAATGTTTTAAAATATTTCTCATAGGTCTTTAGATTGTTAAGGGAAAAGAATATGTCATAATAAAATAATTTAAGATGTTTCTTGACATGAATTTATGTTTTTGAAGGTTTTCCTTTGGTTGAAAAAGGGAAACTAAGTATATGTGTCAACATGTATTGTATGGGTCTATTTTTTAAGAGTTTTTCCAAATAATCAAAAAAATATAAACTGAACCTATCCAGGATTGTGAACTATATTTTAAATTCACTTGAATATGTTATAATTTCAGTTCCATATTGTTTTTATGAAAAGATAGTTTACAAAATTTTGGATATTTGGATGTCTTGGTAAAAGTTAGGGATATCATCTTGGGTTTATAATTTTTAGGTTTATCAACATTTTAGTGTCTCAGAAACCACTTTTTCTGCTTTAATCTATTAAAATTTTAAGGCGAGTAATGATATTTTTTTGAGAAATTAAGTTTTGATATAATTTTGATTTATTACATTTTGGGAAAAAAATTAAAGGTATGAGAAAAACATTGAGGTTAGGACATGTTATTATTTTTTGGACTTAATCATATTTTTGGAAGGTTATAATAATTATATTGTTTTATAAAAATTACAGCCTATAGGATCGGTGATAAAACATCATGTATGGCAAGGCTGCGAGAATCAAACACACAACTGAAGGGAGAAAAGGGTGTATCACATACCACATGACTACATAGAGTCCTAGTTGTTTTGAATTTTTAATTTTATTTAAATGATTTTATGGAAGATGAATAAGTTGAATTTCGGAACATTTGTTTATCAAATGGATAATCATGATATTGGAAAATGATTTGGTAATTAAGTTATTAAAGTTATATTGGAAGACACTAACTATTTTAGGAATGCTATAAGATTATGTTTAATAGAATAATATGAGATTTTAATTGAGGAATAAATGAGGAATTATATTTTTTAAAAATATATTATTTTATTTTGTACTTATGTTGATTCTTGTAATTTAGGGAAACGATTCACATATCTTGATGACTATTAGGGCCATTAATTTTTTGAGTGAGACTCCAAGAGTAATAGATTTTATTTAGATATAATTAATAAAAAATATCTTTTAATTATATGTGATCAAATTATTTTTGGGATTTAATCTTAGTCTAGAGTATTTTTAAAATATTTTAACAATAGTTATTTTTTTTAATTGTCTATGTTGAAATTGGGTATTACTGTTTAATTTTGGAGATTATTGAGGTTTTCTATATGATGGTTTATTATTTTTGGATAATTTTTTTATCTTATCTTAATCATTGTGGTTTTTGGTTAATGTTTAAAGATATGAGAAATATAAATTTACTCTTTTTTATATTACGTGATTATCTAGATGTTGATTTACGTAATAAAATTTTATCTTTAATACTCATTATTTGGGAAAAAGATTTATTTGTGGTGAAAATTGATTAATGGATGAAACACTACTTTTAAAGTAAGTATATTTTCTTATTTTTTTCTATGAAGTAAATTAATTCCATAACTAAATGAAAATAATCTAAAAATGAAAAACTTTATTCATATATATTAATTAATTTTAAATCAATGACTTTTAAACCAATCATAAATTTATTGTTTTGTGATTGTTATCTTTTCCTGACCATATTTTTTATCACCCTCCATCAGAAAATGATGGTTATGTTTCTCTTCCATATTCGTGTTTCCCTACATGGAACCCTAGTTTTTGTTATCCCATGTAACCTTGGTACTTCCCATTCTTTAACTTAATGTGGATGTTAAATTTAATCTTTTTCTGATGTGGGGATTCAATAAAGGTATTTTGAAATGTCAGACCCCTTATTTTTTGATCTTGAGATTCAAATTGATATGATGAAATTTCGAAAGGATTGGTAGAATGTAACATCCCAAGTTTTTAAAAGGAAACATTATGTTAGATAACCTATATGATACGCAACATCGATCATAAGTGAACAACTCAGTAATTTTTAAATGTCACCATTAAAACCTAGCCTTTATAATAGAGAGAATGAAGAATATTAACTGAATTATAAATATCTATCTTACACATGTATATATAATTAATTATTTGGTGAAAAAATAATCATTAATGAATGTGAAACAATTTTTAAAAGAAAAGGAAATGTATTTGGGAAAACATATTTAAATGTGAAATGTGTGTTTTATACCAATAAATTACTAAATCAAAATTTATTTATTATATTGATTAAATATATTTTATTTAAGGTTTTCAATTAATCTTATGTGTTTTGTAGACATGATATAGAAACAAAATCAATTTTGTGCATAAAAGAGTATTTTTTTAAAAAGAAAGATATACCACCTTTTATTGGCACACCCATATTAAATACAGTTCATTGAATTTTATAAATTCAATTTTGGAAGAAAAAAATTTTCTTTATAAGTGGAGTATAAATATTTACTGTCGTCAAAATTTTTGTTTTATTCTGAGAAGTTTTATTTTTTGATGGATATTGAATAATACCAAAATATTAGTTCAAAACTGCTTTTCATCGAATTTAATTATATGATTAACTTATGTTTTTAATTATTTTTTAAGAATAATTACATTAGGTTTTTATCTATTATTAAAATTTAGGTTATTCAAATCAATTTCACTTTGAAATTAGAAATAAAAATATTATGAACTTTTGAATGTTTTTTCTTAAAAACTTGTGTTCTTGATCTATCAATGGGATAAATTTAAAATTAATTTAGCCACTTATGTGAATTGAAATTTTAATAATGTACATACATGGATGTAATGTGTATGATATTTATATTCTAATAGTAGAAACACAAATTTTTTGTGAATATTAACTTTTTTTACCATGGTTATGGGTAAATCTAGAAATTAAGGGTAAAAATAATATTATAATTAATATAAAACCACACAGACAGTTGACCTAATATAATTGAATTTGTGGGTATTAACCAAAATCATATTTAGATTGAAGTTATACCCTTTCAAATCATCATTGGTATGAGTAATACATTTATAATATTATATTCAATGTGAAGAAAATTTGTGTCACAATATTATTTTTAAACAAGTAATGTAATTTAAATATGGGTTAATATAGGGGAAATAATATATGATAATTATTATTTAGAACTATGAAATGATTTACTTCGTAATGGTAAATTACTTATAATTTTTATGTAATAACTAATTAAAATAAATGGTGACACAATTATTATGCAGTAATTGCTTCATTAATAGAAGAATCAAATAAATGATATTAAAATATTAAAATAAATATAATTTGATATAAGTGGTTCAATAAAATAATTTTCTAGATTAACTTGACATGTTATAGATGTTTTATTTTAGTTTTTTTAAATATATCATGTTTTTATCAAATTTTTAACAAGTCAAATATTGAATAGTGTTAGAAATTCAAACAAATGATATTTAAAATATAAAATATTTTAATCAATGATATTGAATTTATAAAAAGATAATATTTAATTAAATTGTTGGTATATGTATTATAATGTCATAAATGTCTCATTTTTTTGTTTTTTTTTCATGTTAATGTAATTATGTTAACCCTAAAATTGTAAATTTTATTATATCACAGTACGAATTCATTAGGGTTAAAAAAATAGATAAAGACTAAAATATAAAATAAAAGTGTATATAATTTTATTTCGATGATGTTTATTTGACCCAAAATCATTATATATTGTAAATAAATCATTTTTTATTCGTTTAGAATAAGAATTTAATCTATATTAATTTAATACATTGATGATTTCCCAGAATGGCCCTCCCCTCTCTTATAAAAGGGTATTATTTCTTAACATTTCATCACACATAAAAACCATCTTTGTTTGGCCAATATCTGCCAAAATACATTCCTAGAATCCCAACCCAAATTATAGATCTCCTATATTAGTATGAAAACTCACCTTAGATTTGGTAATTTTAAGTGCCCTTTCAGTGTAATGGATCACTTATAGGGGTGAATGAGTGATACTGTTTTTATTTTAAGTTTACTTTTAGTTGAAACAACCTTCGAATCGTGTTAAAGATTCAATTTCTTGCTGAAAACAAAATAAAACACACATCTACAAGATTATTTGTATTTACAAGGTTCATATTTGAATAAGAATAGTTATTTCCTTGGAATAGATTGATGTAATCCAATACCATACAAGCCACTGGATAGTAATCCTTGGATTATAACGAGTAGGAGGTACCCTTACACTCATGCGGCTCTATGAAAAAAATCCCACTAGTGAATGTCCACCCTCTTCGAACAATAGGGTAACTTCAAGTGAGAAGATTTTTTAGGTCATTAATGTGGTAAGATTCACTCCCTAAAATGACTCAAATGAGTGAGGAGATGTTTTATGTACGGTATAGAAGGTTACAATATAAGTGATTGCCAAAGAGAAATTAAAAATTAACTTAAAAATGGATTAGAATAATGGTTTCTCTAAAGAATCATAAATTATTTAATGTTAAAAATTCAGAATGTATGGGGAATTATAAAAATCAGTGCAATAGGGGGGAAAGCTCAAGAATAGGGTCATAAATGTTATATAATTAAAGGTTTTGATGTCGATGATGAAGAGACTATAAATGAAATATAGAAAAAAGAAGTTATTAAGGAATAAGATGATGAATACTACTTAATGGTTTAATAATGAAGTATACTTATTGATGTGTTGATGTAAGGGAATTCATTAATTATGAAATATATAAGGATTTTTTTTATAAGTTGTTTGTTAAGGAATTTCTATAATATGTTGAATTGTGCTACGAACCTAGAAAATTGATTTAGTAGAAATTTTATATTTCATGGAAAACGTATTATTAAGGGAAATATAACTCATAATATGTTACTGGTATTGAGATAATGATGTTGGGACAAAGAGATAATATTTATGAATAATGTAAATTAGATAGTACTAATACCTTGGAACTGATTAATGATTTTTTGAAAAAGTGTTTTATTCTATCACTTATAAAATTTACAACATTTTTTTATTTATAGAATATATCCAATGAATTAAATTTTATTTAATTAATAAGTAATCATGTATGTTTTCAATACGGCTTTATGGTAATTATGGCAATTACCATATTTCATGATAATACAAGATGAAGATATTAATATGTTTGGTATATGAAAATTTAGAGATGATTCTTGTTGTTTGGGGGTTATTGATAAGTTCATTTTAAAAATTTAGTGAACATAATTTCAAATATTTTTATTTTAATATTTTGGAAGGGTTATATAGTTAACCATTTTTGAAATGGGTTTGTTTGAACATTGGATGAGCATTTAGAGATTAATATAATACTTTAGTGTATGATGATTTATGCATATTGGCTAACCTATTATAGACATTTTTTATTATGATATCTAGATATATAATTAATTACATTTCATTATATTATAGATCTAGTTATCTGTCAGTGTTTATAGAACAAAAAATTATCTACAATTCATGGAGTTTGAGATGAAGTGGAAAGTGATAGATGAATAACCATAAGTTAAAATTGTTATTTGTATATAAAGGAATGAAAAACCATAGGTTAATCATTCCATATGATATTTTTGATCCAAATATAAATTTTATTTTCTATACTAGTGGTTTTAAAATGTTGTTTTACACTATAGATGTATTTGTATTGCCTATACCAACAATTCTTCCAACTATTGGTTAATTGGATATCCAGAAAGGCTTATAAGAGCAGTTTTCAGTGAAATGTTGGTAAAGGGTTAATAGAATGTTATTTTATCAATGGTTCACACAAAAACATTTGTATATGTCTACAAAAATAGTTTAAAACTCTTGTTATAGACCCCCAACCCCAAATTCTCTAAGCTGATGAACCCCCACGATACCCAAACAACCTCAAACACTAGCCCAAACAGCCACCAAAAACCAAAATAGAACCCCACCTTGGTTAATTACTGACAAAACAATCACCAAAAAATATAAAAAAATGACAACACAAGAAACCAATTAATGGATTCAACCTGTGATAACCAACATTCAGAAAACCACATATATTTATTAAGAACTAATCATTAAACATATAATGTAACGAAAATTAGTCAAAAATTAAAAGGATCAATATGTCCTTCATCACTATCACTATAGTCACTATTATCCTCATTTTCATCCTCTCATCAACCTCACCGTCATACTCACTACCATCCTCATCATATTCCTTGTCGTTTTCGTCACCATCATCCTCAGCACCATCCTCACCATTGACTTCACTCTAACCAAGAATGCGATCATATTGACCCTAACTAGGACAAATTCTCATTGAAGTATATAATTAATGCATCATCAATATATATTCATCCTAATAAGATGTGATATATCATGGTTTTAATTGAAATAAATACACCCATAAATTTCATAAATCTATAGTTTTCCCTTGTATTCCATTCTTACTCATATATGACAATTTTTTGGCCTCTATTGATTTAAAATAAGTCTGTGATTCCTGTGCATTAGATTTTTCTAACTCAGTGCTACTATAAATGAAACATTAAATGTTCTTATATCTAGTTGGATCATTAATATTCCCAGGTCAACAATCGACTATTCCATAGTTATCGTCTCCCAAAACATGATGTAAGTGATCATTTGGCCCAATGTTCTCACCTTCCAACTAATCATGGGAATAAAAATCACACTGTTACAAATATAAGTAGACTAATTAGTTTGAAATTTGATATTTAAATTTTAAACCAACAATGTAAAACTTATGATTTTTTAATGAATCAATTATTTTAATGGGGTTCCATCATTCTTATTTCTTCTTGAGAAAAATAATATTGCTCATAGAATATACCCTTAAATATTGAAAACCTCCCTATGAAATGACATTGAATATAGAAACCCATAATTAAAAATAGGATATTAATAATGAATTTCATAACTAAAATCATATAGATAGACATGATGTTGCCCTATAATTTTCTATATTTATTGATCTCATAGTTCTATTATAGTATGGTTTGGTTAACATAATAATTTTCTTGTAATAAATAAGGATAATTGAGAATATGATTAAATAATTATGTGATAATTTATGTTAAAGTATAATTTAAGGATTCATGTTTGTATATATTATTTCTATGAATATAAGGGCACTATAATTATTGAATAATGGAAAGGGAATTTATTTATTGAAAAAAAACTAATATATATTAAAATAAATTATAATATGGTAAAATGGAAAGATGAAATATTTTATATATGCGATAATATTATATTTTCTAATTTAATATGACTTAATTTGAAAGGGTATAAAATTGGGAAAATCCAGGTAAATTTTTCATTGATGGATATTGATGAAATTATATTTACTATATTATAGTTTGTTTTTGTTAAAAAGAAGTATCAATGAATCAGATTTATTGTTTATTTGGTTAAATAATTTTAATATATAGTTAGAATGAAAGTATTCAAAGTCATGTTGGTTTTGATCTATGTTGTTCCTATTCAATTTTACAATGTATCATTTTATTTAGTTCATTTTAATTAAATTAAGTTATAAATGGTTCAATTCAATTCATTTTTTTTAAATTATATTCATTTTTTATTAGTGATGTATGATTTCATAATGTTCACTATATTATTTCTTATTAAATTAGTTTAGTTTATTCTAGGCTGGATTTATTTATTTTGATTCACCTATATTTGTTTATAACTTTTCATTTCAATTTGATTTCTAATTTTCATCCATCATATGATTTAGATTGGTATATATTAATTTGTAATCATTTAGTTAAATAATATTTCATTTTATTTATTTATATTAAATTAAATAAAATTTTAATTCTTTTAATGTAATTTATTTCATTTTTTATTCATGTTTTTGATCATGTTTTTACTATTACATATAGGTTTTTTTCATGTTGGTTTCACTTCCAATTACGTTTGTTTAGTTTTATCATATTACAGTCATTTCAATTTTTATTTTGATTAAAATTTTCTTCAAGAAGAATCTTTTTACGGTTTTCTTATAAGGGACACTTTAACTAAAACATAATTTTTTTAAAGATTTATTCTGCTAAATCATTCTCATTCATGTCTCTGTTTTCAAAATGGTTTTATGAGTTTATTTATATGAACTTAAATTTTTTAAGTTAATAATTTCATAATTTATTTAAAATGTGTCAAAGTGGTATAAGACACTTTGATTCAAAAATATATTTTATAAATGTATTAAATTATTTATTTAAAGGGATTGAATATTTCAATAACATGAAATGTTTTCTAATGCGTGAAAATAGAATTTTATGAGTAACATGCTATAAATATCATTATTTTATATGTTATGATTATATAATGGTACTTGTACATTTTATGGATGTGAATAATATAGAATATATAAATGGTTGAGCCCCATTATAGATCATGAAAAATAGGTGAGCCCGATATATATTATATAAAGGGTGGGATCCATTATATCTCCTCAATGAAATGGGTACTCTGGATATTGAAGTTGGCCTTATAGTAATTATATTAGTTAGGGTGATTGTAAACATGAAATGGTAATTATGTCCCAAGACACCCATGTAATTTTTCTATGTTTTCTAATGATTTTTAAGAAACATTTTATTATAGGTTTTAATTTTTTCATTGGACTAATGATTTACTGTATTTATGTTTCATATAGATATTTTTGTGCTAATCTAATGTTTTATGATATTTCTCATAGGTTTGAAGATTGGAATGGTAAAATAATATGACATTATAAAATAATTTATGATGTGAATTGAAAAGAATTTATGTTTTTTAAAGGTTTTACTTTGGTTGAAAAATGGTTACAGAGTATAAGTGTCCACTTTAAATTTAAGGGTCTACTTTTTAAGAGTTTGTCCTAATTCATGAAAATAATAAATTGAAAAGACCCATGAATGTGAACTCTATTTTAAAACCACATACATAAGTTATATTTATGTTTAGGATTATATAGTTTGTATTAAAGGATAGTTTAGACAACATTGAATATTAGGATGTCTTAATAAGAGTTAAGGATATCATCATGGGTTTATAATTTTTAGGTTGATCGAAAATTTAGTGTCTTGGAAACCACTTTTCATTCTTTATGTTATGAAATTCTAAGAGGACTAATGATAATTTTTGAGACATTAATTTTTGATATAATTTTGCAATATTACTTTTTGGGAAGAAAAATAAAAGGTATGAGAAGAAAAATTAGGTTAAGACTTGTTATGGTTTTTAGGACAATAACATATTTTTGGAATATCATAATAATTGTATTATTTTATAAAAAATAAAATCTAAATGATGGGTGATAACCCATCATGTCTGGCAAGGCAAAAATAATCAAACCCATGACTGAAGGGAGACAAGGGTGCATCACCTAACACATGCCTACAAGGAGTCCCAATTAGTTATAATTTTTCATTTTCGTTAAATTATTTTATGGCTGATGAATATGTTGACATTGGGAACATATTTTCATCAAATAATTAATCATTATATTGGAAAATGATTCAGTGATTAAGTGATGAATGTTATTTTAAAAGACATTCAATTTTTTTGGAGTGTTATATTATTAAGTTAAATATAATACTATAGGATTTTAGTTGAGTAATAAGAGTTCAATTATATTTTGGATGAATATATCATTCTATTATTTACTTATGTTGATTTGGGTGATTTATGTAAATGATTCATGTATTTTGAATATAATTAGGGAGATTAATATTTGGAGTGATAATTCAAGAGTAATTGATTTTATTTAGAGATGATTATTAAAATATATCGTAGAAGTTTGTGTGATAAAATAAATTTTTGTATTCAATATTAGTATAGAATATTTTTGAGGAATTTTAAGTATTGTCATTTATTTAAATTTCTATGTTGAACATGGATATTACAGTTTAATTTTTGAAATTATTGATGTTTTTCAATGAAGGGTTTATTTTTATGAAAATTGTTTTATCTTATCCAACCCATTTTGGTTTTGGGTTAATTTTTCATGATAGGAGAAATAGAAAGATACTTTTTTTTAGATTATGCGATTTTCTAGAAGTTGAGTTAGGAATGAAAAATTCATCTTGAATACTAATTATTTGGATAAATGATGAATTTGAGGTGAGAATTGATTAATGGATGAAACTCTACTTCTTAATTAGTTATATTTCCTTATGTTCTTATGGTATTAAGTAAACTAATTCCTCAACTCTATTAAAATTATCTGAATACAAAAATTTTATTCGTTAACATTTCTTACTCAAAATGAAATGACCATTAAGCTAATTACAAATTTATGGTTTTTTATTGTTAAAATTCTCCTAAACATGTTTTCTATCACTCTCTATCAGAAATTTATGGTTTTTTTCTCTTCCATATCTACATTTCCCTACAAAGAAACCTAGTATGTTTTATCTCATGTAAGCTTCAAACATACCATTATTTATCATAGTGTGGAAGTCTCATTTAATCTTTTTTTGATGTGGGAATTCAATAAAGGTAATTTGAAAAGTCAAAACCCCTAATTTTCGATCCCGAGATTAAAATTCAGAAGACATAATTTCATAAATATTGTAGAATGTAACATATGATGCTCTTAAATGGAAACATTGTGTTAGATAGTTTATACAATATACCACATCGAGCTTAAGTGAACAACTCAATAATATTTAAATGTTACCATTAAAATATAGTCATCAGAATAACAGGAATGAATATTATTAAATGAATTAGTAAAATATGGCTTACACATGTATATATAATTTATTATTTCGTTAAATGATAATCATAAATGATTGTGAAAACATTTTTAAATTAAAAGGAAATTTATTTTTGAAAATATATTTAAATGTGAAAAATTGAGTTTTATGCCAATCAGTTAATAAATCACTATTTAATAATTATATTAATTCTATATATTTAATTAAATTTATGATATCAATCTTATGTTTTTTAGACATGGTATAGAAACAAATTCAATTTTATGCACAAAAATAGTATTTTTCCAAAAAGACGGATTTAATGCCTTTTAATGACGCACCCATATTAAATATAGCTACATTAAGTTTTATAAATTATATTTCATAAAATTTACTTTTTATTTATAAGTATAGTATAAAAATTAACCTTGGTTAAATTTTTGGAATTATTTTGAGAACTTTTATTTTTATCTGGATATTGAATAATAGCAAAATATTAGGTCAAAACAGCTTTTCCTTAAATTTAATTATATAGTTAACTTATTTTTTAATCAGTTTTGAAGTATAATTACACTAATTTTTTATCTATTCATATAATTTAGATAATTGGAATAACATTTACGTTGAAATTGGATTTAAAAACCTGGTGAACTTTTGAATGATTTTACATTACAAAATCTTTTTCTCGATTTGAAAATAGGATTAATTTCAAATTAATTTATCCACTTTTGTGAATCTAATTTTGAAAAATGGAAACACATGGTTGAAATATTTATGATATTTATAGTCCAATAAGATTAACATAATTTTGGTGAATATTAACTTTATTTTTTTCCATGGTTAAGAGTAAATCTGGAAAGTAAGGGTAAAAATAATATTATAATTAATATAAAATCACAAAAATAGTTGACCTAATTTAATTACAACAGTGGGTTTCTAAAAAATCATCCTAGGTTAAAAGTTATACCTTTTTAAAGACATTGGGTGTGAGTAATATCTTTATAATATTATATTCAAAGAGAAGATAAATTTTTTCAGACCATTGTCGTTAACAAGTAAAGTATTTTAAATTTGTCGTTATACAATGGAATACATTGACTATAAATATTATATAGAAATATAAAATTATTTACTACATCATGGAAATTTATTTATCAATTTTAGTGAATAAATAATCAAATTAAATGGTGACATAATGATTATGAGGCAATTTCATCATTAATAGAAGAATCCAATAAATTGTATAATTTTTTTAAAATACATATAATTTGATATAATTGATTCAAGAAAATAATTTTCATTATTAATTTTACATTTTAAGGATGTGTTAATATATTTTATTCAAATATATCAATGATTTTATCATATTTTTATAATGTTAAATATTGAAGACTGTTAAAATTGAGACTAATGATATTTTAAAATATAAAATATTTTAATAAATGATATAGAATTTATAAAAATCTAATATTGGGAAAAAAATTTAAGAAAAGTCTTATAATTTCATAAATGTCTCATTTATTGGTCTTCTTTCATGTTATAGTAATTATATTAACCCTAAAATTATAAATTTCATTATATCATTGTAAGAATTAATAAGGGTTAAAACAAAATGATAATGATTAAGAAATTGTAAAAAATATAACATTTTTATTGAATGAAGTTTATTTGACCCAAAATCATCATATATTCTAAATAAATCAATTTTTATCTATTTATATTATCAAATTAATTTATATTAATTTAATACTTTGAATATTTCCAAGAGTGACACTCCCCTATCTTATAAAAGGGTACTTTTTCTTAAATTTCATATCACCTAAAAAGACATCATTGTTTGGCCAATATCTTCCCAACTACGTTCCTAGAATCCCATCCCTCATTATAAATCTCTTATATTAGGCACATGACTCACCTTGTATTTGGTAAGTGAAATTTCCCAATCATTATAATGTATCAAAGAGAGGGGGATGTGGTGAATCAGTGTTAGTATTTTTTTTATGATCTCTTTTAGTTGAAACAAACTTTTCACCTTGTTAGAGGTTCAATGTCATGCCAAAAACAAAATAAAATACACATCCACAAGAACATAGTTTTTTACAAGGTAAACTATTCAATATTAACAACTACATCCTTGGTATGTTTAGAATTAATCCAATACAATAAAATCAAATATAAAGAAATCCTGGTATTATAATGAGTAAGGTGTACCATTACACTATTGTAGAACTATGAAACAACCCCAATAGATCATTTGCACCCTTTTAATATAATAGGGTAACTTCAAATTCTTTTATAACAACACATGTTACCAATGATTATTTTAACTTATATATGTTTATACAAGTGTAACAAAAACCTCCAATTTCTTACATAGATTATAGGTAAGAAATTCCTGGACATAATATAATAAAATAATAGTCTAATTTCATAGTTACTTTTTATATGACTATGATTCTTCTGATACTACTAAATAGGCTTCAAAACAACCCCAAAGAATACTAAAACTCATATCAACTCTTCATCAGTCTGGAAATTCCCAGTATAGTTAAAACCTATAAGAGAACTATATTATGTTTCTTCCTCAGTCCGAGAAACCTAGTATGGTGAAAAACTAGTATGAATGTCTCATTCTAATTAGCATAGCTCAGTAAAATAAATAGATTTTGTTTATCTTAGCCTTATTACCCAAACAGTTGAACATAACATTATTCCTATCATAATGTATTCAAAGTAAGATAGTGAGAATCACTTACTCTCTCTGAACAGTCAGAGCATCTCTCTTTTCCATGATGAACATTACTCCGTGTTAGACTTATACATTTACATTGTAATTTTTCTCTACTTTTATAGGAGTCTGAAAAATGATAGGTTGGAATTTCAAACATGTTTTCCCACCCACTCAAAAACATTATTTCACTCTAAAACCTTGATGTAACTCAAACGATTTCATTTATTCAAAATTATTCTTAAAGTATCATCATACATTATCACTTATTCTTCAGAATCTTATTTCTGAGGTTGTTTACGGTCCTTATGAAAAACAAGGATCCGACCATTAGGATCTGATTCTCCCATGCCGTTTTTTAATCTGATTTTTTAGTACAGGTTCGGCTTCCCCCTCAACAAGTCACTCATTAATCTCCATCTATTTTCTTCTTTCATGTCCCACTTGATACAACAAACATCACTTATATTGATCAACTTTGTGAAGAGAAATATCCTTATTCACTTAACATGACTCTCTTGAAAAACACAATGGTGCTTCTCTTCTCTTGATCCCATATATGAAGACAAATTTAAACAACCTAGAACAAGTTTATTTCTCGATACAGTCATCTTATATTATGATCATCATGGGTACAATCATACTGATGATGTACAACCTTCTTTTCGACATCACTTTCTTCCAACATCATCTTCCTCATCATTGGTACCACCTACATTTTTTGTTCTACTTTCATCATCAATATCATAGATTATTATCATAACTTCCCTCATATTTTCACCTCTTTCCCTTAATTATTGGATTACATCTGTCAAAAAAATTAGTTTCTCACTTTACCTTTTCAATACCACCAATCAATATAGTAGAGATTCTTTCATTCCCCATTTATTTTATCAAGCATTCATCATGAGTTATTTCCTTATATCATGATTTATGAAAAGTAAAAATTGTCAAAGAATAATCAAATTTAAATGTATCATATTCATAGTGACTCTGATTCTCCATCACATCAAACATGTATTCAAATTTAAATCTCTCAAAAAAAGACTCTGATTCTTAAAAAAATTGGTTATGATTAATTTGAAAAACACAATTCGTTTTCTCTGAAAAATAGGTTCCATTTTCATTGAAAAAAAGACACCTATTTATCCAAAAAAATAGTATCTGAATTCTTTAAAAAATAGACTCCTAATTCATTGAAAATAAATCTCCAAATTATTCTAAAATTAGACTCTGATTTCATCAAAATGTAGACTCCGATTAATTGGAAAAAAATACTCTGATTTCTTCGACAAGTAGGCTTTGATTTCATAAAAAGATAGACTATGGTTTTCTTGGAAACCCGAACTCAATAAAATTCATACAAAAACAAAGAAAGGTTATTTCCTTTCAACAACCCTTATTCATTGTCAAAAAAAAAAGAAGAAAACATTTGAAAATCATTATAATCATTATTAATTTCGTCCTAAAAATCTTCCCCTTTGTATTTGGTTGTCAACCATGTTTTTATAAATCACCCAACTATGTATCCTTAAGTAATGTGTTACTTATCAACAATTATAAGCCTTTGTGAGTTAACACATTGTAGGAAACAATATTCATTAATAGAAAAACTATGGTATCTAAAAGAAATAGTGATTATGTAATCATTTTTCTTGAAAACATATCTTGTCCAACCTTCTTGAAAGACAAAAAAATTATTCCTACAACCATGCCAACAAATAGTTAGATTTTTCAGACACAAAAAAATTCTTAATTTACAACTTACCCACAATTATCAATTTTATGAAATAGATTTATAAAATAGTATGATTATCCACCTTGAAAAAACAATAAAATGTTAATAAGAGATAGGGGACAAACCAACATACCTTAGCCTTGAAGTGAAAGAGGTTGGACACCCTTGTTCAACCTCAATTTTTAGAATGATTCCTTTGGCATGGGTTTTGTGAAATTTTCAGCAACTTGCACTGAGGTTGTAACATATTCAAATATTAATTCGTTCTTATCTATATACACTTTGATGAAATTATATTTTATTTCAATATTATATGAACGATAATGTTGAACTAGCTTTTTGGTGAGATTGATTGTGCTTTGATTATCACAGCCAAAGAGTAAGGGTAACATCACTTCTACGGGTAAGTCATCCAACTGGGTTTTTATCCATATAAGTTGAGTAGAATCTTGAGTGGTAGCAACATACGCAGATTCATATATACTTAGAGTTATCGAATTCAGTTTCATTGAATACCAGATAATCAAATTATTTTCCATAAAGAACACTCCACAAGATGTTGATCTTATATCATCAACATTTTCTACCCAA
This sequence comes from Viscum album, assembly GCA_963277665.1. NCBI lineage: Eukaryota > Viridiplantae > Streptophyta > Magnoliopsida > Santalales > Viscaceae > Viscum > Viscum album. The sequence goes on from OY728137.1 coordinate 1,907,791,119, forward strand.
TCTACATATGTATACCCAAATGAGTCAACGTTATCTGAGCTACAGTACCTGATTTCGAATTTTTTTGTTCCTTTAATTTATCAAAGGATTATTTTTCTAGCAATAATATGTGATTCCTTAGGTGAACTACAATATATGGAAAATAATGTTACAACATAAACTATTTCAGGTTTTGAGGCAGTAAAATACAAAAAACTTCTGATCAACTTCCGATAATTTTTTAATCAACTTCATTTACTTCACCATCATTAATTAACATTTTAACCACTAAAATGGGTGTGGAAACAGGTTTTGAGTTTTCCGTGTTGAACTTCATGAGAAGTTCCATAGCATATTTTTCTTAGGAAATAAATATGTTTTATTTCTTTTGCAATATTTGTAACTGGTGAAATTATTTAATTTCTCCCAACTTGGACATTTCAATAATCATCTTCATATCTTCAACAATATTTTATCAACTTCTTCAATTATTCCCACCAATGATAATATCATCGACATAATTGATCACAATGAGGGAATACTCTTGACATTTTCTAATATACAAATTAATATCCACTCATCTTTTTATGAATTTTATCTTCCTAAAGAAATTATACATTTAGAATAACATGGCCTTTGAGATTATTTTATCCCATACAATACTTTCTTCAATATGAAAACATAACTTTCATCATTCCCAATAATGAATCCACAAGGTTGTTCAATATAAACCTCTTCTTTCGGATCACCATTCTGGAATGCATATTTAACATCCATTTGAAAGATCTTTTAAACTCATTGTGCAACAACGGCATGAAAAATTATTATAGTTTCTAATCTAAACATATGGGAAAAGGTTTCATTGAAATTAATTCCTTCAATATGAGAATATCCACTGCACACCAATCTTTCTCTGTTTCTAAAGACTTCACCTTCTTCCTTCATTTGTTCTGGAAAACCCATTTTGTTCCAATAATGTTTTTTTCAGGTTTGGGTATGATTTCCCATGTATTGGTTTTTTCAATTTGATCCAACTCTTCATTAATGGTTTGAACCCATTATGGATGCTAAAAAGCATCCTTCACATCATTTGGTTCCAGATTTGAATATAATGAAGTGTGTGTAATATCCTTTCTTGTTATTATGGTTTGAACATTCTAATGATGATCACTAATAATATTCTTAACTTCTACCAATTTCTTTAGTTTAGGATAAGATTTATGTTTATCCTCCTCATCACTAGAAATAGATGAGTCTGATTCTTCTTCTGTTGAAGATATAAATTCATTTTTCTTCTTTTTAGAATTATTTTCTTCAACTTTATCAACTGTTCTTTCAGCTTCATCAAGTTCTTTTTTCCTAATCCTATCGATAAATTTCACATCAACAGAATCAACAATATTCTTTATTTATTGATTGATCAATCTAAAACATATTACTTCTGGAGAATAACCTAGAATGATTCCATCTTCACCTTTATGTTCAAACATTCTATAGTTTCCATTTTTTTCTATATAACACATGGACTCCCAAAAACATTTACATGCATCAGGTTTAGAATTTATTCCATAAAACAATTCATATATATTCCTATTTTACTGAGACTAGTAGAAACAATGGTTTTTAATATACACAATAGTACTCATTTATTGCCTCCAAAAACAAAGAGAAAGATCATGTTCTAGTAACATAGTTCTTCCCATTTCCAGAAAGATTATGTTCTTTCATTCAGAAACCCCATTTTGTTGGGGTGTGTATGGGGATATATATTCATGTTGAATTACATGATTCTCAAGATAGTATTCAAACTCATCACTTATATATTCACCACTATTATCAATTCTCAACTTCTTCATAAGATACTCACATTATTTCTCACAGTTTCTTCTGAATCTTTTGAACATTTTCAAAGAATCTGTTTTTTGTTTCATAAACGTAACACAAGTAATAAGAATAAAATTGTAAATGAAAGTAAGGAAGTATTTATATCCTTTTGATGATTTTTTTCTCATTGGACCACATATATAAGAATATATAAGCTTCAAGGGGTTTCTTTGAACAAATATCCACCTTTTTATGAAATACATTCATAATCTTACCCTTCTGGATGATAGTGCAAAAACAATTTCTTCTTCATGGAAAATAAAGAATATCTCAAACACTAATTCTTTTACTTAGGTTGATCATGTTTCTATGACACAAGTTACTGATCCTTTTTTCCACAACAGATTCTCTTCCACCATACTTATTTAATAAGTTTTTTGTTTGTCACCAACCTAAAAAAACTTTTCTTTTGTATGTTATCCTCTTGTAACAGTCATCCCATCTTCTTAACTTCTTACAAAAAACCATACCTCATGAATATGACATAATTACCATGGTCACACAATTGTGAAACACTTATAATAGTGTACTTCATCACATCAACATACAATGTTTTCATAGATTTCATCTTTTCTTTCCCAAAGATGGATGACCCAACACCTTTTTTTCATGATTCATCATTTCCAAATGTCATTGTTCGTTCATAAAGATCATTCACATACAGGAACATCTTTAGGATTCCTATCATGTGTAAGGAACACCCACAATTAATAATCCAAGGTTGTTCTCCTCTTTTGGATTTCAATGCAGTTTCAACAACAATATATTTTTCATCTTTAATTTCCTTCTTCACATTCATCTTATGAGAATTTAGAATCTTTTGGTTAGCTGGTAAAAAACAATACATCCTTTCAAAATATGTCAAGGTTATTCACATCACTCATAAATACTTTCTAGGGTATTAAACGAATTTTCAATATTTATTCTATTCTTCTCAGAATTCTTTTCATCATCCTTTTATTTCCTCTTTATTTAAAGAGATGGTCTCCCCCTAAATTATTGACTTCCATAACCTGTGGGATAAATGTATTGTTGTTGGTTTAAAAAACATACTTTTTGTGTACCCTAATCCTCCACAATACCAATAATATCCATATAAAAGGTATATTTCTCTAATACCTTGGTACTGATGAAGAAAATGTTTTTCATCCTTTTTTTTAATTTCATTTTGAGCCACCATCGTTTCTTTTATAAGAAGTTTTAACAGAATCAGAAGTATTTGAAACCTTCTTGAATTATTATTATTTTGAGACATTTTTATACATAGGTTTTCTTAATACTTTAGAATTTCTATCATTATTGGTCATTTATATATAAACGACTTTCCCAGTATTCTTCTTAATAGAATTAACTCCATTCTTCTTATGACCCTTTGAAGATATCTTTTGTTGGATATTTATTTTATTCTCTTGCTGAGAACATTAACCAACCTCAATGATAGTGTTTCAAAAGATTTTGTTTCTCAATTCAACTTTTAAGAGTATTTTTTTGAACAATCCCCAACGATTCTTCTTTTTCTATCTTCTTAAATTCCAGATGCTCATTACGATTCTTCTCATTTTCAAGAGTCTTCTTCAGATGATCAATATATTTTAGAAGCTTATATTTGTCATCTAAAAAAAATTTATATTTCACACTGAAGTAAATTTATCTTCCATTTTAATTTTTTTCTTTTCATGCCATCTAATCATTATTAGAAATTCCATCAAATCTTATTTTAAATTCCTTTCAAGTAGAGTTTCTTCTTCTTCAGATCTGTTCCTTCCATATACTTCACCATTCACTTTTTCAATGATATTATTTTCAATACCATACTCAACTGATATTCCGAATTAGTATTACTTCCTTCTTCATCTTCATCATCTTTCGATAGAAATATGATTTTGAATTTGAGGAATTAATTTTCATTTCCTAACTTTTCTTTTACACTCTCTTTCTTCCACAATCATGTTAGATTTCATTCTTCTTCAACATTATGTTCTTCATTATTTATTTTAGGACAATTATCCACAAAGTGACCAATGCCTCCATATTCAAAAAAATTTAAGGATAGTTTCCCTTTGTATTTTCATGTACCTCATTTCACATTATTAATAAATAAGTATAAAATATCATTAATATTTTTACATACCTAATTTTTAGAATTAGAAACACCTTCTTCTTCTTTGATATAAATCTTTTCATGTTCGCCTTCTTCAAAACCTTGAAAAACATTATCTCTCAACTTTTTTCTAATTTTTCATTGCTTTCTCTCTTCAAATTTCATAAGTAATAAGAATGTTATTCATGTCATCAAGAGATAATGTCTTAGGATATCTATCTTCTAACATGGAAACTTTTGAATCAAATTTTTCAGGTAGGATTCACAATATATTTTTAGAAACTGTAGAATCATCCATATTTTCTCCAAGACTTCTGATAGTACATACAATATCACTCACCCTAGTAAATGAATCCTCAAAATTTTCATGTTCACCCATAATCAATTATTCATAATATAACCTCCAGATTTGAAGATTTCCCTTCTTGAATTTAGTATTTACTTTATATATGTTCTTCAGTTTGTCCCACATACCATTGGTAATGGAATGACTTTTCATTATTAAGAGTTTACTTTTAGAAATAGATGATAATATTTCAATCTTGGCTCTTCCATAATTCTCAAGAATCATTTTTTAAATAGGTGTAATGTGGATTTATCTTAAAGAGGAGGAAACCCAACTATTGCGGAATCAAGAACATCATAACTGATAGACATAAGATTTGGAATCATCCTATATTTTAATATATGATAATTATTTCTATCAAAGAACGGAATACCTTTACGGTTCACACAATTTACGTAATCCATGAGCAAATAATAGCGAAGGGAACATGCACTTTGATACCACTTGTAAGTGCACAATCTATCTAATGTGTGACTGAGAGGGGGAGGGGTGAATTAGGGAAACTCTTTTTCTTTTATGTTCATTTTTAGTTGAAACAACCTTTACCTCATATTAATGAATCAATTTCATTCCGAGAACAAAATAAAACACACATCCATAAGAACACGAGTATTTATAAGGTTTACTGTTCAAAAATAAATAGTTACGCCCATGGTATGGTTGAAAGTAATCCAATACTATACAATACTCTAGATAGAAATCCTTGGATTACAAAGAGTTGTATGTACCCTTACATTCATGTAAAACTATGAAATAATCACACTAGTGTGTTTTCACCCTTTTAGCACAATAGGGTAAATTCACCTTCTTTTGTAACAACTCCTGTTACCTGTGATCCTTTTAAATTCTATAATTTCAAAAAATTGTAAGAAAAATCTTAAAATTATTATTTAGAATAAGGTTTAGAACTTCATAGACATATGGTAAGTAACTAAGAGTCTAATTTCTCAGTTTGTTTTTTGGACTCCGGTTCTCTTTATACTAATGAATCAGATTCACAATAACCCCATAGTATGATGAACCTCATATTATTTCTTCTCTAGACTATAAATTCTTAATATGGGGAAAATCTATAAGAAAACACTATTCTGATTCTTCCTTCATCTGAGTAACCCATTACAGTGAACAACTAATACTAATGTAACATTCTGATTAGATCATCCCGATATGATAAACATATCTTGTTTGACATAGCCATGTACCAAAAACTATTGAACACAACATTCTTCCCGTCATAATATTTTCAAAGTATGATAGACATAATCACTTTCACTCTCTAAACAGTAAGAACATGTCTCTCTACCACGATGAAAAATACTTCGTGTCATACCAACACACGTACATTGTACTTGTTATCACCTTTTATGGTGTGTCCAAAATATGTTAGCTGGGAATTTCATTCATGTTTTCTCATCCCCTCAAAAATTTTATTTCTCTCTAATATCTCGATGAAACTCTAACTATTTAAATTCTTCTACATTATTATCAATGATTCTTCATCCTTCATCACTTCTACTTAAAACTCTGATTGCTAAGGATGAATATGGTCATTAATAAAAACAAGGATCAGAACATTATGTACTAATTCTCTCATTCCATTTTATGAATCCTATTATTGATAACAGGTTTTCCTCCCCTCTAAACAAGTCACTCGGCAATCTCTATCTCTTTTCTTATTTTATGTCCCACTTGAGACAACACACTTCATTTCTCTTGATAATATATGAAAATAGAAAAACTATTCTTCACATAACTTCAATCACATAAAAAATGGTTCTTCTATTCTCTTAATCCAATAGATGAATACAATGTTATACCACACGGAGCGAGAGTCTTTCTATATATGGTCATTATAGGTTCCGATCATTTAGGGTACAATCATCTTAATGCTGGATGAACTTTTTTTCAGCATCACCTTATACCAATGAAATATTCCTCATTATTGGTAATACCTTTATTGTTGGTTCTGCTTTCATCATCATCACTATAGATTATCAGCATTATTTCACTCTTCTAGGAACCACTTTACTATAGGTACCATATTACGTTTGTCAACAACATTGGTTTCACACTTCACCTTATCAATACAACCTTTCAACATAGTAACAATTATTCTATTCTGCTTTTCTTCTATCAATCTTTCATAATGAGATTTTTTCATCTCAGGATTTATAAAAAAGTACAAATCAACTACGCATCATCATATTTAATATCATCATAGTCATAGTGACTCCAATTCTCCCTCAAAACAACAATGTCTTCAAATACAAATATCTCAAAAAGAAACTCTGATTCCTAAAAAAACAGGCTCTCGTTCTTCTTAAAATTAGACTCCATTTTCTTAGAAAAATAGATTTCATTTTTCTGAAAATGCAGACTCCCATTTCTTCAAAAAAAAAAGATTTTTAATTATTTTAAAAATACACTCAGAATAATTTTAAAAGGAAACTCCAAATTCATTAAAAAGTAGACTCTTATTTCTTCAAAAGTTAGACTGTGATTTCTTGAATAAACACACTTTGATTTCTTTAACAATCATACATTTATTTCATCAAAAGTTAGACTCTAATTTTTATGAAAACTATACCTCAAATCAATTGCTTCCAAAATAAATTGTGGTGATTTATTTTCAAAAACACTTCTTCTTTGAAAACAAAATACAACATATGAAAACCATCATCTTTTTCATCAACATTGGTCATAATAGTACGGTTTTAATTAAATGAGGTTTTCTAAAAAATGTATCATTTTTAAGTTATTTTGATTATTTGATTCTTCCACTTCATTAAAATATTATTCAAAAATGATGCAATAATAAATACTATAACATAAATATATTTAGATGTTATTATGTTAATATAATCACAAAATACATTCACACTTCCATCAAATGGTAAAATAATTAAGCATTTGTGCGTACGTATGGACTATCTTCTATATAAACAGATATAATTTATTTTCCATTTAGTCACTCAATATAGGTTACAAAGATTTAATTAATGTTTAAATGTGGTAATAATGAAATATTAATCATTATAATAAAATAATATGTCAATTAGATTCTTAATTTATAGGCACATGAAAATCATAACACCGTTCATGTATACTTGTTGACTATTACCTCTACGAAGGGATGTGATTCATTTTTCATCACAAAATCACATGGAAGATATATATATTATTATATATAAATTATTAATATTATATTAATGATATTATGATCATTCTGGAATGATAAAATAATATTTTCTTTCTTTTCTTAATAACCATTGTAAAATGAAAATGTTACTCATCCTTATATATAGTTTATCATCTCTACTATTGTATCTTAATTTTTTTCATATCCATATTTAATAAATGGATTTAGAAGAAATATTTATGTATAAAATATATTATTATTTCATTAATATTATTTTGAAGATGATAGACTAATGACCACCTTGATCGTATTCAACTTATCAAAATCATTTTGGACTCATGTATCGAATATCGTCAAAACATCTGATGTGAGAATAAATAATTATATAACTTTTATATCATGGTAATATGTCATATAAATGAAATAATAAATTTTAAAATGGTTCTAAATAATTTAAATAATTATCCATAGTTTATTATTCATAATGATAAAGAATACACAAGACGATTTGGACTCAAGGTAAGGGACTTTATCTCAATTTTCTTATATTGTGGCATAGTTTGAGGTTATAAAAACACCCACTTTTTGGGAGGAGTATATTTATCCCCTTTGAATTTTCCTATGATTAATTAATTTATTATAATGTTACTTAATGTTTGGGTAAATATTATTGTATCATTTTGTTTATGATTTAAATGATCAGTGTGGTATGAGATGCTTTGAATTATTAAAAAATTAAACTCTTCTACATATCAATATTCATGATATTATTTTACATATTTTTTTTCATGGATATAAAAGGATTAAAAAATATATTTTATGTCAATTTTGAATTTCATTCAAAATTTTCAATAGGAATCTTTTTATAGTTTTATGTAAGGGTCTCTTTAAATAAAAAAATTATTTCAAATGGTTTAAATATTTATTCATCTAAATCCTTCTCATTCAAGTCCATTTTATAAAGACGGTTTCAAATATTTATTTATATGGACATGAATATTTTAAAATGATAATTTCTTACATTTTTTTAAAAAAAAAGTCAATGTGGTATGAGACACATTGATTCAAAAAAATTCATTATTAATGAATTAATGTTTTTCTTTAAAAAGATTAATTATTTTAATAAATCTGAAATTTTTTCTTACATATAAAAATGATTTTTTGGTGTGAAATTTTTAAAATTTCAAGATTTATCTATTATGAATATATAATGGTACTTCTACAGTTTATGGGTGATCCTAATATGAAATATATGAATGGTTGGTCCCCATTATGGGTCATGCTAAATTGATTGTCCCATTATAGATTATATGAAGGGTGAGCCCCATTATATCTCTCCAATTCATTGGGTATTTCAAAGATATAATTTCACCACAAGGCTATTCCATTAGTAAGGGATATTATAAGAGTGATATGCTAATGATTTTCCAAGGAACCTATGTGTTTTTTCTATGTTTGCTAATGATCTTTAGAGAAAAGTGTTTTATTTGGTATTAATATTTTCCCTATACTGAGGATTTGCTTTGTTTATGCACCTTATAGGGATTTTTGTGCTCATACCACATTTTAAAATGATTTTAATAACACTAAATATAGGTAAGGGAAAATAATATGTTCTGATAAAATAATTGACGGTGTCTATTGACAAGAATTAATATTTTTTAAAGGATTTACTTTGGTAAAAAAAAGATATTGAGCATAAGTAGCCACCTGTAATGTATGGGTCTACATTGTAAGAATTTTTTCTTATTATCTAAAACAATAAACAACAAATATCGTCAAATGTGAATTCTATTTCAAAACCACTGGAATAAGATTTGTTTAAGGTCGGTTCCTAACATCCCTCACCATGAGATTAATGCAATAAGGGTTATTATATATATATATTAGGTATTATTATGTCTTTGATATCTATGAGTAATGAAACTTCAATAAAATTTCCATGGAATCAATGATGATTTTTAAGAAAGGATAATTTTGTTTCCAAACCATGTAGAATGTTTATTTTGGGGTTTCCAATGGGATTTTTTATAATGACACTAAATGGATAGATGTAATATAGAGAAATAATGGTTGCTAATGTGTAAAATAGAATGTTTCTAGTGTGTTGAGTGTGTATGTGGTAGAATATCTCATGAATTAGAAATCTAATTTTGAAGATTAAATCAGACGATTCAGGAATAGGAGTGATGAGTAATTCAAATTGGGTTTGTTTTTTTAAAATATATTATATATGGTTTGTTTTGGGGTTTTTTGATATGGTTCTATTCAATTTGGTAGAGTTTCATTCTATTCAATTTTGGTTAGTCTGGATTGGTTTAGTTCAAATATTTTCCCTTCAATATTTTTTAGTCTTGGTTTAGTTTAATTCTATAGTATATAATTTATGTGGTTTAGGATCATTACATACATGTTCAACTAATAATTTTTCACATTGGATTTATTCAGTTCAATTGCTTTATGCTATATTAAGTTAATTTGGTTTATTTTTCTATGGGTTAGTGTAATTTTGGTTTGTTTTCCTTGTTTTGGGTTGGGTCGGGATAATTCAATACATTTATTCTATAAGATATAATATTTTATTTTTTATTTGATGTTTGGTTGATTCAGTTTGTTTATGTTTGGTTTGATTTTTGGTGGATATAGTTTGGTTGGATTTTTTATTTTGTTAAGGTTAGTGCATGCCCATATAATTTTTATTTAGGATTATTCAAGTAAGTAATTTTTTTTCATTTCTATCTAATTTCCCTTAGTTATGTTCTTTTTATAATAGTTCAATGAGATGAAATTTATTATATTTCATGTCTACTCATGTCTTATTAGTATAGATCAAGTCATTTTTGTTATATTCATTTTTTTTTGTCATGTTTGTTCAGTTATGATATAAATTGGATTTTTTGTTTTGGTTAGGTTTCATTGTGTAAAGGTTTTAATGGTTAACTTCATTAATTTTCATGCCGATTTATGTTAGTTTGGTTCAATTCAGTTTTCTTAGAGTCTAATCAAATAAGAACAATTATGTTTGTTTAGTGATTAATTAAGACTATATTGTACTTTTCACCTTTTTTTGATTCGTTTAGTTTCATTTATTTGGTTTTTGTTAGGTCATTTCAGGTCGAAGTTAGTTCTTTTTGGTTAGAATTAATTTTGATCCATTTTTTTCATTTGAGTTAGGCTTATTTGGTTAATTTCAACTCAGTTGTTTCCAATCTGATTCATCGTAATCAATTACATTCAAGTGGGTTTAGTACCCATTTGTTTAGATTTATTTAATTTAATGTTTTTCGGTCCCTATATGGTTAGTGTTTTTTTATTAACATCAACATTGTGTGGTTTGATTGTTTTGGTTTGATTTCAGTATTATTAGATTCCATATAGTTTAGTTTCATTTAGTTTGGTTTGGTTTAGGTTATTTGATTTTGAGTCAGGTATATTATTTTATAATTTTTTAGTCAAGTGGTATTTTTAGTTTCACTTTGAATAATGGTTTTTTACCTAAAATTATTTCATAAAAATTCAATTTAGTTCAAGTAGGGACAGAATAGAAGTAGAGTTAATTAATCTTAACTAATACAAATAAACCTTAATTAAGGAAAACCAATTAAAACCAAACTAAACAGAATTGACCCATACATATTTGAACACAACCAACGATAATGATCAAATATTATCTGAATAACAACATAATAAAATAAAAATGTCTTAAACTAATTATAACCAAATAGAAAAGAAAAATGATGCAAAATTTTGGATAATAAACCGATCCAAATTTAATTGAATAAATACAAACCTAACTAAACGTGTTTGAACTAACCCAAATAGACGCGAAATTAATATAAAACATATAAATTAAACTATATTAATAAGGATCCAAACAAATTAAATGACGAAAAAATAAATAATCTACCATTTTGTTTTAGAGGGAGAATAAAAATGAAATTGATGGTTGATAGAACAGTGGAATGATTGGGATTTCACTAATTTAATATTAAAGAAGAATGAACTTAAACCAATAGTAGATGACAGTTTATCAAGGCTAGGGTAGAAATTGGAACATCACATTTTTCTTATAGGGTTCTCTAGATGAGATCTTGATGGGAGGAGGATGTCACGACCCGTCCTCGGGGCCCGTGTCGTGACTACCCCAAGCCCGCCTTCCATAGGCCAGGGGCTGGTGACTAGCACCAAAGGAGTAAATCCCGATAACTGGGTAGGCATTGCCTTTATAAAAGTAAACAAAATACCACAGAGTACAAGTGGAAGAAAAACACTAAGTACAAAAGAAAGTGCTGAACAATAAATGGGCCAGAATACAAACCCAACTGAAAGTGCAGCTATAACTGAACAAAAGTAAAATAGAAAAGGAAAAATAGCTGGAAGAAGGAAGCAGCTCCTGGGTCGTCCTCCTCGGATCCTACCTGAAGGGTAGGTATAGATAGCGCAACTCCTAGATCGTCCGCCACGGATCCTACCTGAAGGGTAGGTACAGATAGCCTCCTCAACGCTCTCTCCCGTCAACCTCCTCTGGATACTGACTCGTCGTGTAGTCCACCTCCGAGTACTGACTCATCGTGTAGTCCACCTCCGAGTACCGTCCATTCCTCGAACACTCGGCCTCTGTCAGCACTGCCCGTCGTCTGCAACCAACACAACGAGGTGCAGGCATAGCCCGTGCAGGGGTGAGTATAATGATACTCAGTAGGGACCCCGAGACCCTCAAGGTCTCACTAAAACCAACAAGGATAACCACATAGAAGATCTCAACAGATAACCTCTACTTAGGTATATTCCCATACATATACCTAAGTTATCAAGTAACCCATCTCAATCATGAGGAAACACAAGGATCATGAAATCAACGGATAACCACTACCGAGGTATATGCCCATACATATACCTAAGTTAACAAGTGACCCATCTCAATCATGAGGTAAACACAAAGGTGAAAAGTCTCAGTTCAAACAAGGATTTTCATTATCGAAACCGTAACTGCTGAAGAGCTCCGTCTCTGAAGTGTACAGTGGTCCTGTCACGACTTCGAGGTACTGCTCACTATCCTAATACTGCTGAGGTACTCCTCCAGTCGAGTACCGCGGGTCAAGCACCCAGACACAGTAGTGCTTCCCGCCGAGGTATGTCACCCAAACACAGTAGTGCACACCCCCTAGTAGCCTGCTGAGGTACTCTCCGGATGAGTACCGCAGGTCTGCACTGTCACACAGGTAGTGCTTCGTCCACCATGGGTCTACACCCAAAGAAAGTAGTGCTCTGTCCACTGGGCTAGTCGAATCACTCCAAGTCGAGTCGGTCAAGCAGTCATCAGGTCTCAGTCGGCTACACGGTCTCCATACTCTACATTCTCGTCTCTGGGAGAGTCCGCTCCACGAGCTACAAGTCGATACTCCAAGTATCTCAAGGTCCCACGAAGAAGTATCTCAAAGGACCGCCTCATCATAGGGGTCTCAACGCAATAGACGACACGTCAATCGGACGCCCGGTCTATGAGCTTCTAGCCTTTTCATCCCAGGGGGTCCGGTCGGTTTCGTGAGCGAACCAATCCCAGCCGTATCTCAACAGTACCCCTAACTCACATAGGGTATACTCATAGGGACTGTTTCTCAACGTGATCACCAACGCCGCTGACGGTTCGTCAAACAGACGTCCAGTCTGAAAGATATCAGCTCTTCCGTTCCAAGGTCCCGGTTGGATTTCGGGTGCGATCCAACCCGGCCACTATCCAACTATTTCCAAAACTCGGGCGAAGTATGCCAAAAGTTCTGTCTCATCAAGAGGAATTCAACGGAACAGACGGTGCGACTATCGGACGCCCGGTCTGTGAGTTATTGGCTTTTTCGTTCCAGGGGCCCGGTTGGTTTCATGAGCGCACCAACCCGACCGCACTCCGACAATATCCAAACCTCGAGCGGAGTAAGCCAAAAGATCCATCTCACTTATAGGAATCCATCAAAATCTACGGCACGTCAATCGGACATCCGGAACTCAAGTTACGAGCGTTTCCGCTCCGAGGGCCCGGTTGGTTTCGTATCCGAACCAACCCGGCCGAACCCAAAGTAATCCGAAACCTTGAGTGCGATATACCGAAATGACCATCTCGTTCCATGGATCGTGTTGCCGCTAATGGTGAGTCGATTGGAGGCCCGTTGCTCATGTTACGGGCTTTTTGACCGAAAGTGGTCCGAAAACGGGGGTCTGGGCCCGGGCCCGGCTTGGTCCGGTCCGACCGGCCGGCCGCGGCTCGACCAGTGTGGCCGAGATGAAACCCAGAGCGGGGTGTCCCCCGCCCGCTGCTAATTGAGGTCGGCGGCGAACCACCGGCCGCCTCCCTTCAGGTGGTGCGCCGCCGCCGCGTTCCGCGGACCACCGGACGCGCTCCAGTGGTCCGTTCCTCCTGCTATCTTCGCCTTTAGTCCCCCCGGGACCCCACCTTCACTATGAAGGAATTCAAACACCAAAACATACTGCTTCGTCGTCTCCTATCAATACGCATGTCAAAACGAAAAGAATCATCTTTGTAGTTTTCCAGCGCGACCCGTTGGCGTCGCGCCCCTTCGCCGCGGCCCGACTCCTACCGTGGTTCTTTGGTTTTCTTCGACGCGGCGCGACGGCATCGCGTTCTTAAACTTCTTTCCACGGCGCGGTGCGACTGCGCCACACGTTTCCTTTCGCTCGATTCCATGTGGTGCGACGGCACCACACCTTCCCGAACCAAACCACAAAGGAATCAACACGAAAATTAAGAAGGAGGGTCAGCCGTGTTTGTGCGGTCCAACCCCCTCGTTTTATTCGATAACAAAAGGTTTAAATCCACGAAGATCGACAAGTTGGAAGAAAACACGAACTCAATAATAAAAAAACCCCTACCTCAGTTCAGGAAGGGTGTTCGTCAACGACCCGCGAAAGACGAGCGTCGTGGAGGTCGGGCGGCGCGGGAAAAGAACGTCGACGTCGCGAAGCGAGGATTCGAAGTCGATGACGGTTATTTCGTCGCTGATAACTGTCACGGAATAGACGACGCGGAAGAAGAATGTCGTGTCGCGGATACAGCGTCGCTGAAGAACTGTGTTCTTCGGCAGAGAAGTTCTTCATTTAAGAACGGTGCTCTTCACGTTCTTCGTCGAGGAAGAAGGTGTTCCTTAGCTTTTTCTTTAAAAAGCTCTCAAACAACCCAACACCAACCCCTAATAAAATATGTTCTAATATTATTTTATTAACACAACAAAGCATTTGAAATGCGATTTTTTGAATTTTAAAAACTTACATGTAACTCACCATATTAATTACATAAGTTAAGTAAACATATGTTATCAATATTAAAGAGGGAGTTGAGAGGGGTTAGAGGATATGAAGGGGTGGGGTTTGTGTGGACCCCACCACCCTCATAACCTCCCAAAGGCGGTTGGGTGGTTACCCAACATCCATCAAGAACTAATCACTTAGAGAAAGATAAAAATTTGTAGAATAATTATAAAATAACTTCCAAAATTTTTATCATCAACACTCGTGTAAACACAACTCTGGAACAGGAGTTCCTAAGCAATTACCAGCGCTGCGGTTCCATCGGTGCACTCAGAATTCGATTCCGGGCACCAGTTCAAAAATTAGAAATTCCCGCTCTTTCGTTCACTAAACGTACCCAAGCCAAACTTTGAAAATTGATTCCAGGCACACCGGGCCTCGGAATCAGGTGCCGTCAAAAACTGCGTTCTTGTAAAATTCCAAAGAAAATTAAGAAAAAAAAATTTCCCTTGAATTGTATGGGTCTTTATAAAGGGTTTCCCACACAAGTGTTTATTAGGGGGAGGTTTAACCCAATTGTTTTTTATTATTTTTGGTATATCTACCCTAATACCAATGGTTTTAAAAATACATTTTAATATATATATATATCATAACGATTTTTTAAAACCATTGGTAATGGTTTAATAAAACATCCCACCCTAATGTATTTTCTAAACCCTTTAGATAGGCACACCAATACAAATATATTATATAAAACATTGGTATAATCCCATGGGTATAGCCCACAATTCAAGTAGTGATAATATAGTTGTGTTATTCTATCAATTTTTGTTTCCACTAAACCTCAATCAAGTCCATGAGGTTTTCCTTGTATCTCTCTTAAGGAATTATATACCCAATCCATCACATGTACTAAACTCAATGGTCATACTACTGAAGTATGATCACTCTTATAAAGAAAAATCAGTGAGGATTAAAGAATAAAGAATTTTATACAAAACAATACCACATATAATGTCATTTTATAATGGTGAAGCCACCATATTGGGGAAGAATCATGGGAACCTGATGATGTAATAAAGAAAAAGTATCCTCAATTATTGGGACCAAGGTGAAAAATTTCATTAGAGAAATTCATTTTAAGAGGGGTAGAATGTAACACCCCAAGATTCTTATGAAATAACTTTTGAAATAAATTTAATATATTTATATTTAATGTCATAAAAATACTTATTTTATAATTAATTTCATGAAACATTGAGTTTATAATTTATTACACGCAACATTGTGTAAAAAAATAACATACTATGAAAATATTGTCATTTAATAGGATATTTATCACATATTTATTGGAATTAAAGGTACAAATAGAATTAAATAAATTATGAAAATATATTTTTAAAATATGTATATAAAATGAAGTCATTGAAAAAAAACTATTAATTAAAATAAAAACTATTTGAAAATAATGTAAATTGTTTTCTGAAAAAGTATTTTCATACACACAATCATGTTTTACCTAAATAAATAACAAAATAACTCTAGGTGAGGGATATTAATTAAATTTATTTATTATATATTCAATATTATTTTTATCAATCATCTAATTTATTTTTGAGATAAGATATGAGAATGAATCTAATTTTTGTAAAACTACATTTTTTCTAAAAAAAGTTTTTTTCTAATTTTATGCATTTATTTTAAATGAATTTTTTTCACATTCAGAAAAATTATTTGAATAAATTAATTTTTTTTAAATATTATTTCATATTTTTAAAATGGTGGTAATTTTATTTTTTCTGAAAATATAAATTTATCGATGCATATTGAAAAATATTGGTTTTTATTAAAAAATTTCGTTTCTTTTAAAGAATTTAAAAACATCCAAATTGTTTTAATATTGTTCTAAAAGTAAAATTATTTCATTTATATACTTATAAAACCAATTAACGCTATTGTAATCGATTTCATATTGAAATGTGATATAAAAAACTTTTAAAAATTTGATTCTTTTCCCTTTGGAAACCCTATTTTCCACATCCATGGGATTTATTTTAAATTAATATTTTCCATTTCCATAAATATAATTTTCAAAAATGGCTTAAATATTTGTAATTAGAATAATTTATATTATCTATTATTCTAAACGTAATTTTATATCATAATTAATATAAAAAAAGTAAATATTAGTTACCATTGTAAAGGTGAAACTTAGTTGATCGTGGGTTAAACTAAAAGGATGAGGGGTAAAATGAAATAGACACATGTTAAATTTTTTTTTATTGACATATATTACAAGTGTGTAACTCATATCACATATAAAAGGCCACCCCCTATACTCTCGTATTCAAAGATACAATACCCATTAATTTAGAAAATCCTTAACAAATTAGCTTCTTTATTTCCCTTTTATAATCCAGCAATATTATTCTTATCTTGAATCCATCATATGAATCCTTTTGGTGAAAAAAATATGTTTTATGAACAGAGGGTGCATCCCTAACCATGTGTTTTATTTTATTTGATCTTCTAACCCCTTCAATTATTATTGGAACGTGAAAATATAAAAAAACTCAAAATCTTACATATACTGATAGTATTTTAAGTTATGTTCATGAAAAAAACCTTCTCCACTTACATAAAATGGGAAAAAATCATTTTTGTATACATTGGGCAACTGCCTTGCGAATCAATGTTATTCATTTCCCATCACCACAACTCACGGTTATACATAGTGAAGTATTTAATGTTCATATATTATATTATTTATATTATTATATATTTGGTATTATAATACCATATATACCTTCTTACATCCAACCCGTTTATAAAAAATAACTCTTGTGTGTACCGAGGAGTACTGCCTTACGAACTGATGTGATGTATTTTTCATTTCTATTTTACTTTGATGATAATAATTATTGATTAATGGAATATAAATGATATATTAAAAATAACTATACTTATGTAATTTTTACATCATATATACCTTCTAATGTTTCATTACATGGTGGATATGATAACATCGTTCTTGTGAATGGAAGATCCCCGCCTCACAAAGCGATGTGTTCCGTTTCTCACTAATGATTTTAATGGAAGATAATTGGTGTAAATTTAATTAATATATTTTATATATATGAGATAAAATTACTTTTTAAAATAAATAAATTACATACTGTTGTTTTTTTTCATCGGTTGAGGAAATGGATGCAACATTCATGTGTAGGTATGACCTACCGTCTCCATGAACAGAGTATTTAATTTTCTATCTATATATTTTATGGTTTTATCTAAATATGAATATATGTAACATATATTATATTTATATCAATTTTAAAAATATTTATATGATTAAAACAAGATCAAATTAATAGGACTAAAAATAAAAAATATATACAAACAGGGTAAAAAAAGCAGTTATTATCCAAAACACGATTTTAACATAGAATTGTTAATAAATGTGTAATAAAATGTCATAATTAAAACATATAAGGTAATATATATAATTATGGTTCTATAATATAATTATAATAAATTTATATTTATTATACATGAGTTTTGAACACATATGAAGGAATCTGAGACTTAATGTAGATGATTTATGTCCAACTTTTAACTTTTGTGAAACACATTCCATATTCATCACCTATTTATTTTATACGGTGTGCACACTGACCATGAATTTATTTTATTATTATTATACTTAAAATTATAAGTATTTATATATCTATTTTATTATCTCTCTGTTTTGCAGTTTTGTTTCAAAACTTACGAAAGTGGTATGGTTTTTTTGTCCCAATTTTCCTTCTTTTTTCACATAAGTTATATTTTTCATGGATCTTTTTTTATGAGATATATTTAATTCCAATTTTACATGTTATATAATTAATATTATTAATTTTATGGAACTAAAACTTTAATTTTATGTTATTATTTAATGGATTCTATGATTCAAAAGATACCAATGTGGTAGAGGTTTGATGTTACATGCTCGTTGTTTATCGATATTTTTTATGTTTATTCTTCCAAAGATAAAATATTATGATATATATATATCAAGAAACTCATGAATATCCTTATAAAATTGTTATTTCCTGAGAATACATGTTTTTTCTTCATTTTCCTCTATTTATGTACTCAAGAGTCCAAATGAATATTTTATATAAAAAATAATATTTATTTATCTCTTCTATTGAAAACTTGTTTTTCATTAAAAACCATGTTTTCTATAATTTTTTTTAAAAATTTTCTAATGATTTATTAAATTAATTTTGACCCATTTTTTAGTGTTACAAATATTGTTGAATGGAATATTTATTCTATTTTCAAAAAAACATTTCATTTTTGTCTTTTATTGAAAATTTGAAAGGAATATTTTTTATTGTTTTTTACATAAATGGCTGTAATGAACCATAATTTTCATACATATATATTTTATATATTTAGATGAATATTTACAAGATATAATTACTAACCCATTCCATAATATATGGGTTCAGTGCCTTTGGGAACATGAAAACATAAACAACTTGTTCATGAAATATGTACATTATCTCTTACTTATTTATTCATAACCAGAACAATTCATTCCAAATCATACTTAATACCTATCTTCAAAGACATTTAAAAAATATACATAAAAAGGGGTGATCTTTGATACACAAAATGGTTAAACAAGGGAGATAACAATGATTTTGTATAAATAGTATTAGTATAAGGGTATAACAACATGAACATAACATTTTTGGAAATATAAACTGCATATCAAAGATCATAATATTGAATATTTGAGAAAATATTTTCATTTTAAAAGACGTGAATCATAATAAAATCAGTGAACATAATCCATGATCATAATTTGGCATAAACATATATTTTTTTTCATTTACATAATAATTGAAAATCATTTTCATGATAGATAAGGCTCACTACCAAGACTATCGTAGTTGAAAAAAAACTCTACTGAACTAAGATAACTCCACATTCCATCTTAGAATTACTAAACTGGGTTTACAACTTGTTTAATACATGTTTTATTAAACTAGGTTCACTTATGGTTCAATCCTTGTATTACTAAACCATGTTTATTCTTCATTCTCATTATGTATATCTCATGAGATATAAATCTTTACCCAATGCATTGGATGGAGATATAAGTCCCTCACATCACATAATTCAAATTATACATTTTTTTCCATTTGATCATAAATGATTCATCATATCATAACCCATGATATGAAATGGGTTTCATATGAATTTCATCATTTTATAACCCATATAAATGTAAAGTAATTCATAAACACCATATCATCATAAAAAAACAAACAAGAGAAATAATAGTGATGATATCATTGGAACTTACCCCTAGAAAAGCATAATCCACTGATCAATTCATATATGGAAAATGAAATTAAAATATAACTTGAAATAATTATTCAAAAAAATATCCATTCCATTATGAATTTTTTTTCTTATAAGTCGTGTAGTTAAAAAGGAAAACAATTTTTTTTTTGAAGAGAACCTTTTCACCTAGTAAAAAAGATTCACAACATTATGGTTTCATGATAGTTGTAAAATACTCTCATTAATTATATGTTAAGAAAAAATACATTAAACATTTTAAAATATATACATTAAAGGGGTATTTTTTAAAAGAAATTCCCTTATAAATAACATTGATGTGAATATTAAGAATCGATTATCTATATTATAGAAACCCAACCATAGAATCCTGAACCCAATTTCAAATACAATTTCATTGACATGATTACAAGGAATTAAATACCAATCGACCAAAGAGTTTAGTAGTTTGGGTAAATTAGATACATATATTAGTCTAATACTACAACTAGATACACTAATTAAAACACAATTTTATTTCTTTCAATGATAAATTTATTCACACATATAATATTCGTGCATACCTTTATCAGAAAACTAATTTGATTCATGGGGAAGGAAACAAAATAAGGGTGAGATCAAATTCTAAATAAGTAATAAGTAAAGTGGATGCAATAATGATTCAATGAGAATACTCAATATTTAATGCTAAATAACTGAACACACATTTCGTTTAATTAATAATATGATTAGATATTGAAAAAAAATGAAACAATAAATTATTGAAAACACCTAAAATTTAAATACGGGATAAGAAAAAATCTATATAGCAGGGAAAGAAACTGAAAACAAATTCCATTAAATCAGTAAACTAATAATGAATGATTATGAATAGATAATTTCAAAGTAATAAACCTTTGGAAATAGTAATAAATTAATTCTCAATAAAGTCAATACGTAATTATTAGATGTTATGTTTACTAGGATCAGGACACCTTTACCATAAGTATGACATAAAAATTCTATGTATAACCTTTATCATAGGATATCCTACTAATTTTATCTCATGAGAGCACCAATTCATTATGAGGATTTCATTAACTGGTCCACATCCCATAGGTCCTGCATTAAAGAGCCCTTAACCCCTATCTATCATTTTCACATAATTCCTTATATATTGAATAATTTATTTATTTAATAAATAAAATGACTTTTCATTAAATATCTACATTGATAAAATGATTTGTATTTATAAACAATTCCAACAGTTTTCAATGTGAACACCATATGTAAAAATGGTATAATTTTTAGGAAAGGAACATATCCATGATAAGTGATATGGATAATTATGTGAAATTCATTGTTCAATGATAATAATAAATTGATTATTTCTAGGGGCTACACAAATGAATCAAGTAAGGGAATTTCAATTATATCCATGTACAAATATATCAAAAATCGTCCAAAGTAATTATAAGGATAGTATCAATACAACATATCCAAAGTGGTGTAAAATAAAGTCTTGTTGTATTTGATGAATGAAAATACTATAAAATATCATTTAAAAATATTATTGAGGAAAATATATTTTTTATTTTAAAAAACAATTGGAAAATAATTTTTATTGAATTTCAATTTTGAAAAAAATTATTTAAAAATAAACCATTCATGATTACAAATGAATCCTCAATGAAATGATAATGGGTAAAAATGAATTTTTCATATGGGGTAAAAAGAACATTCTATCTATAATGTAAAAAGGATAGAAATGTGCCTTTATAGGAAAGTGACAAAATATTCCTTTGAAAACATTTTCAAAATAAAAAGGCTAAAAATTTCTTTAATAAATCATTTTGGTAAGGCTAAAACTTTTTTTAAACCACTATATTAAATATGGATTTTAGATGAAAATATTTTCTCCGATTAAAGAGAGGTATGAAGTCGATTTTTCTTAAAACAAATTCTAAAACATTTTGAACAATAATATAAAGGCCCAAAAAATCTATATAATTTTTTAATTATATGGAATTATTATAAGACTACGAAAATTTAAGGCACGTGATTCCGAGACCCGGAGTGCCCGGAATGATCCGTCAAAAAATGTGAACATTTAAATAGTACGAGTGAGTAATTTTATATAAAAATAAGAATAACTCTTAACCAGGTTTTTGAATAAAAAATATGAGGGAATTTTTGTGTTCAGGATGGATGTTTTACCCTAGACACGACATAATTTTAGTCAGCACCAGCCTCTACTGAGAAAACTCAAAAATAGCATAACCATAACTAAAAAAATTAAATAAAATTATTTTATTTTTAAAATTCTTATAACTCATGAATGATTACTCAGATTGAAAATCTGAGACCACTACTGATCTTGTGAGGGTATGTATTCCATAGGCAGATCCTAACATTGGCCAACATTTGAAAACAGTGGACGTTAGTCTTTTTCTGTAAATAAAATAATTAAGTAATAGTTATCTTATTGTCAAATCCTTATAACTCCATAACAGTAACTCAGATTAGAAATCCTAGAGTACTGTTAAGCTCATGAGGGAATATTCCCCTTTAGTAGATCCTAACGTAGACTATCGCGGCTCGAGGTTGAAAATTAATAATTTTTGAACTTTTATAAGGTACATTCAATAAATGTTCGAGTGGGGATTTATATCTTTTGAACCGATGGTTGGATCGAAAATCCGAGAGCACCGTTGTATTTTTCAGGCCAGGATTCGCTTAGGGAAATCTTAACTTCTATTGGAAAGGGTTAGACGGGAATGTTATTTCTTTGGACATTAAAAAAACCAACTACATGATTTATTTTATTCTATTTTTACCATTGATTAGTTGATAGTGGAACAACGATGTAACATCATGCTTTAATGGGAGTTATTTATTAACATGAACCTTGGGTTGCGTAACCCTAGAGTTAATTGAATTAATGGAAAATTAATTTAATTTAATTAATAAACTTCATTAATGAAATGCGTCATGGGTTATTCCTTCTCTTCTATTTAAACAAACCAACGGAAATTATTTTGGAGATCCACGTGAGGAAGCTCTGATGAAACGCCGGTGGAAACACTCTCTAACGAAGAACGAGGAATGAACAAATTATGATGAACAGTTTCGAACAAGGGGTTCTTCTCCCTCAATTGTAGAGTCTCCCAATGAGTTCCACGTAGGGGGTTATGTGCTTAATTCCTACTTCGTTTCCTCGTTCTTGAATATTATGAAGAACACAAATCAAAAGTTGAGTGGGTTGATCTCCATTTCTTTTTATAATTCAAGATGTT
Organism: Viscum album; assembly: GCA_963277665.1. NCBI lineage: Eukaryota > Viridiplantae > Streptophyta > Magnoliopsida > Santalales > Viscaceae > Viscum > Viscum album. The sequence continues at coordinate 1,907,814,464 of OY728137.1, forward strand.
AATGTAGGGTTTGTCTATGTGATTTTTTATATTTAAATAACCCATCCCATATTATAATTCTTACACGGAGGGTGTAGGCTAATCCAAACAGGACCTGGACCCTCTTCTGATCCCGGTATTGATTGTGTGCTTCATGGATAAGCGTCCAGTATGGCGGAAAGACCAAACCAGGGGCCACACAGTGATCTTAGTGGCCTAGGAGGCTCGTAGTCAGAGTTAGAAAAGAAAAGAGACCTCTGAAGCTTCACTGAACGCCCACGGATGCTCCGCCGGAGTGACGACATCAGTGACCAATGGAGGAGGCGACTAGACATTACTGGTCACATTGACGGTAGGCAGCACACCACAGTGGTGCGCCAAGGAGGAGGCTCGCGTCTCCGAGCCACATTAAAGGGAGGACCCACACCCATGGGTCCCGCCATTAACAAATCCACCCGAACCGGTGAGGTGGGGAGGCTCCATCTAGGTGCGATTAATTGGGCTACCAGGACGAACCCTCGTCCGTTCGGGGAGGTGGACCACACCCAGTATTCAGGCCACATCCAACTAGTGGGCTGGCTTGGAACTACGGCCTGGTGGGCCAAGTTGAGCCCATGGTCCAACAGCCAATACAGAGCCCATCTAGACTAGTCCAAACATAGCAAGACCTGGCCGGGCCCATCGGACTGGGTCGGGTCGGTCCGACCCTATTGGACCGGGCCCATACCCTTTTCGGCCCAGTTTTGCTCTAATGGTCTTATATCCTAAACCAAACGTCCATTTCATGAACTACCTGAGGTTCTCGAACCCTTAGGATGAGGTGGTCTTTTTGAGATTCTCCACTTGGGCCTTCGATAAAGGTGTATTATGGGCGGGTTGGATCGAGTTCGAATCCAATGAGGCCCTCAAAACTAAAATTCCCATCACATACAGACCAAGCGCCCGATTTATGTGTCATATATAGCGTTTGAACCATTTTGACAAAGAGGTTCATTAGGTGACTTCTTTTTGGGACTTTCTAGGGATTGAGGTATGAATAATTTCTTAAAGAGAGGATCCTCCCGGAATCAAGCATGGTAATTTGGGAATCCAGTGGCTGGCTGTGACATGGTAAAGGATTAGAGATCATCTGTGGGTTAGTAGTTAGAGATCCTCTTTGGGTCAGCATGTATAGATCCACAATGGGTTAGAACCAAGACAATCTATTTGGGTTATCACCTAGAGATCCTCTATTGGTTAGCACCTAGCGATCCTTTGTGGGTCATCACCTAGATATCCTCTATGGACTAGCACCTAGCGACCCTCTTTAGGTCATCACGTAGCGATCCTCTATGGGTGGTCACCTAAATATCCCTGGTTGGTTAGCACGTAGCGATCCTTTGTGGGTTAGCACCTAGAGATCCTCTGTGGGTCATTACCTAGCAACCTTTTTTGGTTCAGTAGAAAAATCCTTTCAATAGAATAATATGATCTAGCATTATAACTAATCATATATATTCTTGATCTTTATGTTTTATAGCTTGTTTGTGATGAGTCTTTTACTTATTCTTTGTTATTGGGGTTAAGTATTGTGTTTTTTCAATTCTAGAATTTCGGGAGACCTTCTGTTGGTATCAGTGTCCCTAATGGCTATTGTTATACATACCCATGGAAGGGCTTTACCCACACCTTGTTGTGTCTTGTGAAGATGACATAAAACATTCACCGAGGTTAGGAGCTAGGACTAGACGGTACACAGAGGTGACCGGTTGACACAGAGAGTTGTAGTGACAAGGTACACCTACCCTTCAAGTAGGATCCTTGGCAGACAACCTCAAGATCTATTTTTATTTTCTTCTATATATTTCTGTTAGTTGGGATTTTATTCTGGCCCATTCTATTTTAGTTCACACTTTTACTTTCATCAGTTATACTATGTGGTTTGTTCTTTTTTTTGTTTCTGGTTTGTTTGTTAAAATGGTTTGAGGCCATGCCTTCCCATTTTAGATATATTCCATTCAGGTACAAGTCACCAACACCTGGCCTATGGAAGGAGGGCTTGGGGTAGTCTCAGCATGGGCCCCAGGAGACATGTCCTAAAACAGTTGTATCATAGGTGGTCAGTTCTACCGAATAAATAAGAGTCTATGTTTTCAATAGAGTAATAGTGTTAAGTGTCTTGAGTTTAGATTACAGATTGGGGAGTCCAGTTTTGGTTTGGTGGCCGATGTATCCATAAACGAAGACCCTGAATTCAATTTTCCAACTAGGTACAAGAAAACACTAGTTTCATGTGTTTTGAAAATGTTTTTCTCTTGATCTATTTTGAGTCAGCTCACTAAGTAAAACTTATTGACCATGGTTTATCTGGATTCTCATTCAAGATTCCTCTACGCATGAAGCCATCTATGATTCTAATGCGTCACCAGGAGGATGGTCCACATAGTGATGAGGCTTCAGTACGAGGATTGTTGCTTAATATGGTACCTTCAAGAGGTGTCCCAGTAATATCATTTCCCGTTGGTGAGAAGTTACTATCGGTGCTACCGGTAGAGGACACATGTAAGCTAAGTACCTTACAGAAGTTTTAGTGACAGATACCCCTCAAGTTCATAGGTGAGCCTATATCACATGCGTATAAGTACTGGACTGAGGTGGTTACTGAGTTTCCATCTAGCCAGGCCACCATTAGATTAGATGGTGGTCCCAGAAGTGAGATGTCTACATTGCTCAGCAGGCCAATGAAGGGTTTTTATTACACCAATCTTACGATGAGGTGTCTTTTCAGTGGAGAAATCTAGAGAAAAATTCTCATAGAAGGAATCTCCTTCCATAAAAAGCTAAAGGGCATGTGTCCCCAAGAGCTTTTACTACTTCAGTAGGACATCATGTTAGTACATGAGTAAACGTCGATGTGTACCAACCATTCCTGGTACTCGATGAGTACTATAAGACTAGTGTTTCAGGGGTCAAAACTTCTAGTGAGATGTGTTCATGGACATACATGCTAGAACTATTACTCTGTGCAATCTTACTTATGTTAGGGTGCTAGAGAGAACCTTTGTGGTTGAAAATACTTTTGCTGAGCAGATAAAGCCAGTGAATGTCAGCAGTGGGAATGTAGAAAACTGACGTCAGTCTCAGATACATGGATGTGTAAAATATTTTGTGAAGAGGAAGTAATAGGGATTTGTGAATTTGTAGGTCAGAAAACATGGAGGAGGGGCTAGGAGAGTATAATGAGGTATTATATATTTTGACACATTACTACCACCACCCATTGTGGTCCCAAAAAGGCTCAGGGAGCTAGAGGATATGGTAAAGGAGTATCTGCATGTAGTCAAGGAATATGACCCAAGGGATCCAAGAATAATTTGAGGTATGGTCTATATATACTACTAGATTCCGTATTAATAGACATAGGTTCTAGTTGTTCATTCTTGTCATGAATCATGTTCGAGACCTAGAGTATCTAATTGAAACGTTGACTTGACCCTTACATCTGGAGATAACTGGGAGGAGACTTGATAATCACACATATGTCAACAATGTGATCGAACCCTTGAGGTGAGAGTTTCGGTTTGAACCTCTTGGTGGCAGCATCATGGCCTTATAGTTTAGTTTGGGTGTGGACTAGTCATTCACAGATCATTCTCAGATTGAGAGTTTTAGAAAAAACTATGTGGTATATCTACAACATTGAAATGAAGTTTTTCATGGTCAGTGAAAAAGAAAACCTAGGTAGCATGGGATAAAATCATGCATATGAGGGTGCATCAGATCACTCTTGAGTCGGTCATCCATACCCTCATCGTAGCAGGTGTTTTGATTTTTCAGTTCCCAAAAGTAGTGTAGGAGTACAGGAATATCATTTCAAAATATGATTCTTCGATTACCTCTCTACAGGGATAGAGACTTATGTATTAGAATGTACCCATGTATTACTCCAATATCTACAACTACATATCTAATAGCCCCTGTGTAGCTTTGGGAGTTTAGAGTATAGTTGGGAGAACATTTTAGTGTCTGGTCGGATCACAAGAGTCTCATGTATATCTTCTCATGGAATGATCTGCACCTGAGACATCGGCGATGGCTGAAGTACCTCCAAGATTATGACATTGAGATATTCTAAACTCATGGGAATGAAATCATAGTAGAATTAACAATCAAGAGATGGTTGGGTCTGCACCTTCTGAGAGAGGTGGCAGAGTAGCTAGCCACGATGTTGATATCCTTTGTGAAAGATGATGGAGCTGCTTACCTCTAGTCCATAACTATTACTCCCCCACTTTATTAGTGAGTTTGGGTGGCACAACTTGTGGATGTTGACTTTGAGGTCTAACATGCTCATATATCCTCAAGACAGGATCCTGATGAATTTTAGATAGGTGGGGAGAACATAACCCTTTTCAGAAGACACAACATGGTACCAGTGACATTATAGGATATGGTGTTCAGAGAATTCCATACAGCCCCATTGGTTGTACATCCTGGTGTGTTGAATATGTACCAGGACCTTTGATGTTAGTACTAGTTTCCATGAATTGAGAAAGTGGTGGCCGATTTCATTTTACGATGCCTCAGTTTTTAGCATGTTAGATCTGAGAATTAGGTTATAGCTGGCTTGAGTACAACTTTTACCCCCATACAAATGATCTTATGGAGAGAACCATACAGACCATGGAGTACATGCTTCATAAATTTTTTCCAGATTTTGGTTACAGTTTGGACGACCACTAACCACTGGTAGAGTTTGCATACTACAATAGCTATAACTCCATTGTTGTCATGGAAACATTTGAGGCCTTTTATGGGTGACTTTATAGATCACCCCTATGCAGGATTGACCCAGGGGAGTCAGCAATCATGGGTCCAGAGTTGGTATGAGATAACACTAATAATGTGGATATCATCCAATAGAAGATGAGGCCTTCATGGATCATGAAGAATTATTATGCTAATAGGAGATGGAGACCCTTGGATTTTGAGTAGGGTGATCATGTTTTCATTCGGGTCCCACCACAATGAGGATTATAGAGATTTGGTTGGGGCAGAAAGCAATCTCAGAGGATCATCAGGCCTTTTCAGATTCTCAGTAGAGTTGGAGAGGTGGCATACCACCTAGAGTTTCCCCATAGATGCACTAGGTACGTATTGTTTTCCACGTGTCGTAGCATAGGAGATAGGTTCATGACCCATCTCATGTCATCGTCTTGGGAGAGATAGAAATAGATGATGGGGAAAATTTTAAGGTGTTCTATATAGAGATTGAGTATCGATAGGAGTGGGTTTTCTAAGTAGATACCCAATACATGGCATACATATACATTACATTACTTTTGCAGAATACTTAATATATGATAAAAAATAGGCGCCCAAAGACCGTATTAGTTTAGTGTCTTTAAAAAATCGAAACATAATCTTATAACCATGGTGAAAGATCTTTAACATCTCCTATAAAGATATTCCACATTTTTTTCATTCCTAAAACCATTCTTTATATCATAGGAAAAAAGAAAACATATAATGGGTGAGCTCAAATGATCAGTAAGGGTAAATATGGAGAAAATAAATCAAACCATATACATTTTAACATAAAAACATGAACATAAAGTTTAAACATCAAGATCTTGAGTTGTCAAATAAATCTTGGAGTACGTAAGGAATAGATTATAAAGGATCATTAATCATGAAAATATAGCATGTGAATAAAAAATGTAATTGTGGAAACCATTAAGCACATGATATAATTTCTATAGTAGCCAAGGCATTACTTCCATGACCATCATAGTGTACAAATTCCCTTACTGAATCGAGTTCACTACTCGTTCCAGTCCCATATCACAGAACCAGATTAATTTTCCTTTCCAACCATGTCTATCTCATGAGATATAAATATTTACCCAATGAATTGGAGGGAGATATATGTCCCACCCATCTCATAATTAAATCATTCTTTCGTGTGCCATAAAACAATCATAAATCATTCATCATAACCAAAAGAATAAAATGGGTTTCATAAACATCATCCCATCTTAAAATAATCCATATAAAACAAATGGATATTATTTCATCATAAGAAGAAACAAACCATGTAAATAATAGAGACATTATACTTGAAACATAATCATACAAAATAATTTCATATTATATGGAAAATATTTTTTTACAAAACACTTGAAATGAATTCTTGAGGAAAATGTCCTTTCTTCTTCAAAATCATTTTCTTTCCATAAAATGCAATTCAATTTTAAATGATAAGTATTTTCTTAAAAATAATCATGAAATCTTATAGAGGAAGATTCTTGAAAATTATGCATTATGAAACTGTAAAAATCCATTCATTCTGTATATGTTAAATAAACATTCTCCTTGTACTTTTACCGAAAAAGTAAAAAAAGTGACACGTATGGTAAACAAAAGAAAGATTCCTTCCGTAACACAAAGTAAAAGTCAAATAGGGGTAAACATGAATTTAGAAATACATTTAAAAATAAAAAATACCTTGAAAAAAACATTTTTAAGGACATGGATGAAAAATATAATCCCAATAAATACTTACAAATAAACAATCTCGGATATGAATGAGATTGGAATAATTATAACTTACCTTATGTCCAATTTGTTTCGTATGTGTCTGAGACTCATGTATAGTGGGTTTAAACATATTATTATATTGTAAAAGAATCATAATAATATTTATTATATCATATATGATTCACATATTACTTTATATTAACTGTTCATTTTGTAATTCCATGTTAATGCAGTGTTTTGGGTAAAATTGTTTCATTTATCATACGTGTTTGGACTTGTTGTTCTTGGTATTATTATTAATTATATAATGATTTAACTACTTTAAGAATTTAAATTATGATTTATATATCATATATATTCAGTATGTATATATATATATATAATATATATATATAAATAAAATGAAATACACCGTTCATGGAGATGGTAGGTCGTACATACGCATGAACGTTGTTTTCCTTTCCTCGTTGACTTGAACTGAATAGAGTAGATGACATATATATATATACATAAATATAGTATATTTATTATGTCATATATTTCATTAGTAATCATTATATATACTTTATAATCATTCTTGAATGGTTAACATAGAGAATGAATCTCATCGTGTCGTGGAGACGGTAATCCGTGCGTACGCACGAGCGATGATATTGTTCCCATAATTATAGAATGGAATTGGAGTGTATGATATAATATCTCAGAACATTTATCATGTTATAATAATCATATATAGTTATTATTTACACCATTATACCCATCCAAGTAATGTGGTGGTAGAAAAACATTTTACACAACACCGTGGAGACGGTATTCCATACGTACGCACGCGCGGTGATGTTCTTTTTCGTAGGATGGATAGAAGGTTAAATAGGGTTGTTTAATATTTATAATAACATATCTGTATATAATAAATACTTATGTTATTACTTTATAATTTAACAACTAAAGAAGAGGAAGTATATGAATAAAGAAACATGAAAGAATCGGTAGAAGACATTACCTCTTCTTCGACGTGCCTCTTTTAAACATCCTCTTAGGGAACTAGAGTTGGTATTTTGAGATGAAAAGAACCTCTATGATATAAATATAGAGGATGAGAAGAAAAATTGACAGGGTTTTTCTGAGCTTGAAGTCTCAGAATTGTGTAAAGAGGAGAGGGAGGAGGTGTCCTTTTATAAGGGAGGAGAGGGGCACCTTAGGAAAAACTTAAAATATTATTTTATAATAAATTCTTTTTTGGTTTATAATGGCTCCAAAGTGACTTATTTATAGGATAGGGTGGGCATGGGTCTAAATCCTCTCCACAAATATTTTTTAGATATGTTTACGGTACCATTTTAACCTTATCATTTAGATTCAACTCTAAGTTAAATACTTTAACTTTTACTGTTTCTTCTTGCATTCCTACACTATATGGTTAATAAACTTACTCTAAACTGCCAATCGAACCCCAAATAGGTTTATTAGTGTCGTATATATTATTATATATGTATTTTTGTCTAACCTTATATTTTTATGACCATTATATCAATTAATAATATAATATTTGTTTTAAAATTTCTTTTATGTCAATTTTGACACTATTTGGTATTTTGTTTTTTCTAAATTCATATACAGAATTATTACATAGAAAAAAATTCATCTAACCAACCCTAATATATTATATTAACCTAAAAATTTAGTTTAATTCATAAAAAGTCACAAATTATATTTATTTGGTAATTTATAATATCAATAATGTTAATATTTCATTAATAAGGTAATTACTGCATCATCCTTGTGTCTTAAATAAATTAAATTTTTTAATGTCTAAAAAATATAAATAAAATACTATTATGTAGGAAATATTTTTATATTTCTAATTAATATTTATAGTAAAGTTTATCTTATTTATAACTCGATATTAAAAATGTTTTAGTTATTAAACTTTGATTTTAACTATTTCAACTCTTCTTTAAATAAAATAATAATAAGTTTCCTAATCTAATCCATGTGGACCTAAAGGGTAATATTTTATTCCTAAGGTTGTTTTTGTTTGAATTAAAATTATCCAATAGAATTAGGACATGTGTTAGGGTAGTAATAATATCATTTTTACCCTTAATTATTCTATTTACTTTTAGCCGTGGTAAATAAAAGTAAATAGTTACTATTCACAAAAAATTATTTTTATCTTATTGAACCAAATTTTACTCCGTGATATTAACCGTGTCTCTCGGATTTTTGAAATTCAACTCACATAAGTGGTAAAATTATGTTTTATGTACAATTGCAAATGCTCCTAGGAGGTGGGTAAAAGACGGTAAAAAGTTCAATAAACTTTTTATATATCTAAAATTATTATAAAATGAATCCAATTAATTACATTGAACATATATAGGTATCATGTATCTATTTTTACCTAAAATAAATTTAAATAAAATAAATGACTATTTAAATAAAAAGTCAGTTTTAACCAATAACTAAGTGTTTTCACTATTCATCAAAAATTGAATGTTTTCAGAAAAATACCAAAAATTCACCCTAAGCTAATTTTGATATTCCGAATCCAAAAATGAAGTCCATTTTTAAAGAAAAAATTTATAAAATTTCATAAAGTGGGTATTAATAATCATAATGGCTAGTTTATATAACATTTTAATAACATATCGTTGTTTAGAGAAACTCAGTATTGCATACTACATAGGCTATCGAGGAAGGTCGTGATTGCGTGTAATGTAAGCCATGTCAGGGCTGCGTGTAGTGCAAGCTCCCTTTGGTTTTTTATAACATAATCAAAACTTATTTCAGTTATACATTAAACAAAATCTATACTTAATGTTGTGTAGAATAATATCCACAAAACAAACTTGAAATTGTGTGTAACATGAGCCAAGAATAGTGTTTCATATACTGCAAGCTAATACGTTTTTTCTTAGATAATCTTGGTGTAGTGTACAATAGAATATATCAATGAAATTAAAATGAATATATCACATAAAATATCGGGGTGTTATATTCTAACCCCCTTAAAATGAATTTCGCCATCAAAATTTGTGGGGGTTATAAATAGTTAACTACTTGAAAGTTTCATTCATAGAAACCCCCTTCATAAAAAATAAATACGAAAACTAAATTTTAATAAATAAAGTTTGAAACATAATGGTTACCCAAATTAACTCATCACTGGGTTTCCACAGAAGAGAACATAGGTGAAAATATGGATATGGAAGAGTAATATAACCATCTTGTTCTGACGGAGAGTTGTAGAGAACATGGATATGAAAAAGTAAACAATCACAAAGCCATAAACTTGTGATGATCTAAGGTAAAATCTAGGACAATGATTTTGGTTTTCATGATCATTTCCCTTTAGTTGAAAATTTTTAATTAGAAGAAATACTTACTTCATTTTGGTACAATCTCGCCGTTGGTCGTTCCATGAAGAATTTCCACTTCATATATTAAAGAAATAAAGTTGAATTTGTCATTCATGATGTGTTGGTAGATCATGTGATAGAATGATGGGTCATTCCATCTGTCTCAAACAAAAGGCTAGAAAAAGTTATCAAATATACATAATTCCATCTATGGTGATGTTAATCGTTTATGATTCAAAAAATGGACTTATACTTCATCTATCATACAACTTAATAAAATAAAACTAATTTTTACTAACCAGGGACTTTCTGTAGGCCAGAGGTAGGTGATAAAGGCTTGTCTCACTTCACTTGTGGGTTCAGTTCCCACAACCTTTTCTGATGCGACGGTTTGTTACCCATCCTGCAGGTTGACCTTTTTCAAAAACTACACTATTATAATATTCCATAAATAATATCAAAAAAAGGTTATGGACCTAAACAATACTATCTGATGTTCAAATTATTCCAACCTTATAACTTATCCAAAATACTTCATTCCAAACACATAGTATAAAAAGAATGAATACTAAAAGGTTCACATAACAAGCACATTAATACCATCATTTATCCATAATATATCACAAGATATATCTTATTTGTCACATTACAAACATGTGATTACCTTAATCATATATACTTTTGAAACATGTATTACCATAGAACCTTAGTAAAAACATGAATTCTATCAAAAGTTAACTCTTTCCACGTACGAAAATCCCAAAAATTCTTTATACTCAAACCATGATATCACTTTGTCCTTATCTAAATCATGAGCTCATGAATACTATCAAACATATTATTTTATTTTTATCCCTTCATTATGTTCATATCATCTGATTTCCAAAAATATTTCAATCACTTTTCATTGTTTCTGGTACCATAAAATTATTGAAAACCAGTACACAAATATTCCAAAATTCCATGATACTATTTTGAAATCCCATTACATAAACACTTAATCATTCCACAACATCATTGTCATACTCAACATCACAAATAGTGGTTACATGTGACATCCCATAATCCTTTCCTTAAGAGGTTTCTCACATCGATCATCATTAACCCTTGGATTAGTGCATTGATTAGCATAATTCCCCATTTACTTGCACTTGAAGCATTGAAGTGTTGGTGGTGCATTCTCTTTTGTCTTTTCTCTATTCTCATCATTAGTTACCTTTTTCCCATTACTTTGATACTCAACTGCTCGATGACCTTCTATTCTACAATGGAAACATTTTTGAGTACCTTTTATACAATCTCCACCATGTTTTTTTCCACACTTTTAGCATAAAGAAACATTCACCTTATTTTCACCATTGTTCTGAGATTTTTCCTTGAACTCTATCTTTTGTTTCTTGTCAAAACCATTTGATGGATATGTTACACCAACTGCCAGTTCTACCTTGATAGCACAACGTACAATTTCTTCATAGCTACTGAAGTCTCTTATCGCTAATTCCCTTTGAAGACTTGGTTTTATGCCACTGAATAATCTGTCAACTTTACATTCATGTTGGATGATAAAACCAGATGCATACCTTGCAAGCCTTGTAAAATTCGCCTTATATATACAATCAGATTTATCATCATTTTTCATAAACTCAAGGAACTCTTTTTTTATCTTTGTTTGAAGAATATGAGGGAAGTACTTATTGAAAAATAAGTTCTTGAACTCATCCCATTCCATGGATTCAATTTCATCTTGGGGCCTTGTATTTTTAACTAGAGTCCACCATTGGTCTACTTCTACTTCTAACCAGTCAACAGCCAAAATGACTTTTTCATGCTCTGAATAGTGAAGTATCGGAAATATATTTTCATTGGTACTAATCCATTGTTCAAAAAAAAGTGGATCATAAGACCCACTTAAAGAAGGTGGACGTTTCCTCCTGAAGGACTCAATAGAATATTTTTCCTTTCTCTGCTCATTTGGAAGTCTAGAATGATTCATATCTTGTGTAAGTATATCAATATGATTTTTCACTCCATATCCCATAACATTGGTTTGTGGAGGAGGACAATAATTTCATTGTCTATTACATTGATCAACACGGTTCCTTCGGGTTCCATCCATCGTCTAAAACCCAAAAATAATAGTGTGAGAGGCAAAAATCATGCTAGGAAAACAATATAATAAAGGGGGAGTACCTTCAATATATAACATCATAAGATTAATTATATGTTCCTTACCGTAATTCTAGGACTATAACCTATACTTATACTTAACCGTGGAGACATCCCTAGACATACCTTAGAAATATCTCTAGGGATTTCACTAAAGTATCCGCATCTTAGTTTCCAAAGGTTAACTAAACATTCGCTCTGATACCATCTGTAGAGACCCAATGCTTGACGTACATAGACATTACATTACATTTTCAGAATACTAAATACATGACAAAAAACAGAAGCCCAAATACCGTATTAGTTTAGTGTCTTTGGAAACTCGGAACATAATCTTCTAACCATGGTGAAAGATCCTCAACATCTCCCATAAATTTATTCCACTTTTATTTTCTTACCTAAAACCTTTATTTATATCTTGGTGAAAAGAAAACATATAATGGTTGAGTTCAAATGCTAAGTTAGGTTAATCATGGAGAAAATAAAAAAACCATATACATTTGAACATAAAAACATGATCATAATGTTTAAACATCCAGATCGTGAGTTGTGAAATAAATCTTGGTGTACATAAGGCATAGATAATAAAGGAACATTAATCATGATAAAATAGCATGTCAATAAAAAATGTAATTTTGGAAACCGTTAATCACATGATATGATTTACATATTATCCAAGGCATTACTTACAAGACCAATATAGTGGACAAAGTCTCTTACTAAATCAAGTTCACTCCTCGTTCCAGTCCTGTATCACTGAACCGGATTAACTTTCCATTCCAGCCATGTCTATATCATGAGATATAAATCTTTTCCAAATGCATTGGAATGATATATACATATCACCCATATCATAATGAAATCATTCTTTTTGTGTCACAAAAAAATCATAAATCATTTATCATAACCCAAAGAATAAAATGGGTTTTATAAACAACATCCCATATTAAAATAATCCCTATAAAACAGATGGATATCATTTCGTCATAAGAAAAATCAGTCCATTTAAATAATAGATATAATATACTTGAAACATAATCATACTAAATAATCTCATCTTAGATGGAAAATTGTTTTGACAAAACACTTGAAATGAATTCTTGAAGAAAATATCTTTTCTTCTTCTAAATCACGTTCTTTCCACAAAATAAAATACAATTTTAAAAGAGAAGGATTTTGTTGAAAATAATAATAAAATCATTTAGAGTATGATTCATGAAAATTTTGTGTTGTGAAATTGTAAAAATCTATTCATGTCGTATGATTTAAAAAAACATTCTCCTCGCACTTTTACCAAAAAAGTTAAAAAGTACCTCAGATGGTAAAAAAAATGAATGATTCCTTCCATAACACAAAGTAAAAGTGAAATAGGGGTAAACCTGAATTTAAACTAACATTTTAGAATATAAAATAATTTGTGAAAAAAATTTTTATGGACATGGATGAAAACATTAATCCTAGTAAATACTTACAAATAAACAATCTCGGATAAGAATGAGATTGGAATAATTATCCCTTAACTTATGTACAATTTCTTCTGTATGTGTCTGAGACTCCTGTATAGTGGGTTTAAACATATTATTATCTTCTAACTGAATCATAATAATATTTATTATATCATATATGATTCACTTATGACTTTATATTAACCATTCATTTTTCAATTCCATGTTAAAGCATTGTTTTGGGTAAAATCGTTTCATTTATCATACGTGTTTGGACATATTGGTCATGATATTATTATTGATTATATCATTATTTAATTACTTACAGAATTTAAATAATGATTTATATATCATATATATTTTTTATATGTATATATAATTAGATAGATAAATGAAATGAAATACACTGTTAATGGAAACGGTAGGTTGTACGTACGCATGAACACTGTTTTCCTTTCCTTATTGACTTGAATGGGAGTAAGTAGATGAAATATATATATATAAATAAATAGAGTAGATTTATTATTTCATATATTTCATTAATATTCATTATATATACTTTATAATCATTCTTGATTGGTTAACATGGGGAATGAATCTCATTGCCTCGTGGAGACGGTAATCTGTGCGTACGCAAGAGCCATGATATCATTCCCATAATTATTGAATGAAATTTTAGTGGATGATATAATATCTAAAAACTTTTATCATGTTATAACAATCATATATAGTTATTATCTACACCATTACACCCGTCCAAGTAAGGTGGTGGTAGAAAAACATATTACACCGCAGTGTGGAGACGGTATTCCGTACGTACGCACGCGCGGTGAATTTGTTTTTACTAGGATGGATATAAGGTGAAATAGGGTTGTTTCATATTTATAATAACATATCAGTATATATGTAATACTGATGTTATTACTTTATAATGATGCAACTAAATAAGAGGAAGTAGAAGAAGAAAGAAACTTGAAGAATCTGTAGAAGAGATTACCACTTCTTCGATATGCCTCTTTTAAACTTCCTCTTAGGGAACTATATTTGGTCTTTTGAGAAGACCAGAACCTCTATGATATATCTATTGATGTTGATAAGTGAAACTGGCAGGGGTTGGCCAAGCATGAAGGCTCAAAATTGTGTAAATATGAGAGGGAGGAGTTTCTCTTCTATAAGGGAGGAGAGAGGCACCTAAGGAAAAACTTAAAATATTATTTTATAATAAATTCATATTGGGATTATAATGGATAAAAAGTGACTTATTTCGAGGATAGGTTAGGGATGGTTCGAAATCCTATCAACTAATAGGTTTTAGACAAGTTTAGGTTGTCGTTTTAACCTTATCATTTAGATTTAACTCTAACCTAACTAATTTATATTTTACTGTGTCTTCTTGTATTGTTACACTATATGGATAATAAACATACCTTAAACTTCCAATAGAACACCAATTGGTTCATTAATGACATATATACTATTATATTTGTCTTTTTTCCGAACCTTATATTTTTAGGAACCTTATATCAATTAATAATATACTATTTGTTTTAAATACTCTTTTATATCAATTTTTACACTATTTGGTATTTTGTTTTTTATAAATTAATAACAGCATTATTACTTCGAAAAAAATTCATCTAACCAACCCTAATATGTTATATTAACCTATAAAAGTTGTTTAATTCATATAAAGTCTCAAATTACATATATTTGGGTATTTATAATATCAATTATGTTAATATTTCATTATTAAGGTAATTACTTCATCATCATTGTGTCATAAATAAATTAAAATTTTAATTTCTAAAAAACATAAATAAAATAAAATTATTGTGAAATATTTTAATCTTTCAAATGAATATTTATATTCAAATTTATCTTTTTTATAACCCTATATTAAAAATGTTTTATTTATTAAACTTTGATTTTAACTCTTTTAGCTCTTCTTTAAATAAAATAATAATAAGTGTCCCAATCTAATGCAAGTGGAAATAAATGGTAATATTTTATTCATAAGGTTTTTTTGGTCTAATTTCACTTATTAAATAGAATTACGACATGTTTTAGGGTAATAATAATATCATTTTTACCCTTAATTACCCAATTTAATTATAACTGTGTTAAATAAAAGTAAAAAGTTACCATTCACCAAAAATTATTTTTATCTTATTGAACCACATTTTACTCCTTGATATTAACCTTGTCTCTTAGATTTTTTAAATTCAACTCATAGAAGCGGTAAAACTATGTTTTATGTACAATTGCAAATGCTCCTAGTAGGTGGGTAAAAGACGGTAAAAAGTTCAATAAAATTTTTATATATCAAAAATTATTATAATATAACTCCAATGAATTAAATTGAAATTATATAGGTATTAGGTATCTATTTTGACCTAAAATAAATTTAAAAAAAATAAATGATTATTTAAATAAAAAAAAATTTTAACCAATAACTCAGTGTTTTCACTGTTCATAAAAAATTGAACGTTTTCAGAAAATTACCAGAAATTCACCCTAAGCTAATTTCGATATTCCGAATCCAAAAATGAAGTCAATTTTGAAAAATAAAATTTATAAATTTTTAAAAAGTTAGTATTACTATTCATAGCATCTAGTTTATATAATATTTTAATAAAATTTCGTTTTTTAGTGAAACCCAGTATTGGGTACTACACACGCTATCGAGGATGGTCGTGATTGCGTGTAATGCAAGACAAGTCAGGGTTGTGTGTAGTGCAAGCTTCCTTTGGTGGTTAATGTAACATAATCAAAACTTACTTCATTTATACATTTAACTAAATCTATACTTAATGTTGCGTAGAATAATTTCCAGAAAACGCACTTGAAATTGTGTGTAACACGGGCCAAGATTAGTTTTGTGTATATTACAAGCTAATATGGTATTGAATATAGTACAAGCTAATATTGGTGTAGTGTACAATAGAATACATCAATGAAATTAAAAATAATATATCTCATAAAATATCGGGGTGTTACATTCTATGCATAGTTGATTTCTCTGGTGTGAGTTTGGTGGACGAATGGGAACCTCCAGGAGAGCACATGGGAGTAGGAGGCTCAGATTCATGCTCAATACCCCTCTTTTTTTACTTTACTTTGTTTTAGATTTTTGGGAGGTAAATACATAAAGTGGGGATAATTTAAAGATGTAATATCCTAGTTCCGGGTTCCACCCTGAGTTGCCCAGAGGTGCCCTATACCCGATTGGTCACATGGCCTCAAGCACATTTATCTAAACCTCGTATTCTATTTACTAGTATTGAGGGCCTTTGGTAAGATAGTGGGGAAACTATTCCCCCTTTGGAAGATTAACACATATAAATAACAATAATATACAATATTAGAAGCAGTAATAATACCATACAATAATTCAACAGTGGAAGACTGAAAATACATAATTAACTTCAACATATAAATAAATAATTATGCATGTTACAAGTATTTAAAAAATCATCCAAACAAGTCACAATTATGGAATATAGTACTAAAACAAAGTATAAAGGTAAAACAAGTAGACAAATCCAAAAACATCGCAAGATCATCTTGGACTCATGCTCTTCATCTCCACATTAGTAAAATACACGTAGTAGAAGGGTGCGTGCCTTTATCTATACCTATACTAATATAATCTGTTTGGGCCCAAAAAATGACCCATATAGGGTGTGAGAAAAATACCAATAGGAAACCACCCAATGATCTATGCCGAATTGTTGGTGAATATCTATTACAGACAATATGAAAAATGAAACAATAAACAAGGAAGTACTCAAAAGTAAAAAATCATACAATTTCAACTACATTCATTTACATTTATTAAATAAATAAAAAAACAATTTCATAAAACCCTCTATGAAGTTGTTACAGTATAACCCCTCTGGTTCAGCTTAACAAAGATTCTCTCAGGAAGCTCTCATTTTCAATTCCCCCCATGGTCTTATAATGGTAAACTACAAACACTATGGGGAAGCACTCAACATCCAATTCCCCCGGTGGTCTCACAATGTGGAACTCAAGATACATTTAGGGAGAAATCACATCCACCCCCTATGGTATTGCAATGTTAAAATATAATAGTCACTATGGGAAATCCATCATCATCAATTTCCTTTATGGTCTAGCTACCCCAAGTTCCCACAGCCATGTATAAGTCAATCGTGCACACATGATTTACATCATCCAATGTAAATCACAATATAATACATTTCTAAATATCTAAAAAGCATGGAACAAGAAATTCAGGTAATATCACTTTATCCTAATTGCACTTGGCATGAAAAATAGAGTTCCCTAACAGTAAAAACTAGGCCTAATGGCCAATATCAGTTCATACATAGGAAAACAAATCCATCACAAGGTAAATAAACCCTATTCCCAAACCTGATTTCTAACATAAGTAGTCAAGGAATATTAGTCATTAAATTATTAAATTCCTTAATCATGAAATACCCTGAAATCGGCTACTGGGAAATTTTTCACATATATTTCAAATGAAAACTATCGAAAGTCACAAACCACATGCCTTGATGTTGTACAATCGATATAGTTAAACCTCATCCCATGAATTGACCTTGAACGTCAGATATCAAGAAAAAAATCTAATATGATCAACCACATATATCTCACAAAATAAGAGAAATCATGAGAAGCAGCTCTATAAGAAGGAAGAACTCACCAATGAGATTCCAACACAATCAACGATGTTTGATTCGGAGCACGGATAACGGTTCGAGGGCTCAGAGAAGAATCGTTTCTCTCGTCCACACCTGGATGAGAGGGAGATAGAAGAAGACATTTTTGTTAATTATTCAGCACCCTGGTACGATATGACAAATAAAAAAATAAAATACATTGTGTTTTCCCTAATGATACACGTCGTGTATAGGCCCTTAATGGGTCCCACATTATGTGTCCCTGCCACATCGTCACATAGTAAGGTATGCAACCATGACACGACCAAACATGGCCTAGACTCGGTGCAAGAGTACATGATTTGTACAAGTACACGGTGTGTACTCCTAAAATTTTCCTTCATCACTTTTTCATAAAAAATAACCAGAATAAATACCCATACCTAAATAGAAGTTCTGGGTTCTTACGAACATCCCCCCTTAAATAAATTCATTAGTAATTTCTCTAACTAGGTAGAAAAGATAAATACTCGAACAACTCTGGCCACTGTGATCACACATCTGTCTCCCTCTCCCATGTCTCCCCCTATAGTCGTTCACACTGCCACAAAACCTGTACTAGAGGAATAGATCGACCATCGAGAACTTTCATGTTGTGATCAACAATCTAGATAGGTTGCTCCTCAAATGATGCATCCACCTCCAAATCAACCTCCTCGGGTTTTAAAACATGAGATGGGTATGAGAAGTAACGTCTTAGATAAGAGACATGGAAGATGTTGTGCATAGCCTGATACATCTAAGGTAACAACTACCAATACGAAACAAGCCTGACTCTCTCCAAAACCACAAATGTACCGAAGAAACTAAACGAATGATTACACTGTTTCCTAATCCTCTTCTATTCTAACCTTAGTTTGACACATAGAAAAACCTGATCCCTAACATCAAACTCTTGAGGTCATTTCTGTTGATCAGCATAAGACTTCTACAATGACTGTATAGTAGCCATCCTCTTCTGAATCAACCCTATCTACATTGTGGTCTCCTAGACAAGGTGAGGCCCTATCATAGCTGCCTCTCCTATCTCTAGAAAATATATAAGTGATCGGCATGGACCACCATACAAAGCATTATAATATTCTATATCAATAGTTACATGAATGATTTTATTGTAGGAAAATTCCACCATAGGTATGGGCTTCTACCAAGAACCTACAAAATCTAAGATGCATCCTCGAAGCATGTACTCTAGAACCGGAAGCATACTCTCGGACTGACCATATTTTTGGGGATGGTAAGTTGTACTCAGATATAATTGTGTACCCAAATCTCTCTATAGTCCCTGCGAGACCTAAGAAGTAAAATGGGAAGCCCTATCTGACACAGTGGAGTGTGGAACCCCATATAAACTTACAATATCCCAGATGTACATTCTTCCCAAATCATCAACACTAAATGTATCCATGATCAATAAGAATTATGAAACCTTTGTGAGTATGTCAATGACAACCCAAAATACATCATTACCTTAAGGAGACCCTGGTAAACCTATCAGGAATTCCATCGTGACATCACTCCACTTTGACTCAAGAATGGTTAGCTGCTAAAAAATCCATGCAGATAGATGATCTCCACCGTCACCTACTGACAGGTGGATCATATCATGACAAAACCTACAATATCTCTCTTTATACCAAGCCACCAATATAGACAATGTAGATCTTGATACATCGTGGTGACCCCAGGATGAACTACCCAAATTGAAGAATGAGAATTCATAAAAAGCTTCTCATGTATATCTACTGACACCTACATGCATCCATGAAAACACAAGATCTAATCCTCACCTATGGTTCATCTTGGAAGAGGGTCCTCTCCTGGAACACTCTCCCATAGAATGAGGCCATCGTAATTTGATAGCTGTATCATTCTCTCTCGATCAAGAAGAGTATAGGTAACACCTATAGAGGAAATAAACATTTTCCCCTGTTAGTCATGCACCTAGAAATGCATCTTAGATAACGGATATGTAAGTTACCACTCAATAATGGCCTCCTGAACTGCCTATATCTGATTCTTCCTACTCAATGCATCTGCCACTATGTTGCCTTTCCTAGGCATGTAGGCAAGCTCAAAATAAAATTACCAAAGGTACTCAACCCACCTTCGCTATCTCAAATTCAGATCTCACTGGGTAAAGATATAATTGAGACTATTTTTGGTTAGATTACAAAAAAATGCTCTCCCAAATGATAATTTCTCCAACAGTTTAAATCATGAACAAATGTAGCCTACTCAAGATCGTGTGTCGGGTAATTCCTCTCATGTGACATCAACTGCTGAGACCCATACACAGTGACTCTTTCCCCCAGAATAAACACTTCTCCCAGCCCAAAACCTGATGCATCACAGTAAATAGTATAGCTCATGCTCGGCTCTGAAAAAACTAGTATCGGTGCTGAAGTCAACCACCCTTTCAGCTTCTGAAAGACTGAATCATAGATAATCTGACCACAGGTACTTCAAACCCTTCATATCCAGGCCCTTCAGTGGAGATGCTAAGCATGGGAAGTTCTGTATGAAGCGTTTTTAGTGACCATCCATCCCTAGAAAACACCATACCTCAAAGAAGGCCTTCGGATTCTCCCAAAAAACTACTTCTCTCACATTCTCTAGGTATAATGATACTTCTGTCTCAAAGATGACATGAACTAATAAGTGAATATGGTCCATCCAAAAGTGGCATTTTGAGATATTAGAATATAACTGATGCTCTCTTAGTGTACTCAAAATTATCTCAATATGTATGTAATTTTCATGTCGAGTTTGATAGTACAAAAAGATATCTTCCATTAAGAATACCATGAAAGCATCCATGTATGGATGGATCACTCAGTTCATCAGTTCCATGAATATTGCAGGCGTGTTCGCGAGACTGAATGACATAAACACATACTCGAATAGACCATACATGCTCTGAAAGGCTATAATAGGTATATCTAATGGTTTAACGTGCAACAGATTATAACTGGAACTCATGTAAATCTTTGAGAACACCCTTCCTCCTTGAAGTTGGTCAAAGAGATCATCAAACCTCAGTAAGGTATATAAGTTCTTTACTATCAACTGGTTCAGCTTCTGATAATCCACACAAAGTCTGAGGGTGCCATTCTCCTTCTTTGTAAACAAAACAAGATAACCCTGAGGAGACTTATTGTTTAGATGAAATATTTTTCTCGTAACTCCTCTAACTGCTTCTTGAGCTCCTATAACTCTAGTGTAGCCATCTTATAAGGATGAATGGACACCAGTTCCACTCCTGGCACAAGATCAATATAAAATTATACATCTCTCTCTGGTGTAAAACCTAAAATTTATTCATGAAATACATACTTGAAATGATCCAACATTGGAGGGAATTTCATATGGGGAGTCCCCTAGTCATCTAGATACAAACTAGAAATATGGGTTGTAAATCCTCCCAACTCATGATGCTCAGGTCCCTCTCTGCTCTCCTAGATATCCCATTCACCCTTATGTAGAAAAAAAACTCCCTCTGGTGATGTGGAACTCACCCTATGGCGATAGATGTCGGCAACATCCTGGTAGGGAACCAATCTATCTATTCCAAGAATGACACCATAACATGCCAAATCTAGGACATAGAGGTCCCAAAAGAAGTGACACCAACCGACCTCAAGAGGGAACTCCTTGAATTGATGTAAACTATACATTCTAGTCTCCAATGGTTTTTCTAGCATCAGGATATCCATATAATTAAAGATACATAGCACAAGGATCTCCACAAAAACAACATATATGGGAAACCCCTATATCGAAAAGTGAATAATCTAAAATTGAGGAAACTAAGCACTGAAAACAAGAAGTGCAGGAATGAACAGGAGAAGAAAACATTCAAGATTTATAAAAGTGGATACATGGCATGTATAAACCCTAAACGGTGTGTTCACTTAAGTATTTACATGGGCATGTACTTTTTCCAACACTGGTCATGTAGTACCCCATACACATGGCGTGTTCCCCTAAGGACACAATGTGTAATTGAATCATTTATCCTTCTCGAGTTCCTCTACATGGTTTACACCACATGGTTCTCCTAGAGAAAGACTACAAAGAGTGTGTGTGCCAATCATGGTGTGAAATAGAATGATTTCACTAACCTGGGTCGTTGGTCACACAGCCAGTTACACGCTAAACTCTACACGTGGTGTTCAAGATAGACACAATGTGTACTACCTGAGTTCCATCCATTAGGGTCATTAGTCACATGGTTGGATACAAAGTCTTTATAAAAGGAAGTTTACATCAGGAACACGTCGTGTTCCTCCAAAAAATTTCTAGCCCTGTGTTTCGTCCCACACAGGTAGTTACACAGTTAAAGACTACACGATGTTTACATATAGTACACGGTGTCTACATAGGAAAAATATTTCCTTCCTGAATAGAAGGATACAAGGTGTGTATTACACAATACACACCATGTATTCTATATTTTTTCTGATAATAAGCCTAATACACTACTATAGAACCCCATAAAATTCTGAAAGAAACAATAAAGTTCCAAATTCCGATTTGTGGGGGGCCATACTCCCCATGAATCAATGTATGGAATCATATTCATGTCATATCATAGTATAACAGTGAAATGATCCACCAAATTATGATCCATGAGGGCCCATAACAACTTAGGGACTGAAGAATGGTGTTTATTCAATCCAAACCTTACACAATCCAATACCTTATAAAATGGAATGTATTATTTTAGGGCATCTGTCACAATAGCATGCATATTTAGCACAACATCTATCACAATAACATGCAATCTGTAATGTACCCTAAATGGACTGACAAGTATGCATGACATGTGATTTCTAGAAAATCCATATATGATGAATTTGATGGAATAACCTCATCTCATCGGGTTTCAATAGAAATAGAATCTAAAAAACGTATGAAATAACAGAATAAAAACATGTGAATCACCCAATGGTGAAATTAAATAAACATTAAAATTGCAAAACCATCAAAATTGAAATAATTTAGGTAAATTAGCTTTTCACTATACACTGGTTAGCTACTCCCGAGTATATCTTACTAAAAGGTTTCTATTCCTTCCTATCCCTTTATATAGGCTCCAAACAGAATGTTAAGAAGAAAATAATTCCTATGATACCACTTTGTAACATCCTGGTTTTGGGTGCAACCCAGAGGTTCCCAGTGGTGACCCATACCTAGTAGGTCACATGGCCTCAAGCACATTTCCACATATGCCAGAGGCTGCTGACTAGCAGCGAGGGACTTGGGTGTGATAGTAGGGAAACTATTCCCTCATTGGTAGAGTAAAACAATGGAAGAACAATAATATAAAATAGTGGAAGTAGTAATAATACCACACAATACGTAAATAGTGGAAGATTGAAAATATATAAACTACAGCATATATATAAATAATGATGCATGAAACAAGTATCTAAGAAAGAATCCAAACAAGTCACAATACTATAATTTAGTACTAACCCAAAGTACCAAGGGAAAAAAAGTAAACAACTCCAACAGAATCGCAAGCCTTTTCTTGGTCCAAAGAACTCTATCTCCACAACAATCAAGTACATGAAGTAGATGGGCACTTTAACTTATTTATACCTACTATAATATAATTTTTTTGGGCCTAAAAGAATGACCCGCACAAGCTTTGAGATGAATACCAGTCGACAACCATCCAAAGATATATTCATAACAGTCAGTCAATATATATAGCTAGAAATATGAAAAATGAAGCAATAAACAAGGAAGTACTCAAAAGTTAAAAATTCTTACAGTTTCAACTAAATTCAATTAAATTTCTTAAATAAAAAACTATACAATATCAACCCACCATCAGGGAATTTCTCACAATATAAACCCTATGGTTTATCTTAAAAAACACTCTCTGAGGAAGTACTCACTGTCAATTCCCCATGTGGTGTTGTAACGGTAAACTACAGACACACTAGAGAAGCACTCAATGTCTAATTCCCCCTATGGTCTCACATCCTAGAAATACAGACACTTTGAGGGTGCACTCACATCTATCCCCCCAATGGTCTCACAATGTGAATGTATAAGATACACTTTGGTAAATCCCTCGACATCCATTTCCCCTTTGGAAAAACAATACCATGTTCCGACAACCCTGTGTAAGTCAATAGTGCACAAACAATATCCAAAATCCAATGTAAATCACAATATACTTCTAGGATAAATAGCAACAAATCATGGAACGAGTAGGTCCGGTAATACCACTCCATCCTTACAGCATTAGGAATGGAAAATAGAGCAGCCTAATAGGAAAAACTATTCCCAACCGCAAATATCAGTTCAAACATGGGAAAACACATCCATAATATGGTAAATAAACCATAATTTCAAATAGTAGCCCTAAGTAAAGATATCAAGGAAAAAAATGCATTAAAGGGTAAAATTCCCTAAACACACAATACCCCGAATTAGGTTTTTGCGGAATTTTTCACATATAATTCAAATACAATGTACGGAAAGGCACAAACCACCTACCTTGATGTTGTAAGATTGATATAGTTGGACCTCATCCCTTGAATTGATCTATAATTCCATATATATACAAAAACATCTAAAATGATCAACCATAGATACCTCACAAAAGAGGAGAAATCAAGATAAGAGGCTCTAGAAAATGGAAGAACCCACTGATTCGATTCTAACGCAATCGACGATGTTTGATTCGGAGCACAAATGGAGGTTTTGGGGCTCAGAGAAGAATCTTATCTCCTGATCGCTCCAAGTGAAGAAGAAGACTGAAGAAGTTGTTTTTGGTAATTAGACGTGACCCCAATATGATATAACAAATAAAAATAAAAATGCATTGTGTGTTCTCTAAGGATAAATGGCATTTATAGGCCCTTACTGGGTCCCAATTTAAGAGGCCCTTCCATGTCATCACACGGTCTTGTATTCGGTTGTAACTCGGCCAAACACAACCTGGACTTGGTGCCAGAGTACACGATGTGTACAAGGAAGTACACAACGTGTACTCCTAAAATTTTTCTTCTTCCCTTTTTCCTCAGAAACAACCAGAATGAAAAATCATACCTAAAAAGAAGATCTGGGTTCATATAAAAGACCCAAAATTCCGAATACTTTTTTAAAATTATATATAATTATTACGAGACTGCAAAAATTAACGGTAGGTGATTCCAAGACCCAGAGTTCCCAGAATGATCCGTTATAAAATGATAGGCTTTAAATAGTGTGCGTGAGTTGTTTTCCTTAAAAAGTGGAAGAAATCCTAAATGGTTACTCAGATCAAAAATCATAGGGTACCGGTGCGTTCAAGATGATGGGTTTACCCTAGGGGCGACTTAAGATTAGTCGGAACAGTCCTCCAATGACAAAACCAAAAAATGGCATAACCATTACTAAAATAATTATATAAAATTATTTTATGTTTAAAATGCATCTAAATCATGAACGGTGAATCAGTTTAAATATATAACTCCACCGCTGAACTCAAAAGGGTATGCTTTCTTTAGGCAAATCCAAATATTGGCTGACACAGGCCAACAATGGAAGTTAGTTTATAGCCGTAAATAAAATAATTAAGTTACAATTATTTTATTTTCAAATCCTTATAAATCCTAAAGATTATGATGGATTGGAAATCTGGGAGTAATATTGAACTCATGATGGAGTGTTTCCCTTAGGCAGACACTAACCTTGACTGGTGCAGGTCGAGGGTGACAGTTAATAATTTTTGAACATTATTAAGATATTTTCAGTAAACGTGTGAGTGGTGATTTCTATATTTTGAACTAGTGGTCAGATACAAAATCTAAGAGCTCCATTGAATTTGCAGTGTTGGGATTCACTATGGAAAAGATTAACATCGACTGGGAAGGGTCAGATGAAAAATTTATTTTTGGGCTTTACAAAAAAAATAACTCCATGAGTTATTTTATTCTCAATTCTTCATTGATCGGCAGATGTCAGAACCACGGTGTAACGTCAAGCTTGAATGGGAGTCATTCAAAAAAACGGACCTTGGGTTTTGTAACCATGTCGTTCTCTGAATTAATGGAACATTAATTTTCATTCATTAATGAAGTACATTAATGATAAACAACAAGGATGGTTACTTCTCTATAATTCAAACAAACATATGGAATATGTTTTGGGGATCCACTTGAGGAAGCTCTAATGAATCACTGACAACAACTCTCTCTAATGATGAATGAAGAATGAACGAACGTTGATGAAAACCTTCGAACATGGGTTCATCTCCCTCATCCACAACATCTTCTAATGAGTTCTAGGTTTGGTGTTATGTTCTTAATTCCTACTTTTTCTTTTCTAGTTCTTGAATATTATGAAAAAAAATGGATCAATCGTCAATCAGGTTGATCTGTGTTTTGTTATTTAATGTGGGAGTATAATGCATGGTTTCTTTCTGGGAGTTTTTTATTAAAAACCCATTCCCATATTATAACGCTAATGCAGTAGGTGCAGGCCAAACTGAACAAGGCCCAGACCCTACGACAATCTCATTATTGATTGTGTTCTTCATGTAAAACAAAGAAGTATGAAAGAAAGATGACACCGGGGGCCAAAAAGTTATGCCAGTGTCCCGAGATGCCCGTAGGCACATTCGGAAATGAAAAAGGACCTCCAAAGCTTCACCAGAGGCTCGTGGATGCTCCGCCAGTCCAACGATGTCAATGACTGAAGGAAGTGGAGTCCAACTCATGATGGCCGCCTTGGGATAGCTATTCCCTAAGGCACTGTGGCGGATAGGGGCATCCAACCTTTTCCAGCCGCCTGGACTGCAAGCAGCACGCCCCAACAGCGCATCGCAGGAGGATGGCTGGGGCTCCGAGTTGCAGCGATGGGTGGACCCGCACCTGTGGTTCCCTCTATTGATAGGTCCATGTGGACTATTTAGGTGGAGAAGTACCCCATATCACCTCAAATTAGGGAGCCTGAAAGAACCCCCAACCATTCGAGGAGGCGGACTGCACCCAGCAGGGGTGTTGCCCCTAGCCAGGGGGGTCGGGCTGGCTCTACGGCCCAACAGAACATGCCCAACTGGGTGAGCTAGGCCAGTCTTCTAACTTGTGGTGCCACACCAATGGCCCAATCCAATCCCTACGGGACTGG
This sequence comes from Viscum album, assembly GCA_963277665.1. Lineage (NCBI taxonomy): Eukaryota > Viridiplantae > Streptophyta > Magnoliopsida > Santalales > Viscaceae > Viscum > Viscum album. The sequence goes on from OY728137.1 coordinate 1,907,841,776, forward strand.
TCCGAGCTCGGCCAGACCGGTCCCAGACCCTTTTTGGCCAAGTTTCTCTTGAAGGGGCTTATCTCCTAAACTAAACATCCTTTTGACGAACCGTATACGACACTATAACCCTTAAGAATAGAAGGTCCTTTTGAGATACTCCAATTGTTTTTTAGAGAATTTTGGAGAACGGATAGGTTGAATTGAGCTAGAATCCAACTGGTCCCTTATGACTAAAATTCCTTTAACTTACAGATTGGGAGTCCGATTGACGCGACATCTATTGCATTGGAATCATTATGATATAGAAGTTAATTTGGTTACTTCTTCATGGGATTTCATAGAGATTGAGGGAATAATAAGGGATTTATTAGCCGATCCTCCCAGAATAACGCATTCTATGTGCAGGAATATAGTGGTTGGATGTGACATGATGAAGGAATATCAATCTTCTGTGGGTCAGTAGTTAGTGATCTTCTCTAGGTCATCTTGTAGCGATCCTCTGTGGGTGAGCTCCTAGTGATCCACTGTGGGTTATCGCCTAGAGATCCTCCGCGGATTAGCACAAAGCGATCCTCCCTGGGTAAGCACAAAGTGATCCACTGTGGGTCAGCTCCTAGAGATCCTCAATGGGTCTAAACGTAGCGATCCTCTATGGGTCAACACCTAGAAATCATCAGTGGTTCAGCACATAGAGAACCTCTATGTGTCATCACCTATAGATCCTATGTGGGTCATCACATAGCGATCCTCCATGGGTCAGTACATAGCAATCCTCTGTGGGTTAGCACCTAGCGATCCTCTATGGGTTAGCACATAGCGACCTTGTGTGGCTCAGTCGTAAAATCCTCTCAACAGAATAAGTTGCTTTTGGGTCAGCACCATGCGATCCTCTGTGGGTGAGAACATATAAATCCACTGTGGGTCACTTCCAAGTGAACCTCTATGGGTCATAACCAAGTCATATTCTATGGGTCATCACCTAGAGAACTTGTGCGGATCAGCATAAAAATCCTCTTGATAGAATAATATGATCTATCTTTATAACTAATCATATTTATTCTTGTTCATTAAGTTGTATACCTAGTTTGAGTTAAGTCTTTTACATGATGATTGGGGTTATGCATTGTGGTTTTTTCTATGTGGAATTTCGGGAGACCTTCAAGGGGTCTTGGGGTCCATACTAGGTATTTTTATACACACCCCTGCACGGGCTTTGCCCACATCTTGTTTTGTCTATACAGACGAAAGACAAATTTGGCCGAGGTTTTGGAGCTACGACCAGATGGTGCAAGGAGGTGACCAATTGATGAAAAGAGATATAGTGAAGAGCTATACCTACATTTCAGGTAGGATCCATGGTGGATGACCTTATGAGATGTTTTTTCTTTTCACTATATTTTTCTTTTATTTGGTCTTGTATTCAGGCCCATTCTACTTCAGTTCATACATTTAATTTTAGTAGTTATACAACATGGTTTGTTTTTTTTTGTGTTTCTGGTCTGTGTGTGTATAGGTTTTTAGGTAATTTCTTCCCATTTTATGGATATGTCTTATAGGTGCTAGTCTCTAACCTCAGGCCTTTAGAAGGTGGGATTGGGGTAGTCACAATACGGGCCCTGAGGGAAAGGTCGTGACAACCAAAGAGTGTAAAAAAGGTATTATTACATGATAATGGTCATAAAAAACCAAAGGAGAATAAAATTAATGGATTTATTGAACAATGATGAAATAATTTTCACTAATGGAAATTCAATTATAAACAATACCAAAAAAATATGCTTCTAAGGTGAACCCTTTAAATTACCATAACATTGATGTGAGAATAATTCAATAAATATATTAGCTCTATTAAATTTTAATCCATAAAAAAATTGTAAATACAATAATACATAGTAAAAAAATTATAACATATATAATCTTGGAATGTTTACAATACTGAGGAAGTAATATAACTCAATGAAAAATAATTTAGTTATGAAATCATTTTCCACTTGGTAATGTTTAATTAAAATCCCATTTGATGAAATAATTAAATTTTAATCTAAAAATTTCAAGAATAAATAAAGAATAATGATATTATATGTCAAACTATTAGTATATACACAATATATAGAATTTTAGGTGAACAATAAAAATGTATGTCTCAAAGAATGAAATTGAGAAGACGTCCCTTACTACTCTGTAACATAGGAATTATAATCCCCAAGAAGGAAATAATTTCCAATGAAACTCTAAAAAACCTAAATATAAAATTATTAATTATATGAAATAAAATAGGTCCAGTATATACACCATAAAAAATAAATAATTGGTGAAATGGTGTATGCCTAATGAAAAGAAAAGTGTGACAAGAATCAATTAACTTTTGTTTCAAATTTGTTCAACGTCATTTATCCTCATTTATAATGATTTTAATCACTTAAAAATCTTTTATTTAAACCATATTCATATTTATAATTTCATATATAATCATCTTATAATAATTTTTTACCTGTTTTTTAACAATCTTTTATCATTTTAAATATTTAGGGTGTTAATAGCATTCTATTTCGAGTATGTTTTGAAATGTTTTTTATTCTAACATAGATCATTATTTCATCATATACATGATGTTAAAAATTATTTTATTATCAAATATATTCAGTATATATATTAATTTATAATAATCCACAATATTTGGATATAGGATGTGAAAAGCACCGTCCATGGAGATGGTTGGCCATACAAACTCATGAACGCTACATTCATTTATTTGTTGTATTTAAAGGAATGAAAAGTAAATGATATATATGTGTATGTATATTAAAACTCTATTATTATATTTAGTTAATATATGTAATATTGGTTTAATAAAACCATCCATTATATGAATCACATCTCTTTGAGGAGGAAATAACCCAGACTTCCACAAACGATGTTATCGTATTCCAACAAAATTGAAAGCATGATATCATTTTCTATATTTAAATTATATAAGATTAACTAAATTATAAATATCATATAAAGAATATATAAAAATCATGTTCATCACAATTCCCACCATGAGAAATGGTAGAGGAATAACGAGCAATCATCTTTTTCCAAGGCAGTAGTTCACCGTACAAGAATCGATAAGTTTGTTAAGCATAAATTAGAAGTGTGTGTAAGTGTAGGTACAAATATTATCATAAAAACATATAATAATATTTAAAATACTAAGGTTATGGTATAATATTTATATAAAAATAATTTAATAGGTTGATAAGATATTGAAATAAAAGCGATCGATGGAAATCGATACCTCATAATTGGGTACCTCTTTTGGTTTTTACAAAATGACATCCTTGGTATCATTTTTTCACAAGGTGGGGATTATAGGATGATTGGATTTGATTTGGGAGATTAATTTTACAGATTATTTTTTATCAAATTTTTTTTAGAGTTGTGAATAAATGGGAGGGGTGGGTGGCTTTTTATAGTGGATGAGGAGTGACATTCTCGTAAATTGTTTAAAAGGAATTCCACCCACGTTTTCCCCCTATAATATGGATCCAATAATGAACCAAATTCAATCCAAAAATTTGTAGGGTCATTATATGTCCTAAAAATTTATTTTGGACAATATTTTGGGTCTTTTTTCCCCTATTGTTTATGGTTTTGTCCCTTATTATGCTATTTTTTATCTTAATCACTCTAAGAAATTTTAATCACATTCAATGATATTTTTGGTCAAAAACTAAGTTTAACTAATTATAAATTAGAAAATATATTGATTCAAAATATGGGATATAGTTCTTCAAAATACAATCACATAAGTGGTAGAAATTGATTTAAATTTAATCTAACAGATTGGACAACAAAGAATGGTTTTAAAGTAAAAATGTTCAAATGATTGAGATTTTCTTATATCCAATTTTAAATTAAAATTGATATAAATTACTAAAATTAGATTAATATATAATTATATGTATATAATTTATGTAATTATTATTTGAAAAAATAATAAATGTAATTTGAACTTATAAATAAATTAGATACAAAAGAAGCTTTTAATTTAAATTCTATATTTTCATTATTCATTAAAAAAAGAAACATCACAGAAAAATACAAAAAAAACCCCACTAAATAAATTTTGATTCTTAAATTTAAAAAATAATGTTTAATTTGACATATAATATTTATAAAATTCCAAAAAATTTATTTACAATATTTTGTCCATTAAAAGCTGATAAACTTTTCTTTTCAGAAAAATACATTTTTTAAACATAAAAATGAATTTATTCTTATATTACGATTATAAAAATAATTTTCTGAATTAAAAAATTATTTTATTAAATATTTAATATATATATATATATATTACATTAATTTTAGTCACTAATAATTTATTTAATTTATTATAATAAAAGACTCTTGGGGGCATAAAAACATTTTCTTTATGTTCAATTGGTTCTAATCTTCATTTCTAATTCATTGTTAACCAAAAAATTCATTTTATATTTTTATAAGCCATATATTTTTATAATTTACATAAAATTTATCATAAATGATAATGTAATAGCATCTTTATACCTTTTTATATTAAATAATAATATTTTAAAAATGCATTATTTATTTGTAAAACAGAGTCTTGCATGTAACATAAGTCATCGAAGAAAGTAATTGTTTCATGCGATGCAAGATAAATCGGTATTGTATGAAGTGAAATATAAATCATATATTTAAAATATTTAAAACATTATATATATTAAAGAGTCTTGGGATGTCATATTCCCATATGTGCCTAGTGTTGTGTGTGATACACACTATCAAATACAATGATCTTGTTTCTGAAATTTTCAGCCTAAATTTTTTGTTGTAAATCCAAAAAAAAATTGTAAATACACAATAAGATAATAAAATTTAATTTCACACATAATCTTAGTACGAAAAAATAAATTGAGTATTATTTTTACTTAATGTAAGGAAATTGAGTTATGAATTCTGGTACCTCAAGTCTTTATTTCCTTTATTCATGTTGAAAACACATGTATGATAAATATGAATTTATTACACATTTATTACATTCCAATAATTTTATCATATCATTTGTTATTTATTTAGAACATCATATCACAATTTTTTTAATAATTTGTTATTAAAATTACTATTTTTGGTTATAACTGCTCGTTTTCCAGGCATGTTTCGGTCTGGTGGCCTTGGTCCTTATAAATTGATATTGGTATCATAATTAAAGAATTTTAATCATGGTATAAACATATCATATAATAATTAAATAAATATTTATAATTCTTTATAGGATGTAGAAATAGAAAATTTAATTACGTCCTTCATTAAGAAAGTATGCCATAACTACGCAAGAACGATATTTTCATTTTTTGATTGATGAAATAAAATAATGTTAAATAATAATTTATATGTAAAAAATAATTATTATATTATATATAATCTCTAAAACCATCATAATACCTATTCATAATAGAAGGTGATGAAAACTGAACTGTATCGCTATGTGGAGCCAGTAAGTAGTAGGTACACACGGGTGAGACATTAACTTCTTTTTTAATGGAAAATGTTGTATAATGGTGTTTCAATAATCATAATAACATTTAACAATATCTAATATTGATAATTTATTATTTTATCATAAAAATATTTTATTTATAGGATGTAAGGAAGAATAGAAAAAATAAAGTGACTAGTTAGAGTGATTACCTCTTCTTTTAAACGTATCCTTTGGATCTCCTCTAAAGGGTTTGGGGTTGGTCTTATGAGATGAAAATCACCTCTGGAATGTGCCTAGGGAACTACAGAAATAAAATTTTCATTTTATTAGTGAGATATAACTCTCAATGTGATGTAAATATGTGATGGAGGAGGTTCCATTTTCTAATTTAGATGAGCGACACTGTTGGAATTTCTCAAAAAATTAATTTATAACAAATTCATTTTCTATCCAAATACCTCAAAAGGACATGTATTTGAATATATACTAAAATAATGTTTTAATATAATAATAAAAAATTAGTCATTTTTTTTGGTTTTAATTTATATCTTTTCATTTTAATTAACCCCCAGTTATCGTATTTTTATTTTTACTAAGGACACAAGTTTTTCAATAATAAAATGGCATAGTATTAACATATAACATATAAATTAAACCATAATGTTTAAATATATGATATTTTGGATCATAAATTATCCAATTTTCCCATATTTATTATTTTTATCATTTTTTGATTATTTAATACTAAATTATTTTCATAAATTATCATTTCATTCAATTTTGACAATATTAATTAAATTAAATTTATGAAAATAATGACTAAAATATATCTTAAAATTTTAATTTAATGCACCAATAATATGTCATAACATTCTAAAAAACATTGTGTCACCTTAATTAATTAAATTTTATTTATTTTTATATTTTTAATATCATTTCTTTGATTTTTTGTTATGTGAATAATTACTATATCATCCTTACATAATTATTTTAGATAATTATTTCACAACTAAAAATTAAAAATTAATTAATTATATGTAGATAAATATTTCATATTTCCAAACAATATAAATAGTTTATATTATATTTAAACACATAGAAATTTCAAGGAATTGTTTTTTCTAAATTAAATTAGAATTTTACGAGTTCGTGGCTTCTGACGGCACTTGATTCAGAGGCCCGGTGTGCCCTAAATCACTTTCCAAAGTTCAGCTCGGGTACGTTCAGTAAACGAACGAGCATGTTTTTCTAACTTTTGAACTGGTGCTCGGAATTGAAATCTGAGGGCACCAATTAACCCGCAATGCTGGAAATTTCTTAAGGGAACCTTTACCGTAGTCGCATTTGTGCGGGGGGGGGGGAGATGTTATTTATTGCGGTTTAATTAAAGAAGTAAATACAATTTTTGTACAATTTTATTCAATATCTAAAAGGGTTAACACCTCCCATGGGAAGTTGTTGGTGGGGCCCACACCCACCCAACATCCCATGTGTGGATAATTTAAAAGTGGGGCCTACACGAGCCCCAGTCTTCCACCTCCCCCTAAACTTGTTAACCTTCTTTAAACTCCCCATTAAACTCCCATGTTAATGTTGAAAACTCTTCCATTTATGAGACCTCACACCTCCTCCTCTCTCCCTCTTAAATAATTTCCAACATGCCCTAATTAATGAGATGAGTCACTTCATTTAATTAATTAAGTTGTTTGATTTTGAATTTTGAAATCTTTGGGATGTGAATAAAATTAATATAAAGACACAGAAATTTCAAGGAAATTTTTTTTCTTCAATACATTGGAATTTTACGAGTATGTGGCTTTTGACAACACTTGATCCTGAGGCCCGGTGTGCCCAAAATTATTTTTCGAATTTTAGCTTGGGTATGTTCAGTAAACAAATGAGCGGATTTTTACATCTTTTGAACCAGTGCCCGGAATTGAAATCTGAGGGCACCGATGAACTCGCAGCGCCATTAATTTCTTAAGGGGACCTTTACCGCTGTTGCGTTTTAAGCGGGTTAAGAAATATTATTTGGGTATTTATTTTAAAATTAATAAAATTGATGGAACAATTTTATTTTATATCTATGGAGGTTAATTCCTCCCATGGGATGTTTTTGGTGGGGCCCACACCCACCCAACTTCCCATGTGTGGGTATATGAGAGGTGTGGCCCACACGAGCCCCGATGACGGTGCTGCGTCGGGTCGCGTCGGGCCGGGCCGCGCCACTTTGGGTCGGGCCACGTTCTCTTTGATCCAGGCCGTGCCCTTCAGGCCAGAGCGCGCTAGCCTTCGGGCCGGTATGACACCCCTACTAGGATAGACCCACCAAAACTGGGTGACCCGACCCGCCAGCCCACTGGGCTTAATGGGTCGGGCCTGTTATTCACATAAACATGAATAAATTAAAGACCACTCGTCAGATCGACGTGACGTCTATGGCACTAGGACCTTATCAATGAGGCGGTCCTTTTATGATACTCTAAGTGAGTTTTTTACATCTTTGGTAAATGTGCAGGCTTGGAACGAGCATATTTCCAATCGGTCCCTTGGAACGAAAAAGCCAATATCTCTCAGACCGGGTGTCCGATTGACGCACAGTCTGTCGCGTTGAGTTCATTTTTAACGATAAGTAATTTCGAAATACATAAAATCTGGAATTCGTGATAGTTGATTTGTTGAACCCTTTACTTGAGGAGCAGACCCTCCCGGAATCGAGTACGCTGTGTGCGGGAATCCTAGAGCTTGCTGCGACTACGACGACTACCATGCTGAGATCCTCTGTGGGTTCGACAAAAAATCTGAATGTACTTGGATCCTACGTGGGTTCGTTAGTGAGGACGACTGTACATGAATCCACCATGGGGTCGGCAGTGATGACGACTATACATGGATCCTACGCGGGTTCGGCAATGATGGTTACTGTACATGGATCCTACGTGGGTTCGGAAGAGGAGATGATTCAGAGGCTATATCTAATAATATCCACCCCAATTCATGAGTAGTATACCTATGTGAGCTGAATCTTGTCTTTCAATCATTATCATTGATAGTATTGACTTCTTTCCTGTGTGGACCAGATTGTGCATGGGCTTGGAAGATGGAGCCGAACTGAGATTGATGACTTAGGTATATGTATGGGCATATACCTAAGTAGAGTTGGTTGATAAATCGTGTTTGTATTTTTACTTTGTGGATTATCCATCATGGATTCTGGGAGACCATCGGGAGTCTCGGGGTCCCTACTGAGTATAGTTATACTCACCCATGCATGACCAATGCCCGCACTACGTTGTGTTGGATGCAGATGACGGAAAACACTGATCGTGGTTGAGTCTTGAGGAGATGGACAGTATTCGGAGGTGGACCACCAGGTGGGACGTACACGGAGCGGACAGATGGACCTGAGGTACTGACGAGACTATCTGTACCCACCTTTCAGGTGAGATTCCCAGAGGATGACTCAGTGGTTACTGCTTAACTTTACAGCTGTTGTACTGTCTTTCTCAGTTGTACTGTACTTTCAGTTGGGTTTGTATACTGGCCCATTTACTTTCCATCACTTTCTTTTGTAATCATTTTTACTTAGAGATTACTTCACTTGCATACTCTGTTGTGTTTGTTTACTTTTATAAAGGCAATGCCTTACCTTTTACCGGGATTTATGCATTTGGTGCTAGTCGCTAGCCCCTGGCCTATGGATGGCGGGCTTGGGGTAGTCACGACACGGCCCCCAAGGACGGGTCATGAAAAATTGGTATCAGAGGAGTCGGTTTTACCGTAGAACTCAATACTCTGATAATTTCTTCTCTGTGAAGCAATAGTGATAAGAGTACTAAGTGTGGTTTTCAGTTCAGGTAGTCCAGTGTTGGTGTGGTGGCCGACGTATCGATACACCAGGACCTTCACTTCTGATTTCTGACTCAGTGCTCGAAAACACTGATTGCATGTGTGTTTCATAAGTTTTCATTATGATTACTTTGCGTCAGCTTACCAGGTATACTGTCTGACCGTGGCACACCTGTTCCTTTTTAGGATGGCCCCACGAAGGCTACCATCCAGGGTTCCTTGTTACATGTGAGATGGCATCCCACCGAGCGACAAGGCCTCATTGCAGGGCCCCATTACAGTAGAGGCACCAGCTGTACCACTACTCACTGAGCCACCGATGCCACCAGCCCCAGCAGTAGGGAGTCCACGCCGCCTGAGTGCATTGCACAAGTTTCAGCGACAGAGGCCACCCAGGTTCTGCAGAGAGACGAAACCTCAGGAAACCGAGGACTAGCTGGAGGATATCGTTAGAGTCTCCAAATTGTTCAGGACACCATCATACCTTATGGTGATCATTTCTGTGAGTTTACTGCACGCAGCAGCATGTAGATGGTGGAGCTTGATGCTACAGGTGCACGATGAGTCATCTCTACATTGGATGGACTTTGAGAGCCTCTTCTGTTGGGAGTTTGTTCTAGCAACCCTCCATGCGGTGCGCATCCAAGAGTTACTACAGCTGCGACAAGGCATCATGATAGTAGCCCAGTACTCGGCGAGATTTACCGAAATTTAACGCTACTCCACAGACATGTTACGGGACCCATTATTCCTGTCAAGGACCATTGAGTAGGGACTGAGGCATGAGATTAGGGCTTCGATGATCTCCCTGAGCATTCTGACATAAGCATGATTACTGGAGCGAGCTCTTCTCGTGGAGAGATTTCTTGCTGATCCTATGCTAGCAGCATGACCCAATGAAGGGAAACATGTAGTGGAGTCTTCTATGGCCGGTAGTAGAAAGATTTCGCAGAGGTCCAAGTAGACCAGGCCATCAGGTAGGCAAGCTCAGGATACTGGTTCAAATGTGCAGGGCCCACGGAGCAGAGCCAGCCATATGAGGGGCAGTCAGTGCTATGCGTGCGGCGGACATGGCCACATGGACCGTGACTATCAAACCTGTCATGTATATGAGAAGCAAATAGTTAAGGGACCACCCAGGTAGATGCAGAGGTTCGACTGTGGCTGTTCGTAGGGAGAAGGAGGACAAGACAGAGGAGCTGGACGAGCAGCGAGTAGTGGACGACGCTTTGAGGCTCTACCACCACCACCACTAGGAGGACCACCCTAACCACAGGGAGCTGGAAGACAGGGGATGTCTCAGCTCCAGGTAGTCGAGGCCTCCGACCATGATGCACCTCAGATGATTTGAGGTATTATCTGTGTCTACTCCACCCTTTTTGCAGTCCTTATAGATAGATTAGTGATTCATTCTTTTATTGACAATGCCCTTGTTCAGAGCTCAGAGATTCTGATGGAGCCATTGGCTCGATCCTTACCGCTAGAGACTCCTACAGAAGCAAAATCGATGATTACGCACTGGTTCTGGCAGTGTGAGCTTACTCTAGGAGGTGAAATCTTTAGCTGGGATCTTCTTGTAGCAGCGTTGAGGCCTTACAATGTCATCTTGGGTATGGACTAGATATCTACAGTCCATCCCCAGATCGACAGTATTAGGTGCAAAGTGTGGTGTGTCTACACGGATGGGACCAGGTTCACCTTTACCGGTGATAAGGGAGCCATTGTAGTGCAGGACGGACTTATGCAGAGGATAGGGCATCCAATCAATGATCATTTGGATAGTCTCATCCTAAGATCGGTTGATGTGTGGAGTCTGAGTTTTCATGTTGTGGTGGATCGGTATGCAGAAATTTTTCTGGAAGATGTTTCAGAACTACCTCCTCATATAGAGGTAGATTTATACATTGACCTATACCCCAGGAAATCACCAATATCCACTCCAGCATATCGTATGGCTCCCGCCGAGCTTTGTGAGCTGCGGGTACGGCTGGGGGACTTACATGGAATGGGATTTATCCGACCCAGTGTTTCACCCTAGGCTTCTCCGGTTTTATTCACCATGAAGGAAGATGAGAGCTTAAGACTATGTGTTGACTAACATCACCGGAATCAGGTGACTGTAAAGAACAAGTACCCACTCCTGAGGATTGAAGACCTCATTGATCAGCTCAAGGGAGCAAAGTAGTTCTCGAAGATAGACCTCGGTTCAGGCTATCATCAGCTCAGAGTTCGAGATGAGGATGTGAATAATTTGTCTTTCAGATGTCGGTAAGGCCACTACGAGTCCTTGGTTATGCTCTTTGGAAAAACCAACGCACCCGTAGTGTTCATGAGTCTCATGAATAGGAACTTCTAGTCTTACCTTGATCGTTTTGTCGTAGTCTTCATCGACTACATACTGATTTACTCGACTACTGGGGAGGATCACATGTACCACATACGGGTTGTACTGGACACACTCCGAGAGCACCAGCTTTGTGGTAAGCTCTCGAAGTGACAGTTCTGGATTTGAGAGGTTCACTTCTTGGGGAACGTCATCTCAGAGGTGGGAGTTACATTGGATCCTACGAAGATTGAGGCATTACTTTCATGGGAGCCACCCAAGAGCGTGATAAAGGTGGGGCGTTTCCTAGGTCTGGCTGGGTACAATTAGAGATTTGTTCCAGACTTCTCTAGAGCTGCATCACCGCTTTTATCTTTGAAAAAGAAGGGGAAAACCTTCGTGTGGTCATATATATGCCAGTAGAACATTCAAGAGTTGAGACAGATATTGAGAAGCGCGCCCATCTTGAGGCTAGCGGAGGAGGGCATTGGGTACAAGGTTTACTACGATGCATCTGGGACTTTACATGGGTGTGTCCTGGTGCTAGAGTGGGTAGTGATTGGCTATGTTGCACAGTATTTGAGGTAGCATGAGAAGAACTACGCTACCCATGACCTGGAGTTAGCAGTTGTGGTCTTCACCTTGAATATGTGGCAACACTATCTGATGGGCATGTTCTTTAAAGTCTACTCTGACCACTAGGGTCTCAGGTACATTTTCTCGTAGAAGGACTTAAAACTGAGATAGCGGTGATGGCTCGAGTTCCTCAAGCAATATGACTTTGAGATAGTCTATAATCCTAGGAAGGGGAACGTAGTAGCTGATGCTCTCAGAAGAAGATCGGGAATTCAGAAACTTGGAGAGGTAACAAAGTAGTTAGTTGCTTTGTTGATATCCTTCATGGATAGAGATGGGGAATCCTTTCTATAGTCCCTCACAGTCACTCCTCCACTAATTTAGTGGGTCAGAGAGGCACAACGTGGGGACATTGACGGTGAGACGTGACATTCTCAGATTTCCACAGGGTACGACCCTAATGGATATTCTGAAGTAGAGCAGGTCATCCTCTTCAGGGGATGTACCATGGTACCAATTGAACTGCAGGGGGAAGTGTTCAGGGAGTTTCACACTTCCCCTCTAGAGGTACAACCAGGAGTAGCGAAGATGTACCAGGACATCAGATGACAGCACTGGTGGCCAGTTATGAAGAAGGTTGTAGAAGGGTTTATTTCAGGATGCCTCACTTGCCTGTAAGTGAAGGCAGAGCACCAGGTACCAACAGGCTTGGTACAACCCTTAGAGGTTCCGGAGTGGAAGTGGGATGAGATATCCATGGATTTTGTGATGGGACTTCCACGTACATCTAGGGTACATGACTCTATCTGGGTGATCATTGACTGACTCACCAAGTCAGCCATGTTCCTTCCGATCAGAGCGCAGGGCTTAGTAGAGATCTTGGGACGCCTCTACGTTCAGAAGATTATACGGCTTCATGGTGTTCCATCATCTATCGTCTCTGATACAGACGTTCGTTTTACTTCCTGACATTGGAAGGGGTTGTAGGAGGAATTCCTGACGAAGCTACGCCTGAGAACCACCTTTCATCCTCAGAAGGATGGCCAAATGGAGAGGACCATTCAGACTTTCGAGGACATGCTCTGTGCATGTTTCATTGACTTTGGTCACAGCTGGGAGGATCACTTACCCTTAGTGGAGTTTTCGTACCACAACAGTTACAACTCCACCATCGGGATGGAACCATTCGAGGCACTGTATGGTTGACCTTGTAGTCACCTCTATGTTGGACTGACCCTGGGGAGTCAACACTTGTAGGACCAGAGATGTTTTAGGCTACGAAGGAAAAGGTGAAGATCATCCATGAGTGGATGAGGACTGCACAGAGCAAACAAAATTCTTATACCGATAGGAGACGGAGACCACTGGAGTTCGAGGATGGTGACCATGTTTTCTTACGGGTCTCACCTCGATGTGGATTATGGAGATTTGGCCAAGGATGCATGTTATCTCCGCGATTCATCAGACCATTCTAGGTCCTCAGCAGGGTAGGAGAGGTGGATTACCACCTGGCCCTTCCACCTCAATTGCACTGGGTACATGACGTCTTCCATGTATCTCAGCTGAGTAAATATGTGTACGACCCGACGGACATCATTAATCACAGAGAGATGGACACCGATGATGGTGTGACATCTGTGGAGGTCCCGTTGGAGATCAAGGATCGACAAGAGTGGGTCCTACATAGATTTTTTATTCCTCTGGTGCGCATTCGTTGGCAGCACGGGAACCTCTAGGAGGGCACATGGTTGTGGGAGGCTCAAATGCATGCTCAGTACCCTCATTTTTTCCCTAGTTTATGTTGTACCATTACGGGGAAGTAAATCCCTGAAGTGGGAGTAACGTAAAGACGTTGATATTTCAAGGAAAATTTTTTCATAAATACATTAGAATTTTACGAGTCTGTGGCTTTTGTCGGCACTTGATCCCGAGGCCCGGTGTTCCCGGAATTAATTTCTGATGTTTAGCTCAGGTATTTTCAGTAAACGAATGAGCGGGTTTTTCTATATTTTGAACTGTTGCTCGAAATTGAAATCTAAGGGCACTGATGAACTCGCACTACTGGTAATTTCTCAAGGGGACCATTACCACAGTTGTGTTTTAAGTTTGTTGAGAATTATTATTTGGGGATTTAGTTTAAAAATAATAAAATTGTTGGAACAGTTTTATTTTATATCTAAAGAGGTTAATTCCTCCCATGGGAAGTTGTTGGTGGGTCCCACACCCACCCAACATCCCATGTGTGGATATATGAGAGGTGGGGGCCACACGAGCCCCAACTTTTCATTTTCCCCAAACTCGCTTAAACCCCCTTCTTTAATTTGATAACTTCTCTTAATTTGTAACTCTTCCTCTTCTCTCACATCCTATTTAACTCTTGCCAACACACCCTAATTAATTAATGGAACCTATTCAATTAATTAATTATGTGATTCAAATTTTGAATGTTTTGCAAGTTTAATTAAAATAAGGATAAGCCTTATTTTAATTGGGTTGGCACTTGTTTTGTTGGGGGGAACTTTTGATAGATAGCTTTTGTGATGGAAGAGAGGAATTTTATCCTTTGTTGAAGAACACCAAACCTACGGCGAAGAACGACACTCCCTTATACGAAGAACGATGATGCGCACCCTTTTATCTTCTCCATGACAACAGAGGATATGTCAATATTTTTTCGGGTGCACTCCTACGACGACGGAAACGACACCGTCATCCACGACGCTTGTCACCCACAATCCTTATTCGATATAGTGGTTTATTCATCGAAGTGAATGTTTCCGTACACCGTTCTTCATTGGAAATATTTGTTTATATATGACCAACTGCAACAGCCTAATGCGGAGGGTGCGGGACGAACGCACATGGCCCGACGACCCTCCATAGACTATTTTTTTCAATTGAGTTATGTTGGAACATTTTGTGATGGGAGTAACGGCCATGCATCGGCCGCATATGGAAGAACCGCGACACGCGATGTGGGCCGCTCAACCGATGAAGAACTGGGATGAAGGAGGAAACAGCGGCGCCCCAAGGCGCCGCCCTACGGGAGACCACAGCACGCCTAAGCGGGCGACTTCGGCGGAAGAACTGGCTGGCATGTCGGCCGGCCGGGCGAAGGAGTGCCACGACGCCATGAGGGTGTCGTACTGGAAAACCGGTTGGCCCATCGGCCGACCGGGTGGATCCAAACTGCGGTGCCAGGAGGGCACCGTGCTGAAGAAACCTGCGGCCTGTCCTAGGGGGCCTCTTGCACCAGAAAGCAGGTCGGCCTAGCTGGCTAGTTTGGGAGGATGGTTCCATAAGGCACCGTCAGTTCGGACAACAGGGGGCCATGCCCCCTCGGACCGCTCAGCCTTCGGGCCGAGCCAACCAGGCCACAAGCCTAGCCGGGCCGCGCCCAACCGAGCCGCGTCGGGCCGCGCCACTTCAGGCCAGGACGCGCTCTCTTTGAGCTAGGCCATGCCCCTCAGGCCAGACCACGCAAACCATCCGTCTGATCTGACACCCCTACCAAGACAGACCCTCCAAAACTGGGTGACCTGACCCACCAGCCTACTGGGCATAACGGGCAGTGCCCATTATTCACTTAAACATGAATAACAGAAAGACCGTGCGTCTAATCGACGCGCCATCTGTGGCACTAGGACTTTATCGATGAGGCGGTACTTTAATGATACTCTAAGTGAGTTTTGGACATCTTTGGTAAACTTCCAGGTTTGGAACGCGCATATTTCTAACCGGGCCCCTAGAATGAAAAATCAAATATCTCTCAGACCGGGCGTCCGATTGACGCGTCGTCTGTCGCATTGAGTTCCTTTTGACGATATGGAATTTAGGGATACATCAAATCTGGAAATAGTGATAGATGATGTATATAACCCTTTAATTTAAGATCAGACCCTCTCGGAATTGAGTACGCTATGTGCGGGAACCCTAGAGCTGGCTGCGACTGCGACGACTACCATGTTGGGATCCTCCGTGGGTCCGACGACGAAGGCGATTGTACTTGGATCCTACGTGGCTTTGGCAGAGAGGATGATTAGTCACTTAAAGTGGATAATATTTATTGTTAATATCTATATATTCATTGTTTCAAATTCCATAAACATTGTTTTTTGTGCATTACATAAATAGAACTTCATTTCTCATCTTAAATGGAATTACTTTTTAAAATGAAAATTTGGTCCCAATCATTCATCTGTTTTTGGATTGTATTATATTCATTTTTTGAATTTGATATTTTGGGATATGATTTTCCACTATGTTTTTAACATTTTATTTTTCAGGTCCGATGGATGAATCCCAAGGGAAGATGATGATTTTTGTGCTTGAATGCAGAAATTTGCTGGAGAAAGCATAATGGGCCTAAGGCCTATCAAACAAATGTGGGGCCCACAAACGAAACCCAATGAAGCTCAAAATTTTAAATTATAAATATAAAACTATGAGGATCATTTTATTCAACTGTGTCCTGAGCTAATACTGAAGTTATCATGATGATAAAGGGACCTGAAGTTGAGATTTAAATGGTGGGCCCGACATTAATACACATAAGGTTGTCCCACCATTTCGACAATAACATCCAAAAGGATACGCCAAATGACCTGAAATGTGGATAGATGATAGAGGACACATGTAAGAAGATAGTTTTCTTCTACGACCACTGATGATTTGGCCTCCTTAAATTCAAAATCCACACGTCAAAATGGTGGAAGAATCTGGACGAAATTTCCGGGTCAACTTCGAAACGTCAAAATCCCTTAATTTTCTCACCCTCCTTTTGACTCTATAAATAAATGGGGATGGAATTTATTATGGTGGGGTGTCTATAAGGCTCCTAATATGCCTATATAAGGAGCTAGTGGTGAAGGTAATTATCATCTAACATTTTTCTTTTAATCGTAGTTTTTATTTTATCCATTGTATTTTTCTTTCAATTGTAATTTCCTGCATTCAATTTGCAATCCCATCGTCATGTTTTCCAGTGTATGTTTTTCTGTCACGTTTAGTATTTTAAAAAAATTTATTCTTATTCTTCACTAATTATTTTCATTTTTATCACATGTTGATACGGTTTTATCAAGGCATGAATTTATTCACACCAGCACTTGTGAATTAAATCACACAACGGTGGAGTGTTCGTTCTTTTAATAATTTTCTTCTTCTTCAATTCTTCCCCCATAAGTCTAAATCCCGCTTCCATTGGTAGAATAGCATAAATGGAGGGATAAAAACTTAAGGTTTGATCTAATGGAGTAGAAAGGTCAGGGATTGGATGTTATTTCATGTACTTTAATTTTTAAATCATGTTGTTATTTTATGATTTCCATTCGATGAGTTTTGTTCTTCTTAGTCTTTTCCATGTTTAACGACGACACATTTTGAGTGCTAGTACGATTTATTTCCTTTGAGTGCTCAGTAGATTGACCCACAAAGTGAATTATTTATTGTCCTTGTAATTTTGTAGGGATTAAATTGATGAATGATTTTGGAGAATTATCTTGTTGTTTGGATACGTATTCAATTAATGACATGAAATTTTTAAGAAAAGAAAATTATCCAATCCACCTCAAGAGAAACCCAAAGATCAACCCATCATCAAATTTTTTTTGTTCACATCATTTTTCTTGTACGTTATTTAAATTATATCATTAGTTATCCAATTAAAATTTACCTCAATGTTGACCACTTCATACCCAATACTTCAATATATTTTATTGTCTCATGGTTTCTTCTTCGGTCCCTGTGGATTTGATCCCTACTTGTACTTCAATGACCGCTTTTACCAGTAGGGTAGATTTGGGAACAACCAAATTTTGGCGCCGTTTCTGGGGACCCAAGTGAGTTTTCTTAGACACCCACCATCTATTTTCACAAAACTTCTCTTTTCTCACCTCTATTTCACTTTTATTCCCCTTTCGGTTTTCGTGTGTCCAAAAAAAATCCAAATCCAACTTTCATTCAACTCAAATAGAGTATCATCAACAATTTCCTTTAATAAACTTGGGATGGAATCAAATAGAAAATAAAAAATGAGAATCCCCTCACATAGGAAATTACTTTGATCAACCTTTGAATGAATTCCCCACACCCGATAACATGAACGATCTTTGTGATGATGAATGTTTAAAAGATCAATTTCTATACCTATCAAGAATGATTGAAAAGATGAATAATGAGGAATTCCATGATGTCCAAATATCTATCAATCATAATCCTAAAACTATTATTCAAAAATTGTGTGAAAAAATAGAAAAAATGAATTTAGAGGTATCAAGTTTTAGACTAGAACTACAATGAATTAAAACTTGTGTGGACCCCATTCCCACTCAAACCATCCCTTACTCAATATTGATAGAAGAGTCTTGTAACACAAAAACCCCTCATTCCTTTATTAAAGAACCAGCCTTAGGATTTGGGATAGTTGTAGAGGATCGAAGAGTTTTTTAAGGGTCTTTAAATTAAGAAGAAATTGACTTTATGGATTCAATAGAGGAGAATTTTTCATCATGGATTGATTCTCCTAAGTATTACTCCATTGATGAATTTTCAAAAACACCAACCATTGAACCATTAGGAGAAATCACAAACATAAAATCCATACCCATTCATGAAACTCGTCTAGAAAATTTTGTGGTTGAATCTTAAATTAAAAGAGAACCAATTGTATTGGGAAATATTGAAAATGAAATTCATTTTGATTCTAATTCCTTATCTGTGAGTGAATTTCCTATCCAACCTGAACTCAAAATCAATGTCCTTACTTCCCCACTGAGGCATCCCATCATAATTGATAACCATGACCTTTCATTAGTCATTCATTCATCTCATGAAACCCACAAAGGGGGGTTAACCTTTGAAATCTTATGAAAGACTGTAGAAGAAACTGGATCAACCATTACTAAAATTCCTTGGATTTTCACACTCCTTGTTGAACATGGGTTTTTAAATGACAAAAAATAAAAGAAAACAATTAATCTCAATCTTGTGGAAGTGGAGAAAAATGGGGTCCTAAAAATTTTTATTGTTGGAATTGGATAAGTTGGGGGGTCTAAGATAAGCTAACGACTTTCAATTAAGCGCTGCATGGGAGGCAGCCCGTGATTTTTCATGTTTCCAATAAAGTGAATCATTTTTTTATTTTTCATTTAAATAAAATTTACCATAGAAAGTTGACTTGTTCTTATTTTATGAGTAAGGATTGGTATGAAAGGGGAGCATCGTATTCATCTATGTCACGCAGTGTGATCCCTGAGTAATACCTTATCCAGAAAATATAAAGAAGAAAATGCATCATCAGTTTGATTTTTAAAATTAAAATAAAAAATAAAAAAATAGGGAAAACCATAAAAATGATGATACTTGGAATTAAATAAATCATTGTTTTGTTTGTTTTGTCTTCATTTTTCTTCTTTTTATGGTTTAGGAACTATTTTGGGTGATACATGTTGAATAAAGGAGGTTACTACATCCCCCAAGAGATAAAAGAAGTAATCTGGAGCATCATGAACTTCGACATCAAAAACCAGGTGAATTTTTTCCATGTTTATCATTTTCAATTTCCTCTTTGAACTCTTCTCTTACCCCCTTCTAAATTTTATTTTCATTAAACACTAGGGACATTGTTATTCTATGTTGGGGGGAGATGAAATAAAAAATGATTTTTTTTTCAATAAGAACATGCATGGAAAAGAAAAAATTCCATTAACCTTGAACATGATAACACACATTGCAAACTCTGAAATTGGATATCGAAAAATTTGGATGCCTTGATTCTGATTTTAATGTATGTTTAAGTTCATGAGCATAGTTTTTGGAAAGTGTGGTTGTCTAATGTGATTTTTCAAAGATTACATTTTCATCCTCTTAATAAAAATGTCACAATGCACATCTACTGGATCGTGGGTGTAAATTTGAGTTGTTGGGTCCCTTTCATTATAGTATAGGGTTCTGGGGTCACTTTTACTTTAATTTGAGTATCCAAAAAAAACAAAAAAAAATTGAAAAATCAATAATGACCACATAGATAAATGTTTTGTCCAAATGCGTGGTGTCCGACACTTGGGGATCTTGACTCCATAGTTGTCTTGCCCAGAGTTAGGCTTTATATCTCTATTGTAGAGAATGGAATTGACAATATGTGTGGTGTCCGACACTTGGGGATCGCGACTCCCTAGTTGTCTTGCCTAGAGTTAGTCATTTAATATCTATTGTGGTTAAAAAAATAAATAAAAAAATGGATACTCATCTTAAGGATTAATGTGATTCCCACCTAGCGCTTCCATATTTTCCCCTTGAACAATAAAACGGGCCTCATATCTTTTGTGACGCACAACACTTTATCATGCTTAATTTAAATTGGATGAAATGTAGCGATTAATTTGAACAAAGGAATAAGCTTCGGCTTGGGATATGCTTATGAACCTAGCCTGTTTTAAATTATTTTTATGGGTTTCATATTTCTTTTGGTATGAGGTCTTTGGGTGAGAAATGTATATTAAAATGTTTTTGGAAAATGGGTTTTGAATTTCATATTTGTAATATATTTTTTCTCAGGACTAAAAAAACTCAAGTTGGGGGTGTGATTAGTCACGTAAAATGGCTAATAATCATTGTTAATATATTTATATTCATTTTTCCAAAGTCTATAAACATTGTTTTTAGTGAATTACATAAATAGAACTTCATTTCTCATCTTTAATGCAATTCATTTTTAAAATGGAAATTTGGGCCCAATAATTCATCTATTTGTGGATTGCATTGTATTCATTTTTTGAATTTGAGATTTTGGTATAGGATTGATCACGTTGTTTGGAACATTTTATTTTTTTGGTCCGATGGATGAATCCTAAGGGAAGATGGAGATTTTTGCGCCTGAATGCAGAAATTTTCTGGAGAAAGCATAATGGGGCTAAGGCCAATTAATCAAATGTGGGTCCCAGAACCCAAACACAATGAGACTCAACTTTTTTCAGTAGAAATATAAAAATATGAGGATCATTTTATTCCTCTTTTTCCGGAGCACATTCTAAAGTTTTCATTATGATAAAGGGACCTGAAGTTGAGATTTAAATGATGGGCCCGACAGTAATACACATAAAGGTGTCCCACCATTTCGACCATAAAATCCAAACGGCTACGCCAAATGACCTGAACATTGTAAAGATGATAGAGGAAACAAGTACGAAGATATTTGTCTTCTACGGCCACTGATGATTCGTCCTCCTTAAATTCCAAATCCACACATCAAAATGGTGGACGAATCTGGATGAAATTTCCGGGTCAACTTCGAAACATCAAAATCCCTTAATTTTCTCACCCTCCATTTGACACTCTAAATTAATGGGGATGGAATTTATTGTGGTGGGGTGCCTATGAGTCTCTTAATATGACTATATAAGGAGATGGTGGTAAATGGAATTATCATCTAACATTTTACTTTTAATCAGAGTTTCTCTTTCATCAATTGTATTTTTCATTCAATTGTAATTTCCTTCTTTCAATTTGTAATCACATCGTCAAGTTTTCCCAAGTATGTTATTCTTTCATGTTTAGTATTTTAATAAAATTTATTCTTCTTCTTTACTTATTCGTTTCTTTTTCTTCACATGTTGATACCGTCGAATCAAGGTGTGAATTTATTCACACCAGAACTTGTGAATTCAATCGCACAACGGTGGAGTGTTCGTTCTTTTAATAATTTTTTTCTTCTTCAATTATGACCCCATAAATCTAAATCCTTCTTCCATTGGTAGAATAGCATCAATGGAGGACTAACCACTTAAGGGATTATCCAAGGGAGTAGAAAGCTCAGGGATTGGATGTTATTTCATGTAATTTAATTTTAAAATCATTTTGTTATTTTAAGATTTCCATTCGATGAGTTATGTTCTTCTTCATCTTTTCCAAGTTTAACGACGACACATTTTGAGTGCTTGTACGATCTATTTCCTTTGTGTTCTTAGTAATGTGATCCTCAAAGTGAATTAGTGATTTTTCTTGTAATTATATAGGGATTAAATTGGTGAATGATTTGGGAGAATTATCTTGTTGTTTGGATATGTCTTCAATTAATGACATGAAATTTTTAAGAAAAGAAATTTATCCAATACACCTCAAGAGAAACCCAAAGATCAACCCATCATCAGTAATTGTTTTGTTCACATCATTTTTCTTGTATGTTATTTAAATTATATCATTAGTTCTCCAATTAAAATCTACCTCAATGATGGCCACTTCATAGCCAATCCATCAATAAATTTGATTGTCTCAAGGTTTCTTCTTCGGTCCCTGTGGATTTGATCCCTACTTGTACATCAACGACTGCTTTTACCAGTAGGGTAGATTTGGGAACAACCATAGGATGACTGTACATGGATCCTCCATTGGTTCGGAAGCAATGACGACTGTACTTGGATCCTATGTGGGTTCGGTAACAATGGTTACTATACTTGGATCCAATGTGGCTTCGGTAGCGATGACTTATGTACATCGATCCTACGTGGGTTCGGAAGGGGAGATGATTCAGAGGCTATATCTAATCATCTCCACCCCACCTCGTGAGTAGTATACCTGTGTCAGCTGAGTCTTTACTTTCAATCATTATCATTGATGTGATTGACTTCTTTCCTGTGTGGACTGGATAGTGCATGGGCACAGAAGTTGGAGTTGAACTGAGATTGATGACTTCGGTATATGTATGGGCATATACCTATGTACAGTTGGTTGATACTTCATGTGTGTATTTTTCCTTTGTGGTTTATACTTCGTGGATTCTGGGAGTCCTTCGAGAATTTCGGGGTCCCTATTGGGTATCGTTATACTCACCCATGCATGGGCAATGCCCGTAATACGTTGTGTTGGTTGCAGAAGACGAATAGAACTGATCGTGGTTGAGGCTTGAAGAGCTAGAGAGTATCCGGAGGTGGACCACCAAGTGGGACGTACACGGAGCGGATGGACGGACCCGAGGTACTGATGAGACTATAAGTACCCACCCTTCAGGTGGGATTCCCGGAGGACGAATCAGTGGTTGCTACTTTAGTTTACAGCTGTTGTACTATCTTTCTCAGTTGTATTATACTTTCAGTTGGGTTTGTTTACTGGCCCATTTACTTTCCAGCACTTACTTTTATACTTAATTATACTTCGTGCTTACTTCACTTGCGTACTCTGTTGTGTTTGTTTACTTTTATAAAGACAATGCCTTCCCTTTTACTTGGATTTACGCCTTTAGTGCTTGTCACCATCCCCTGGCCTATGGAAGGCGGGCTTGGGGTAGTCACAACACAGGCCCTGAGGATGGGTCATGATAAATAATATCATGAGATATTATTTGGTGTTGGAGATTTTGGTGTGTGGAAAAACTTTAGTTAAGTTCTTGAATTCATTTGATGGAACTCGTGTGGGAAGAAGAGGAGAACTTCCCTCTGACGAAGAATGATGCATCTTCAACGAAGAACACCGCTTCCACGAAGAACGAGGACGCACACCGATGCTGTCTACAAAACCTCACCCCGCGAATCCATCTTCCGCGACGCCTGACGTACGACGTCTATTACTATATATGGGTTTTGTTTTGAATTTCTCCTTACCTTTTTTATAAAAGAACGACGAGTGCGGACCAACCATTATACGGTTGATCTGTGGATATCTCGTCCATACGGGTTGGATGCAGGGTCAATTTTCCCGTTTGGATTTGAGTTTGAATTCTTAAATCTTGATTGAAAACTTCTAACGCGATTGGCTCGGGCCAAAGATCAAACCCGACACTTTTTAGATTATTTTTTTGTTCGTGTATTGATGGAAGACGATTAAATTGGACCGAAATGGCATATAGAAGCCGTCGTAGTGAAGAACGAGTCCCGAGAGAGCCACAAGCGCATACGGTGGGAAAATAGGACCACCGAAGCGCGTCCGGTGGTCCGTGGAAGGTGTTACCTGCGCACCACGCCGGCAGGCCGCCTAGATCCGGTGGCGCCCCAGCGCACCGTCAGAGGAAACCTGCCGCGACGACAGTTGCTGCAGTGGTGTAATGGACCCTGCGGCCGTGCAGGATCCGGGACGCCTGGGGGGCGGCGCCATTTGGTGCCTCCGGTGTCAATTAGCAGGGAGGTCGTGCCTCCATCGCTCTGGGTAACGCTCGGCCGAGCTGCGGTGGGACGTGGGCCGGGTCGTGCTAACCGGGCCGGGCCACGCCATCCGAGTCGGACTGCGCCCATCCAGGACGGACCCGGACTCGAGTCAGGTCGACCTAGTTCGGGCCGACCCAGGGGGTGTTGGGTCAGGTCGGGCCGGGCCGAGACCCCCTATTTTCGGACCATTTTCGGTGAAACGAACATATCTCTAGCTATAGACCTCCGATCAACGCACCATTAGTTCTGTAGGATTCCTTGGATCGGGAAGGTCGTTTTTTTATTTTACACGCAAGGTTTCGGAGAAGTTTGGGTACAACCAGGTTGGTTCGAATTCAAAACCAACCGGTCCCTCGAAGCGGAAACACTTATACCCTGAGGACCGAACGTCTGATTGATGTGTTGTCGACTACGTTGGATTCCTCTTGACATGCCAGTTCTTTTGAAATACTCCACATGAGGTTTGGATGTATTTTGATATGGTCAGGTTGGTTTGCACCCAAAATCCATCCGGGCCCCTGGAACGGAAAGGCTAATAACTCACAGACCGGGTGTCAGATTGACGCGCCGTCTGTTGAGTTGAGACCTCTATGATAAGAAGATACTTTGAGATAATTCCACGTGAGATTACGTGATGCTTGGATGTATCGACCAGTAGCTCGTGGAGCGGACCCTCCTGGAGACGATCGTACGGAGTGTAGAGACTTAGTAGCCGTAGATCTGACGACTACTTGACCGATTCGACTTGGAGTGATTCGATTAGCCCAGTGGGCAGAGTGCCCGGTATTTGGCAGCAGACCCATGGTGGACAGAGCACCTGGTAATTTGCAGCACACTTGCGGTACTCAACAAGAGGAGTACCTCTATAGGCTATTAGGAGGAGCACCTGGTATTTGGCGGAAGACCCACAGCGGACGGAGTGCCCGGTATTTGGCATCAGACCAGTGGTACTCGACAGGAGGAGTGCCTCAGCAGTCTATGGTTACTGAGAAGCGCCTCAGAGTCATGACAGGATCACAATACTAATCAGAGGTGGATCTCTTCAGCAGATGTGGTTTCGATATCTTTAATGAAAATCCTGGTTTGAGTTGAGTCAATGACCTTTGTGTTTCCTCATGATTGAGATGTGTTACATGATAACATAGGTATAAGTACGGGATTATACCTAAGTAAGGGTTATCTGTTGAGATCCTTCATTGTGGTTATCCTTTTTGTTTTTCGTGAGACCTTGAGGGTCTCGGGGTCCCTATTATGTATTGTTATACTCACCCCTTCACGGGCTATTCCCGCACATCGTTGACTTTGATGCAGATGATGGACAATGATGATAGAGACCGAGTGTACGAGTACTAAACGGTACCTGGAGGTGGACCTCACGAAGAGTCAGTACCTGGAGGTGGACCTCATGAAGAGTCAGTATGTAGAGTTGGACTTCACAACGACACAATACTTGGAGGAGGTTGGTAGGTGAGAGCATTGAGGAGGCTATTTTTACCAACCATTTAGGTAGTATCCAAGATGGATAACCCAGTATCTGCTTCTATCTTCCAATTGTTTTTCTTTTCTGTTTTACATTCGTTCAGTTGTAGCTATACTTTTCAGTTTGGTTTGTATTATGGCCCATTTACTTTTCAGCACTTTCTTTTTTTAATTAGTGTATTACTTCCACTTGTACTCTGGATGGATGTGTTTATGTTTTATAAAGGCAATGCCTTCCCAGTTATCGGGATTTACACCTTTGGTGATACCTGCTAGCCCCTGGCTGTTGGAAGGCAGGCTTGGGGTAGTCACGGCACGGGTCCCGAGGACAAATCGTGAAAAATTGGTATCAAAGGATTTAGTTCTACTGCATAACTTATAACTCTGATATTTCTTTTCTTTGAAGAAATAGTGTTAAGGGTACCTAGTGTGGTTTTCAGTTCATGAAGTCTAGTGTTAGTGCGATGGCCGACGTATCCGTACACTAGGACCCTGGCTTCTGATTTCTGACTTAGTGTATGAAAACACTGATTGCGTGTGTGTCTTCAAAAGTTTTCTTTAAGTGAGCTCAACCATGTTAGCTCACCATGTATAGTATTTTGACCGTGTTGCATCTGTTCAGGTTTCCTCCATGTAGACAGTCTGTTGGAGTTCTGAGAGTGTACTCGATGACGGACCACTGAGCAATGAGACTCCGGTGCAGGGACCTCATTCTATGTTGGTACCTTTGGGTGGTGTACCAGCACCACCACCACTCATTAAGTAGTAGATACCACCATCCGTACTAGTGGACGGTGCATACTCATAGATCACGTTGGACGAGTTCCTAGAGCAGAGGCCTCCGATGTTACGAGGCGAGGAAGATTCCCAGGAAGCAGTGGACTGGATGGAGGTGATTTCTAGAGTTCTACACATACTTTAGACACTGGTAGAGCAGATGGTGATATTATCTACCAGTGTTTTCCTAGAGAGTGACCATGAGGTTGGTCCGCATAGTGATTGTACTTCAGTACCTGGACTGATGCATGAGACAATACCTTAGGGTAGTGTGCCATCAATATCACTACATGTTGGATAGTAGTTTTAACCGGTGGTACCGATAGATGACACATGTAGATTCAGTGCCTTACAAGTGTTTCAGCATCAGATACCCCTCAGGTTCTGAGGTGAGCCCGACTCACAAGATGCTAAGGACTGGCCTGAGGAGGTGGCTGAGAGTTTTCTAGAACTTATACAGCTTCGGCAAGACGACATGTTGGTAGCTGAGTAATCATCGAGGCATACCGATCATTCATGGTACTTTATGACTACGATACGATCAGTTCTCTAGGGATCAGACTTGAAAGGGAGGTGTGTTTAAGGACATCCAAGCTAGCACCTTTCCTTTATGCATTCCTACTTAAGTTAGGGTGCTAGAGAGAGCCTTTTGTTTGATAATTCTTTGGCTGAGTGGATACAACCAGTGAAGGTTAGCTGTGGGAATGAAAAAAACTAGCACTACTCTTGGAGACATGGGCGTGTATAATGTTTTAAGAAGAGGAACTGTTAAGGACAGATGAATCTGCAGGGTAGGAAATGTGGAAGTAGAGCTAGGAGAACAGCATGAGGTTTTGTACATTTCGACATGTTACAACCAGCCGCCATTGTAGTCCACACCAGGCTCCGGGAGCAGGAGAGCAGGGGAAGAGAGTAGCTGAATTTGATTAAGGAGTGTGACCCAAGGGTTCTAGGAATGATTCGAGGTATGTTCTGTGTCTACTGCTTGCTTCCGTAACAATAGAAATTGATGCGAATCATACCTTCCTTGCACGAATCTTGTCCCAGACCTAGAATTTTCGGATAAGCCATTGACTTGACCATCACATATGGAGATACATTTGAGAGGAGACTAGATAATCACGCTTACGCTGACGGTGTGATCCAACCCTTGAGGCAAGAGTTTCGGTTGGAACCTCTTGGTGGCAGCTTCGAGGCCTTACGACTTTAGTTTGGGTATGGACTTGGCAAACACAGTTCATACACAGATTGACTGTATAATGAACAAAGGTTGAGATTTACCTACAACATTGGGATGGGATTTTCCTTGGTCGGAGAAATGGAAAACCCAGGAAACATAGGATGGAATCATGCATATGTGGGTGTAGTCGATCGCTCATGAGTCAGCCAGACCTAGATTTGTGCCAAACTTCTCCAGTGTTTCTGCACCGCTTTTAGCATTGACAAAGAAGGGGAAAATCTTCATGTGTTCAGAGATATGCCAACAAAACTTTGCATGAGTTGAGGCATAGGTTGACTGGTGCACCCATCTTGAGGCTACAGGAGAAGGTGTAGATCATCCAGGAGTAGATGAAGACTGTACAGAGTAGACAGGAGTCCTATGTTGATAGGAGACGAAGACCACTGTAGTTTTAGGATGGCAACCACGTCTTCCTATGGGTATCTCCTCAACGAGGTCTACGGAATTTTTGACGATGCGGAAAGTAATCTCCAAGGTTCATCGGACCTTTCCAGGTCCTCAGTAGTGCAGGCGAGGTGGCTTACATCTTGACTCCTCCACCTCAGTTGCATCGGGTGCACGACTTCAAGCACGTATCTTAGCTGAGGAGATGCGTGCACAACCTAACCGTCATCATCGACCACAGGGAGCTAGATATCGATGACATGGCGAATTTCAAGGAGGTTCCAGTAGAGATTAAGGATTGACATATGCCGGTCCTATGAGGATGGTTGATTCCTCTTGTGTGCTTTCGCTAGCAGCACAGGAACCTTTAGGAGAGCACATAATAGCGGGAGGATCAGTTGCATTCTTGGTACATCCTTTAGTTTCCATATTTTGTGTTGTAGCTTTACGAAGACATAAAGCCCTGAAAAGGGAGTAATGTAAAGACCCGAAAATTTCAAGGAATTTTTTTCATAATTACAATGGAATTTTATGAGTCAGTGGCCTCTGATGGCACTTGATTCCGAGGCCCGGTGTGCCCGGAATCAATTTCCGATGTTCATCTCGAGTACATTCAGTAAACGAATTAGAGGGTTTTTCTTTTTTTTGAACCATTGCTCGGAATTGAAATCTAAGGGCGTTGATGAACTCGAAACACCGGTAATTTCTTAAGGTAACTTTTACTGTAGTCGCATTTGTGCGAGTGGGGGGGGGGAGAAGTTATTTATTGGGGTTTAATTAAAGAAGTAAATAAAATTGTTGTACAATTTTATTCTATATCTAAGGAGGTTAATTCCTCCCATGGGAAGTTGTTGGTGGGTCCCACACACCCCAAACTTCCAATGTGTAGATAATTTGAAGGTGGGGGCCACACGAGCCCCAACCTTCCACCTCCCCCTAAACTCTTTAACCCTCTTTAAACTCCCCCATTAAAATCCCATGTTAATGTTGACAACTCTCCCATTTATGAGACCTCTCACCTCCTCCTCTCTCCATATTAAATTCTTTCCATCATGCCCTAATTAATGAGAAGAGTCACTTCATTTAATTAATTAAGTGGTTTGATTATGAATTTTAAAATCTTTGGGATGTGAATAAAAATAATATCATGAGATATTATTTGGTGTTGGAGCTTTTGGTGTGTGGAAAAACTTTTGTGAGGTTCTTGAATTATTTTGAGAGAACTTATGTGTGAAGAAGAAGAGAACTGGCCACAGACAAAGAACGATTCCTCTTCAATGAAGAATGTCACTTCCAAGAAGATCGATGATGTACACCGACATCATCTATCAAACCTCACCCCACGACGCTGTCTTCTGTGACGCCCAATGTACGATGTCAATTACTCTGTAGGGGTTTTGTTTGGAATTTCTCCATACCTTTTTGAGGAAAGAATGACGAGCGCAGAACAAACTTTTCCCGGTTGACTTGTGGATCACTCGTACATGTGGGTTGGATGCGGGGTTATTTTTATGGTTTGGATTTGAGTTTGAATTCTTAAATCTTGATTGAAAACTTCTAACGTGGTGGGATTGGGGCGAAGAACAATCCCAACCCTCTGCAGATTGTTTGTTTGTGCACGTATTAACAGGCAGCGATTAAACAGGACCGCAACAGTGTATGGAAGCAGTAGTAGTGAAGAATGGGTCCCAGGAGAGCCGCAAGTGCAGACATCAGGAAAATAGGACCACCGGAGCGCGTCCGGTGGTCCGTGGAAGGAGATGTCAGTGCGCCACACCAGTGTAGCGGCACCGGCGATAGGAGGTAGCGGCAGGTGGCCGGCCAGCTACCTAGACGTTGCGGCACCCCAGCCCACCACTGGAAGAAACCAGTCATGGGAACAGTCACAACGGAGGTGCGACGGACCCCACAACAAAAAGTGGTCCGGGACGCCATGGGGGCGGCGCCAGCTGGCGCCGCTGGTGTCAACAGCGGGGAGGTCGCGCCTACCCCGCTCCGCGAAAGGCTCAGCCAGGCTGGCCGAGCCGCGGTCGCACCCCGCCAGGCCGGACCGCGCCCCGTCGGGCTGGTCCGCGCCGTCTGGGCCGGGCCACGCCCATCCGGACCAGACCCGGACCCGTGTTGGGTCGACCTGGTTCGGGCCAACCCAGGGGGTGTTGGGCCGGGTCAGATCGGGCCCAGACCCCCTATTTTCGAACCGTTTTCGGTTAAACGGACATATATTGAGATACGGACTTACGATCAACGGACAATTAGTTGTGTAAGATTCTATTGATCGAGGCAGTCATTTCAGTATATTACACTCAACCGGGCCCTCGGAGCTGAAACACATATAACTGGAAGACCGGACGTCCAATTGACGTGTCATCAACTACATTGGATTCCTCTTAATGAGACGGTTATTTTGGAATACTCCACTTGAGGTTTGGATGCATTTGGATGTGGTCGGGTCGGTTTATACACAAAATCAAACCGGGCCCCTAGAACGAAAAGGCTAATAACTCACAGACCGGGCATCCGATTGACGCGCCGTCTGTTTAGTTGAGACCCCTATGACGAGGCGGTCCTTTGAGATACTTCCACGTGAGATTATGTGACACATGGAAGTATCTACCAGTAGCTCTTGGAGTGGACCCTCCTGGAGAAGAGCGTACAGAGTGCGGAGACCTAGTAGCTGTAGACCTGACGACTGCTTGACCGATTCAACTTGGAGTGATTCGATTAGCCCAGTGGACGGAGCACCGGGTATTTGGTGGAAGACCCACAGATGACAGAGCGCCTAGTAGTTGGAAGAAGTCCCACAATACTCAACATGAGGAGCACCTCTGTAGGATATTATGGGGAGCGTCCGATATTCGGCAACAGACCCACAACAGACGGAGCACCCGGTATTTGGCAGCAGACCCACGGTACACGACAAGAGGAGTACCTCAGCAGTCTAAGGTTAGTGAGCAACGCCTTGGAGTCGTGACATGATCACTGTAATCGTCAGAGTAGGAGCTCTTCAGTAGCTATGGATTTGATATCTTTAGTGAAAATCCTGGTTTGAGGGGAGTCAATGTCGTTTGTGTTTCCTCATGATTGAGATGGGTTACTTGATAACTTAGGTATAAGTATCAGCTTATACCTAAGTAAGGGTTATCTATTGAGATCCTTCTTTGTGGTTATCCTTTCTGGTTTTAGTGAGACCTTTAGGGTCTTAGGGTCCCTACTAAGTATCGTTGTACTCACCCCTACACGGGTTATGCCCGCACCTCGTTGAGTTGGATGCAGATGACGGACAGTGGTGACAAAGACAGAGTTTACGAGGACTAGACGATACCCGAAGGTGGAACTCACGACGAGTCAGTACCCGGAGGTGGACCTCACGACGAGTCAGTACCCGGAGCTGGACTTCACGACGAGATGGTACTCGGAGGAGGTTGGCGGGAGAGAGCGTTGAGGAGACTATTTGTACCTACCGTTCAGGTAGGATCCGAGGTGGACGACCCATGATCTACTTCCACCTTCCAGCTATTTGTCTTTTCTGTTTTATTTTAGTTCAGTTGTAGTTTTACTTTTCATATGGGTTTGTATTCTGGCCCATTTACTTTTAGGCACTTTATTTTGTACTTAGTTTATTCATTCGCTTGTACTCTAGTTGGATGTGTTTATGTTTTATAAAGGCAATGCCTTCCCAGTTATCGGGATTTACGCATTTAGTGCTAGCCGCCAGCCCCTGGCCTATGGAAGGCGGGATTGGGGTAGTCACGAAATGGGCCCTGAGGATGGTTTGTGACATTATCATTTGGTAAAATCCAGATTAATATTATTATAATTATTAAAAATAATAGTGTTACATTTTTTCATTTCCAAGAATTTTAATAATATCTAAGTCATTTTCATGCACAAGTGTCTATTAAGTAACTCAATATAGAAATTTATTTGTTATTTATTTAATTAAAATCATCCAATAAGAGGTAGAATCAATATTTGGTCCATATCAATTATTTTAAATACATATTAACCTATTTTACCCTTTACGGAGGTAATAAATTTTACCATAGCTAATATTCATATCGACAAAAAATAAAATGCGATTATTTAAAAAATTTGAACCTCTGAGTTATAATAATATAATTAATTTTATATCATTCAAAACATAGATGTTTCAAAATTTAATTTAATATTAAACCTGAAAAAAAAATAGTTTTTCAAAATAAATTATTTTTAAATATAAACTGATTTTATACAAAATTCAAGTAAAATATCCATTTCAAAACCAATAATTGGAATATTTTAAATAATAGTTAACTAATGAAAATTTAAAAATTATCCATAATTTAATTTCTACCTTTTAAAAACATTTATTTAAAATATAATTTTCCATAAAAATCAATATTTTTCACTATTTTTTGCAAAATAAATCATTTTTTATAAAACTAACAACAAAGTAATTTTTAAAAAAATTTATATTTATAAATTAAAAAATTTTGTTAATTTTTTGGGACATATAAAAATTAATATTCACTCCTAAAAATAATGAAATCATTATTTTGATGAATTTTTTTTTTTTGAAAATATAATATCTTTACTAAAAGAATGTGTGATCATCTTCTAACCAATTAACAATACCTTCATTTTGAGTTTGATAGTTATATTTATTTAATATGTTACTTATTCTTATTAATCCATACTAATTTAATATCTATGTTATAAGGTAATTATAATATCTTAATATTCTTTCACGGTTTGGTTGGGATCACTGATGCGTGAAAAGCAAGATATAAAATTATTTAAAAAGAAACATCTCATAAAAGTATTAGGGTGTTAGATTATACCACCCTTAAAATGAATTTAACCTTATATACTTTTCACTTAAATACAAATATATGATGATACCTATACTTCATCACATCCATAATATTACACATTGCATCCTCAAATTGTTGGTTTCTCCATAAAACTTTATCCAAGAAAGTGGTCTTGCTTCATAGAACTTTATATCTATGAACCAGAATCTCTATAATTTTTTCTTCATAATAAATATCATGTATTAGTGTAATGACAATTGATTTTATTACATGTGAAGGATCAATTATGTACTTTCTCAGGATAGATATATAGAAAAAATCATGAACATGAGAGATATTTGGTAAAATCACCAATCGATAGGTTATCGTCCTTATATGAACAAGAATTTCATAGGTACTGATATACATGGTGCTTAGTTTTGCCTTATTTATTCCATGTATAAATTCATTTAATAGAATTATCACTATATTAAAATTCAATATCTTGTCGATTATTATAAGTATAATTTTCATGTCTATATTCAGTAGTTCATACATGTTGCTAAAAAAATATAACCTTCTCTACAATCCCATCAGCCTACTCATGTCTTAATAGACATATTTTTACAACTTCATTCTTGTAATTTTGAGTTTTACACTTCCATGAATAAAGTATTTCATGAGGAGGCATCTAAATTCTTGAGTGAATTCTATTTTTTCAAGAAAACTCCACTTGATGAAGGTGATCATCCCAACCGCCTTTCAAATCTGTTGGGAAAGATCTTACCATAACCTCTAGGGTTGCAAATTATTATCTCAAACATACCGTCTATATAATGATGATATGTAGTGATGAAACTCAACTTTTTATATGGTTATTTCTGAATACATTTCCAAAAAATTTAGGTGTACTCTATATTCCAAGAACAATTGGATGTGACATTCTATGAAACTTTAAAACTTCCTTAATGTATATTTTTGAAAGAGAATCCTATGTTAATATTATATAATAAAAATTATTTTTGTTGACATTAAACTGTTATCAACTATAACTCTTAATTATCTAAATGTTAATGTCAGATAATCCCTAATAACTTTAATCATATGTCCACAAAGTTTAACAGATTTCCTAGTAAAATAACATTTCCAATATATAAATAGACAAAGGGTTTATTGGAATAAATGTATCTTAAATTATAATATGTCTATATAAACACCAATCACATAAAAACTGTAATGGGTGTTTCAAATACATTGAACTTCTGATCAACCTTAATCTCATAAACCCTTTATAGTATCCATAAATCTTATGTTAATATTACCAAGAGTCATATATTCTTACAGAAGATAATTCACAAAAACATTTCCGTTAGAAGCATGGGTTCAACCTTGTACAAATAGAATATAAAATGTAATATAATTATTCAATAATTCATGTAGAGGTAGATAATTCCAATAAATTATACTAAAGGATAAAATATAGGATTTTTATAGGGATCACTAATATAAAATCAGGCTTGAAATTCCCAACTAAGAAGGAGAGGATAAGTGTACCCTAATTAACATTATTCACATTATTGATTATGACAGCTTAATCATTATTTTTTCCATTCCCTTCGATGGTTTTTATGTCTTATCATCCATAATAGTTCTTGGATTGGGTCATTGATTCACATAATTACTAGAATCAATTCATTCAAAACATTGTACAATGAGTGGTGCATATTTTTAGCTTTCTCGCTATTCAAATCATTAGAAAATTTATTCCCATCCCATCAGAAGTAATTTTCTCGTCGAAATCACCTTAAAAACCTAAGGAATTTACTTTTACCCTTAATATAAATCCCTTCTTTCTTCTTTCAACACTTTGAGAATAATGGAAATCTCATCTCTTTCTCTACCTTAGGTTTAAAGAATCCTTCGAATTATAATATTCTCTTCAAATTTAAACCTTGATATTGATACATAACTCAAATTTCCATTTCCAACTTCACATCAAATAAAAAAATCTATTCATATCTACTAATGCATATTATGTAAAACTCTATTTTTAGACTTGCTTTTGATCCACTTAAGAATCGATCAACATAGTATTCAAATTGGATGATAATACCAGAAGTGTACCATGAATGTGTTATGAAATTTTCCTGATAGTTAACAATGGACTCATTATATTATTTCTTTATCTCATGGAATTACTTATCCATTTTCAAATGATGGATATGAGGAATGTACTTATGGGAAAATAATTTTATAAACCTTTCCCATTCTATAGAGTAAATATTCTCATGTTTCCTTGTATTCTTGATAATATTAAAACATTGATCAACTTCACCTTCCAAATGATAGGAATCCAAAATTATATTCTCAAGTTATAAACATTGGATAATAGAAAACATATGTTCAGTGGTTTTGATCCATTACTCAACCACTAGGGGATTAGAGGACCCTCTTAAAAAGATGTATATTGGATCATAATGAACATAATAGAATAGTGTTCCCTAATTTTTTTTTGAATTATAGCATGACTCGTAGATTGAGAATGTTGTCTGATAACAACAACAAAAATTAATTCCTTCTATCATAATATTTTATTTCTCAGGAGGACAATCTTGGTGTTTCCTATCCCAATCATCATTGTTGTAGTTCTATTGGGTTCAATCCATTGACTAAAACTATAAATCATTGTGTGACCAAAAATAATAATTGTGGGAAAACCACCTAATTTGGGGAAATTGATTTTAAAAATTCAATCTGTGACACCTTAGGTTTAATACTAGTCTATTCATGGATCTTACCAAAACTCTGAGACTGTAACCTATACTTAGTCTTTTCTTGAGAAATCTTACTAAGGTTTTATCATCCAAGTTTCAAGAGGATGACTATGTATTTATCTGATAGAATTTACAATAGTCTATAATTTTTATACATAGATATTAGATCTTTTTAGAAGAATATTCACTACATAACATTACAAAACAATTCCAGAACCATATTGTTTTAGTGCATTTTGAAATACAGAAAAATAATCAATTGATCCATAAACACATATACATAACCTCAGGCTTATTTCGTTATTACTAGAAACCTTTTTTACATATCATACATAATACCTTTATTCATATCCTAGGGGGAATCAAATAAGAAATACGTGAGCTCAGATCCTCATTAAGGGTTATCGATGGAGATAATAATGATTTCATAAAAAATGAGAACAATGATATAAGAACATGTTCATTATATTTGGAAATAATTCCCTACATATCAAAGATCATTATGAGGAATTATGGAAAAAATATTGATAGTTAATAAGACACGAATCATAAGGAACTAAAATAACATGAACCTGGAGAAAATTAATGCATAAGACATTGAATATTTTGCACAAATATAAGCATATTGGATCATTTCCTTATAAGTAATTGTAATGTCTCACCCTGGATTCCACTTAGTGGTGCCCCAAGATAGTGGCCAGAAGACCTCCAGTGTGCCTCCCCAGATTCCAGAGGCTATCAACTAGTGGTAAGGTCCTATGGTTTGTTTTTGGGGAGACTATACCCTCATATAATAGAGTGAAAACATTATAAGACAATATATAACATATAGATGAAGCCAAAATATGAATCATAAGAACAATAAAAAATATAAATAATGATACAAAAATAACCGGATGAAGCTAAACTGAATAGATATCAATTTTAATTATGATCATGATGCTTTAAAAAATAATATTACATGAGGAATACATAATACTAGAAAATAGTACATGGTATACAAAAAAAAAGAAAAAAGAAAAATAATTTTAATATAAGTATCTCAAGTATAGGATCAGTCCTCTTCCCCCATACTCCATCCTAGTGTTATAAATCAAATATCAAAAGCTAGCTTCCTCCCTTTGTAAAAACCCATAATTGTAAAGTATAATTTTTTATGAAAGGATTCTCATGTAGGGTGTGAGAGAAAATCTCATTAGGCCACCACAAATGGTTTTCAGATCAATACATTTCGTGTAATAATGAAAAGAATAGTGCTTCGTAAATGATAAATTATGGGAAATAAATAAATAAATAAATAATTTGGTCTGGGTTCGTAAATGGATTCCCAACTAGTACCACCTTCTTCTTACTAAGCTAGAAGTCTAATCCAAGGGGAAATTATACAAGTAATAAGGTATGTAAACGTAGGGCATGATGGAATTCATAACAATTGCGGAATGACCCCAATAAGTGATTTGTCTTGGTGAATACATTACTAGAATATTAATACATCATACACATAACTAAATAAAGAAACAACACCTTTAAAACAAGCATAAAAATCCATCACATTCAATATCGAATCCTAATCCCATCTATGTTAATCCATATAGAATCACTATGTTCATTGTAGAATCCTCCAATATAACCAATACCACTGATTCTGTCTGAGGTGACATGTAATAACGTTCCTCATATAACTCAGGGTATGGTAAACTCTAATTATGTACCAAGTATCTCAGAAAGGGGACCGATTATCACCCAATTCATCTCATATCCTTCTTTCCTATGATTCTTTCCACGGATTCTCCTATAGGGAAACAATGTCACCCCTGAGTATAAGTAAATCTACTCAAAGAGCCCATCCGAGGAAAGCCACGGGTCCCTACCTTCACATCATGTAGTTCCAAATTTGGTACATCGATTCCATCCCTATCATCCTTAATTTAGAAACCATGTTCTATCCTAGCCCATTATAATGTAAGGTGTAAAATTTACAATCACATGTCATCAATTAGTATCTCAATATCAAATTCTAAACAAGATTTCTATGTTATAAATATTAAGAAGATCAACTATGGAATAAGGAATATGAAGGTAAGAACCAGACATCAAACTTAACTTGGGAACAAGGAACAAAGAACTATGAATTGTAAATAAGAATTCTGCATCATGCATTACAACTTGCATAAGGATGAAGCCACATAGAATTAAGATTGAGCTTATAGGCAAGCATAATGAAAATTTAAGGCATAAAGTATCTAACTCAAAGGGAAACTAATGGACTATAATTTATCTCAATTAAATTTATCACATTAAATCCTTCATTAAATTTTTATTACACCTAAATATGTGTTTGGCCATTTTTTGGTAAGGGAAATAGGCCATTAAGAGGGAAACACACCCATTGGATGGCTTGGTTAAAGGTGATCACCCATAGTGGTGATTCTCCACTCACTAAGGTCATACCTAACATGGTGAAACATTTTATATAAATTATTTTATGAATTTTAGGTGTATCCAAAAGGTGATATCACACGACACGATAATGCACACATTTTAAAGGAAAAAAAGCAGGAAAGACCTGGACCACCTACCTTGATTTTGTAGCACTCAAGTAATCCATTTTCATGGTTTAAAACAAGATAGAGTGGTAGAAATCGAAGAAATTAATGAATGTATTGAAAATAGGTAAAAACATGTCACACAAAAATAGAGAAATAAAGGAGGGGATAAAAGTGAAACAAAAGGTCGTGGAACACAGATATTACCTCTAGCTTTCCATTTTTTCCTAATGCAATATATTTAGATGAATAACATTGTAGTTATCTCAATCCCTATTGATAAATAAGAGAGGAACCTCATGTGGATGATACTAGAATGAAATGATAGGTAGAAAGGGTTTTAGGTGGTTTAAAGAAACATTATGGTAAAATTTAAAAAAAAACACCACATTGGAAGGGGAACATAGTTTGGCCACACAGTTGGCCAAACCCTGTGCCAAAATTTTGGGAGTCCACTATCCTAGAAGTATTCAATTCTAAATGGATATATGTTTGGGGTCTCATGGATGATGAAAAACCAAGTGTCCCCTATATCTACACTATCTCAATCCACATGGTTGGGGAAATTGGTTGGGATGGGCTGTATAGTTTTTTCTAACAATGTAACCCAATATTCTGTTTTAATGTTTGGGGCTCTGGGATCTAAATAAGCTCCAAAAACCCATACATGACTCTGAAAGGAATCATTTTTAGGGTAAAACCATATAATTAAAACTGAAAAATAATTTTACATAAATTTAAGAAAATATAGGTTGTTAAATCTTATCCTTTTTTAAGACAAATCATCACCAAGTTTCTCCTATGAGTGTGGTAAAATGTATTCTAAGAAGAGTTTCATCCACTGGTAGGTAAATCACCCTCCCACTCGTAAGCCTTTTACTAATTGAGTCTATAATAACATAGATTCTAGACTATAGGGAGTGAACTACCTCAGATAGACTTTATGCTCTGATCAATGATACATATCACATTATCCTAGAATGATGCATCCACCTACAACTCTATATCCTATGGGTCAAACGAATGATATGAGTCATTCGGATACCATAAAATATGTGAAACATGGAAGACATCATTCGTGGAACTATACTT
This sequence comes from Viscum album, assembly GCA_963277665.1. Lineage (NCBI taxonomy): Eukaryota > Viridiplantae > Streptophyta > Magnoliopsida > Santalales > Viscaceae > Viscum > Viscum album. Next base: position 1,907,881,189 of record OY728137.1, read on the forward strand.
ATGAGGTAACTACATATGAATAGAAATTGTCTTTACACTCTGGTATCTCAAAAGACCCCCCATATCGAGGTAATGACTTGCCTAATCATTGAATTCATATTTGAAAAAATATACGAGATACACATTGAAAGACTTAGTGTCCCACATCGAACTATAGATATCTATAATGATGATTGTTTTAAGATTTTTTCCTAGAATAATCTATAACCATATGCTTATGAATTATTTGAAATTTTGTTGATGTCTCCTCCATGAGATGAGAACCCATTAGAGCTTCCTCACCTATCTCTATCTAGAGCAGAGGTCAAGGATATGACCTATTGAAAAATGCCTCATACAAAGCCATCTAAATCATTTCATGAATGCTTTTATTTTAGGAAAAGACAACTATAGGGATATTATTTCCCCCACAAGCTCCAAAATCAATGATACGTACCCTATGTATATCATCCTACACTTGTATCATCTTCTCAGTATACCTATTGTTCTTAGGGTGATATTTTGTAGTCAATAGGACCTTTGAACCTAGTTCCTTCTACAAACCGTTCTAGAATCATGATGTGAAATGGAAATATCCATCTGAAATAATAGAATAGGGAATACAATGATGTCACACTATTTCTATGATTTAATTCCGTCCTTACTCATCAATAAATATTGTTTCCTTGATCTTTAAGATGTTTGAATCCTTGTTCAACCTGTCAATGATCACCTATTTTTTCATCACTACCTTGAGGGGATATCATAAATCCCATCACAAAATACATAGTGAAATTTTCCACTTCCATTAAATAATGTCACTGTAAGATCTATTAATACCGGTTTCCCATTATATTTCTAAACCTCCAGGTGCATATTAGAAAATAAAGAGATCAAATGACACTCATTATGGACCTCTTTGATGGCTTCTGTCTAGGTATTCTAGATCAAAGAATCATATACAGCATTTCTCTTTTTGGGTGTGTAAGAAAGATCAATGTCAAAAAAATTCAGGAAATCCACCAACTAATGGTAACACCCAAACCCTAAAAGACCGAAGATGGTTCATTAATTTAATAAATTGGCATGATTATAAGGAATCAAATATTTAAGGACCGATCCGTTTATAATTCTTGGAAAATATATTACACATATGAGCCATTCATTTCAATTCAAAACATAATATTAAACATAGTAAATTCTTTGATAATTCTATTATTCTCTTATCTTAACCATGAATATCAATCTTAAAACACTTCTTGGGATCCTGGGAAAATATAACATAATAAATGGGTGATATAAGATTCTCAATAAGATTCAATAATATAACAGAAGCTTTCCTAAAAAATAATAAAATTTTAAGGTAATATACAAAACTGAAACCCAGGAATTTTAAACAAATATTGTGCATAATAAGGAAATAATAAATCAAATAATTAAATATAAACATTAATATGGATATTCTACTAGTCAAATAATCTCATGAAATATCAACAAATAATCTCATAACTAGGGAATCCAAAATGTAGGACATCATAACCAAGCCATCAAGGCATCGTTCCAAGACCATGCATACATATAAGATGTTAGTCAAAACACAAACTAATTTTTCAAATGAGAACTACCGATGCATTGTGGGGAATTCATTTACTAGTCCCCAAACCATAAAGATTTTATTAATCATTCCCTAAACCATCATTTACTATGTCCAACAAATTCCACAAACGAAAGGGGTCAAACATAACAAACATTAACATTCATATTAGAACTGGAATACAAAATCTAAATACATAAACCATAAACCATGAATGGTGTCAAAATAGCACATCCATAGTAAAAAAATGTAATAAAACATTCAATATAATATGGAATATTGTATCATAATAAATCAAGTTCAATTAATCATAAAATTCAAAAAAGGAAGTTTACATAGATGAAAATAATCTAATAAAATCTTTATAACTATTTGAGGGAAATATACCTTTTTAATTTCAAATCATTTAATGGTCATGAAATTATAAAATAAAAAATTTATTTTATAAAAAACTTGTAATATTGTATGTGATGTTTCAAAATATTAATGGTTCATAACCACAGAAAATATCCACATGTGCCATAAAAGTTAAAAACACATTCTTTCCTTAATTTGTTGATATTGTTATAAAGTACCTCATTTGGAAAATGATGGAAAGATTAAATTCGAAACAATTTATAAAAAAATTAGACATGGTTAAAAATATCTTTAAACAGTTTTCAATATTATTTTGAAATAAATTTTTTAATAAATAGACATGGATGATAATGATGTCCTAGTAGACTCTTACATATAAATAGAATCAGATAATAATGAGATTGTGAAATTGAATCTTACTAAAAACCTTAAAATATTGCAATTTGAAATTTTTTAATGAACATAATAATAGATATAAAATTTCATTTATAATCCTTATATATCCATATAATTAGTTATGTAATATTTGATAAAGAATATTGAAATAGAGAAAGGATTAATTCTTTTAACATTCAAAGGGTCCCATACAACTTTGAATAATTAAATAATAATCGAAATACCTTAAAATGAATAATTAAATTCCATCATGATAAATTTATTCATGATATAAAATATAATAGGGGTAGTACATACACCACAAATAAGAAATAGTTGGTCAACGTGACTTATATCTCATTAAAATTAAATGTGAGACAAAATTACCTTAAAAAGAACATATCATTAGAGTGACGATAAGTCAATCAAATAATTATTTTTCCCAAATATAAATACACCCAATATAATTGTATAGTTATTATAAAATAATCATGGGTAACTAACACATATTCATGGAAGAACATAACCAATGACATAGATGTTTAACTCAATGAATGGAAATTGAGTTTAGATTTCACTTTCCTTAAGCCTGATACTCTTCATTTGTGTCTGAAACCCATGTATAATGATTAAAAAAATTATTAACTTCTAAAATATTCATTATAATATTTATGATATCACACATTATTCATTTATGATATTATATTACATACTTATTAATAACTTTGAAGTTAAAGTAATATTTCATGTAATAATTACTTTGAATATCATATGTGTTTTGACTTGTTATTCGTGATCTTATTACAATGATCATGATTTAATAACTTTCATAATGTAAAAATGATTCAAATATAATATATATTTAGTATATAAAAATATATATATAATAGATAGATAAATTAAATAGAACACGCCATTCATAGAGATGGTATGGTGTACGTATGTGTGAACACTATTTCTGTTTTCTTAACTTATGGAATGGAAGAAAGTTATAGAAACACAAACACAAAAACATATATATATTAAAAAAGTATAATTATTATGTAATATAATATCTATTTATTCATTATATACATTTTTATATTGATTTTGACATGGTTATATTGGAGGGTGAATCTTATCGCATCGTAGAGATGGTAAGTCGTACGTACGTATGAGCGACAATATCATTCTTTTCTTTGTCAAATGGTATAGAATTTTATAGTATATTAATTATAAATAATTATTTTAATGTCATATTTATTATTTATACCCATTATATACATCATTATATTCATTTAAATAATGTATAGATGAAAAATAGTTTACACCACGGTGTAGAGATGGTAAGCCGTACATACGCAAACATGGTGAATTTTTCTTCATATGATGGGTAAAATAAGTAATATTTTTGTCGCATAATAATAAAAACATATCATAATATCATATATATTGGTGTTATTACTTTATTATTAAAACAACTTAGGAAAAGGAAGTAAAAGAAGAAAATAACATTGAAAGTGTTGGCAAAACAATTACCTCTTGTTCGAGTGTCTCCATTTAATTTGTAGTAAAGGACTTCTTGGGTTGCCTTTATGCCCAATGTACAGCCTCTAGGATTAATTTATGGAATTTTTTTAGGAGAAATTGATAGGGTCTTTAAGAAATAAATGGCATTTTATATGTGAATAAAAGAGAAGGACATGTTCCCTTTTATAAGATAGGGGAGGGGCACTTCTAGAAATTCCAAATATATTAATTTATCATAAATTGATTTTTAATTAAAAATAGTAACAAAGTGATTTATTTATAGTATAAGGAGAGGGTTTGTAGAAACCATCACAATCGATGAATTTTTTACATGTTTAGGTAATATAATTAACCATATATTTTGGCTTAAACCCTTAGTTAAATAATTTAACTTTTACAGTGGTAACTAATATTTTTTACACTATAGGTTCAATATAGTTAGTATAAAATGCCAAAAACCCCCAATTTCATCATTTATGAAATATTTAACACTTTAAAATTCATATTTTATTACATTAGTTTTTTATGATTTTATATCATTTAATAAAATATTATTTAATTAAAAGTATCATTTATGTCAATTTTGATACTATACAATATTTTAATTTTTAATAATATCAAACCAACATGATAACTTGTACGAAATACTTCCAATATGTCACTAAAATTTCTATATTATCTATAAAATTATTTAATGTCATTAATTAAGTAAAATTTTATTTATTTTAATAAATTTAATATCATTTATTTGATATCTCCTTTAATTAAATAATTATTGTGTCATTATAATACAATTCATTAATTAAGTTATTTATCCTCTAAAAAATAAAAAAAAAAATTAATTAATATAAATTTATTATCATTCAAATGAATAATTATTTATGAATTTATCTTATGTATAACAACATATTATAAATAATTTAGTTATTAAAATTTGAATATGATATTTTTAACTCCACTTTAAAAAAAATATAATAAATTTACTAATCTAAAAAAAGTTTCCCAAAAGGATAATATCATAAAACCATGTTTTATTTTAGTTGAAAACACTTATCCAAATAAATTAAGAGAAGTGTTACGGTAATTTTAAATCAATAAAATATTATTTTTTTCATTTAATTCCCATATTTACCTTTAACTATGGGAAATAAAAGCCAAAATTTACTATTAATGAAAATTTAAGTTGATCTTATTAGACCATAATTTTCGTAATGATTACAACCATGTATATCCATTTTTTCAAAATTAAATTCACATAAATGGTAATATCACGTCTAGAAAGTGGGAAAAAGAGATGTTCAAAAGGTCAATAAATTTTTATATCTAATTTTATTATAAAAATTATTTGAATGACCTACATTGGGTTAGTATATATTTTTTTATCTATTGTGACTTTAAAATTAAATTAAATTAAAACAAGTATTTAAATGGAAAAGTCAGTTTTTAATAAAAATGTTATATTCTTTACTACTCATCAATATTTAGAACTTTTCAAAAAATTACAAAAATATTAGCCTAAGATAATGTTGATAATTCTAATTCTCAAATGAAGTCTATTTTGAAAAATAAAATTTATAAAATTCAAAATGTTGTTACTACTATTCATAATCCCTTTTCAAACAGCTATTTTTGTATATCATGATATGATCAAACTTGATGTTGTGTACAACACAAGCTATTAAAGAAACTAAATTTATTTACGAAGAGACATACTATAAAATATTGGGGTGTTACATTCTCCCCTCCATCAATACATTGTTCCCTATAATTTTGAACTCTGGATCAAAAACTATGGGTTGGAATTATCAAAAGATATTTATTTAAATACCAGATTAAAAAAATGGATTAATGAGACATCCATTTTAAAATAAAGAAAGGGAAGTAAGAATGTCACTAGAGATAACAAATACTAGGGTTATATGTAGGAAAACATGGAAATAAAAAAAAATTAACCATCATGTTCTGATGGAAAATGATAGAGAACATGATTAAAAGAAAGTTACCAATCAAAAAGCTATAAATATATGAATATCCACGGGACCATTTGATTCAACGAAAAAGATAGTACTAGGAAAACATTTTTGGTTTTATGATATTTACACTAGAGTTAAATAATTTTATTTAATTCGTAGACTAATAACATAATGAAAAATACATATTTAATTAATGAGTAGAGTTTCCCCCTTTAATATATCTCCACCTAAATCACATCTTTTTCTCTTAATGATGATTTATTAGGATGAATTTTTCATTATTGAAGAACTAGATTCAATTTTTAGATCTTAATACAAAAAAGATTAAATATATATTTATCATATTGTGAACGAGTATCCTAAATGGACTCATGGCATTTTTTTATAACCCCTCTCTCAAGGTTGCGGGGGAAGTCCTATATGAATTGTAGGCTTAGATATTAAATGACCCCAACGTCTTGGACATTACATGACCCATAGGTCTTAGAGGAATTATCTAGACTAGATTCTCCTCCCCAGCTTCTACATTATGATTTCATCTCTCAACCCTCACATGTATTTTGGGATAGGCTTCCAGTTCAGGCATAGGCTGGACTTTTTGGAAATGTCATACCCTCTCTTTATTACAATTCCATTAGCTTCTGATCAGGTGAATGTTCCTGCTCTGAATCATCATCTGGAGTCTGCTCCTTGTAGAGTCTACCTAGTCTATTAAGAACAAATTCATTTTTCCCACAATACATGATGTGGCCCAAAGGACTTGAGGTGGCCCGAAGACCTTGAGGTGGTCTGAAATCCTTACTATCTTGAAGGCCATGAATGACCCCAGGACCAAACCAGTGGTTTGAAAGCCCAAATGGATGAATAAATTCAGCCCATACAGTACCACCTATAGTACTTCAACAATAATTCTATGGTAACCCAGGAATATTTTCTCTACCCATATTTGAACTTGGGCCTCTTCAATTCACTTATCATGTCCTCACTAACTGGGCTGAGGCTCTTGTACATGTGAAATAGGAAACAAAATAAAAATGGTTAGGATAAAACAAAAAGAAAAATTATTAGTAAAAATAGTTGTAAAATCATTTAATGAATACCATAAAATACTATTTTTAATCTAAAACACCTTAGGTTTATCCATGGTTATTCATCCTCATCTTATATTAAAATAATTCATATAAATCTTAATGAAAATGTAAATTATCCTAAGAATATCCCTCTGGAGTGTCAAACCTGGTGCATAGTAAGGCCTATTGTTATATTCTAGGATACCCCAAGTTAATATAGGGACACATTTTTTGATTTTTTACCCCTAGGTACATTTGTGGTAGAACTACGTCCACTTATAGTATCCTAATAGTGATGTATTTTCTAGGAATACCAGAATAATCTCTACATTACCAAAATAATAATATTTTCTTCTATACTTATCGTAAAATTATATATTATTGTTATCCTCCCTAATCTACATATTTTAATATAGTTTCCATGGTCTCTACAAAATTTCCCCTAACACCAACAATAACGTCCTGACCCAAGATGCCTAAAACCAGTGCATTATTTTAATACATTGGAATGATTATAATGAATCAAATCATAAAGGACATATCAATTTATAAATCTTTGAAAATATATTACCTAAATAAACAATTCATTAAAATTCAAAACATAATATGCAACATTATTAATTCATTTAGAACTAAATTATTTCCCTATATTAATCTTTTATATCAATCATAAAACAATTCTTCGCATCATTAGAAATGAAACATAAGAAAGGGGTGATCTAAGATTCTTATTAATTATAAACAATACAGTAGATGATTTCATAAATAAACATAATCCTTTAAGGAATGGTTTAAAATTGAATCATTGGCCTTTAAAAAAATATTGAGAATAATATGAAAAGAACAAATCAAATAAATCCATATAAACATTCACAAGGATATTCTACTAGTTAAATAATATCATCTAATATGAAAAAATAATCTCTTTGGCAGGGAATTCTTAATTACGGAGACCATAACAACAGATGGCTCAGTTCTCACCCGGTTTGCTTCCCTGAGAAGTTTCATCCTACACTAGGGTTTCTTCCTCTCACGATGGAGTTCCGCCTATCAGCCCATACTTCTTTCTCCTTCCATTCCCTTTCTTATACATCTTTTCTGTCATCGGTTTCTCCTCAGACTCATTCTCTCGGGTGGATATATCTCTTTCGGTGTTCGTGGCTTCAGGTGTGCTTCTTCGATGGTGAGTGGTAGATGGAACATTGGATCTTTCTCGGGTACCTCTTCTGTGCTCTGAACTTGCGGTCAGCTACTCCCTTCCAAGTCAGACTTAGAGTGTCTGATTCAAGGAGTTTTTGGGCTTCGTATTCTGGCAGTTGTTGATCTCTAAGCGTTTTCTTCTTCTATTAGGGTTGTGATCCCATTTCCTCTACAGTCTCTATTTTCCCCATTTTCCTAGGGTTTAATCCGCAGTTTTGTTCCATATTTGGTTCAATTCTTTGACGCGTCTTGTAGTGTTTTTGGATGGTCTTGTGTTTTTTTGATTAGTTTGGTCTGATTTGCTAGTGGTTGTTGGCTGTGGGTGTGGGTTGTCGGCGTGAATGATTCGGTGGGGTGGGTTCTGGTGGTGTCTCAGACGGCACCAGCGTAATATGGTTTGCGCTGGTTTGAATGGAAAATCAGGGCGTGCTACTCGTGTGGATCCTATATGAAGTCTAACGGTCATCCACAATGGTGGTGCGACATATCCTTCAGCATAATTTTTGTTTTGGGTTTTTCTGTGATGGGGAAACAATGTTGGATTTCTTCTACGTTGTTGGTTCCAGGGTTTCTTGATATTGTTTCGTCCTGAAATCAACTTTTTCTTTCACTGCTCTAGATCCAGAATTCCCTTGATCTCTCTAAGGTGGAGCTGCATAGAGGAGTTCAAGTCTCTTTGGGATGTGTGTTTTAGCAGGCAGTTTCGAGACGAAGATGGTGACAACAGCTTGTTTCTCGACGGCGTGGATATGTTCAGCTCCGGTGTTGATGATGGTGGTAGTTGGCAGTGTGTGACCGAGGGTAATGTGTGACACTAGATGGCTCATGGTCCGAGTATGGTGGTGTTTTATCGGTTTAATTTTTCAAATATGAAAATTTTCAGGTAGTATTTTGAAATTTGAATTTGGAGTGGGTGCTCTTTGCAGTGGTTGAATTTGAAACATTTGGGGTTGTTTTAGATCACAAATACCCTTTAAAAGTGTCACTTGAAAAATAAAAATATGGATTTTGGAGACCATAATAACAATATCAATGCCTCGTTTCAGAACCATACAAAGGGGTAATACATTCGTCAAAACCCCAACTCATTTTTCTCGTGATAACTGCTGATGTATCATGGGGCTTTCATTAACTGGTCCCAACCCATATGACGTTCATTTAGATATCCCCAACCCATCACATAATAAATCAAATTCATTCGTCATATGAAAATGTTTAAACATAACCAACACAAACATTCATATTAAAACTAACATACGAAATTTTTATACTTTAACCATAAACCATGAATGGTATCAAAGTAGAGAATCCATAGTCCAACATATCATAGAACCTTCAATAAAATATGGAATATTGTATCATAATAAATAAACATCAACTAAGAATAAAATCCAAAAAAAGATGTTGATATACATAAAAATAATCTAATAAAATCATTAAAACTCATTGATATAAAGGTAACTTTTTTTACATTGAAATAAATTAAAAGTCATACAATTATAAAATAAAACATTTCTTTGGAAAATAAACTTGAAATATTATAAGGGATGTTTCAAAATGTTATGGAATCATGATGACATAAAATATCTTCTCATTCCATGTAAGTTAAAATACATTATTTCCATAATTTCTCCAAAATGTCACAAAGTACGTCATTTGGGAAATTATGGAAATATTTCATTAAGAACATTTTATATAAAATTAAAACATGGGTAAAAATGGATTTAATCAATTTTCAAAATTATTCGGATATAGATTTTAAGAAATATGGACATGTGTGATAAAGATGTCCTAGTAGGTAGTTGCGTATAAATAAAATCAGATAATAACGAGGTTGTGATATTAACCCTTACATAAAAACATAAAATATTCCCTTTTGAAACCATTTTAATTAACTTAAAAATAGAAATAAAATGTCTTTTATAATCCTTTTATATCCATATAAATATTTATGTAAAATAATATCAAGAATATTAAAATGGAAAAGGGATTAATTATTTAAACATTCATAGTGTACCATACCACTTTGAATATTTATATAATAATCCCAATATCTTCAAATGAATCTTCAAATACCATGAAGATAAATTTATTCATAGTATCAAATATAATAGGGGCATTAAATTCACAAAACATGAGTAATAGGTGTTGAATGTGACTTATATCTCATTAAAATTAAAAGTGAGACATAATTCCCTTAAAAAGATCATATCAATAGAGAGAGGATAAATCAATGAAAAAAGTATGTGTTAAAAATATAAATCCAACAAATATAATGGGATAATAAGTATAAATAGTCAATTTCCATTCACAAATATTCGTGTCAGAACATAACCAATGACGCAGATGTTTAACTCAATGAATGGAAATTGAGTTAATATTTCCCTTACCTTTGGTTTGATACTCTCTGTACGTGTTAAAAAATACTTTATAATTGTTTTAGACATATTATTAACTTCTAATATAATAATAATTATAGTTATTTTATCATATATGACTAATTTATGATCTTATATTACCCGTTTATTAATAACTCCAATGTTAACGCAATATTTTGGTTACTAAATGCTTTGTTTATTATATGTGTTTTGACTTGTTATTCATGATATTATTACATAGGACATGATTTATTTACTTATATAATGTAAAAAATGATTTATATATCATATATATTTAGAATGTAAATATATATAATGTGTAGATAAATTGAATGGAACACACCGTTCCTGGGGATGGTATATTGTACGTATAGATGAATGTTGTTTCTGTTTTCTTATCGTATTGAATGGAGAAAAAGTAATGACACACAGACACACATATATATATATATATATACATATATGTAATTACTGTAGCATTATTATGTCATATATATTATATTTATTCATTATATACATTTTTATAGTCATTCTGAAATGGTTGTATTGAAGGGTGAATCTTATCGCGTCATGGAGACAGTAATTCATACTTACGCACGAGCGAAGATATCATTCTGTTAATGGTAAAATGTTATGTAATTGGTGGTATATTAATTATATATAATAATTACCATTTAATATTATTTATTTATTCCCATTACATACATCTTTATACCCTTTTAAATAAAGTATAGATGAAAAATAGTTTACACCACGGGGTGGAGATGGTAAGTTCTACGTACGCATGCATGGTGATATTGTCTTTCATAGGATGTGTAAATGGAGGAATATGGTGGAAACATAATCATAAAAATAGTTATGTATATAATAATTTTTTCATTTAAAACTTAATTATGGAAATTACTTAGGGAAATTAAGTTGAAGATGAAAAAAACTTTGAAATAGTTGGTAAAACAATTACATCTTCTTCGAGTGTCTCATTTTGATTTGTAGAAAAGGACTCCTCAGGATGGATTTATAACGAACGTAAGGAATATAGGATGATGTTGTAAATTTTTGGAGCATAAATAGGTATGTTTTTTCTGAACTAAAGGTATTTAGGTGTGTGAATAAAAGATACAGGGAGGTTCCCTTTTAAAAGATAGGGGAGGGTCACTTTATGAATCTCCAAAACTATTAATTTATTATAAATTGATTTTTGATTTGAAATAATTAAAAAGTGAGTTATTTAGAGGATAAATAGATTATGGTTATAAATCCTCTCTACTAATGAATTTAATACATGTTTAGGTATTAAAATTAACCATATCGTTTGGTAACAATCGTTAGTTAAACAATTTAATTTTTACCGTGAAAACGTGTGTTTTTCCACTATAGGCATAATATTGTTACAATGAAATGAAAAAACGAACTAAAATTGGATCATTTATGACATATTTATCACTATAAAATTAATTTGTCCGAACCTTATGTTTTTATAACTTTTATATCATTTAGTAAAATATTATATATTTTAATGTCACATTTATGTCAATTTTGATACTATCCAATATTTGAGTTTTTGAAGATATCAATACAGCATGATAACATCAAAAACATACTTCCAATATAACACTAACATAATTAAGTTATCTATAAAATTAGTGTATGTCATTAATTAATTAAATTATATTTATTTCAATATTTTTAATATCATTTATCCAGAATCTCAATTAATTAAACAATTACTGCATCATTATAAAAAATCATGTAATTAAAATATTTATTCTATAAAAATTAAGAATAAATTATTAAGATGAATATAAATTTCATATATTTCAAATTAATAATCATAGTCGAATTTAACTTATTTATAACAACATATTAAAAATTATTCAGTTCTTAATATTTGAAAATGACATTTTTAACTATTCTTTAAATAAAATATAATAAATGTACTAATCTAACGCAATTTCCTTGAAAATAATCATATTTCAGACCTACGGTTGATTTTGGATAAACAAACTTATCCAATGAAATTATAAAGAGTTGTTAGGGTAATTTTATATTATTATAATATAAATTTTTAACATTAATTGCCCTATTTACCACTAACTGGCGTAAATAAGATCCAAAATATTACTATTCACACAAATTATTTTGATCATATTAGACCCTATTTTTTAAACTAATTACAAATAGTTATGTGTTTTTTTAATTCAATTCTTAGAAGTGGTAAAATTACATTTTATGCTTATCTCATAGATGTTGATTGAAGGCGGGTAAAAGAGACGTTCAAAAGATCAATAAAATTTTATGTCTAATTTTTTTAAAAAAATTATTAAAATGACTTAAATTAGGTTAGTATATGTATTATTTATCTACTATGATTTTAAAATATATTTAAAATAAAATAATTATTTTAATGGTAAATTCGGTATTTAACAAAATTGCAGTATTTTTCGCTATTTATCAAAATTTGGGACTTTTCAGAAAATCACTGAAATTTCACCATAAAATAATTTTCATATTTCTAGTTCAAAAATTATGTTTATTTTGAAAAATAAAATTTATAAATTTCATATTTCGGTTATTAATATTCATAACCGCTTTTAAAATGGCTAGTTTTGTATATCGTGGTATGCTCGAACTCGATGTTGTGTAAAACGCAAGCTAACAAAGAAACATAATTTGTTTAAGAGACATACTGTAATATCTGGATTTGTTACACCAATGATTCCCCAAATCCATGTCTCACTATGTGGATATATATCTGAGACTTTTTTGTCCATGTAAATGAATAATGACTCCCCTAATTTCAAATGCCTCCAAAAACACAAAGCATGGACCAAGATAGCTAGTCAAGGTCAAGCGTTGGGTAAATGTTATCATGAGGAATCCACTGGATAGACCCATAAACTACAAAATGTTCACCCTACATCAGAACTACTCCAATCCTAATACCTAAAGTGTCACCTAATCTCTATATCCTCTTCCTATCTCTTTTATAATCAAGATCATCGTTGTTGTTAGCCTTATATTTAACTCCTGAAAACATTCCCAAAAATATTCATCCCAAATGAATATCATACCATTCATGTTCAATAATATAAGTGAAATTTCCAGGCATGAGAAATTCGAGATGAATCTTCTATAACTTCCAGATAGCTCCAAATGCTACGAATACCAAAAACATATTTGGGATGATCCTAGGAAACCATAGTGCTCATCTTCTCTAGGTCAAATGATTCACCTTACTCTGAAATGATGTGACTCCAAAAGTGAACATTATAAGTAAAAAAGTGGCATTTTCTAATCCTCACATATAGTTGGTTGTGTCTCAGTGTACTCAACATGGCCTCAATATGGGTTGCATGGTCATGTCAGGTGCACGAATACAGTAATATGTCTTCAATATATACCATCAAAAAAATAATGATATGGGTGAAAAACAAAATTCAGCAGATTCACTATTTTGTCAGAATTTTTTTCAGACCGAACGGTGGATCCATGTACTCATATAAGACAAACATACTTTAGAATGTGGTATGTGGTACACCAGATGGTCCCACATGCACTTGATGATAGCCCAAACTAAAATTTTTCCTGGAGAAAATGGTCACTCCTCAAAGCTGGTAGAAGATGTTGTCTTTATACGGCAGTTGGTACAGATTTTTCACTAAAATCTAGTCCAGACTGTGGTAATCCACACACAATATAAGGGTACCGTCTTATTTCATAGAGATCAAAACTTGAAAACCCCAAGGTGACGTGATGGGTTGAATAAAACACTTCAAAAATATATCTTCAATCTGCTTCTTGAGTTTCTATATATTTTTTGGTTCCATCCTATAAGGGGGGATAAACATTGGTTCTGCACCTAGAACTAACTCGATAGAAAGGTCAACCTCTATCTCAAAAGAAAACATAGAGAAATCGTCAAGGAAGACCTCATGAAGATGATCCACAATAGTAAGGGATTACAGACACTAAATCCACTAATCTCTCGTAAGGATACTCACTGTATGGAATGTTATTACACCTAGATGAATGCATTTGAGACTACCTCAATTTTCATGGATATCTCATTCACCCTTGTGAATATACATTCTTCCCCTAGGTGATGTAAAGGACACCCTCTGGTGATAAAAATCTACTTGGTCATGATAATGTTCAAGACAGTCCATACTAAGAATGACATCTAAGCCCTTCATCTCATGGATGAAGAACCTCTAGATAAAATATATCAAACTATCTCCAGGGGGAACTCCTTGAACAAGTGAATTTCCTATAATATAACCCCTAGCAGTGTGTTGATAGAAATGAAAACATAGAAGTACTTAATCTCAAGTCCTAGAATTTCAAAAACTATAGTATATATAAAAGAGTGCAATGAACCTATATTGAAAAGGAGTGATACTAAATTAGTTTCTACAAAAATAATTCCTCTAATCGTCGATGGCCCCAGAATCTACTACATTGGAATAAGGTTCACTACTTATATATGGCCTAAACTGCAGCCCTGAGATACTGCCTAACTAGCATGGGCAGGTCCACTCTGCTAACATTGATGCAATAATTTCTGACTACCTCATCCATGGCCACAACCACATCTGCCTAATATACTAATAGAAGACTAACTCCTATCATGACGTGGTGTTGTTGATCATTTACCAAAAGGAGATATTGGTACAGATTCATCTTCACTAGAGGATAGAGGAAATGATTGGCAGAAGAATAGATGGTTTCCCATCCTGCCACAATATCAAAATTTAATAAGGTTCCTCATGCACTGAGGCTTCTTATGTTATGGGATTCCATACTGGTGACACACCACATGACTATTGGTTCATGTCACTTGGCTGGTATTTCCCTCACATGCACCCTCAAAATGACACTTCCTTCTTCTAGTTAAACTGTAACCTACCTCAAAATTGAACATCCAGAAATCATATTGCAAGATTATCTCATATTTTTATTTTTAATAATATCATGACTTAATATCTCTATAACATCATTCAACTAGAATATTTCTTACTTACGATATGATAGTGTATAAAATCCCATCATCGAATCACCTAACATTTGACAACTCATCATCGATCAAATATGGAGAAAAACATTGGATATCGATGATATGAGAAGAATTCCCAAGAACCATCATAGTGCTCTACTGAAGATGTATAAACTCATTGGAACTGCCTTCTCATAGGGTCTCTAGGAAGAAGTGATCATTGAAGGATATTTGGAAGACTGCCAAGACCATGCCCCAAGGATGCTCAACCTGATATATGATGTCCCACATATTCTTATAGGAATCATTTAATATATAGGTTTCAAGATTAACCCTTTGATCTAGATAAATCTTAATATAGTTAATGATCTACACTAAAGCTTCTAACCATGTCTCATTGGCTTGAGGTGCACAATCCCCTGAGAAAGCGGGAAGAAGATGCAGATGGAAATCCCAAGAAAACTATTCCATAGTAGGGGAATGTTGAGGAGCACCCAGAATAGATTTTATAAACCAAATATAACTATCACAAAACTAAGAATTATCACTAAATGGAAGATCCAAAAGAGGTGCCTTAGGAGGCACTATAAGAGGTACAACTTGTGGCTTAGGGCTCACCACCTCCAGAGTGTGATCATCCCCACTCTCTCGATGTAATTTACATGGAATTAACCATTTCATATCATTACAATTTCCATGTTAAATCCTAATATAGTATTTATAACATACATTAAAAGTAGATAAGGAAAGCGATAAAGAAAGGTCAGGTACAAGGCCTCTCTAGAGAACGACACAACTATCAACCTTCTCATTGAGCCCATTCTCTGTGATGAGAAAAGGTCATAGAGGGATCACAAGACACATGACCAACTTCACACTAATATGGTTGGGTTAGGGTTATGGTCTGACATTACACATATAGGTGTTCCATTTCTTTTCAAAGGATTTATTCATTTTGTTTCATTTATTCATTTAAATCCCTTTAAATTGTTGAATTATATTGATCTATATTTCCAATTTATAAATGCCCATACACCTTATAAATTGATATATAGTGTCTAATTAATCATAACAATAACATGTTGTAGCCCATGTCACTAAGGTTTCATCGATCAATGTTCTATTACCAACTACTTAAGGTGAATTCGTTAACCTATGCAGCTAAATAAATTTATCTTAAGGTAGGAAATATAGGTTCCAGTTACGTTTTTTCTGAGTCTTGTAAGGTTCTTCAACACTATTCAATATATCTATATATATATATATATAATTAATTCACTATAAAAATAAGATGAATCAACGGCAATTCACACGGAAAGTATATATGGAATGTAATCATGTGTGGAATTTTAATTCTATGGTGCCTAATAGGATGCATGATTTAGTACACCATCATATCCTTAGTCTAATGTTAAACATCCAATATTAATAAAATCAATTCTAATAACAACACAAAATAGGTTCATCACAAAATGGTAAAATCCATGGAACTGTAATAGTGAATGAAATTACAACATATACCCAACCCATGAAATTTGGGTTCCCTCTGTTCATGGGTTAGCTACTCTAAGGCATAAGATCATTTCCAAATTTCAACAATCTTAGTCTCCTTTAGAACCCAAAAAGTAATAGAAAAAAGAAAAATGTATCGTATCATATAGCTTCCCACCCTATTTTCCACTCAACCATGCTTGAGATGGTCCCCATAAGACCTCGAGCACACCTCCTTGAATGGTAGAGGTTGTTGACTAGAAGTAAGATACGAGGTTGCGTCTGTGTGAAGACTATTACATAATATATTAGAGTTAGAATAGAAGAAACCAATAGATTATAAATAGCAGAAGCATAAATAATAAGCATATAATAATAAAAATAAATGAAGCAAGATAAATAAATAAATGTAGGAAGATGAAGTGAATAAATATCAATTACAATAATGATCATGATTATATACAAAATATTATTACAATGGTAATATGGGATACATTAATTTAATACATTCTATATAAAATTACCAAAAAGGCCATAAAATTCTATTATAATAACCTCAGTCATATGCTCAGTCCTCGACCCCTATACTCCATACTATGTTTTTAAATAATAATTTGTAATTGGTCCGGTTCTCTTTTTCCATACCTTCAATCATAAATTCTTATTGGGTACCAAAGGTCTACCAAGATGGGTGTGATATACGATCTTAGTATGCCACCACCAACTCTGTATAGATCAATCCATTTCATGGAATATTGAAATGAACATTGTGCTGAAAATGATAAAATATATGAAATAAATAATAAAAATAAACAATTCAGTCTTGGTTCAAAAAAGGACACTCAAAAGATACAACCTAATTTGTCCTAATCCAGATTTCTGAACCATGGGGATCTTGTACAAGTAATGAGGCATGTAAACATAGTACATCATGAATTACATAACAAGTGAGGAATGACACCAAGCATGTTATTTAGGCCTGTGGATGTTTCCATGGAATATCAAACCAACTTACTCATAATTAAATAAAGATGCATCACACATACAACAGACATAGAAATCCATCAAATCCAATGCAGCATATAGGGCCCATCCAGGGTGGTCCATATGGAATATTAAGGGTCACTATAGGATCGTCCAATATATTCAATACCACTGGTTCCATCTAGGGTGACCCATAATGGCATCCCTCATATCACTCATGTCATGGTGAAATCTGAGTCCATACCGGGTATCTCACCTAGGGGATTGAGTGTCAACTCATGCATGGCATATCCATCTTTACAATGAGTTATTCCATGATTTACCCCCTAGGGAACAAGTCTCACTAACAAGTATAAGTAAATACATCTAAAGAGCCCATCCAAGGAAAGACAAGTGACTGTCCTGATGCGTTAAGTAGATCCAAATTGAGCATGGTAATTCCATCAACAACATCCTTATGTTGGGACATCTGTTCTCTCTCAGTTTGTAATCATGTAAGGAAATAAATTTATAATCACATTTCATCATTAAGAATCTAAATATAACATGTTATACCAAATGGAAATGTTATACAATTCAATCAAATAAACTATGGAATAAGAAGTATGGTGATGAGAACATGACATCAAATTATAGTGAAGAACAAGGCACATGGAACCAGGAATAAGTCATAATCATTAAGAATTAAGCATTACAACTTTCATAAGGCATAAGGAACATTACATTAAGAATGAGATTAAAATAAAATGAAATTAAAATTTAATTCATAATGAAAAATAATCAAAAGGAAACTCATGTCCTATAATTTATCTCAATTTAATTCATCACATTAGACACTTAATTAAATGTGACTTATGCATAATTGGGGTTTGATCATTTATATTTAGGGAAAAATTCTATTAAGGGGGAGACACAAACATTTGGGTAGCTTAGGTCAAGATGATCACCCATAATGATGATTTTACTCTATCCAGGGTCATAGCTAACATGAAAAAACCATTGATTTAATTTATTTATCCAATTAGTGGTGCCTCTAGAAAGACCCTTCACATGGTACAACAACACAACAATTATTGACCAATGAGATGAAAGGGAAAGACCTTGACCACCTACCTTGATATAGTAGAACTCCACTCATCTGTTGTTGAGGCTTGAATTAAGATAAAACATGACAAGTTAATGAAATCAAAAAATTAGATGAAAATAGGGAAAATCAGTCATCCCTAAAAAGAGAAATAGAGGAGGGAAAAATGATAAATATAAGGGAGTGGATTGTAGATAATACCGTTAGCTTCAAGTTTAACTATGTGGAAAGAGATTTGGATAATTAATGTAGGAAATATATCAATCCCTAAGGAGGAATAAAAGGGGACACTTTGGTGACTACTGTTATAGAGAAACAAGGGGGATAATAGATTTAGGGGGTTTTAAACAGTTTAAGGGTAATATTTAAAAAACACCCACATAGGCCAGGGCACATGGTTTGTCTACACAATTGGACAAACTATTCACAGACCATGTGGAAGGCCACTATCCAAGTGATCTACAATTCTGCAAGGCCATGCACTAGGTGCTTCATGGTTGGAGACAAATCATGTGTCCCCTAATGCCCTAATATCTCAAAGCACATTGTTAAGGAAACCTTGTTGGTTGGGCCACACAGTTTCTACTAACCCTGGGGACCAGTATTCCTTTTCAATACATGAGACTTCAGGCTCCGAAAGATACCTAGACACCCTCAAAACGAAATTGACTACTATATTCTTCATGATTCAGACCACACTGAAGAATTAAACCCAAAAACTAACAGTTCATACCCTTGAGAAATGTATGTATATTATAGTCTCGGCTCACTATAATGCCCATCATAATGGAGAAATTCATTTAATAAGTTGGGTTCCACTCTGTTATATTCTAATATTATTGGACCGGGATTACATTACATTCATGATATGTATTAATAAACATGGTTCACATCTCGTTCTATCTTTTTCCTACTGAACTAATTTCACTACTCATTCAAACCATGTATATTTCATGAGATTTATATATTTAAAAAATTAATTATAGGGGGACATATTTCCCACATATTTTATAATTAAAACTATACATATGTGTTACAAATAAACACAAATCATTCCTTATATTATAACCCATTAAAATAAATCATCTTCAAAAACATTTATCATTTCATAACAGATGGAAAATTAACATAATTCATAAACATCATGTAATAATAAATATAAACCATACAAATAAAGAATAAGAATGGTACCCTTGGATCATATCCCTTGTCAATAATGAATAAAATTAAATAATGTTGTTGTAGATGGAAAATGGTTTTGAATGATCACTTGAAATAATTCATTAGTAAAATATCTTTTCCATAATCAACTTTTATTAAAAGCCATGAAATTACAATGGAAAAAATTTAGTTTGAAAATAATATTTTTAGATTCTGTAAAAAGATTATTCACATTAAATAATAATGAAATTTTGATAATCCATTCATGCCATGTATGTTAAAAAAATTTATTTTGACTTTAGTCAAATTGATATTAAAGAATAATTTTTAAAAAGAAAATACCTAAAAATAATATAAAAGTAAAAAAGTAAAAATAGATAGTATACAATTTATTAATACATAGTTAAAATTTTGAAATACATGATAAGACAATAAAAATTTCTTTCACACTTAATCTTAAAATGATATAATAAATAATGTAAAAGTTCAACTCAATGAAAAGAAATTGTGTTAAGAATTCCCTTACCCCATGTTTTCCCTTGTTTGTGCATGTTAAAAACTATTGTATAAAAAATATGGATTTACTAAAAATTTATTCCATAAATTTTATTTTATAATATTATAAATTATTTATTTATAACATCATATCACTCGTTTATTAATACTTTGTTATTAAAATCACTACTCTATGTGATAACGGATTTTTTCCAACCACGTTTCAGTTAGGATGTATTGGTCCTTATAAATTGATATTTTTCTCATCATTTAAATAATTTTAATCATTTTATAATAATTATATATAATAAATATATACATTTGTATAATCGTTTTTAGAAATTTGAAATATAAAATTCAATTACACTGTTCATGGTTATGGTAGACTATACATACTCGTGAACACTCTTTTCATTTTTAGAATAATGGAATGAAATAAAGCTAAAAAAATATTTGAATATACTAAATAATATTATATCATATATATCATAAATATTAATTAAAACCATCAAAATACTCATCTATAATTTATGGCGATGAAAAATGAATTGTAGGGTTATGTGGACGCGATAAGTCGTACGTGCATAAAAGTAAGACTTTCACTTCTTATTTAATAAAAAAGTGATGTATATTGGTGTTTTAATAATCAAAATAAGTATTAATAATATTTATGAAATATATTTTTTATTTTATGATAAACATCTTATATTTTTAAGAGTTAGGTAATTGTATAAAAAGAATGTGAACTGTTAGAGAGATTACTTTTTCTTCAAAACACCTCCTATGGATCTACTATAAAGGGAACTAGGGTATGTATTTTGAGATTATAATCACCTCCAGAACCTGTCTATGGGATTTTAAAAGAGAATGTTTTCGAATATGGTTAATATATAATGTTTAATGGGGTTTAAATAAGTGAGGTAAGAGCTTCACTATTATAATTGAGTTGAGGGGAAATTTTGGAATTTCTCTAAATATTAAATTATAATAAATTCATTTTCCATCCAAATATCACCCAATATACATGTATTATAATATAGAATAATATAAGTTTGTAATATAATAATCCAATATAATTTAGACATTTTTTGGTTTAATTTTAAACCTTATCATATTGAATAACCTTTAGTTACCCAATTTTAATTATAATTATCGTAACCACTTCTTCAATATTAAAATGTCATAAATTTTTCTTATAAGGTTACAATTGGACCGTAAATTTTAAATTAATTATAATTTATTATATAATTTATCCCCTTTTTACTTATTTAATATTTTCATGTTTTTTTAATATTTTAATAAAATATTATTTCAATAAAATATCATTATTGTTAATTATGACAATATTCATTACATTGAATTAGAAAAATAATTAAAGAAGATATATTCAATCCAAATAATTGAATACACCCTTAATTTCTCATAATAATCATGAAAATTCTTGTATCATCTAATTATAAAAATTTCATTTATTTTAATATTTTTAATATCATTAATTTTTATTATTAGTTGAATAATTACCAAATCATCATTAGGTAAGTAATTTAGGTAAATATATCATCACTAATAAATAATAATAAACTACCATGATATATATAAATATTTTATCTTTAAAAATAATATTTATTGTTTATAACAGCTTTTTTCAACCACTTATTAAAAAATTTATACTTATTAAAAATAAGATTGTAACAGATGTCACTTTTTGTGATTTTAATAACATCTAAGTCGTTTTCATGGAAAAGAGTAAATTATATAAGTCCATTTATAACCATATGTGTTAATGGTTGAGTTAAATTGATCTAATAATAAATACGAATTAAAATTATGACCTTATCACTTATTTTAATCCATATTAACTAGGTATACATTTTATCGAGGTAATAAATTTTACCATAGTTAAAATTCATATTGACTAAAAATTGAAGGTGAATAATTACCAAATTTAAACCTACTATGTATAAATGTTTAATTTATTTTATATAATTTCAATTTTATATGTTTATAGAATGTAATTAAAAATTAAACCAGTAAAACACAATAAAAACAGTTTTTCTGGAAGAATTCATTTTGTAAATATAAAAGGTTTTTATAAACATTTCAAGTATAAAATTCATTTAAAACTCATAATTTGATTATTTTAAACCACAATTAACTAATATAAATTTAAAACTATTAAAAAACATAAATTTACCTTGTAAAAACATTAAATAAAATCAAATTTCCAACAAAAAACATAATTTTTTATCATTTTTTGAAAAATAATTGTTTCTTAGAAAATTATCAACAAAATAAATTTAATTATATTAAAAAAAATTTAATTTAAAATTGAAGTTAATTTTGTTAAATTAATATTATAGAAGTTCTATAAATCAATATTCACTCATAAATTTTTTTTTTAAGAAAACACTCTTTTGAGTATTAAAAAGACTTTACTAAAAAATGTGGGATCATTTTCTAAGAACATATGAGTATATTCATATTGTGTAGGAAATTTATATTTATTTCATAAATTAATTACTCCAATTCATTCATTCCAACTTAATAGTTAGTTTATAATTGAAATATAATATTTTAATAATATTGTGGGGTTTGTTTAAACTCTTCATTGTGTGCAAGAGAATGAATAAAATTATTTAAGAAGAAAATATTTATAAAAATTTTGTTCTGATACACTAAAACTTCCCTCAATCATGATGAAGTCATTGTTTTAAATATTACTTTTTGTGTTTCATTGTTTATTTTCAAGTCAATGGATTTTCAAAATATATTTATCATTTTTAGTCACTTTCAAAACAAAAAGGTTATTTAACTCAAGAAATGTTCTAAATGATTTTAAAGCTCCATTTATATATTTAAATTTTTATTTTCAATGAATATTATTGTAACATTTTTATGATGTTTTAGTTTTCAAAAGGTTATTTTTAATGAAATGGATTTCAAACATGTTTCATGATTTCAAAACATTTTTTTCCAAATTTGAAAGGATATTCTACTCAAGATATATTCAAAGTGATATTTCAAAATAATTTTCAATATAATATTATATTTTTTGATGTTACATATTATTTACTGGGAATATGAACCAATTATACAATTCTTATTGTTCCTCTAGATGGTTTTTGGCTTATGGTGGAAATATTTTCATAATAACTATTTATCATCCATGGGTTACACTTTGATTAAATTATTATGAAACATATATGTTTTTTAATGGGTTATGATTAGCTGAAATAATGAAATAATTATGAAACTAGTTTCTTTTCAACAGTTTATGTTATGATGAAATGATTATGAAACCTAATTTATTTCATAGGTTCTGAAAATATGAATGTTTAATGAGACCATGGAACACATATGTATGATTTTTTATGTGATAGTGGTTATGTTATAACAATGTATGGTGACTATGTTATAAAAAATGATGGTGGTTACATTATAAAAAAGGTGGGTGGGATCTATATTTCCCTCTAATGCATTTGGTATTGATTAATTTTATATTATCTCAAAGGGTACACAGACGGTTATCCCAATCCTAAATAAGGGTAAATGGGTAGTTACCCCAATCCAGAAAGAGTGTACATAATAGGGTATTTGAATCCCAAAATAGGGTAAACGGTGGGTTATCCCAATCTATAAGTAGATACATGATTTTTTATTCCATGACTAACATGTTATTGGTGTCTAAGTGGAAAGTCTAGAAATAAATATTTCTATGATTAAGGGTATGGGAAAAAACTATATCTTATACCAATGTTTTGTTATCATGGAACATGCTCTTTGGTTTTATTATTATTCCCATTTTATTAACTACCATTATTTATGACATGAATCATGGTTATGTCCAATTACATTCATGGTTTTGTTTCAAAAAATTATTCCCATGTTCTAATACTCTTATGCCCATGAAATAATGATATCTTCTTTGTTTACCCTTACTAATCATCTAAACACACCCTTTCATATGTTTCCTTCCCCCAGGTTATGATGAAAGGTGTTATGTATTATTTATCTAAGAATGGTTATCATTAGAAAGAACAAAGTAATAGATTATGTAGAATTCTTTTGGACATATTTTTCAAGTGTTTGGGATTCTAAGGGTACTAGGCCAAAATGATTTTAGTGTATATTATTATATTATGTAAAGAATATTCAACTATTAGTATGTAATATTTATGTATGAAATGTTTGGGTATTTAAAAACAAAATATGTCTTCAAAGGTTCAAGGATATTTAATAATTAAGATATTATTTTGATCCTCTCTATCTAATCATCATCATTGGAGTCCCCGCCAATGACATTAAACATGATAATATTCTACCTCGATTTATCCAAATAATGAAACACTTATCTCGATCTGACTTGTTTCGTCTTCCTTATATTTTCTTGGAAATAATGAACTAATTATTTTAAATGATCAGGAAAATATCTGATGTTATTGTCTCCTTACTTAGCAATAAGTTCTCTTATGAAATAAATTTCAATAATTCCATCAAAACAAATCTTTTTTAAGTTACCAAAAAATATGTTCATGATTAATAGTACAACTAGATGTAAAATGAGTAATAGAGAACTCAAATATTATAACATAAATTAATTCAAACATTAATTATATAAATATTATATTATAATTACATTATTTTTATCTATTCAATCAGAAGTATAGTTTTCTACTAAAAAATACTAAAATAATTTAAACCAAAGATTTTTTTAAATGACCCCCAAACAAATTTCAAAATCATGACAGATTTGAAACCATTTTAAAAACTAATCATAGGTAATGATTTTTTTAAAAACCCATTCACATATATTTCATCTCTAACTATATCAGAAATGATTGATGAATGCACTTCCCATACCAAAACATCATTATTTAAAACACCTATTTGAAATAATAAAAAATATATCCTAGAAAGAACATTAATGTAACATTGTATACCCAATCTCCCTAATAACTAAATATTCACTATAAATATTTCGGTTATACCATTCTACAAGTATATACCATGTATTAACCATCATATCTTTATAACTGCTACTTAATACCATCAAAATAAATATAAAACCATGTATTATTGAAGTTCTATAATTCTTATAACCATAAATAAAAATCTTAAGACCTAATGTAGGGTTTTAATATGACCACAATCATAATCCTATATCATGAGAGGTGGAAATTTTTTTTTTAAGGATACACATAAACCACTAGATGAAATTTTTTCCTATAATAAAAAATGGAAATACTATATAGATTAAAAAATTAATTAAAAATAAAAATCAATCATAATAAATTAAATGAAAAATAGATTTCAGTTTGATGTTATTACATACTAATTCTATTCAAATGAAAATCAATAAAAAGAACAAAACAATCGACACTCATCCTTCACAGATATTGTCAAACATTTCATAATATGCAGCCTAGAATTATGAAATCACTCTTCTATATAAATTCCTATGGCCCGTTATTGATGAATAATGAATCATTTTGTTTTTTTAAAATACTAAATAATCTAGGATATCAACACAATGAATTTAATTAAATTTTATTCTAAAATAAAAGACATCTAAACATGAAAATATAGAAAAAATTATTTTATTTTAACAATCACATGTAATTTATGTATATTTATATAAATAAATTAACCACATTAGGTAATTTATTTATAATCTTATTTTCTCATTTTATTGATGTAATAAATTAATTATCTATTCAAATTGATATTTAGTTTTCTTAAATAATATAAATTAGAATTCTTTTAGTAATAATCCAATTTGTTCTCAAAATTTCTTAATTATCATTCCTAAAATCATGAGTAATAACACAAGGGAATCATGTTATTTTTTCCATTATTTATTAATAATATATAAATATATGTCAGTTTATCTCTCTCCATTTTGAGAGAATATGGGAAGATTAACTTCTCTCTCCAAGTCTTGAGGGGAGAAATTGACAATTGCATTCAATATATAATGAAAGCTACATATCATTAATTTGAATTTCGGTTAAACATAAAAAATTGATAAAAATCCTATATTTTATTTTAATCTAATAAATAAACCCACATATCATATTAGAATTATATTTTATTTATATTATTTTAAGTGACATGTTCTTCTAATATCATTATTTAAAAAAAATTATTTTTATTTTAAATAATAACAAAATATTTATTTTGGGTAATGAACACAATATGAATTATCCCATAATGTTTTTCTGAATCTTAAATCAAAAAAAAATTATGCATTCAATAAAAGAAATACGTACTTTTTATTTTAAAAACAAATAAAAAATATA
Source organism: Viscum album (assembly GCA_963277665.1). Classification (NCBI taxonomy): domain Eukaryota; kingdom Viridiplantae; phylum Streptophyta; class Magnoliopsida; order Santalales; family Viscaceae; genus Viscum; species Viscum album. The sequence continues at coordinate 1,907,908,131 of OY728137.1, forward strand.
TTAACTAATCTAATGGAAAAATTAAAGGCACATCTCAACTCACATAATTTCATAAAATAATAACTTTTGATTGAATATTTAAAATCATTATAAGATGAATAATTTAATGCTATAAACCTAGAGAGAATTTATAATTAAAATTTAGATTTAATTGAATATAATAACATTATACATACATGTATTGTGTGAAACTCTAGGATCCACTCCCAATGGTAGTTGTCCTAAACCAATAACCAAGTCTAATTTGTAACAAAACATTATTACCCACATAATGAAAATCCTAATATGTTTTATTAATATTAAAAAAAAATTTATAGATTATACTATATAACATAACATATTTTTCAACTGATAACACATCAAGAAGAACACAAAAATATTTTATCATTCATTCTATTTGATTTTTCTTTATTTAACTTATTAATATGAAATATTAAATAAATTACAATGGTCATGAAATTTCGATAGAAACTCATAAATCAATAAAAGGGAATGATTTTAGGTTAATTTAAAATGATTAAAGGAAAAATTATTTCTTTACTACACAATCAATTCCACACTGATCATCAATCATGATGAAATAACCATTGATGGTATATATGAACTTCCAATTATAGATTAATTTTTTTCCCAATTGTTAGGTATCTCCTAATAATCTCCCTTTTGTATATTACTATGTTATAATCTCGATTGCATAAGTCTCAATGTTTTACAGACTCCATCACCATATAGTTAAAAAAAATTAGACCCTATTACAATGATTTATCTACACCATAGATTAAAATTTTAAAAATATCATCATGATATTTTTTGGTTTTAATTATAAGGATAAATTTATAAATACCCATTAATATGATGAATACTGTAAGGAAATTATCATATAATGTATGAAACATAAATTATACTTGTGGTAAAAGAAAAAAATTTAAAAATAAAATTAATGTTAAGGAAATAAAAAAATTATAATAAATTTGGGTTTAGAGAACATACCCTAGTATAAACAATTTCCACATGGGCATTAATGTATCGTTGTACAAGTAAGTAGACATTACATTGTAAGATTTCCCCAAAATAATCTCTTATTCTCCCAGACATGTTCTATCTAATATATATCAATAAATTCCATTAAAAACAAATAACACTTTACAAAACAAACATTTTTAAAATCCATTTCATGTGAATAAAACATCATTTTTACAGAACTCACCCAAGAGTAAAAAAACATGGGTAATTATAACTATTTCACTCATGGTATGGGGAATATTATTATAAAAATCATAATTTTATGACTTTGTTTCAAATCATACCTCATTATTAATATTATAAAAATTATGAGTAATTAACAAACCTTTAAAAAAACATATCATCATTGTTTCATTTGACAAAAATATTTATATATTCATATGTTCGCCTTCATAGTTATACCCACCCAATATGTGTCCCCTAACACTCATCTACATGATATTTCATCCTTTTTATACATTTATTAAATTTTTTTTTTCATGTACTCCCACACATAGCCCATATCCAAATTTTTTTTGGTTTCTCAAAGTCATTTTATTCTAAATATAGGTTCTATAATAATTCTGTATTTGAAAACAATTGCCATGAAAATAGTTTCTTAAATAAAAACATGACCTAAAATAAAAACAAAATTTTATATAAATTCTTCTTGCCTTTAATTTCCAAAAATATCTATGTTTAAACCCAAATAACATGGTTTACCTAAATTCATGTTTATAAATAATCAATTTCCATGATTTATCAAATTCATTTTCGTGGTTTTTTTTTTCAATATAAATTCCATATTCCACAAGTCTAAATTATGTGATTTTTCAATTGAATATAAACAATAGAATTATTTGATAAACCCAAATCAATAAAATTTAATATAAAATCACATATATGAACACATAAATTATCAATACTATTATAGGAATTATTTTAATGCACATACCTTAGCCAATAAATCATGAATTCTATATATATAAATCTCATGATGATATTCAAAATCTAATACATCAATTCCAATATTCATTAAATTATATGTCATTATCATTCTAGTCGTGATCTAATACCAATATAGATGGTTCCAAGAGTGATAAGATAGAGATAAATACAATGATTTATGTAGATAATATATCAAGGATTAGTTACCTTCAATACAAGATAGATCCACCAAATTATTAAGGTACATTCATTTTACAATTGTGGGAAACAATCAAAATCATCTTAGACAAACCCATAACCCAGCCTACGTAAGTATAGGATCATTATGAAGGTCAACATGGGAAAATTTAGGGTTTAATATTCAAATTGTTTTATAAATTAATGGTCTAAATACAAAGTTAAAAACCCTAAACCAAACTCTAAATTAATATGTATACACATTTTCCAAATATTCAGGGTTAAGATACTAGTATAGTTCTTTATACATTAAACTATGAATTAACTATTTCCAATATTTCATAAAATACATGGTTTTCCATTATGGTTAGAAAATTAAGAAGGTAATTTTTTATTACCAAATACATAAAATTATAGAAATTAAATTTTTTTCTACATTATTTAGAAACCATGTAACTAAACCATTCATTGTTAAAAATATTTTTCTAACTTCTATCATTCTTAAAAATTAAAAAGAAAAATAAATGGAATTCTTACAATAAGAAAAGTGAGTCATAAATACAACTTGTAAAAAATAATAAATTATTATTTTTTTTATTTTCAATTTCCAAAAGATGAGAAAACGTTAATATGAATATAGATTAATGAATATACAATGAAAAAACATGGTATGATGATCAATTAATAAATATGGAAAAAGGGTGATAAATATGTTTCTAAATATTGAAAAAAATTAAGAAATTTGGTATATGTAATAAATAACAATCCATACCTCAATAACAAATATAGTTTATAATAAATTATGTTTGTAATATTATACTTATTACAATTTATTTTTATGATAGAAAAAAAAATTTCCTAACCATAATGATTTTCGGTGTAAAATAAAACTTATAAATTATTTTGATGTTTACTTGTTACTATTGATTAATTATTTTAAATAGTATTGGGAGGAAGGTATAAACACTTTTAATGTATATAAGATTATATTTTTCAATTTTAATTTATAATAATTTTCAATATAACTAAAATACATGCATATAAAAAAATTAATGTCTTGGGTAATATAAAACATCTCTGATTTATAAATAATGTACTCTAAATGGTAATCCAAATAATGAAATAAATAGAATTTTCTAGGGTTTTTTTATTTTTAAATTTCCAATGTTAGACAATAAAATATTAATGACTTTCGAGTTTATGGTTGTGATCCATATCCTTTGAAAATAAATAAATCCTTAAAAAGGCTACAAGATGTTAATGTTATGTTTAAAAATATTCCATGATTGGGAAATTATAGAAATGAATGAATAAAAAAATAAATAGTATGTTTTCCTTGTATATATTTATCAAGAAAAATTATAATTTGATTTATTGAGTGTTGATATATATTTTTATATATTATCATTTTATTGAACATTTTATCATAGAAAAGTCAACTATAAGAAAGGACTAAATGAATGATTGAATGTAATTTTTAGGGGAATACATGTAATTTTATCTTAAAATCCTTAAGTAAATCAAATTTAAATTCATTTAAAATATCATACCATATATGAGATAGTGAACACGGTATTTTATAAATTATTATATATTTATATATATTAATTTCCCATAAGAATATTATTTTTCTAATTTTTATTTAATAAAATAAATTAATTTAATATGAAAGAAATATCATATTTATTATATTTCAATACAATAACTATTATCTATTATATTTTATTCCAAATTTGAAAAGTATATGTGGAGTCTCATTAATATTTATTACCTTTAATCACTATTTTTAGTATAGTTGTTGATCAACATATAGTTTGTGCACCATAAAATAAAAGCTTTATTATAATTGTTTAACTTCAGATAGATTTTTCACTGTCAATTTTTTATATCATGGTTAAAATTATGATAAATTTTTTTTGTGAAATAATTTTTTATGTGACTATTTATTAACTTCAGGTATATCCTTTTAAATGGTACTTCAAATTATCTAAGGATATATAAATAATTCACATTGACTAAAAATATAAATTATTAAAAATATTTCATTGATAAGTTGGATGAATTATATATAACAAAAATATACGAAGTAGTTTTTTTTGTTTTACTATATTTTTTTCATATATGAACAAAAAATAAAGGAAATGTGACACCGGAAATAAGGGTAAAATTGAATACATCTGATCAATTATTCATGGCACACATATGCATTTATTTAAAAATAGGAATGTGGTTCAATCATATATATCCTCATAGTAGAATGCACTGAAACAATAATATTTAAAGAGAAATGAAATATGGTTGATGAATGAGAATAAATATTTTTTTTGATATATTTCAAGTAATACATGATTAATAATTATATTATATAATTATCTTAAAATGAATATATATTACAACATAATATAATATTATCACATGTCTAGGATATGATTGTTAATATTATTCAATTTACACTGAAGTCCACTATAACCAAATAACCATATAAAATAGTTTACTAATGATTGTAACTGAATATATGGATTTCTATTATTCAAGTAATTAAATAATTTCTTATCATTGATTTTAAACATTAGAGTCATTAAAGAGATATCAAAATATGATTTCAAGAAATTATACGTGTTAGTGTACAAATATAATTGAGTTTATGTTGATAACGTTGTTAATTACAAAAAATTTAGTTTTACATTGGAACACTTCAAAATTTTGGTTATAATGATAGAATTTGTATCATGAAAACTCTTGTAAAACATTATTTCTATTTAATTTTATGTATAAAATGATATGTGTAATATCATTCTCCAAAAAATTATAAAGACTAATACCTTTTATCTTTTATTTTCTTAAAAAATATATACATATTTTAAGAATTTTTCTCATCAAAGGTGAAATAATCATGTTAAAATATTAATTGATATTAGATAATAAAATTTATAATTCCCTTGATTACGAAATGACTGTTTTAACATGGGGGTGAACATCATTCCATTATAACATTATACGTTTTCAAATAAATTATTTTAGATTTTTAATTAAATTATTTAATTTAATTAAACTATGTAATTATCAAATATTATGAGGATCTGGGTCTCCTACTAAATCATTAATGGATGATTTATATTTTAATAATACATTTTATTATAATCTATATTCAATTGAATATTTAATATAATTAAATAATATATTAGCTGAATGATTTTAATAGTTGAGGATGTTATTAGTTTTGTTAATAATTAGATAAATAAAATATAATGAAATATAATCTATCCAACTATTAAATATAAAATCACACACATAATGCTATAAATTAGATACCCAACTCACAATTTCAGATGAAATTCCACATGATATCCACTACTTTCTCTCAAACCCCAAGAAATTACCAATAAGTAGAATGTGTTTGACATAAACTATGGAGAGATACTTTTTTCATAAAGGAAACTGATTTTTTTTCATACAAAACCACTTATTGGCATTAATAAAATCCATTTTATAAAACTATTTAATATATATATATATAACTCCCAAAACAATTCAAGGGAAAGATAAAGAATAAAATAAATATATTCTTCCCTAAACACTTCACTAAGTCTCCACTATTATGTGAGTTGGATCACAATGTTAGACAACACATAATCAATATTATTAACCAATAAATATGAAAAAACACATAATACATGTTGTAACGACCCGAATCTGGATCCACTCAACGGATTCCCCATACCTGGTTCGCTACATGACCTGAAACATGTTTCCTCAAATTCCAATGGCTACCAACTAGTAGCGAGTTCCTTGGTGGGACATTGGGAAAACTATGCCCTCATTTGGTAAGATATACAATGAACGAAAATAACAGTCAATAGGAGAAGCTGTAAACAGCATACACCAACTAAAACTAAACAGTGGAAGTAATGTATAATATAATAATGATGAAGATGATGCAGAAGGTACAAGTATCAAAGGGAAGAAGAAAACAAAACAACGTGCTGAAATACATCTGAGGAAAAAGTACTAAAAGTAAACAATAACTCCAGTAGCATCGTAAGCCTAGGCTCGGTCCTATTCTCTCCATCTCCAACCAGCAAACATGTACCTGATGTAGAAGGTCCACAATACCTATCCACACCTGCAACCATATAACCAGTTTGGGCCGAAAAGCAGGACCCAAACAGGGTGGGAGACTAATCCTAGTAAGAAATCACCACAATATTTGTGTCCTACTGTCAGTGAGAAATATAGAAAAAGTAAGGAAATAAATGCAATAGAGAAACAGAAGTACACTACAGTAAACAATCCAATAAATCACTATTCACATTTATTTAATAATTTAATTCACTCATTAAATTATCAACCAAGGATTCTAGCAACAACTCTATATTTCTAAGGCAAAACAAGTTACACAACAGGTATCTCAGCAGATTACCTAAACAACAAGCAGTACAAAACCCACGATTTTTATTTTGCTTGGTGGAATCGTCACAACCAACCAAACATTATTCAAGGTGACTCTCTGGGAGGCTCACACTTGCATACCCCTCTAGTCAAGTAAACATACAAAGTCACAGACACTCGAAGAATCTCTCACCGTCAATTCCCATACGGTCTTGCAATGATAGCTATAGACTCTTTGAGGAAGCAGTTGTGTATAATTCCCCCTATTGTCTCGATACCTAACTAAGTACACTCTAAGGAAGAACAATGTCTCATTTCTATCGGTCCTAAGAATGATACTAATTTATTGAAGACTCTCTAGGGAATCCTTAATCGTCAATTCCCTCTTTAGTCTACAACACCAGGTTCCCACAACTCCGAGTAGTGTAGTCGTGCATAATCGATATTTTGCAGCCCAATGTAAGCTCAACGAACTACTTGGATAATATCTACAATGCATCGAAAGCATATAAACAGCACACAATGCATGCAATCAATTATATCAAGGCAGGAAAACAATGCAACAAGGCATGCCTCATGGGCAACCTAAGCCAAACGGTGATAAACAGCCAAAACAGGTGGAACACCCATGGGGTGATCCTCAAACTTGCTAACAAGCAGTTATCATTCATTTAATAACCTCCAGCACACATGCAATCTAAGGAAGATAACAATACAGAATCAAAACCCTAACCTGAGATACCCACAATACATGGGTATCCAACACTTTTGAAACAAAAACTCAATGACATTCAACGTAGGGCAACAAACCAACTACCTCGATCTGAGGAGATCGATATACTTGAACATCAAGACATGATTCTCCTTAGAATTTCATAGATCTAAAAAAACGTAGAAAATGCTCAACCCTTGATAACTTGAGAAAGAAGAGGAATTGGGAAACAATTCTCTAGTAGAAGAGAGAGTTTACCACTACGGTTCCAATGCAATCGACGGTGGTTGATTCGGAGAACGGAGGGAGGCTCGGAGGCTCGGAAAAGATCTGCGGCCGTATGGAAAGCTCTCGGTTGAAGTACATGGAGAAGAAGATGGTTCTTTCGATGGGGATCGACCCCAGTCCATTTAATGAAAAAAGAAAATACATGGTGTGTACTTCTGAAATACACACCATGCACTCAGCTTTTCCGTACTTCACTTTAAGTGGCCTCCACATCACCCCTACTAACCGTGTGTGTGGTTCGGACATGGCCAACACGCGATCTCGAGTGGAAAATGAGTACAGGGCATGAAATTATAAATTACACAGTGTGTACTTCAAAAATTTCCAAAAAACACATATTTTTCCAGAAAACGACCATGAAGGGAAAATGTACCTGAAAAGAAGGTCCAGGTTCTTACAAAAATCCCCCCTTAAAGAAATTCATCCCCAAATTTCCCTAAAAAGGTGGAGATAAAGAATCCTAGAACATCTATGGCCACTATGATCACATATCGGCCTCCCTCTCCCAAGCCTCGTCCAGTACACGGCCGTACTCCCATAACACCCCTACTAGAGGAACAGACCGGCCACATAGTAACTTTGAACTGCGATCAACAATCCTGATAGGATGCTCCTCGAATGATGCATCCTGCTCTAGCTCAACCTCCTTTGGTCGAAAAACAGGAGATGGGTCTGAGAAATAGCGTCAAAGTTGGGAAACATGGAAGACGTTGTGCACAGCCTGATATCTCTAAGGTAACTGCAACCTATAAGCAACTATCCCGAATCTCTCCAGAACCTCAAATGGCCTAACATATCTTAGTGAAAGCTTACCCTATCTCCTGATCCTCTTATGTCCCAACCTCTGGGTAACACGTAAGAAAACCTGATGTCCGACCTTGAACTCCAAAGGTCGTCTTCGCTGATCAGAATTAGACTTCTGTCGAGATTTTACTGTATCCATCCTCTTCCGAATCAACTTTATTTTCTCTGAGGTCTCCTGAACAAGATAAGGTCCCATCAAAGCTACCTCTCCTAACTCCAGCTAGAACAAGGGTAATCGATATGGCCTACCTTACAATTCCTTGTAAGGTTCCATCTAAATAGTCACCTAAAACCCGTTGTTATAGGTAGACTACACAAGAGGAATATACTTCTCCAAAGAACCGAAAATGTATAGAATGCAATCTCGGAGCATATCCTCAAGCACTTAGATCGTACGCTCTAACTGAATGTATCTATAGGGATGGTAATCTATACTCATAAGTACATGTGTTCCCAAGTCCCTCTGTAGCCCCTACCAGAAATGCGACATGAAGCGGGCGTCCCTATTTGAAATGATAGTACTCGGAACCCCATGCAAGCACACAATCTCATGGATGTACAACTATCCAAGCTCATCGACATTGAAGATCTCCTTTATCAGCAAGAAGTGAGCAACCTTCGTAATCCTGGCAACGACAACCCATACTGCGTCGTTCCCTCTCGACAATCTTGGTAACCCTATCACGAAGTGCATCGCGACATCATTCCACTTCAACTCAGGAATGTGTAACTGATGAAAAAGCCGTTATAGCTGCTGGTGTTCCACATTCACCTGATGACAGGTGGAACACCTCATGACGAAACCAGACACATCTCCCTTCATACCTGGCCACCAGTACTGGAAGTGTAGATCATGATACATCTTGGTGATGCCAGGATGAACTGCCCAAAATGATGAATGAAAGTCTCACATTAGCTCCTTGCATATATATATTGGAACCAATATGCATCCCTGGAACCGCAGGATCTCATCCTCACCAATGGTCCATCCGGGAAGAGGGTCCTCTCCTGACACACTTTCCCGTAGGACTAGGACTTCAGAATCTGCTAGCCTCCTCATTCAAACTTGGTCAAGAAGTGTAGAGGTAACAACTAAAGAAGATAGGAATGTCTTCCCCTATCTGTCGTGAACCTCCAAATGCATCTAAGAGAACAGAGCCATAAGCTACCACTCACTGATGGCCTCCTGAACTGCCTGTATTTGAGTCCTTCTGCTCAGTGCATCAGCCACTGCATTTACATTACCAGGCTTATTGGAAAGCTCTAAATCAAAAGAATACTGGAACTCAACCCACCTCAGCTATCTCATATTCAAGTCACACTGTGTGAAGATGTACTTGAGGCTCTTGTGGTCAGTATATACCACACAATTCTCTCCCATAAGATAATTCCTCCAACAACGCAAATAATGAACAACAGTGGCCAACTCCAGGTCGTGCGTAGTATAGTTCCTCTCATGTGTCCTCAACTGCCGAGATCCATACGCAACAACACGATCCTCCTACATAGGCACTGCTCCAAGCCTGATGCCAGATGCATCATAGAAAACTTTATAACTCTTTCTCGGCTCTGGAAAAAATAGAATCGGTGCTGAAGTCAATCTCCCCTTCAGCTCTTGAAAGGCTGAATCATGGGCTTCTGACCAAACATACTTCACCCCCTTCTTAGTCAAGCCCATCTATGGTGCTTCTAAGCATGAGAAGTCCTGTATAAACTATCTGTAGTAACCAGCCAGCCCCAAGAAACTCTGTACCTTGAAGAAATTCTTCAGCTGCTCCCATGTAACTAATGCTCTCACCTTCTATGGGTCTACTGATACTCCTGTCTCTGTGATGACATGACCTAGGAAGTTAATATTTCTCATCCAAAATTGGCACTTTGAGAGAATAGCATATAACTGATGCTCCCTCAGTGTAATCTAAACGATCTCAAGATGGGTAGCATGGTCGTGTCGAGTGTGAGAGCACACCAAGATGTCATCCACGAAAACCACCATGAAGTAATCCAAGTAAGGATAGAAAACTCTGTTCATCAGCGCCATGAAGTCAGCTAGAACGTTAGTGAGACCGAACGACATGACTGTATACTCGTATAGACCACACCTGCTCCTGAAGGCTGTAATAGGCATATCTGATGGTCTCACGCGTAACTGATGATAACTGGACCTCATGTCGATCTTCGAGAACACTCGTACTCTTCAAAGATGAAATAGAGGTTATCGATCCTTAGGAAGGGATATCGGTTCTTGACCGTCAACTGGTTTTGCTTCCGATAATCCACACAAATCCAAAGGGTGTCGTCTGCCTTCTTCACAAACAGGATAGGAAAACCCCAAAGAGAAGTACTAGGTTGGATGAAACCCTTTGCCTGCAACTCCTCCAACTACTTATTGAGCTCCGGTAACTCAGGTGTAGCCATCCTATAAGGATGAATGGACATAGGTGCTGCTCTGGGAACGAGCTCAATTGAGAAGTCTACCTCATGCTCCAGAGGAATACCTGAAAAGTCCTCTGGAAAGACATCCCTGAAATGATCCACCACTAGAGGAATGACTAACTGTGAAGTCTCATTGTCCTCTATATATAGACTAGAAATATGGGCTATAACTCCACCTATCACATGATGCTCGAGTCCACCTATACCCACCTGGACATCCCACTTTCCTCTATAAAGAAAAGACCCACCGTTTGGTGATACGAAACTCACCCTGCGGCGATAATAATCGACGACTACCTAGAAGGGAACCAACCAATCCATCCCGAGAATGACATCATAGCCTGTAATCTCTAGGACATAGAGGTCCCATAAAAAGTGACACCCTGCAACCTCAGGAGGGAATTCTTTGCATTAACGTATTCTAGATATCCCTATTCCCAAGGGTGTTTCAAGAGTCAACATGTCAGCAGACGAAAAGATACAGAGCCCAAGGATCTCCATGAAAACAACAGAGATAAAGATATGAGAATCACCCATATTGAAAAGAGATGAAGATAAAACTGAGGCTACTAATATTGTTCCTCGAACTGTAGAGGGTTCGAGATCCTGCTCCTGGTGAATCTGCTCTACAGCAAAGGTCTGGCCTATACTGCGGCCCTGCGTTGTAGCCTGAGATCCCTGCACTGCTCCTCCCTGAGCTTGACTACTATGTACATGGCCTCTTCCCTAACCTGAATGACCAGAAGAACAACAACCTCTAGACTGCTGCGGAACTGTTAATCCTACTTCTACACGCATAGTAAAAACTGATCCTCATTTACTAGCCGCTCGAAGGGGAACCTTACAGAAAAGATGTCGATGACCCATATTTCCGCAAGATCGACACTCCACTGGGTCCCATGGGCACTGAGGCTTCTTATTACGACTCCTTACACAATGATAACACACCCCTTGGGTTCCAGAAGGAAGATGTTTTTTACAAGAAGAAACACCTCGCTTCCTCGGATCACCTCATGTAGACTCTCGGTGGCGCTTCCTACAGTCTACCTGAAAAGAATCAACCCTGGATGCTGAAACTCCCTAGTCCATAGCTCCAGTCTCCCTCAGTTTCCTTTCTGTGATGAGTGCCTGGTTGACTATCAGAGTAATAGAAGTGAACTGAAATACATTCACCACTGATCTGATGTCCGGTCTGAGGCCTTCCAAAAACATCCTTGCAAAAAACAGCTCATCATTCCCCATAACTGGAGTGAAACACTGTAAATCAGTGAATCAGGAGGAATAATCCATAACTGAGAGAGTAACCAGCTACAAGTTCATGAAATCTCTGGCTCTGTCATCCCTCAGCATCATCGAGAAGAAGTAGTCATAAAACGTATGGTGAAACTCGTCCCAAGACATAGCCTGTTGGTTCCCTGTCTGTGAAACCACACCCCACCATCTCCTGGCGTAATATCATAGCATATAAGTTGAGAGCTTCACTCTCCTCTCTGGATGTGTCTCCAGATTCTCGATGATGGATAGCATGGATTCTAGCCATGAATCCGTAGCCTGTGGTCCTCCATCCCCTAAGAACGTGGGAGGCTGCTGCTGCTGAAAAACCCGTGTCAGCTCTGCCATAGTGGGGGCAGGATGCTGAGCTCCCTGGAACGTCTGCAAGAATTTCATGAAACCCTCTCTGAACTGAGTGTTAGTACCAGTGTCTGGAATCACTATAGGTTCCATATCTGGAATGATAGGTGGAACTAATGGTAGTCCCTGATCTTCCATATCAGGTGTACATTCACTACCTGGTTCCTGATGTGTAACTAGAGGACATCTTGGTGCCATAGCTCTGAATGATCAAAAACACGCCTTCATTAACGATCACCACAGTTGCAACATAAGACATTAAAATGGAACAGGAGGGAAAACCCATTAAAATTTGGGAAAAACACGTCTACACGGTGTGTAGTACTACTACACGGTGTGTTTATTAAATGTTTACCCTGGGCGTGTACCTTAGCCATGCATGGATGTTTAAACCACCCGGATACACGACGTGTTCTTAAACTACACATCGTGTACTAACCCTTTTTCTTCCCGTCCTATTCACTTCTACACAGCAGGGAACACGGAATGTACCAGGAGAAAACTACATGGTGTTCTTGTCCACTACACGACATGTTTCTTAGGATACCTATCTTGACTGAGTTGTTAGTCACACGGACTGGTACATAGACCACTACTACATGGCGTGTCAAAGGATACACGACTTGTACTTGATATGCCTTACTTGGCCCGTGTTGTTAGTGACACGACCTGATACACGGTCGACACTACAGGACGTGTGCCATACAGAAACAGTGTGTACTCGTAAGGATAACACTAACCCGTTCCATTGGATACATGACCGGATACATGGTCAACTATACATGGTGTGTTCCCAAGGGACATGACGTGCACTTGAAGGAAAACATCAGCCCATGTTGTTTGTGGCATAGCCAGATACCTATTATAGACTACACGATGTGCTACGCTGGTACACGACGTGTTCCTACAAGATTTTCCAGGACCTCGTGTCCTTACCCACACGATCAGTGACACGGCTAAAAACTACACGGCGTGAATTCATAAAGTACACACCGCCTATTCTAGGTTTTTCTGGATAGTAACCTCAAAACTGCATCGGAGCCTAGAAAACACAGAAAAACCAATTTCAATGTGCCAAATTCCGATTTATGGGGGGCCATACTCCCCACGAATTAATGCTTCCCATCATAACCATGCATATAACAAGTAAACAGTATAACAAAATCTCAACCAACCAAATTACTATCCTTGAGGGCCCATAACACTTCTAAGACCAAAGCTTGGCATCCATGATAAAGAAGCCATAAACAAATGATACCCTATCAACATAGTAGGTATTCTATCATAGAAGCTATCACAAAAGCATCCATCTTCTATCACAAATTATATCACAACAACATGAAAATTATAATGAAATCTAGATGGCATGGAAAAATGCCTGACATGTGATTTTATAACAAGTGCCTATATGATACATGAGATGGTATAACCTTATCTCATTGGGTTTCACCAAAATAAAACCAAAATCATATAAACAGTAACATCACAAAACAAGTGCACCACCTAACGGTGATATCAATTAAACTGTAACATTTGAAAAACTAGAATATTGAAAAATTTGAGGTAATCTGGATTTTTCCCTGTACACAAGTTCTAGAACACCCGGGCACCGCTATTTAACATTTACATATTCTGTCCTATCCCGGTCTAATGTCACTAAAAAGTATGTCAATAGAAAAGGAAAGAAACATCCTCTAATACCACTTTGTAATGACACGAATCTGGATCCACTCAACTGGTGCCCCATACCTGGTTCACCAGATGACCTCAATCATGTTTCCCCAAATTCCAGAGGCTACCGACTAGTAGCGAGGGACTCTAGGAGGCATTGGAGAAACTATGCCCTCATTTGGTAAGGTATACAAAGAAAGAAAATAACAGTCAATAATGGAATAAGTAAACAACATATAACAACTAAAACTAAACAGTGGACGAAATTTATAATATAATAATGATGAAAATGATGTAGCAGGTACAAGTATCAAAAGGAGGTAGCAAACACAACAACGTGCTGAAATACAAATGATAACAGAGTACTGAAAGGAAACAACAACTCCAGCAGCATTGCATGCCTATGCTCGGTCCTATGCTCTCCAACTCCAACCAACAATCATGTACCTGAAGTTAAAGGGCCACAATCCCTATCCACACTTGCAACCATATGACCTGTTTAGGCTGAAAATCATGACCCAAACAGGATGTGAGACTAATCCCAGTAGACAATCACCACAAGATCTGTGCCCTACTGTTAGTGAGAAATATAACTAATGTAAAGCAAATAAATGAAACAGAGAAACAGAAGTACACTACAGTAAACAATCCTATAAGTCTCTATTCACATTTATTTATTAGTTTAATTCAATCATTAAATTATCTACCAAGGAATCTAGAAACATCTATATATTTTCATGAAAAAACAAGTATTGCAATAGGTATCTCAGCATAATACCTAAACAGTAAGTAGTACAAAACCCAAGATTCTTCTTTGGCCTGATAGACTTGTCAAAACCAACCAAAAATTATTAAAGGTGACTCTATGGGTGGCTCACAATCGAAGCACCCTCTAGTAATGTAAACATACAAAGGCACAGACACTCTGGGAAGCTCTCACCCTCAATTCCCATGTGGTCTTGCAACAATAGCAATAGACTCTCTGAGGAAGTACTTACGTCTAATTTCCCTTATAGTATCGATACATAACTAAAAACACTCTAAGGAAGGAAAAATTATCATTTCCATAGGTCCTACGAATGATACTAATTTATAACAGACTCCCTAGGGATGCCCTAATCAGCAATTCCCTCTTTATTCTACCACACTAGGTTCCCACAACCCTGAGTAGTGTAGTTGTGCATAATCGACTTTTAGCAGCCAAAAGTAAACTCGATGAACTACTTTTCTAATAACTATAATCCATTAAAAGCATATAAATATCAGGAAATACATGCAATCAATTATATCAAGGAAGATAAACAATGCAACAAGGTATTCCTCACGGGAAACCGAAGCCAAACGGCGATAAACAACCAAAATAGGGGGAACACCCCTGGGGTGATCCTCAAACATGCTAAAAAGAAATTATCAATCATCTAATAACCTCAATCATACATAAAATTTATGGCATATAACAATACATAATCAAAACACTAACCTGAGATACCCGATACATGGGTATCCATAACTTTTGCACCAAAAACTCAAAGACATTCAATGTAGGGCAACAAACCACATACCACAATACTAGGAGATTGATATACTTGAACCTCGAGGCTGCATTCTCCTTAGAACGGTGTAGATCTATGAAAATTCACAAAACACTCAACCCCAAATAACATAAGAAAGAAGATGAGTAGGGAAACAAAGCTCTAGGAGAAGAGAGAGCTTACCATTGTGGTTCCAACACAATTGACGAAGGTCAATTCGGAGAACAGATGGAGTCTCGAAGCCTCAGAGAAGATCTGAGGCCGTACAGAATGCTCTTGGTCGAAGAACCTGGAGAAAAAGATGTCTTTATTGATGGGGCGTGACCCTGGTCCGTTTAATGAAAAAAAGAAAATACACAGCATGTACTTCTGAAGTACATGGCATGTACTCAGATTTTCCGTACTCCACTTTAACTGGCCTCCACATCACCCCTACACACCATTAGTGTGGTCCATACATGGCCAACACATGTTCTTGAGAGGAAAAGGAGTACACAGCGTGTACTCATAAAGTACACAGCGTGTACTTAGAAAATTTCAAAAAACTCATCCTTTTCCCAAAAACTACCAGGAAGGGAAAAACATACCTGAAAAGAATGTCTGGGTTCATACACATGTGTTATAAGGTATATATATATTTAGTGAGTATACCGACGTACTCATTAAAATTTCCCTGAATAACACTAATGATTTTACATTCTTGTTCAAATAATATCAGTCTATGAATTTTTTGGGAAAATTCATCATCTATTTCTGTAATAGTTTATGAAACGAATAGTGAAAAAAAATATTTTAAAAACGTGAAACCCATAAACCTTTAATGCCTCGTTTTATTCCATCCCAACTTATCCAACACACCTTTATGTTAAAAAATAACCTATCTTATACCACAGACCTAATTTTCCACAAAACAACCTGAAATAATTCCTAGAAAAAAATATTCATAAATAACCAAAATGATTCTTCAATTTCCCTATAGATCCATCACATATTAGTAGTGAGAAACTTTCACTGTCCCATCTATCCCAAAAATAGAGCAATTATATTTATATAGTCTAAATGAGTAAATTTTTTGTATACCCCTATAAAATACTCAATCCCAACTAGAAAAAAAATTAATCATGTAATCCATGGAAAAAATGAAACAACTTATCACAATCCTATAACATTAATACATTATAAAATTTAATGCAATAGGACAATTTTTTTTAAAACATCATATTTAGACAACTATTTGTCTTTTAAATTGCTAATAACCCAATACCATTTTTTATACATCAATTCAATAAAAATAATTAATTAATAGATTTTAAAACAACCAAAAAGTATATTCGATTTATAATAAATTAAATACTTAACAACCTATGATTTTAAAATAAGATAATTATGTTAAATAGCTCATATGAGATGCCACACTGAGGTTAAACGACCATAAAATATTTTTTATTAATTATTTTCAATAAAATATTTCTTTTTAATTGGAGGGTATGAATATAAATAAAAAATTTATGAAATTTATATAATATACCCACCAAATACCAATGTATTTATTGATTCCGAAGAAATAAAAATTCCTAATTTTTTAAAGAAATATTAAAATTTAGAAATACTTTTCATCAAAAAATGATTCAAGTCGATTTTTGTAAGATAATATTATATTTTATTTTTAGAACATTTAGAAAATTTACATTACAAAATTAAATCTATTTTTAAATAATAATATCAAAATTGCCTTATGGTAAATTTTTTATAATTTTCTGGAAATATTAATATTTCATTGAATAGTGAAAAATAAATATTTTATTTAAAACAATATTTTTTTAATGAATTTAATGTTTTCTGTTTTCTATGATAATTTTAAATGAAATTATTTTTTTATAATATTATTAATCTTATTATATTAATTTATATCAATTTTATTGTTGAAATATTTATAAAAACATTTTAATAAATAAAAATTAATTTTCCTAAAAAATATTTTTCATTTATTTTTTAATTTTTAACCTAAATTGTTCTCTTCCACTTATAGATATTGAATCCCCCTAAAGGGAATTCATATTTAGAATTATTAGGTTCAAATTGTCTAAATATTTCCGTCTTAATTTTGGTCAATATGAATAGTAACAATAATATTTTTGCACATTGTAAAGGAAAATAAGTTAATTAGGGTTAAAAATAAGTGTTAAAGTCCTCATTTATCATTTTAATTATTATATAAAAAAGTAAATTTTTCCTTTATCTCCTAATTCTATGAATTTATTATTTAAGAGACACTTTTTATAACATCATGACCATTTCTAAGGATGTCTCAAGCTCCATTACAGGCACTCTATTTCCTTGTTTATAGTATTTACTATTTGGGTTTTAATGTGGGAAATTTTTGGGTGAAATTAATGAATTTTGGGAGGAAAATTGTTAGATTGTGGTTGGCACATGGTTATCCCAAACCATAAGCCCAACCCAACGAATCATTCCAACCTAGAGAAAGTGGATTAAAATGGATGTTCCATGTTTTTTAAAAATATGCCCCCTCTTATGAGTGACCAGGAACCCCCCCCCCCCAGAGGCACATGGTATGGTTCATAGTTTGAAAAAACAAGTCTCTGTTCCCTGGACACTGTACACACAGTTTTAATTAACCCACAAAATTTATTAAAAATACCCAAACCCCCAAAATTAACCCTAAATAGATTGTAGCTTGACTGTAAGAGATTAATATTAATTTTTGAGTCTCCTAAATGGATTTTGAGGCCCTATAAACTCCATTATTGACAATTGGAATCCCGTATTGTTGGTTTTATACTCTACCAATAAGAGATACTTATTCTGTGTGGTTTCCTCTCCTCCTTCATTCTCTCATCGATTGAAGGTATGTTTCCTCTTCTTATGATGGATCTAGATATATATTTTTTGTAACATTATTTTTATGATCTTGGATATAGGTCTGGGATCTAGATCTTTTTCTTCATTGTGATTATAGTTCTTCTACTTAAATTTGGGATTATCTATTGCTATCTATTCATCATCAAATTTCTGGAAAGTGGTTTAAATTCAATACATATAGTCTCAATTCCTAATTGCACATATGAATTATTAGATTTATAATTTTAATAGATGAAAAATGAATCATTAATTGAACAAATTAATTGATTAATTATGTTCTGGAAACATATAATGGGGTTGATTAATTTGTTGAATTAGATAAATTACTAAATTAATTAATAATTTTTTGTGATAATGAGCGTGGGACATGTACTAAAACTTAAAAATCACACTTTTGTTTTTTTTTTGATAAATGGGATTTGGGACATAAAATTATGCTTCAAACACCCACAAGGTCTTAGACATGGAATTCTAGGCCAAAAAAGTTGGCATTGGACTATGGTATAAATTGGCCATAATATGAATTTAATTGAAATGAAAAAAGATAATATTGGTATTTTGAAATGTCATATCCTTTGAGGATAGTTCATACTATGACATTGGTTGAACTATGTATGAAGGGTTTTGGTGTCCTTAGGAACCCATGGGTTTTTGTGGTTATGTAAATAATTATTGTGTATTTGTAAATTATTTTCTTTATTGATTTTGTTGTTTTATTTATACAACTGTACACATTTTTATTGAGTGGATATAGTTTTAGACCTTTTAAAGGTGGACTACTAGGATGTACTCACACCATAATTAGGATGTCCAATCAATACCCAAATAGTCTTTATGTTTACAGGATATGATAAGGGTAAGAGACCTATATTAGATGGATGTGTTAGGATGAATCATGAATGAGGGATCCAAATGTGATTTGGGACCCACTTGGGAGTTTTCAGTCTCATTATTTCTTTTGGAAATGTCCCTCCAGTGTGGAAACCTGTGGTACTAATAATTCTAAGGGAGTAAGATAGAATGAATTTCCATGATAAAATTTATCACTTCCAGAAATTAATTGAATTTTATTAAAGGTTTCTTGTGAAGAACATTTAACATCTGACACTAGTGTTCTAGTTACAACACCATCCTTCATTCACTACAGATGGTGGAACTAAGGTAGGTGATATCTGGATTGAATCTATCCAGAAAATACATCAACACAAAAATAATCCTGGTGAGAATAGATTTAAATTAGCTTTATACATGTTATGTGGTTAATAAAATCATTATTGTGATATCTTGAATTAGGATGGACAACTGAAGACTATTGAGTAGATGGAATTTCAAGAGATGTTCTTAGAGAACTTGTATGATACGATGATTGGGTATGAGATAGAAAAAAATTGTATTAGGTTTATTTAGGTTATTAGGATTGTGATTGACTATGTTGGTCTCTTTATGGATTTACGGGGATTCATTGAATTGTTGGCTGGAGATGAGGTTACTATAGAAAAGCATATTTAATATGAGATTAAATGTGAAATTAACTCCCATGTAAATATTTTTTGGCTAAAGAAGTTTTCAATGTTTGGGAATTAGGATATTATATTAGATGGGATAATGGAAGAGGATTCTGGTGTTATACATGTGATTTCTGATAGATTAATCAAAGGTATGACTCCTTAGTGTAAGAATCATCTCTATGGGAATTTCAACCATGGCAATAGAAATGTGTCCAGGGGAGGGTCAGTTACATGAGACCCTACATGACTAGTCAATCATCAGTGTGGTCATTTAGGTCACATTAATATAAATTTTCCCTGAACACCTATAGAGTGATGATCTTGTAAAAGGATGGTACATCTATAGATGTTCTATAAGAACCCCTGATAGATGGTTACTGATAGAGAATCTTGGAATAATCAAAGTGGTTGAAGGGGATCCACAACACCATATTAGTTTTATATCTATAGTTCTACCAAAAGTGATGGTAGAAGAAGTGGATATGGTGCTTTTGGAAATGAATGTCTGTATCAGAAGAGTGGTGCAACTTAGTAGAATCTGACTGCATCACAAGAAAGCGGGGAAGGAATGTTGCATGTAATTCAGCCCACATTGTTGGATAGTGAGGCAGGACCATCAATAGTTATAGTTACTTTTCATATATATTCTATACTCGATTATTCTTTATTTGATACCAGTGCACCTAATTATTTTATATTTGCGCAAATTTTTATTTTTTTCAGTCTAAAGGTGGAGTTTTTGAGCATGATTATGATAATAGATACACCTTTGAGGGTAAAATCGAGAGATATCTATCTTTTCAAGGGGTGTTCTTTCAAGGTTAGAGTTGGGTATCATTTTCAATGGAATATTGTCATCCTTGACTTGTTGAGATTGGGGAAAATTATGGGTTTTTACATGTTGAGTATGATACCAATCCCATATTTATTTTTAACATAAGAGGTAACTTTTACATATCACAACAGTGAAAATTTTATTCTTCATGGATAATTAGATATCTAGGTGGGCTATGTAGGGCCATTTCATCTGCAATTGGGGGAGATCACCACCCATGTTTCATGTCTATTTCTATATGACGTGTGTGAAAAACCGAATTTCTTTCCACCCATATTGGATTTGTTTCTAGATGTGTTTCTCGAAGACTTATCATGGATTTCATCAGAGATAGATGTGGAATTTATCATTAATATCATGTCAGAGGTTGTGCTAGTTTCAATTCCAGCATATAAAATGGAACCAACATGGATTTAAGAGATAATGACCCAACTAGAATATTTTTACTAAAAGGAATTAATATATATAAGTATATCACCTTGGGGTTTTCTAGTATTTTTTATAAAAGGTTGATGGAACCTTGTGATTTTGTCTTATTTACTAGTAGTTGAACTAGAAGACAGTGATGAAATGGTATCATATTCCTTGTATCAATGATATGTCAGAATAATTAAGGGGATATTTTTTATTCTCTAATAATGAATTTAGATTAGGTTACCATGATTTTAGAGTTCGGCAATCTACTATACTGAGCAAGGCTTTTAGAAGTAGGTATGTTTTATGTGAATTTTTTATGATACTATTTAGGATGACGAAGACAACAGTTGTTCTTATGGACTTCATGAACATAAAATTACATACATACCAGGATTAGTATTATTATTTATTTGTGGGTGACATATTTTTATAATTAAAGACTCATAATGATCATGAACAACATCCTGATATCATCCAATGTAAACTGATAGATAATCAGTTCTACATAATTCGATCTAAATTTGAATTCTAGATTGAATTAGTACAATTTTTGGGTCACATTATCTCATATTATAGTTTTTCCATGGAACTAGATAAGGTTCGAGTAGTTGTATATTGGGATCACTATAAGATCATTTCAGATTTCCACAGTTTTTTATGACTTTTGGGTTACTATCAGAGATTAATCTTGGACTTTTCCATTCTAGAAGCACCTATTATGGTCTTCAGAAAATAGGGGTATTTATTTCCTTGTCTGGATCATGTGATAATTCATTCCATGAGTTGAACACACTCTTGATAATTACAATAATTTTGATCATACATGATCCCTGGGAAGAGTGCTCAATGATTTGTGATGCTTCTAGGATAGGTGTTGGATCATTTTTGATTTGGGGAGATTGAATTATGTAATATGGGTCTCAGTAGTTGAGTTTCAATAAACGAAACTAACATAATAATAACCTCATGTTTGTATAAGTGGTTTATGATTTATGGTTTTGGGGGCCTTACCTATTGGAAATATATTTTATTGTGTATAATGATCATAAGATCCTAAATTCTATCTTTTCTCAGTGAGATTTAAATTTCTAGTAGTGAACATGGGTTGAGTATATGAATTTATTTGAATTTTACCCAACATATATTCTTGATAAGTAAAATATTTTTGATTATGATCTAAGAATGAAAACTCATACTCAAGCTGTACGGGAGTCTAGTGTTGAAGGGGATGATCCTGAATTTTTTGGCTGAGAATATCTAGAAATAAAAGTATCATGATTCATAAAACTTGAACATGGGAGAAATCACTGAATGTGGGGACTCACCTTATGTTTAGATCATCAATTAGGATGCAATCATCTATATCCAGAATCATGTTGTTGTGACTACGATCATGCGGGAGGAGCTGATAAATGAATTTCATGCTTTGAAGTGGGCAAGTCATCCATGTGTGACCAAAATGAACTATAAAATGTTACGATAGTTTTGGTTGCTGAGCATGAAAAATGATATAGTAGGGTTATTGACAAGATGCTACACCTGTCAACAAGTGAAGGCTGAGTATCAATTACCTTAATTTTTACTATATTTATTCACCATTCATGAATGGAAGTGGGACATCTTTACTATGGTCTTTTTTGGGGTGTAACCTGAGGAATATTTGGAATAATAATGTTATTTGGGTGATCGTGGATTTCTTAACAAAAATAGAATATTTCTTACAAGTATGTGAGACTTTATCAGTGGATCTCTTTGGGTATATGTACGTTCAAGATATATTCTATCTATAAAAGGTGCCACAGGTAATAGTTTCAATCTGTGAATCATGATTTGAATTTTTCTTTCTAGAGGGGATTGTAGTAGGATCTTCGTACACAAGTTCTTCTGAGTATTTCATTCTACCCACATATAGATGGGAATTCTAAGTGTACTATGTAGGTTCTTGAAGATATGATTTGGTCATGTGTTTTACACTTTGATGGTTCTTGAGAGAAGTATGTATCTTTGGTGAAGTTATCATATATAAAAATGTTTTTAGAAAACTATTAAAATGGAATAATATGTGGATATTTGTGGTAGGAACATTAGATAAACTCAATACAGGATGGAGGAATGTGAGTTTGAGTTTTTGGGACCGAGTCTCATGTAGGATACAATTAATTAGGTGAAGTTGATTCTAAAATGTATGGATATTTCTTAGAGTATATAGAAGTCATATGCTGATAAAAGTCAATAAACCCTAGAGTTTACTGAGGGATGATTGTGTATTCCATTAGGTGTCTCATATACTAGGTCACAATAAGATATAGAGACATGGAATGTTGGTTCCCAAGTTTGTTGGACCTTCAGAGATTTTAAAGATAATCTTACTAGGGATGTACCGTTTGGATATTAGACATAGGTGTAGTGATATGCATGTTAATTTTCATGTTTCAAAACATTGACAGTATCAATCTAACCCTTATCATGTGATCTATGTGGATAATGTTGCACTTGATACTGAAGCTTCCATTGTGGAGAATCTAATATGTGTGTTGTATTATAGTGAGAAAGTGCTATGGGGAATGACTATGATGATAGAACCATCATTATGGTAATGTAGTCGTGTTTAGAATACCACTTTGTATAGAAAAGTTGATATGTGGGATCAATTTCCTAATATATTTCCTTTGGAATCATATAAATTTTTGGATGTACAACATGATGATAAGTTGTTATAACACAGGGAGATAGAAATATTCCATCCTTTTCGAGAGATCTCTCAATCTCAGTTTTATGAACCCTTTTTCCTTATGTTTATTTTTTTGGGTTTTACCATAATGACGTTTTGGGTGAAATTGGAGAATTATTTAATGAATAAGGCCCGTGCACAGTTGGTGCACATTTTTCTTAAACCATGCACCCAACACAAAAAATAGTTTGATCCTCCACAATGGGGTTCTTATGTCTAGTTCATGGTTTGTAAAACTATGCTCACTCTTAGAAGTAACTATACACCCCCACTCACCCTAGAATAGGTTCATGGTTATGGTTCATGGATTATAAAACCATGTGCCCCTACCTTAAAACCATGCATGTGGTTTTAATTATCCTAAAATTTTAATTAAAAATACAAGAACCCCCATAATTGACACCAAATCAACTATATCAAAACCCCAATAAATTCTACTTATTTTTGGAATCTCTCAGAGGATAACAAGGCCCTATAACCTCTATTATTAATAATATATATCATAGATTTATGATATAAACCAATCCCTATAAGATATTATTATATTGTTTAGTTTCATCTATCTCTCCCATATTTCTCTCATCATTTTATTGTATGTTTTCTCTATTTGTGATGGATCTTGATATGGGTTGGTTTGATCCTTATTCATTTGATCATGGAACTGGA
This sequence comes from Viscum album, assembly GCA_963277665.1. NCBI lineage: Eukaryota > Viridiplantae > Streptophyta > Magnoliopsida > Santalales > Viscaceae > Viscum > Viscum album. The sequence continues at coordinate 1,907,932,762 of OY728137.1, forward strand.
TTGTTGATCTATATCCCTTTCTTCATCATGTTCTTAGTTGACCTACTTAAAATTGAGATTTTTCAAATGGAAAGTGTTCATCATTAATTTAAACGCAGATGTTCTAAATTCATTTCACATAGTCTCGATTCCAAATTTCATGTATGTGTTTTTATATTTCAATTGGTTTGGTTGAAAATTGAATCTTGAGTTGAATTAAATAATTGATTTATTAATTTCTAGAAACATAGAATAGGATAAATTAATTTTTTGACTTGGAATATTAATTTTCTAAATTAATTTTATGAATTTTTGCGATAATAACTTTGGTGAACATAATGCTGCTTCAAAAGACTACTTGTGTGTTTATATTATAAACAAGTTGTGGGACATAGAATGATGCTTCAAATACCTATGGGGTCCTAGCCGTAGGGTTCTAGGACTATAATATTGGCATTGGACTATGGCTCCAATTGTAAATAAAATGAATTTAATTGAAATGATAAATGATAATATTGGTATTGTGACTTTTGATATACCTTGGGGATAGTTTTGACATTGACATGGGACAAAGATGGTATTGAGGGTACATGTGTCTTTGGGAACTAATTATTTTATGTTGATAAATAAAAAATAATTGAATACTTGTAATCTATTTACCTTTTTTTTGATTTATTATTTATACAGCTTCATACAATTTCATTGAATAAATATTTTTTATATTTCGTTTGGGGTGTCCTATCGAGTGGTACTCAGACCCCACTATGGAGGCTTGATCAAAACATAAATATAATTCATGTTCACATGATAAGGTAAGGGAAAAATTCATATGTTAGATGGATAAGTTGTTATGGATAATAGATGTGGCAACTAGACATGATTTAGGACCCTATTAGGAGTTTTTAGTGTCATTATTTCTTTTGGGTTTTTTATATTGACACCTAACACGTAATTTGTACGAAATTTCAATTTTTTAGTTTGTGTGCTGTTTTCCCTATTCTAGTCATCCTGTGTTACAGTTTTGGTTATTGGTTATATATAATTTGGTTGTTAATGTTTATTTCTTTTCGTTATGGTAATACTATAATAAAGAGGGTATAGTCTCCCCATGATCGATATTAAAGACTCCCTACTAGTTGACAAACACAATATTATAGGGAGGCATGCCTATTTTCATCTGACTGGTTGTCCGGGAGAATAATTTTGTGTAACCCGAGTTAGGATGTTACTGTTTTCCATGAAAATGACCTATATAATATTTAACTAGAATAAATATTCAAAATCCCACACTATTTCTTTTAAATAACTCTTGTTTTTCCCATGGGGTCCGGAGAATGATATGAATTAATATTTACGCTTATTTTGATCATAAAAAGAATTATTATTGAAAATTGATTTCTAATGTTAGTAATTATATAGTTACCTTAAATTATTACACAACGCCGACACAATATTTATTCAATTTATAGAATAATTAAACAAGTGATTTTAAAAATATGAAAAGAAATATAATTTGAGTTACTAATAGTGTTAAAAAAATATAGATGAATATAACATATTAGTGTTTTTTAGGGGATTATACTTTAATTATGTCTTGGATATGGTTTAATTTGTGTCAAAATAAAATAATTTTGTCAAAAATGAAATTATTGATATTTTATAAAAATAATATTTCATTAAATTATTCAAAATTCATAGAAAAATTTAAAGGATACATGGGAGATATAATAAATACGACACAATTATCCCTGGGAAATTTATGATCCAATTGTCAACTTATATGTAAATCTATAACCATTTCAAAGTGAAAATCATGTTGTTTCACTTAAGGTTAAAATAGGTTAATCAAGGGGTTAAACCTAAAGATAAAGATAAAAACCCATATAAATATATACACATTTAATTGGTTGCTATTATTTGAATAAAATTATACATTATATTTTAATGTATATAAATTTGGAATTATATGTCAAGATAATTCATTTTTTTTACTCTTTAAAGAAATTCCAGGAGTGCCCCTCTTCTAACTTCTAAAATGGAACCCCTTCATTCTATAATTTATACAAACTAAAGAAATAGAAATCAAAAACTACCTACAAAATTATCTTATAAAAATAATTATCCACATTACATATGTTATATTATTCCAAAAAGTCCAACTCTATGATCAGTAAAATGGGATCTAATAGAGTTATTTCAATGAAGAGGTAATCTACTTAACTTATCACATTCATTTTACTTCATCATTTAACTCCTATAAATATCTTATATTTATAACAGAATAAAATGTTCAGTATCTTAAATATAAATAAATATTATTAAGATTATTAAACAAACATTACACACCCTCTTTTACATCAAATGGTAAGTTAATGTATCTCTAATGCATACATGTGGCTTACGATCTCCATGTCATGACACAATTCATTTTTTAACACCATATTTTATGAATTATTTTTTTGATGGGTTCAATGTTTAAAAATTATATATATGATGTAATAATTCTTCTATAATTATAATATCATATCTACTTTCTCTCTTTCTTATATATTGGAAAATGATAACGTTGCTTGTGTGTATATGTGGATTACCTCCTCCGTGAACTAATGTGAATCATTTTTCACTCCCACTTTAAATAGATTGTAATAATGATATATTTTATGAATATATATTATGTATATAATATAAATGTGATTCTTTAAATTTTAATTATTATTTACCTTTCTTTGATTCCATTTTTTAAAATGTGCAAACATTGTTTATGTAAACATACAGCCTACCATCTCCATGAATGGTGTAATTAATTTTTCATCTATACTTTTTTAGATTAATGTAAATAATTAAATTGAATATATATATATATATATTATATCATTATTAAAATTATAGAGACGATGGAACCATTATATAATTACAAGTAACAAAACTATCGAACCAAATCATTCAAGCAAAATAAAACAATTATCACATGGAATAATGATTTTAATAAAGAATCATTAATAATCAAGTGATAAAGATAAAATTAAATAATTTATGGAATGGTCTATAATATTCTGGTTTTGTAATATATGTATAATAAATATATATTTATTATAAAGGAGGTTCAAATACATATGATGTAATTTGGACCTGAGTTAAGGGTTCTTCATCACAAATTTTTTTCTCTGGGATATAAGTTATATTATGATCCTATCATCTTCAATGAGATTTTTATAAAAATAATTTAACAATTTACATAAAAAATATATCAATTTTAATTTAATTTAAATATTTATTTGGTTTTATTCCTTCATGGGTATTTTGATTCAAAAGTTACCAAATCAGTAAGGGATTTATGTAATAATCTCATTTGTTATCATGATTTATTATTATTATATTTTGATGATAAAATGTTTTGTAATATCTCTAAAAAAATTTATTTTATTCAATTATATTTAAATCATTATATTTGATGTTTTTCATTAATTTTACATCTTTTAGTAGTCAAGATAAATGAATAATAACATTAAAGAAATAGAAATTTATTTCTCTCTTCGGTCAAAAAATAATTTTCTTCCATATCAGTATTTTCCAAAAAAAATCAATTATGATTTTAATATTATTCAATGATTTTTAATTTCATTTTTACCCATGTTTTAATTCTTAAAAAATAGTTTATAAAGATTATTTATATTGTTTTTTAAATGGGGTACTTTTTGACTTTTTTAGAAATGTCTGAAAGGAATGTTATCCTCAAACTTATGCAGCATAAAAACAATATATTTCAATCATGACCCTTCAATTTTATGAAGCATAATTTAAATTTTTTCTAGGATCCTTTCAAATAATAATTTTTTTTGATATTTGAGAAATTTGTATTTTTTTATGTTTCTATTTCTAAATTAAAAGGGTATTTTACTCATGAAATGTTAAAATTGGTCATTTATAATCATTTTACATCTAAACTTAACTCCTTTGAGGATTCAAAACTTATTGGGGACATGATCCAATTTAACCAAAAATATAATTTCTATATATGTTTTTCATTATTATGATACTATATTTATGAAACTCATTTCTTTTGCATGAGTTATGGTATAATGAAATGATGAAATTTTTATGAAAACAATTTCTTTCCCATGAGTTTTTGTATGATTAAATTATTATGAAACCTATTTCCATTGAATGGGTTTAGAAATAATGAATATTTTATGTTCTTGTGGAATAAAAATTTATAATATTAATTATGTTATAGCTGGGACCACAATTATATATCTCTCCAACACATTAGATTATGATGGATATCTCATGGAATAAGTGGGAAAAGAATGGGGAGTGAACCCAACTAATCATAGTACTTTCTCAACTTTGATAGTCTTGAGAGAGAAAATTGAATAATATGATGATTCGGGGGGGAAACCAATACATTATGATAGTCTTATAATTAATCATTAACATCTATGTAAATTATTTTCTTTTCTTATATGTATGCCAAAAATATATTTCTTATTATAATGTTATTATCTTATGGCTCATGTTCTTTGAATTTTATATAATTTATGTCTTATGATATTCCATGATTTAATCCATGAATAATGATTTAGATATTTGATATGTAGTGTATATTTTTTTTAATATTAATATCATTTTCTTATAATATTATGTTTATGATATAATTATTTTATCATTTATGTCTCCCTTGTTTAACCTTGTTGAACTTCTGAGATCACACTTTCTTATGTTTTCATTCCCAAGGATATCTTAAATGTTTTTATGTATTATGTTCCTAAGAAGGGTGATAACTATAAATACCTAAGTGGGATTATATATATATATTTTATGAACTAGTTATTTATGTATACATGTTTCCAAATATACTATAAATATATTATTCTGGTGTGTACGGTTATATTATGTAATTAATATTCATCTAATATGATGTAGTATCAATTTATGAAAAATTATAGGACACTATAGTTGTTATTAAATTAAGGTTTAGTTACCATTGGAATTTTGGATGATATAACATTAGTGAGAACCCCAGGGTTATGTTTAAGTATAGGATAACATTCTAATGTTTTGGTAAAGAAGTGGTTATGGAGTAATTTATAAATACATCCCCATCTGGATACTACATATGGACAAGGTTTTTACAAAAAATCAACTACGAGTAATAACCTTTAAAATAGTTAGTCAATTATATATCAACCATTATTCTAGTGGATGATGATCGTGCCCTTACTAGACACCATGTTTCATATTCTTAGGGGATATGCTAGGGTTAACTCACATTTTACATATAAAACATTGTGTAGGACTTGAATATATAACAACCAAGTATTTCTTATTTTAATCTTAAGGTGTCATAGACTAAAAATAAGGTTTTATTATTTAGAAAACCTATAAACTTTTTTTATGATTACACACTTTCCCACTATGATTATTGTTTCTCACACTATGGTTTTTCGTTTTAGAAAACGGATGGAAAAATGAGTATTTGGGTTAATGATTGAGGTTAATAAAATTATTATCCTTGTGATAAATCAAATATAAAGAGAGATAATAGGGGATACCTTGTATTATTCCTAAACATATATCACTTTATTTTATTAAAAACCCTAACATATCTGAGTTTTCCAACACGCCTTACAATAGAATAAAAAATTTCATTAATAACATCGATAAATAATGATTACGCTTTCTACATGTCAAAAATCAATGAATAAGTATTCAATGAAATGTCTCAAAGGATCCATACGAAGTTTTCTATGGGGGAATGAAGGGCATAAATAATGTAATTATTGAGGAAAAATGAATATTTTTATAGATAGAAATAAATTTAATCATAAGGTACCATATATTGTTCAATGTCTTTTGTGTGCGAAATATTATCCTTATCTAATAAAATTCCCAAATCCAAGGGTTATCATATAGAATAATAAAGGACATATGTTATTCAAATCATTTAAGTGAATGGAATCAAGTATTTATGTGTTGGGATTTGATAACCATATTATTGAACTATTATATCAATGATATTTTGGATATTGGAATCATGATGCATCTAAGAATTCTTCCTTATAATATTTTCATGGAGGATTTTAAATCATATATTGTAGGGTGATGATAACCAAGAAAATTGATTTATTGGTAATGTAACGATTTTTCATTAGGATAAAGATATGGTTGAACATCATGAAGTAATTGTTATAGTAGCCGCATCCTTGAAACTAATTAATAATTTTATGAAAATGTTGTTTATGTTATATTTGATATAGTTTATGGAATTATTGGATTTATGGAATATATTAAATAGTTTATTGTTTTAATTTTGGAATAAGTCTGGGGTTAAATTTTATATGTCTATATGTTTTCATGTGATTCCAATTTAATATTTTTTGATATAATAATCAGATTATTCGTTTTATAGTGATAATAAGTTAGGATTCAATGATTCCACTTTTAAGGTTTTATGTGATTAAATTTTGAGTTTATTTGAATCTTTTATTGAGTTTTAATAAGAATACTATTTTAGGGTTCAAATAACTCTTTTTGTTAGTATATGATTTGGTATTACATTAATTATGGTCTATTGGATGGTGGGATATAGATAATCTTGGTGGTTAAAAATTTATTCACTGTTAAGATTATATTTTTGGACATATTTATAGTCAATCTATGGATTACCTTTCATATTAGTATTTATTTTTCATTCATTTTATATTTTTAAGTTCACTAAATTATAAGATTTATCATGTTCATTAATGATATTTTTAAATAATTTATTGGGTTAGGTTATATAAAGACATGGGGTTAAGATGTGATTTCACATAAATGATTAATTTGGGAGAATGGAATTAAATTTTCGGTGTGCATGAAAAAAGTTATAAGATCACTATTTATGTTAAAATATTCTTCAATGTTGATGTTATTGATGATGTAGTTTAATTTATGAAATGATCTATGTTGAAAATTTGTTGTTATTGTAAAAATACTGAAGTTGATAGTATTATTAAAATGGCTATTAATTATGAAAGTTGACTTACCATGTTCTAACCATTTTTAGTATTAGTTAATTTATATGTAGAGGATAAATGTGTTACGATTATTTTATAGAAATTATGATTTGGTAAAAGTGAATTTTAGTTTTTTAGGAATGAAGCATTCATATTGAAAATTCATTTCTTCGAGTAAGATATGAAGTAAAATTGATCAAAGAAAAACCAAATGATGAAAATGATATTATGATAAAAAAATAAATCATGTAACCAAATTTTGTCATTTTCTATATCTCAATTTTAATAGAATCCCACAAATTTTGTAAAGGTTAATTGAAATAAAATTCCACTCTTTTACCTCTATTTCTGATAAATTGATGGTCTTTTCACCCTCCACATATTTATGGTAATTTATTCATTAACCTTCTCTAGACCATGTTATCTATCACCCGCTATGTTTCATAAGGTGATATTTTATCTTCCATGCCCATATTTACAATTTCTAGTATTGTTAACCTATTTTGAAACCTAGTTTTTTGTTATTTTATATGAAATTTGTATTTTCCATTCCCTATTATAAGAGGATGTTATATTAACACTTCTTATGATGTCATTTTTAAGTGAAATTTTAAAATGTTAAAACATTTACTAACAATAACATTTTCTAATTTGAGGAATAATTTTATTAAAGGGGTAAATTGCAACACCTTGATATTTAAAAAAACATTATGTTTAATGGTGTATAAGACACTCAACACAGAGCTTACATGACCATGAAATATTATTGTGTAACTATGACTATTGTAAATGAAAAATTTAATTTTTAGGTATGAATAAAAATAATAAATTAATAAATAAATATAACGTTCCCCCTTAAAACCAATTTATTTTATAATTATTATGAAAAAAATTTAATTTTTTTAAAGTCATATAGGTATTCTAAATTATGATTCATTCAAAAAATATTTTTTCTTGTTTTTTAGAGAATGTATTATATTTATGTTTTCAATGTTTTACAGAATATATATGAAAAAATAAACCTCATTTTTGAAATCATCATATCAAATTTACCATATAGTCATTTTTTTATAATTTTCTAAAAAAAATTAATTTTTCAATGAATAGTACAAATTAATATTTATTATTAAAAACTATTTTTTAAATAATTTAAAATGTTACATTTTAATATAAAATTATTTAAAAGTAAAATTAGTTCTATTATATAATGAAAAATCAAATTATATTAACTTGAATATGTTTTATTTTTGAATTTTGTACAAAATATTTTTTTACTTTAAAGGAAAATTTTATAAACAATTATTTTCCATTGTGTTTTTTGTTTTTATATAAAATTAATTTCCGTCACTTCTAGTAATTGATTTATAGGAAATGGATACCATATTTGGAATATATATATGTTTAAATTTGGTAAATAATTTTCTTTTAATTGTGGTAAATATGAATAATAACCATAGTAAATTTTTGTTAACATGGTAATGGTAAAATGAGTTAATTAAGGTTAAAAATAGATTTTATGGTAAATATTTTCCATATTAATTTTTAGTGAATGAAATAAATCATAACCATGTCCCCATCAGAAAGAAATATTATTACTTATTGTACACTTTTTGACTATCTCTGGGCTTTTAATGAGGTAAATTCTTTTTTAATGTTTCATTTAAATTCCTTTAAAATTATTAATTAAATGCTTCCCGATGTTATGAAGAGGATAAATGGTGTCCCAGTGGTTCGACATATGAAATAATGGAAATATGGCTGTCCTTTAAATGTTAAATGGTTAGGACAAGGTTTGTAATAAATGCTTTCTTTAACCGTACTTCTATTAATGGATTGGTTCAAGTTTGCTAAAACCATGCCGGGGAGATGTGAAATCATACATACTTGGACAATGAAATCATACATGGTTACCATGTAGTTTTTAAAACCATGAAGGATCCCCAGGAAGGCCTATGACCATAACCCCCTCCTATACAGAGGGTTGAATAGAGTAGGTGCATGACTTGCGAAACTATACTGCCAAAACCATGCACCTCATTAAAAATTGGGAAATAACCATCCCTATCAGGATTTACGATTTACTGCCCAATATTCCTCCCTATTCATCCTAGAACAACCAAGGGTGATAAAATATTTCTCTAATACATCTCAATGATTGATATCCCTTGTTTTAAATCCATTTGGAGTATTCTTTGGGTGCCGATTGAGGCTTTGTATGAGTCTAACACTCTATATTTCCTATTTTTATGGATTAGGGTTTTAGAAATCATTATTCTTCTTCTAAAGATATAAAACACTCTTTTTAATTCGATTTCTAGTTTGAGAATTACTGTTAGTTTGTTTTTGAATAAAAGGATATAGTTAAGAAAGAGATAAACCTCAGAATCAAGGTAGGTGGTCTACTAGTAATATCCCATAATCGTGTCGCTAAATTTATGTGTATGAGGTTATGTGATTGTACAGTAGTTATATCTGTTTGGTTTTCCATAGATGAAATAATGAATTAACAGGTTAGTTAATTAATCATACCCCTCATGATTCATGTGGGATGTATTGACAATGATTAGGAAATGTTGAGCACCATTCATGGTGTATTCTGCTTTCATGAATATTGAATTGAGTTGTTAAGCGTAGAATTAAATTATTATGAGATGTATCCCATTATAAATATGTTGATATTTTTTCATAGGTATTGAAATGGAACTGACAGTATTTTTTTCCTAGTTTCTGACATGGAATAAGGGGGTGTTTGGTATAATGGGATATGGGTCAAAAGAATTATGATATATAAATGGAATATGTATTGAATGGATAAGTCATATTAATATTGAATTTGTAAAATGGGTTAAGGAATGTAAATGGGGAATGTGTGAAATAATTGTTAATGATCATAAATGGAAAATATGTTAATGAATTATGAACAATGAATGGTGTATGTGATAAATGGATTAAGTAATATAAATGATAATTTTTTTAATGGGTTAATGAATAAAGATGGTATATGTATTTATTGAAATATTATTGTGAATGGTAAATATGTAAAACATGTGGTAGTTTTTACATGGTATATATAGTTAATTGTTAAAGAATCATGTGTACATGTCTTAATGGTATGTGGGGTATTGACTTGAGGATCTACTCCCACAGGTTCAGTTAGATTGAGGCTCTATACCCTACCCCTATAATGCATTGGTTAGGCTATCAGACTGAGGCTCTATAACCCTAATGGATGCATGTGATATGATTACTAGGATTAATGCTCCAAGGTGAATTTTATGATCACATGGAATGAGTCTCCAATGTAAGGGAAATGTATTGTTATGTGTGATTCCATCCCTATTGATGTAGGGACTTGATTTTTTTCCCTTATGCATAGGTTAGATGACTTAAATAGGTCTAAGTGAATTTGAAGAAAAATTTTAACACGTGGAAGAAATGATAAAAGTGATTAATGTGAAAACAAATTATTAATGGTACAAATTTTAACTTCTTTTATCTTATTATTCATTATTAGCCTTTATAATCTACCTATTTAGACATGATATTTTTTAGACACTGTCGGTGGTGGAATGCTGAGTTTTACTCACACTATACATAGGCCACCATTCTGTACCCAAGCGGACTTCATGGATTCAGGTCATGACAAGGGAAAGAGTCATATAATAGAGGTTTTATTTTTGCATGGGATGTGCATGGATGAGGGATCCAGACTATGATTTAGAACCAATTTTTGGGATTATTTAGTTTATCTTTATTTTGGGTTTTCACTAGACATGGCACTGTATAACATGACATATCATATTTAATATATGTTGTTGGTCTTTTACCCGGTTTTTGGAAATGAATTTGGGATTAATATTAATTTTTACATGTTTCCATTATTTTTTATTTTATCTATTGTGTCACACTATTATACAGACGGTATAACCACCCCATGTGTTCTATTAGACCCTCATTTCTAGTTGGAATCCTCTGTCATATGGAGAGGAAAGCATGAGGTCATGTGGAAAACCATATAAGGACATTGGATTAGTGGATCCCAGGATAGGGATGTTACACTTTTCAATAAAATGGCCTTTAAAATCTTGAAAGAAAATAAAAACAAATAATATTACTCTCTTTACTTTAAATATTTCTTATGTGTTCACAAAGGGAGAAAAGAATTTTCTAAAATATTATTAAAGGTTATTTTGAGAACAATTAATTTATTTTAATTATTGAAATTAGATTCTAATTTTTAGGAATTTTATAATTCCCTTAAATTATTATACAACATCGACACACAATTTCTTCAATTAATAGAAAATTTAAATAATTTTTTTAAACTATTAAAAGTAATAAAATTTGAGTTAGTAATAGTTTTTTATTAATTTTAATGAAAAATAAAACATATAATGAGTTAGTTAAAGGGTTATATTCAAATTAAATCTTGGTCATATTTCCATTAGTGTCAAATTAAATGAATAGCGAAGAAAATTACATTAAGGATATTTTACTAAAATAATATTTTAATAAATTATTAAAAAAAATTGAAAGAAGAATATTTGAAAATTATATGTTCAAGAATTAAATATTTTGGCCTTTTTTGATCTAATTATCACCTAATAAGTAAAATTATAACCCATTATGAGTGAAAATGATGTTACCATGGTTAAAGATAAAATATGTGAATAAAGAGGTTAGACCAAAAGATAAGGTTCATAACGCCACTTATTCTTATCCAAATTTTATTTTTAAATTAGATTGAAACCAAATTATACCTTGGTTTATAATAGGATCACCCATCATATGTTTATGTCAAGAGCCATCCTCGGGGCCCGTGCCGTGACTACCCCAAGCCCGCCTTCCATAGGCCAGGGTCTGGTGACTAGCACCAAGGCGTAAATCCCGGAAAAGGGAAGGCATTGCCTTTGTAAAGTAAATAACAAACACCATAGAGTAAGCAGGAAGCAAAACACTAAGTACAAAAGAAAGTACTGAAAAAGAAAATGGGCCAGAATACAAACTCAAATGAAAGTACAACTATAACTAAAAAGTACAACAGAAAAAGACATCAACTGGAAGAATGGAAGCGGCTCCTGGGTCGTCCTCCTCGGATCCTACCTGATGGGTAGGTACAGGTGGCGCAGCTCCTGAATCATCCACCACAGATCCTACCTGAAGGGTAGGTACAGATAGCGCAGCTCCTGGATCGTCCACCATGGATCCTACCTGAAGGGTAGGTACAGATAGGCTCCACAACGCTCTCGCCTATCAACCTCCTCCGAGTGTCGTCTCGCCGTGAAGTCCACCTACAGATACTAACACGTCGTGTAGTCCACCTCCGGGTACCGTCCAGACTTCCAACACTCGGCCTCCGTTAGTACTCTCCGTCGTCTCCAACCAACACAACAAGGTGCTGGCATAACCCGTGCAGGGGTGAGTATAACGATACTCAGTAGGGACCCTGAGACCCTCAAGGTCTCACTATAACCAACATGGATAACCACAAAAAAGATCTCAACAGATAACCTCTACTTATGTATATGCCATGCATATACCTAAGTTATCAAGTAACTCATCTCAATCACGAGGAAAACACCAAGATCATGAAATTAATGGATAACCACTACCTAAGTATATTCCCATACATATAACTAAGTTATCAAGTGACCCATCTCAATCATGAGGTAAACACAAAGGTCAAAAGTCTCAGCTCAAACCAGGATTTTCATTATCGAAACTGTAACTGCGGAAGATCCCCATCACTGGAGTGTACAGTGGTCCTGTCACGACTCTGAGGTACTGCTCACTAACCTAAGACTGTTGAGGTACTCCTCCTGTCGAGTTCTGTTGGCCTACTGCTACAACCAAGCACTTCCCACCATGGGTCTGCCTCTACAACCAAGCGCTCCCCTTCATATCCTCAAGAGGTACTCCTTCTGTTGAGTACCGCGGGTCTGCTGCTACAACCAATCACTCCTCCACCGTGGGTCTGCCGCTACAACCAAGCACTCCCCCTCATAGCCTCTATAGGTACTCCTTCTGTTGAGTATCACGGGTCTGCCGCTACAACCAAGCGCTCCTCCGCCGTGGGTCTGCCGCTACAACCAAGCGCTCCCCCTCATAGCCTCTAGAGGTACTCCTTCTGTTGAGTACCGCGGGTCTGCCGCTACAAAAAAGGACTCCTCCACCGTGGGTCTGCCGCTACAACCAAGCGCTCCCCCTCATAGCCTCCAGAGGTACTCCTTCTGTTGAGTACCTCAGGTCTGCCGCTACAACCAAGGGCTCCTCCGTCGTGGGTCTGCCGCTACAACCAAGCGCTCCCCGCTGGGCTTTCCGAAACACACCGAGTCGATCGGTCAAGCAGTCGTCAGGTCTCAGCCGACTACACAGTCTCTGTACTTCGCACGCTCATCTCCGGGAGGGACCGCTCCACGAGCTGTTGATCGATACTACAAGTATCACAAAGTTCAATGAAGGAGTATCTCAAAGGACCGCCTTGTCATAGGGGTCTCAATGCAACAGACGATGCGTCAATCGGACTCACGTTCTGTGAGTTATTAGCCTTTTCCTCCTAGGGGCCCGATTGGTTTCGTGAGTGAACCAACCCAGACGTAACGCAACTGTACCCCGAACCCTCATAGGGTATACTCATAGGGACCGTTTCTCAACGATATCACCAATGCCACTGACAGTTCGTCAAACGAACGTCTGGTCTGAAAGAAAATATCTTTTCCGTTCCAAGGGCCCGGTTGGATTTCGATTGCAATCCAAACCGACCACTATCCAACTGCAACAAAAACTTGGGCAAAGTATGCCAAAAGTTCCGTCTCAACAAGAGGAAAACAACGAGATAGACGGTGCGTCAATCGGACACCTGGTCTGTGAGTTATTGGCCTTTTCGTTCCAGGGTCCCGGTTGGATTTTGTGAGCGAAACAACCCGACCGCACTCCGACGACATCCAAAGCACGAGCGAAGTAAGCCAAAAGATCATTCTCACTTATAGGAATCAATCAAAGTCAATGGAACATCAATTGGACGTCCGAAGCTCAAGATATAAGCGTTTCCGCTCTGAGGGCCTGGTTGGTATCGTATCCGAACCAACCCGGCCGAATCCAAAGTATTCTGAAACCAAGAGTGCAATATACCGAAACGACCGTCTCATTCCAAGGATCTCTACGCAACTGACGGTGCGTCAATCAGAGGTCTGTAGCCCAAGACATGGGCAAATGACCAAAGAGGGTCCGAAAATGGGGAGTCCAGGCCCGGACCGACCCGGCCCGACCCCCCCTGGGACGGCCCGAACTGGGTCCGGGTCCGCCCCGGTTTGGTGCGACCCGGCCCGGCCTGGGCGCGACCCAGCCCGGCGGGTCGGCTCGGCTCGGCCGAGCGGCCGAGCGAAGGAACCACGACCCCTGCGCGGGGGCCGCTCCGCAACACCCAGATGCGGCACACCAGTCGCGTCCTGCCTCCCGGTTCCGCGCGGCCACGGAACCGCCTCGCCACCGCGGCTTCAGCCGCAGCGGGTTTTTACGGCGTCGCACCGGGCGTCGTAGCCGCCTGGCAGCCGGCCGCTGCCGGCCGCCCGCTCCGGCCGCCACGCCGGCGTGGGATTCCGCAGACCACTGGACGCGCTCTGGTGGTCCGTTTTACATGCGGTCTTCACCAGTGGTCCTCCCGGGACCCGACCTTCTCTGCAAGGCCATCAAATCGCCATTGAAGCCCAGTTTGTCATCGTCTGCCATTATGAACACTAAGAACGATAAAGAATTCGGTGGTTTGGACTTGTTCGTTGGTCCGCACCCACCGCGTTAGCGGTTTGAAACAACACCATAATATTTCCCATCAATTTGATAAACCCCAAACCGCAATAATAATCCACGGACCAACTTGTTAACTATTTGGTCCGCGTTCATGCCTTGAAGGGAAACAAACATGGAGTATTATCATTTTCAAAACAACCTCTACCTCAACGTCGTCGTCGGACGCGAGTTCGTCGCGGAATTGACCATCGCGGAAGAAAAGGATCATCGAGTCGCGGAAGGGCGTCGCTGTCGCGCGGTACTCAGCGTCGCGCAGACAAACTCCGAGGATCAAGAACATACAGATTTAATTATAACAATTAAATCCAAGTTGATGTTATAATCCACAAATAATTAGAAGGACCACAATCCCCTACTTTTTCGTTGTCGATCGAAGATTGTCGCGGGGTTGGATCGTCGTGGAAGAAGCGTTGCGGAGGGAGAATCGTCGGCGTCAATCTTCAGGGGTCCAGCGTTCTTCGTTGCCCTTCGTCGAAGGCCGGCGTTCTTCACGTTCTTCGCGTTCTTCGTGTTCTTCACGTTATTCGCGTTCTTTGCATTCTTCGCGTAGGAGGGTGAAGATCTTTAGAGATTCCCCAAAGGTCTAACACAACAAGCAGATAATAAAATAAGTCCTCATCTTATTTTATTATCAACTGAAGAATTTGAAAAACAAAGATAAGTAACGAACAATTAATTCATAGAATTAATTACAATGAACTCACCACCCAATTAATAGGGGCATTAAGAATTTAGAAAACGCGTAAGTTGACTTTTGTTTAATAGGGGTTTTTGCGGGTGCATTACTTAGCGGAAAAGAAACGGCGGGGCTCGTGCGGGCCCCACCTCACAAATATCTTACCAAGAGGGTAGGATATTTTGGGTTCCACCCCATCCGCTTCAACTCAGCTTAAATAGAATTAAGTGGCTTTAAGCAGCTTTAAGTGAAAATAAAATAATGTTTGTCATACCACATTATTTTATTTCTTTACTTAAAGCCCAAAAATTTAAAAACCACACCCGAGAAAATGCAACTCCGGAAGAGGTGTTTCTATGTAATTACTGGCACTATGATTCCATCAGTGCCCTCAAAATTTGATTCTGAGCACTGGTTCAAATGTTAGAAAAACCCGCTCGTTCGTTCACTGAAAATACCCGAGCCCAAACATCAGAAAATGATTCTGGGCACACCGGGCCTCGTAATCAGGCGCCGTCAGAAACTGTGTTCTTGTAAAATCCCAAAGAAAGTTTTGAAAAACTTTCCCTTGAAATTTCTGGGTCTTTACATTACTCCCACCTTAGGGCTTTACGTCCTCATAAAGCTTTAACACAAACTAGGGTCACAAAAGCGGTACAAAGCACGCATTTGAGGCTTCTGCTCCCATGTGCTCACCCGGAGGTTCCCGTACTTCCAGAGAAAGTGCACCCGAGAAATCGATCGTCCTCATAGGATCCGCTCCGGTCGATCCTCGATCCCCACTGAAACCTCCGTGAAAGACACCCCATCGCCATCGTCCATCTCCTCATGGTCGATGATATGTGAAGGGTCGAGCACATATCTCCTCAGTTGAGATATGTGGAAGTCGTCGTGCACCTGGTGCAACTGCGGTGGATATTTCAAGCGGTAAACCACCCCACCTACCCGGCTGAGGTCCTATAATGGTCCGTTGAACCTCAAAGATAACTTTCCGCCTTGGCCACATCTCCGTAAACTTCATCGAGATGAGACCCGTATAAGGACATGATTTTCATCCTCGAAATCTAGAGGTCTCCAATTACTGTCAAAACTGGAACTCAAAATGACTGCCACCACGAGGGTAATGTTGACCGACTCATGAATGATCGGCCGCACCCTCCTTTGAAAGAGTTTATCATGTGATGCCTGGGGTTTCCTTTTTGCTGACCAAGGAAAACTCATCCCGACGTCGTAGTTAAACAACAACCTTTTTGCCTAATACTGTCAATTTGTGTATTAATTGTGATTGCTCAGTCCATACTCAAACCAACGTCATAAGGTGTCGATGCTTCCACCAAGAGATTCCAACCGAAACTCTCTCCTCGAGGGTCTGACCACACCGTCGGCGTAAGTGTGATTATCGAGTCTTCTCACAAGGTATCTCCAGACGTGAGGGTCAATTCTACGGCTTACCGAAAACTCTATGTCTGTGACAAGATTTGTGGAAGGAAGGAATGATTCATATCAACGTCCGTTACTACAGCAGCTATTCGTGGACACAGACTGTCCATTGAATCATTCTTAGAGCCATAGGGTCACTCTCCTTGACCGCATGCAGCCACACTCTTCCTCCGCCCTCCAGCTCCCTGAGCCTGGCGGGGATAACTAAGGCGGGTGGTTGTAGCATGTTAAGATGTACACCACCTCATGATGCTCTCCTAGCTATGCCTCCACATCTGCTTCTTCGCAGACTCATCTCTCCTTTAAGCTTCCTCTTATGGAAACATTTAACATGCCCGAGTCTCCAAGACTGGTGCCAGTTTCCAATTTCATAATGCACTGTGCAGTCTTCATCCGCTCCTGGATGATCTGCACCTTCTTTTCCTACGATCTAAAAGAGCTACTAAAATTTATCATTTTCCGAAAAGAGAAAATCAGTCTCATCCCCTAGATGAACCACACCCAATGCCTAATACAGTCAATCCTGACATGAATGATGTATTCATTCCATGGATGATGTCGTAAGGCCTCGACGTAACTACCAAGAGATCCAACTGTCACTCTCGCCTCCAAGGGTCGAGTCACACTGTCAGCATCAGTGTGAGGTCACCGGGTCTCCTCCAGTAGAAATCTTGAAAGTGAGGGTTAAGTCAACAGTCTTAAGCAGGACCACTCAGTATCAACCAAACAAAAGGACAGGAAAGCAAACATCACAAAGATAAGTGTCTTTTTATTATTGCATCTCATAGTACAAAGACACGAATACAACGGCAACATGGAACTAGAAGTACAAGGGACGTATCAACTAGTTCCTCTCTTATCCACCTGCTCCCAGAGCTCTACTGCCTTGTCCACTGCTCAGCTGTTGCTCAAGCACCCGCCGCTGCTTCTGCCTCAGTGGCTCCTCCAAAGCCTGTGGATCATCTATACGAGGAGTTGGACAGTCACGTGCTAGGTGACATATCCTGCCGCATTCATAACACTTCCTGCTCCTCGTACGGCTGGCTCTAGTCCTCTTGGACATCTGCATCATCTATCTACTGCCCATAGATGACTCGGCTACTGATCGAAAATGTTGCGGCAAAGGCAGATGCTCTTGTACACGCTCAGGGTGTAGAGATACTGGCAAAAACTCCACCCTGAAGAAGGTCTTGAAGTCTTCCCATGCGAAGGTCATCCTGTCGCAAAATTGGAACAAGTGGCTCCACCAACTGCCTGCTGCTGCCTGAAGAAGGCTGGCAGCAATGATCACCATGAAGTATGTCGGCATCCCCACTAGCTTGAAGACTCTCACCACAGCCTCCAGCCAATCCTCAGTCGCCTGCGGGTCCATCTCTCCCCGGAACCTGGGTGGCCTCTGGCGTTGGAACTCGTGCAGCGCGCTCAAGTGGCGTGCATCGCCTACTGCTGGGGCTAGTGTAATCAGTGGCCCAACGTATGGTAGTACCGCTGGTGCCTCAACTGTAAGAGGGCCCTGTACCGAAGCCTTGTCGCTCAACAGGCTGTCAATACACACATCCCTCTGAGCTCTAGCTGGTCGTCCGAGAAAAGGCATCCAGAAAGAAACAACGTGACACTGTCTAACAATTATACCTGGTGAGATGACCTGGTTTGAGTTGATATTTAGATAAAACTTCTAGAAACACACATGGAATTAGTGTTTTCGTGCACAAAGTTGGAATTCAGTTTTCAGGGTCCTGGTGTATGGATACGTCGGCCGCCGGCACCAACATTGGACTCCCTGAACTGAAGACAACACTTGGTACCCTTAACACCATTGTTTCACAGAAAGAAAATATCAGAGTTATAAGTTCTGCGGTAGAACCCACTCCTCTAATACAAATTTGTCATGACCCATCCTCGGACCTCGTGTCGTGACTACCCCAAGCCTGACTTCCATAGGCCAGGGGATGGCGACTAGCACCAAGGCGTAAATCTCGGAAAAGGGAAGGAATTTCCTTTGTAAATTAAATAACGAAAACCACATAGTATGCAGGAAGCAAAACACTAAGTACAAAAGAAAGTGCTGAAAAAGAAAATGGGCCAGAATATAAACCCAAATGAAAGTACAACTATAACTGAACAAGTACAATAGAAAAAGACAACAGCTGGAAGAATGGAAGTGGCTCCTGGGTCGTCCTCCTCGGATCCTACCTGAAGGGTAGGTACAGATGGTGCAGCTCCTGGATCGTCCACCACGGATCCTACCTGAAGGGTAGGTATAGATAGCGCAGCTCCCGGATCGTCCACCATGGATCCTACCTGAAGGGTAGGTACAGATAGCCTCCACAACGCTCTCACCCGTCAACCTCCTCCGAGTGTAGTCTCGCCGTGAAGTCCACCTCCAGATACTAACTCATCGTGTAGTCCACCTCCGGGTACCGTCCAGACTTCGAACACTCGGCCTCCGTCAGCACTGTCTGTCGTCTCCAACCAACACAACAAGGTGCGGGCATAGCCCGTGCAGGGGTGAGTATAACGATACTCAGTAGGGACCCCGAGACCCTCAAGGTCCCACTAAAACCAACATGGATAACCAAAAAGAAGATCTCAACAGATAACCTCTACTTAGGTATATGCCATGCATATACCTAAGTTATCAAGTTACTCATCTCAATCATGAGGAAAACACCAAGATCATGAAGCTATCGGATAACCACTACCCAGGTATATGCCCATACACATACCTAAGTTATCAAGTGAATCATCTCAATCATGACATAAACACAAAGGTCAAAAGTCTCAGCTCAATCCAGGATTTCCATTATCGAAACCGTAACTGCTGAAGAGCCCCGTCACTGGAGTGTATAGTGGTCCTGTCATGACTCCGAGGTACTGCTCACTAACCTAAGACTACTGAGGTACTCCTCCTGTCGAGTACTGTGGTCCTGCTGCTACAGCCAAGCTCTTCCCACCATGGGTCTGCAACTACAACCAAGTGCTCACCCTCATAGCCTCAAGAGGTACTCCTTCTGTTGAGTACCGCAGGTCTGCCGCTACAACCAACCGCTCCTCCGCCGTGGGTATGCCGCTACAACCAACTGATCCCCCTCATAGCCTCCAGAGGTACTCCTTTTGTTGAGTACTGCGGGTCTGCCGCTTCAACCAAGCGCTCCTCCACCGTGGGTCTTCCGCTACAACCAAGCGCTCCCCCTCATAGCCTCCAAAGGTCCTCCTTCTGTTGAGTACCGCGGGTCTACCGCTACAACCAAGCGCTCCTCCGCCGTGGGTCTGCCGCTACAACCAAGCGCTCCTCCTCTGTTGGTCTGCCGCTACAAACAAGCGCTCCCCATTGGGCTATCCGAAACACACCGAGTCGATCGGTCAAGCAGTCGTCAGGTCTCAGCCAGCTACACGGTCTCTGTACTCTGCACGCTCGTCTCTGGGAGGGACCGCTCCACGAGCTGCTGGTCGATACTATAAGTATCACAAAGTTCCACGAAGAAGTATCTCAAAGGGCCGCCTCGACATAGGGGTCTCAACGCAACAGACGGCGTGTCAATCGGACTCTCAGTCTGTGAGTTATTAGACTTTTCGTCTTAGGGGCCCGGTTGGTTTCGTGAGCGAACCAACCCGGTCGTAACTCAACTGTACCCCGAACTCTCATAGGGTATACTCATAGGGACCGTTTCTCAACAAGATCACCAACGCCGCTGACGGTTCGTCAAATGGACGTCTGGTCTGAAAGATAACAACTTTTCCGTTCTAAGGGCCAGGGTGGATTTCGGGTGCAATCCAACCCGGCCACTATCCAACTGCATCCAAAACTCGGGCGAAGTATGCCAAAAGTTCCGTCTCAACAAGAGGAAAACAACGAGACAGACGGCGCGTCAATCGGACGCCCGGTCTGTGAGTTATTGGCTTTTTCGTTCCAGGGGCCCGGTTGGATTTCAAGAGCGAACCAACCCGACCGCACTCCGACAGCATCCAAACCTCGAGAGCAGTAATACAAAAGATCTTTCCCACTTAGAAGAATCCATCAAAGTCGACGGCACGTCAATCGGACGTCCGGATCTCAAGATATAACGGTTTCCGCTCCGAGGGCCCAGTTGGTATCGTATCCGAACCAACCCGGCCAAACCCAAAGTATTCTGAAACCATGAGTGAGATATACCGAAATGAACGCCTCGTTCCAAGGATCTCTACACAACTGACGGTGCGTTGATCAGAGGTTCGTAGCCCAAGATATGGGAAAAATACCATAGAGGGTCCGAAAATGGGGGGTCTGGGCCCGGACCGACCCGACCCGACCCCCCTGGGTCGGCCCGAACCGGGTCGACCCGACCAGGGTCTGGGTCCGACCTGGTTTGGTGCGACCCGGCCCGGCCTGGGCACGACCCAGCACGACGGGTCGGCTCGGCTCGGCTCGGCTCGGCCGAGCGAAGGAACCGCGGCCCCGCGCGGGGGCCGCTCCACAGCACCCGGACACGGCACGTCGGCCGCGTCCCTCCTCCTGGTTCCGTGAGGCCGCGGAACCGCCTTGCCGCCGCGACTAAAGCCACGGTGGGTTTTTCCGGCGGCGCGTAGGCGTGGGATTCCGCGGACCACCGGACGCACTCCGGTGGTCCGTTTTACGTGCGGTCTTCGCCAGTGGTCCTCCCGGGACCCGACCTTCACTACAAGGCCCTCAAATCGCCTTTGCGGCCCCGTTTGTCATCGTCTTCCATTCTGCACACTAATAACGAGAAAGAATGTGGTGGTTTGGACTTGTTCATTGCTCTGCACCCACCGTGTTAGCGGTTTGAAACAACACCATAATATTTCCCATAAATTTGATAAACCTCGAACCGCAATAATAAACCACGGACCAACTTGTTAATTATTTGTTCCGCATTCATGCCTTGAAGGGAAAAACACATGGAGTATTATCATTTTCAAAACAACCCCAACCTCAACGTCATCGTCGGATGCGAGTTCGTCGCGGAATTGACCGTCACAGAAGAAAAGGATCATCGCGTCGCGGAAGGGCGTCGTTGTCGCGCGGTACTCGGCGTCGCGCAGACAAACTCCGAGGATCAAGAACAGACAGATTTAATTATAACAATTAAATCCAAGTTGATGTTATAATCCCCAAAGAATTAGAAGGACCACAATCCCCTACCTTGTCATTGTCGATCAAAGATTGTCACGGAGTTGGATCGTCGCAGAAGAAGCGTTGTGGAGGGAGAATTGTCGGCGTCAATCTCCGGGGGTCCGGCGTTCTTCGTCGCCCTTCATCGGAGGCCGGCGTTCTTCACGTTCTTCTCATTCTTCACGTTTTCGCGTTCTTTGCGTTCTTCATGTAGGAGCGTGAAGATATTTAGAGATTCTCCAATGGTCTAACACAACAAGCAGATAATAAAATAAGTCCTCATCTTATTTTATTATCAACTGAAGAATTTGAAAAAGAAAGATAAGTAATGAACAATTAATTAATAGAATAAATTGCAATGAACTAACTGCCAAATTAATAGGGGCATTAAGAATTTCGAAAACGCGTCAGTTGACTTTGGTTTAATATGGGTTTTTGCGGGTGCGTTACTTAGCGGAAAAGAAATGGTGGGGCTCGTGCGGGCCCCACCTCACAAATATCCTACCAAGAGGGTAGGATATTTTGGGTTCCACCCCATCCGCTTCAACTCATCTTAAGCAGCTTTAAGTGGCTTTAAGTGGCTTTAAGCGAAAATAAAATAAAGTTTGTCGTACCACATTATTTTATTTCTTAACTTAAAGCCCAAAAATTTAAAAACCACTCCCGAGAAAACGCAACTCCAGAAGAGGCGTTTCTAAGCAATTAATGGTGCTGAGATTCCATCAGTGCCCTCGTAATTTGATTCTGAGAACCGGTTCAAAAGTTAGAAAAACCCACTCATTCGTTCACTGAACGTACCCGAGCCCAAACTTCGGAAAATGATTCCGGGCACACCAGGACTCAGAATCAGGCGCCGTCAGAAACTGCGTTCTTGTAAAATCCTAAAGAAAATTTAGAAAAAAATTTCCCTTGAAATTTTCGAGTCTTTATAGTTAATAATTTAACTACCCATCCTCATTCCATAACATAATCACACATCATTTTTTATAATGTAACCACTCATCCTCGGTTGGTAACATATCACCCATACTTGTTTGATAATGTATCCATTGACCCATATTTATAATATAACCACCATAATTGGTTTATAATGGAACCACCTATCAATTAATGAAAAAAATATATAAGTGTTCCCTAATATCAAAAAAAATCATCATATCATCACATCATATCTCATGCAAGGAAAACAAGTTTGATAACAAATTCATTAATTAATCATAGAATAAGACATGGTACTAAATGGGTTTTATAAAAATTTCATCATCATTATCATAAACCAATAATTGAATGAATAATTATGGAACCATTCCATTATTTAACTAGTAAAGCGTATGAAACAACAATTGTTTTTTTCATTGATGAATAAAAATTACATAAAAATATCATTAAAACCTTCTTGGGGAAAATACCCTTCCCATTTTTTAATCGATTCATAAAAATATAAAAAATTACAAATTAATAAAACATTTTATTTTAATATTACCATGTAAACTTGTAAAAGAATATTTAAATAATTTAGAATCCATTACAGGATGAAATATTTATTATGTTGTGTATGTTAAAACAAATTTTACTATCATATTTTGGATAAAAATTCAAAATTAACTCAGTTTTTAGAATGAAAAAACATCTCATTGTAATTTTAGTTAAAAATTAACACATGGATAAAAAATATTTTAAAAAAATATTTTAGATAGTACTAAAATAATTCTTTAAAATAGTTTCTTAAACATAGACATGTAAGAGAAAAAAGTTTTGATCAAAGAGGTAGATAAAGTTGATTTCCCTTAAAAAATTTCAGATATTTTTTTATTCAAGAGAGTAAAATAAAATAAAAACATGTATTCTAGAGAATCAAATAATTCATGTGATTCATTATAAATAGATAATTATATTCCATCATCAAAAACATAATCATGGACAATCCAAATAAACAATGAAATTGTATCATAAAACCCAACCACTTTACATGATATTGAATCATAAACCCTGTAAAAGAAATAAAAAATATATGAATTTATAATTCCTCTTTAATTTGAATACAATAACTATAAAATAAATTACTTTGAAATATATACAACACCCATAAGAAACAATGGGTGAATATGGCAAGTGTCTCACATAAATAAAAGTGGCAAGAAAATCTCTTACCTCAACAATCAATTTTTTTAATAAACATTAAAAATTCATGTATAATAAAATTATATTTTTAAAAAATATATTCCAGAAAATATTCATATATATCATACCATAAATTATTTAATTATAACCTTTTATCACCTATTTAAGAATAATTGGTAATTAAAATCAATATTCTGGGTGATAACTGCTTCATTTTTCATGATTGTTTTATTTATGTAGATTTGGTGGTTATTATTATTTCAATTTTTAATGAGCTTAATAATGTAAATAATTATATAAAATTAATATATTTTCATTATATTAATATTTATACTCACCCATAATGGTTATAAAAAAACGGATTACACCATTCATGTAGACGATAGGTCATATATATGCATGAGTGTTTTTTCAATTTTTTAATGGATGGAGTTAGAGAATGTTAAAAACTAATTAAAAATTATGTTATAATTATTATATAATTTATATTAGATATATTCTATAAATATTAAATTATTAACATTGAATTAAAAAATAAATCAGAAGCACCTTACATTTGTTCGTGAGGTGATATTCTACATTACACAAGAGTAATGTTGTTGTTTTCCAAAGGGTTTGAAGGTAAGAAAAAAGATATGATATTTTAATGAAAGAAGTATTTTTAGGTGATTAATATCAAATATATACTTTGAATCTATCATTATATCAATTTTTGAGAAGTGTTGAAGGAAAATTAACTAAATCGGTTTGTGGAGCGGTGGCCCACCATACACATGATCGACAATTTCATTTCCCATTTATTGAAGAAGAGATTAATATAGGGTATTATTATATCATAATAACAACTCCTTATATGGTATATAATTATACCAGTATATAATCATATTTTAATGTTGTGAAAGAATAAATAAAATAAAAATGATCAGTTTTGAGTGATACCCCTTCTATATAGAATCTTTGTATTATTGAACCTAAAGCCTTCATAGGATGGTTTACTCAAAAATAAAATTCCAATAATATGTTTTTTGGGAACTAAGGAAGGGATTTGGATATATCATGTCCTAACAATGGATTTTAAAGTGTGTGCATATTAGAGTAGAGTGGGTGAACTTTTATAATTGTGGGAGAGGAAACACTTCAAATTTTTGAAAAGAAAATGTTGTAACAACATTTTAATCCAAAAGAAATCTCCAAAATAACTAATTATTGAACCATAGATTATATATGTTTGAAATATTTCAATAAACATGGTATTATAAAAGCATATAGGCCACTTTAACCCTCATATTTTTTGTTCAACCTCGGTAAACATGTTTAATCCTTTTCAACAGTAATTTAATTTTAATATACTTACTATTTATTTATGTAAATAAATTAATTTGGGATTAGTATATAAGATTAGTAATGACTATTTTTAATATCAAATTTAATTTTACCAATTCCATTTATAGAAGTGACATAATAAATTTAAAATTAAACCTTCAGACAAGATGAGAAAACAGTTTTCCAAAGAAAATGATTTCATAAGTAATACAATATATTATATAAAAATTGAACAAAAAAATTACATATAATTAAATAATAATTTTAATTATATATTGTTGTTCTTTGTAATGTAGTGTTGTGTGTAACGCAAGCTGTTGAAAAAATTAAATTAATTTGAAATGAAAATTTCATAAAATATCAGGGTGTTAGAATGATATGAAAAACCTTTTTTGGCATGATATATATAATAAGGGTTTTATTTATGAAGAGATAAGTGGGAAAAGATATAGATCATTAATAAAAGAGTTATTTGTGTATATATGTTTCCAAATATACTAGTCCTATAATATTCCTCCATGGATCATTATTAAGGTAATGAATATTAATTTAATAAGAAATAATATATATTTATTAATAATTATATTAATATATAAAATAATTAACTTTTAAACCATTAACAATATTTTAAATTTGTTTTTATAAAACATTTCTAACCAGCCTCCTATGGTTTTTGAGAAAAATGATAAACAAGTAAGTCAACCTACCATTATTTTCTCATATATGATAAATTATATTACTTAACAACCATAAATATATATATTTATAGTTAATACCCCAAAAATATGAATTTCATAAATTTATCAATATCATTCAATGGGAGAACATTGGTCACGAAATGAACAAAACTTACTAAAAATTCATATGAAGATGAGAATATATCTAATGGAATGAATTTATCTATGATAAACATCATTGATCCTATTATATTGATATTCTCATAAATATCTTTGGTTTAAAAAAACTCCAATGAAATTCCCAAAAACAGAATCCTTAAAAATTAATAACTATCTTTAGGAAAAGAGAGTAAACAGGTCATTACAATGCATGAGTGAGAAAGATAAATATAATGAGATGACTTACCTCAAGACAAATGTAAATCACCCAATGAATGAGGGGGAATAAAAAATAAGATAAGTATTTCCCTTCTCTTATATTGTATTAATAAAAGATAAGGGATCTCCCCTTCATATTATATTTTAAATAATTATTAATAACAGTACTAATAACAACAATAATAACACTAAAAACAAGAAGAATAATAATAATAATAACCTTCTATCTTTAAAAAACAATAATCATAAACAATATCACTTAATCAAATTATATAATTTTTAAAAAATAAAATTCCACAATATATCCATTTTATTTTTTTAATTTAATAAAATCATGTTTTTAAAACATTCCTCACTATAAATACTTTCACCATAAGAAATCAATTTTAGAATAACCCCAAGATATTATAATATACACCCAATTAATTTAACTCTTTAAAATTTCCATCAATATATTATTCTATAATATTTTTAAACAAATAATACATGCCCTAACTGAGAATCTCATTAATCCTATCATTAATTTAATTCACTCGATATCCATTCTCTTTAATAGAGGATATTCATAATTTCATTAAACCTTTACCCAAATATTCTCATAAACATCTCCAGAAAATCAATTCCACCCCTTATTTATTTTTTAAATAAATACATATCTTCCATAACCCCACCAAAACCTACTACATGTTTTAAACCCATTATATATGACACATTTATCTTCATGGTACCATATAGTGATATTTTATACAAAAAATAATTTCTAATACAGGGACTAACCAATAAACTTGATAAATACTTGACTACATTATATATAGATATATTTAGAAATATAAATACACAAGATATATATGTATAACATTCTATAATAATAAAATTTTATTTATTCCAAATTAAAATTATATCCACCCTTTCAATGCACTAGATTAGTAGTGAAAAATACAAATATTTATAACTAGAGTATCAAATATATCTTATAGTTATTATAGTCATATATAACCATTAAAAATGAATTTTATGAGATTAACCGATATTAAAGGGTGTATATAATTCTATTAGATTCATTTTAATATATATTTTTTTATTAGACAGATACCATGATAAAATAGCATTTCCATATTAAGTTGAATTTAATTTTTTATCTTAGTTTCAATTATTTCAATTCCTTAGGTATCTTAAATTATACATTAGAGTATTTATAGGGTTTAAAAATGGTGAAAATGATTTTTTAAGGAAAATAATGACTTTATAAATTATTCAATGACTTTAAAAAACCATATGATTGCTCTAGATTAATTTATTAACTATGAAAACTTTTTTTTCATTTTTTATAAGTTGTTAATGAACTTATTCATGGATAATGAAATAAAATTTCTAACCTGGTGAGGTTTTTACACTTTTTTTTTAATTTTTTTTTAAAATAGGAAAATATAATTCTCATTTTTTTTAACCATACAAGCTTTTTAAATCATGAATGAAACTTTTACAAAAAAAATATAAAAAATATCTAGATTATAGAAGGATTTGTTGATGATTAATTTTCATTATTAACAACTCAAACTTATCCACAAACCTATAATTACAAAAAAAATACATATTTATAAAAATAATTAAACCACTTGAGTTAATATATGATAGGATTAACATAATATCACACCATATTTTTATTTTCACTATGATATTTTTTCTCAAACTCACATAACAAATAAAAATGTCTATTTTTTATATCTAAGTATCATAAAATCATTAATACATATATATTTTTTATGTTTCATGCACATCTAATGGGTATGTACTCAAGTGGAAGATGCACAATATTTTTATCCCAAATTCCTAGGATCAAATCCATGTAGGGGTGAATATTTGGGTTACTATATCAGCCACCACATTAGTTTTTGTATCATTTATTGTTTTCAACTGTAGCAACCTGAACTATTCATCCAATTTAGGCCTTTTGGCCACTAGTTTCAGTGTATGGATCTCAGGGCCTATGGTCTACCAAGGCCTTTCATGTATAGGGATATCGAGCCATTAAAAAAAGTCCTCTGGGCAATAGGTCCTTTGGGCCATAGGGCCTTCAGGCCACCAGGCCTATGAGTCACAAAAGGACTAAGAAGACGCATGAGAAGTCCTCATACGAGTATTCCCCAAATGTGGATTCAGATCATAAAATACAAGATTAGAATAATGAGAGGGTATGACACTTTCCAACAGTACAAGGCACCGTGTAGTTGTGCATAGGTAAATGTTAGCCGATAAGAAATGTGAGGTTGGGATCTAGGAGTCTTAAAAGATTCATGATGTTGTGGAGGGATACTTAAAAAATATATATTATCAGTTCTTGGGCCTTTAAAGGTCATGTACAGGTCCTTTTTCCTATATAACTTCGTGACATGTGTATGCCTTGTGCCTATGAGTCTATCTATCATGTAAGGGTTCCCCTCAACTCGTAAATGGGGGATTATCCAAAAAATTACTAAAAATATAAGGGAATAAAGCTTTTAGAGGAGGTTTTATACACATTTTGTATACATTATATCCCACTTTATTGCATAAGAGTCCCCCAAGAAAAATAATTTCTCTCGCCTTGATTCCCATACTAGAGAAACCCAACCTCGAAATAACCAAACACAACCAAACACTCTCATTCTGTGGAATTATTTGGGAGATATTCTATTCCTCCTATAATATTTCTACAAAAAAATGATATGTGTTGGGGGCCTCCCCATTAAGTGTGTTATATTTGTCTATTATTATTTATTGTATTGTGAACTATGCTTTATTCTTGTAATATGGTTTATGTAATGGAGGTGGGTGATTATCCTCCCTTGGGTGAAATACCTAGACATAAGATAAAAATGATAATAAAATTTAATTGGGTCTATTTCATAAACATTCCCACTTCATTATTTTTTCCCATATATATCAATTTTGATAGGTGAATCATTTCATCCTTCAACTTTTAGAAACCCTTATCAGTGGTGCAAATAATGTATTATTGTTTTTGAAGAATTGTTTTTATATGTATGTGATTATATTCTAGTATAGTTTTTTTCGATTTCATATGAATAAATTTAGTGGAATGATATTTTAAAAAAATAACAAACCAAACCTAAAACTAAAATGCTACCTTCTAAACTAAAATTTAATATTTAACCATTATTAAAACCTCACTCCCATGGTCAATGATGTTATCAAATAATCATAAGGGGCCTCAAATCACAAAACTAACCAATAATCGTTCATCCCATACTAAAAATTATTAAAATAAATTATTATGAAAGTTAAAAACATATTTTATAATTTTTCTTTTATTAAATTCACATATTCATAATATATTTCACCTTATATACCAATATAATATTTCTAATCTGAATCTATCCATAATACCACACCGTACTCCAAATCCAATTTCATTATAATAATTTATCCCCAAAAAAATAATTTCTCTAAAGAAATCAAAAATTATTTACCCACATCATAACACATTCACTCATAAAACATTACACAAAAACAATATCTATTCATTTTAAACACCCCCCATTTAGAAAATTTTATATATTTTTATTGAGTTATATATATACATGAACTTAATTAAATAATGTAACTTCCTGCAAGATTCAATTGGATACACTATGAAACAATAATCCCATGTTCCAAAACCTCCTTTACATTTATTTTACTTAATACTAAGACAATCCAAAAATTTATATATACAAATTATAATACCTTTTTTATTTTCTCAACCTTGAAAAAATATAATTTTTCTAAAACAATTAAATTTACAAATAAATCAAAATTATAATAATTTTAAATGAACTCCAAAATTATGAAACTTCTTAAACATAATATATATATATATATATCCCTTCATTTTATAATGAAAATAATCAACTATATTCGTTAAAACCAATTACAAATAGGTAAACATTATTTCATGGGTTTTTCTTAAACCATCAAAATCCACCCATTGAGTAATTTCAATTCAAAAAGAAATAAATTTCCTAATCATTAAAATTCAAATTTAAAGACGTATAAAATTTATAAAACCTTGAAACCCATAAAAGTCATGAAACAATTTGATGGAAACATTTTCTCAAAAGCATTCCATTCCAAAAATAATCATTTTCAAAAAATATCAAATAGAAAAATTTAAAATAATCCCTTTGTATGACTTTAAATAAATTGGAAATTAAATATTAATTATAATCCTTTTTAAACAACCCCAAGAGAATTATTTATATTGAAGTTTTAAAAATAAATCCTCTGAAAACAAAAATAAAAGGTGGTTATAATAGAAAAAACAATACCTTTAAACCCCAATTGAAAATACATTTACTTCATGAAAGATACACAAGGTAAAAAATAATTATATAAAACTACACATCCTTTTTAATAACCAATAACAAAATTTTATATTTCCAAAATATAAAAATTTTAAAATAAAATATAAAAAATTAAAAAATACTCGATGGAGTAACACACTATCCTTATAGTGGAAAAATATGCTCAACCAATGAGGACACCAACCAAACAAAAAATTGCATAGTTACTAAATTGTTCATTAATAACATTAAAATTTAGGTATGGACCATTATATTTTTATGGTGTCATCATACTAGTTATATAGATTCAATAATTATTATAATAATATTAAAAAAATTAAAAATATCATATAAAACCACTCATAATTTTACTTATATAAAAAACAAAAAAAAAATATAAATAAATACTTTGTAATTTAATTTAAGAAATTTACAATTGTTGTAAATAAAATACAGTACAAATTTATTTACACTTATTATTATTAAAATATACCTTTTGAAAATGAAATATTTTAATAAATTTAATATCTAAAGATATAATCATGTCACATCCCCACCCCACCCCACATCTACCATTATTATTCATAGGACTGAAATAAAGGAAAGTAATGGCACGTAAATCAATCTTCTCATAGGCCTGAGGGTGGAAATTAAAACTGTAGATATAAAACAATGTATGTAAGTAATTACCCTCATAATATAAGTTAATTGCATGATATAATATAAAACCACTAAATAACTTTACATCATATGAAAAAACCAATATCCCATAGAAATAGATACCAAAATACATGATATATCATACAGAATAAATCCCAAAAACAAAATCCAAAACAAATCATAAGAATTAACTCTAATGAAAATTCTCATATCTAATATATTATAACCAAAATAAGTCATCAAACACCAACTCATCATCTAAAAATTAGTTTATATATATACAGGTTTAGCAAAAAATGTACACATGGTTGGATCATTCCAAAGGTATCCTTTAAAAAGGATTAAAAAGAATATTAATGCACCATTGAATAAGAAACATAACTAACATGAACATAAACATGATAAATAACCATCCCATCCTTACTAAGGATGAATCTAAAATAACACATAAAAGGTATTAATTTATATCAAGGGGTGATAGATAGATCCCCCATCCAACTCTACACTAATTTCCCACTATCATACCCCAATTCAAAATATCCAATTATATCATTCTTTATATATATATATATATCATCGATAACATATCGAATACATTTTAATGTAATTTGGGTCATATACCTACCTATCCTAGCATTATGTAGTACCAAACATCCTATCTTGTAATAATTCCATATCCATATATCACTTTCTACTACCACATCATCATTTTTCCATCACATATCCAATCAAAATGCATAAAATGGGGAGTAGAGTACCCTGAACATGATGACATCAAACTCATGACCACCTCTTATTATTCATAAACCTCACCAAATATCACATATTTTCATAGTTAGACATCTCCACCAACAAATATGTTCATCGGATAGTACTCGACACTAAATGGGTTCTATTGCTATATACTACATATAACTGGGGAGCGGGGAAGAGGGGGTAATTGGCCATCTATTCCCATAACATTATGGATATTGGAGAAACATAACACAAAATATTTGGCTGTTAGTACGTAGTAATCGATGTGGTTATGGTTCACATAGATATGACATGAATGTATAAGGATAATTGATAGCACATTGTACCCAATATAATGGTCCAAATATAACAACACTAGTATATATCAAATTACTACCTTATCAACCCACGATATTCACCCCCAAATGTGTACACCCTAAATGAAAATTATAAAAAAAAATTAGCCCCACATACAACAAAATAATTTTCTTTCTATATAAAATTCTACCAATTTCCCAATTTACATGTTCACTAAAAAAGTTTCTTTTTTATATACAATTAATATAATATTTAAAAAACCACTCAAGATATCACCCAATTTTATTCCCATGAATTTATCAATTTACAATTCATAAATAAATTACAACTAATCAAATTAATAACACATTATTTTTCAATTTTATAATTAATAATAACATCTCATAAAATCTCATAAACTATATCCACATTCTACCACAAATAATCCCAATAGTTAGTAAATAACAATTAGCTCACCCAATTCCAAATCACATTAAAATTCCATCCCTCAAAAAAGTGTAATCAGATAAGAACTTGCAATGAATCCTCAACATAAATTCAGTTAAACCAATCAGAACCCCACATTCCATTAGATTCCACACACAATCCAATCCCCACCATCACCATAAAACCCCTATGAGATCAAAAAAATCAATGGATTAACATCAAACACCCCAGTTAGGAACAATAATTAATTTATATATTTTCACCCAATAGGTACATAACTATATATATGTGATAAAATATTTATAAATTTTTATATTAAAAATCAAATATAACTAGAGTTCATAATTCCCATAAAAACACAGATAGAATAACAATAACAATTCATAATCACATAATCATAAAGTCTCAATGAATGATCCAACAATAAAAATAAAGAACTATGTAAACACATATGAATATATCCCCCCTGTTAAAATTAAATTCATAACAATTCATTATCTCATTTAGAATGTATACACTACCCAACAATGGTAAAATAAAACAATTTTAAACATACAAATTTAAAAATATAAAAATTAAATAAGGATAACATACCTTAAACAAGGATTTGTGATTATTTGTGTAAGACCCCTGAAAGAAGAAGATGTTCAATAGTCCTAAATATCTGATGGGAACACCATGAAGGTATCAATAACCTTGGACATTATATCTGTCATCATGATTTATCACAAACATCACCAAAACTAGCAATACCAGTCAACAAAGATTTATTTGGAAGAATAATAGAGGGTGTAACATCCTGCCCCTCACTGATTGGATTTTAAAGTGATTGACATGATACAAACATTATGTGACATCCCCAAGACACCAAAATATGACAATTCATTTCATGTTCATTATAGAAAATTAAGGGATGATTTTACCAAAATAATTAAACAACATCAACCTGGCTATAAAAAATAAACATCCAAACTAACTATATGATGAATGAGTATAAATCAATACAACTCAAAAGTAAAACCAAAAATCCAAAAATATTAGAGTGATAATAGAAATGAAATATAATATTCATGATGGTCTAAAAAACCGTACTCAATGATACCAAAGTGTAATCATCCAGAGTAATAGCCTTTGATCTCCACGGTCCTACTCCACATGCTAAACTATTCTATCAAGATGCATCTCGGAAAAAATAATATATATTTCCCATAAATGGGTACTAGTAGGAAATATATATTGGATCACTGAATTTCATATTTAGGGGGTGATTATAATGTTCATAGGAATTTCCCAATGAAATACCAACACACACCACTACAACAATAACTACTTAGTATGTTATATAAAAAGCAGTCACAATCAAATAAATAGTTTACAAAAATTACAAAAGGAAAAACCTGTGAGATAAACCATAAAAAATATAAGTATCTTCCTTTATAATTTGGAATAATCATTTCAATTTTCTTATACACACATCCACACAAACACATAAAAGAGCATTATTGTTTCACATTTGAAAGTGGTAATTTACGACCATGGTCCATCCCCTATGATTGACAGTTTTATTTCACAACCATATTTTTTCCCACATTACCCACAAGGTAACGAATTATACCAAATTTCATAGAAAATTTTTTCATATAAAACAACACCTTCATGGAAAAAAATTCATCAATCATATGTGTTTTATCAAAATCATTTCATAATTTTAAAACAATCCTTTTAAAATTATAAGGAAGGATATTTTCCGAAATACAAAAAAAAATTCCATATTTCCAAAGAGTGAATAAAAATGATTTCCTTCAAGAATCAAACAACAATTTCATAATTAATATATGTAAAATGTATTGAGAAACCAATACCATAATGTTTGAAATTATATGGAGATGATAAATGATTGAAATGAAGAAGGTCTATAAAACAACTAGATCCAACTTCAAAAAATATTTCCATCACAATATCCAACAAGATTCCACAATGATTTTTATAATATCACATATATATCCCTATTAGAAAATATATTTCACAAGGAGAGGGGAGAATAGTATATCTATGAATAAAAGTAAGAACAAGGTAGAATAAGGACTTAACAATGAGATCATATTTCTAATGAATATTGATTTATCCCAGAGTTAATTTTATATAGCCACATGATTGTGCCTCAATGTTTGGAAAATAATGTGCCCATTGTTAGATGATTTTTACTTAAGGACAACCCTCACATGTTTGGAACAAATATTTCCACAAACCATGTGTAAATCGTTATTTTCCCACTTATATATCATTTACGGTATATATTAGGTATTCTCGTGGTCTGTCCAAACAATACACAAACTATGTGCCTAACTGGTAATTCTCATCCTCAATTTCATGGTTTCTTAGAGGTTAGTTAAATTTTTTACTAATCATGATCAAACAATGAACTGCCTAAAACACTTTCAAATCACTCTAAAACTCTCTAGAAACTCACAATACATAATTGATGAATTATATAATCTCAAAAAAAAAATTTACATATAATTGGTGGTATTATATTATTCCCACCATTGAACATTCTATCCATATAAATAAAGATTTTGGTTTTGTTTTAGAAGATATATGTCAACAGCTCCAATATTTCCTTTTCATGTTCCCTTGTCACTTCATGCATCTAGCCATGCCTTCATAAAACCACAATAACCTATGATTTTCCCAAATAAGGGATTATCTTACCTATACAATAAATATATCGAAGCATAAATCAATATATGATCAGGTTCATGGAAATCATTTTCCCATAATATGACATGGTTAGGGTTAGTTTGGTACTTTTTCAATTTATATACAAAAAACAAATTATGAAAATGATCTTGTTAGTAAATATAATTGATAATCCACATATCCAAGATATTAAATTTTCTTAATAGGTCCAATAAATTGAGGATAAAACATTTCTTCATTATGAAAATTAAAATTTCCATTACTTGGAGAGATTCTCAGGAAAACATGATCACACACCTACAACAATGGCAGATGATGATGATGATATGCATACGTTTTTTGAAAAATATTTTTCATTTCAACTCTCATTTTGATAATATAAATCTTGGTATTTTATTAATGAAAAATTCTTGGTATGATTGGTGATGTCTCACCAGAATCCACCCATAAATGTAGAGAATGACATGGAAATTAAAAAAAAATTAAATCCATATATATCAGGACCTGATAACAATTATTATATCAAAACTCCTCTAATGGTATATGTTTCTATCATGATCCACTAAAATCCATCACAAAAGCTATAATCATGTCTTCGATGTATGAATTTTCCATTCATATTGTCCATCTATTAATGGATGATAATGTATACTAATGGTTTAGTGAGTTTCAATGGATTGGTGCTAGGAATTCCAAAAAACAAGATGTAAAACAAGGGCTCCTATCAAAAAAAATAAAAATTGATATGTTATGAAACATTAAAACAACTCCGATATAGATTTTTATAATACTTATACCATATTGGTTTCATAAATTGGGTTTTTGTGAGCCTACTTCATTTCCTGATCCATGATCTTCTATGTTAAATCGGTTTTCCGATCCATTATTAGTATAACTATTAAAAAATCTATAGATATATTCTCCCATTTCAATATAGTAATATATAGTGAATGTAACATATTAGCTAGAAGTTAGTTCTCTTCCTTATCTAATGATAGTTGAGGTATCTTAATACAAAATATTCTGCATTCCTCTTTAGTCCAACCCACCAAAATTGTTATCTCAATGCCTTTTACATTTTATAAATATTGAGATGAAAATCCCAGTTTTAAGGGAGTAAGGAATTGAAATGTTTCTCCTGATAAGATCTGTGAACAACAATAAGATCTGAAAGACATAGCATAGATCTTTATTCTAGTAACCATCCCTTAATAGTCTACCCAACACTATATTTTTCCTCATGGATAAAAATTTTGGGTTGAAATTTTTGGAATATCCTACATGTGTAATCAAATCGAGAACCAAAGAAACTAGAAAAAAAACACACTAAGTCCTTAATCAGAACAATTCATATTCCTATCAACTATGACTAACATTATCTTTATTTGATGAGAATAATATTTAAACAACTGATTATATGACTTCCCACTCAGAGAATTATATATTTAGTACCCTTTATCTAGTGTATACATCAAGTCGAGGTCACCCATTTGATGATATTATACCTATCTTTGTTGATTTATGTTTAAACTTCTTTGTGAAAAAATGTGTCTCAAAATTTTATTATTCATAAACATTGAAAATTTCTCACAAAACATATAATATTTGAATGTATTCAAATAATGGACTACATATGTTAATCTCATATTATGTTTTGGTTAGTTTTTATCATGCACCCATAAATATAATGAGCCATAAGATAAAACATGATCATTTAATATGAAACCACATCCCAACCCAGATCCTAATGAAACACAATAGACTATATAGACATGTCCTTACATTGGAAATGTATAAATATATGTCTATTCAAGAAAAAACATTAATTTGTAGAATAGATTTATAGAACTCGTTACTATATTGGAAAGGAACATATTTCCTTGTCAAAGTTGAAATTGGTCAGGAAAGTCATGAAATATAATAAACAAATAATTCTTAGTATCCCTCTAATAGAATGAAACAATTTATCTCAAAATAAGTCTCTATTGGATTACTATATATTATATATTATATATTATATGGATCTAAAGAAACTCCACTTTTATAGATAATATGACAAACGAAACGTTCCTATTTAATCGAGAAATCAAACTACGATAGTATTTCATTAAAGTGATGTTCCCACATGATACCCAACACTATATATAGGTGTTTCTTAGAATCATAATTAATCTTATAATACACTAGAATATCATCTATGAACACCTAAATGAAATATTCAAGATACATATGAATGATCATATTCATTAACTATATAAACAATATTGGTGTACTCATATGGTCCAAGGGAAACCCCACATAATCATAATTTCCATAGTGACTCCAAGAAACTATTTTTACAATTTTTTCCTTTTGATCACGAATTTTATGGAATCCTGGTCAAATATCAGTATTGGTAACCATATAGCACCCCTCAACTGATCAAAAATGTCATCCTCTCAAAGAATAAGATATCGATTATTAATCATAACATGGTTGAGATTACGATAATCCACACAAAGGAAAAAAATCATCAGCATTATTTATAACAATAATTGGTTATTACCATAGGAATGTCTTCTATAACACCCTATGGTTTTCTGAAATGTTATTTTTTTAAATAAGTATAATTTCCTCTATGTCATGCATTTCATGAAACACTGAGTTTGAACTAATAATGATATACAATTAAATTATAGTTATTACATCTTTGTGGGATTATAGGGTATAAATAAGAAAAACTAAATTATGAAAGAATTATGGTTAAATATCCATAAGAACAATTCATTGGTTATCAATTTATTATAAATGAAAATTAAAAATATTCTAATGAAAGAGAAATATTTTTCTAAAAACTATTTCTAAACACACAATTAATTTTTTTCTTAATAAAATAAATTATTCACTATTGGCGATATTTCATATAAATTTAAATATTATATGTTAAATAAATTTTTTAGCATTAATTAATATTTTTTCAATGCATGGAATAATAATAAATGATGTTTTACACTTAAAATGAACTCTTCTAAAAATCAATTTTTTTCATGTGTTATGAACGTATTTTAGAATAAATTTCTTCCACCAATATAAATTGAATTTGATAGAATGGATTAAAAATTTGGAATTAAAAGGTTCCATATTTTTTAAATATTCCCTTTTGTTTTTTTAGTGAGAATAGTAGCCATGGTAAAATTTATCACCTCAATAAAGGGGATATATAGTTAATCATTTATAAAAATTACTAATAAGGCCCTAATTTTCTATCCTAATTATTATTGGATGAATTTAAATAAAAAATGATCACTTTATTATTGAAATGGAGTTTTTAATGGACCATTTTGCAATGAAAATTACTTGTATATTATTTAAATCAATGAATGATACAAAATATCGCTATTTTAGTTTTATATATATATATATATTATGTGTGCAATTAGGTAAAAAATAGTTCTAAACAATTATTAATATTTATTTAATTAATATTTATATAATAATCCTGGTGTTAATTAATTTATAATTTTTTTGTGTTATACAATTTCTTTTAATACTAACACAATATCAAAATTTTATATACATGATAATAAAAATATTAAATGTTTTTTATTTTGAGTCAATTATAGTGTTATAAAAAATATATAGCTCAGTATGATATATTTATATTGCGTTAAAATATTTTTTTCAAATAAAAACATCATATTTTTTTTAAGTCATATTAAATGAATAGTGTGAAAATTTATAATAATGATATATTACCAAAGAAATATTTTTATTTAATTATTTAGAAAACATAAAACAATTTAGATTTGATATGGCCAAAAAATTCATAATTTATCTTTTTATATTAAAATTTTAATTTATAATTAAAATTTAGAACCCATTATTATTGAATTTTTCTCATAATTAAATTAAAAAATGGTTTACTAAGGGTTAATCAATACGATAAGTCTTAAAATGACACAAAAACTTGTATAAATTCAATTTTTTATATTATTAAAAACCTATCCTATGGTTTATTTTAATACATGTCCATTTTGTTTAATTTATCTTGAGAATTAATTTATTATAATTTAGTATTTTTAGAATTTCGAAAAATATCTCCTTACCTCAATTATAAAGGGGATCCTCCTCTACTACTTCTTTACCCCACTTAAAGCCTTATAACTCTTCCATATACTAAAATAATACCTTATAATCTTTAATATACAAATTATATATGTTTTTTTCATCATAAAAGACCATCATTATTGTCTTTTGTAGATATCTAACGAATTTCATTCAAAGGAGAGGTAATTAACTAAATCGATCAATTTATTTTCCACTTCTTATTCACCTCCTCTAAATGTGTGGTATTTTTCATAAAATTATAAATTCAATATAATAAATATATGTATATATTTTTATGATTTGAAACCACTATTATTCACCCTCTTTCCCATCAAATGGGGTGTGAAAGTACCTCTCCTGCTTACGTGTGGATTAACATCACCAAGTAGGGATACAATTAATTTTTCTTAACCATATTTTATGTATAAATATTATTATGAGTTTAATTTTTATATGTGATATTTATGAAATAATTATAATTATCTAAATATAATATAATATTTACCTTATTACCTTCGAATTTGATGGAAAATTATAGTGTCTCTCATGTATTCCTATGAACTACCACCACCACAAAGCAATGAGATAAATTTTCCATTTCCTTTTAATATAGATTTTAATAAAGATATAATTAATTAATATTATATATATAACATGAAAATGATTTTAAAAGATGAATTTATATTTACCTTTCTTTCATTACATCTGTCAAAAAATGGAAATAGCATTTATGCATACGTATGACATACCATCTCCTTAAATGGTGTTATTCAATTTTCATCTCTATATTTTATTAATGGTTCTTAACATGTATATAATTAATATATTTTATACTTAAACAATTATTAACTTTATGAATATGATTTTTCCATGATCAAAATATAAGGAACAAAACTATTGAACCAAAACATACATGAAAAAAAGGAAGATATCACCCAGAACAATTATTTTAATAAATAAGTGGTTAAAAAAGATCACAAAAGATAATAAGTGAATAATATTTGGTATGAAATATATGAAAATGGTTATATAATAGATTTATAATAAATATATATTTTATAAATTGGATTTTTCAATACATTATGAGGATGTCCAACAGAAGGTAATAGATTTCACCATAGTTTTGTTTTCATGGGAAAGAAGCCATATTCACCACTTTTTTTATATGTGGTTTATATACTACCAATTATTGTATTTTATGGTAAATATTTTTAAATTTATAAGGATTTAAAAATTAATCAAAGGTAATTTTTTTTCATGTGGCTTATAATCAAAAGGTTACTAATGTGGTAAGGGATTTATGTTATAAAAACATTATTTATTGGGATTTCATATAATTAAGTTCAGATGACGAAATATTATGATATATATCCAATTAATATCATTAATTTTATTAAAATATATTTATTTTATTAAAATAAATATTTTCTTCTCATTTTACTCACCTTGAGTAATCAAAATACTGAAAATATGTTCTGAAGGAAAACTGAGTTTATTTCTATCTTCGGCGGAAAAACATTTTTCATCCAAAATCAAGATTCATTAACTATTTTCGAGAAGGTTTTTAATGTTGTCCTATGAATTTAAAAATTCATTGTTGGGGAAAATCCCTCCAGGTATCATTGAAGCATTTTTGAGGTAATTATGTTTGTTGACAAAGCTGACCTCCATGTTGTGTTTGTTGACAGAGAAGACGACAATGTTAATTTTTTGTCAGAGGGGGTGTACATGATGGTTTTTTGAGTTCCATATATATTTTTGACAACCTATGTTGACAAATAACTATGAAAATGGAATGGATGTTCTGGAGGCGGTACAAAAAGAACA
This sequence comes from Viscum album, assembly GCA_963277665.1. Lineage (NCBI taxonomy): Eukaryota > Viridiplantae > Streptophyta > Magnoliopsida > Santalales > Viscaceae > Viscum > Viscum album. The sequence goes on from OY728137.1 coordinate 1,907,974,341, forward strand.
AATCTAATTTGGTGGTTTGGAAACTTGCACACATGGAATTTCTTTAGGATCAGAATGTGGAAAAATATAAAAGGAATATAGTGCATGAAAGATTTGTGGATGTGCACAAAATATTAAGTTGTGCAAAGGAATCTTTCATACACGACAGGTTATAAGAGAATAATGTCAAAAAAATGGAATATGCATGATGTGTGAATTATTCGAAAATGGGCTTGAAATATGAGGTTGCGCGAAAGAAACTTTCAAGCCCATTGCGACGTCAAAAGGGGTTTTGTGTTCTCAAAGGGGAACATGGATGAAAAATGTTGAATCTTCTGTTGGTGGTTCAATAATGACAATAAATACTATGTGACCACCCTAATTAGAGATATCTCGACACTTAATGAAAATCCGAGCACTAGATCACGTAAGAATTTCATGCAAAGGGAGTTGCATGAAAGATTTTGAGATGTGCGCAAGCTAAAAATGTTTCTTATAAGATTTTAGTTACGCTGAAGATTGACGTTTTGTACAAAGGGTGTTTTGCGAAAAAAAATTAAATCTTTCCAGCAAGGCATTAAAGTTGCACGCAAGATGCAGTAAGGGTTTCACGAAAGATTTGGGGTTTCCCGGCACACCCGGTGCAATGAGAGATTCATCTGAGGGTGAAAGTTGGACATCAACAATGAATTTATCTATTGTAAAATATGCATATTTCACAAGAGATAATGGAGAGACCTGTAGGTCTATAAACAGTGAGTGTATCTTCTGAAAAACCACTGAGGAAACTTCAGTTGAGAGGGTATTCAGATTTCAAATCATGATTTGTTGTAAACCAGATTGGACAATGTGTCCACTTCAAACTCTGAAAATAGCAGTGCGCTTTTAGTGAAGATGGTACATCCACACATCACCAGTGTATTCTCCTTGGTTGTAGCCCAGTGAAGGTGAACCAAATAAAAATCGATGTGCCATGTGCATGATTTGATTTATTTTTATACATTGCTATGGGAAAAAGAGAGAAGAAAGTTTTTCTTTATAGTAAAACAAGATCAATAGGGATACTTGTTTTAATCTGTTAGACCCTGATTCACCTCCCCCCTCTTAGGGTATCTAACCTAGTGGACCTAATATTCCTTTTTACCCATGTTTGAACTTTTACAAAATGGTTCAAAAGGTATCATTTAGTCATTTTAAAAATTAGAAAATTGTTTACAGAAGTGTAAAAGGAATTCATTATTTTCACTTACCAGACAAGAATGTAATTTATCGCTTTTAGGTCCACTAAAATCCTTAAATATTATTTTATAAGTGTCATTTTTTATTTTAAAATGAAATTATTTAATATATCTTTATTTTTTTATTTGAATGTAATTTTTCTCAAATGTAATGTATATTTTCCCCAAGAATGTTTTAATGATATTTTAATGGTATTTCCAATCACTAATAACAATAACCCTTGATTTCTCTTATGATTTACATGGGATATGATCTAAAGATACCATATATTTTCAACATCTTTATGGTATATTTTTATGAAAATAATATTTCTATAAAACATGTTCTCTTTCCCTAGGTTATACTAAAAATAAGTGATAAAATTATTATAAAATCCATTTCTTTTACACATGGTACGCTATGATGAATAGTTTAGGAAACCCATTTCTATTCATGGGTTATGATATGATGAATTTTTATAATCTTCTAGAATACATATGACTCATTTAAATTATTTTATGGTTGGTACCTATATGTTCCTTCAATGTATTTGGGTAATATTGACATCCCATGTGATAAACAGGTCAACAATGAGGATTTAAACCAGTTTAGTAAGGGGATCAATCCATTATGATTGTCTTTGGAGTGAACCATGAGTAATACAATGGTTTGGGGAGTGAACTCAATCCAATATGATAGTCTTTTAATTGTACATTGAATATTAAGAAAAATGTTTATATACTTACATTTATTCCAATATTCCATGTATTAGGATAATGTTAGGCTGTCGTAGATCATGTTATTTGATTCCATTATGAATAATATATTATTATCTATTGAGATTTATGCCACGACTCATGATTATGATAAATTAAATAAAATTTATGATTTTTAAATTTTATAGAGATGATATCATACTCTTATGTTCATGTTATGTTTATAGGATGAATGATATATCCCTTTCACAACCTTACTGATCATCTAATCTCACCCATTCTTATGTTTCCATTTACAAAGTTATAAATATTAATGATATGTATGATATGTATAATAAGGGATCTAGTTATAAATATATTAGTGGGATACTATTCATATCTTTTACGAACCATCTTTTTATGTGTCTAAGAGTCTAAAATAACATGAACTATATTATTCTTACATGAACAGTTCTGTTAAGTAATGAATATTACACTATTAATATGTGGTAGCTATGTATAAAAGTTATTGGTCTTTATAGTTGGTATAATATAATTTTTTAGTTGAACATATCAATCCATGATGAGAAAACATTATTGGGAACCCTAGCGATAAGTCTTTGTATAGGATAAAATCTTAATGTTTTATTAACTATCATGAATAAACTTGGTTAAAAATATGGTTTTATTAAAGAATGGGTCATGTTTTTGACATATTATAAATTATTTTCCCATATTATATGGGTTTCAACTATGATTTTTTTTTTCTTACAAAATATTTTTTTCATTTTGTGGACATGACATAAAGTAATCATGTCAATGCTGAATGCAACGGAAAAAGAAATAATTTTCCTCATGAGAAATAAAATTTTATGGGATCTTAAATGAATAATCTTGTTTTTTAGATCACAAAAAATTATCAATATATAAATCATGATGAAATTAATAATATGTAAAGGAGGGAACAATTTTCTTTTGACTACTTCATTTGGAAAAATCAACTTTATTTTATTGGTTATACTGATCAACTAGTTTCTGAGAAATAGATGAGTACCACTAAAAATATATTTCCAATTCTATAGTTTTTAGAACATGAGAATTTTATTATGTCTCTTTACCATTTGGAAGGATAATCAGATTAATGGTGGAATATTTTCAAGAACATGAGGCAATATGAAGTAATTGACTTCATATAGTGGATGAGTTTAATAGCACATTTGCCTTTACATACTCTCCTAATATTATTCAGTTCAAAATGGAGAAGGAAATACACAGGATAAAATATAAGGATAAAGAATATGTTAGTAACTGTGAGGAATATTTTACTGTACTTCTGTGGTATGCTTCTGGTATTATCATGCAACATGAATGAAAGGATGATCGATTCTTTAGTGACTAAAAACGAACTCTCTAAAAGTAGTTACCTATAAGGGAATTTAGTAGCTATGAATAAATCATTATATGATCCATCAAGGTGGATATATTTATTTTTGTTACATATCCATCTCATTTTTTATAGAAGAAAATAAATATTTAATTAAAATTGAATTTTACCAATCATAGAGAGAATAATATGATGTTGGTCTTATTCTCAAATTATGGAAGGAAACATGGAGGAAATTTTCTTAATGGAACGTGAAAATATTTAAAGTGTGCAAAGTAAAGACATTGGGAAAAAAATTATATTAGGGGAATAAGTAAGAAAATGATTTGAATAGATATAAATAACTGTGGAATGAACCGTCCACACTCATGTGTTTTAAATTCAAGGAGTATGGTAATTATGCAAACCAGTGACCATATCTAAAGCTTACCGATGATGATTGATTTTAACATCATATTAATCCCAAAGAAAAAGGTAAATCTCATGTGATATGTATTTTTGATGAGGATTAAAATAACAATGTTGGTAAAAAGGACACTTACCATCCACTATATTGATTCTAATGTCTTATTTGATTCTAGATAAACCCACTCTTTTATATCAAAAGAATTTTTTAACAGCATAACTATACCTCCTCAATGACTTGACATTGAGATAGCATTAAAAACCCCTAATTGTAAAATGATCGCATCTCAAGCCTATAATTCTTCCCCAACTAAAGTTTATTGGAATTAGATTCCTATAAAACTTTATTATTAACTATTTATTTGAGATAATTATTATCTTAGGAATGGATTTTAATTCTTTACATCAATAAAACATAGATTTTTACAGAAGGGAAGTCACATTTGATATTCTAAATAAATCCAAGACTGTCTATTAGTGTTATTATGAATATGAAATTATTATAGAAAACTAATACATTGTAAACTATAATTCAAAGATATGAATATTTTGTGAGATTTTATTACTATCTTTTAGGAATAATTTCCCAGTATTTCTGTGAATAATGATATTGATCACTCTATAAAATTCATACCCGGTTTCACACCTATTTCAAAGACTCCATATAGAATAGACCTAATTGAGTTTCAATAACAAAAGATGAAACTAAATGATAATCCGAAAAATGGATCCATTAGTCCAAGTGAATCACTATATGGTGTGTAATATCTTTTTGTTAAGAGTAAATATAGATCAATTTGGCTATCAATTGATTATCAAGAACATTCCAAAATCACTATCAAGAAGAAGTATACTCTACCCTATGTTTATGAACTATTTTATCAATTTTAAAAAGATAAATAATTTTATAAAATATGACATCATTATGGATATCATAAATGCAGATTAAATAATGAGGATATACCCATGAAAACACTCCATAAAAGAAATGGACAATTTATGTTTATAGTGATGACTTTGGTCTTACTAATTCCCCGGATATCTTCATGTATTTATGGAATAAAGTATTTAGATATTATATTTATCTATTTATGGTAGTATTTTCCGTGATATTATTATATTTTAAATGATAAAATAATATCAATAATATCAATTGAGAATTTCACTAAAGTCCTTAAGTAAAGATAAACATTTTGAAAATTTTACCAAGTATGAATTCTGGTTTATGAATGTTTCATTACTGGGTCATATGATCAAAAGTGAGGTTATATATGTAGATCATTCAAAGTTCGAAGATATAGAAATTTTTCCCATGACTATCATTGTAATTTATATCCATAGATTTCATGGTTTGCATATATATTATCTGCACTTTATGGAGAATTTTTCACAACTGTCTAATCCACTCAACATGTTAACATAGAAAAAATTTATGTTCATTTGGAAAAATGAATGTGAAATAAATTCAAAAAACTAAAGAGAATGATATTTAGTGAAAATATTAATACATTACCATATATTAGGGACGGGTTTTTAATCCATAGTTATGCATCAATGAAATTATTTTGATGCATTATCATATAAAATAATAATGGTGATAGCTTGCGCCTCACATGAATTGATAGTTCAGGATAAAAATTACAAAACTCATGGTTTGGAGTTTTCATAGGAATTTTTTTATATAATTATTTGGAGGAATTATATTTAAATATAAATCATTGATATATATATACTGATAATAATATGTTGACGTTTATTTTCACTTAGAAATTGTTGAATATGTTCTAGAGATTTTGGTTCGATCTGATTAAGTATTATGAAATATTAATATATTACCTCCCTTAGAAATAAGATATGTTGGAAGTTGATCTAATATAAAAGTAAAATTCCATAGTATCTACGATGAGGATCACAAAAGATCCAATATATCATGATTTATAGGGGATAGATCTTGAAATCTTGAAGGAAGGGGGAAATATTATCTTTCTCAAACGGGTGCTCAACTCTCTTTCAATGTGAAGATTAATGAGAAGAATAATTATGATATGGAACTAAAGAAGATGGGGAGAAATGTTCTTCAGTTTAATCATGATTTTTATGGGATGATAAGGTTATGTAACCATGTATATGTTCCATAAACAGTATATTTGAAGATGAATATTTTTAATGAGAAACATAGATCACCATTCATTATTCATCCATTATGTACAAAGATGTATATAGATCTAAAAGAGTATTTCTAGAAGGATAGCATAGAGATTGATATTTCTGAGTACTTATCTAGATTAATGTAATTTATTTATCTTAAGAATGAGAGATGAGATACTAATGGTATTTTATAACCATTACCCATACTATAATGGAAATTGGAAAACAACACCATGGATTTTGTCCTTAGTCTTCCAAAAACATTGAATGTGAACAATGCTATATGGATTCTAGTTGATTTACATAAGTATTTATCACAATTCAATACCATTAATGAATATTTCCCTCTAGATCATCATGATATAATTTTTTTTATATAATTGGTAGGGTTTCATGGAGTACCACATTCTACTGTATATTATTTGGATCCGAGGATTACCTTGATGTTCTGGAGTAGTCATCAGTAGGGTGTAGATATAGATTTGAGTTTCAGTTCTATGTATCATCCTCAAAAATAGATTAAGAATGAGAAATAAAATAAAAAACTATAGGGTATATTGGGATATTATTCTATATATTTCTAAGGTGGTTGGGATTGACCCTTTCCTCTTAAGGAGTATTATTACAATGATAACTTTTAATCAAGAAATAATATAGCCCCCTGTGAATCCATATATAGAAATAATTTCATAAATCTTAAATGATTATATTATATATGATAAATAATTTTATTTTAACCTAATATAGCTGATGAAATAACATATAAATTCAGATCAATTCAACATCGCATCAAGGCAACTGAATGCTGACAGAAAAGTTATATTGACCATTATTGGCATGACATTGAATTTGAAGTTAGTGTGATGTATTTTCTATGAATTTCTCCATTTAATAAGGTTGCGTGATTCAAAAAATATGGGAATGCTTATCCCAATGTATATTTTTCCATTCTTTATTCTTTATCAACTATGGATAGTGGATTACCACTTGGTGCTTCCACCAATCCTCTCTCAAGATCACTATGTGTTCCGGGTATCTATCTTGAGAATGTACAAACCCGATACATAAAATATAATAAACATAGAGTGTGTAAAACTAGAACATCAACTTTATTATTAGTAAAAACCATTACTATTCATGGGTCATATAGATAAAGTGTTATGATAGAAAGCTACGCATCTAGTGAAAGTTCTCTAGATAAATCACAAATATGAAGAAAATACATGGGATCATGAGGATGTAATGAAACAAATATATCCTCATTTATTTTTATCAGAGTGAAAATTTTAGAGGAATAAATTCATTTTATGGGGGGTATAATGGGACACCAATGATGTAATGGAATATATCATTTTTAATAAATCTAAATTCATCAATAGTTTATGTTACACACACCACCAAGATTAAAAAATAGCTATATATTATTATATTATAGTTCTAAACTAGTCATTATATTGATGGTTTTGAATAATAATAACTAATTTTTAAAAAACAAATATGGTTGAATGTCTAAAAAATCAATTCAGTGGTTAAAATTGATTACAAATTTAAATAAAAATCAATTAAAATAATAGTAAATATTTTTCTAAAAATCAATTTTTATTTGCATAAAGTATTTATATATTTAGGAATTTTATTAATAACTATTTGTGAAATATTATAATAAAATTATGTATATTATATATTATATAAAATGTTTTAAAATTCATTTAATAATTTTTCTAGCACTGTGAAAAGATTAAATAACATTTTATACTTAAAAATGTATTTTTTTAAAAGGTTTTTGTCAGGTCTTGTGAACTTATTTTAATATTAATTTCTAAAAATTATATAAATTGAAAATGATAAAATAGATTATATTTTTTTACTTATAGGGTTCAAATTTTGTAAATATTTTTCTTTTATATATGGTTAATATGATTTGTATCTGTGGTAACATGTATAACCTCTATAAAAGGTAAATTGAGTTAATTAGGGTAAAAATAAGAGATTAGTCCCTAATTTGTCATCCATATTATTATTAAATTATGTTACATTTTTCCTTATCATCATGCTAAAAATGGAGTTGATTAATGGACCATTTTCAATGAAAATATCATATATATTTTTTAAATTAAGAAAAGATACAAAATTTCAATCTCTTAGTTTTAAATGTCCATTATGTGTTAACATAAGGAAAAACTAGTTATGAAATAATATCATTAGTAATTTTTTGAATAATTAAATTATATTAATTATTGTAGTTAAATTTTAAATTTTTAGTCTTATATAAATACCTTAAATTCTAACACAATGCCGAAACAATATTTACTCAATTAATAGAATGATAAATAATTATATTAAAAATATTAAAGTGGTATTTTTTGAGTAATTTATTGTGTTCCATGAATTTTATAGGGTTATATTACATATTAATATGATTTCAAATATTCTATTTTAATTATAACTATATATATATGATTTTAAGTAAAATTAAATGAATAGTATCAAAATTGAGAAGAATGATATTTTATTAAAATAATATTTTATTAAATTATTTAAATATAATAAAAAATATGAAATAATATAAGGACGATATGATATGGTCCAAAATGTATTAATCATTCCATTTATGGTCTAGATTTTGATTTATAATAAAAAATTCAAACCCTTACATATTGAAAAATATTTAATTGTAGTTAAAATATAAATTGGCAAAAAAAGGGTCGATAAAAAATATATGGTTTAATATTACACTGAAACATATATAAAGAATTTTATTAATGATATTAAAACCCTATTCTATATTAACATAGAATAAAAAGAAATTTAGATGAATTTTGATTGAGAATGAAATTATTATAATTTATTATTTTGAGAAATTCTAAATTTACCCATCATCTCAATTATAAAAGAAAACCTCTTCTATCACTTATTTACACCACTTTGAGAATTATATCTCAGCCATACACAAAAAATATGTCCTATAATTAACTATCCATATTTTATAGGTTCTAATCTCTACAAAATACCAACTCTAGGTTCCTAAGGTTGAGCGATAAAGACATTCCTTCCATGAAGAGGTAATCTCCTTAACTGATAACATTCATTTCTATGGCATCTATACCTTCTATAAATATATATAATTTATCATAAAATAATTATTTAAACTTATTAAATATAACAAAATTTTCTTATTATTATTAAAAATCCATTTTTTTCTTCTTTTCCATCAAATGGGAAGTGAAAGTATCCCTCATTTATACATACGACTAATTGTCTCCACATAGTGACAGTATTCATTTTTCATCACCATAATTTATGGTTTATTATTATGATAGGTTTAATTATTAGATTTTATATTAATGAAAAAATAATACTTATATAAATATAATATCATATTTATCCTATAACCTTCCAATCTATTGGAAAATGATTATGTTGTTGGTGTGTATGTGTAGACTACCACCTCCAAAAATCGATGTGATTTGTTTTTCATTTCCATTTTACTTGGATGGTAATAAGGATATATTTAATTAACATATCTAATATATATATAATTATAATTATTCTATAAATTTTAACTATTATTTAACTTTATTTTGTTCCAATAATTGAAAAATGGAAACAACATTCACGCGTATGTATGGCATACCGTCTCCATGAGTGGTATAATTTTTGATTCTATCTATATCCTTTATTAATGACTATAAACATGTAAATAATGATTATATAAGATATTTGAAACATTTTTAACCCCAGTTTTTTGATTTATACATGATAAAAATTCAATGATGAAAACTACCGAACCAAAACATACATGAAAAACGAACCAGATATCACCTGGAGTAGTGACTTTAATAAAGAAGTGTCAAAAGACAAGTGATAAAATTTTATAAGTAAATAATATATGGAATTATTTATATTACTATGGTTATTTAGTACATATATAATAAATATATATTTCTTAAATTGGAGGTTTTAATGAATTTTAAAGAAGTTAGATCTAATGTAAGGGATTTTTGTCTAACTATCATTTTCCTGTGACACATGCCATATACATCCCTTGTTTTGTTCATGTATTGTATATAATAATAATTAATGTACTAAATGATACATATAATGTAATTTATAAGGATTTAAAAATACTTCTATATTTATTTCATTCATGGGGCTTATATACCAAATGTTACTAGAGTGGAATGTTTTTATGTTATAATATCATTATTTATCAATATTTCCTGTAGTTAAGTTATGATGATGAAATAAAATGATCTATTTCTCAAGAAAATAATTTTTTTTCTTATCCTTTATAGATTTCATTATAATAAATGTTTTCATTTCATTTTCCATAACTTATGTACTCAAAAGGTGAAAAATATATTTTTAAAAGATATCAAATTTATTTATCAATTCTATCATGAATCCTTTTTCTTTCATAACCATATTAATTAAAAATTATTTAATGATGGTTTTTAATATTATCATATTAATTTTCAAAGTCATTTTTATCAATGATTTACTTTAAAAAATCAAAATGAATTGTTTTTTTGAATGAACTAAATTTTTACAAAATTTTAAATGGAATGTTTTGATTTAACTTATAAAAAATGAATTGAAATTATCAATATAATATCCTCTCAATTATTTGAAGATTAATTTATAAGTCTCCATGTTCATTTTCCAGGGAAAATTTTTAGAAAACATTTTTTATATATTTTAAATTTAAAAAGGTTATTTCATAATGGAAAGCATATTTTCCGCAAGAATGTTTTATTGATATTTTAGTTGTGTTTTCTTTCAAAAAAAGACAAAAAAACATTATTTCACTTATGTTTTAACGAGTATATGATATGAGGATAAAAGGCATTATTATTTCTTGGTATGTTTTATGTTGATAATTATAAGATGTTTAGGAAACTAGTTTCTTTTTCATTGGATATTCTATCTTGGACTAATGAAATGTTTATGAAACCTACTTATTTTCTATGTGTTATGCTATGATGAACTATTTATCAAACCCATTTATGTTCAAGGGTTTTCATATGAATTTTTTTTATAATATTATATAACAAATATTTATGAGTTTCGTTATGTTATGGGTTATAACTATATCTTACTTAAATTTATTAAGTAATGATTTATATCTCAAATGATATATATGACTATAATGGGGAGTGAACCCAGTTCAGTAAAAAAAATTATAATATAATATCCATGAGAGTAAACCTTGACTACAATGTTGGCCTATGGAGTCTCCCCAATAAAATATAATATTTTGGGAAATGAGACTTGATAACTATGTATATGAATTTCTATAATTATGTATATGCCAAAATTCCAGGTCTTTTTCCAATGTTATGCTGTCATGCCTCATGTTATTTTACTCCACTATGATTCATGTATTATGAATAACCAAGATTAATTATATGACTCAAGATTATAAGCTGTGATATGAATGGTATGTTTTTTAAAATTTATACTCATGTTATCATTCTATTATATCTCTTTTATGCTTATGTGATCGTTGATATATCCCTTTTTACCCCTACTGAGAATCTAAGCTCACGCTTTATTTAGATTCCATAACAAAAGTTATGAAGAAAGGTATTATGTAAAATTTTTCTAATAAGGGCTCTCTTTATGAAGAACTTGTATGTAGACTATGTTGAACTTTTATGAAGAAATTTTTTTTATGTTTTATGTTTCCCAAGGAACTATATCTACACACTTATAGCATGGGGTGTTTTTCTAGTAATGAATATTCATATATTAATTTTTTTATATATTTACGAAATAACTAGGTCTCATATTCTTAATCAAACAAACATTATCTTTTCTAACACATATTATTGTAAATTTAGTTTCCTCAATTCTATTAGTTATGTACTGTAATATTGAAGTGCAATTGGAATTTTCCCTATTATGAGATCAATTATAAATTCGACTTCTCTTTAAAATAGAAATCCATAAAAAAAATTCATGATGGAAATCATGGTATTAGTCAATGATGTTTGTAAATTTCCAATATTAGGTTTCATTAACAGATACCAAAAGAATTTCCACCCACTTATAATAGATATTCTAGACCACCAGTACCAATGGCCTTTTTCTTTTTATAGTCACTAAACATATTCTATATTCAATAAAAATATGTGAAACTAACCTGTTGGGCATAACCATCAATTTTATTCTTAAAGGAAGTCAACTAATTCATTCCCAAAATCATTCAATTAACATCCATCTCAAGAATAGAGAAATATAAAACCAATTTAACCACATAGATAGTTATGGAACATGATTCACATATAAAGGGTTGACACTCAAATTATCCTAGATATTGTTTTTGTTTGAATAAAAAAATAATAAATTCATTATATAAACCCATATGATAAACAGTAAAAGAATGAATAAAATATTTGGATTTACTTATATGAAACAACGAATGAATTAGGGTTGAATACCAAAGAATTTTACATCACACCATATAAAGACAAGGTTCATCCTTCCTAATAAAATGTTGATCACTATATAGTTTCTTACTATCTCCTCATTGATCATTATTTCCTTTCTGAGATTTCATAGCCAGAGGATTGGTGGAGTTCCAAGAATCACCACGGCTCACTCGGTTATGTGAAGGAGAAACATTCTCAAAAGATCACACCATTAAATCATAGAATTTCTAATAAAAATGAGATGAATTTTTGTCCCCATACATTGAAGCACTATGATAATAGATTTGGAGATGTACCATCTAGTTATAGTTATGATATTAACTAGGTGGTTTCGTATAATCTCTCTTGATTTTCTCATGAAAACCATGCGGAAAGAACCCAGACATCCTATTGGGTCTTGTAGGAAATTTAATTGATCTTGTGGTTTGATTTTGAGATTCTTGAACCAATTAGAATTAATTTCCCCTCCTGTGTTTATTTATATCATTTGAGTTCCCACTTATTCCTATGGAGTTAAATATACTTCCTCTTGTCAGATTTATATTAACATCTCTTTCTTCCACCATTTCTCAACTTACCATCCCTACGAAATAAATAATGAAAAGAAGACATATCTTAGAGTGAATATATTATTGTGGACCAAAATGATTGAATAATGACATTAAAATTCACCAACAGTAACTTATTTGGAGAAGAAGTCAATTATTATGAATGTAGTACCGTATTCTATCAAATATCGATTCACTTACTTCAAGATAAAGAAATTATTTTTTCTCATAATCTTGGATGTGTGATGGTAGAATAGATAGTTAAAATTTTCTTAAAGATCTTACCATGTAATAAAATGGTTGACTTTAGCTTACACAACAAAATCTCACACTAGGAGTGCAGGATCCAATATCATAGAAATTTAGAAAATAACCATTAACTCAAATATTGTATTGAGGAAATTAATTTTTCAATTTATTCTATTTATCCATGATTATATTTGTTATGATTGAAAACCATATAATGATGAGTGGATTTTGAATATGAAACTAAAAATAGTTATCTACTTATCATGTATCATAATTCATATTTTCTCTATTAACATCTTGAAAATCCTGAACGATGCTCTGAATAAGATTTAGGTTCACATGTGTCACAGGTATGAACTGTACTTGTTGGTTTCTATAACATCTACACAGTTCCACTACTATAACCAAAAAAAGATACACTTAGTCATCACTCACTAGTAACTTAAGGCTTATAATATATCAAATCAGAATAAATAACTGGGGTCACAAGAATTCCAGTCAAAATCCCACCGTTATATATGTCTTAACCTTTTTCAAGGATTATCAAACACACAATGGAGTCCTAGTAGTAATTCTATACACTAATGTATGAAATTCTATACTCATTAGCTAAAAAATGACGATGATATGAAAACACACATAGAGGTTCATTAGAACACTATTGTACTAGAACCACCATCATAACTTGAAGTTAAATATTGAAATTCAAGTTATACTTTTCTGAGTTACAAATTTCATTTTCAAAAAATTATATCACCTTGCTACCATCCCAATATGGCAGAATAACTGAGAAAGACTAACACCATTTGTAAAATCCCATCCCTCACCCACTGGATTGGGAAGATATGGATCCACTAGAATTCAGTGACATCCCCAGTACCAAAGTTTCATAGTAAATGTCAAGGGAGTAAGTGAAAAGTGGGGAATTTTTTGTAAATAATTAAGAATTATGAATACACTAAATAAACACTAAAACTCACTACATGTAGTATGATTATAAATTAATACAACTCTAATGTAAAAAAAATATATCCAATAATCTAATAGTGACAATGGAAATTAAATAAAACATCGATAAAGTACTACAACACAACAAGAACAAGTGACATCCAACTAGAATCATCCCAATAAACACATGTACTAGCTCCAAGATCTTACTACCCATGTTACACAATGTTATCAAGATGAATTACTAGAAATATATGATACATTTCCCTTTCGGGAGTCTGTATTGATAACATTTTCAAAAACATAACGTTTACCAATAAGGGGGTGAGTATAAACTCAATATGTGTTAACCAACAGCCTCACAAAACATACCACTAATACAAGAACAAATTTGTAAATATTATAAAAAGAATATGAAAATAGATAAATAATTTACACAATGTACTAAAGGAAACCCATGTGAGATAATCAATAAAAAAAAAAATCTATTCCTTTCTCATTTTTATTAAACATTTCTATGTTCACACATAAATAACAACATGCACATACTAATGCTTGGTGGTTTAAATTGAAAATGGAACTTTATAACCAAGATTCTCCCCCTATTTATAACAGTGATACTTCACAATATTACCTAATCCTACATTTTACATATGCTAACCCAAATATTACAATTTCTATGCCAAAAATTTTCATATAAAATAATGATTTCATAGAAAAATTCCCATTAAATATATTTCTTATTTTAAAAATATTTCATTATTTTAAAACAATCCTTTTAAAATAATAATTAAAAGGTTTTCCAAAATCCATGAATCATTACATATTTCCAAAGAAAAAATCCAAGGATATTTATTTTAGGAATCATGAAAAAAATTTATAATGAATAAAATTAAAACATTTTGAGAAAACCAACCCTTCATGTCTTAATTCTAGGGGAGATGAGAGAGAATCTGCCTACCTATAAGAAGATGATTAATGTAAAGAACACAACTAAAAAATCTTGATCCATCTTAAAAACACATTCCCTTCACTAGATCCAATAAGATCACTGCAATATTCAC
The DNA here is from genome assembly GCA_963277665.1 of Viscum album. Lineage (NCBI taxonomy): Eukaryota > Viridiplantae > Streptophyta > Magnoliopsida > Santalales > Viscaceae > Viscum > Viscum album. The sequence goes on from OY728137.1 coordinate 1,907,989,413, forward strand.
ATCATATAACATAAATAAATCCATAAATACTAGATCAATGGTTTTAAGAGTGGCGGGATCTTAGATATAAGAAAAAGAATAAGACCAAGGGAGAACAAGGACCTTCCAAACTTTCTAGATCATAGAAAAACCTTTATTAATAAAAAATCACTTCATATTCCATGGGAATTTCCATGGGAGCCTAGGGAGGAAGAGGAGTTAATGACCCTAATAGAATATGGGGAAAATGAGGGGTTTCATTATTAATCAAGGTTAAAATCTAATTTTTGTATAATTAAATGAACATTTAATGGTCAGAATGAATGATTTTTTGAAAAATGTGCATGATACTTCCTCCTAAATAGAGAGGTTCATGGTTATTCTATATGGTTTGGTAATACACATACCAAACCCACAATGATACAATATTAAGGAAAAAGCCTCACATAATTAGATAGCACGGTTTTAAAAACCATATACCAAAACTTTCCCCCACCATTCTCACTTTCATGGTTTCTCCTATTCATTGTCAAGGTTTGGACAAACTATGTGCCAACTATGTTCCTACACAGTAACACCTATCCTCACTATCTAATTTTCATAGTGTTCTATTAATCATGCTCAATCCATGTACCAAAAAAGCAATTCCAAAACACTATATAAATATCCAAAACCCTAAAACATAACCTAAACACAATAAAATCTCAAAATACATAATAAGGGGGTCTTGTACTTAAAAAATAGGGAATTACAGAAGTGAAATATATAAATAGTAGAAAGGAACTCACCATGGTTTTATAGAAACCAATCTCCCAACAATAATGTTTAAAGAAGGTGAATTGTATCTAGAAGGCCTACCAAAAACACACTTTTGTTTCTAAATAATTAAGTGTGATGTTGGGTATTTTATGAGTTTTTAATGGGTTTGGGAATTTATAACCAAGAGTAAATTTAAAAGATAATGGTAATGTATCCCCTTGTATACCATAGTCATTATGTTTTCAACTAATTCTATTGATCACCAAAGAGGGGTACATCATATTCTCCCCTCGGTAAAACCCCCTCTATAATCCATGTTTTATATCCTATCAAGATACTATCTACCTAGGGTAAGGCTACGATGTGATCAACACACTATGCCATAACTACCTCCAAATTGACCAAGACGCCCAAACCGCATTTCCAAAGCATTAATTAAATAATATGAGGGACTATTCCATAAGTTTTACATCAAAAAATTCACCAAAAAAACACAATTACATTCCAAAACTCCTCTAAGATCATCATAACCCCCATAACCAACATCTCTAGGTCTCTATGTTGCACCTCATCTCCACACTAAAAGTGAATCATAGAAGATAGATCTCCCAATATCCACATACACTAGAACCTACATTGAAGAGCCACAACTATCCCACAATCACCTTCACAATGTCACAATCCTAGGATCCATACCATGATATCAACATCCAGCTCAGACATCAACTCCAACTGCACCAGAATCTCCTAGAACCTCCCCCCAACACCCAATGATCACCATGTAACAATCTAGGAGGCTCTATACCATTACCTTAGAAACCTATAAAATGAATATTTTTTTCATGTATCAAAATAAACCTTAAAAGAGAAGCGTAAAAGGGGAAATTTGAAATACCATATCTTAAGATACATATCAGGTATTTCATTAAATTCATGAACAAGGATACTAACCAAAAACAATAAACAAGGGAAACAACCAGATTTTATAAACCAATAGAAAAAAATAAATCACTAAATTAAAAACATAAAAAAATAAGAAAAGCATTATTAAAACTAACGTGAGGTATATAAAGATAATCCATTTCTCATGCTCCCAAGTAATCTTCTCCAAACCACAATGCCTTCATAGCATATGAACTAGTGGAATAGAACACCCAAACAACAACTTATACTAGTGATACTAGATCCTAAAAATCTACTAAAAATGATATTTCATCCTCAATATCTTACTCTCCCCATTCAATAAAAAAATTCATCGTGCATATAAATTTAAAGATGGAACACATGGAATAAATTTTGGATTATGTCTGACTACACTAGAATTTCGAACTCATATTCCACCTACCTACTGCACTTAAACAACTTGAAGGTCTTTGAAAACAAGGGAACGATATTACTATCCAAAATAAATGTTTATTTCCCCACTAAGTGAAAACCATTAGAACAAGTGTTCTACAACATCAAACAACATGGGTATTCACCTGCGATCATAATAATCCTTATGATGGTCTTGTGCTTTCTTCATCCTCATTCAAACCATCCCAATCTTCTTCAAATTATTCTGCACCACATCTAGACCAAGGCCTACTAAAATTCCAATATCTAACTCGGATAAAAAAGATTGAAACAACTTTTTGAATAATTATATGATCCAATATATACTAATGGATGAGTGAAATCTATATTTATAATAAAATAGTATCAAGGGTAGGTGTCTCACCAATGACGCCCAAAATTCTAGAATATAATCCCAAATCATTTTTAACGTCCCGTGTTTTGAACCAACTGAGTAATTCCAGGGGATGTTGAATTCTCCATTATCTAGGTTGATAATTTTTAAAAATAAGATATGGAATTAAATTCTGAGAATTGGAACATATTGAATTTTTTTTAAAGAAGTTAATTTAATTACATTGACAATTTAATGAAAAACAAATGGGGAGTAAATATAAAGGGATGTTTTAATAATAATAAAAATATTATTATTATAATTATTATTAATAAATTTGGTTTTAAGAAAACATAAAATACAGTTCCCCTCACCCATTACCTTGACTGCATGAGCATGACCCCATATCCCCTCCTTTGATATGAGACAACCCCTAGCTGAACCCCTTACCCGCACAATGACTCCCCTCTATCTCCCTCTTTTATTCATTGTTAACCAGAGGTTCATTTCAGGTTATCATCAATTATTCATAGTATGGCCTTATTCCATCTTCTCCATCATTTTTCTAGTCGATTTCGGTAACTTTTTCACCCTATTTCATTATGTCAAAACCCTAGGTTAGGGGTTGACTGGAATTGTCATATCTTTTGATTATAGGTTGTGCAGAATGTTCTTCGGGACCCATTCTTTTATATTTCAACATTGACCATCAATGTCGATGTGGATTGGGTTAGTTCAGCTTTCATTCCTCACTGTTGGGTATGGTTTGAATCTGTTAACTATATTTTCTCAGACAAATTTGAGGTAATTTTTTATTTTTGAGACCCATGTTTTATTTGTAGTTGTTTTTGATCAACTTTGAAGGTGCACACACATATACATAGGTATGTATATATATATATATATAAATTCCTTGTAAATATATCATTTTTGTGAATGGAATATGTACTTAGGATTATATGATATATAAATATGTATATATATGTATGAGTGTGCATATGTGCGGCAGTTTCCAGTGGTCACCACTAAATCTGTCAAGTGTTGAGTATCGGCTTGGTCTTCCATTTTGGTAGGATCCCTATCCTTTACCATTTAATTAATGAATGCTTTTAAATTTCTATTATATACCTGATTAATTTGCCTTTTTTTATATTGAATTGTATTTCTTGAATATTATGTTTTTAAAAGATAAATGTTTTTTGATAAAAAAGACCTGATTTTATAATAAAACCACTCCAATGGAGGTGCACTATCTGAGAAGACACATGGTGATAGTTTATGTTTATTTATCTTTATTTTCCGACCACTTGTGGTAGAATACCATTCCTTTTACCCCTTAAAATAAAATTATACCTTAGTTAATTACGTTATAACTTTACTTTCTTTTTATTAGTGATGAATTTGGTTTATAATAAATGTTAAATATAATTAAATGAATTATTTCAAATTGAATATTCTTGTTATTATAATAAAACCCCTCTAATGGTGGTGTGATTTCTTCTAAGATAAAAAGCATTGATTATACTTTTGTTCTTGTTTTCATATAGAATTGATGTTTCCTTGTTCTATTGCTTTGATTTATCAAGTGGAATTCTTAGAACATAGTATATTTTTGTGTTATTAAATAGAGATTGCCTCTTGTATATAACTGATAAACGAGATAGATCGCCCTGTATGTGCTTGCCCTATTTAATAAAACTGATTGAAATGGACCACTCATGATATAATTTAGTAATTAAACAAGAACCTCCTTAGTGTTTAACATTATTCATAAAAGGATTTTTCCACTTAGGTAAACACCCAATTGTACATGGTGTCTTTTATTTTCCTTTCTTCTCATTTCTATTATATTGTCATGATCATTAGTTTATGGAAATAATATGTTTATTTAACTACAAAAAATTATATATATAAATATATTCCTTGATTTTTCATATTTATTTATTGATGGATCACTTGAAATAGTATGGGATAGAACATTTGTTTTATATTATAGACTTATGGATAGACTCGATGGGCTCGAGTAGTTATACCGTGACACTATGCGCGAGATACTTTGGAATACCATTCAAGGTATTCTCAATTAGGATATTATACTATTGAGATATATTGGTTCATGGGGGGAGAAACTATTGATATAACCATTGGAATGATGGTTACGCCATGCCTTGGGAGATGGTCAGTCTTTTGGTTAGATACCTTGAAAAGACTCAGAGTCACTAGTCCGTGAGTCATACCAAAAAATCTGTATGGATTTCATGGGATTAACTTGGTGGTATTGGATTATATTAGATGTACCATAGTGATACCTAGGGTTCTTTTTAGATCTCCATGGATTGGCTCAAACACCACCATATGATTTGATGGTTTCTTGTATGGTTTCACTTGTGGTTGATTATTTTACCCTTATTATTATGAATAGATTGTTATATTTTTGAATGAGATGTTTAATTAATGGAATTAAATATTATATATATTATTTTCATTGTATTTTGTTCTTTGAATGATATGGTTAACTTGTTACAGAATGGGTGAGAATATGGGTTCTCTATTAAGGAGTCATGGATGGACTCCCGTGCTCAAGTGGTTATAACACAATGAGCCGGGGGTGATTATTTTTCATTCTAGGTTAGCACATTGACAGAGGTTTATTATATTCATGAGTGATTGAACTTATCTTGAGGATAAATTATAGGTGGTCCTATTAGAAAGATTCATACACCATGCCTTGGGTGATACTTAGTCCTCTAGTGAGATACATGGGATGGACTCAGAGTCACCACGCATCGAGTGATACTAGGGAATCCTTATGAATCTCTTGGGATGGACATAGTGGTATTTGATTATATCATATATTCCCATTACTATACATGGGATTATTTTTAGATCACATTGGATGGGAACCAGACTCAGCCAATCAAATTGGTGGATTGTTTGATTGTTTCTCTTTTGAGATGCATCCATTAATATTTTTATGAGTACAAGTTTGCGACATTTATTATTTATAATGTCAGATTTAATGAGATAAAATTTTAATGGGGCCCTATGTTACAACAAACACTTTGGTGTTTGACTAATTAAATTCCTGATTTACTTGGCCCTTATATACATAGATTTCCTAATACATGTACCTTGTTCAAACTCTTAATAGACACCAAAGCATGTGATATGGGACAAGTGTCTGTTGGTAACCTGAACAAAGGTAGTGTCATTTTTTCCACTTATTTTGTTCCATAAAACACACATATTAATTTATATCTCACTAATTAGATTGGGATATACACTGTGGGTTACAGGCTACTGATATTTATATCTCACACTCTGCTTGGGCTGCCATTTCACTCAGGTACATGAGTTTTCTTTCTTGTTCATAAGACCAAGGATTCATTCTTATTCTGTTATAAAAAGTACCTAGTAGTTATGATAATTGAACTGATGAGGAGCTCAAGATTCTCTTGGATATCACATTTGGTAATTTTAGTTATTTTTATTACATGAGTCTTGTACAGTATTGTATTATAAGAATTCATTATATTTACTTTTTTATCTTATTTATCATAATATATCTTGAAACAATTATATAAAATATCATTGGCCATTGTTGTTCAAATATTATATTATTCTTCAAATTCGCTTTTATTTTTTATTTACTTATTCTTATGTTATTTAAGTTTAGTTATCTGTTATACCATTGTGATTCACCGATCAAAGGGTGTAGTATCCCCAATATCACCTCTTTACTCCCTAACTATTAGTCATCATCCTCTGGGGTTCAAGGAGGTGCACTTGAGTCTATGTGACCCATCAGTCTGTTAACTGTCTTAGTGGTAAGTCTGCTCAGGACGTTACAAAGTGGTATCAAAGGTTAAATTTTTCTATTATCTTACTATTTTGGTTGGTAGAAAAGACATTGGGAATGCGTTGACACTTGGTTAATAGTTTTTCTTGGGACTCATCATCCCACGTATGATAAATGACCAAGTGAACTGTGTTGGGATTGTTATTTATGTTGTCTAATTTAATTGTTTATTATTATTTCACCTTAGATGACTGGTTTATTTTCCAAGGCTTATTGATTATCAGAATTTATGGTATTTTATCCTTGTCATAGAATTTCAATGAAGTTACATGACATACATCATATTTGGAATATATAAATTCTAATTACATTCTTATGACGAGCCATGTAGTTGCAGTAGATGGTTGCTTACTAATTTTGAACATGTTCCTTGAGTGAAATTCCATGCTTAGTTTTTGTACCAATCTAGGAAACTTTGAGCATACCTTATTCTATAAATTTTTTTGGTGATTATATGCCATGTTGCCTCTATTTTTATCTTGATTTACTGATATTACATTATTCTATGTTATATCATGATTTTTGTGTAACTATTTATGATAACATTTTAGGTACGTTTTGATATGTAATTTATTGTTTGGACTAAATAGATTGGTTTCAATTAAATGGTACCCTATTTTTAATTTTTAAATTGTATGGTCACTTTATAGACTAGTAAATGGCCACTCATATAATTGAATCATTACGTATAAGCATGTTGTGATGGTAAATTCTTATAAATGTAATGGGATATGTAAGTTCTACTCAAAAATAAATTGGCTAATTGAAACATATTTTGTAACTAGGCCCAAGTAGGTTAGATGAGGAATGTATCTTATTAGATGACCCATTTTGGTGTTTGAAACATTCAAAATCTAACAATTGCTAATGGGTTGCATTTCAATGCTCCTAGGTTTGTTAAAATGGGATACTTGTAGGTCTCTTTAAATGTTAAAAAGTAATTTACCAATAATATCTTAATAATATATAATGTAAATTAATGATTAATTTTTTAAAATGATGTTTTATGAGGTTTTCCAATTTGTCACTAAGATGTTGGTCAAAAATCAATTTCCTAATGCATTTATTTTTAAATGGGTACTTGATGTTATGAATTAAATATTTTATATTATTAAATACTAATATGTGAATAAATGTAAATGTATTGTAAATTGAACCCTTGGTTTTGAAAATTATTTAAATCCCTCATTTATGTGTAGTTTACGTTTCACTTAAATGAGACTTGGAATGGAAATGGGTGTGTTTTCTGTAGGCTATTTCTTTTTTAGAAATGGTTTAAATGGAATATATTTGTATTAATGACTTTATGATCTATGTGACCTATTATTAGAGTTTATTTTTATGCTTTCATAATAAATTTTCTCATGACAGCTAGCACCAATAGATATTTAAATCCTTTTTGGTGTTGTGAGTTTTATGATTCTTGGAGTTGTTCGGGTGTCGTTGTCCCGGATGGGACTTTTAGTTTCCATTGAAATCCTTGTTTGGACATGAGGTCATGTCCTTTTTGACCTTTTTATTGGATTGAGCCTCAGGTAATACTGATGTTCAATAGGTTATACATGACTCAAGCATGTTCAACTATTCGTCAGTCACTCGACCTCTCTCTTTTTCTCATAGATGGATGACTGGGTATGTTTTCACCCTTGTTATTGGTCATATGTGGAATATAAAGTTGGATTAAATACCTTTTTTATCCCATTGTAAGCATTAATTCCTAGGGATGATGATCCAACGGTTCATATTTAGGATGTGTAGTTATCTTTTGTAACCTCAGGTTAATATGAGTTTACGTACACAGTGCCTGTTGACTATAATTTGTTATGAAAAATTAGTTATGTTCAATAAAATCATTGAACATTGTATTATTATTTATAGTATCATGTCATATATAGAGTAGAGTGAGACATTCATTAAATAAAAAATAATCCTAATGTTTGGTTGTAATTTATTGAGACACAGGTGTTTTGACATGCCGGTAGGTTCTGTTTTTGTTTCCTTGTCTAATTCCTTAAAATTTGTGAGTGTGACTCAAAGGAGCATCACAAGTTCAATTGAGGTAAATATAACCAAGTTCAATTGTGAGTGGATGGTCTATCTCTTTTATTTCATCATATATGACACTCATAAGGTGGGGAGCCTCATGTTGGTTTTGGTAAATATGTGTTCTTCCCTGTAGAAGGAGCACAACCAAGGTGGACCAAGGGAAATGGACAATATTTCTTGATTTCCATTGACACTAGATAGTTTTAAAAAATTTAAGAGATTTCTTTGTATCACAATTTTGGGGTGGTTAGTGGTGTTGGCAACAATTGATAAATGTTGTTTTTCCTGGGTGGACTTTAGTGGTTAATCTTGAATAATAACATGATTCAAAAGGTGGTAAATGCTCGATAATCAGTTAATTATGGTGCATCAGTAGGTTATTTAATGTTTTATCTATGGTATCAACTTATATTGGTTTACCCATTTTCCTTCTAGTAATAGTTAAAATCCTCTTAATGTTCTCTTCTTGGAGAGACAATAATTTCCCTATCTTAACGTCGTCCGTGACACACCGAGTGTGGGTCTTACTCCTTATTGTTGTTTAAAAGTTGTTGGGAAGTATAAGTGGTGTCCTAATGATTTCTCATTAAACGTGTGGTTTTTATCAGGTCATTTTTAGTATTGCGAGACACTTGGATTCATGTTTAAGAATTTCTTATATTAACTCTTGTGCAATAACCATTTATTCTGACTTGAGAGCTATACCAATGCCAGTTTGGGAAATTCAAAGTTCTGATGTGGATGTTATGGCTTTATACCAACATATCACTCTTAAACAAGGTGTATAAACTACCTTGATCTAGTTCTTTAAACTCCATTCATTTTAATCTGATGTTAGTGTAGACATTTCATCAGGCATGGAGGTGATGTTTGATCCATGAAAATCACCGAATGTTATGAATGAGATTCAGTTAATGTCAGAATTTAAATTCCAGATTCCTAGGAGGAAAGAATTGTAGTTCAATTTTTAACACCCTGGCTATCTAATCCCAAAATATTGTGAAGAGTCTGTTAGATATCGATTGACTCATTATTTTCCTCTTCAATGTGAATAGTTATATGAAACTAGTTTAAATCACATTGTCAAATTAAGTTGAGTTGTGTTTAAGGGTTGGCAGGGCCTTCATGGAAGAATTCATGACTAGTTTCTATTTGGTTGATTAGGATTCGACTGCTCCTTTAGAATTAAATCATGCTACGAGCCTCATTAAAATTCTTAGATTCTAGTTTTGTGAGGAATCTCTGACGATGGAGGTACGCTGGCTTGGAATTGGCCCTTTCCAATGTTAAAGACCCAATGTGGGGAGCACCTTTGACGTGATGTTTAAAGAGATGATGGTGTGATCATGTCTCTATCATAACGTGCTCATAAAAGTTCCATTTTTGTGTTTTAGTTGGATAATCAAGCGTTGGCTCAAGTGGGGATCGCTTATGTTCTGTATGCTTATGTAATGCTTTGTGGTAAATTGGGTGTTTGGAAAAGCAATGGCATCATCTGAATGATATATCACAACCCTTGTAGGTCTTGAAAGATGATTTTTTTTCTCAATAGATTTCTGGGGATGAGATGTTCTATGGTGGGAATGTTGTAATGTCCCATGTTTTGAACCAACTAAATTTTTTTGGGGGATTTTTGAATTTCTCATGTTCTATATAGGATATTTTTAAACTCGAGCTTTAGAAATTAATTCTATGATTTGGAACACTACAAATCATTTTTAAAATAATCAATTTAATTAAATAAAAAATTTAATGAAAATTAAATGGGGAATAAAAATATAGAAAAGTTTAAACAATAATAACAATAATATTTTTATATTTATTTTTTATTTTTATTATAATTATGATGATGAATAATAAAAATAAAAATAAAATAATAATATCATTATTATAAATTAGATTTTTAAAAACCAAAAATAGGGGTCTCTTTCCCCTTACCTAGACCACACGAGTAGCACCTCCTCTTCCCTCCTTAGACACACGAAACCCTAGTTGAACCCCTTATTTGTGTGGTGCCTCACCTTCAGATCCCTCATTACTTTATCATTCACCACTGATTCCATCTAGTTTCTTGTCGATTCTTCAAGTTATGGCCTTTTACCCTCTTCTCCGTCCTTATTTTAGAAGATTTAGGTCTGTCTATCACCATATTTCATATGGCCAAACCCATAGAATTTGCAGTTGACCAGATTTATTTTTTCTTCAAATTCTAGGGCATATGGAAGGATTCTCGGGACCCCTTCTTTCGTATTCTGACATTTTCGACCAATGTGGAAGCATATTGGGATGGTTCATCTCACCTTTATTACATTAAAGTAAGGATTGCATCCACTCCCTATCCTTTCTCAATTAAATTTGAGTCTATTTGGTGTTTCTGAGTCCGGTGTATAATTTGTATTGGGTTTTGATAAACTTTTAAGGTTCACACACACATAAATAGGAATGAATATATATTTATATATCATCCTTATATATATTTCCCCACTTTGAGGGTAACATGTAATTTTTGTTAAATGATATATAAATATGTACATGAATATATGTTTTTGTGAATGTGGGGAAGATTCAATTGGTCACTGCTAAATCTATCAAGTGCTCAGTGTTGTCTTGGTCATTCATTGAGGTAGGATCCCAATCATTTTTACATTTATTCAAAATAATTTAAGCTTCTTCTACATACCTAATTAATTATACTTTGTTATATTGAATTTTATTTCTGGAATATGATTTTTGGTTATGATAAATTTTTTGTGATAAATAGGTTGTGGTTTTATAATAAAACCCCTCCAATTGGATTGTGTTATATGTGAAAACTCGTAGAAATAACTTATTTTTATTTAGATTTATTGTCTTATATTTTCAGGTTGTATCCCATTCATTTACCCCCTTTAAATTCCAGTATGAATTTGTTAATTTTTTTTTCACTTTTCTTGATTTTTATTAGTGTAGAATTAGTTTTTGAATGAATGTTAAAGATAATTAAATTAAATTTTTGATAAATCAATGTCATGTTTTTATAAATAAACTACTAAAATAGAGGTGTTCTATCTTCTAAGATAAATTATATTTATTAGACTCTTATGCTTATTGGGTTATATAATTGATGTTTCATTATTTTTTTATTTCATAGATCATGTGGCATGTTTAACACATGGTTTCTTTGGTGTTTTTAATTGAAGTGGCCCTCTTGTATATAAATGTCAAATGAACTAGAGCGCCCTCTAAGTTCCTGGAATATTTCATAAAATTGAAAGACATGGACCTCTCCTAATATAATTAACTAATGACCCAAGAACCACCTAAGTGTTTTTCTTACTTCATAAATGGATTTTCCTAAAGCTGGTAAATTCTCTATGGTACATGGTGCCTTATATGTTCCTTACTTACCCTTTCCTCAAAAAATTCATGGTCTTTAGTTAATGGGAATGTGATTTTTATTTAAGGGAAATAATATATATATTTATATATTCCCTACTTTTTATTTTTCATTTCTTGATGGATCCCTTAGTACAGGTTGAGATAGAACATGTGTTCAATATTACGGGCTCATGGATGGACTCACCGTTCTTAGATAGTTATACTAAGATGTTCTAAGGGATATTCTTTGGCTTTCTATGAGAGGGCTACTAGGGAGGTTTATTATACTCTTGAGTGAGACTAGTTTCTCATGGTAGAAACTATTGATAGACCCATTAGGATGATTTCTACACTAATTCTTGGGTGATACTTGGCCCTCTAGTAAGATACCTAGACCGGATCACAGTTCTCAAGCCTCAAGTGATACTAGAGGGTCTGTATCAATCATTTGTGATGGACTTAGTGGTATTGGATTATAACAGATGCATCGTAGTGATACCAGGGATTATTTTTACATTGCAAGGAATATGATATGAATTCAAAATAAGATTTGTGGATTAGTGTATCTTTTCACTTTTGGTTCATTATATTACCTTTATTATTACGAATAGATTGTTAGCTATTGGCATGATATGTTTAGTAAATAGTGTGCTATATTATATATATTCCTCTACTTGGTATGTATATATTTACTAATAGGGTTCACATGATCAAAGATAGGTGATAACATGGGTTTTGTATTAAGGACTCATGGATGGACTCCCATACTAATGTGGTTATTCCACGATGCACATGGGGTGATGCATTTTCTTCTCAGGTGAGGACTTATCTGGTGGTTAATTATACTCCTGAGTGAAATTGGTTCTATATGAGACCAGCCCTGAACTAACCCATTAGCAAGATCGATACTCAATGCCTTGGGATATACCTTATCCTCTAGTGAGATATCCAGGTTTGACTGACAGTCACCCATCCTGGACTAATACTAGGGACTCTTTATGGATCACCTAGTATGGACTCAGTGGTATTGGAATATATTATATGTTACCTTTGTGATGGGATTATTTTTACATCACCTTGGAAGGGAATAAGACTCCACCTATTTAATTGTTGTATTATTTGACTCTTTCTATTTTGATATGGATCCTTTACTATTATTATAAATATAGATTTATGACATTTATTAGTTATAATATGGTATTTCTTAAGATGAAATGTTAATGGGACCCTAATTTAGAGCACAATAATGGGGGTTTGAACTCTTTGATTCCTCATTTACTTATGGCTTGTATACATACCTTTCCATACAGAGGTACCTTATTTAGACTTCCAACATAGAATTAAGAAGGAGTTATGTGACGGGTGTTCAATAAGAACCCAAATCAAGGTGTTGTATTTTTATTTTTATTTTTATTTTTCTACTTATGTCCTATATGATACTCCTATTAATTCATTTTCAATGAATTGGATTCAGATATACACTGTGGCTACTAACCTAATGATATTTATATCGCACACCCTTCATGTGACACCATTGCATTAGGGTACCCAAGTAGACATTCTTATTCACAGGACCACACATTACTACTTATGTTGTTCTGTGTTATACCTGGGAGTTAGGAGAAAAAGACTGAGTGGGAGCTTGGGATTCTCATGGATGTCACATTTAGTCCTTTTAGTTAATTTATTTACTTGAGTTATATATTGTAATACATTGTGAGAATGTTTTATGTTTACTACTTAACAAATGTATCATCTTCTATCATGAATACTCTATATAAACTGGTGTTGACCACTATTATTTAGATATTATATTATTATTCCACTACACATTTATTTATTATTTACTAGTTCAGTCATTATCTATGTTTAATTATATGTTATGACATTATGTGACTATGATAGTTATGGTATAGTCCCCCCACTATCACCTAATTACACCCTCATTTCTAGTCGATAACCTCTAGAATTCACATAGGCATGTATGAGACCAAGTGACACGCCGGTCCGAATACCTTCTTAATTGTATGTAGGGTCGGGATGTTACACAAATCCTCTTGATTTTCGATGGTCTTATTAACCTTTTTATTAGTCTATGGATTAAAAGTAGTGTAGATGTATAGAAATAATCCAATTCCATGATGAAATACTATACAAATCTTTTACGTAAATCTAGGATCATTATCAAAGATGATGGTCTTCATCACCATGTGAAGCTTCACCACTTCATCCATAAGGTGTCTTACTAGAACATCCATTGTACTCAACTCACGAAAAGTTGTTAAATTGGTCAACATTAATATTTAATCCAAAATCAACAAAAAATGAAATCATATATGGGAATGAGGTAACTCAATGATGAAATCCATCGATATTTCCACCCACATCCACTCAACAACATTCAAGGTATAAAACAATACTCAAGGGACACAGTGAACTAATTTAACCTATTGACAAACCAATATCATTCCACATAGTCTACACCACTTCATCTTGATACAATAAAACAACCTCTTAAAGCTATAATACATATTAGAGGTGTCCAATTACACAAATATGGGTGGTATATGAAACTCATGGATAAAACTCTCATGCATGACTAAAAGTACCTACAACATTCCTAAGCAAAAATATATTATTTACGTCCTCTAACTACCCCAATGGAGTATTACCATGGATTAAGTTGTCTGTCATCACCTCCAACTTTTAGTCTCCCCATTGAGAATACTCCTTAACCTACCATAATAAATAATAGTCCACTATCTTATAGAATAAGTAGCCTCTTCCATAAGCCTCTTCTATATTGATATACAGAGCTGATAACTCCACCCTTTCCCTATAGGCATCCCCAGAATCATTAAAGACATATCTATATAATATCCTTATCAATCTGTCATCCATATCGTTCCCATATCCTAGGGTGTAGGAGGTCTCAAAATCATAATCATAAAGAAACTACATCCAACACCTCTATTGTATATTTACATCCCACTAAGTGAAAACCAATCAGAGAATTATTCAATCTATGAAGACCATAAATTTATCACTAATTAGGTAATATTACCACATATTTAGGGAAACCAATATACCTAACAACTTTTGGTAATGGTTGGAATAGTTTCATCATTTGGTACATAAAACCCAGGTCTAATAATGGATCATCTCCCTCTCTTTCAAAACATAAATCCTAATCCCTTTTGAGAATTGTCACAAAATACATTGAATGTAAATCCCTCCATAATAAAATAATGCACCATGGAACTAATCAACATCCCCTTTATATAGTTGAATGCTACATAACACATATCATTTTAGATGATAAAATGATTCTTCTTAGTTAGGGCCACCGATGAGGTAGTAATCAAAGGTAATTCCTAAAAAACCTCCAATAATATCCTGAATTGCCAAGAATATTTTGATACTATTCCAAGTTATTTGATTGAATACAAGAAACAACAACCTTAATATTTAAAAGGTACATCACCAAACCCTACAAAGAAACTACATGATATGGGTAGTATAAATTTCACTTCAAAAATATTCACTTTGATACCATCCAATATAGTTAATGGAGTCTAATAACCTACATGGAAGTTCTCAAGTGCTCAACATTCTCCTCTTCCAACCTCAACTATATGAGGATTCCATCAATGAACACTATGAAGACCCCAACTACAAAGGCCTATAGATGGTGTTTACATTATTTAATTTTAACTTCATAGAAGAAATACTATCCCAAATCACTAAATAGTTTAGTTGTCTTGGTTATTTAGACATATAATTCAATTTTAAAATAATTCTTAAAACATTACACAAAATAGTTTTTTCAATGAGAATTCTATTATTTCCTCTAGAATATCCGATCATATCAATTAGAATACGTTTCTTGGACTCCTAGGGAAAATATATATAATAAATTTATGATATCATATTCTCAGAAAAGGTATGTATATTTTGGAATATAAATAAGGTACAAATAATATTGCAAGAATAAATGATGAACAAATGATGGAATATAAATAATCTCATAAGTTATAAACTTATCTGTGGTTTGTATCAAAAATCAAATAATCAAATGGAACTCAATAAGAAAATTAATAATGACGGAATTCATAAATTACTGTATCTGAAACATACCAATGAGGTGTCAACCAAGATATCTAAAAATATTGTCAAGTAATTGTGCCAAGACATCTATATAAATAGGTAAGTACTCATCCAAAACTAAATATATTTTTTATCATGGGACCTACCGATTCATAGTGGGGATATATAAGGCCCCACCCATCACATACTATTTCTAATACATTCCTCATATGAAAAAATAATACAAATGAATCTACATTCCATAACAATCAATAACAATATATATTATAAGAACTATCATAAAAAATGTTATTACTTTCCCGTAGTGAAAATGATCATAAAAAATATGCAGAAATATGGTGGAAAGTATCAATAGAGTATATATTCAACCAAAATATTCATCAAAGGATGTTAGTTTAAAATTTTAATATGATTTTTTTGGGGGGAAATACAAATTGTTTTTTGAAAATAACTTTTTAAAATATAAAAAATACATGTAATAAATAAATAATTTTATTTGAAAAGAAACAAATAAACCTATAAATTAATCCTCAATTAATTTATGAATTATGATGGAATAAATTCCAATCTTTTGTATAAGTTAAAAATCATTCCATTTATACTTGTATTAAATTCAAAGAAGTACCTCATTTAGAAAATGATAAGAATATTATGTTAAAACCATTTTATAAAAATGTAAAACATGGGTAAAAATAAATTTGATCAATAATATTATTATATTAGTAAAATTAATGAAAATAGTTTAATAAAACATGTATATAAAAGAGAACTATTCCCCAATAGAGGCTTAAACATAAACAATCCCAAATAATAATGTGATTCTAGATTAAACACTTACCATTTTGGTTTCTTTTGAATAGTAAGCCCCATGAATAAATTAACATCGGATGAAACATTAAATTCCATGACTAAAAATAGATAAATTTTATCATATATCAATGGGGTATTAAATTCATTAAAAAATATAAATAAGTGGTGAATATGTAACCTGTAATCACATAAGTAAATGTGATATGTGAAACTATTACCTCGTGTTTGACATTATTTATAGGATTAAAAACATATTATATAATAAATATTAATTTATTATAAATATATTTAAAATCCATAATCTTACATATGATACCATATATTGCATAGTTATAACATTTTATCACCTTTATTAACAATTCTTTGTTAAAATCTATGTTCTTGGTAATAATTGTATCACTTGTCATGAATGTTTTAGTTCAGTAGTTTATATAATTATATAATGATCAAGTTTTAATCATATATAAGAAGGTTAATAATTATGTAAACATCATATATATTAATTATATATTTATTCATTGTAATCCATAAAATTTAGATATAGAAAAATGAATTGCACTATTTGTTTAGACGATAGGTCGTACGTACACGTAAATGTTGATTTCATGTTTAAATGGTTCGAAAAAGGGAAATTTAAATAATATTTCATCATTAAATATTCATTATTATATCATATATATTTATTAAATATTTCTTTGTTACCATCTAATTAAATTATTTTTTAGAAATTAATCATATCACTTCTTGGAGGTGGTAGTTTACATGCACGCACGAGTGATGTTATCATTTCAAAATGGATTAGAAGGTAATAATGTAGACATGATATTATCAATAAATTTTTATAATTTTTTCATTATTTTTATATATACTCATTAGTTATATATAAATAACCATCCATTTAAAGTGGTGAAGTCAAATTAATTACACCTCTTTGTGGAGATGGTAAGTCGTACATACACATTAGCGATGTTTTCATTTTTTATAAGATGTAAAAGAGATGGAATATGGTTATATCATAATAATAATTTCATATAAATATATTTTTTATTTTTTATTTTTTATTTTATAATGGTTACAACATGTGAAGAGGATATAGAACAAGAAATAAACAGGAAAGATTCAATAAATATTATCACTTCTTCATTGATTGACTCCCTTTAGATATCTTATTATGGGGCATAGGGTTTCTATTTTTGAAGATAAATAAACTTGAGAACATTTATAGGGATGTTGATAAGAGTAATGGTAATGTTTTTGTTGACTTATATGGCATAAAGTGGTGTAAATAAGGGAAGGAATGGGTGCCCTTTTATAATTGATGTGAGGGGTACCTTTGGAATTTAATAAAAATTAAAATATTATCAAAATATTCCTCATAAAATATCATCCAAATGATTATGAATTAAAATTAAACGTAGAAAATATATAAATAAAGCAAACTAATGAAATTTATACATTTTTTTGTCATTTTAATCTTTATCAGTTTTTATTAACCCCTTGGTTAATTATTTTTGACCATAATCACTATAATCACTATTTTAATAATAAAGGTGTTAAAAATGTTAATAAAAATGTATAGGTGACTAATAAATGGACCATTGATGGTGTTTTAAACCATATTAAATTATCATCGTCGAAGATAAGATTTTTATGAATTGTAAATAATTTAATTAAATATTGTTTTTATTATTAATGTTAATTCTGAAACTATTCAATTATTTTGACAGTAAATATGTCATGAAAAAGCTAGAATTATAATATAATTCCTTAAATACTCTCTAATATGTCATATAGGTATATAAATTTCATGTCTCATATCAACTATTTCAAATTCTTCTAAATTTAATGATTTTAATGTCATTTATTTTATTTTCCCATTTATTAAGTAATTAATGCACCAACATTGTTTTAACATTTAAGGAAATTACAACAACAATAGAAATAAAAAATAATAATATTAAATAATAGAATTAATTTAGTTTTAAAAATACTATTTTTAATTGAACACATCCTCTGTTTATCGCTATTTTAAAAATAAGATAGTTATTAAAAACTACAATGTGTTATTTTAGAATTTTTTACATATAATATTATAATGTTCATAATCTAATAAAAATAGAAACAAAAGGTAATATAACCAAATTATAGAATATTTTGGAGAAATTGACTAATCCAATAGAATTAATAAAAGAAATAGGTTCATTTTTAGTCTTTTTTATTTTATTTTTAAAAATAATTACCTCATGTTCACTTAACCAAGGTAACTAAGTTTACTATAGTTAAAATTCATAATGAAAAAAGCAAAAGAGGTCATTTATTATAAATTTTGAGCTTATTATTACAAATATAGAATATATTTTTGTTTAATTAGTTACTCTAACTATCATAAATTAATTCTAAAATATTTTCTCAAAACACTATAAAACCGACTTTTTAAAAAATACGGTTTTTAAGAGTAAAAATTGATTTATTCTTATCCCATAAATTTTGAAACTATTATATTTATAAAAAACATTTTTTAAGATATAATATATAAATTTCATTAAAATAATTAAACCATTATGATTAATTTAAATTTTTAAGATAGAAACGTTTCACACATATAAAAATAGCATTTCATAAATAATTATAAGTGGATATAGAATAATTTTTATACAAAATTTAAACATGTAATTGATTAAAGTGAACATAAAAGAATTATTAATAATATATTATAAATAATTTTACTTTTACCCCATTATTAAATAAATTGTAAATTTTCAAATGGTTGGAAAATAGTTTTTTATAAAAAATGATATTTTGCATTATTCACCAAAAATTACTCTTTATTGAAAAATATTAAAATTTCAACCTAAGAAAATTTTGACATTATGAATTAAAAAATTATATTATTTTCTTAATATAAAATTTCATAGATGTTGAAGAAATTATTTAGAATAATTTATCACCAAATGAAATTAAGATCCTTTTTTAAGAAAACATATTTCTAAAGCATAAGATAAATTTAATGAAAATTCAGTACTTGGTTACTAAAAAATAATAAATTATTTTTTATTGTTTTTTAATTTATATATGTTTCATTATTTTATTATTACTCTTCACTCCTACTAATTTAATGCCTATGTTATAGAAATCATATTTAAATAATAATATTTTGTTGTTCATTTAGGCTCAGTGTTGTGTATCGTATACACTGTGAAACATCATTTTCCTTTAAAATCACATGGTTTTACATTCCAAACCTCCCCTATAAGTAAATAATTACCTAAAAATTAGATTTCTTTTGTAATCAATAGTTTGAAATTTGGAAATTATTTTATGGAAAACACACTTCATAAAAAGGGTAAATTGAAATTTCTCTTAAAAATAGGTAAAGGGAAATGAAAAGGTCTTCAAAATACTAGGTTATCAAAAATGATAAAATTAGTTATAAGTAAAAATACGGATATGGAATAGAAAATTAATTACCATAGATTTGATGAAAGTGATAGGTAATACAGTCATAATAAATCTAACCATTACAAAAAGGTAAATATGTTATGGGTTAAAAGACCATTGATTTCTATATAGGAAAAGAAAACAGATAACCTTTTATACATCATTTCTCTTTTAAGAGAGTTAATGGATATATATAATATCAATATATAACACTAAAGAAAATAAAATTACATTATTTTTTTCCATTTCATATATCTAATCTCATCCTTTGGATGTTTTTAATGGTATTTCCACTTTATCACTTATACCGAGAGAAGAATTTTTGTGTTGATTTTTTATGCCTAAATAAACATTTAACAAATCATAAAATCCGAAAGTCATTCTTTAGACCTATTAATATTTACCAAAACAAAAAAAATTAATGTGTTATCCAATAAAATATATCATACCTTGTCCTCAAAAAATATTATCCAAATATAAAAGTAATCTATTCCATAAATAGTTATCCTTGGGGAGCCTCCAAAATATTACTGAGAATATTCAAAACCTAATATTCTGATTAAACCTTTATCCCTATAAAACATAAATCATTTTATAATGTCAAGTTCATAATATATGAATACCTTTATAACATATACTAATAACTTAAATCGCCATTAACTTTATGTTAACCCATTTATCACATATATCACCAATAAGAAACATAAAAAAAATTTAAACCAAATATTTTATCCCATACCCTTCATCTTACACTTCCAAAAAAGGAAAAAAATCATCCTAAATAATATTTTAAGTTATAATTATAGTTTATATATACTTTAACACAATGAATTTCCTCTCAGAATAACTTTAATTAACTCAAAACCCCATAAAATTAAAAAATATTTGATCCTATATTTTTATTCCTAAAATAAAATTATTATTCATCTATCAAACCATTTTAGTAAATAAATCTTACTAAACAGGTCATTACATAGGCCAGTGGTAGGATCTAAACCCATATCACCCAACAATTGTGTGTTCATGCATCATGTATTTTCCAAATAAAATGGGGTTTCAACTGACATATGGGTTTTTCTTTTTCTAAAACTATAAAATTCCCAAAAATATGATGAAAATCATCAAAAAAAACAATACTCATCAAATGACCATTTTTTAAACACTAATGTTTTTTCTATGATACATTATCAAAATGTAATAATTCTTCTATCATAATAATATATAAATAAATCATCCTCAAAATCATATTAACCATAATGAATATCAAAAACATTAAACTTATTTCAAAAAAAATATAAATTTAATTATTCTACAAATAATATTTTTATAAAAACATATACTAAACCAATGGTTTTTATTCTTATAAATTTCTTCCAAAATATATTTTCTCATGTTAAAATCCCATCACATAAAACATTAAAGAGTTGTTTATATTCCATTAAAATTAATAACAACCATATACTTATCATCCTAATAAACTTTTGTTTTATTCTAATATAGAACACATATTATTAGTTATCATCAACTCAATGATGTGTTTTCTAAAAATACCATCTAATCACTACATCACTTATATATGTTGTCGGCACCATTCAACATATTTTTTTGAATCCTTAATAAAAAAATATTTTCAAATAATTCATAGATGTTTCATGATTATGATATCCTGATTATCATAATTCTTAAAAAACATAATACTTATGTACATATAAATAAACACTTAAATCCTTAAACATAAATTATTTCCATATAATATGTCCTTGTTTTGTGTTAATGATTAACCTTATATTAGTACACTGACATGAATAATTACTATATACACCACACATAATACATTGAACTACAAATAGTTTTGTAGGAATTAATTTATTACGTTATTAATTGATTTATGGCCTAATTTTATACACATAAAACATCTTCTCGTTCCTTTATAAAATATTCCAAGAATTTTATTTATATATTCTATCATGAATTAAATTGTTTCATATTTCCTCCATGTTCTCCATAACTCATGTTCATAGAAAAATCTACCCTTCTATTCAGTAGTGATTCTAAGAGTTTCTTGAGGTATGAGTTGTTTATCATATATCATGATAATTTATTAGTAATTATCACAACATATTTTACTCTATTTACAATCCATTTTAGTTTTTCACAATCTCCATATTTCCCATCAAATTCAATGGAAATATAGTTCCTTCTGGTTTCATCCATTGACTAAAACCAGAAGTCATATTATGAGAAACATTAACCATAGTGGGAAACCACATGATCTCTACCCTACCATTTTTATGATTTTTTCATATACTTAGACTTATAATCAATGTTATCAAAAGGTTTATGTCCCCTAATATATCTAATTTCCAAATTTTCTACAAAAAATAATTTGATACCAGTAATAAAGACTCTGAACTAAGTAGAATAGAGTTGGTGGTAACATTCTAAATTTTTATTAGATACAACCAATCACATCCTGAAGGAATGAATAGTTTAGTAGTCTTGGTAAAATATATATATGATTTAATTTTACAATACATTTGATAACATAACACAATATACTGTTTTCTTTGATAAATACATTATTACCTCTAGAATATCCCTTAATATAAATTAAAATATATTTCTTAGCATCATAAGGTATAGAAACATAAGAAAGGGATGAGCTCAGATGCTCATAAGATTATTCATATAAGAAATTATAAAGAGGGTATATATAATATGGAATTAATAAATGATGATTAGATAATTACATATATATAATATAAAAATCTAAAAACATATCAATGGATTTCAAAAAAATAAAATAATCACATGTAAATAAATAAAGTAATCCATAATGATGGAATGAATAATGTCAAATATCTAAAATATACAATCGAGGCCTTGACCAAGACATTTAAAAATATCATTAAGGACTTTTTCCAATACATGTACTTAAATGGGTAAGGTATTGTTCAAAACTCAATTTAGATTATATCATGAGACCAAATCATGAATAATGGGGCTATATTGGTCCCCTATAATCAATTATAATGTCAAATACCTTCCTCATATGAATAAATAATATATATGAATAAACATGTCTTAATAACCAATACTTTTACACATTGGATGAAATATCATACAAAATTTCAATACTTTAAAAATATCATATAGATCATAAAAAATCCAAATAAATATGTTGGGTTTTATCATTACATTATATCCTCAATATAGGTTTCAACACAAAGAGTTTGACATAAAAAAATACTTTAAATCTTTTTGTGGACAAATTCCATGATGAAAATACCCTTTCTACTTTTAAATTCACCTCTTGAAATCTAAAAAATGCATATTTAATAAATAATTAATTTTCTTTTAAAATAAAATTTTAAAATTTTAAATAAATTATAACATCATTGGGACTTAATGAAGGTGGAAAGTTATTTTCCTGATGTATAATCTAAAAAAACAATCCTTTTACACTTTACTTAAAATTCAAAAGGTATATCATTCACAAAATGAAAATAAGATTCCATTATAATAATTTTTTAAAAAGTAAAACATATGTAAAATTTAATTTTAAAAATCAAAGTAGTTAATAAAGAGTTAACTCCTAGGGAATTTAATAAAAGATATTTTTCAATAATTTGATTTCATGGGTAGATTTCATTGCACACAATAACAAGTTTTCACAAACCGTGAAATATTATATACCTATTACAACTAAGATATTAAATTAGAGGGAATAAATATGAATTAATAAATTATTAAATAAATATAATGTTCTTAATAAATATAAATTTAATTCTATATTCTTAGAAAACTGATCATATAATTTTTATTAAGTCACTTTATTCTTCAAAACATGTTTTTTTCATATACGTGTTTTTCTTATTTTTATGAGTGAATATTAATTTATATAAGTTAGAGAAAATGTATTTAAAATAATTATTTTTTTAACATAAAAATATAAAAATTATATTTAAATAATTTTTAAATTATTTTTTGAAAAACATTTATTTTTTATAGAATAATAAAAATAATAATTTTTATTGAAAATACTTTTTTATTTTAAATTCCTTACAAAGTAAAATTATTTTTTTATTAGTCTTATAGTGTAATTATTTAATATTTATTTACAATAGTCTAATTATGGGTTTTAAGGTATTTTAAACATGAATATATTATAAAAACATTTTATTTTTAAATAGGGTAATTTTTATGAAATAACAGTTTTTGTTGTGTTTTTTCAGTTTTATTTTAAATTAATTTATGCAAATTTTGTGTTATAAATTTTGAAAAAAATGATACCCAATTTTTTATAAGGGATTTCTTATAAGAAAATTAATTTTTTTAAAAACATGAATTCATTATATAAATATTCCCCAATAATGAATTCATCATAAACAATCCTGAAAAATGATAAGATTGTGATTTAAACCCCAACTACTTGAGTTTATTTTTAATTATAAGATCCATGATAGAAATAACATAAAATTAATCTTTAAATACCATTAATAAAATGAGATTAAAGAAATAATATTTCAACATGTCAGTTTATATACCACACAAAATAGATAATTAGTGAATATCACATATGTCTTTATAAAAGTAAAAGCGAGAGTACAAAATTTTAACTCTTGTTCAACCTCTTTAATATGTGTAATAACCCCTTTTATAATAAATATTTATTTATTAAAAATATATTATATAATAATAATATTATATACCATATCATATAATAATTACATATAATTTTTTATCAACTATTAATTAACAATTCTTTGTAAAACCATTTTTCAAGGTAATAACTGCTTCTTTTTTAATGTATGATTTAGTTTAGTATTTTCGATCTTTATTACATGATAAGGTATCCATAATATAAAGAAATTGGAATATTATATAGAAATAATATATATTCATTATAATTTTTTTAAATTAATCCATAAAAGATATAGATTGAAAAATAAAATGCATTGTTCATGGAGCTGGTTGGTCGTAAATATGAATGAACATTGTTTCCACCATTCATTTCATGGATTAAAAGAAGTATAAATAGTATTTTACCTTGATATAATAATTATTATATAATATATATAATATATATTCATTAAATATATCATTATTACCATCCATGTAAATTGGTACGAAAAACAAATCGCATCCCTTTATGGAGGTGGTAGTCCACATGTACGCACAAGCGATGTTATAGTTTCTCAACAGATTTAAAGGTAATAAGATTGATATAAAAATATCATTACATAAGTTTAATTAGTTCAAAATTTTTCTTATACTCATTTTTTAAATCTTTATAACCATCGATGTAAAATGGTGATTGGAAAATGAATTACAGTGCTATGTAGAAATGGTAAGTCATTTGTACGCATTAACATTATTTTTTATAGGATGAAATGTAAATGTGATATGGTTTTACCAAAAATTATAAAAACCACTAATTTTTTTTATTATTTTTTAACTATTATTTTAGGTTGATTGCAATACATTAATAGGAAGTATAAGAAGAAATAAACTCGAAAGTGGCAGTAAAGATGACACCCTCTTCTTTGGTGGACTCTCTTTATATATCTTTTTATGATACATAGGGTTTCTATTTTAGAAGGGATATAATCACAATAACATTTCGAATTATTTTTATAAGAATAATTAGATGTGTTTTTTCAAGCTATATGGATCAAGGTTGTGTAAATAAGTGATGGAATGGATGTCCTTTTATAATTGAGGTGAGAGGAACCTTTGGAATATCATAAAAATTTAAAATATAATAAGTCTATTCTAGAGAGACATTAGTCCAAATGGTTATTAATTTGAATAAAAATCATATAGAGTTAAAATAAAAACACCCATTGAAATTTATACATGTTTTGATATCATTTTAATCCATAACTTGTTTAACCGCATGATTAATTAATTTTTAAATTAACAGTTGTAACCAATATTTAAATAGAAAAGGGTTAATAATGTTTCCATATTTGGAAATGTGACTCATAAATCTACCATTTATGATGTGGTCAACCATATTCCATTAAAATGTAATAAAATAATATTTTTTTGGAATTTTATATGATTTAATAAAATATTATTTTGATTAATAATGTAAATTTTAGCATTATTCATTTTATTTGACTTTAGATATTTCATTAGAGAGGGGTTAATATAATATAGTGTTTTAAGACCTATATAATGTTTCATATATATATTTATAATTCATGGGAAACATTACATATTTCAAATTTTATTAATTTTAATGATTTTTATATAATTTTATTTATTTTCTGTTAATTAAATAATTAATACGGTAGCATTGTGTATATATTTAAGGTAATTATCTTTCACCAAAAATTAAAAATAAATTATCATGAAGAAGATAAATAATTTATATTTTAAAATTTTATATAAAATTACACTTATACTTTGGTTACACCTACGTTAAAAATGTTATAATTATTAAAAAAAGTGTGTCATATTTTTTACTTTCCATGACATTAAATATTATAAAGGTCATAATTTTATTAAAATAGAAAAAATCTCAAAAAATCCAAATATTGGATGAAAATATATGGAATTAACATATAAAATAAAATTTATCCAAGTCTTAGGATTTGTTTTTAGTCTTTATCCTTTTATTTTAAACCTTAATTACATGGTATACCCTTTACTATTGTAACAAATTTACTATAGTTACCATTCATAATGATGAAAAATAAAATGTGTATATTGAATAAATTTTTATGTCAAGATTAAAAATATTAAATAAATTTTTAAATAGTAAATTAATATAATTATTATAATTGAATATTAAAATAACCACACAAAAGGTGCAAAAAACCATTTTTTAGAAAATAGAATTTTTTACAAGAATACTGGATTTATTTTTATCCCATGAAAATTAAAATATTATATGATTATTAAAATATTATAGTGAATATTTGACATATAAATTTCAATAAAATCATTCACCAATAGGTATTAATTTAATATAATAAAATAAAAACATGTAGAACATATTAAAATAGTTTTCCAGAAAAATTATTGTTTCTATTAAAAATGTTTACATATCAAATTTAAAACATTAATTGATTAAAATACATAAAATTAAATTGTTAGTATTATAATAGAAATAATATTACTTTGAAAAGATTTTAAAATAAATTTTAACATTTCAAATAGTTGAAACAAATGCATTTTTATTAAAAAAATCGGTATTTATCACTATTCAAAAGAAAATGAATCATTTCAAAAAACATACAAACAATTTCACTATAAAAAATTAATTTTCTTATTTAAGAAAGGATATTATATTTATAAAATTAAATTTTATATAATTTCTTGAAATTAAATATAATAAATTATAAAAAAAATAAAAACATATTTGAAGAAAATGTAGTTTTGAAGTATAAAATAATTAAACGGTAAATTGGTTACTTATTTTCTAAAAATTAATTAATTAATTTTCATTTTATCTGTAATTTATATATATTTATTAATATATTAAATACTATTCATATTTGGTAATTTAATTGATAGGTTATAATTTTTATATTTAAATTATTATATTATGGGGTTTGTTTAGGCTTTGCCATACATGTCATATATGATATCAAAAACAGTGTTATTATAAAATCTTGTGGTGTTACAAACACAAATAATAACATTTAAATGATGTTATAGAACATGTATTTAATGAGTCCAAGAAAAATTGTAGTATTTTTATGACCCCATCCATACAATCACTGAATTGTTGTTTTTGTTATATCCACCCACATTCCCATAATTTTGTGATATTGAGACTATAAAAAATTATTTTAAAACAAAATTTATAAATAAAATTAGACAAAAAATATTCTATCATTGTAAGTGGGAAATAGTTCTTAACTATCACCTTATTTAACCTCTAAAAGTTTTTATATAGACTCAGACTATAATCTTCCTTCATAGAGAACAACAATAGAAACATCATGGATATAAACTGGTCTTATTCATTTCCTACTATAATATAACAATAAATATATATCATTAAATATGACATCTATATTTGTTCCACATGATATGGAACCATCGATATTAGATATTTAATCAGTTTTAACTTTATCCCAAACATGAATTCATGGTTAGGGGTTAGTTTCACATCCTTATTCAAGAATACATCTAGAAACTCTTCAAAAACATATGGGGTATCTTTCATCTAATATTACACTAAAAAATATACCAACTAATATAATAGAATCTTTTATCAACTTCCCTATATCTTGTAACCCTTATCACTAATGAAAACCACATGTTAAACTTACACATAAACAAACGTGACTCACTTAGGAAAGTAATCTAAAAATATAAGCACAAAATACAACCAATCCTTTCCAAGTATCACATCATATATTTATATATGAAATAACAGGAGGTCACCAATCAACGGATGCATCCGATAATTAGTCTACACCCCATAAATACATCAAAAACTTATCCTCATCTCCAAATAGTGTGGATAACAGTAGGGGACAATTGATGAACCCCATCATTATTCTACACCTGTGACACACATCAAATAGATTATCTTGACCTCCAACCACTATGGATAACACTAAGGGAATAAAAAGTGTATCCACCTCCTATATGAGTTCATGGAATGATGCCAAAGCAACAAAGGATTTAAAATCTCTAAAATAAATCTGTGTATAATATAAGGTAGAAGATAAACATAACATACTATGAATAACCTTATTCCCCTAAGGATCTAGAGTCTCCATAACATGCATTTCTCTAGGAGAATATCTTATACCTCACCACTGATGGAATTCATAAACATTCTCAAGTATGGTTCCCTAGATACAAGGACCACCATAGGGCTTACCCATAATATCTTCATCTCCCCTCAGCAGTTCATAATATATCTAAAACAACTATTAAACAAATGTTGGTATCCTTTACTAATGTTATTGGCTTAATGGAATCGATAGTTACAATAGTATTAAAGGTTTCTATCATACCATTCCTAACGCACATCCCAGATCTGTTGGATACAGTGATTGATGATTTCTATAGCCACTATGAGAAAACGACACCACCATAGAGCTCATGTTAGATACTTGAGAACAATTATATAGTGACCCTACATTTTCTTACATGACTGTTTCCCCATTTTATAGATAAAAAACATTATATTTATATATTCAATGTTTGAAAGGTATATTATTTTTTAGGAATTATAATCATATGTAAATTATACATAATAAAACATAAACATTATTAAAATCCATATTCTATGTTCACTTAATAGCTCTCACATTATTCTTATTACATGAGGTCTCCCGAGGATATACTTCAAAGAAAGGGGTGAGCTAAAATCCCAATAATATTAGGAATAACATAGAATATTAAGCTACATAAGTCAATAGTACATGGGTGATAATATCCTCATAATTATATCATAGGCATGAGATAATTATTATAATAATTAGGATAATATTTGATAAAATCATGGAATGTGGAAGTTCATAATAATAAAACATCATGTCATAGTGGTCAAATACCTCCCAGAGTTGTAAAAAAATATCGAATCATGTTCATGAATAACATATGACCATAAATCATAAAATATAATTTTGTAATAATTATTTCATCATAGTCATAGATAATACAGCAAATATCATGAGATAAATTGCATTTAAAATTGCATTATCGAGATATATAATTCTAGTCCCACCTATCACATCATAAATTCTCATAATCATGAATGCCACTTAGAACATATAACAATCATCATCATAAAATAACCCATGTAATGGAATGAGTTTTATAAAGATATTATAAATCATTATTTCATGAATAAACATTTTGGTTACCATATAAATAATGAAAAACATATATTGAATAAACAACCCCATTCTTGAGTGAAGAAAAAACAACTCATGATATGTCCAATATGTATTTTGGAAAGAAAAGGCTTTTTGAAAAATATTTTTTACATGTTTATAAATCATGGTGAAAAAATTTATATCCCTAAAAATAAAATTTAAGAATAGTTGATGGAATTTTATATATTAATATTAGAATATATATACCTAAAATGACATGAATCATAGATAACCTAAAGAATGGGATTTTGGTTCGACAATACCATTACCTTACATATCAAATTATGTCATCACTTTTCATGCTCTATAATAATAAAATTGTTTTATATGGAAATGAATACTATTGTTAATTATTTTAATTTATGCCACATTTTATCAATTAAAATTACAAGACAATATTTCATAAATATCATTTGTTGTCCTTGACATGTTTTGATATCATCTTTCCTTAAAAATTCCACATTTCACAATTATTTTTCTCTTTTGTTAAAGTTCATTTACACATAATTTATTTAATTCCAGAATCATAAAATTATTATATTTAAAATTTTATTTAAAATAAATTATTTATTATATCATCTATAGGGTAACTGATAAGAAAATAATTGTCAATGTCCTCATTTGTGGTTAACCAACCATTAATGAGACATTATTAAAAGAGTAGAAGTATGATGTATAAAATTTTAATAAGTTATAAATACAATAATTATAGAAGGATATCATCATTAATATAATTTTAAAAAATTAATTAATTACAAATATATGATTAGGTAATGAAAATGGTCAAAAAAAGAGAAAGAGGAGAGGGGAATTAGAGGGAGAATTATTGAGAACATAGCATCTTCTCGATGTGTCTTATTATATATGGCTCTAAAATTCTAGGATGTTAACTTTTTAATCCAGAACATCCCTATGTATTCTAAAATTCATAAGAGTGAGTCATTTTGTAGGTATTTTTCTTTTTTGTGTGGAATTGAATTTGTTTTCCTCGGGTAAATAGAGGGGATGTTTATACTTGATGAGATGGGTAATTCTTGAGAAAAATATAAAATAAAATACTATATCTAAGGTAAAACTATTATTATTTATTTTTCACAATATAAATCATATATAAATATAATGTATTTGTTTTAATAAATTAAACCCCATTATAATTTTAATTCACATAGTTTTTTATAAGGTAAAGTAGAAAATGTAATTGTTATTTTAAGAAATGACTTTTGACTGTAGGATTTATAACATTCCTTTTAGTTTTATAAATTATTTTAATTTTATTTTAATGAATCATTTAAAAAATGGAATATGTTTTGTTTAAACCTTCTCTTCTAAAAATTATTAGGTCATTATTACATCATGAAAGATGTTATATAAGATATAATGGTTATGAAAAAACTGTATTTTTTACTATTCACCTAAAAAGTGAAGTATTTCAAAAAAATTACAAAACATACTATTTAAATTTTGTTCTGTTTTGTTTTAGAAAATTAATTTACTTTTATCAAAAATAATTTTCTACCATATATTTTTTTAATTTTTAATATAAAAATAGTGATATTTACATAATACATTGAAAGAGAGATTATTAAAAATGTCCTTATATTTTCTTTGTGTTTTTTATCTTTGATATTTAATTTATGGAATTATAATATTTATATTTTTATAAATTACTCATGATAAATATTATTTATGAAATATTTAATTTTTTTTTCAAATTAATATTCCAAGGATCAAGTTTCTATTCCTTTGGCAAGGTTACTTTTATTAATGGTTAGGTTACAATTCCACCTGTCACATTAATATAAAAAGGTAATGTTACCTCATATAAAAAGATATTAATTTTATCATTCAACATTCACTACAATTTTTCTCATTGTTCTTTATTAGTACTTTCTAAAATGTATATTGGTTTACAACTATTTTTCCCTTTATATAGTTTTGTTTGTGGGAATGATGTTTCTAATCGATCATGGTGATCTAAATTTTCTATTCATAGTTTTCCTATTTTCTATTTTTCTCCCTTGTAATATTTGGAATTTTATTGGGTTCAGTCATTTAATAATGTAATGATATTAATTAATGAATTAAATTGTTTTATTTACTATATGTTATCTATGTATATAATACTTATATAATATAACGTAACAAAAATTTATTTAAGAAAAAAATATATTTTAAAAAGAATGTGTTTTTATAATCATCCCCCATTTGAAAATTTCATCCTCCAAATCTCAACTAATATTCTCAGTTTATATTAGATTAGGGAGATTTTTTATTGGATCCTCTTATTCCCATTTTTAATTTTTATAGTTCTGGTTCTATCATATCACTTTGACAAGGTGAGATGTCTTGTTCCATAGAACATTTTCTCTATGGTCCAATATTTTCACCAATTATTCCACATATTAGTGGTAATTCTTCTGTTGTAGCACCTTTGGATTCAGTACATATGAGGGGTCAGTTGTTTACTTCCACATCAGTGATACATAGAACACATCATAAACATGGTATATTATTGCAGGATGTTATACATGATAGGAAACTAAACCCATGATATTAAGGATCTCAAATGTGAAAACATACCTAGTACTATGTTTTCCTTTCATTCTGCACCATATGACTCACTTCTATGGTGAAATTTGAAGGAGTTTTTTTCTCTAATTCAAAATCCAAATCATTATAATGATGTTAATCATAGATATTTTGATGACTTTGAGTTTATTTTATATCTTTTTGGATGGAATGAACCTTATCTGTCATCACTAGAAAATGATCAGGTCCAAGTTCTTTCTATTATCAAACTTCCTTCTGAAATGTTGGAGTTCTGAATCCTTTTCCATAATGATATTTATATGGACCCATTTAAAGACATTACTAGAAGATTTTTTTTAAATAATAACTCATTTAATTAGAGATGCTGATCCCATACTTATATAATTTTCATTAAGAAAACTCTCAATATTTCCTCAAGTGTCTGAATGGTCCTTTGAGATGGTCTATAATTTTTGAGGGGATATATCATACAAAAATTCAATTCAATATTCAAATTGTGAAAAATAATTCACTACAGTTGAGATATGAACCCTGGATCATGATCTGAGATGATCTAATATGGTACAACATATATCCTCACCACTTTCATTACATATATATTGTAGGTTTGTTCATGAAAGAAATATTCCTAGTTAGAGATGAAGTTGGATGCCTTGGTGATTAAACACCCAAAATCGATATCACATTATTTTCATGAAATGTTTTTGGGAGACTGGTGAGAAATTCCATTGTGATGTCCTCCCATTTCCACATGGGTATAGATGATGGATTAATTATCCATGTGGACATTTGAAGCTCTGAATAAAGTTTTTGACATACTAAACATCTTTAGACATGGTAAAAAATATCTTTCTTCTTGTTTTCCTATCAGAAGTGTTCTTGAAGATCATGGAACATCTTGGTACATCGTGGATGGTTGGGGAAAATTTAGTTATGAATATTATCCAATATATATTTCTTTATCGATAGGTAATGCAGGAACATAGATTATAGTTCCAAATGTAATGTCACTAGCCCAATTAATTTGAAACTATTGTAGATTCCCTTACATAACTACATTCATCTTCTTTCGTAGATCTTGATCATCACATTATTCCTCATTGATCTTTTCCAATATAGGGGTTTTTTAAATAATTTGGGAAAGGTAGTACATCCTCCATGTCATTGTGCTTTTTGGATCCATCCTTCTCATATCCATGAATATTGATTCTTTCTCATCTTGTGTCATGGATAGATTAGGAAAAAAAAATTCTTCTACAAGCACTATCTACCTTATTTTCCTATACTATATGGTAGTTAATAGAGTATTAATATAACTTTATAATCTTTAACCCTATTATGTGATTCTTGTTAAGCTTATTCTTTGTGATTATATACTTTGGACTCTAAAATTTGTCTATATGTCACACTTCTCACCATAGAGGTAGTTCCAAAAAATATTCATAATGAATATAGAAACTTCTATCTTTAAATAAAATAACATATAGTTCTACTCATTGTTCTTATGTTGTTGTCAGATATAGTTTATCAATTTTTAATTCTTCTGGAATACACAACAGAAGCCTTTCTTTAAATAATAAATATATATCACAAAAACATTACACTTGTTTATATGGTGGGTATAGATATAGTGATTATCCTCTTCTTTAAATCCTTAATGTTTTCCTCACATTATTCTATACACACATACTTTAACCCTTTCCATGAAAACATACTTATCAGGATAGAAAATAATGATAAATTTCTAAAAATATGTCATTAATATAATGATAAGACAATAATACTGTAAATTTCAATGAAAATTCAATTTCTAGGACATTACCCAATTTATTAAGTATTTGAATGGTCTATATGAAATCCCTCACTTGTGATTTTTTCCTCAATAATGTCACTTGATACAACCAATGGTCACAAATACTAAACTTAGAATAAATTTTCCCCTTTATTTATATCACTGAAACCATCCATAGATTATCTTCATGTTCATCCATCCTCTTAGATTAAACATGAATATCAATGAAAAAGATTACCAAAAATTTTTCAAGGTAGTATCTAAAGACATTATTCCTCAAATCCATGATGATTTAATGAGAATTAGTAATTCAAAAGGGAATCACTCTGAACTCATAGTGCTTATACCTTGTAGGGAATTCCATCTTCTGAATATCTTCCTTCTTCACCTTCAGTTGACTATAGAAATAATGAATATTCACCTTTTAATTGTATTGATCACCATATAGTTTATAAAACAAGTAATCATTATTTAAAAATGGATATGTTACCTTTACGGTGATTCTGTTAGTCTCCTAGTAATAGAAACACAATAGTATTGATCCATACTTTTTCTTGAAAATGTGCACTGGTTTAACCCAAGGTGATGAACTAGTGAATTTGATCAATTAGTCTAAATTGTCAAAAAACCACTAATTTAAATTATATTGTTCAATATAGGCCATCTTATAAGGGAATTTTGAGATAACATTTTCTCTAGGTATATGTACTAATGATAAATCTACCTTCTTATTTGGGAGAAGTTATAGTATCTCATTAAGTAATACATCAATGTATTTCTGAATAATGGTCATTTCATCAAGGATAATTCTTTCGTTTGACTCATCCATTTAGTAAATTTATTATTATTCATAGGTTATCGACACCCACACTGTTGATAGATTTTAAAAAGGATATTCATGATATTCCTTTCATTGGTATATGAGCATGGGATGGTTTTGATTATGAAAATATATTTACTTTTCAAGATAAAAAATATGTTCTCTAGATAACGAGATCTAATACAGGATTATAATAGTGTTAAACTCAACCAAGGGAAGGATTATGAAAATAAATAGAAGAATCATTTAACATATGATAACAAGAGAAGAGTCCGACACTTAGTTTAAATGATCACACCACATGGAATTTTTACATATATCTCTTCTTAAAGGTTTCAGGTCTTTGATTCAACATTTCATGATAACATAAAAGATGTAAATTAATTCATATAACTAGAATAAAAAAACATTTTCTAATCATGATTAAATAGAAAGTATACCATGTATGACTCTATTTTTTCTCCACTTTGTAATTAGTTATGGAATAATATTTCCTATTCTTTATTAGATATTGTGGTTGCTAACTCTGATTACCCTAAGGGACATGTGGTTTTGGTGCTTTAGGTTTCATAGTTCCTTTGATATTTAAAGATAAAGCATTAAAACATGGGTGGTGAATTATTATCTTTTTTTCCCTTTACTAAATCATGTTGTTTGGACTCTTCATGTATCTTCAACATTCATGAGTTTTGTGGCCTTATCTACCAAAGTTGAAGAATTTCCCTGTCACATTAAGGGAATTCACGATATTATAAATTCTACATTTTTGAAATGAGGGTGGTTGAATGTTATTTCCCCCTTTTAAATTTGTACCTTTGACATGAAACATTATTCTTCTCTTCTTATATACATGTCCAAAGGACTAGTATCCAAGCTTCATCACTACATTGAGATCACATTTAACCACTTCTTCATAACTAACAAAGTCTCATATAGCTAGAGGATTTTGATGGTGTGGTTTTGATCAACCAAATAATATATCTATATTGATATAAATATTGGTAAAAATATTGAGATGTATCTTGGTAGCCTTGTAAATGTTTCCTTAAATGTTGTGACAAATTCTGTTTCATTTTTCTTTATCTTTAAGAATATTCTCTCAAAAAAATTTAGAATAGTTTCAATGTAATATTTCTTAATAAATATTTTCTTAATTTATTACCACCCCATCTCAACAATTTCATCCTTCATCCTAGTTTTATTTATCAATTACCACCATTGATAAAACTCTCCATCTAAATGATATATTGACAAAGTCACCTTCTTCTTCATAGAATAATGGAGCATAGAATAGAACTTCTCTATTGAGTTTACCCATTATTTTCCAAAAAATGGGTAAGTATATATACTAAACAAAGTTGGTATTTTAAAAATAATGGAATAAATTTCTAATTGATCCCACTTGGGTCATAGTGGAGAATCCACATTGTTTTGGTTATTTTTCATAACTTCAGACAATTGGGTAAGCATTTCAATGATGTTTTGAACTTCATATAACATCTTATTCGGTATTTTGTTTGGACAATACATGCATACTATATAGCACAAGTAGTAATATGGGTTTCTCCTAGTTCACACTATTTTATAAAAAAGAAATGGTTTGAAAAAAATATTCAACAAATAATTAGTAATTAAATTATTATTATTTTAAATCAATTCTTAATATGTATTTTATGGGATCCCTTAGTTTATAAATACTCTAAATAATAGTTCTAAGATGTTTACTTTTATCATAGACCAACACATCCTTATTTTAATTATCATGAATCGTGTTTATCTTATTATTAACGACCTTTTTTTATATAAGAAAATAGTTTCTTTGAAGAAATTACAGACATGGATATGTATAGATATTACCATGACACTTTACCTTTTGAAGGTTAGGTTACTATATCACATCACCAAAAGATATATTTCACTCTATCGTATGTACATGATCTATTAACCATGATATAGAAGAATGAAATTTTTCTAATTAATCACCTTACCCTAATAAGGAAACAACTTACTTCTAAAATGAATCACCTTACTATAAGAAATAAATACCATACCACAAAAGGAATCACCATACCATAAGAAAGAATCACCTTGCTATAAAAATTAATAGACATAGCATAATAATAATACTATCTAATAACATCAAGTTACCATTCCAATGTATGTGTAAATTTTCATAAATTGATATATTGATAGTAGTTTTCTAATTTAATTACTAAATGATGAAAAATCATGATGCTTCAGCAAGTGAGATGCCCGCATGATGCGCTGGACCTACTGCATCCCCATGATTCATCATATTACCTTGACAATTGTTTTGTATGTGCAGCTAACCACACATCATGTGAAGAACTGTTAATATGACTAAGTTAGTATTGGACTATTTAAAATATTCAACAGTTAGTTTTGACACATTAATTGAAGAGTCATAGCATTTACTAAAGCATGATTATTCTCCAATAGCAATTTCAGAAGAATATATCTTTAAATATATTTATTAAATCATAATGGGGATAATAGTGATGATTCATTAAATCGTTGACTGAAACATATTGAATAACATAGGATTTCAACAAGAACACCTTCTATAACCTTGGAATTTTTTAGAATTGTTGTAAATGTTTTTCAAGATCCTTTCAAATAATAAATCAAGGAATTGAAATAGTCAGATAATCACAGATTGAGTTGTATTACACTTTCTATTCATCTATCTATTTCCTTTTTCATTTTATGCTTTAATTTTGAACAATGTGATATTCTACTTTTTTTATTCATACACATTCTTTCCTATAATTACATTAGAAAATTTTTGATATTATCTCAAACTATTTTTTACTTGTATTCTTACAAATAAAAATGGAAGAGTTTATGTGTTCCATGTATTGATTTTCTACCCACATATTGTAATATCTCAGGTAATGATAGAATAATTTGTTTTCATATTTTTTTAATATTTATGAATGAGATAGTTATTTTACACCAAAAATGGATTCTATGTCCAATATCATACCTAACATGCAACAATTAATTTATCTAAAATATTATGTTTCATGCACATCTGAGTTATGCAGAAAAATTATATATTTTTAATACTAGTGTTTTATGTGTTAGTTATAACCTACATGTTCTATAAGTGGGAATTAATATAAATAACTATATTATTTTTAAACATGTTTATTAATTTTTATACATTCATCCATTAAATTTTATATGCCTAAAATAATAATGATTCAAATTTTAATAATAAAAATCTCTATATTTTTAAAAGGTACTTTTTCTCCCTTTTAATGGTGAACCTATTTAAAATAACAATTGTTACACATTTATTATTATTATATAAAAAATAATCCTATTTTTATAAATATAAATGTCAAAAAATAGTCTGGTGATTTTTGTATTTTTCTGAGAACCATAATATTTTAATTAATAGTTTATAATATTAAATTTTAGTTCAAAAATGATTTTTCACCCCATTATTTTACGAAGATAAATTATATTTATGATAGGTTTTAATTTATAATTATATAAATTTTATATAATAAAAATTATTTTAGTTCATTATAAAAAATTCATAGTTAATTTAGATTTAAAAACATACCAATATTTTTGAACATTTTTACTTAAAAAAAATCATATCCCATCATGTCTCCGTGATAAATTTAAAATTAATTTATATAAATTGAATGTTTGGAATTGGGGAAATAAATTCCAGATTTTTAATTAGAATAATATATAATTTCTAATAATTTTAACTTATTTTTTCACCAAAATGATTAATAAAAGAAATTAAAATTTTTTGTAGTGATTAAGGAAAAATGATCTTAATTAATGACTAAACATGGAAAATATGGTGTAAAAATGAACCTACATGTGTCTCAAAAGATATTTTATAGACATATTTATATCATTAAATCTATAAGTATCTATAATGGTCTATTTCTATCTATTTTCGTAAAACTAAAACATGGGGAGCACACAATTCTTTTCAAAAATACTGAATTTGTCTTTTTTTCCTCTTATAAAAGGCTTTCTATACCCCCCTATAATTACAATAGTAAAACTGTTTTTTATTTTACAAAAACATCCAAAATAATATAACAATATCTCTCCCATAATCCTATATGCATCTCCTTGGGGAAAAATACAACCAAGAAGTATTTTGGGGAAAACCAAAATGAGTTACTCGAAAAAGAAGTAACTTTTATCGACATGCATTTTTTACATTGTTTCTTTCTCCAATCCGTTAATTTATTATTATAATATGATTAAATAATTAATTATGTATCATTAATATTACTGATACTTGTTATTTTGAGTGTTTTACCTAATCATATATACACATCGATCAAATGGGTAACGAAATTACAGTTCGTGTATAGAGAACTACCGCCTCACATAACGATGTCGTTTGTGTTTCCTTTACCACATATCATAGTGAGAAATTAGGAGGGAAATAATATTTTTATATGATATAAATATATTCTATCTATCTTGTATTCATTATTCTTTAATTGTAATGTACACATACCACCATGATTTCCATTTTTGTAAATGTGATAACATCGTTTGTGGACGTATGGACTATTGCCTCCCCAAAGAGACGTGATACCATCACACATAATTTGGAATGTACTATATATGGGTTTAATTAAAAAAATTCATATATAAAATCTATATTATATTATTTAAATAATTACATGTATGTAAATGTAATATATAATTTTTTTATTAGCCTTTCACACACTGAAAATGTAAAAAAGTCATTCATGGACGTCTGGACTACCGCCTCCCCGATGCGATGTGATTCCTTTTATATCAAAATAAATATATAGTTATATATAATTATATATGATTTTATAACATTTTATTCACAAAATAATGGTAAATATGGAAAGGTAAATTTTACTTACCTTCTTTTCCTAACGATCATTGAAAAAAGATAACATCACTCCGGCATATGTAAGACCTACCATCTCCATGATTATAATATTGGTTCATTTTTCATAATCATATTTCATGATTGGTTGTAATAGTATAATTATTGTATAAATATAATAATTATTTAATGATTATTATTCTATAATGGTTTATATAATGTCCCCTTTGACAATAGTTGAACTAGCAATGTTTTTTTGAGACATAAAACGAATATTGTCAAGAAACATGATGTAAAATTACTTATTTAAGTTACTATATAAAAAATTTTAAAAATTGAAATAAAATTAATAATAAACATGAAATGTTTCAAAAGAAATAAAATCATTTATATATGTTTATTATTCCAGAAGATAAAGATGCATGTGGGAAGTTGATCCAATGGTAAGAGATTTCGTCTCAATCTCATTACATCAGGGCATTTCCTGATGATATGCACATTAATAATTTTATAAGATTTATATACAGACCATTTTAAATTCGGTATACATATTTTATCTATCCTATTGTTATTTAGTGGTTTTTTAAATTTTATTCTTTCATATGGATTATGATTTTAATATTCAAAGTGGTATGGGACACATTAGATGTTTAATGATTTAATACTTTCCCCCTTTTCAATATTCTTGATATTATATCAAATATTTATTTACAATGTTATAAAAGGATTATACATTAATTTTCATGTATATTTTTGATTTCCATAAAAGGTTTTCAAAAAATATTATCTATCATAAAAGGAATTGTTTGCAAAAAACAAATGAAATGTGCTATTTTTGAAGTACCTGATTATGAACATTCATGTAATTGATAGTTTTATATATTTTTTTTATATTCATTTAGGAGATTTAATTTTTTACAAAATGAAAAACCATATTACAATTTATTTGTTTATATTTCTTTTGAAAATCGGTTTTCCAAGAAAAGGGTTTACTATTTAAAATGGGTTTTGAATATGGATTGAACATTCCCATATCTTGAAATTTTATCTTATGAATGAAAAAGAAATTTTATGAGTGAAATGATAAAAATTGAAACCCTTTAGGTATTTTAACTATATAATGTTACTTAGATAGTTGACTATTGTTTCCATGATAAACCAATGATGGGTGGTCCTATTAAAATCTTATAACTCATGGGTCTATGATAGCCCTCCAATTCATTGGGTATGGAAGTCATTCGTATGGATATTCTATTTGTACGAGTGATATATATGGAAGTTTGCTACATAGTTATTCCATTTATAAGAGTGACAGGTATAATAATTTCCCAAGTCAATTTTATATATTTTCCATTCTTTCTATGGGTTTAAGTTAATATTGTGAATACAAAGAAATGTATAAAATGAGATTATTTTTAAATTTATGATTTAATACTAATTAAGGGTGGAAAGTATTACTATATGGTAATGTTTTCATTGGTTGTAATATTTATCAATGGAATAATAGGTTCCTTATTTTTATATCCCTTACTTAAATTTTCTATTCTCATCCCATTTTTTTTAAATTTTTTCACAATATTTAATGAAGAGTATGAGATTGGAATAATTCATGTTGAATTTCATGAAGAGTATTATAAATTTGTTCATTCATCAATTTATAAATTTGTTAAAATATGGAAAAATATATAATATTGGTAAGTATCCACATTTTATTTTTTTGGTATTTTCATAGAAGATTTATGGACTAATTATCCAAAACTCTAAACTTGAAAGAATGGTCAAATTGAGAGAAGGTAAAATTCTTGTCTTGGATCAAGATTATGATATTTTTACGTTCAATTCCTTACAGTTTCCATAAGAGGTTAGTTTAGATAAATTTATAGATTTTTGTATCATTACTATATTTTCATCATAATATTTTACTTTATATTCAAGATAAAATGTTAATTAATTT
This sequence comes from Viscum album, assembly GCA_963277665.1. Taxonomy (NCBI): domain Eukaryota; kingdom Viridiplantae; phylum Streptophyta; class Magnoliopsida; order Santalales; family Viscaceae; genus Viscum; species Viscum album. The sequence continues at coordinate 1,908,031,280 of OY728137.1, forward strand.
ATCGATTACTATTTAGATTCATCTAAAGTGTGTTTGTTAAGAATGGTTTCCATAGTGTAAAAAGAAATCTGATGTGGAAAGGGACTGAGAGAAAAATATCCTTCCAAATCAACATCCTGAGATGGTTGGAATTAGAAGTGAGTTGTCACGACTTGTTGTTGTGGGTCTCATGTTATGACTCACCATGCATTCCTCCAATAGGCCAGGGCGGGTGAGTAGCACCGTTTAGGAATATCAAAAACATGGGATGAAATTCCCATGTACCTATACATATGAAAACATCTCAAATCCCATAAAATGATGAAATGTAAAAACAATTATGTATCTAAATAAATGCATAAAACTATTTCCCACAACCAGAGTATAAAAGGAAGTAATGTAAAGTAAAAAATGACCAAATATGATCTCACCACCAAGAGTCTATAGAAATGTACAACTTGTAAGAAAAACATATTGGGAATGATTTCTGAAAGATGTAGGAACACACCTCGGTTTGTCTGGGTCTCACTAAGAAATGTATCGTCCAAGTCTACCTAAGACTCCATCAAATGGTTGATCTTTTTCAAAATAAACAACATATGTGAAAAAATACCATATAGGGGTGAGTATAACAATACAATGTAGGAAACACCAAAACCATATATAAATACAAAAAATGAAAGTACAATCATCTATACACAAGCATACTTCTTAAGAATATATAAGAAGAATATATAGATATACTCAATCCATGACACACTACCTAGAGTTATGACACAACCATAATATACCAGCCATATGATTTTAGCTTGATTATTACACAAAACAACCATCTAAGAGGTACACTCATGAGTCCGATAGAACTGATGAAGTTTATCTGACAGGTACTACTGATCGGTTATTGTCATGAAAGAGATGCAAAGATAGATTTGAAAAGAATATGACACAACAGATGAGGTTCAAAATAAGGGACATGGGGTGATACCAACAAGTTAATCCAGATTAAACTTCTAAATAGGGGAACGATGCCCAGAAGGATTGGTCAAGTATATAACATGAACTCTAAACTAGGGCACGAACATGAATAAAGAATCCCACATCAGGCCTCTTAGGAGATTCAAAAAACATTATCCAAGAAGTTATGTCGATATGGTCATATATTTAGGAGTACGAAATGATACAATAAATTCCATCAAGGAATGAATGAGGGGGAAAACCTTAAAAAAATGTCCATAATAATGAGAACAATAAGTCTAATCCATGTGAGAAAGAGTACGCAATGTGTAGAGGTGACACATGTCATGTCCCAAGACCCTGGTTTCTACTCATGTAAATCTCCCATGTCATTAAACTGTGTCTGTGTATTAGTAAATTATATGTAGGGATCCTGTTTTCTCTACCTATGAATTAGTGCATGACTCAAACCCATGTACATCTACTCGTGTACCAGTACACATCATACCCCATGTACTTGGTCTAGGACTTATCCATGAGGTGAATTACACATTGTGTAGGCTGGCTATTTAGTCTACCACAAAACTATGTACATCCCAAGTACAAGCTGATGTCGCTCGGGTGGCACCACACATCATGTAGGCCTAGTCACACATCATGTGATACCTTATTCTTTCCCAAAATCATAGTCACTGCAAATGGGACTGCACACTCCATGTAATTTAATATTTCATGCCACGTTCTATGGGATTTTCCAAAAAACCCATTCTTCATGTATGTGTCCCAACTGATGCTTCAGCCTTTGATCTGGTAGTCATCTCACCATGAAACTAATGATCCCATCCCCTTGACTCAATTAATTTCTAGATCAACATGTTTCAGCTTCTGATCTGCTCAAAAAATGGTTGGATCGTTGTTCTTTTTTTATGTGCTGAAGAATGATAATTTTGTGGATCCACTATCATCTAAATTGATATGTCTCAATCATCTCACTACCGGTATTCCATACCGATTCCTGGTCCACAATATCAGATTGGTGTGCCAAGAATCTAGTGTTTAACTATCGATTGATTGAGATGTGTTGAGTCACGGGCCAAGCAATGAACTTTTGAGATGAATGATGAATTGGGGGAGAAAATCAAAAGACCCAAAGAAAGGAAAAATCACAATTGATGTTCATTTTGATCTTGATCCATCACTATTATAATGATAATAGAATAAATCAAATAATCATAAATATTATTACCCCATCATAATCCCAATAATATAATTTCAACCGGTAATACTCAAAAACTATGAATCAATCTGTTTTTCAATTGATTCATGTTCCTCTTAGGAATAAAGAATGGAAAAGAAAATAAAAATTGAAACACACTCCCTACCTTTATTTGGTATGATCTCTTGTGGGGAAAGATTTCCATCATCTTCATTGGAATGATCTATTGAATCAGTTGTGCATCGATCTTTGATCCATGATCCGTTATCATTTTCCTAAGAGGATTCCCGAGAACTCTCCCTCCAATAGTCCTTAGACATCTCAAGGTTTATGTGGATAACCCTATATTTCTATCAAAACATATATTTAAATATCAACTCATCTATGCATTAATTATTTGAAATAAAATAAATTTTCATAATTATGATATTCATTTCTACACCCATAATTAATTTTCCCAAATTAACCATCCTAAAAAATGTTAAGTCACACCTAGGGTAATACTCCATTTTGAACATAATGGTTCCCTCAGATATATGATCAGTGCACCCATTTTTAATTTATTCCACCCTTTCGAGAAAACCTTTCACATATGCTATTTAATATTTTTAACATATTTAAAACATTTATTCTAAGCACACTAGGAATTAGAATATAATTTCATATTAGTTTCTTGTCTCAATAATAATCCATATGTGTCAAATAATAATACACAAAAAATTAGAGACATTAAATTCAATCCATCCTGGGGTTCTAAATCTATTAAAATCAAAAATAAGGGTTACAAAAAAGATGGCGGTGCTGAGAAGGAATATGAGAATCCCACTCCCTTGTTCTCTCCTAGATATTATCATGCTACCAATAGAAATGCACCAAGTAAATCAATCACCCACAAAGGATTATTCTAACTATAACTGGTTCCATCACGCTGGCTTGCAACATGTCCTCCATAACATGCATAGTCCGCCTACTCTGGCCTTCAGTTTGTGGGAGAAACACTGTACTCAAGGATAATCGAGTTTCAAATACCAAAAATAATACCATCCAAAAATATGATGTAAAACAAGCGTCATGATCAGAAACAATTTTCGATGGAACTCCATGGGGTCAAACTATCTCATTAGCATAGAGGTGTCCCAATCTCTATACTAAAATCTAATATTAGATACCATGGAAGTGGGATGACATGGTGAGTCATCCAATAATCTCCTAGATGGAATCATGACCTCTATAGTTAAATGGTAATTTCTTCATGATGTCCGTAGATAGCCCATCCCACTTCCATCCAGGTAGCTCAAGGGGTTGATATAAAATCGCTCGAACATGGTGATCAGCCTTCACTTGCCCAGAAGTAAGGAACTGAAAGACAAAATATACAACTCCTTTCTTAGTACATGGACACTAAAACTAATGGTAGAGGTCTTGGTATATATTTTTCACACCTGTATATACCACTAAAAGAGATGTATGAATCTCTCATAGGACCTCCTCCCATAACATCACTAATACCATCATGTGTCCTCTAAAAATAAATATGTGCTCTCCGCCTTTTTAAAACTATCAGGAGAATTCCCTATGGATATCTAAGCATGTAGTGTCTCATAGTAAGTATACTCAAGTTATGCCTCCCTGATTTGATGTAAAAGTTGATGGAAGATAACCATCAACTGGAGTTAATTTAATCCACATCCATCTATACCGAATAATCACAATGAGGAAAAATGATTTGACACCTCATTTAACAACTAGGAACTATATTTCATGTTGATAGCATATGATTCCACATTCCACTTCTAGGAGAATAGAAAATTTTGAAGTCGTAATACTAGTGGAACTCTAACCATATTCTCTATCTCAAGATGAGATCCTTCAAGGAGAAGATATAACTATTACTCTTGTAATTAGAGTAGAAGATAAAAAGATCTCCCATCAGGTTGTGTTACCACATCGTCAAAACAAATACTACTATTTTTATCTCAAGATCAGGGTCCGTGTAGTTCTTATCATATTTTATCAAATGGTGTGAACCTTATGTAATCACTACTAACCTCTACATCAAAATGAAACCAAGGAAGGTTCCTAATGCATCGTAGAACACTATATACTCGACAACTTCCTTTGTAAATATTATAATGGGAGTTCTCAGAAAACTATTCCCCAACTACTAAAAATCATAGCGGTACATTTTTTTCATATGAAAGGATTTCCCTATAAAGTCAGATTTCTCATGGGTTCTGATATCCTGGAGGAACAAGATATGAATTTCTGGTAATTTCCATGCAACTTGAGGAATATTTTCACCTATGAAATGATCCTTGGTGGACCCCTTTCTAACACCACCTTGACCTTGGGAGGGTCTATTCCCACTCCATCCCCCGAGATAACGTGTCTCAAAAAGTGAACCTCATGATTCCAAAACGTCCACTTCAAAATATTTTTTGTAACGATTGTTCTTTCATAGTACATCTAGAACTATCCTTAAGAGTCTCACATACTCCTCCTTAAGATCTGAGTAGATAAGGATATATCCAATGAAGACTACCATGAACTACAATATGTGATGATATAAGATCTGGTTAATGAGTGTCATGAACACTTATAGGGCATTTTTGTGTCTACGGCCATCACCAAGTGATCATAGGAACCACATGACATCAGAATGTTGTATTTGGTATATCCTCATCTTTTACTTACAGTTGGTGATATCCTAGTCTGTGGACAACCTCTGATAACCATCATGCCCCTCTCAAATGATCAAATAGGTCATTGATTCTTGGTATTTGATACTTGTTCTTCACAATCACTTGATCCATGCCTCGGTAGTCCACACACAACCTCATTCTCCCATATGCCTTCGGGAAAAACAAAATTGGGGTAGCCTAGGGTGAAACACTAGGTCTCACGAATCTGTTCCTCTATAATTTCTCCAACTACACCCTTAACTCACAGTGATATGTGTGAGATATTTCATATTCCCATGTAGAAATCAATTCCATCTTAGAATGTAAATAAATGTATAAGTCTATATCTCTGTGAGGAGGTAATCCTGAAACATCGTTAGGATAGAAATCATTATTCTATGCTTCCACAGCATGAAACTAAGAACTCATAAAATTCACCACAACAAGGGTTAGGGTATCCAACTTATGAGTAATTTGAAACACTCTCATATGCATGAGTCCATCCCATGCTTCTTGGGTTTCCTTGTTTTTGAAAAAATAATACCTAGTTCTGTCACTATAGTCACACCACATTAATCACCTAAAACAAAAAATCTGGGAATTGAATGTAGATAACCTATCTATAACGAAAATATATTTATAAGGCCTCAACGCTGCTACCAAGAGATTCTAATATAAACTCTCATAACTAAGAGTCAGGTCACACTATTGTCACAAGTGTGTGATATCTAAGTCATCCCCAGTAAGAGTTTCCAAGGGTAAGGGTCTTGTCAATGGTTCAACTGGAATCTATATTTCTCATACAAGGTATATGGAATGAAATGAATGGATAGCTCCAATAACTATCAGTGCAAATAAAAAATTAAAAAAGAGTTATATCATACCTTGAATCATTCCTCAAGACCATGTGTTATAAGAATATAATTTTACAGTTGTCCCTACCCCTATCTGCTAGCTCCCTAAGCCTTGTGTGGACCACCTAGGTGTGGGGGTGGTAACAGGTAAAAATGTCGACAACCACCCCCTGTGCTTCCAGCTCCACTTCCATGTCTGATTTCTTGGGGACCTTCATGCTCCTTCCGCTAAATATTCATTGGTGGTCTATGTACGATTTCATTATCATCTATATAGCGGGTCATACAATCCTGTGTAAGATGCCCCTATCATCACATGAGTAACACCTCCACTATCACTACTGAAAAGACCCACCCTATGAGCACTAAACAGTAGATTCTCTGTCATGAGGGATTCTCATGAAATTTATCATAAATCCAGGTCCCTAAGATTGATGTTGGCTCCCTACTGGTGAGGTCTCGTCTCCTACTTTCCCACTGCTGAAAACTATTAGTTGTATCTTTTTATTCAAGAACAATTCATCCACCAAAGATTTCCTAAGCACCCAAGCATAAGTAGGAATAAACTGAGTTATAACACTAGCTTGTCTATCTCTATAAAGACCTTGCTCGAAGTTCTAAGCCCTACGATTCTACTCAAGTACCATATCCATCGAGTACCTAGAGAGGTTGGTATGCCTCGAGGAATAATCAGATACCTACATGTCATCTTATCATAGATGTAGAAGATGATGGATACACATAACCCTTATTATATAAGGTGATAACTACTATCTCAAAAGGTTCTCAAATTTTTACGACGAAAGAGTTTCCTTGTCATAAGACTGGGTAACTAAACCCCATCGTTTCCCTACTGAGCCACGGAGAAGGTTCACTACGAGAACCAGAATTTGATCTATTGGTGTCCTCAGTATATCAAAACCTAGTTCATCGCCTCATGAAAGTCGTCATCCACCTATGGGTTGGACCCACCATAGGAATTTAGGGGTCTCCACTACTAGAACTCTTGAAGTCTGCATAGCCTGTGCTACTCATCTAATCGTATTGCGGGTACTACGTGATTCTCTATATGTGGAGGTATATCTGGTGCACCACCTCGAGGTAACATATCTGGAGCTAGTCCCTATATCAGTGCCTCATTACCAAGGAAGCCATCCTTGTGATAAAGCTGATGAATTCAAGATGGTATACGTCATGGAGGAATCCTCTAAGTAAACAAGATGTACTGCACTCAAATATTATATCTAGAGAGATGACTCAAAAATAAAATTAAAACCACAACCCATTCATATATAATGAAAGTAACATTACCATCTAGGAAACTAGTGTTCTCATGATCTGGGATGGAATGAAGGTGATCAGAGTCATGGGGTATGGATACCTCGGCCTCCACACCAGCACTGGATTCTCGCTCTTGAATTCCATCCTCCAAACACTTAACACTATTTCTTTAAACTAACCTCACAGTCTCCTGATTCTAAAGTAGAGTTAAACACCTTTGATACCACTCTATCATGACCCCTCCCAATGGGGGTTGTGATATGACTCCTAAAGCCCAATTCTAACAGGCTAGGTGCTAGTGACTACAACTTATTAGGAATATCAATAACATGGGAGGATTTTACTATGTACCTATACACACAAAACAAATTTTAAAGGCCATAAAATGTTGAAATGTGAAAAAAAAAACTATGTCATTAAATTCATGAATAAAACTATACCCCGAAACAGAGTATGAAAAGTGGTAATGTAATGTTCGCATGTCCAAATACATTCCCACAAAAAGGATTTTGTGACACAAGTCCAACCTATAAGAAAAAGGTACTTGGACTACCATAGAAAAGCTACAGGAACACACCTCAGTCTATTCAGGTCTAACTAGGAACTATCTAGTTGTGGTCTACACAGGACACCAACAATAGGTTGATCATCATCACACTACACAATACGTATAGGAAAACCCCATGTAAGGGTGAGTATAACAATACTTAGTTGGACAAACCAAAGAAAAAATGAAATAAAACAAAGAAAAATATAGCTATATCTACCAAAGTATACATATATAAAAAATATAAAAATAACATCTAGATATAATAAATCTAAGAAATACATTCTAGAGGTAGTCCACAACCATAATCGACCATCCCTATGATTTTAGCTTGATGATTCTATAAAGAAGTCATCCAGGAGGACACACTTGTAAGTCTGATAGCACTGATGATGTCTATCCAAGAGGTATTTATCATGGAATACTATCATGAGAGAGATATGATGATATATTTGAAGAGAATATGATAAAAAAATGAGTATCACATCCAGGACGATGGGGTGATACCAACAAGTACATCAAAATTAACCTTTTAAGTAGAGGATCAATGCCTAGTAAGATTTCTCACATGAATACCATAGAATCCCCATATAACACAATGATGAATAAGGGATCCTACACCCATACTATTGGGGGATTCATGCAAATCTATTCAGGAAGTACTGCTAAAGGGATCATAATCCTAGGTGTAGAAAATCAAACCATACCTACCATCAAGGAGGAGATAAGGGGAACGAACCATAACAAAACATGTTCATGATACTGAGAATAAGTATTCTAACCCATGTAAGAAATAGCATACAGTTTGTAAAGAGGTTACAGTTTGTGTCCCTTAACCCCGAGTTCTACCTGTTTAAGTGACATAGGTCATCAAACAATGTCCATATAATAGTTCAATCCACGTATCGATCTCATGTACTTTTACAATGTGTCAGTACCTGACTCCAACTCATCTACATATTCCTATGTACTAGTAAATATAATAGCACATGTACTTGGTCCATGTCATGTCCATGTGGGGGTGCACACACTACATAGGCTGGCTGTGTAGTCCATAATATGTTCATGAACTTACCAAGTACACATCATTGTCACCAGGGTGGGACCACGTGCCTCATAGGCCTAGCCAAATGTCATATGATACCTTATTCTTATCAGAAACCTATTCATCTTCCAAGGGACCCACACACACCATGTATTCCTAGATTACACGACATGTTTTATGAGATTTTCCATAAATCCTCGTCTTCCTTCGAGCATCCCAGCTGATGCAATGACCTTTTATATGACAATTTCCGTGATGAAAATATGATAATAAAATGTTATTGGCTCATTTCATCACTTAATTAACATGTTTCACCTTTCGATCTTCTCAAAAAATGGGTCAAATCGTTATTACTTGTTTCATGATGAATGACGTGAATTTCGGGGATACCCCATCACCAGAATCACTTTGTCTCCATCATCACACCTATTTAGTTCCAAGCTAATCCAAGATCTGTGATATCAGATTATTGTGAAATGAATTGGGTGTGCATCGATCGAATTATTGGGATGTGTCGAGTCATAAAAAAAATGAAGAACATACATGATCAATGATGAATTGGGGGAGAAAATCACAAGTACTAAAGAAAGGAACTTACCTCGACATATGTTTGTGTTGATCTCAATCCATCACTATTACAAAGAAAATTGAATAAAACAAAAAACTGAAAAAAATTAGTCACTCTTCATAAACCTATAAATATAATCCCATCCTACAATATGAATGATCCTTGAATAAATCCGTTTGTCTTTTGATTCAGGTTTTTCATATGAATTAGGAATGGGGAAGGAAATAGAAATTATAACACACTACCTACCTTGATTTAGTTTGGTCTTTTATGAAAAATGATTATTATCATCTTCATTGGAAAGATCTGTCAAATAAGTTATGCATTGATCATTGATCCACGACATGTAACCATTTTTCTTCTAGATTCTCTATAGCTCTCACTCCAATGGTCCTCTAGAGTCTCTAGGGTTATGCAGCTAGACATATATTTCTATCAAAAATATCTATTTAAATATCCACTCTGTGATGTTTCAATAATTTGAAATAAAATAATTTTCCTTAATTATTTTATTCATATCTATGCTTATTATGACTTTTCTACAAATGGAACAAGCCAACTAATGTCATATCACAACATAAGTAAAATACCTATACTAAACTAAATGGTTCCCTCAGAATTCTAATCAAGGAACACACATAGATATTATTCCCCTTTTTTAGGAAACCCAGGAGTGTATGCAATTTAATTTATTTCATATATTTCATATATTTCTCCCATGCACCTCAAGCCATATAATTACATGCCTTATTAGTACGTAGTATTGAAATTAATCAATAAAATATCTATAAAAAATATACAAAAAATGAGATCCATTATATGAGTAGTTTGTTTCAGTGATATATCATTTTTCATAGGATATAAATGGAACTAGTTTCAATGAAAAAGATAAACTAGATCTATCATAAAGGACCATGAAAATAGTAGATCATTTTATGTGACAATATCCCCCAACATTTATAGGATAATATAACCATGTTCTAATTGTGGGATTGATTATGTCCCTATAGAAGATATTGGATGTCATGGGTTGTTTGGAGCACCAAAATATTACTTTAAATTTATCATTTTAAAGGAGAATTTAACTAGGGGTAAATAGTTAAGAATATCAGGGAAATAAAATATATTTATGCATTGTAATGGGATTAATTTAATAATATTTTCCTTGAGAAATATTTTTATAATGTTGGTCGACTTCAGATGGAAAAAAATAATTTAATTGAGATAAAAGTTCAAAGATTTTGTGGACGCATATGATTAAAGATTAACTCAATTGGAAAGGTATATCCAATATTTTATCCATGATATTAATAGTAATTTAAATTGGTTTCACTATTGATTGAATCCATGACATCGAATGTAATTGGATTTTTATGAGTTTAATAGATGTAAAAAACTTTTTTGATATGATAATAAGGTATAAATGGAGTTTTCAATGATCATGTGTCCTGTGATAATAAGAAAAATACTAGTTCATGTTGTAAGGAAATTGGAAGGCATTCATCTATGAAGTTAGGTGGTAATAAAACCACATTACCATATTCTAAGAAGTGTTTTAAAATAATCCTAGATAATGCCTTTCAAAATCAAGGAAGTTTATTCAATGTGTTATGATTGTTCATATGGATCATGACTGCAAGGAAGATGATTAGGAAAGTAATGAAAATATAGTTATAAGATGTTTTAGTTTCAATGATCTAGGTAAATTATCCAATAAATTTCCCATGTTGATTACTCACGTATGGAAAAAGAACAAAAGAAATAAAAAGGGAGTACAAAATATTTTTCTACTACAACTGTTGATGTTGTGAAAACAAATGATGCGTTGACATGTATGTTACTTGTTTATTTGAATAATACCAATACACTATATGAATAAATATCTTCATATTATTTTATATCTAAAATAGTATTTAGAAAATTAGAAATATCACCTCATTAAATTAAGATATAATTTTTTGTAAAATCATCATGTGGGGGAATTAAATGTACCATGATTTATAGGGATCTCACTATTGTAATTAGTTTGATGGTATTTCCTCAAAATAGTTTTTAAGTACCCATATTGGAGTTTTATATCTTTTCGGTATGAATTAGCTTTCAGTTTATCATGCTAATGTACATTTCAAATAAAACAATGCTTTTTTCAATGATTTTATACCTTTGATAACATACCAAGAAGTTGAGAAATTTTTTAAGTATGGATGTGAAATTTATCAAGATCATGTTGTTTTAATGAATGAAATAGTTCTAATTAGTGAGATCTTAGTAGTGAATGGATTTAAAAATGTTTTCCTAAATAATTTTCTGATTTTTTCCTTAATCGGAATGTTTAATTTATTATTGATTTAGTTAATGATGTTACACCTAATTTTAAACACACTTATATAATTAATCAAGTACATATTATGGAATTGAATACATTATTGTTAGAATTGATTTTTAGAGGTTTTATTTGACATAGAACATCAACATAGGGTGATCCAATATTATTTGTGAAAAAATATGGTTCCACGAGACGTTGTGTTGATTTTAGAATCTTGAATAACATCACTATTAAGATCATGTATTATTTTCCCTATATCAATGATTTTATTGAGAAGATCCTAGGAGATCAGTGTTTTTAAAAGATTAAACTTAGTTCTAGGTACTATCGGCAAAAGGTGAACGTAATGATATTCCAAAAATTAAGATTCAAACTATATATGGCTATTATTATTTTATAGTTATGCCTTTTGGTAATAAAATGTACCCACTGTATTTATGAATCATATGAGTAGATTTTTCAATCAATTTTTTTATCAGGTTCTAGTTTTGTTTATAGATGATATATTTTTTAATTCTAAAACAAATGATGAACATGAAAGGAAATTATGGATTGTTTTTTAAAGAAGAAGATAAAATAAAATATATTAAAATTTTAGTAAGACTGAATTTTAGATTCAAAAAGATTCATTACATGAACATTATGTTTCTAAATATTGAATAAATGTTGACCCTTCTAGAACAGAAGTTGTTGAAGATAGTTCAAGACCATCCCATATTAAAGAGATCTGTAGTTTTCTAGTATTATTGGGTGATTGATGACAGTTTTTTGAAAACATTGCTTTATTATCTACCCCATTAACTATGTAAATATTAAAGGGAGATATTTTTATTTGGATTAAATAATGTGATGTTTATTTCTAGGAGCTGAAAAAATATTGGTCAATACTTCACTTTTGGCCCTTACATCTAGAAATGTTTATTTTATCATCTATAGTGATGATTTTTCGAAAGGAATTGGTTGTGTTTTGAGGTAGAATGACAAGGGAATTGCTTATGCTTCATGTTATTTTGAAACTAATGAATATATTACCCAACACATGATTTGTAAAAATCGATTTCTATCATTACTTTAAAAAATTTGAGTCATCATTTGACTGGATTGAAATGTGTAATATATAACAATCATGAAATCGTTAAGTATATATTTACTCAGAAGGAATTGAAAATGAGACACAAAAGATGGTTAGATCTAATCAAGGATTATGATTCAATTATTCATTATCATATTGTAAATGAAAACAAGTTGGGTGATTTTTTGTGTCAGAAATGTGATGCTACATTAACAATCTTAAATTTGTAACATGGTCCTTTTGGTAATAATTTTTGGAATTTTAGCCTATAAGTTGTGGATTCATGGACATTATCTATTTTCATTCAGGTTTTAGTGAAATTAAATTTTTCAGAATGAATTAATATAAATCATAACATGGAACAATATTATCAAGAAAAGGTATAATACATTAAGGGTTATATGTTTCCTGATTTTAATATTGATGAATATTGTGTTATAAAATTTTGAACAAGATTGTTTGTGCATTGAAATTCACAATGGAGGACAGAGATGTTGACAGAAGATTGTAGTTCTCTATTTTCTATTCATTCGGGTAAAACTAAGATGTATAGAGACATTTTGGAGTATTATAGTTGGGATGGAATGAAAAAAGATATTACTGAAATTATGCTGATGTTTTGGACTTGACAATAGTTTAATATAAACGTGACAGTTTCCAAAGGGGATTCTTAAACTTTTGCAAGTGGAAAAGTGGAAATGGGAGAATATATTAACAGAGTTAGTGGTGGTATTTCCAAAAACATCTCAAGGTAACAATTTGATTTTGATTATTATTAATCGATTAAAAAAATATAAAAAATCCCATCCTATTCAAGATAAAATTTCCCTAGACGAATATTATTAACTGTATTTATATGATATTTTTTGGATACATTGAGTTCCTATCTCGATTGAATCAGATAGTGATACCAAGTTAACATCCAATTTAAAAAAATAAATTCACAAGTCATTGGGTATTAAATTGAATTTTAGTACAACTTTTTATCCTCAATCCAAAGGATATTTTGAATAGAAAATTCAGACCTGGGAAGATATGATTTTTTCTTGATTAATTAATTTATAGGGAAGTTGGGTTTGGCATATTTCATTCATTGATTTTTCTTATAATAACTGATTTAATTATAGTATAAATAGTTTACCTTCCAAGGAATTATCTAAAAAGTAGTGTCAAACACTAATGTTTTGGGATGATGTAGGATAATAAAAATAATGGGACTAGTGTTAGTAGAGGAAAGTGAAGAAAAAGTTTAGTTGATTCCATCATACAAGATGATAATTCAATTTAGAAAACGTTTATGTAGATAATAATAGTAAATATCATTCTTTCATGGTAGTTGATCATGTATTTCTCAAGTTTTCTCCATGATAAAGTGTGATGCATTTTCGTAACAAGGAAAAGTTGATTCCATTGTTAATTTGACTATATGAAATCCAAGGAAAAGATATATCAGTTGTATATCGAGTTTCATGGCATCTGATTATTCCAATTACATAATGTTTTTCATGATTCAATGTTAAGGAAATGTTAACCAGATTCAATTCATGTTTTTGGCCTGAATGTAGTTCATCTGGAAGAGAAAGTTTATTATGAGGAACAACCAGTTCAGGTTCTTGATCGCCGAGAGATTGTTTTGTGGAAATAAGATAATTCACTAGGTTATGGAATTTTGTAAAAATAGTATAGTTGAAGAGGTGACATGGTAATATAAAAATAATATGAGGTAAAAATATCCCCACTTAATTGAAAAGTGAATAAAATTGTGATGACTCGATTTCCAAAAAGGTAAAGGATGTAAAATCCCAATTAATGATAAAATAAGTCTTTTTTATATTTTTTTTAATTTTTGAAATATATAGAAAAATAACCTTAAAAGGGATGTTATGTCTAATATATTACCCGACATGCAATAATGAGTTCCTCCAAAATCTTACATTTCATGCAAGACCGAGTTGTAACAAAAAATAATATATTATTAATATTAGTATTTTAATGAGTAGTTATCACCTATATTTTATATTAAATGGATTGAATAGGATGAAATATATATATTTTACACATTTTAATTAAATTTATTTTTATTTATTAAATAATATTTTATTCATAAAATAAGAATAAATTTATTTTTAAGCATAAAATGCACAATATTTTTTAAATATAGATTTACCGATTCTTAATAGAACACCTATTTCAAATTAGATTTTTGAAAATTTTATAATTTTTAAATAAAATAATAATTTATTTGAAATAAAAATAACCAAATTTACATTTGGTGAATTTTTTATATTTTCCTGGGAGCAATCATATTTTCATGCATTGTGAATAATACTTGACTTTAGTTCAAAACTGCTTTTTCTCCCAAATTATTTACATAAAAAAGTATTTTTTATGGTTTTAATATATAATTAGAACACTTTTATATAATTCAATATAATTTAGTCTGTTTTAAAAAAATTCACATTGATTTTATATATATAAATGTATTATTATTCTGAACATTTTCACTTCAAAAACCCTATGTGACATCGTATCTACAGATTTGATTTCAAATTAATTTTTTCCACTTATGTGTTTTCAATTTAGGATAATTGATTCCATATTTGGAACCTTAATAATTTTTAATTTCTAATAAGTTCAACTTAGTCTTATCCCAAATTGTTTATTAAATGTAATTCAAATTAATTATAGTGATTCAGGACAAACAAGCTCTATTATAGACTAAACCTAGAAAATAAGGTGTAAAATGACCCTAAATTTTTACAAATTTTTATGGGAATATATAGAAAATGAATCCTATATAGTTCTATAATGATAAATTATTAACCCTTGGGGTAATAGTAAAACATGGGGTGCACACAATTCATTTCAAGAATACCCAATGTGTCTTTTCCCCCACTTATAAAAGTCCTCCTCTCCTCTATATCTCCATAAACCTCTCAAAGTGTTTTTTCACAAGAAGACCACCCCAAATGATCCCCCAATATCGATTACATAACTATAGAGGCCTCAACTTAGGATTAAATGTAACCAATAATTATTTTTGTGCATACCAAAAAAGAGTTACTGGGAAAAGATGTAGCATTCATCAACATGCATTTTTACTTTTTCTCCTTCTATACTCCCTTAATTTTTTTTGAATTATTATATAATGAAATAAGTATCCTAAATATACTAATTTTTTTAATTATAATTGATTTATCTACACCTTTACGCACTTCCATCAAATGGGTAATGAAATTACAATTCGTGTACGGTGAACTACCGCCCCACGTAATGACATCGTTCATTTTTTCATTAACACCTCTCATGG
This sequence comes from Viscum album, assembly GCA_963277665.1. NCBI lineage: Eukaryota > Viridiplantae > Streptophyta > Magnoliopsida > Santalales > Viscaceae > Viscum > Viscum album. The sequence continues at coordinate 1,908,047,113 of OY728137.1, forward strand.
TTTAGTATTATGATAGAAAAAATATATCAAATAGATATATATTTTATATTTATTAGTTATTAACACTTATTTTTTTTTATATAAACATAACTTCATGATTTCCATTTTGTATAAATACAATAAGGTCTTTCGTAGATGTGTGGACAACTACATCCTCCAAACGATGTGATATGTTCACACATAACATAGAATATATTAAGGAAGGGTTTATTTAAAAACATTTTTAATAAATAAAATTTATATTATATTCATGAAATTATTTCTTCTTGGAAATATAATATATCATTTTTTATTACAATTTCACACTGAAAAAGTGATAACATCGTTCATTGATGTGTGGACTACCGCCTCCACGATGCGATGTAATTACTTTTACATCCAAATAATTATATATATAAATATATATAATCAAATAACATGGTATATATTATATAATGGTCATTATGTAAAGATAAATTTTACCTACCTTCTTTCCAAAATGATCATTTAAAATGGTAATGTTACTCAGGCGTATGTACGGCCTACCATCTCCATGATTGTAACATTAGTTAGTTTTTTATAATCATATTTCATGATTGGTTTTAAAATTATAATTTATTTATAAATATGATAATTATTTGTTTATTATTATTTTTTATATGTTTATATAATGACCCCTATGAACATAGTTGACCAACCAAAGTTGTTTTTGACACATAAACCAAATATGGTTAAGACACAAGAATTAAAAAAAATTGTTTAAATAGTTTTATAATTTATTGTAATAAGTTAAATAAAATTAATAATATACATTAAATGAGTTCTGAATCATGGAAATAATAAACATAATCATATTATTCATGAACATAAATACAGGCATGACAAGTCAGACCTAAGGTAAGGGATTTCATCTGAATTTCATTATATCGAGGAATTTCATGATGATATACACGTTTATTCTTTTATAATGTGTATATATAGACCATTTTATTTTAAATAACCATATTTTATCTATATTATTTTTATAAAATGTTTCATTTAATTTCATTATTTCATGTGGCTTATGTTTTAAATGTTCGAAGTGGTTTGATATGTTTTGGATGTTTAAATATTTAATCATTTCCCCCAGGTCAGTATTCTTGATATTAATTCACATATTTGTTTATATTATTTCAAAATTATTATAGACTCCATTTTAGTTCTACTTATAAATTAATTAAATAGTTTTCAAAATGAATTGTTTATATGTGTTTTAAAAGGAATGATTTGACAACTGAAAAATGAAATGTCCTGTTTTTAATTTATAGAGATAATGATTATTCTTGTCTTGGTGAATTTTATTTTATTTCTTCCTAACATTTAAGGATTAAATTAATTATTATATAAAAAAACTATTTTATTTTAATTTTATTTTTTGGTATAGATCATTTTTCCTTATTAAATTGGATTTTTTATTGATAATGGGTTTTGAAAATGGTTTGATTCTTCCAATATCATGAAATGTTTTCTTGTGATTTAAAATGAAATTTTATGAGTGAAATGATGATAATTGAAATATTTCATTTATTATAATTTTATAATGTTATATGTAAATTTTACTAGTGGTTCTGTGATAAACTAATGACGAGTCATTCTGTGATAAACCAATGATGGGTGGGTCCATGATAGCCCTCCAATGTATTGGGTATAGAATTAAGCCATATGGTTATTCTATTTGTAAGAGTGATATATATGGAAGTTGACCATATGGTTTTCCCATTTATAAGTGTGAAATTTATAATTACATCCCAAGATACCTTTATGTATTTTCTATGCTTTCTATGTGTTTTATGGTAATATTATAATTACAAAAAATTATGAAATGATATTTTTTCAAAGGAAACTATATACTACTTATTAAGGATGAGAATTATTAAAATATGATAAATTTTTAATGGGTTTTATTTTTTATCAATGGACTAATAGTTTCCTTCTTTTATACCCCATATTGGTCTTTTTATGATCAACCCATGTAGTTTTAATCTTTTCCATAGGACTTATGGATGAGTAAGTGATTTGAATAATTCATGTTGAATGTTTTGAAAAGTATCATTAAATAGATCATGCTATAATTTCTAAAAGTTTTAAATTATGAAAAAATGGATACTATAATAAAGTATTCACTTTGTAATTTTTTGGTTATTTTATGTATGTGTTGTGTCTTAATTATAAAAACTATAAACCTGAAAAGATCCTCAAATTAAGCGAAAATTAAATTATTGAATTTCCTAAGTATTATGTTATGTATAATTCAAGGGCCTTCTATTTATAACTATGAAAGTGGATTTTTTACTGGGCAACCATGTATGAGGTTGATTGTAAAACCCAATCAAGGATGTGTATTTGGTTATTTTTATAATAATATACTTTGCAATATTTTATCTCTTAGAGGAGGGGATTAAGCCTTGACTTAATAGTAAATCCTTATATTATTCAACTGTGTGTTTAGTTATTTATATATTTTATAGTTTAACGATATTTTTATTTTTCAAATAAATATGTTATTAAAATTTGATAGAAAACACTATTTTTATAGTTAATTTTAAAAAATTTATTTACATAAATTGTTTTATTTAAGTAGAATAGTTTCAAAAGTTAATGTATTTATATGATATTTTAATTCATTAAAAATCACACTTCTGGGAAAAAATTTGAATGATAAATGTTATATAATTATACAATTTTGATTAACTGCTCATTTTAAATATGTTTGGGGGATTTTTTTATTTTTATTTTTAAATAAAAAAATTATTGGGTACACAATTCACCCCCCTCCCCCCACACCAGAGTTACTGACTCCGAACTACATTTGGTATTAATGGTTCTTCAAAAATCTCTTTATATAAGATTTTTTTAGATATCTTATATTTCTTTTATTTTTAAATTTAATTATTTATGGATAACAGTAGATAAGAGGGATCTTCTACAAATAGTCCTTCTTATTTTAATGAAAGAAACTATTCGTAGTGAATGATTAAAATGAATATGCATATTTAAAGAGAAGGTTTTGAAATATGAACTATAATTGAAGATAAATATGAATTACCCAAGACTACAAGATCTGAATGGATTGATCCTACTAAATCATACTATAATAATAATTGTAAATCTATTAATTCATTATACTACTCATTTTTAGATGAATAATTTCACAAAATATTTACATGTATAGCTACTTTTAAAATTTGGACACATCAGCTATTTCTTGTGAATAAATATCAAATGTTTATGAAATGTGCTTAAATAGTTATACTATTATATATGATACCTATAAAATGAATCATCATAGACCTATTTTTAATATGTAAGTTGGGATTATGATATCATGAACATAATTAATTCACTAGGATAACTTCTTCTATACAATGATCAACTGATGATACTGTAAAGGTATTTACCAGGCCAATGGATATGAACTTCAATTTCAATACAAGAGTCATGTGATGTGAATAAGTTTTCTGTTAAGGATATTATAGGAAATATCATGATGTATGTGGAAAAAATCAATGTAAATTTTTAGGAAGAGGGTAAATCAAAGAGGAAATATATATATGTAAAAAAACTACATCAAAATAGATGGAGAAGGAAAAATTATCAAGATCATGTGATGAAGAGTCACCTACTGATAGTGATGAAGAAATATTCCACATGGATAGAAAATTCAAAAAGTTTTATAAGAGGAATAAGTTCATTAGGAAACCCAATGGTAAAAGAAATTATTAAAACAGAGGTAATTATAGAAAGGTATAGAATAAGTATAATAATACAAATGAGATAATCTAATATGAATGAAAGGATAGATAAATTCAATATAAAGGTCATGTAAATGTATTTTTCTCTATGATAAAATTCATGAATAAACATGATTATCTTGATAATATGTATTATAATTCCATGAAATAAAACTGGAGTTATTTAGAAGATAGATCGAGAGATTCAGACTCATCCTAATTGAATACTCACGAAAGAGATGACAAGTATTTTATGAAAAACACAATAGAGTTATCTAATGTATTTTCTATATCTCTAGTTTATATTTTTAAAATATTTAAAATCTAAATAGTGAGTAAAACATTCATAATGATGAAATTGTTTTATACTATTAGATTTTGGAAAATAATTTTAATGAACTTAATGATAATATAAAATTTTAAATAAGTGTCATGCATTGATTAGTACTTTTAATACTAATATTACTATTAAAAAGGATAAAAATGCTAAAATATTAAAAGGGAAAACTGTTTAAAATTATAAAATGATAAATTAAAAAGGATTTAGAAAAATTTTCAAATGGAAGAAATACTCTTACTCAAATTAGAGGAAATAAAATAGACCATAATTGTACTACTGTGATATAGTATCAAACTAGACAGAGAATTATTCCAATCTCAAACTCTTCATGTTCTGTTACTAATTTTTATTCTTTTGGTCCAAACAAAGTTCTTTTATAAACGTATAAAAACTAATTTTACAAAACCTATTGTGAAATTATGAATTCATAATTCTTTGATTACTAACATTTATATACCTAAGACGATTTTAGAGCCAAAGACAATTGTGGTTTAAATTTTTTTGGAAACCAAAAAAAAAGTTCCAATAAGGATCTGTGGTATCTGGATTTCAGCTGTTCTAGACACATGACTATAGAATATTCATGTTTTAAGAACTGAAAAATAGTTAATGGTGGACATGTAACGTTTATTGATAATTACAAAGGAAAAATAATTGGTTTAGGAAAAATCGGTTACTCTAACACTATTTTATTTTCTAAATTTTATTTGTGGATGGATTAGAATATAATATTCTTATCATATCGATCCTATGTGATGAGGGAATCCATTTCATGCTTTAGAATAATTCCTATATAGTTTTTGATTCTATTTTTTTTTCTTTTACTTCTTTTAGAAATGATAATGTATATGCTGTTAATTTTGATTCCTTGTACGTTAATAATATTTCCTATCCAATTGACCTTCACAATGAATCGTGGATTTAAAATAGTATAATAGGAAGTTGAAATATTGACTCACTTAGAATGCAAGATAAGAAAGTTTTAGTCATTAATTACATAAACCAAAATTCCCAAATGGTAAATTCTAGAACTCATTTTAAAAAGGGAAACAACAAAAAATATCATTCCCGTAAATTACATAAGATTCAACTTCTCAACCCCTGGAGTTGTTTCACATAAAAATTATTGTACCTTTTATATTTTCTATCTTAATAGGGAAGAACTATTTTTGTTCTATTATATATAACATCTCTAGATATACTTGGGTGTTGATTCAATATTAAAAAATTGAATATATTTCTTATTTAAAAATGTATGTTAAATCTGTAGAAAATCATTGTTGAGTGATAATTAAACATTGAGAAGCGATTATGGTCATGATATTTAAATTCATCATTTTAAACCATTTTCCTAAAAATTAGATATAATCATAATTTACCTTCTCATAGGACCCCACATCGGACTGATTTTGTAGTAAAAATAAATAGAACCCTTTAATAAACCCTTGAACTATATTCAATGAGTCTGATATACCGATTAATTTTTGGGAAGTGGTTATGAATACAAATTCTTACATAATAAACTTATTTTTAATAAGACCACTCTTAATTAATGCACCTTATGAATTATAAAATGGTATAAAACCAAATGTTAATTACATTAGAAATATTGGTTGCAATATCTTTATTTTTAATAATAAGGATAATCCAGAAATGTTTTCTCCATGATTGAAGAAGGAAGTTTCCCTGGATAATCAACATCTATAAAATCATATAAGGGTTTTATTAAAAGAAAAAAGATGGTGATGGAATCTATCCATATCATATATTATGAAATAGTTCATAAAAATGTATGATCCTATTATATATACTTGAATATGATCTATAAACTCTAAATATAAGTGTCAAACCTTATTAAAGTTATACAGAATAAGAAGAAATATCATCCAACTCTAGAGAAATACATGAACCTATACATGAACCTGTAGAAGACATTGAGTTTTCTAAACTGTATTTTTATATAACTATTATTACTCAGGGATACCATCCCCTAAACTTTATTGCTAGAGACCTAGATAGAGTCACACAATTCATATATTCTCTTAGAAATCAGGTCGAACATCACAAATTCTTATCACATTTTAAACCTAATAAGATCAAATAATTAAATTAATTATGTATTTTGGATGATGTAAATGATAGAAGAACATAATCACTTTGAAAGAAATAAATTTTAGGAACTAGTAGATAGACCTAAAGACACTCTCAGAGTTGGGACTATGTGTGTTTTTAGAACCAAAGTTGATGACTTGACCACTATAGTTGGAAATAATGATAGATTGGTTGAAAAAAGGTATAGTCAAAAAGAGGAAGTTGAATTTTAGGAAACAACTTCACCAATATCTTAACAAGAATCCAATCAAATATTTGTTCCCAATGCAACACATTTGTATGTTAAACTATATCAAATTTATGTCATGAGTATATTATTAAATGGTAAAAAAATTTAGGATTTTGTTGTTGAAAAATCACATAGATTTAAAAATATTCACATTCCAAATCATATTTTTAAATTAACTAACACCTTATATAGTTAAAAGTATACTATTAGAGCTTAGTATTATAGGATCATCACTTTTCTGATTTCTAGTGTATTTAATAAAGGTATAAATGTTCCTACTATATTTTTTTAAAAAAAATAATATGGTTTTTTTGTAGTCATAAATTATGATGATGATATTATTTTTGGATCCTCTAAAAATTTCTTTTGTACTAAATTTTAAAAGATAATGATAATTGGTTTTGAAATGATCTTAAAGGGGAACTTAAATTTATTCTTGGTTTTCATATTTCTCCCAAATATAGATGTAATTATTTTAAACAAATGTACGATTCCTAATGAAATTATATAACATTTTGGTTTGGATAGTAATAAATGTAGTGATACTCACATGAGTATTAACTACAGGTCGTATCTTGTTGAATCTAGGAAATTAGTTGATCAAACCATTTATAGAGGTATGATTGGAAGCTTACTATATATAACTGACGGCTGACTAGATATTATATTTAGTGTGTTTATGTGTTCTCATTTTCAACAAAACCCAAAATAATTATATCTATTTTGATTCTTTAAACTACTAAAAATTACAACAAACATAAGATTATATTACTCCAATAGAAAAACATTTAGTTTAGTTAGTTTTTTAGATACATATTTTAGTGGATGAATGTTAAATAGAAAAGAAATTTAGTAACCTGCCACTTCATGGGAAAGAATCTATTATCACGGTGTAGTATAATGTAGAAATCTAAGAAATTATCCACTACTAAATATGAGTATATAGTAGTGGGTAGTTTCTTTGCAGATATTCTATAGATGAAACACACATTGTTGGGCTATGAATATTCGCAAGCTCTGATAACACAAGTGTGATATTTATTTATTAGAATACTATATCTTAATATAGAACAAATAATATTTATGTAATACATCACATTACAATATATAATTATTAGAAAGTTGGTATAACTCTTGAATTCTTATGTAAAAAACATTATCATGCTGATATTTTTACAAACCCATTGAATTTTGAGGGACTCTTCTATATCAGATATAAACTAGGGATGATAAATTATTTATATATTATTGGTTACTAATTTGAATGATAAAAAATTTTAACTTCTCTTTTCAATTTTTATTTATTAATTTGTGACATTTAATTCACATGGTCATTAGGGTGACTGTGATTTTTCTTTTTCTTCATACCTTTAGCATAATTATCATGCATATAATTTTTATTGATCTATGCTTATCATACTTACCATGTCAATATTTACATTTAATGTTTTTTGGAAAATCATTTAGTGGGTCTTCTTTCATGTTTATTATTATTTTAATACCTAAATAATTTAAATTAAATATTACAGTCTGAATCTGAATGAGTAAGTGTCTTTTAATTTGGATATCCTCTATTATTTAGGAATATCTGATTAAACCACATGTTTATTGTCTCAATCCTCCCACTCTATCATCTTGAACCTCTTTGTTCTACCTATCATTTGCAAACAATTAGATATCTAGTTTCAAAACAAAATGATGAGGATGAAGTGATTATCAAAAGATTCTTTTCCAATTCAGTCAAATCCTACAAAGAAGTCAAAGAAGACAAAATCCAACTTGAGTGTTTTAGTATAGACAATGAATCTTCATGTCATTAATCATTCAGTTTCTATAGAGAATGATGATGATGCCCAGTGGGTAATGTCATGAAAAATGATACTCTAGATTTTGTTTCTAAAACAAGGATGGGATGAATTATTTTGATTTAATGTTAATCTCTTCTATCTGAACATAGTTGAAGAGTTTTCTGTGAATATTTATTTCATTCCATGATAAAATAAAGATAACGTAAACCCCTAGATATTTGTGATGTTTTTAAATTCGCATCAATGATTTTTGAAAAATTTTTGGGTGTACCACACAAGGGATAGTATGGAGAATATAAATTTTAGTATCCTATCAGTCATCAAAATTTTGAGTTTGATAATTCTTTTTTACGAAATAAATAGGGATGGAACTAATAGAATACCCATTGATGTGATTTTGATTAGGGAATGCAGACTTCTAGTTAAGTTTATTCATCATGTTATTTGTTTGAGAAAATTAGCCTTTACTATTTTCTAGAGTCGTGTTTTTTTCAATTCTTGATGAATAATGGTGTACATATTAATCTGAAAAGATTTTTGTGACGAATCTGGTTGATCATTGTTGACAAACTTCACTATTTATCTCCTTACCATATCAATGATTTATTTTTACTCTACTATGATTAAATGGTTAATTTTCTCAAGAAGAGGATAATGTAAATATTAAAAATTGAATTTGTCTTTTGAAAACTATTTCTAAGAATAATAATGTTATATATAAGCCTTTGAAACCAGAATGGGTGGCAGACCACGATAAGTTATATTAGAAATTTAATGTAGTGAAGTGTCATATTAGAAAAAGTAATCATGAAGATCCAGGTCCCAAAAATGATGAAATTGGTGAATATTCTAATGATTTAAATTATTATAATGAAAAAGACAATAAATATGAAGTCATTAAATAACAAAAAGTTAAAGAAGAAGAAGAGGAAGTAGATAAAATGGAGGTTGTTAATCTGAATGAAGAATCGCTGTCAGCTTTCAAAGATGATCTAATATGAGATAATTCATTTGGATCTTATAATTATATGTATTGATCATTGGTATCTCATATTTTTGAGATTACACATATACAATGTATACCAGATTCACCTACACTGGGGGACAAATCCCCATGATCTTTTAGTTTAGGAATAAATTATCCCATCTATAATAATGAATATAATGATGGGAGTCCAGCAGGACATGGTATACCTTCCACTCTTTCTATTCAAGGTTATTAGGAGGGTTATTTGATATATGGAATTTATGTTTAAAACATGATTCTCACTATTTTTATCATGATGATTTTTGGATATTTTTTCATGGATTGAGGATGGGTCTATGAGAAATAGTCCTACAGAGAGTTTACTAGATGTAGATGGTAGGAATTTGGATAGTGATTCATCCACTTTTACTCTAGGAACTTATATTCCATAATCCTTATATGTATTTGAGGATGGAATGTTTTATTCAAAAAATATCTATTGGGGATACAAAAACATGCTTTTAATAATTTACAGAACTCTCTAATAAATGTGAGAAAAGAGGATAGTTCTAAATCTATTAATACAGTTATCAATCAACTACAACCAAGATTTAATTTCAGAATAGATATGATAAAAATGAGATTAGAGATATGAGATCTTAGATGGTGACATTGAAATATGTTCTTTCAAATAAGATGATTCATTGGGACTGGAGATTCGTGAATGTAGTGGTTCATCCATCTCTTGTGACTTCTTCTCCTCTAGTTGATGAGGAAAAAATCATACAGTCAATTCGGAATGAACTGCAATATTCTTATGGAGAATTTAAAAAAAATCATAAATTAGTTTGTGACACTTTTTAGACTCATGATGCAAAGATCCTAAATTTTGTTCATGGGGATTCCAAACAAGCCAGTTAGGATAGAGAAAAAATAAAAATAAAAATTGATTAATATCTCATAAGGATCCTTACCAAGTAAGATTTGAAAGGAATATTCAGAAATCTTGCTAAGGATTTAAAACTCCACTAAATCAAGATTATAAGTCTATGTTAGATTATCTTAAATATATAATCCATATTTTATAAGCCTTCATGGATAATTTAGATTATTATTTTAGGCCTTGGAGCATGGCTCTCCAGCTTTTAGTGAGTTTACCCAATTGATGGAACCCTACCTGTGTACCTCTTAATCTGTTTTCTCAGTCCCCTCAGCCATTCCTATGTCTAAAGCTACAACTTACTATACTATAAATATTTTTTTCCTTACTCTTTCCCAAAACATTCAACATCATAGACCAGTTATTATGTGTGTAGTCATTAGAGAATAATTCTCCACTTCAACATTTTCCTCTAATTATGTATCTGCTTCTACCGTATACCCTTCTTCTAATTCTAATGGAAATGATTTTATCCTATATAATTATATAAGAGATATAACTCAGTAAAATTCTGATTTGGATGTATGATATGTATATTTTTTTCTTTTATTGTACTCTTCTATTGTAATATCTCTCTAAATATATTACTAATATTATCCCATTATTTATTTTGTTTAATTTGTATTCCTTTTTGATAATATCAAAAGGTTGGGAAATCTAATGAACTAAAATTCATTAAATAATAATGTGAACACAAGGAGAATTATGTACTATGATTAAATTTTTAACCCATTTAAATAATATCTTTTTATAATTTCATATATTTCGTACATCTATCTCAATACTTTTCAAATATTTATTTCATGCATTCAATTCATTTAAATTTACATGTCATGATTTATGATCATAAAAATGGGGTAGGTTTTATATCTTAGACTAGAACCTAATTCTTTTAATGCTCTCAATTTTTTTATGTTATTAGTGATGATATTTATTTTTTTTGTAAGAAATTAGTTTTAAAGAAAATATTATTAAAAAGGATAAGTACATATATTACTGTGACACCTTACCATGTGATGGAGATGTGACCATATCACCATACCTTATGATATTTTTCACAATATCATATATGAAAAAATACTTACCATAAGAAAAAGGAATGAATTTTTTCTATGGAATTACCTTTCCAAAATAAAGAATCAACTTACCGTAAGAAAGAATCACCTTACTACAATATGTAATCACTTTATCATAAGAAGGAATCACATTACCATAATAAGGAATCACCTTACAACAAGAAGGTGACAATATGATATCCCCATTTTACCAATTCAAACAATGTGTAAATTTTCATAAAGTTATATGCTAATAGTATGATTAAAATGTAGTTATTTTATGAAGAACAAGATAACTGAATGTTCAATTGATCTGAACACATGAAGAAATGAACCAATCGAATAAACATGTCGCATCAGCTAACCCAGACAATTCTCAATGAACATATATAATTGTACTTCAAGTTAAGATATAATTCCATGATTAACATAGAAGTGGAGTAGTTCAAATATCAAATGGCTAGTTTTGACACATTAACTAAAGAGTTTGAGAATTTAATGAATGATGATTATTCTCTAATAGAAATTTTAGATTAATATCTCTTTAAAAAGAATTATTCGATCATATAGAGGATAATTATAATGAGCCATTAATACATTGATTGACACATAGAGAATAATAAATGATTTCAAAAAGAACACTTTCAATGGAACTCTTTTTCCTTGTACATACTGAAAATATTTTTTAATATTATTCCATGAATGATCTTAAGGACTACGAATGGTCAAGGAAACACATATCGAGCTTCATTTCACTCTCTATTCATATAACACTTTCACTTTATATTTTATGATTTACTTTTGCGTATTATAACATTGTACTCTATTTATTCATACAAACTATATCTTATTCATTAATTGACGAATACTTGATATTATCTGAAACACATTTTAACTTATATACAAAACAAACTATGGAAGAGGTCATGTGTGGGATATATTTTTTTCCTTACCATTTTTTACATTGGAAGTTGATTTTATTTGTTTGGATAGATATGTGTTTCATTGATTGTAAAACATGATCCAATTTTTCCATATGATCATTTTTATAATAATATTCTAGGTAGTAGGCAATTTCCATGTAAAGGGGATTAAGACACATTTTGGTACAAATACCCATTTTTTATTCCACTAAACAGTTTAGTTTTTTTCTACATTTTATATTTTAACAATATTTTAACATTAAAACCTAATTAGTTATTCAAATCCAAAACAAAACTCTATTTTTATTGTTAATCCAAAAAATTTATATTGAGTATTTGACTAAGTAGCTCATTTTTAAATTTTAAAGTATTTATAATATATTTTAAATGATCCATAATCACACTATTGAGAATCTATTTGAACAAAAAATTATATATTTTACAATGTTTAATAATGTCTAATTTTTAATATGTTTTGTGGAATTCTGTTTTAAATTTTTTCTAATAGGATTTTTATTCGATACTCAATTCGTCTCCCCCCTCTTAAGTTACTCACTCTAACTAAAATTTACCTATACTTAAATTTATCCTAATGGTTTTTACTAACATTGTATAATATTAATTCCCAAATTAACTAAACCATATCCTCAAATACCAACTAAATCAAACCTACCTTTTATAAGATGAATATTACATCAATTTAAAGATAAAGCACAATATTTAAACCTTCTAGGATTAAATGGTTTAGTATTTTGGAAAAATTAGGATCATACATCGCATACACATAATAAAAAACATTATTAAAATCCTTTTTATTATCCACTTAAAATCTCCCACATTATATTTAGTACATATTGTCACTAGAGGTTATATATCAAAGAGAGGGGTGAAGTAAAATCCTTGTAATATGAGGAATAACATAGTCGAAATAAGAGACATGAATCAATAGTACATGGGTGAGATCATTATAATTATTCTTAAGAATGGGATCATCACTGTCATAATAAGGGAACCATTTGAGAATAGGATATAATGTGGATAATCATAATAAGAAAACATATTGTCATAGTGGTAAAATACGACACATATTTTTGAACAAAGGTACCATCATTTTCACACATATAATATTTTCATAAATTATAACATCTTCATTCTTAACAATGATAGAATATTTTTCTTGAATAATAAAAATTATCACATGACATATATAACATTACCATATGCATTAGAGGGATATATAATTCCATTCCCACTAGTAACATAATAAATGGTCATAATAATGATTTCCAGAATGAACATATAAAAATCATAGTCCGAAAATTACTCATGGAATGAATTGGATTTGATAAGTGTTTCATAAAGAATAATTTCATGAATAAACATTAGTGTTCCAAATGAATAATGTAAAACATGTTTGGAATAAAAATCCTTATTCTTGAGAGAATAAAAAATAACTCAAGATGAGTTAAGGATTTATTTTGGGAAGATAAGTGTTTTTGTGGAATCATTGTATTTGCAATATAAATCAAGGTGAAACCATGTATATATTAAAAATAAAAATTGTTTAATAGATAAATGATATTTAAGGAACACTATATGAATATGTAAAATAAAAATTATATGAAATAGGGATAATACATATAAAAAGAGTTTGGTTTGATAACCCCCTAACCTTAAATCCAACATTATTTCATCACTTTTCCAAACCCCGGATAATAAATTTATGATCAATAAAATATAAATTCATATGTGAATTATGGTAATGTATATAAATATTTATTAATTATAATGATTTTATTACATATCTTAATTTTTTCTTTTTGTTGTTAAATAATTTTGTTATCACGATTTCACTAGAAATTTTCCCATTATTCATTAAATTCACTATTTTGTCCATGGTCATTTATACATAAGTAGAATTACTTAAAAATGATTAAAATACATATATATGTAAATTTATATACCATAAATACTTTATTATAACCATCTATAGGGTTGGTGATGAGAGAATAACTGCTGACGTCTTTGTTGGTGGTTAACTAATCCTTAACTGCACATTATCAAAAGATCATGAATGAGAAGTATGGAAATTCAATATGTAATAAATATAACACTTATACTAATACAATAAAATTAATATGATGTTAAAATATTACTAATTTAACCTTATAATATTTTTGTGTGGAAGGGTTAGAGAAATAGTGAAGTAGGGTAGTAGTACGAGAGGAAGTATTGGTGATAGATTACCCTATTCTTGGTGTTTCTTCGTCTCAAAAGCTCTAAAATCGTCTAATGATTATAGTTTTGTTACTCTAGAAAAACCCTATGGATTATGATATTCATAATTTTGAGGATTTGGGAAGGTATTTTGTCTATTATAGGTGTAATTGAAATGGTTTTCTAAGTAGAGGGAGATGTGTTGTTTATACTTGTAGAGAGGGATATTTTTGGAATAAAAAAGTAAATAAAATATTGTATAAAAGGTAAAAATTATGATAGAGTAATTTTGGAAAAAATAATATATTAATATAATAAAAATAGTTAATAAATTAATCCACTTTATAATTCTAAAAAACATATTTTATTAAAATAGATATTGGAAAAAAGAAAAAATACTATAATAGGGGGTCACTTTTGACTTTATTCATTAGAAAATGATTTTTAGGTATAGAAATTTAATTTATTGAATTTTGAAGAATAATTTATGAAATAAATATTTCATATATTATCCTCATGTTCTTGAAAACATTATTTCATTATTATAAATGAATGATGTAATTTTTGATACACTAGTTATGAAAAAATATTGTTTTTACTATTTTCTAGAAAATTGAAGCATTTCATAAAATAATAAAATAACACTTGAAAATATTGACATACTAATTTAAAAAATTAAAATATTTTTATCAAAATAATTTTGAAGAATAAGTTATTATAATTTTAAATATTTAAATTATTATTTTTATGAAATAAATGAAAATAGAGTTTATTAAAAATATACTTATATTTTCTTTTTGTTTTTAATATATTCTATTTATTTTATTGAATTATAATATTTATATTCGATAAAATTACTCATGAAAAATATTATTTACATTATATTTCTATATTATTAGGTAAAAATACTATTCCAACAGACTGATTACTATTCAAACGGTCTGGTTAGTATTCCCAATGGTCGAGGTACTGTTACAAGGGTCACATTGCAATAAAAATGGTCATATTAGATCATATAAATATATATTCATTATTTCATTTGATATTCACAAACATTTATATCAAGGTTCTATATTTCTATTTTCTAAAATATCAATTGGTTTACTAATATATTTTTCTTTTCATAGTTTTTTTCATGGGAGGGAAGATTCTAGCTAATTAGGGTGATCTAAATATTCCCCTTATATTTTTTCAATTTTATATTTTTGTTCCCATTGTATTAATTTTCTTTTTAATGGGATTAGTCATATAATAATTTAATTATTTTAATTAATCAATTAAAGTGTTTTTTATGTATAATATCACTACTATATATTTTACCTTCAACAGCATGCAAAGAGGCTTTTAATAGAACTAATAAATTTCATTCATCTCAGCACTATTAAAAATCGCTCCTAGATATTTGGGATAAAAAATAACAGATAAGGGCCACCATAAATTAGTCCATGTTCTACCATTGATAAAGGCCTCCCCAATATCAGTGCTTTAAATAACTCTAATAAAGTCCCCACCTACTATAGTTTGTTTTTTGTATAAGAGCACACTACAACAAACTATAACCTATACAAAAAATATAAAATTTAATTGGAATATATTTTACATCACAAATACAAAATACACGAGTACATACATTTAAAATATTATTTATATAATTAAATTTAAAATTACTATAGACAAATACATAAAAACATTAATTTTTTATCCTCTTTAGCACTTCTGATCACCTCCTAAAATATTTCTCCCATGGTGTCTATTTTTGAAAAAAATAATAACCTCAAACTAATCAAAATAATCCACTTATATAAGAAAACAAATACTATTTTTTAATAGTATAAAGAAATAAATTTAACATTAATATGAATGAATATATTTAAAAAAACTGAATTTAAATAAAAAAACATAGCGTTATAAAGAACACACCATAAATTTTATTAAGGTTTGGTTAATTTTAACTCATCACAAATAAGTTAGGGACCAATTTTCTAAAGTATCAAAACAATTTGAATTATTTTTCTTAGTTTTGAGTATGTCAATTGTTATTTTTAAGGAAATTAATTCCAATATTATATAAAGATACCCATGGAGTCATATCAGTCACCCAATGCATGGGAATGAGGTGTGGATAATTACAATAAGTAATAAATGGCTTATAAATAAATTTATTAAAGTATCAAAAAAATTTCAAACAATATTCTTGGTTTCCAATAGGTAATTTGTTCTTTAAAAAAACTAATATCAATTTTTTAAAAAAATACATACATTGAGTCATATCCGTCTCATGTCAGATATTGGTGTGGATGATTCCTACTTGTCTCAAATGGAATATGAATCATTTATCTAATGTTTGAAAACAATTTGAATGAATTTTATTGTTTTTGAGTAGGTTAGTTGTCCTTTTTACTAAAATTGATGTCAGTTTTAAATAAAAATATCCTCCATGATTCATAAAAAGTTTCCCCGTGCATCAGATTGAGGTGAGAGTGATTATTAAATGTCAAAAATGACACATGGATAGTTTTCTTAAAGTATCAAAAAAATATGAACATTTTTTATTTCATTTTAGTATACCACTTGTTCCTTTTTATAAAATCAATTTCTATTAAAAATAAAAATTAAATATAGAGTCATATCGATAACATTGTGAATCTGATTGAGCATATGATGATTTCAACACTTCAAAAATGACATATAAATCATTTTACTAATGTATCAAATAAATTTGAATGAATTTTTTCAATTTTTAGTAGGTATGTCGTCCTTTTACTTAAACTATTTTTAATTTAAAATAAAAGGATACAAGTAGAGTAATACCAATCACACCATGCATCAGATTGAGGCATGGATGATTCCTACACATCTCAAATGACTTATAGACCGTTTCACTAATGTATCATAATAATACTAATGAGTTTTCCCAATTTTAAAGAGGTAAATTATTCATTTTACTAAAATTGATGTTAATTTTAAATAAAATGAATCACATGGAGTCATACATGTACCATCATGCATGGTATTTAATTTTGGTCGATAAATACCCAAAAAAATGTCTCACCGAGCTATTTCCTAAATTATTCAAACAATTTGAATCTGTTTTCTTGGTTTTCATTATGTAACTTGTTCCTTTTTCTAAAATTTCTATTAATTTAAAATAAAAAGATACACATAGAGTCATATTTGTAACATTGTTCATCATATTGAATTTCATTTTATTCCTAAACATATTAGATGAATTATGGATCATTTTTATAAAGTATCAAAACAATATGAATGCATTTTCTATCTTTTGAGTAGTTCAGTTGTTCTTTTTACTAAAATTGTTGTGAATTTTAAATAAAAACACATACTTAGAGTCATACAGGACACACTCTAACTCATATTTAGGTGAGATTAATGTTAGGAAGACTCTTATAAGTCTAAAATGACTCATGGTTAATTTTAATATAGTATCAAAATAAAATTAATGTGTTTTAATGGTTTTATTAGTCCAGTTGTCCTTGTGCTAAAATAAATTTCAATTTAAAATAACAAGACATGCATGGAGTCATTTCGGTCACACCCAGCACCAAATTTAAGTGATTCTAATTACTACAAGTTGAAAATTTCTAATGATTATTTATCATAAATTATCAAAACTATCTAAATGAATTTTCTCAGTTTTCAGTAAGTCAGTTTTCCTTTTTACTAAAATCGATGTCACTTCTAAATAAAAAAGACACACTTTGAGTCATATTGGTCACAAAGTGCATCATATTGAGTTGTTTCTAATTATTAAACATCTATAATTACTTATGGATCATTTCAATAAATTATAAAAACAATTTTAATACCTTTTTTGGTATTAAGTAGGTGATTTATACTTTTTACTAAAGATTATGTCAATTTTAAATAAAAAGATGCACTTCGAGTCAAACCGGTCACACCTTTTGTAGGATTTAGGTTTGGATAATTCATACACATATCAAATTACATATAGATAATTTCACTAAGGTATAAAAAAATATTAATACATTTTTACTATATTGTGTAGGTAAGTTATCCTTTTTACTAAAATTTATGTCAATTATAAATAAAAAGATGCACTTGGAGTCATATCAGTCACATCGTGCATTAGATTGTGGTACAATTGATTTCTAGAAATATAAAACGACATGAAGATAATTTCCCTAAATCCTATAAACAATGTAAATGTTTTTTATAAGTTTAGAGGAGATTAGTTGTACATTATAATAAAATTGATGTTAGTTTTAATTAAAAAGATACACCTGGAGTCATAATGGTAACACCGTTTGTCAAATTGAAGTGATAATGATTCCTACACATCCAAAATAAATTATGAAACATTTTACTAAATTTTTAAAACTATCTGAATTTGTTTTCCCTATATTCATTATATCACTTATTCGTTTTTCTAAAATTAATGTCAATTTAAAATAAATATTTACCCTTGGATTCATATCGGCTATATTTTTCATTTTGATGTGGTTATATTGATTCCTACATGTTAAAAATTAAATAAGGATAAGTTTTCTGAGGTATCAAAAAATCTAAATGAATTATATCTATTTTGAGTAGGTCAGTTGTCAAATTTACAAAAAATGGTGTCAATTTTAAATACGTAGATGTACTTGGAGTCATACTAATCACACCATGAATCAGATTGAGGCGTTGATGATTATTACATGTCTCAAATTAAGTATATATCATTTAACTAAAGTATAAAAACAATATGAATTCATTTTCTTAGTTTTAAGTAGTCCAATTGTCCTTTTTACTAAAAGGAATGAAAAATTTAGATAAAAATTTATACTTGGAGTCATACCAGAAAACAACGTGTCGGATTGTGGTATGGATAATTTTTAAACATCTAAATTTTTTTATGGATCATTTTTATAAATTATGAAAATAATTTGGATACATTTTCTCAGTTTTGAGTAGGAAATTTATACTTTTTACTAAAATTGATATCAATTTTAAATAAAAATACACCATTAGAGTCTTACCAATCACACCATGTATCAGATTGTGGTGAAACTAATTCTTACACTTCCCAAATGACTCAAGTATTGTTTTATTATGGTATAAAATCTATAAATATTTGTTCAAACTATTTTTTATGTATCTTTTCATTTTTTACTAAATTATCATTTTAAACTGGAAACATGCACTTTGACACATACATGTCACACCATGTAACAGTTTTACATGAGATTGATTCCTAAACAAAAAAAATGATTAATGAATAAATGTCCTAAATTTTTAATACAATATTAGATTTTTTTTGTTTTTAATTAGAGAAACATTTTGAACTAAAATGACGATATTAAACTGATAGTTGACACTTTCAGTCATACTAGTCAATTCATGCATCATATTGATATGCAGCTGATTCTTAGATATACTAAATAACTTATAATAAATTTTCCAAATGTATCAAAATAATATGAATTTTTTTTCTCAGTATTGTGTTTTTCAGTTTTCTATTTTACTCAAATTAATATTAATTTTCAATAAAAGGAATCAAATAGAGTCATATCAGTCAAACCATGTGTCATATTGAGGTGATATTGATTCCTACACATCCCAAAGATTCAAAGCATACTAGCTTATTATGTTACCATGTTTATCATTATCTTTAATTGTTTAACTTCCAACACTACATAATGGATCATTGTTCTTAGCAAAAAAAAAATTCATGTTATTGAAAAAAAAAGCATAGAAGAATCTCTTCTACCGATTATATCATGAGAATTCACCACAATGGGATCATGATCTTCTTTCACTCTTATGTTTTTTAACAATGAGATATGTTTTTCACTGAAGAACATCAACTAAATATTCGTTGATGGAAAGTCGAACATGAAATGAAATGGAAAGGGTTGTAACATTGGCATAATGAACATGTTATCTCTTCTTTGGATTGTTGTAGATAGATGAATGAAATATGAATTCCCCAAATATCTATAAAACCAACTAAATAACTATTAGATAAAAATGATATGGAAAATTACTTACAAATAGTAGAAAAAATGAAGGAAAAAATAATTACATTGTTTTTAGTAACTCTCCTTTTTATGATGGTTGTATACATTCTTGAGTAATTTCCTTTCTTTTATAATGTAATTGCAGCCTCAAATTCTAATCACTCACGAGAATGAGTAGATTCTAAACCCCCCACGGAACTTGAATAAAAGAATAAAACTATATAAAACATTTAATGTGAGTAATAATAAAATGAAATAAATTAAACATAACTATGAAACAAGTAATTACATATATAGAAGTCGCATATTTTCCTTATTTTTATACATTATATGTTCAGGTTTGGTATCCATTCAGTTATAAGAAAATCTATATAATCTAACGAATATGATTATTTCTTATTGTCATAGTATTAGTGGAAAAATAAAAATACAATAAGGATTAATAAATATTTTAAATTAAATAGTAATTATCATTGTAAGTACCTCTTCGAGGATGAAATTTTGTTGAGTTAATATGATCTCTCACATAAATATAAAAACATAATAACCACAAAAAAATTCCATTTTTTTGTTTCTCACACTAAAAAAGCTTTGGAAAAAATATGTAATATTTTTTATATGTGTTTGGATAGTGAAATCTTATTATAAATACCTAGATACATTTCGTGTTTTAGAACATGTCAGGGTACTTATGCACAATTCATATTCTCACGCCATTCTTTTCAAGATATTTATACACAACTCTATCTTAAAAATTTTTTTATTAAAACATAAAATAAAATATATAGAATGAATTTTATTTATAAAACATTGAATGAAGTGTATTACAAATTGATGAAAAGTATCATGTTTGTTCAGTTTGTTGGTCTCCATGCAGTGAATACAAGAAATAAATCTTTATTGTATCTAAATCGACCTCAATAAGCATCCAATGTATCCTAAAAAACAAAAAATGAATAAGTAAATAATGAAATGAAAATATATTTTATATTATTAAATTTTTTTATTGTACCCTAGCTTCATTGGTATTAAGAGGAGTCTATCATCCAAATGTTTTCTTTCAAATGATTTGGCTAGGCATGTCACTATTTCAAACATTTTTATGGATTCTATTTTTGTTTGTCTTGTAGAGGTGATGTGAAGACTAACGAGTCTAATTTTTTTTCATCGGTATATCCCTTCAATTTTTATTGTTAAATACACCTGAAAAAAAATATGAAATGTATTTAGTCATATTTTACATAGTTTACTAGATTTTGGAAAATCAAATCATCAAAACATAACTCTTGTATACATTTAAAACAAAGGTTCCTAGCCAATTGTAGTTGAAGATTCCATATACATTATCCAAATAAATGTATCATGTACCTTTATCTTCATAAATTTTTTATTTAAAATTAATTATGTGACTACTACCATTTTATAACTTTTTATCTACATGAAACATCAATGTTTGTAAATATTGATATTGAACGGGAAGGGTAAAGGTAATTTTTGAAGATCTTTTTGATTGGTTGGTTGATCCTTTCAATAGATTCAAATCAGCCTTCTGTTTGACCCCTTCCCTTTGTCAGTATATAATAAAATTCATTAGTTCAGACCTTTTTTCATTAATTATTAATGGTTTAGCAGGAACCATAAATTGGAAATCAATATCACCTTATCAACATGTGTTTTAAATGATTTGATGTCCAGGGGATGAATTTTATAGTTGTTTAGTTGATAGTATGAATATATTATTCATCATTCGGAATAGGTATCTTGGCACACATCAAATGATCTATGATAATCAAATCTCTCATATGAACTGTTGGAAGTGGTATATTGTGTAGCATGTTGTCTGGGATATTAAAAACCATAGACCATGCAATGGGGCTATGTGTGGTAGTTGATAGATATAAATCACAATCATTTTCACACTATAGAATATTAGTGTAGAAAAGGTAACAATTTCTATCTCATTTACATTTCATAGAAAAAATTATTGGAATATTAATTGCTTCAACTAAGATAATTCTTTAATCGGAATGGATTTTCTCAAAGATGGTGGGAGGTGGGACTGGATATTCACACAATGGTTTTTCTTGAATTTTTTCTTCAATTTACATTGACAATAATACTTTCTACCAACTCTGTATTTTAAAGATATTTTTCTTCATTAGAAGATAATATTTCATTAATATATATCATTTCTTTACCATTATCATGCTGTTGTTTTCTTTCAAAATATTATCAGGGTGACACCCAAAAACCCACATCTCTGACATGACCATACTATTATGGATTCTTCTATGCCACTAATAGTAGTTTTTAATCATGTAAAGTTGATGATGATTCTAGTGACATTGTTGGATATAAAATATATGAAAATAAGTAATCATTATTATGTAACATTGATTTAAAGAATCAAAAAATATCTATTATGTCATACTTACACATGTTTTCCACCATTTTTTCGGTTTTCATATATTAATATCCAATCCTTATTTATATGTGACTTCTCCATAACAAATTTTGTGGGATTGAAGTGTATTTGGATTTTGATTCATCAATATGTATAAAAAATGAGTAAAACATATTCAATTGTTACATGTCACATAAAAGTATTACGATAGATTAAAAATAAATACCGTTTCGTTTTTCATGAGATGAATACCCCATCCTTGGTTTATAGTAGGGGTACATTGGTTTTCTTATAATTTTTTATCTTCAACACTCTGTGGTTGTCTCATAAATAAAAAATTCTCAATCAAAGTGATAAATAAACATATTTTTAAAAAATGTATTGTCATCGACAATGTACCTAAAAAAGAACCTCCACATGATGGCCAATAAACGCATCTCATGCTTCTTAGGTTGTCTAGTGTGCATACATAAGTGTTGGGTGTAGGTTTATCTTCCTTTCAATGTATATAATATGAAATATTGTTATAATTATTTTAAATACTCTATGAATCCTTGTAACGATAATTAATATATATTTTTTGTGAGATTAATATACTATAAATGCACTATGTAAGGTATTATGATGAGTATGTTAATGTTTCATTATTTTATATTTTAGTAAAATAAATAAATTATTTCACAATGTTATTGTAATATCTTCCCAAATCAGTTTATTAATCCTGGTCACAACATAGTGCCATGAATATAAATCAATCATCATGTATTTCCAGGTGATGAGTCTAGTGTAACTACTAAACATACACTTGTTCGGGGTTACATGATAGCCTTACACATTCCACCTGACTTCGAATTTTATGCCATTTATGTTCAACATAATTATTTTTTAACATTGTCAAACTATGGGGATCCTATATTTTTTCTCCATTGGTCCTTCATCACCTACCATTTTATTGGATTCAACATCCTCAATGTTTTGTTCATTTAAATAGGTACCACTTGCATGTGAAAAAAGGTCATTATACCTCTATATTGGTAGTAGTAGTAGGTTGAGAAACCTATTGGTGATCAGAATTCGGAGAACCATCACATGTAGAAAGTTATTGTTCCTCTATACTAGGAGTAGTAGTAGGTCGAGAGACCTTTTTTCTTTTGGGATTGGTAATACTAGCATATACATTTTTCATTATATAAATAAATGTTTAACATTTAATTTAGATTACATAAAATCCGGTGTAAACTAGTAATAAAATGAGGTAAGACAATGTATATTATAAAATATTACTATATTATTGAACTCTATTTTTTAAGAAATAAGAGATTTAACCCCTCGGTGAAAAATCCAAATACCTTAATTATAGTATCCTTTGAAATAAAAACCCTCTTCTACATTTGGACCACTATGAAATGATTATGAATTCCCAATTGAAATGTTATCCTTAGTTGAAATTTCATCTGAACCTTCAATGTTTTGGTTGAGAATAGAAAAATTGTCCACTCTGGGTTTATAGGATCATGACTATAAAATAGTTTTACTTCCTGTGATACCATTATAAATGGTTTTTCTTTTTTCCCTTCCTTACTGAAATTCACTTTCATGAATCCAAATTCATTTATTTTAAAATAAATCTCGATATCAACAAACTTTCATTTAAAAATTAGAACCTGTAATATTGTATAATCCTACTAAGATATTTATTTTATAATTCAGATGTATGACATATTCTCATAAATTTTATTTCATTACATAGTACTAGAAACATTTATTGCTTCAACCACATGTGTAAATACACTATTTTTCATGGTACTAACCTAATCATGTTCATTTGTATAGAATATATAGCCACTAATTACATAATTATTTTAACATAATGCATACACACTTGATCCACTAGCTAGATATCAAACCCACCCTGAAATTTAATCCTTATTGTTTTGTCTCACTCAATTAAAATATGGTCTCCTGACCATCCTATAAAATATTGATTATGTGTATTTTATATCCATCTTTATATCATAAAAGATTAAAAGGCCTAATAATTTATTTGTGGGTTTAAACATATGGATAAACCATCAGACTATTATAAAAAAATGTAAAGGTGGGATTTCTCCTGATCTATAAAATTGATTATAACAACATCACTTCTTGAAATTCCTCTCTCCTCAGCCACCAAGTGTTATGAGATTTCGGTAGAACAATGATTTGACACTATTTCGGTAGTCGGTATATAATTCAATAGCATTCTCAACAATATATCACTCACCAATACAACCCTATGGTGAAAATTTATTTTTGAAATACCCTTTCAAAATATTCATATTCCATTCAATGTGGTATATCCATCTATAGTGTAGAAGACCACATAGTAAAATCTATCTCACTAAGTGAACCATCATATCAAATAATGATGGTGGGAATAAAATTTCCAATTAACATAGTATAATTGAAATTTCCCTTTCCATAGTCCGAAATGTCTCTAGGATTATAACTTTGCTATCTATAGATTTGAAAAATAAATAGATCTTTGTAAATTTATGATGGATATTCTTTAGAAAATTTAAGTGTAAAGTTATAGTAAATAGATATTTCACCAAAACTTGGCAGTCATATGATTTAAAACCCTTTAACATTCGCTCATTCATTGAAATTATATTCTTGATATTTGATGAATTCGTCTCTTGAACATTTTCAACATTAAAAAAGATGAAAAAATGTTATCTCTATCACCTCAAAAGAGTATAAGTAGCTTAAGGAAAAAAAATTAATTTTTCACCCTTTATGATTGCCAACTAATCCCATATTACCATGTCAAGGATGTGAAACCTAGGATTAATTCCATCGTTTTTAGGTGAATTTATTAACATTCCAATTACAATATTACATACATTTTTTTCAACATAAATAAAATGAAGAAAAAATATGATGTATAGAAAATTCTTGTATATTAATTTAAAAAAACTGATATATTTTTCCTACTGATGTTTTGGATGGTTTTAGAAAAATGGTTTACCAAAAACAGTTTCCACATTTATAATTTCTCCTAAAATTGATCACTTGTTAGTTGATATAGTTTTGTATATTCTTCTTAAATTACATCTAATGATGTTATCTAATATAGGTACTTATGTTATTGGGGTAGAAATATGTGATTTCCTCAAAACATAGTCTGGGATGAATGTTTCACCCTAATTGAATGTGTACCTTTTTCAAAAACGGGACACCCTTGATTTCCATTACTGTTATGTCCTAAAAAATTTCTATAAGTGGTATGTAATATATCATCCCTTACAACATGGATATCAACATGAAATCATCATTCCTAAATTCATAAAACAATGTGACACATAAATACCAGAATAGTTTTAAATCCATGATCAATGGAAAAAATATACATCAATAACATTACCTGATTTTTTTCCTAATATAAGCATAGATAATATAATGTATTTTTATTTCATGTGTAACCATGGTAGAAAGTAATAATTTATCAACATAACTAGAAATATACTATAAGTGCTTCTTTGAAAACCAAAAGTATTCACTCCATCTATAAATAACATAAGATGAAGGTTTCTCGGCTCCTTTCAATATTTTGGATACTCCTGATCAATTTTCATCAACTGAGGAGAGTCTTCTAAGTGGAAAAGTTTCCCAACATTATTTATTGTATCTAAATTACAATTCAATTTACCTCCAGTCTTCTCACTTCTATATATTAGCCTAAACCTTATAGAGATTGTAAAATACCACAAAAAATTTGTAAGTCCCGATTTATCTTTCTTTTATTGAGAAGCACCATGGAATGGTAATTATTTATGTGATTTATCTTCCTTGAAAAATAGTATACAGTTGTTTGAGTAGGGATGTATTCTTTCAGAGATCATACCCACAGAACATAGCATTAATTTGGAATTGTTTGTTCAGATAAGGAGATCATTATCTTCTAGGAGCATAACATTAAAGAGAGAAAGAACATCAATAAAACTAGTGGAAGTCCATCTATTTCCCTCTTTCAAATTATACAGCTTCAGTATGGCTCAAAATGATGTACATTTAGTGAAACCAGTATACAATTATATCTTTTCACAACTATTTAACTTGTAAAACAATTTTGGACAATCATGAATTTCATATTCAATGGTCCGTGTCATTTCATCAATATAATCTTCATCATCATTCACACCTATAATCACATCCTCAATATGGTCTTATTTATTATCCACGCTTGTAATCATATTATATAATCCACAAAACCTAGTATAATTCCAATCACTAGCTACTTTCACTTTTTCCCTTATTTATTCCAACATTTATAACATCAATCAATTCTGTGACTGATCTTAGGTTCTTCCAACTGCTTTGGACTAATTAGTCATGAATAACCACTGCATAAATATGGAAAAATGATTTGTGTATGGTCATATTCATGATATTTTAAAACATTATGAAGTATTTTACTATATCTTTATACTCTTTTTTCATATGATTGGCATCCATCCATTATTTATTCATATTCATCGTATTTGATTCAGTAATTTTAACATTTATCAAAATGAATACACAAAATATGGTCAAATGAAGATCTATCTAAAAAATTTCTTGATAGGAAATATAAATATTAAAAAATGTTTTATCATCCCACATGATGAAAAATTGAACTTACTAAATAAAATTTATAAATAAATATATTGAATGTAATAATTGAAATATATAAAAACTAAAATCATTTTTATTTGAGAAAACTTTTAGTAATAAAAAATACAACTACTGAAAAATGATTTATAAGCCCAAATGATAAAAAAATTATTAAAGGGAATTTATAAATATAATGTAGGAGATTTCTCTTTTAAAAACTTCTTCTAACAATATATTTTTAATGACAAAAACATTTTTTCTATGAGCATAAATGAAGTATAAAATATCATTTAAATTGTAAAACCTGATAATGAATGGCTATGGAATATAATAATTTTCTAATGAATAAAAAAATAAATTATAATATTTTAAAAAATAATTCAATAATAAAAATGAATTTATGAAATTTTAAATTATTGAACAGATGATAAATTGAAAAAAGTTTACAAGTATAAAGGTATAAATTATATATATATATATTAGTAAATAAAATTATAGACATATGTAGTAGTATAAAATAATATATAATTTAAAAAATAATATATATTTTAATGAAATATTCATAATTTATATATTAATAAAACTATATAAAAGTATATATATGTTAAAAAAGTAAACATTATAAATATAAGTATATAGTTTTAAAAATTTATTAAATTATACAAACATAATATATAAATGTAAAATTTATTAATGTATAAAACGTATAAAATTATTCGATTATAGTCCAATCAAGAAATTATCATTCTTGATTTTACAATTAACACAAAAAATCAAGGTGTACCTTGCATATTTCATAATATCTACACTTGGATTTAATGAAGCGCACTTTTCAAACCATTTAGAAAATACTACAGAAACCCCACTCATGATACACAGGTAAATGATTAAATGAATATAACCAAATCATCAATAAATAGAAACTATGATATATATAAAAACATACAAGGATCCCATACACATCAGTCATGTAGAGGAACTAATAAAGATCAATAAAACCCCATATGCCAAACTACCAACCAATGAAATGATTTCATGGGATCTATTATTGGATTTAATGTTTGATGGTCCTCTAATTTTACAAATCGGGACCACCTATAGGCTTATGCTTCATTCCAACACAATTTACTTGACTATATTTCATTAATCATGGTATCTTGGGCACTTCCCACTAGCCCAATTTATTACTAGGGGCAATAGAATTGTGAAATTACTTAGTATAGAATAAATAAATACTTCTCCTTTATTTACTCATGTTCCCATTACCAAAGTAATAGTAATGTAATGCAACAATAAATAATCCAAACCATAATCCTTAAACATAAATAATAACTTCCCCACACCTCTAATGCTCTCTCAAGAAATAGCACATTTCTATCCATCGACGGATCGCCACAAACATAGAGAACTATTCATAAAGGGAAATAATCATATTGGGAAATAAATTGGTCTCACACAATTATAATTTTGTAACACTATAGAAAAATTCCAAACTGGCCATTTAGAAACCCATCAAGTGCCCAATTATCTATATAATAATTTGAAATAATTTATAAGAAATTTCTTTAAATATTACACATTAACCACCCATGACATAAATTTATAGATTAGTCCACCTTTATAAAATCACGTTATTGATTAAAACATTGTCTTAATTATCTTATCTAATAAACCAAATGGTGTAAAAAATGATAAACCTCACATTTCATTTTAAAGAAGTCATGAAAATTTTATCAATTCTTGTCATTTAATGTACTCCTTGAAATGGAAATTAAAAATATTATGTCTATTGATAATTCACTTTTATGACCAAAACACCTTATAAAATCTTATTATTTTTTTGATAATGATAATTCGTGAAATTTATCAAACACATGGTGTGGATGGTTTATTAAAAAATATTTTTAACTAGTTCCTCAATTTAGAAGTCCTTCGGATTTAAATGAAAATCATAAATAACAAGATTTACCTTTCCAATAACACATAAACATATTTAATGATACTTTTTTATATACAAAACATGGTGTTAAGAATGAATATAGTCAAGGATTTAAAATTTAATGGAAAACACATGGGGTATCCAATCACAAATCAATGGAGAATGGTCTGTAAGTTAAAATTTAGGATGAATAGAGATCAATAAAACAATCAAATTCCCCTGAAACAAATAAATAATAAGAAAAAATGTTCAAATTATACCCTTGGGTTTTACCATAAATTAGAATGGTGATGGGGAAGAAACTAAGTGGATGAATATGGTCTGAACAAAAAAAACACCAAATTGAAACCAAGTGTCACACACAATATTGTTCGAGTAAGAATAAAAAGAATGGTGAGGTGAATCAGATGAGTAATACATAATAACAAGAATTCAATATCAAACCGTTAGATTTGAGAGACTTGATTCATCAAAAATGTAATAGAAATGTGGTTGTTCAAGGTGTCACAACTGTAGTTAGGTGGTGCAGTGGCGTAAAGACATTGCGGTTGGGCTTGGGTAACAACTATTGCATTCGGCAAGAGAGATGGTGTGGCGCGGTGGTGGCGGTGAGGTTGGAAGAGAGTAGATGAGAAGCGGTAGTGGGGTTTGGAAAGAGTGGCAACACAGCTGTAGTTGGATTCCATGAGAGTATAAAGGGGTGTTATAGGAGACAGCCAGTTATAGTTATTTTAAAATAAGAGAAAGTATTTAATTAGTACATTCCAAAACATACAGATAAAGTAGAGTTTTAACGGTGCGGAAAAATGATGATAAAACTAACCTTTATCTGCGCTGATAAAAATCAACTATTATCAGTGGTAAAATTATATCGTTGAAAAAGGGATATCATTATCAGTGAAAAAATAGTTAATAATGATTTATTGCTTATAATGTATATGTATTATTATATATTTATAAAATTATATATATAATATATATATATATATAATTATAACTATGAGAAAACATATACAGATATATATAATTATATATATAATCAATATATTTATACATAATTTTAAAATTTTATATAATTATATATAATATAAAATTATAAATATAAAAAATATATTTATTATGATTTATTATAATTATTTAAAGAAATTAATATTTATTTATTCTTATATGTATAAATAAATAAATATTTATTGAAATAATTATAAAATAATAATAAATATATATTTATTATATTTATAAAATTTTAAATATATATAATCAATATACTAACTGTTGAATTATAAATATAATAAATATATTTATTATAATTTTTTAATTACATAAATAAAAATATATTTGTATATACTTATAACTATAAAAAAATATTTATTTGTAATTATAAATTTATTATAAATACATTTATTATATTTATAGTTTTATAATTATATATAAATTATATATTTATTATATTATTACGATTAAATAAATAAATAAATACATGTATTTATAATTATAATTATAAATATTTCTTTATGTTTATATATATTTTCATATATTATAAATATGTTTGTATAATTATAAATCTATTTACATAATTTTATATATTTGTAAAATTACGAATATAATAAATATTTGTATTATAAATATCTAATAAATTATATATATATATTAATAATTATAAATTTATATATATATATATATATTTAATTATAATTTTAAATATATATATATATATATTATAAATATATATATATATATATATGTATTTATAATTTTCATTTCAAATATATATATGTATATATACAAATATTTTTATATAATTATAAATATATTTAGATCTATATATTTTTTAATATATAAATATATATATTCATAAAATATAATAAATCTATTCATTAAAAATTTAAAATTATTTAAATTAATATAAATTTAATTATAATTATAATAGTTTAAATAAATAAATATTTATTTATAAAAATAATTATTTAAATAATTATATATTAATTATAATTATAATTATAAATAAATATCTTTATATATATTTTTATATAATTATAAATATAAATATATTTATTAATTTATAAAGTAATAAAAAATGTATTTATTGTAATTTAATAATTATTTAAATAAATAAATAAATGTAATTATAATTACAAATAAATATATTTAAAATGTATTCATATATATTTAAAATTTTATAATTATAAATATTATAAATATATTTATTATTTAAATATATTTATTATAATTTCTTAAATATTTATGAGAATATAATAATTTAATGGTTATAACATGAATGAATCATACCTAATAAAGTATAGATTATAAAACATGTGTCATCAAATATATATATAAGGTATTATTAATATGGGTTTTAATTTATAAATGAATATTCATTAGTCATAAATATAGAACATATGCATGTGTCATCATAACATAAGTAATCATAACATTTTGAACATAGCAATCCAGAATAATGTCCACAAATGAACTTGTGATCATATGACTTCAATTATACCTAGTCACGAATAATTGTATAAACATAAATAACACCAATCATGTCCATGAATATCATCCTTATCCCTTCAAATATATATTAATTGGACAAATAGATTGGATACATATATTTATTTATATAATTATAATCGTAAATAAATATATTTAAATATTATCTAAAAAAATTATAAATATATAATTATAAATATAACAAATATATTTATTATTAATAAATTTGATATGATTTTATAATTATTTAAATATATATTAATTTATTTATAATCATATAAATAATTTTTAAAAAAATTATATATATATTTGAAATATTAAATAAGATATATTAACTATACAAATGTGTTTTTTAATTAATGTATATAAATAAACATTATTTTGAATATAAATATAATAATTACATATATATATATATATTTATATTTTTTTTATTAAAAATGTTTCTTATCACTATGAATAGAATTGATAAATTTATACTTTATTGGTGATTTTATCTAGCACTTATAAAATTTCGGCTTTTATCACCTCTTTCAACATAGCGCTCATAAATGTCGGTGCATAAAATTTTTAAATCTATGGTACTGTATGAGTATATTATTAAAAAAATTAATACAACCCACACTAATTTAGGAAAAAAATACATTTTAATCTGGTTCATTACATGATGGCCCCAAAAAAGCATTAAACATACCACTATAATTGAATCCCTGCTAATCATAACATTGACAACCTTAACATTTTTATTCCCTCAAATGAAGCTCCTCTCCCTAAGAAGATTTATTGACCTCCCTCTTGGGGAACTCCTCCATCTGAGTGCATCCACTAGATCAAGTCTACTTATTTATTCTATTCCAAGTTAATATGAAGATTAAATTGTGTGACTGCATAACTTAGGACTGAATGTAATGCCTCCGTAAGATTTCGAACTAGGTAATCCTCTTTTGTAAAGGGATTAGGAGGGAAATATAAGCGGAATATGAACCAAATTATGAGCTCATATATGTTCAGTCTTCCTTTTGTAATGTAGAAAATATCATGCCTATTTTCCACCTTCATCATCGATGAAAGATACTATAAATGAAAAAATTTATATAAATGATCCCAAGAAACGTCCACCATATTATTCTCTATATGATATAGCATCAACCACTGATGCACTCCAACTAACATTTTACGTATTTTCAATAGAACTAGGTTCTTAGTCCAACCCTAAATTTAACTGAAAGAGATCTCAAGATCTTTTATCTATCACTCAATCTCCAAATCAAAAATATTTCTCTCATACGTTTCTAGACTCTAATGCTATAAAACAAAAAAATTATTTTTCTATAAATCATCCTCATTAGTTAGATTGATCCTTTAAAGATCGCATGGGTTGTGCTATAGAACCTATCATCCCTAAACTGTAGGTAGACGAGGGCTATGATCTATTTATGAAATATGGAACAAGACAAACCATAAGAATGGTAACACGTAATTTATTTAGATTAATTAATTTTATCTCACGTCATTTTCCCATTATCACCCTATTTAGTCACAATAAAAGAGAAACATGATGCACGTGGCTCTCCTAGTACGCACACACAAATAGATTGTCACTTGACAAAGAATGTTTAGAAAGCTAAACATCAATGCATTAGATCATAGGGGGTCCTAACATCCAATTTATTAGTCATTCTACCTTTATTACAACTTAAATTAAGATCAACCAGCATAGATTTCCTACCTACCCATGAAAGAATCAAAAATTCATAATGTAATCTCTATCTTATCTCTCAATAAAAATCTATTATTACACTCTATCATGACCTCCCTTCATTGGTACACTTCAGATGAAAATAAATATAAGTAATGATCCCCAAAGCCGAACACCAATATGGACTAGGTTAGGGACTAGCACAAAGGATACAATACAAGCATTGGGAGGAATTA
This sequence comes from Viscum album, assembly GCA_963277665.1. Lineage (NCBI taxonomy): Eukaryota > Viridiplantae > Streptophyta > Magnoliopsida > Santalales > Viscaceae > Viscum > Viscum album. The sequence continues at coordinate 1,908,080,831 of OY728137.1, forward strand.
ACATCATAATATATGTTAAGGACAATTGTTATTATAGAAACTACTAAAAACATCACATCATATAAAAAAAACATCCCATTGAAATAAATACAATATTGTACGTCATTCTGTATATAATAAATATCTAAAATAAAATACAAAATAACTCAAATGATAAAAATCCAATGATAATTATTTACTCAATGTAAGTATGGTAGAGATTGATCACCAAAACCCTCTTCCCCGGCCAAAAAAAATATCTTTATATATATATTGTGTGAGAATAACTTGTATCTCAATTGGATCATATATAAGGTATATTTGGAAAATGTGAATTCAAAATATTAATTATCCAATGAAAAAATAGTATAACTAAAATTCACCAAAGATGTTGGACTAAGCATACAAACCTCAATAAGGATCACTCATAATATAACACATCATAGATAATAATGTAATATCAAGAGAACATGCATAATGTTAACCGGAATCCATGTTCACACTAACATTTTACTCTCACACCCCAACGTCAAATGTCCTATGTTGTCATCCCCTTTTCACACACACAGACATGCACATATATATATATATATATATAAGAATGATCAAATATAAATGTGGGTCTGATGTGCATATGGTCATAACCTCACCTACCCTAGAATCCTACAAGGCCCAACATTTGTTTTTGCATAATCCAATATCCACATATCACTTTACACTAAAAAAATATTATACATTCAATAAATGATCCAATCATTGCATTATAAGTATTGAAATAGAGTATCGTGAATTTAAAGGACATTAACCACATATCCTCCTCTAAACACGAATGACCCCTCACCACATATAACATACTCTCATTCCTTAGAATCACCACCAAATTTTCAGCCATCGGTTGGCACTAGAAAACAATTAGGTAATTCCGTCATGTACTACTACCAATGGTTGTGTAGGGATGATAGGTTAATAATCCATCATTCACTCGCCATCATGGTTTTTGGGGAAACACCCCCCAAATCATTTATGTGTTTCTGGATAGTACTTGATTTAAGTGGGGGTGTATATAGAATTTACATGAAAATATAAGGATATTATATGTCAAAAAATACCTAACCTAAGGGTTCATATTTAACAATATAATCATATCCCACATCACATCTTCATCACCCCATGACATCCTCCCACCAACTACTACTACCACAAAATGAAAATTCACAATATAAATCTATCACACAAACAATACCCATTATAAATCTTTTTATTTTCAATTTAACCACATTTTATATTTAATAGTCTACTAACAAATTTCCACTTATAAAACCATAAAATCCCATATTTAATGGAAATCCACTAAATCTATCACACTCTATTATTCCTACTAATTTATAAATATTTAACTCAGAAACCAATTAAATCTTATTGAATTCCCAGACCATGCCATTTTGGTTTCATAATTATTAATCAAATCCCTTTACTACTAAGTAACTATAAAGATTCACCATGTCAGATCATCTAAACCATATCTTGACAAATACAATCACATCTCATTACCATCCACTTTCACAACCCATCCATTGTTAAAAAAATATTTATCCAACCACTACCAACCAACCCTCAACATACACCATTCCAAACCACTCACCTCATACTACCCATAAAATTCCATTCCCAAACTAGTAACCACCAGTAATAAAAAAGACATGAGATTCATACATGACACAAAATAACAAAGAATACACTATTATTGCAGAGCAAAATATTTATATATTTCCATAAAACTACTTTGATTTGATATATAAGTTTTTAAACATTTATGAATAGTGAGTTCAAACAACCAAACATGGAATTGTTTTATAATTCACAATGTAACACACATATCATCTCATAAATAATATTTCACCACAACATAATTATTGTGTCTCAATGAAAGATTAAGTTATAATAATAGGGAACCATATAAATGCATGTCAATTTTCCCCCTTTTCCAATTTATTTTAATTCAATAATAATCATTATCTAATTATTATGATCCATTCTATTTATCCAATGTTCAAAAATCATGAAAATCCCATATATATACAAATGTAAATAGAGAATAAGGATTCTATACCATAGACATGGATTTCTATTTTTCATTTTAATATCCAAGAAAGAATAAGATGTCCTACAAGTAATAATTACTCAAGATAACACTGTGAAGGTATTATAAACCACATACACAATGCCACCCATCATTGTTTAAGAAAATCATCAAATAAAAGTATCCATATTAGTTGACCAAAACATTATCTGGGTAATGAATGATAGAGAAAGTAAAAAATAATGGATAAGGAACTCACCACGGATTTCCAAAAAACAAATCTCCAAATATAAGGATAAAATCCAATGAATAGGGGCTAGAAGGCCCCCCAAAACCTCACATAGGTTCCCTAAGAGTTAACAGGGAAATCATGTAGGTGATGAGTTTCAAAGCGGTTTGAAAATTTATTCCAATTAGTTAAAATATAATATTATGGAAAACATTCCATTTTTTACATATCCATTATATATTCACCTAATAATAAAATGAAACACATAGTGCAATGAGATAGTAACCCCATATTTCAACCTCCTCAAGAATCTTTAGTGAATATTATATTCATATCTTATCTACTCAAGGTAAGGATAAAACAAAACAAATAAACCAAACTATAGCTACCCTGAAATTTATACAGTAAAAAAACAACAAAACAAAAGTGTCCATACCATAATCCAAGGGTCAATTTAATAAGAGGCCCATCTCCTAACACAAAATGTTGTGGAATCTTTCCATGACAAAACACCACCCAAATCAGTAGAACAACTAAAAGAGACCATTCTTGGACTTCACGACACAAATAATCTCCACAAAGTATTGAACACTTAGAAGGATGAGAAAAAACCATCTCATATGGACCATATACTACATGACATCGTTCGCATAGCAAAAGACCCTAATACACAAGAACTAAAGGCTTCATGCCGTAAGATCCCACACTATCTAAGATTTCAACTCCATCTCCACCTGTTCGTCCTCAAACCTCCTACCAGAACCTCCATCACCCAAATATAAACCCGTAACTAACATATAAGGTCTGTATAATTATGATGGAAGATTTTAATTTAATATGAAATTAAATTTATAATATTACATTATAATGAAATAAAAGGGAAATTTAAAAAAAAATACACTAAAACTGATAATTTCAACCTGAATTAAAAAGAATATTTATATAGAAATACCATTTTTATTTTGAGGAAATAGTTCAAAAGTCAATTCCACTTTTGAAAAATAAATTAAATTTATAAATTGATGATTTTATATTTAAAATTATTTTCATACTACCCATTTAAAAACTAACAAGTGAATTTAGGATTAAAACATTTTTATAATAATAAGTATTAAATAATATGTAATTCATATCCCTAATTCATGATATTTAATGATATGTATAATTAAATTCTAGTATTTTTCCATTATAGACAAGACACATCAATAGGGATTAATGGAAGAAACACCTTCATTGGGTAAATTGAAATCTCACATTACTCTTACATCCATTTTAAATCGATTATCACAATAAATATGGGGAAAATTTATCATTATTGGTATTTAATGATATCCTTCCATCATAAATTCATCTGTTCCACTGAATAAACTTATCGACACTTATAATGATACCATTTTATAATGACCAAACCAATATAACTAATTTGACACTTGAGTTGAGATGTATCAAGCCAATCATTTCCATCCCAAAAATCATATTTTTTTCTAATAAATAAGGATAGTAATACATACACCATGGAGGACCAATTTTATCACATTACAACTCATTTTCATAATAATAATGAATTGAATAAAATTAAATACATAAAAATTAATTATGCCAATTTTTTTAATAAAATCCATAGCAACTCTCAAATAATACATATGAAATATTATGAATGAAATAAAAATAAACCACAATAAATAACTCCCTTAGTCTCCACTATATCATTACATTAATCACCATTCATGATTATACACAATACCACCTCTCAACCTATAACTCTTGAAAAAAACTACATGTGAACAAAGGTTCATATACATGAGCTGTGTATGTGAATATTATATGTGGTGTTCCTCTAAATAACCCAATGGTTTTCCATGCTCATGAAAAAACCATATTAAATTATGATTGTTTAGAAAAATTCCTTAAACCTAACCATATTTTTATTAAAAAAATAACAGATAATATCATTAAAAACAATAATGTTCATCCCATTAACCTGAAATTCAACATTCTATTCCAACCCAAATGTTAGGCCTATAAGGAATATATTATATGTGTCATATATTAATGGTATTTAATTTGAATCATTTTATTACTTCATTAAATTTTGTTTTTTTGTCTTACAATTATTTAGGATATGAATATCTCTCCAAACCTCTACATTATAATGTAAAAAATATAGAAAACAAGGATGATATATTTTTTCTTTGTTCGTCTAAAATATAAATATTATGTCTAAGGGATAAGAACGAATCAATATTGTCTCACTACGATCACTATATTTATCACATTATTATAGATGAGTTTAGAGTCAATTTATTATCCCTGGTGGATTGATATTTTTATTTGGGATTATGTCACTATTTCAATATTTATCTTAATACATAAATAAATATTACACTTTTTGTAATGGTATATTTATAAAATACATATTATTTGGAATTTATGAATTTATAATAAATTTACATCTCTATTTAATTAATATTTCCCATAGAATAATCCCCAAAATAGTAGATTTCATCCCTTGGAGAACTGCTTCACATTATATTCCCCTTATTATTTTGTTTTTTCTACCTGATATCTTCTATGTTCAATAACTATATTAAAATAGATATTAATATATTTGTTGAATTTTATCATTGTTTTTATTTTTAATGTAGTAAAATTTCTATTGTATTTAAATAGTAAATATGGAATAATCACTATAAAAAATACGCATTTCAAATATCTATAAAATATAAATATTTATAATTTTTCAATCACCACCTAAAGCATAACCAGTTAATTTTTAGTCAATTACTAATTCCATGTACCATATAATAGAATAAATATATCCTTGTATATTTTTATACCTCCAAATATTTAAATTCTCCCTTATCACATTACCAAAATCATGGTTTTACCTTCCATATAATGGTATATTAGATCCACATATTTTCTTCCATTCAACTAATTAAATTATCAATGAAACGTATTATATTGTTTCTTTTACTTAGTAAATATAAATTCCATGACTTTTCAATGGTTTGGTGTCCCTGTTTCCCGCTTTTCATCTAGTGATTTTTTAGTTATTTATCCATGAACTCATTCTATTCATGTCAACATCTTTCATTAAACCAAATTTTTATAATAAATTGACTTTATTATTCTTATAATATAATTATTCTCATTATATGGTTCCCTTAAGCATGTCATGGACCCATATACCAGAAACATCATTCCCATTTCAATATATTTATCTATGTCATCCATGGTGATGTTTCAATAGGATTTCCATCTATGGTTTTCTATAATTTATTTCTATATTCCACTAACAATTAAATTTTCACTCTGGATAATTCCACAATATAAAATCCACAAACATGAGATAGTCTTGTAAATCCAAACAAAATCAATTATATATTATTTTAAACTCTATGAATCTTATCTAATAATTATTTAATGATAAAATTATTTATTTTGTTTTTATTATTTCTAAAAACACAACCAAAATATGAATCATTATTTTTGGGTTAATAATCCTCTTCTTTATATTTGTTGGAAACACCACTACTCTTAATAACCCACAAATTTATTTAATTTTTAGATTTATTATAATAATTTATATGAAACGGTTTAATACAAAACATTATTTTGTTACTTTATACTTACCTGAGTAATACACACTTAAATTTTATTTCATGGTGCTCCATACAAATTTATATACTCTATAATAGTTTTTGTTCCCCTTATTAGTAGTCTAACATCATATTTGATGTTAAAAAGTAATAAAATACTTTATATTTCCCTAATAATTCATATTATATTTTATAATTTTGATGTCAGCTGATAATAATTACACATTAAAAGTTTTAAATTTAAAAAATCACATTCCCTCAATTAATTAGTTTCATTTATTTAAAAAAAAATCTCTTAACTGTATAACCCTTATCCTTATAAAGGTTAGTTACCCAGGATGTTTTCTCCCCCTTTAGTTCTTCTTGATTTTATACCACTTTGATAATGATGAAATATTTTTTTGTTAAAAATAATGATTTAAAGATGAATTATATAACTAATATCTAATAGTATAAACACATACATTTCAGAAAAAGAGAACCATCATTTTTTCAATCAGGTAATGAGATGTTCCTATACTCCAATATTTACTCTATTCCTCTCACATATTTTTTTATGGAAGTTCATTTATCAAAATAATATACTAATTAATTCATTATAAGTATGTAATATAACTTCAACACTCTTTAATCCACATCTTCGTTAATATAGTAATACAAGATCTCAATATTATTTTTTTAGCATTGAAAAATATTTTTAGCAATATTAATACACATACAACTAGAATAAATTATTGAGATATGATTCAACCCTTTTCTTTATATCCTCTATTTTTTACTTCATCTAGATCAATAGAATTCATGCTTATGTTACTAAAATGTACTCTTTCTAGGAAATACATACATAAATAAAATTATTCCACTAGTTATACCATGAGAAAAATTTACATAATATATATAATTTACCTCCATATATGTATCTTCATCATTCATTAAACTATACAAGTTAATATCAATAAAACCAATAAATTATTACTTCTTTATTCCTCTATTTAAAACACCAAATTCCACCATTACTTTGATATATAGAAGTATCCATGTGATATCCATAAAGTGAAATTCCTTAGAGAAACACTAGTATGTTTATACTTTAAAGGTGGATAAAAATTCATGTCATGATAAAAGTTATAGAGTAAACATCCAATTATTTTCCAATAATATATTACATTAATCAAATTTATACCTTTATTAATTTCATCCTTATTATAGTATGTTCTAATATGTGTTCCATATTCTAAATGTTAAAACATTTCAAAACTTATTTTGTAATGTTTTTATAGGGAGATGAAATTTATAAAATGATATTTATTAACCTGTATACAAATAAAGAGTGTGAGTTTAGTAATTATATATATTCCAAAACAATATTTTTTAAAACAGTAAACTCTTTTTATTTATCTTTAATTGAACCCCTATATATGATGTTATCAATATAGTTCAATGAAATAAGTCTATCTTCAAGATTCATCTTGATATATAAGCTATGAAAAAAATTTACTCATGTGAATTTAAAATTATTAAAAAATATTCAGCCTTGAATAATATGATTTTAGCATTTGTTTGATTATAAGATTTTTCTTCTGAAACATTCATAAATTTTCCTCATAATTACTATACTAAAAAACATCATGTTTCTTGACATATACTTACTATAATAATATTCAAAAAGAAATTATTATTTCATAAAACTCCCATTAAATAGAAATGGATAAGAATTTTTTCATTTATTTTAACCATTCCACCAGAATAAAAATTTCTACAATATCATTACATTTAATTTGTGAGTACCCTTTTAAAAATAATCATTATTTTTTCCTTATTACAATTAGATATTAATTCGTTTTAAAAATAATATTTTATTAGGATAGCATTTTTATTCAAGAAAATTGGAATAAGTTTTCATTTATTACTTTTTTTATTTGTCTTATTATTTATACATAAAATTAAACAAATTTTATTTTTTAGATATATATTTAATATTTCATGGCATAAAAAAAGATATTAAATCTATTATATTAACATTTTTTATATTTCTTATTTGAATAAGGTATGATTTTTCACAAATAATGATATTTTTATCAATTTTAGATCATATTTATTTTTATTATCCGTGTTTTTAAGGAACTATATTTTATTTATTTTTATCTTTATCTTCTGAATTAATTTTCTATAAACATATTTGTTCACTAAAACATCCAAGTATAAAATAATTATATAATTTTCATAATATTTTTATTTATTATCTAAATGATTAGTGAGATAATTATTTGTGATAGCGATATCTCATATTTAGCCCATATTTCTCATCCATTTGTTTCTAAATTTATATGATTTTATCTTAATAAAATGAAATTAAAAAATAACTATGTATCCTTTACTTATAAATTTTCATACTTAGTTTTTTTTTCAAGATGAAAAACTTAATATTGAAGTTAAAAACTTATTTTAGATTTATTTTTAACTAAGTCACATATCATGGGGATTTTATTATTTATTATAGATTCAAAATTTAAAATTTAATAGAAATAAAATTAATAATACACTTCATTCTTACAATATTATAAAATACCCTTGGAAATCATCCATTCCATTTATATTTTATTGATCATATAATTTATCCTCTAAATTAATCTATTTTTTTAGGTGTTTTTAAATATAATTATTTGGTGATAAATACCATTTTTGTTAATATATTATTCCTCCAAATAGTAGGAGAAATCTACCACATTATTATATCCCAAAGTGATATTTTTCTTACCACACATCTTCTAAATTTTCCTCATATATATATATTGATGTAATTTAATACTTCTAATTTAAGACTAATTACTATAACTCATTCCATTATATTATAATTGTTTTTGAAAAAAACATAACATCATTTTACATCATATTATTTTAGATGAATTGGACTAATAACATCAACAAGCACCATATATAGAAAAATATTAGACTTCTGGTTTGTATATTTTTTATACATTGTGTTTTTATTATTATAGTAAATACGTAAAATTTTGTCACGGTCATTATAACATATTTAACATATCTACTCATTTTAAATCTACTTATGATTATTTATTGTCAATTCCAAAATATTTATTCCATAATTTATGTTCATCCTCATATGGAAGATAAATATTCTCACAATAATAATGTATTTGATAATGCTTAACACTTATTTTATATTAATAAAATCAATAACTCCATATATTATTTTGTTATTGAAATTTTGTTAGGAAAAGTGCATATCATGATCAGAGTAACAAAGTTTACTAACATTTATAATGTTCTCTAAAATAGAACACATCAATATACCTTTAGTCCTTTACACAAATTTTAATATTGTGAGTTCCTTTTATTTGATGTTAAACATCACCAATGAACCATATAATACGTTATTGTTTTTATTTGATGTTTTTAGTAGTTTATTTCTTCACATCATGTGGTAACAGAACCCAGTATCAAGGGTCGATGCACTATGTATATATATTTCCTTGAGAGATACATCAATAACAATAAATTTTTGTATTTTATTCATCAAAAACTATGTTATTAAAATAATTATTGGATTATTCATCAATTTAATTTATTCATTATTGGATACGTAGCCATATTCATCATGAAAGAAAACTAAATATTAATTTAAAAATTCTAATCCAGAATCCTTTTTGAAATCCCCATATAAAAATGATATATAATATCTATTACTGAATTCCTTGGACATCAATGGGATAATAATAATGATTTTTGCCATATAGTACAAAAAAATATCAATAACCATTGTTCATAAAGTTCTCTGGGAAAGGAATAGAGTTAAAAAATCTATTTCATGAATAACCTTAGATTTCTTATTAAATAATTTCATAAAATAATATTTTATTCAATGAATAATATTTTTCTAAAAAACATGTAAATTGTCATCTTCTTGATTATTTATTCTTTATTAATATCAATATCTTTTGGTATTTAATCAAATTGACTATATTTTTTAATAGATAAATTTTCATATTGAATTTAGGTTTACATTATGATGAGTAATAAAAAAACCCAAACCAATTTTTCCATAAATATGTGATAATTATAGAATATGTCATTAATAATGGTTTTCTAAATATTATCTAAACTTTTATCTATTTTTCACATGATATACTTATAAGTTTTCTAAATTTTAGAGATCTCATATATTATGCATAGAGTCATATATGATCCTATAAAAATATTCCTTCCTTAATTAAATAATCTTATATCGCAAAAAAACATATATTTCTCATTCACTATTACGGTTTAATGGTTAATTAAATGAGATTTTTATTTTATACTCTGTTAAAACTCAATAACCATATCTATTTTTCAAGAATTATAAATTTTACCAATTCCAATTCATCTTTTATGATATAAATTTTTTATTTTTTTTGTAACTATAAACATTTTATTCATTAACCACTCTATTATATCTATTTTATTGAATTTTCTACACATCATTTTCATCCTAGGATATTTTAAATTCACCTTATAGGCTAGAAATTTATTCTTTTTCTTCATAATAATCCTTATAAACAATCAATTATTCTATCTAATGAATATTGATAAAAATATTATCTATATAGTATTTATCTTCATTTATTTTTTACTCTTTGAAATAATATTAATCTAAAATAATAATGAATAAATTATAAGATGTACCATTTTTTGGATTTTCCCCATATTCCTAATTTTTATGGGATATACTAGATGATCCTTATCTATATTATTCAACTTTTTTACTTCATAGTAACTTATTTTTCTGATGATTAAGTTTTAAATATCTAAAACATGGAATTATAAGATTAATATTTAATTTTTAATGTACTTATTTTGTTAATATTGGTTAATAATGACATCACATTAACAAATTCATTATCTTTCTGGTCAAATTCTACTGTAAAATACCTCATGAAATTAAAATTAATATCAATTGGTGTCTTCTATGAAATCAGATTATTTGGATGTTTATTGGTTAAATAATATGGTTATTAATATATATTTGAAATTATAAATAACATGTAATAATTTCACAAGTGATAAGGTAGTTGAAATTATTCTAATTAGTGGATAATATTTCCCATGTTAGTTTAGTAAATAGTTATTAATGAACCTTATTATACTATTTTTCAATCATATACTTCTTTATCATTATTAAAAATAATATATTTTAATTCATGGAAATTGACACATGAATATGTTGTCTCATACATCTATAATGAATTATTGGATTCATTTGAGGGTATAATAATAGTAATTATTTACACCACCTTTATGTTTACTTTGGTACACATATAAACTAATTTCATGTGTTTTATGTTGTAAAAAAATGTCTCTCAGGAAATTGTTCAATGGTTTGACTTAGCCGAGCCTTTAATGTTAGGGGAATTTTTTAAGAAGTGGTGGATAATCACATCCTTTGAATCTCCCTAAACTAATTTAGAAAATTATATATTATATTTTTATGTGGTTATTTTTTTGTATCATTTTAATTATTTAAATTTATTTATGATTTATTAACATGCTTTATCGGTGTTTTATAAAGAAATATATACCATAAATTTATTTTATATTTCATCTCATTCATCAAAATTTTTGAAATATATAAATATTCATATAAATAAATGGGTGAGGGAATGTTATAAACTTGTTGAGAATAATTAGAAGTATGTATTTATATAATAAATAATTTTTGAATTTATCTAACATAAAATTCATTATATGAAATTTCTAAGAAATTAATGTCATGAAATTATGGGTTGTAATTTTGGGAAACCCATTCAATACTAGAAAATAAATCTATCCCAAAGGAGATATACCCGGAGTTTTGTTATATTGTGGTTATAGTGATGTTTTCTGAGACTATACCAACATTTTTATAAAAAACAAATTGGTATATTTTGGCTTATACCAATGGTTTTTTAAAACCGTTGGAATAAAGTTTTTGTTATCGGAGCCCTACATAGTCATCTCCTCCCCTCTTCATCCGAACCTTGGTTCTTCCAATGCATATGCATGTCCCCCTCCACTCATGTGATTTTGGACTCCGCTCTCTCATACCCAAGTGGATTTGGAATCTCCCTTCCCCTCCTCGAGTGATATTAGCCACCCCACAAACCTTCATGGGAGATTTTGGCATAACCCATTCAACCTTTCACCAATATAAAGTGTTCCTCTTCTTTTTTAGTTCTTTTTTTATTTCTATATTTGAAATTCAAGATTTTATTCCCTCTTCGTAATTATTATCTATGGTTTTTTAATATTTATTATGTGTATTACATTACATAGGAATTATTTCTCATTTTAGTTTGTTTCTTATATTCTATTTTGGATGACATCCTATTTTTTGGGATTATAATTATTGAGTTTAGAGTAGATTTGGTTTGAGGAAGTATACCCAAGTCATTTATTGGGTACCTAATTAGTTTCTCTATCAGAGTGATGATTATTTTGTAAATTGAATATGCTTAATTATTTATGTATTACCATATGTGTTGTGAACCATAGAAAAAAAATCTAGTTGGGTAACGTATGGAAATAACCTTGGATAAATACATGTGTCCTTGGGTGTTTTTTTGTTTTCAATTGTCTCAAGTAATCATCTGTGAAATAAATTATATTAGAATAAAATTGGTAAGGAATTCAATATATGTAGATATAAAAAAACTCATATTCATTATGTGAACCTTAGGTTTTAGTCAAACCATTTCACAATATTTTGTGTCCCCCCTTGTTTATCACTTCCTTAGAAAATGGCATTTAATTAAAATTAATCCTATATGTGTTACCCAAGAATGACCAAGTTAATTTAAAGGTGAGTTTAAACATTGGAATGGGATGATATTCAAAACTAAGTGTTTTTAAAAACACCTAAATATACATAATGAATATTTTTCTAAATATTTAGTGGTGATAACCATCTTGAGGTTTTTGAAAAGCTACTATGTTTTAAATGGATTTCAAACCTAGTATTTGGGTTCCTTTAAAGGGTTTAATGAATTTAACTTTGTTTATTTTAATTTAAAAAGGATTGTGTTAAAACATATGGTTTATATTATACATTTATTAAATCTTGGTTGAATTATAAATAGAAAAATTGATGTTTAAAACATTTTAAAAAATGATAAAATTGGTTCTTTTATTTCAAAGGGGTGAGTTATACCATGTGGGATATGTTTTGAAACTCGTTAGTGGATGTGGATGTTTTCTACGGTGTTGTGAATGGAATTACGAGTTCCCATTGAGGTTTTGGAATTGTTTTTGAAAAATTAGTCTCAAAAGTAAATTGATATTTCTTTTTAAAGGGTGATTAAACATCGAATTCCAATAATGCATCATTAAAGAAAAGAACTATTTGGTATTTTATGAAGAATGAGTTTTTAAAAAATGCGTGAGACCCTCTTGTACCCCTTTTAAATATTGTATTCCCATTATTTCTTATGATATCATGAGAGGATTTTTATTATTGAAACATTCATATATTCTACATATTTTTTGAAATAAATGGGGATTCATCGTTATGTGGAAATGGTAGGTGAGGTGTTTTTCATTTAAAAGGGTTTCTACATGATCATTGTAAATTCTTGATTATTATCAACTACTTTAGCTTTTAGTGGTAGACATGGGGTAATGGGTTATATGTATTTTTTTGGTTTATTCCATGACATATGATTATGTTCTCAGGGAACATTGACCAAGACCATGCGATCCCATAGAGTGGAAATTTCCCCCAGAGATTGGGAGATATTCCAAATTTTATAGGCATTCATTATGATTAAAGAACCTATGATTATTCCAAGATATGATGTAAACCAATTTTTAGAGCACATTTTTCAGATTCATGACACTATGATCCATTTTAGGTTCACATTATGGGATTTTTCTTGTATATCAATTGTATCCCCTTGATATTATATTATTTTATGCCACTAATGTAATTGTTGGTTACCCTTTTTGTGTTTCTTGACATAGTGGTACCTAACTATGTTCTTACATATTATTTGTGTGTGGTTTAAATCTCTATGATTTGAATTATGATTTTAAAATATATTAAAAAAATGAAATATAATGCATAATCATATTATTATTTCAAACTATTTTTGTAAATGGGTTCGAATGTGTTTGATATTTATAGTGTAAAATGTTGTTTCAAAAATATTTTTGGAATAAATTTTATTGGAAAGTGTGTTTTTTTAATAAAAAATCTATGAGTGTGTTGTGGTTTTAAAAACAATGTTTTAGGATAGTGTTTTATGTTTTTATAATATTATTGTTTTAAAATATCTTTTTGTAATGTTTTGGGATGTTAGAATTCTCTTTTGAGTTAAAAATTAGAACATTAGAAAGGGGTGTTTGTAATGTGATTTTAAGGATGAACTTTTAAATGGATAGCTTTTAAAGGAGTTATTTTCTACGGAAAAACATTATTCAAGTGATTGATTCTATTTAATGAAAATATTGAAAAACTGTTTTTACACAATTTTGATGTGTTTACATATCATTTCATAAAACCCTTTGAAAAGTGTTTTTTTATTTAATTCAAGTTTGTTACACCTCTTGAACTTCTGTGGGAGATTTTTTAATAGTTACCATGATATTGAATTATTGAATGTTATGGATACCCACAATGGTACATTATTTGTATTATTTTATTATAGGATATATTATTTATCTTATTCGTTATTTTGTTAGCTGCAAGTATTATTTGATGACTATAATAATAAAATTTATTTTAATCAATTTTTAATTGTGGTTTTCATTATTGATTAGAACCCAAATTTTTTCCATTGTATTATAATGGATAGAAGATTGATGTATCATACTGATCATATTTCAATAGAGTTTTAGTTGAATTTGAAAAAAAAATTCATTTAACAATGCTTCAGATGGATGTTGTATACAGTTTCCATGCTACAAGTGAATTATAAGACCATGGTTATGTTTAGAATAATCCATCTACCATATAAAAAAGTATGTATATCAGACAAGCTATTATGTTTGGTATCATGATGGAGATATGTGACAATCTTGTACTGTTCATGAATGAAAAGAGAAATGTTGTGTGGATAATTTGTTATTTGATCAGTTTCCATTTTGTCATTATCATGAGAGTGATAGTATGCTAGTAAATAAGGAAATTATATTAATACACATGAGGAAAATACTAAAGATAATGATGTTGAGAGAGTGAAAAAATTAATGGATGATTGAAGAAATCTAATATATCAATAATGTACTAAAATGAACAAGTTATAATTTTCAATGCAGTTATATCATGGAAAAACCTTGTATAGAATTTCTTATACCTTCATTGATTATATTCTTACTTTTTTTCATGACTCACTTCTATATGGTGTATATATTCCCTCAGATAATTATAAGACATGGAAGTTATTTAATAATTTTTAATTTTATACTACAAAATTTACTGTTGTTCCAATGATTATAGATTATTTTATGAGAAAATAGCTATCCTTAATGACTATAAAGAATTTGATACATCTCTATGGAAGTAAAATGTAGTTGGGAAACTATCTGCTGTGCCACATAATGTCATATGGAACATTCCATTGATTCCAAGGCCTCAAAATATTTTCACGCCTGCAAAAATCTCATACAATATGAGATGGCATGATGATGAGATAATTAAAGTTAAGGATGGGTTGGTTCATCCTATAGATGGATTACCATGGTGGGAATTTTATTCACAACATCTCGATTTTATATATAAGGTGTGTAATTTAATGTTGGGTCTATCATGTGATGGTTTTAATCCATATGGTCAGATTCTTACTACTCAAATCATGTGTCCATTTATTATTAACATTTAAAATATTCATTTATAGATGTGTATGAAATATCATTTCAATTTCATGGGTATACTGATATTAGGAACTTTTGATCCTAGAAATGATATATATTTTTACCCTTAACCTATAATAAGAGTCTTGAATATGCTTTGGGATATGGGTGTGTTCATATTTGATACTTATTCAAAACAATAATTCAGATGCCTGATTCCCTTCAATAGACTATAAATTATTTCCCTTATTATGAAATAAAGTTGGGTTGGGGCCTGAAAGAAATACTACTATGTCATTTTTATGAGGAATACACGATTGATAAGGATTAAATGTATTCATAGTTTCGATTTCATGGGTCATTCAATGATTCTTTCCAATGGATCATCAATACATAAAGAACCACCAGAGGATTGAAAAAATTATAGACACTAAACAACCACTTTAACAGGGTTTCAAGTATTTATGGGCTTAATGTATTTAAAAATTTTAGTTTGCATTATGGTATATTATGATAAAACCTAAAAGAGAAAAAATGTTGAGACTGAAGCCACTTACAATTGAAAAAATATTGATATCTTTTTTGAGTTTCCATATTGGTTTTCCAATTTTTTATATCATCATTTATATGTAATTCCCATTGTGAAAAATATATGCCTAATGTTTCTTTCAATTATTTTAAATATTAATGGGTTGACCAAATATTTCATCTATCTCATCGATGCTTAGTGGATTGGGGTATTCAGCCAGAATAACATCCATTGTGTATCAGTGAAAACAAATGGAAAGTTCCTTTTGCTTCATATGTGATGACACCATTAGTGAAGAATAAATTTATTTAAATATTAAAAAATATCAAATTTCTTTATGGATATTCCAGAAACATATATAAATGAGTGAATAGAAGGGAATTGTAAAAAAATCCCTAAAAACTCATGATTATCCCATCCTTCTACATGAATCGATTCGAATAGCTATTCATCATATTCTATCCAATAATTTAAGGGTGATAATGATTTTATTGTTCCATTTTTCACATTCCATTCTTATAAAAGGTTATCCAATTAAATCCTTATAAAAATGAATCAATAGGAACCATTAATTTTGTGTGAGTTAGAAAAAAATTTCCTCAATCATTTTTTCACCCAGATACTGCATTCAATATTACATATTCTAACTGAAACACTTATTAAGAGACCCGTTAATTTTTAGTGGATGTATACTAATGAATGAAATATGTGAAAAATAAAATAGTATTCCTGAAAAAACAATAATCCTCAAGGTTCAATTGTGAGAGGTTATTCACCTCTAGAATGTGTGGATTTCGGTTCAATGTATTTGTCATATATGTGCACAAGATATAACCAAACAATGAGAAATAAAGATGAGTAGTATGGAGAAATTTATACCTCATTTCCTTATCTTGCAAAAATATGAGGAATTCATGTATCATATACATTGGATACATTGATCCTTGAAGAGATGAATATGCCCTATTGCCTATTTCTATTTAAATTTGGTTTATTCGATGACAAAATCAAGTGAGTAATTTGAATATTTATATGTTATATTATACTATTTCATTTCACATATACCATATACATTTATGATAATTTTATGTATGTAATATAAATAAATAATAAGTGGAGTTTATTGATCTTTTCCTTTGATAAAGAGAGAGGCATTATATATCTAATATTTTCTTTCTTAGTTGAAATCAAAGGCATGACCATTACTTTAATTAACTTAAGATATATATATCAATTTAATTGTATTTATAAATTTACATCTCTGGTATTGAGTTTACATAATCACTCTGTTTCTCAAGAAGTAAGAGCATTGTGTTTTGGTTCCAATTCTTTGGTTCGTGAAAGATAATCATTAATAATCAATGACTATAAATTTTTTACTACTAACCAAGCGGTGAAAATAAAATCACATCTTGATGGAATTATTCTAACTTCTAAAACATACTATTTTTTCCAAGAATCAAATAGTCATCCTTAATATCAATATGTGTTTTATTATGGACTGGTTGAGATAATATTGTTATTGCATTACTACTATCATGGTTGAGTCACTATGATGAAATATAAATGGTTTGATTGAATCATGTGACAGTATAAAATTATTTATGATTTTGGATTTAGAATTATTGAATTGAGTTGATTCTTAGCTACTAATGGACCATACATTTTACCATCAATGGAAAAACAACTATTTTATGTGAATGTTTATTTGACATAGGATTACAGTTTCATTAATGGGGTAGTCTAAAAACATATTTTTGATGATTTTGGGGACAACATTGACACCATTGATGCCCCCATTAGTGTTGACCAAAATATTTCATATGATGTCTCAAATTTTCCTATTCTGAGAGTTTATTTTGAAACAGATTTAGTGGGGGTAATTATATAATCAACCATTTATGATCACATTTAATTATATTTACCTTTGCATGGGTTTTTTAGGTGGATATTACTATAATTACTTTTATATATTTTCATTTTTTGATGATATATATGTTTTAGAATTTTTTTGGTATTTTAACATTTAATTTGATTTATTTAAATGATAAAAATTGGGTTTACATCGGGTTTTTAAAAATGTATAAAATGATTTTAAATTGTTGTTAATAAAAGATGTTATGTAGTTTTTTATGATTTATTTGACTTCTAAGTCGTGTATATGATTTTTTAAAATTATTTCTAAAAATTTTACATTTCATACTTATGTAGTTTATGAAAGAAGTTTGAAGGATGTGATTATATGATGTTGATCGAGAGAGGTGTGAGTGTGAGTTGTCACCTCTAGTTCCCCTTTTGAGCACAGTAATTTTAATATTATTCTTTTTCTTTACATATAATTTCATGTTCATGTTCATTATGAATTTTTTAGGTATATTCAACATAACCAGATTTGACTCTTCCTCATCTAACCAGTATGTGTTTGATCAAGGATGATCCTAGACCTAGACAGAGCACCCATCTTACAAGTTCCCACCCTGACCCACCAACAAACAACCCATCTACCACACCTTCCCATCTAACACATGAGTGGCCTGGGATGTTCCCATGCATTCCACCATCATCATATTATTTATAAACTACTTTCAATACTATGTCTACACCTCCTCAAAGGATGATCATAACCTAGATGCCATTATCATATTGTTTCCCATATTCTTCCAATATCAGGTATACATCATCAACAGAGATGTTCCTATATATTCCTCCATAATAATCTAATTTAACATCTTCTCCCATACCATGTCTACACTACCTTTCGGGATGGTTCCACATATATGTCATCAAGGTTAGTTACATCCCTATTGAGCATCATGCTCTATTTTATTAATTATAATTTTGATAAATTATATCACTTCATTTTTATCTTTTTGTGCCATGAATTAATTCCTTTTTTATACATTTTCATTTATTTAGTGAGATATTCTAGTAGGTGTCGTGGGTGAACCTACATACAAGAATCATGTAATCAAATAACACAAATAATGGTTGATAAAAATAAAGAAAAATAGATGATTGGTAAAAATGAGAGGAAGTGTAGAAGTTTCATATCGAATTTATCAAAGTAACATCATATCGTTTTGGTGGAACCGGTATCATAGAGACAACATGGTAATGATATCAAAGACAACCCTTGGGCACAAATACGTGTAAGAATATTTTATATATTGATATAGATATATATATATATATTATTGTTGTATTTTTATGAATTATCATCTTGAATGCTGAGTCTGTTTAACTTTACTGATGGGGAAAATTCTATGGTTGCAATGTTGTTGGATCTTGGGGAGTTATGGAGATCATACAAGCATGGGTAATATGTTGGTTGATGGAGAATATTTGGTTCTGATTTAGAGTTTGAACCCATATTCCCTAACTATCTAAAAACTCAATATGAACAAATGATCATATATTCAATGATTGTTGAGTTTAATGTATTACCAATGTTCTATTGTATTCATATAGAATTTCATTCTTATTAATTTTATTGATTTTTGGGTTTTAAGAAGCATTGGGGAAAAATAACAAAGATTCATTAACATATGTAAAAACATTAGGGTTCCCTAAAATGCACTAGCATGTGAAGCACTAGGTACTTTAAATATTGAGAAATAAATTTGAGTGTATGTTTTTTTTAAAATTTGAACATAATTGTTAAAAATTATCAATCATGACGAATTTCATGTATTATATTAAGTTTTGCTAATTTAGGATCATGTTTGAACTTAATTTAGGTGTTTTATTGTTGAAAGGTGTTCTGTGTCCTGAAAGAATTTTTTAAGGTTGGTTTTTTTACCGAGGTCAATATTGCCATGTGTCTACGCACAAAGAGACATAAATATTTATTCTATGTTTCTATGATTTAATTTTAAAGTCCTTAGAATGGGGGAAAACATAATTTTTTTATTGATGGATATTGATGAAAGTGTGTAGAAAATATCAATTTTATGGTTTTATTTTGAGTTTGTTTAATGTGAATTAAATTTATATTTTGTTATGTGAAATAATAGTATTGTAATGAGTAGGTTTACAATTGAGGTTATTAATGGATGTTTCATGCATGTTTAAATGGAAAATGGAGTAAATAAAATAAATTTAATTTGAACATAATTTTTTATTTACTATGTATAATGACAGCTTAATGGGATCTATGGTTTGTGTTAAATGTATTATTTACATGATCAAATATTACATTATTGTGACAATAAATATGCCTAAATGTATTGGTGTTTTTTTTCTTAAAGGAAAAATGAAATAATTGTATTTTTTATTCATTTGGTCAAATCATTTTGATTTTTAGTTAGTATAAGTGTATTTAAAATTCAAATTTTTTTTCTATGAATATTAACACTCATTTTGTGTTTTGAAACTGGGATGGTTTGTATATTATTTTCCTTGCTGTTTTGGTAAAAAAATAGGTTTATTTTATTTTAGGTTTTAATTTTAGTTTTTATTTTAGTTATTATTGGATTCAAGATATTTGGTAATTAGATTGATAATTAGTATTTTAGTCCTTGTGATAAATGGTAACACACCTTGAGGTAACTGGTTGCGAAATTCTTAAGGCCTATAGTTCACTTCTATAGTGTATTACGGTTAATATGATAATTTAATTTACTTTTTTTTATTTTATGATATGAAATTGGGTAATAATTCAAATAGGGATGTTCTAACATGATTTTTTATAGATTAATTATGATAACCAAGTGTTGAAATGGTTTTTTATTGACCCAACTTCTTCCACAAAACTATTATGCTACAATTATCCAGTTTTTATGATTAACATTTATTTATGATTTTTTCATTAATTCTTATCACATGTTTAAATTTATAAATTGTACTATCCTTTTAAACATCATTAACTTTAATTATTATTATTTAAGATCATAAAATATTTATATTATGATTATGTGTATACAAATCTATGTCATTTTTGGAAAGCCATATTGGACATCGAAGGCCATCTACCTCGATCCAAAATATTTTTCATGAGTATAAATTGAAATGTTGGATGTACATTAAATATAAAATCATAAGAAAATATTGTAATTTTATTATTCATATTTCAAATATTTATATGAAATTTCTAATTTAACAACTTGTTTCTATTTTCAAAATTCTTCCTTGGAGGCCCTAGATGATAAAAAAGATATCAAATTTTGTACCAATGATCACTTGATTTAGGTATTAGGTGAGGACCACCAAGTGTGAGTATGATGGAAAACCAAAAAAACCTTTTCCCCCTTAGTTATTGGTACTCATTAGGATCCTCTCAAAACTCTGAAACCCCAAAACTCCAAAGGGTTCATGAAGACTCATCTAGAGAAAAAGAATTATCTTTGTAGAATCATGAAAAATTTAAGAAAGAGTGTGAAATAAGTGATTTCATCACCGATCACTTCTTAAAAGATATTTTAGTTATTAGTAAATCACTTACATAAGATGATGTTACTACTATTTATTCCTATATATCATCAACGTGGTCATTGAATGATGACCTGAATGATGCCAATAAGGGTTCTAGTGGTAGAAAATTTGATGGTGGTCGTGATGTTTCTATTGATGATGATGTTGATAATGATTTTATTGATATGTATTTTTTTATTCTCTATAGGTTGGTTTGGGTGGTGGGGATGTTGTTGATGGTGATGAATATGTTTTGGATGACAATGAGGATGAAGATGCTTCTGATGGGGGAGATGTTAATCCCCTATATTTTTCGATTAGCTAAGGAAACATTTAGAATTTATTTAACAAATTGAATTTATTGATTTTTTTGATGTATATATATATATAATATAGTATTATAAATGGTTTTAAAATTATTAAATAAGTTTAGTGAATTCTGAAAAAAAATATTTAATACATTTAATTTTTACTATTCCTTTTATTTGACATATAATCTCTGGTGGAAGAGGTGTTGTTGGTGATTCCAAGTGAGGAGAGGTAGCTATACCCATGGTTCTATGAACTGCAGGTATAGTTTTTCAGCTAGTATAAGCTATACCCACAGTGAAATAAAATCTAATGATATATTTGAATCTTAGATTCCTATACCCAGGGATGGTATAGAAAATATGGGTATGTGTCTATATTGAGGTCTCCATCAGCTGCAGTTATGAAAATTGTGGGTGTATCCTACACCAAAAATTTAAGGGGATATACCCATGGTTTGAAACCATGGGTATAGTTTGGGTTTTTATTAGGTATTCCCCAGGAATTATTATTTCCTTCTTATTACTAATTGGTAGCCTCTTACGATTTGGGGATGTGTCAGAGGTTAGTGATGACCCTCTTTAGGGTAAGAAGATTTGGTGTAGGGTTATCACATCTTATGAATCAATAATATAATATTCATATATTGTCTAAGGGTCAAAAAACTTCTTCAAGAATTATTCATTTTCTCAGAAAAAAATAATACTTCACCAATAAATCAATATCCCTCAAATATAATATTCTTACTTTTCCCAATTTTTTCATTACAATCGTTATTTATTATTTTATACTTATAGTCAATAAATGAATCATTTAATATACTATTGTCTTAGAATAAATACACATTATCCAAAATGATATAATCTAAATATATCACCTCTTTATAGTCCAAAAAATTATCATCACTATCTATTCTATGTTCATACATTTAAATTATTTTTTAGTTTTCTATAATCATGGATACAATATTTAGTTTTTTATTATTTAATATGTCAACCATAATAAAATGTCACTTTTTAGATATATTTCTAAATATTTATATTGATTAAAAAACATATATTTTCATATTTTTATTAAATAGATAACAACCTATTTTATATTCAATTTTTTATATTGAGAAAACAATTTAATCTACTTAAATCAACTCAAATTAATTTTGTAACATCATTATTATATTCCAAGAATGTATTATATAGATGGTTGAGTTTTTATTCTACTTTAATTAATAATTATTTTACCCATTTTAAACTATTATATATATAATAAAATCAATAAAACATTATACAATTTATTAATTATATCATGGGGTAAAATTTAAATAATATACATAACAATTCTCTTATTCATAGTGACTTATATAGTTTTTCACACATGAACATGAATTTACAGTTTTCATTTTCAATAACATAAGTGATATTTAAATATATTTAAGCATTATTCCTCCAATACTGATCTCATATTTCCTTATTTAATGTTATCATGTATAAATAAATATATTCTTAGTGAGGTAACATAGAATCATAAAAAAAAAATTCCAAATGGGGGTGATTAATAAGATAATCATAAATAACCACTTTATTTATTTCACCACCATCTCACTAATTTAGTTTAATACATTATTCTAAGTATGAACCACCACTTGAGAAAAATATTGACAACAAATATAAAACTAATAATGTAATGAATTAAATAATAAAAATTAATAAAATTGGTGAAGAGTGGAAGATATCCATGATTCAATCAATGCAAATCTAGATGAGATTACATTCTAAAAATAGAAATCCAATAAATTCACATTAAGCTCATCATATAAATATCAATTGAGAGATATACATAGAGGATCCCAGACTCATATTATATCTTATAGGATCAAAAATTATATTAGGAATACAATGAATCTTTAATATATGGGGTTTCATAGGCTAAGGGTAATTATATAGACATTTATTTCCATGAAATTTCCTATTAATGGAATGTCCCCAATTGGAAATAGTGTATTTTTTTCCAAACATAACAAAACTTATTTGGCTATTGATGAATAAAATATGTGGATTTTTTAATTATTATTTTATTTTTGAGTTTAATTGTATTCATAAATACAACATTTTAATAGGTATTTCAATAATTTAAATATTCTTTGTAATCTATTAACTAGTATCTGGATAGTCAACCTTCCGATGTAATATATCACTAATCCAAATAAATTATTGAAATTATTGTTGAATCCTTTTATAATATAAATTATTTTTAATTGTTGATGAATCTCTATATGGTTTTACAATGTTATACATCGGATGTATTGAAGAATGACTTCATGGATGTTATATTTTGTGATATCATATGCATAATAATTTTTCATATTTTTATAAAAGTATTATTTTATATTTCCTTGTGATTTAGTTTCTATATATTCATTATAAGTTAGTAATAATATTTTTTTATTAAGTATATTCACATCATTTTTATTTAAAATTTCTTGACATTTATTTACTAATTTGTGAATCAAATTTTGATTTATCTAGACATATTCACTATTTATCACTCTAAAAGGGATAAATTTTTTGTTGAGATATTTTTTAGATTAAAAAATAGTGCTATATTTTTCAACATCATGAAATTTAGGTAGAAAAATAACTATAAATAACATATTTTAGATATAATTATTTTCTGGTTCAATTATTTATGTCAAGGGAACTAGATGTTGTGAGTTTTCTGTCCCTAATAAAGAATTTCAAATCAGTTATAATACATAAAAAATCCACCATTAAATAAATTTATTATTAAAAAGATAAATATTATATTGTAATTATTTAAAAAAAATTATAATTATTTATTATAATTTTTTACTATAAAAAATTTCCTATAATTATAAAAATCGTGTATTGAAAATCAATCATCACAATAAAAATTTCAAATAAATAATATCAAAAAAATGATTTCCTTTTCATAAAATAATTTTATAGATTAGTTATATATTTAAATTACAATTTCCATTTATTATATATATATATATATATTGAAATTGAAATATTATCATCAATGTCGAAATATAGATGTCATCATTATAATGTATGATAAATAAATTATATAATCAAAATAAAAATAACCATATCATTCAAAAGTATTATTTTTTTCAATATATGTTTCCATATACAGTACATCACTTTAACGAATATATTAATTATTTTCATTAAATGTGTTTATTTTTTATAACACCTCCACATAATCATTAAATGTTTAAACTATTTCAGATAAGTAATGGTTGATTATATTCATTGATTATTTAAATATACTAGTATCATTTAATTATAATTTATAAAAGAAATGATATAATATTTTAACACTTTTTAAAGGATTTATATTTTTATATTATACCTTTTTTACATTCAAAATTTTGACCTTGATCTTTTTATCCATTATAGTTTTTATTTTGGAAAAACAAAATTGAATTTTTTTTATTTCAATAATTGAATTTTAAATTAGTAAAATTAGTAAATTTTAATGATTAATATTTTCTTAAATATGGGATTCAAAATAAATATATACAAATATCGAACATAAGGGACCTCGTATTAAAAAAAATTATTGTATTATAGCTTGGGGTAATGTATTCCATTGTGGAATAAACTTGTAAATGTTGTCTTTCATAACCCTAAATATTAAATATATATACAAAATAGATAAACACTCTAATTCTATTTATTTTTATTCATAATAAGAAGAGGAGGCCAAAATATATCTACAGAATTTGATAAAGTGTCCCCAAAGTTATGATTTCCAAACATTTCAATATCATTAAATTTTTCATTATAATTTTTTTATGATGAAAATTATATGTATTTTGGTTATGAATTTAATTATTTAAATTAATTTAATAATTTTAAAATATATAAAAAGAATATAAAGTGTCAAATAGAGGGCACGATTACCCTTATCACCAAGTAATGTTGTTCCAGCTCTCAAGCCATACCAGCATGATAGAATGTGGCTCAAGGTTCAAGAGGTTGCCCAAAATTTTTCGAACATTACTGTGTGTTATAGTTAATAAATTGTGGTAAAAATTTATCTTTTCAAAACAATAATATGCCTTGATTTTCTTATATAAAAAGGTTGTATACATAATTTATCATAAACCAAATCTTTGAATTTAGGATTTCTAATTGATAAAAATTCAGGATCCATAATCCCCAATGAAAATTATATATGACTAAACATGGATAATGTATACACATAATGGAGACCATGGTGTTAAAAATGGAGATCCTCATGTAATCAAAAAATCCAATTAAAATATTTTTTATTACTACGTGATGTGAAAAATTAAATGTCAAACAATCATGGTATGGATTGGGTCATGTTTTTTATCATGAAATATAGGATAGGGGTGTCAAATTATGGACATGATAATAGTATGTTATTGACTGAGAGTCATTAACATTTAATGGATCATGAAACAAATCATAATATTCTACCATGTTAAAAAAATTAAATTTTAGTAATCCATATACAAGCAATTTGTAATGCCTCAACCTAACTAATTACATGTCTATAGAGTTATAGTCGCATGGTCCAACTCATATTGGTGGATGTTGTGGGCCACAATTAATAGTTAAAGTGTATTGGAATACACTATCATATTTTGGGGCACATGAAGGGCCCATTAATGTGACCAGAACAAATTTTTTAAACATTTTACACTAGTTGGGTCTCTTATAAAGATCATCAAAGTCTCTGAAAATAATGATTTTTTTAAAATATTATTTCATACATGAGTTCAATCTGGGATATCATGTGATAAATTTTACTATGATGAAAGATGATGGAAATAATCTCTTAAATGGTCCCACCTATTTTAAATGTACTTTATAATTCATTAAGATCGTTAAAATTGGTTAATGTGACTTTAAATCTATTTTATTATTGAGATAATATATTTATAATGGTAGTAATTTTGATTTGGGGACGATCTCAGTTTTATTTTCCCCAAATAACCTTTTTGACCTTGACAGTGTTTTCAATTTATGAATAATTCAATAGATACAAATCATTATAAGAAAAATGTAGTCAATATTAGTGAAATAATTTCATTATAAGCACTAACTTTTTATTCATGATGTTTTAGTATTATTTCAGTTGGAGTGCTATATATGATAACCGCCTATACAATCTACTACAAATTAATGTAATTTTAAGATTGAAATTTTTATTATCCATGAGAAATATTTATATAGCCTTATCTTGGATTCATATATCAGTGAAAGATGATTATGTAGTTGATAATTTGTAGATGATGTTTTTAATATTGAATAATATGTACACTTTTTGTGGATGATAATCTATGACATCTAAAAGATGGTTTAATTTACCGAATAGTATATTGATCTATAGGATTGTTTTTTCAAAGGATTAGGGTGATCCTTTATTTTTTTATATGATTATATCTTCTCGTAGATATGGGGGGCTTGATATAAATGTTAAGTGAACAATATATTCATCTTAATGTTGATAGTTTAATCATATAATTGTATATATTGAGAACTATATGATCTCCATATAGGAAAGAGTTATATTATATGGTCTTCGGGTTGAATTTGTTAGCATTTATTAAAATAATGTGGTTAATATGTGTATAATTTAAGTGTGAAGAAACATTAATTAATTATAATATGATTAAATAACATATGTACTTACATTACATAGAGTGGAACCTAATATTAGGGAAAATAAATCTATCCAACCAACTCAATTTGTTCCACTTTTCTGAAGATATAGTTGAGGAATCACAATTATTCACTATTACAATTCCATCAAATGTCATCTTGATCCCATCAAAGAACATACAAAGGACCCCATGAGGTTTCATTAAATATTATAATTTAGATTATAAGTTTAATGGTTTTATGGTTTTTAAATAAAAAAACATCCTCAATATCAAATACATTTTATATAGGCTATTATGTTTTTAAATTTGTTGTTTTTCAAGATGTCTAAACATGAGTCCATTTTTAGTGAAATATTCTATGATATTCAACCATTTTATCCACATTTTTGGTCATAGGGTTCTTATCATCATCCATTAATTATCTATATAGAAGAATTAGTATGTTTAAGAAAATATATCAATACTAATGAGAATTCATAATTAAATTAAGAAGTGTAAATAAGTACAAAAAATCATAACATTTAAAATTAAAATAGTTTTTTGTTAAAAAAAATGTTATAAAATAGTAAGAATAAGAAAATAAATTACTTTAAAATCCCTATATAATATCATTAATGATTTCTCACAATCATATTTATGAACCATCAAGATCAGTTTATCCATTGGAAGTATCCCCCATTACCTCATCTCACTCCCAACATATCTGTGTATGCCTCTTCT
Source organism: Viscum album (assembly GCA_963277665.1). NCBI lineage: Eukaryota > Viridiplantae > Streptophyta > Magnoliopsida > Santalales > Viscaceae > Viscum > Viscum album. The sequence continues at coordinate 1,908,109,172 of OY728137.1, forward strand.
CATGAGTTGAGTGAAATCCATTTTATATAGAATGAATTTATATTTGTAATTCATAAAAATATTCACTCGATACCTTTTAATATTTAATCTATGAATACAAATTTTTTACTTGAATCTCAACACATGTCTTTCCTTCTAGATTTATAAAACATTATAAACTTGACTACATCTCCAATATTACGATGATTCCATTTGGATATTCAGTGGTCGCATATAACAAAATTTGGAAGCATCCCTAATAGGGAACTCTTATCCTTCTTTGTGTACTTTAAAAGTTCATGGGAAGATCTTAATATCCTAATTCAACTTATTAATCCGTAGAATAAATACTTCTCATGGATGTGATAATGGATCGACATGTACAATGATTGATTTGGAGTTTTTCCAACTAAGTAAATCATTAAATATTAATTAATTATATTTAATGGTATTTATGAATTTACAATTGTGATGGAATAGTTCTTCATATCTAGGGGCCTAGTATTTGTCAAAAATGGGGTGTTATTTAGGGTATATTAGTCATAGGAATCAACATACAAAATTCATTAGCTTTTTCCTTGGGTCATATTTTTGATACCCAATCATTAATGAATATATTCTTGTATGTAATTATTTAACAGCCACTAAAATTGACTATTAAAGAGATTTATAGGGATTAGTATATCATTATAAATTATCCCAATCATTACTTTTAACATCAATGGATCATATTGTGAAATTCAATCATAGCCACTGATTGATGCATGTTGTAATACATAGTGTTCGTGTGAGAACCATGAGTGAAAATCAAAATATTTTTATACCTTCCAAAAAAAAAATTCCACCCAATAAAACATTTTTATGGTAATTATAACATATTCATGGAGGGTTATAACACACACCCATACACTCAAAACCTTTCACCCTGGAATGAAAATCATATACACCATGCTAAGAACTTTTCAACATATTGGATAGATGAGAAAATATATCATAAGGATATTATTTATCATAGCCAATGATATCACCCCATTACATAATTTGGTTAGTAAATTGGGTTGTGATAATTCCATGCCACTGTATATGTTACCATTTTCCTTTGATTTTCATAATATCAGTTTGCATGGTTTGAAGGAGTCTAGGTTATGACATACAATGAAAATAAAAAAGTGACTTGAATTCTTATAATCCATTCGACCATCCATAATATTATTAAAATAAATAAAATAAATTTTGTGAATAACTAAATATTATATATTTATTTAATATGAATTTATTACATAATTTATATACATGATTAAAGATCAAAATATAATCACCAACGAATTAATAATTTGAATGTTAATATATATATATATATATAATGAGAAGTAAAATTTATTCGATTATAAAAATTATTTCTATAAGTCATAAAATATGTAATTAAAATATTAATAAAATTCATAACTTATGAGTAACCTTCCACAATTATTAATGTAAGAAAATAAAATAATTATTGGTTATTTTGGCATGAAATCACAGATAAATCATTAAAAATGATATAAAAAATATTATTTTAATTTGTAAGTGTTGTTTATTTATTAACCCTTATTTTTGGGTGGAACCTTTAATATATGATATTACCTTTTAGAGAGTATGTATTATGATAATACTTGGATATATATCAGAGAATGGATTTTTTGACTTCAAATAATGTTACAATATTTTGATGACCTTGTGTGGTGTAATGTGTTCTATTGATACCATAATATTATTTATTTCATAAATTTATTATTATATATAAATGAAAATAAACAGCAGTGTTGTTTAAAAAATTAGAATATTATTTGGTATTTTTATACTCATCATTTCACAAGTATATGTGAATCAACATGCATGTGGTTTTAAAAATAATTTTCAATTCATTTGTCACTATGGATCTAGTCCCTAGGAATTACTTTTGAGTTTTTAATCTTCTATTACATAGTGTAGAAATTATAAATAATTTTATTAGGATTTTATGTTTTTTTTATTATTTCCATACATCACTCTATGTTTTTTTACAATTCAATCTTTGTTTTTATTGAAATTTCGTGTGTATATACATTTTGTTTTTATTATAGATATTTATTATTCTTGGGGGTGTGTTTTTTTTATGTTCGTTTTTATAGGAAAAATAATATCAATAATTTTTTGTGTTGAGACAAAAATTGTGTGTAATTTTTTTTGTCAATGTTTTTCAATCATTTTTAAATATTTTTTAGGATTTCAATGATTTCAATATGTTTAATTGGTTGTAAATAAAAATCTTCCTGAAATTATTATTAAAGTACTCAAGATTTTTATTGATGATATATATTATAGAAGTAGATAATAATAAGATTTATAGATGTTTCGTTAAAGTATTTATGCCTGGTAATGAAAAATATATAGTTTGGATATTGAACAAAGTTGGTGGTGATGATGTTATGATTATTAATAATGAAGAATGTGATCATGATGAAGAATGTTAGAAGTTCCCAAGTTAAACTATATTTTAAGAAGATTAATGGTGTTCTCTCCATTAGAATATTTCTAATTTATTCTTTATTTAAAGGTAAAATATTACTCTCAATATTTTAAATTACATAAAAATATTGGTGTGGTGATCATATTTTCTATATCATATGGTATGGTGTCTGGAGTAGAAAATTCGTTTACAACATAATGAAGGTCAATACAACATATAAATTTGTATCAGTAAGAGATAAGTTTCCATGAAAAGAAATAAGAAAGATATTTCAAAAAAATTCATTAGATAGTGGATTCAAAGAAAAATTATTAGAAATAGGTTTCCATGTATATTCATTAGACATAGCTTTATGATCTAGGTTATCAGATAGTGGCTTCCAAATAAATTCAATATATTGGGTTTTTTGAATTCATCATAGGAGGTATCCAAGTGAATTCATGAGACATTGGTTTCTAACTTAATTAAAATAAAAAAACTATCACATTTTATAAAGGTATCCAAATGATAATTTGGAGGTTTTGAGTGTTCAAAAAGTGGATTCAAAATGAAAGGACGTAGGTTTTAAATCAATGTTCCATAGGATAGAGTTCAAAAAATAAAGTAACTTTTTAAGGTTATCTGATGAAGTAATTATTTGAATACATTGGAATATGTTAGAATTAATAATTAGTAGAAATATGGTACATTATTATTACACCAAACACATTGTTATTATATAGGGAATGTTTTTAGAAATTTTTATCAGATAGAGCTTTACAAGATGGGGGAATTTCTATGATGTTTTATCAAATTATGAATTACAATAAGGAGAATATCCTTCAAAGTTATACAATAAAATCATTAAAAGATAATAAATTTCCAATTAATTATAATAAAATTACGGTTTTAGTATCATTAAAAAAGCCCTTTTAAAAATTTTACAACATCATGATGCTAAGAAGGACATTCAATGCCTCAATAATCATGAATGAAAGATCATGATTCTTGTTGACATTTCATGACATTATAATGATCATTTACACTGATATGTGATGGATTATCTAAACAATTTTTTGGACTCTATTATTTTAGAGGATCGAATGATGTCAAATGAACAAAAAATTTAGTGGTAAATTCAAATCCGGATTTAGAAAATCAAATTTGAAATTCACACGTCTCCATAGGAATTTGTAGAAACTATGAGTAAATAAAGGGGACATAGTGTGTTGTGATGAAGATCTAGTTGTTAAATTGATAGGTTCCAAATAAAAATAATAAGATATTTTTATTTAGGTTTAAATAACAGACACTGTGTACTGGATAGATATGTATTGAACATAGAAAGAGCCAGAAAAATAAGTGAGGTACCAATTTATGAAGTACAGTGCTGACTATGGAGCTTGAGAGGACTTTTAATTATGAAACATATAAAAAGTTAATACATAGAGGGTATAAAATATATTGATATGGGACACATGATATATGATAGAGATGTTCCATATAGAAAGGTATTCGATGAATAGGTACTAATCAAACATGTATCAGATGAAGTAGTTCTAGATGAACCAGTATTGGATATAAAAGAACAAAACAAATATGGTTAAAGAATAATTTATAAGATAGTTTCAACACTATTTTTCAACTGAGAATATTTTTTTCTATATAAAGGATACCAAAGTTAGCAATCACCGTAATATACATGTTTTGAGTCGAATCCATGAATAATAGATGTAGTGATATATATTTTTTATAGAAAAAGAGATACGAGATATGATAGTTGAGGAGAGGAGAGTGATATTCGTATATGTTATATATAAAGAAGAGAAGAAATGATATAAATTTAAATTTGGAATTATGAATAATAGGAAGAATGTTTTTTAAACTATTATGGATACAAATTAAGAAGAAGAGAGTTTTAATGCATGTTGTTATGCAAGTAACAGTAGATGAATAACAAATAGAAGAAAAAAAATAACAATGACTTTATGAATAATACAAATTAGTGGAATATAATTAATTTATGAATATAAAGACATTATATATTGGATTTACAAGATTCATTAAGGTAATTCAGTTATACTTGGATATTGTAATAAACCGGACCCAAGAAACTCAGATATGGTGCCTTGCTTTTATAAAATGTCATTATTATAAGGGATAAAATATTGATGGATCGATCTTTTTAGAATTTTTGATAAACTAGATACATAAATTGCACCCATTTTACATTGGGTATATAAAATGATACATAATACATAACAAAATATAATAATATTTATCCTGGAAGAATCATTCAAAGATCTCTTCTTCAAAACTCGGGGAAAGGAAATAAAATAAGGGTGATCAAAAATTCCTAGAAAGGGAAAAGTTTAGAGGAAACTATCATGAATCCATAATTAATAATCAATACTTAATGGTAAATAACTGAACACACATTCCATTTAAATAATTGGATAACACATAATCAATATCTAAATATAAATAACTAAAAAGACATTCTATTTAACAAAATAAACTACGAATGAAAAGGATTCAAAGATTTTTCATAGTGAATATACAATGGATAATAATAATAATTTTTTTAATTTATTCAAAGATTAATTATTGGATTCCATGTTTCCCAGGGACATGATACATTTACCATCAATATCTTTCCTCAATATTGTCTACAACCAATGGATAAAAATCCATCTGATTTGGCTAACTAATTCATCTTATTAGACTACCGATGCATCGAAGGGATATCATTATATGGAACCCAACCATGTTTTCAGGTAAAAATAATTCATCATATATTTAATAGTTGATTTAACTTAATGAACAATGTTCTTTATCATTAAATTTTCTTAGTGAGTGAATAATATGGATTTATCAATATTTCCCCCAATATACAATTAACTTTCAAAGTATACACCATATGTAAAAAGGGTATATGGTTTAGGAAATAATAAAATCCACCAAAAATAATTTTTATATTTCAAGTAAAGGTAATGTACACTAAAATATTATTTCAATAAATTATTTGTTTTATGAATGTTAAAAATCCCAAAATAATGTGAGATTGCACAATAACATTTACCATTTTCTAATTTTCATGTCAAATACTATCAAATGAAAAAATTCAAATTGAATAATAAAATAACATGATTAAATAATTAATCATTATATTTTATGTTAATGGTTAATTATATACACACAATAAAAGTTAATTGGTGAATAATAACATATGAGTCTTAATGGAATGCAAATTGAGATAAAATACCTTACTTTACGCTTATTTTTAGTTGAATTCTCATTAAAATCACATATAATGGTTTGAATAATGTTATTAAATTATAACATAACCATATTAATATTTATAATATCATATTCGATCCTTTTATAAAATATTATAATTATTTTGTTAATAATCACTCATTGTTTTCATTGTTTCGAGCACTAATTGCCACGTTTTTCTAGTACGTTTTGACATGTTAGTTTTTGTACCTATTACTTCGATCTTGATTTAAAAATATAAAAAATTTAAAACATGATTTAAATATAATATTTATTAAATATACTTGTATTTACATTAATCCATAAAATTTGTTTATATGAAATGGTATACACCATTCATGGAGATGGTACGTCGTACGTATGTGCGAACATTGTTTCCATTTTATTTGTTTTTTTGAATGAAATATATAAAATGATATATATATATATATATACATTATCTTTATATTATAATTTTTATATAATATAATCAAATATATTGGTTAAAACCATCATTGATACATTCCATGTGAAACATGAACAAATCAAATTGCTTCGTGAGGTAGTAATTTTTTGTACTCACGATCGACAATATCGTCTTCCCAAAAATGGTAATTATGAAGATATCCTGTGATATAATAATTATACAATATAAATAACATCATAAGTATCATATATATTATATATAAACTATTATTTCTTCATTATTCCCCACTGTGAAAGGTGGTTATAGAAAATGAACGACATCGGTTTGGAAGGTGGTAATCTATCATTCACATGAATACTGATTTCATAACCCATTTGATAGATATGTGTCAATTTTTAGGTCTTAACAATAACATAAAAACATATCATTATATGGAATATAATTAGGTTATTATATAATAATGGTATAATAGGAATTAAAGGAAGTGGAGAAAGAAATAAAATAAAAACGCATTTGGAATAACATTATCTCATCATTGGTTATCCTCCTTGAGATTGCACTAAATACTTCCTAGGTTTTATTTATACAAAAATTAAGTCTTTTAGGATTATGTAAGGGATTTTATGGAGTTATTTGGTCATATTTTGAATGTTCTAAATGGCCTGAGATGTGTGAAGAAGGGGTTAGTGTGAGTTCCCTTTTATAGTTGAGGAGTAGAGGCATTCCAGTGAATACTCAAGAGTATTCACTTTTGGGAGGTATAACTTAACTAATGTGTTCTAATTTGTGTAACAATGAATGGAATTGTTTAATTGGTCGATACACACCTACAACATAGAAAAAGAAGTTCAGTTTTATAATCTTATTCCTTAACTTCTATATTTCCCTACTTTTACCATTTTGGGTTTTTATTAAGGTAATTATTTTTATAACATAGTTAATTTAATAATATTTACTAAATTAAAGTTATTTTTTATATAATTTAGACCCACTTATTCTAAATATTATATCAAATTGATAACATAAAAACCCTAAATTTGTTAGAAAATAATTTTAACAAAAGCACATGTAAAAAGAAAAAAACACTCCTTTGACCCTAACGAGGCTAAAAATGTTTTTTAATTTTTAGGGGTTAATATGATCAATAAAAAATATAAATTGTTCCATAAATGGAAAATAATTAATATTTAAAAATAAATTTTCAGTAAAAAGGTTTTTAAAATTTTAAATAATTTATTAAAATATCATTTATTATAAAATAATATTAATTTAATTTTTAACAACATTCATTTAATTTGAATTTATAAAATATCAATGAAATTATTTAATTTAAATATATTAAGTTAAAACCTATATAACATGATATATTTATCTAAAAAATTAATTTAATATAATAATTAATTCATTTATCTTCAATAATAATTTTTTATCATTTATTTAATTTAATTATTAACTTAATAATTCTTGCAGTGGTGTTCCTTCAGAATTTTAACTAATTATTAAATATAAAAAATAATGAAAGAATATTTATTATAAAAATTAAATTTTTCTTTAAAAAAAATTTCTAACTAACAATATTACATCTTTTTCCTATCCCAAAGAATTATAAATATTAAAAGTAGGGAAGTTTCTTTTTTTTGTTTTTTTTTCTTTTTCTTTTTAAATAGGTCTCATTATGAAAATATTGACCCAATAACTCATAAAATTCAGTAAAAATGTTGAAAGGGTTGAAATATATTTAGTTAATGGGTGTTGGAGAAGATGGTTAGTCACTTTAACACCTTGTATTCTATGTTTGACAACTAAGGAAACGTCTTTTTTCATAAATCACTATTATTTATTTTGACTCTTTCACTAGTCACTATGGTAAAAAATTGTTTTCAAATTATTATATAATATAAATTATTTAAATTAAAAAATATAGAATACATTTTTCAAAATTAAACACATATATGTGGTACAATTTAATTTTAAATTAATTCCGCGAACTGGATGAGAAAGCATGTTTTTTAAGAGATAAAAATTCACAAGTTTATAATGGTTTTTTATTTAATAAAATTTTCAAATGATTTCCATGAAATAAATGATATTAATTCTTATATAATTGAACTAATTACACTTTAAAAAGATTAAAAATATAATATAACATTATAACTTATTTAATTAAAATGACAGTTCTCAATTAAATTGAAATATTTTCACAATTCATCAAAAATGAAACATATTATAAAAATACAAAATATTCACCCTAATATATTTTTTATATTTTTCTCTAAAAAAGTTGATTATTTTTTGAAATAATTTTTATAAAATTGGTATTATTTAATTTTAAATTATGTTTTTCAAGCATAATTTATCTTTCTTTTAAAAAAATAATGTTTTTCCAAAAAAGTTTATTTTTTTATTATAAATGATGATTATTATTATTTATAATAAATAGATTTCCAATAAATATGTTTAAATTATATATTTTTATATGATATTTAATATTATTTATCCTATTCATTCTAATGGATATGTTATAATTTTCATATAATAATATTAATAATATAATGATGTTCGAAAAAATGTGATTTTGTGTGTAACACAAGCTTTCAATGAAACTCATTGTTGCATGTAATGAAAGATAAACTCGGTGTTGTGTGAAATACAATATATAAGATAGATTTAACTTATTTTATTTATTAAATATATTATAATGTCTTGAGATTTTATGTTCCCTTCTTCACTTATTATTGTGTGTCATACACACTATTGAATACAATGTTATTACATTTTTATTTTGTGTTGTTACATTCTCCCCACAATAAATAAGTTACATCATCAAAATTTATACTTGATATTGGAATACATGGTTTGATATTTAAAAATTAAATTTTTCAAAAACCCTCATTCTGAATGTTTTAACAAAATATCATCTTATTAAGGGAGATAAGGGAGTATAAAATACATATGGGATAATATATAAAAAAAATTCCAAATATGAGAACATTGTTGGAAAGTGAAGGTGTGGACATGAATGAAATGTAAACAAAATTATACAGAGTGATTGAGGTCATTAATCACAATCAATTTAATGGTCAAATGAAACTTAATGGAATAAGAAACATATATCTATGAGGATTAAACAGTCCATTGGTTTACCAGCAATGAAATTACTATAACAAAGTTTTTCATTCAAGACCTATTTCTTAGAGTTGATTAATTCATTCAATCCCATAGAATATATAAAAATATGTTTACTCGAAACATTTCTATTTCATAAAAAAATTCATCCTTTTTTTGTACTTTTATAAATTTCCAAATCCATGCCTTACTCTATGAAATTAATATTCAAAAATAAACTTTTATTCCAGAATCACTAATATTTCCATTTAACAGATCATAAGATCCACAAAGAGTAATAAGATATTACTTCTGTCTTCAATAAAACAAAAATGGTTATAAAAAGTTATCTAATCACACCTAAAGTTCAACTTAATCTATTCTATAAGTAGTTAACCTTAAATATCATCCAATATATGTCTAACCAAATTTAGAGGGAGATAAATAAACAATATATTCCCAAAAAAAATATAAACTCTCAATCATCAAATACCAAACATGTGATTACCTTTTTGTTATTATCTTAAAATATGTTAATAACATGAATTACCATAAAACCTTATTAAAAATATGTATGATTAATTTTTCCTTAGGTAAAAATAGGATATCGATTATATTCATTAAATCCAAAAAAATTGTGTAGACGACATCAATGATAGCATTAACCACCTTGTCAATAAATAAATAACCAATTTCATGGTATTTAGTACTATATAATTTTTCAATATCTATCAACTCTTTATCAACCATAATTTTCAAAACATCACGAACATATTATGTTCGTTAATCAAATGTTTTCCAAGAACATCAAATTTCCATTAAATCAATTTTCTTCTTATTCGATATTGTTCAAAAAACGCTTTCAAATCCTTAATGAAAAAGTACATAAGTACGGTTCATATACATTTTATAATTATTATAACTAGGATATAATTGATAATATACAAAATGACATAATTTAGAGATCAAAACATAAGAAAATTTATCATCCCTCTTCAGTTGTATCCATTATTTGAGATTCACCTTGATCACTGAGCTTCTTTAGATATAAATTCCATTGATTCTTGGGATATTACATAGGTTCCCTTAACATTATAGTTAAATCCTTGAACATTTAAAACTTTTTTATTTCATATGAAATAAAAATCATAGTGGTTTTTTTCTCCACACTTGTAGAAAACATATAATCCTTATACACAAGTACAAAGGTGTTTTTTCCACAATTATCACATGTGGGAAAATACTTTTGTCCCTTATTCCCTTTATCCAAATTTTTTCAAGTTATCCTATTCTCTTCATTATAGTGACCCAGATATTTTATACATAGTTAATACATATAATAAGATGAAATTTCATTATATAAAATCTCTATCCACCTCATAATCATATAGGTATAGTGCCTTCAGAAACTTGGAACCAAAAATATTTAGTTAAAAAATAACCTATATCACCTCCCAATAATCTATAAATGAATATAAACCTTCTATGCCACATCATGTATAAAATCTTTTTTTATAACTGTGGAGAAATAAACATTAGAATGGGTGATCTTAGATGCTCAGTAAGGGAAAAAAGTGAGATATCAATAATCACATAAGCATTACATGAGCAAAAGGGTCTGAGAACATGAACATAACATTTGAAAATATATAATCTTTATATCATAGATTCATAATATTGAGTCTTGGAATACATATTGGTAGTTTATAATACATGAATCATAAAATAATCATATCAAAAAATCCATAATAGTGTATATTTAACGTGAAACATGAAATTGTTGAATATCTAAAAAATTATAACAATGTGAACATTTATAAATAGAAAAAAGTTCACTCATTAAGTAAATGAAATGAAATTTGGCCCTCACAAAATCTTATGGACATGAAAACAGTTCTATGTATAAATATATGGATACAAAATATAGCTCCATGAAAAAACATTTTGAACATGTTATCAGGTTCATGCATAACAATTTGAACATTTAATCTGGTGCACGCATAACATTTGTGAACATGTAATCAGGTTCATGAATAACATTTTTTCACATGAGTTATCCATATTTACCAAATTAATTGGAGTGAAATATAGGTCCCACCTATTTAATAATGAAAATAATAAATACATGTATGAAAATATCACAAAACAATCATCATCTTAGAACTCATTAAATGAAACTAATTTCATCAAAGTATAATCAATGGAAAAAGGGAACGAGTGTCATTATAATCATGCTATCATAAAAATAAACCATCTAGAAGAACAGTATGGATTCATGAATTTGATAATATCCCTTGTAAATACAATATATTTTCAAATAATTTTGTCTTATATGGAATTGTTTTGAAAGATCACTAAATATAATTTGTGATGAAAATTTCTTTTCCATTTTGAATGATTAGTTCTTAAAATTCCACAAAATTATAAATGGGACCATTTTATTTCATGATAAAATTGTAAACTAATAAAATAAGATAAAAATATTTACATCATAATGATAGTTTTATTCCATATAAGTTGAAAACACATTCCATTCACACCTTTATATGAAAAATCATAAATTAATTTTTAGAAAATGACTAGAAGATTCATTTGAAAAAAATTTATAAAAAAAATAAGGTGTAAAAATGGAATTAAAATATTTTTAAAATAGTAAATGAGAATTTAAAACATTTTTAGAAAAAAAAAATTAATATAATAGAAATATTCCACAAAAATGACTTAAATATAGACAATCTTGAATAATGATGAAATTGTGAAATAAACCCTTGACACATTGTAATCAGTTGAATCATATGAACCCTGAAATAAAGAAACCCATATGGATATTTATTACCAAATTTGTAATGATAATACTAAACAAAAATACATTAATGGTCATTATATACATAAAAAAAGAAAAATGTAATGTATAAGGCATGTGTTCCATTGAAATTAATGTGAGAAAAAAATATCTTACCTCAAGACTCAAATATCCTTGTTTGCATGGAAACCTCTTATATAATAAATATATTTTTCTGATATATTTATTACATAAACCGATATCTATAATACCATGTATTATTTTTTTATAACATCTTATCACCTGTTTATTAATAATTGTTTATTAAATTGACTTTTTTAGGGAATAATAGATTCAGTTTCCAAGCACTTCTCATATCGATAGTCTTAGTCCTAATAATTTTCTCTTTTGTAACACAATTTAGAAAATTTAAATAATTTTATAAAAACCATATATAATAATTATATACATATTTATAACAATTCCTAGAATAAAGAGATTGAAAAATTAATTGTACTATTCTTGGAGAGGGTAGACCATATGAATGCCTGAATGTTGTTTTCATTTTTTGATTGATGGAATGAAAGAAAGGTAAATGGTAATTTATCCATTAAATAATAATAATTGCGTCATATATATCATTTATATTGATAAAATGTATTCTTATTACCTTACATATGAAATATAAATAAAAATCTAATCAGATCGAATCATGGATATCGTAGTCCATACGTAAACATGATCAATATGATCATTTCTAAAAAGATTATATGGTAATAAGTAATACATTATATTATCATTATATTTTTATAATTATTTCATAAATATCATATATAAACATTAGAACCATTGTAACACACATCCATAAAAGTCAGTGTTTAAAAATTAATAGTATCGTTATGCAGAGACAGTAAAATGTAAGTACGCATGAGCGATACTTTCACTTACTATTTAATGGGAATGAGGGTATATAATGGTGTTATAATAATAATAATAAATATTAATAATATTTATGTTACTAAAGTTATTTTTTTACTATAGTTTTCATATATTTAGATGAGGTAAATAAGTGTAGAAAAATAAAGTGATCAGTTAGAGTGATATCCTCTTCTTGAAAACAAATCCATTAGAACTTCCATATAGTTCTCTAGAAATAGTATTTTTACAATACTAGTACCTAAAAATATCATATAATGACATTGGGAAGGTAAATGGGTAGTTTTTTTATAACAATAGATGGCTTAATGTGGTGTAAAAAAGTGAAGGGGTTCCATTTTATAATCGCGGTGAGAGGCACTTTTGAAAATTCTCAATATATTAAAATATAATTATAATCTTCTTGAGACAAATGCATCCAAATAGCCCCTAAATTCACATTTTTCACTTCTTAGACAACATATTAAATTTTTTATTATTTAAATTTTTTAGGTTTTTTATATAATTTAATAAAATACCTTATTCATGAATTATCATTATTTCCAATTTTGAAACTATTTATTACTTTGAATTTAATAAAATAAATACAACAAGATAAATTAAAAAAGATATTTTAATTCCTCTATAATATGTATAATTAATGTTTAAATTTATATTATGACATTATTTATCAGAAATAATATTTATTTTAATATTTCTAATATCATTTATTTGATTTTTTCATTAATTAAATAATTATTACATTATTGTTGTGTAATTTTTTAAGGTAATTATATATTTAATAAAAATTAAAATAAATTACCATGATTTATATAAATATTTCATATTCCAAAATAATATTTATCATCTAATATATCTTTTTTATAACACCATATTGAAAATGATATAGTTATTGAAAATATGAATGTAACATCATTGGCTTTTCATTAATTAAAATATTGTAATCATACTAATCTCATTAAAATGGAAATAAATGGGAATATAACTAAAAAATAATTGTTTTTTGGAAAATTAATCATATAAAAAAAATTGGGTAACTGTTACAGTCATTTTATAATCTTTATCATTTTAATTTTTTCCTATATTACCTAATTTGCCCATTAAAGTTGTAATAAAAATTACCAAGGTTACTATTCATATTAGGAAAAAATAGAATGGACCTATTTAATAAATTTTTAAATTTTGAATCCATGTATGGAATCCATTATTCAAAAATAAAAAATTCATAATTTGAAGAATTTAATTTAAAATTAATCCCACAAAATGCAGTAATTTTTTTTAATGCCCATTTTTTGTATGAAATGTTTTTATACTAAATTCATGTATAATATTCATTTAAAATATAATAATTAGATTAAATTTAACTAATTATATTCTAAAACTAATCCAAAATATAAATTTACATAGTAAATTCTTTAAAATAAAATACAGTTTTCGATTAAAAATAAGTATTTTTTCCCTATTTATTAAAAAATAAAACATTTTAGAAAATGACAAATTTTATTCAAAATATAATTTTTAAATGATGAATAAAAATTATGTTTATATTTTCAAAAACTTTTAATAAATTTTTATAAAATTAATGATATTAATTTTCTCATATACTGTATTAAAAATCATGATGAATAAAATAACATTACTAAAAAATATGTGTGTATTTCTTAAGAATTAATAAATAAATGTTTCTAGAATATAATATTCATTTATTTAATAATATGTTTATTTCTATTCATAACCACTAATTCAATGACAAGGTAATAATAGTGTCATTAAAATAATAGCATTTTTATAGTATGTCGTAGTTTGATTAAACATGATGATACGTATAACGCAAGCTATTGAAGAAATAATATTTATTTATAAAGGGATTTTTTTATAAAAATATCAAGGTGTTAAATTCTACCCCCCTTAAAAAATTATCCTTTTAAATTAACCTCAATAATGGAGGTCTTAACATTTTATAATTTATTCATAGAAACAGAAATCAGAAAAAATGAATAATAAAACTTCCCTTAAAATCGGAATTTTGGAAAAATAAAGTTTACCTGAATTAATTGATAATAAGGTTTCCATATAGTATAAAAAATTAGGCATGTGAAATCATAGAAATTGAAGAAAAATATAAATCCCAAGGATTGATATTATGTGATAGAGATCATGTCTCGAATAATGTTAACCATCAAAAGACTACAAATCTATGATGGGTAAAAAGACCATTGATTCTCTATTAATAAAATTAAATGGTTAACATTTCAATTTTATGTTACATTTTATAATGGTAAGGGAAATTTTTATAGTCTAAAAAACACTTTAGAAATTAATCTACATTATTTCATTCTACGTCATATGAAAAATATCGTCCTTTCGTTGTGAATCGATCTATTTCCAACTAATATCTTACTCTAAGAAAGTGATTTTTGAGAATAATTTTTTTCATGCTTGAAGAACATTAAACCAAATCATAAAACCCAAAATTCATTCCCCATGCCTTTAAGTATACACCAAAACCAAAATGGTTAGCACATGATATGATAACTCAATATAAAATATCTAAATTTTAATCTTAATATATTTAATCGTAGGACTATTCCAAAATATTACCGACCATATTCAGAACCCAAAAATAATTTGATCTTATATCCTTCCATGATCACCGTAACAATAATTTTAATTACTGATAAAGTCTCAAAAAAATTAATACTTTCTATTATATTCTCTAAGGTGTACTAATCATTTCCCCAATGGTCATAATCATATATACTTTCAAAACATAATTATATATTTATTATTTAAATAAGATATTCTATTAGTCGAAACTATTTCAATTAGAGGTTTGGGTTCATACTTGCAATGATAGATAATCATAGGTTGAGTTATAAAAAAATATAAACTCTTTATTCAAGAAATAAACGTATAATATATGTATGTAGAGATAATAACTACTCATAATCACATAAAATTTCACAAAATGATAATATATTCATAGTTATTACATACTTAAACATGGAATTATTTTTATAGTGTAGAGGATAAGTGTTCCATAACAATCAGGATTCTATTCAACTGTTTTAATGTCTAAATCATAACCTTTTTTGACCTTGTAGGCTTTTTAGGTTACTATATTAAATATCACTTTGATTATTGCCTTGATCATCATACTAATAAAACAACTTTTATTTAGATCATAGTTGTGTGATTGGTGCATTTTGTTGAGCTATATATCTATTCACTTAATTTATTAGCCTCTTTACGTCACTCGTACTTTCCTTTTCTCTATGGCCAGGCTTTCCACAATTGAAACATTTTCTTGTTCCGTTTAGGCATTCACCTTAGTGACCCTTCCCATATTTTTGGAAAGTTGGATATTAATGTTCTTCTACCCTCTATGTGGGAAACCATTATATTTTTTTAAGAAGGTCCATCTTCATTTTCATATCACCAGAACTATGATGGTTTCTAGATTTTATTTTCACTTTCTAGGTACATTGAACGATTTCTTCATAGATTCCGAAGTACCTTATGGATAACTCCTTTTGATAAATTACTTTCAAGACATTAAAGAATCAATCAATTTTTCTTTCAGAGCTGATGATTAAATCTAAATCATACCTTGTAAGTATTGTAAATTTTTCATCATAGGAACTAATGGATTCATCTTCCTTCCACTAAACCTCTAGAAAATCCTTTTCTATTTTTTATATAGAATATGAGTGAAGTCCATATTGAAAAATATTCCATAAACTTGTCCCATCCCATCCCATGGAGAAAATTTCCTCCTACATCCTCTTATTAGGAATAAGACTCCAGCATTTTTCTTCTTATCCTTCGAAATTATGAATAACATGGAAAATATTAGCATGGACTATACATTGATTAATGGAAATAATATTTTCCATCACATTGATACATTTCTGAACAACCATTATATTATAATAACCGTATAATGATGGTGGTTGTTGTTGCATAAAAGATTCAATAACATGTTTCTCCCTCCTTGGTGCATTTTGGAAGTTCAACATGATCTGCGTTTCCAATAATAGGTTGAGATAGTTGAGTGTTCTTATTCACAATATATTCCATCCCATATCTTAAGACATTTGATTCCTCATGAGTATGGTTATTTCATTGGCTATAAAAATTGTTGTTCAAATGATTATTTCTAGTCCTATCCATTGACAAAAACTAAAGAGCATGGCGTGGGTGATTGTAGTGTAGAAACACATAATCCTAAAACATCACTTATAAGATTTCAAAATGGTGAAAAATTCTTTTATGAAATATTAGGTTTAACCTTGTTCATTTGTTATCATTATAAAATATTTATGATTTTATCCTATACATAGACTTATCCCTAAGATTTTATCATCCTAGTTTCCAAATGTTAAATAAACTTACCTCTAATACCATGTATAAAGAAAAAAATGTTTTATACATAGTTATTAAATCTAGGTAGAGTAACTTTAATTAAAAAAACCTTTTGATGCACTCCCAACTCATATAGGTCTAGTTCCATTGGAAACTCAGAAACACAAGCAACTGGTTCATAAAAGATCTATATCACCTCCCACTAAGCTCTTAATAACTAGAAACCTTCTCAGACACATGATTTGTAAAACCATTATTCACAACCTATGTAAAATAAACCCAAGAAAGGGTAATATCAGATAATCGATAACTGTAAAAATGATAGATACTAATAATTACAAAAGCATACCATGTGCAAAAGGGTATTACAAATTGAACTTAATATTTGAAAATATATACCCTACATGTCATAGATTAATAATCTTCAGTCATGGCGTAAATATTGGAAGTTCCTAAGACATAAATAATAAGATAATCAATTAATATAATCCATGATATTGCATCATTATCATGAAACATAAAATTATATTATATTCATAAACTTTTATCATTGTGAACACGTATAAATATAAACATGTTAACTCTTTTAGTTAAGTATATGAAATCATTCCCTCACATAAACATATGGAAATCATCCTAGGTCCACCCATTATCTTATAGACATGAAATATAGAAAAAAAATTCACAACAACTTTAGCATGTAATGATGTTTAGTAATAAAATTTTTCACATGTAATAAGTTTCATTCATAACATTTTTGAACAAGTAAACCAGTTCATGCATTAAATATTTACTCCCGAGTGATCTATATTTACCCAAACCATTAGAGGGAGATATGGGTACAACTCTTCACTTAATTAAAATAGTACATATGTGTGCCATAAGATCATAAAAAATTTGTCATCTTAGATCTCCTGAAAGGAAATGAAACTATTACTCACCTGTGCATTTGCACAGTGATAAAAAAAATTCATAGTTCATGCATTCTCTTGATGATATGGTTCACTGATTTTATGGAGGGAATACAATATTTTGGAAAAAAATGAAACTGGGAAAGTTGTTAACTGTATAATGGCTATTAATTAGAAAACTAAATTAAGTGGAAATAATTCATTGAAAGGAACGCCAGTTTTATAAAAAATGTGAAAAAAAAGTGTTAAGAATATCTACATAATCTATTAACATTACAGATTATTATCGGAAATGACAATTAAAAAACAATGTTGAATGTAATTTAATAATTCTTGATTTTCAATTACCAGGCAATTACATCATGAAATATCTGTCTAGTTGATTAGTCTTTTAATTTATACTTCCATCCATTCTGAGTTTCAGTTTAATGGCATTGATTGTTGTATCAGGGGAGTCTAGAAACATTCTTACATATCATTGGACCACATCATCAGTATCAAACACAGTAAAATAATTTTCCTATGTGAAGAAATTAATTTAATGAATAATTAGTAGATAATATTGACAAATGAATTTATTGAAGCATAATTCTAACAGTTTCCAATAAAGAAGAAGAAATGCAGTATATATGATAGTTAGAGGAAATGCATATGACATTAAAGAATTTAGTATTGCTAGTTCCGATGATTTTATAAAAATAGTGGTGAATAAAAATATAAAACACATACTAGAGTAGAAGAAATATTTTTAGTTAGTGTAAAATACCAAGTTATAGTGTTTCAATGCCATATATTGTTTTAGAAGGGGTGATACCCGGAATCTCCTAGAATCGGCTCATGTTCGTGCCCCCTCGACATTTTTTAGTGATGGTGGAGCGGCATTTGTTGTCATCAGTTGCTTCTGTCTCTGGCAGATATGTCTCCTCTGTTAATTTGTGCATTCTTCTGCACTTTTCCTATTCTCTATCTACAACACAGTCTCTCAACATACCTGCATTCCTTCTCGCCTAACAATCTTCCTGTAGGGGAAATTCTCATCGGGCCACCCCAACTCTCTTTTTCCCTCTACCACACACTTTCCCCAAAGTTTTATGTCTACATCACCCAGAAAATCCCTCCCTTACCATGGGTCTATTGCTGTATTTGTGAAATGGTCATTGAAATGGGTTCATTGGTCAAGGATCAGGTAATTTTATTGCTATTTATATTTTATATTAATATGCACATGGTAAAGGGAAACGTTTGGAAGACCTGTCTTAGGCAATAACATTTCCCAGGCCGGCCCCGTATAGGAATGGTAATTTCTTCAAAGTTCCCATTTTATAAGTCAGCCAATTGGGATTACTTAAATTCCTTTTCATGCTTCTATATCTACACTAAAAATTCAAATAAATTGTAATGGAAGGTTTGAATAAATACATGCATTCATGAAAACATACATATGTATGTAAGTATAGAGAGTATAGAGAGGGGTTGTGGGAGAGGAAAAAATTAATTTCCAGATAAAAATATTCTAATTTCCTTTAATATAGAAAGTGAAACATCCTACAGTTCTATTAATTAAATATTTTTTTATAAAAATGTGACTTGAATCCATTAAAATCGATGCAGACATAAAGTTGATGCTAATAGACCATAAGACACTAATGTATCTTGTAGGATAAATAAAGTGAAACATGAAGTTATGTTCAACCAATAATGAAAAGATGACACTAAAAGGATACGATTTATGGTCATAAATTTTAGGAGCTATATAGAGATCCATCCCAATTTTAAAAACATGAACATCATGATTAAGTCCATAACATTAATAGATGAAAATATGAAACAAATAATTAGTCTGGAAAATTGAATAAACTTACAAATGATGTGGTGTAGGATTGCATTTTACTTACGTCAAATGAACCATCTCTTTTTCTAGGAAAAAACCTATTCTTCAATGCGAAACCATATTATGAAATCAATTGAATTAATACATCAAAACCCATTGAAAGGAAAAAACACCAGTAAGCCTTCGATAGACCATAAACGAATAAAAAAAATAGTTTTCATTTACATATAAATGCATTAGTAAAGAGAACAAATTTGTGATAGTACTATCACAATTAGGTACTAGCTTCATCAAAACTAACACTTTCCCCAAAAAAAACATGTTTTCGATGCAAAAGCATCTTTGAAAAACAATAGAAGAAACACATCGCAAAATATACAAAGAAAAAATCCCAGTAAGTTTGCATTAGTGAAAAAATGAATAAAAAAATCTAGTATAATTGAACATAATCCTAGTACTATGAAGTGTAGCCGAGTGTAGAGGTCAGAGCACTCAAAATATGCAGTGGAGCCTACTCAGTTACATGCAATATTATTAACATACCTGCAAATCAATAATTAAATCCATATATTTATTCTACATTCATTGAATTAACAGTAAATGTGGCTATGGGATAAGAGTAGGTAAAACCATTGGTTTTCAAAAAATCATCTATACAGGTATACTGAAAATCCGTAGGTAAGATAATAAAAATATAGAAAAGTTTGTTAAATGGCCAACACATATTCAGCAGTGAAGCATTTTTTGGTTGTGATCTACCATGTAAAATATTACCTTTAATTGTGCAGTGGGACACTGAATAGTGCATTAAATAGAATCAATCACAAAAGAAAAACTTCACCTCCCCAATGACAATTAATGTTTAGTATATAAAATGATAAGCCAATTTTGTATGCAAAAAAGAATTAAAATGAATTTAGCGAATAATAGATGTTGAACCATAGTATTGACAAATAATAGAATGGTCTCCAAAATCTGATTGTGATTAGAGAACAAAGGAAGGATGTATTTGATGTTATTTGGGAATGAAATATAAGACACAATAATTTTCATACATTGTCAATGTAGTAACATAACAGTTTAGTTAACACAGATAACCTATATATCCAGTTGTTTCAAGTTGTAGTGACTTATCTGCAGCATTCAACTTCATGTTATGTGTTATTGATGTATTTTCATAATACAAAATAAAAATTTAAACAGTTCAATGTTGAAAATATAATGTCCACTTTAACAGACCTATGATGTTGGATGGAGGATCTATGTCTGAGTTTCTTGTTGGAGTAGTTTTTGTCAGGGTATGATCCATTGAATTTTGTTACTTGGGCGGTTGGGTAGAACCTGCATGCTTATTACTCCCTCATTAGAATAACATCATAGTTATCAATGTTGTTAAATATTATAAAGTGTATATATATAAAGAGATATATAGAAGAGAAACATGTTATGATTGCTGAAGTGCATAACATACCTTGGATGAAAAATGGTGAAAATTTACAATAAGAGTTTTAGAAGAACTGTTGATCATAGTAGTTACATGCCCAAGAATCTACATTGCACTGACAGAGAAGAAATTTTTCACTAGACTAGTTTTTGTGAGGCAACGACTGACTCATTCAGTATAGGAGCATTTTTATTAATACCTTGTAAGAATAATAATGGAATAGGTAGTTGTTAAATAGAAGTGTAACATATAAACCATATAGGTAAAAAAGGTTCAATGAAAATATGCTCCTAGAATGAAATATTGTATTGTATAATGGTATTCATTCGTTGTCTTCCATTGCTTGATCGAGCAAATATTGTTGACAAATTCAAACTGTGTTGTGGGACTGAAAAACAGGGAGATGAGTGTTTACAGCAAGACATGGTTATCTATTTTGCAGTATAAAATCAAAGGAATTAAATTTCAGTTTTTAAACGAAACTAACCATTATTGGATATAGGTGGTAATGGAATGCATCAACGTCATTCTATGCTATTAGCTGGTGTGACCACTTCACCTGTACAATATTGTCCAATAGTTATTATTGTCATAAAAGTGTCATTAAAGTAAAAAATAAACATTGTGAGGCAGGAAGCTAATATATTAAAGAGTTATGATATTTCGGTTTACAATATGGTAACCGAAGAAAAAGTAATGGAATTTTTAAATTGAACTTACCATTACCGGGTAGAGATGACAAATTTATATGTGTTCTTGCTTTAGTTCTTCCTGTTGGTGTAATGGATTCAGTTTCATCAATGTTTTTAAGAGATATTATTCCTGTATAATTGAAATTATAGTAAATATATAAGCCTCTGATTGATAAATAATGGGAAAATATCAAGACTAGAATAGAAAAAATATAACATGATTGAAGTTATTGTCATAATAGTTTTCTTTGAAATCTTCCATCTCTAGATCTCGATGGGTTTTTCATGTTTGTATTCTATATCATTTTATTTAATCGTAAAGAAATAGAATCGAACCATGGATTACAGTACTATGATCAGATTGTAGACAATATATATTCTAAAGACAATCAATCATTATAATGAGAATGAAATCACGGAAGATTGTGCTAATTGTAATGTAATCTCTATTAAATCATAAGGAAGATCACTGCTAGAATTATATTTTCGAATGCTACAAATTACAATTACTTACTATGATTAATTGAATGTAAACATGACTAATAGTGAGTGGTCAATAAAAAAAGGCCGAGTAGATTAAACATGTGTACTTGAATTATTGAAATAGGAAAAATTAGTGTGAATTTTTCATTACTTTTTAATAACCTGCAAACAGTCAATGATGCAGAAAAGGGATTGGTATTGATATACAAAAGGGGAACACAATCAACAAAACCACAAAAATAGCAAAAAAAAAATTTTATAAGGGTGCATACTTCCAGATAGTATGTATGTTACCTGATTTCTTTAGGAATGAAAGTCGGGGGATTTTCAAATACTTGGATGGTTCATAAACATCAACAAATATCATTCACTAGGAGGCTTACCACTTGCATCTGGATAGTTCATGGCTCCCCACTGATGATAATCTATAGCTAGGTGGCTTGGTTCTTGAATCTATCTGCTCTTTAATCCTTAAAAATTCAAAGGGTTTCCAAAACGTTAAAAACCACTTCTATTCACAATATTATTTATAAAAATCATCATATTTGGAGACAAATAAACCTCTTGAGATTTGAGGGGAAAATTTCCATTTAAATATAATATTACTGTCATTATGAAGGATATACAAATGGCTTCCACATTAAAGTTAGGATGCATGATAAATTCAATGGACAACCTTATTAAAAAAACTATAGGGTTACATGGTTTACCTGGGATCTCTAAGAAACCTTTTTATCCACTGAAATACCATCATTAAAACATGATTAGTCAAAAAATTGATGATTCCTATTCACCTAAAATCATAAGAACTGATATATGGGTTCAACGCAATAAAGAATGAGGGGCACATAGTCAATTGGGAACCCCAATTCCCACTTCATCTTCTTTGAAAATTTGATAAAAACAAGATATTCTTGTCTGCAATAACTCAAAGAAAAACCAAATCGAATGGGGGATTCCTATCAAAGGTCACGAGTCAAAGAAATAGATATATCATTCCACTCACAAATTTAACATGCGAAGAAATTGTGGAATGCGAAATGGAAGCCTGGTAGATGAAAAAATAAAAGGATCCATTCGAAAAATAGATAATAAAATAGATTATGGGGAGAGGAGGACCTATACTTAGAAGATCCAAAGGTGTAGTCGCTGGTTTTGGAGGATGTGGAGGCGGAGGACGTGGAGTCAGAGCATGCAGTGGGGGAGCACACGGAGGTAGAGCATGCAGAGGCGGAGGAGTTGGAGAACGCGATATTGGAGTAGGGAGAGACAGAGCACGCCAATGTGGAGGACGTGGAGGCGGAGGATACCGAGGCGGAGCACGCGGAGGCATATCTCACCGAGGAGGAGCATGCGGTAGAGGATCCATCGGCTGGAGATGAGATTCTAGCAGGAGGGGGATCACAACGTCGTGGAGTAATGCGGAAACCCTAACCCTGAGCAAAATCCCGATTCAAGATGTAGCATGCTTCAGTGTGGGGGTAATTTTGAGAATGGTAGTGTAGTTTTGGTGATGTGGGTGAATGTGGAGGCGACAAATCAGCACGGAGGTGCCCAACTTTAGTAGATATAGTAGATTCTACCAAGTATAACCTGTAGAAAACTGAAATGGTTTACATAAAGATCATTTCATCATAAACAAAAACCATCCATAAAGAGAATAAGGATAATATCCTTTATTCATATCCCCAGTAAATTATATATAACATAAGATAATGATGTCTTATATGTGATAGAAATTTAAAATACCACATGAAAAAATTCATGGGAAAAATATCACTTCCATTTAGAAAACATGTTTTTTAAATCCACACAATTATAAAGAAAACATTTTTTTGATGATAAACTTGTAAAAATTTAATAGAATATTCAAAAAATTAACGCATACTGATGGAGATAATATTTCTAAAGACATATAATTATATAAATACAATCCATTCACAATTTTTTAAGAAAAAAATAAATCACTATTGTAGAAAACAATAAGAATATTTTTAAAAAATATTAATAAATACAAATGAGGAAAATGAAATTTAAAAATCATTATAAAATAGTAAAAACATTTTTTAAATCATTTTATGGAAACATGGGAATGTAATAAAAATATTCAACAACATAGAATTAAATATATACAATCCCAAATAATGATGAGAATGTAAAATAAATGCTTACCACATTCTAATTAGTCAAATCGTATACCCCAAGAAAGAATTAAACATATATGGATATCTTAAACTCATAATTTTCAGGATAAAAATCATAAAATACATTCATGGTTTGTATATAAAACACAAAAAAAATAATTATTGTATAGGCATGTACCCCAAATAAATTAATGTTGGGAAAAAAAATCTCTTTCCTCATGTCACAACATTCCTTGTTCACATTAAAACCTCCATTATAAAAAATGTGAACTTATTATACAATGTTCCATAACTATATATCTATTGTCATGAACCAAATCTGGTTTCCATCAAGACCGACACCTAATATGGCATGAGACAAGGCCCAAACGGTGTTATCGATCCCCACTTACTAGAAAAAGTTCCCATGTATCATAAAATGATGTTCGGGAATGTTTTACCCGAGTTTATAATCATTAAACAACAAATAAACTCAATAAAACAAATCTATATTTTCAACTAAAATGTTCTTTTACAAAATTTCATAAATTAATTACATAAGTTAAAACTATTTTTAAATACCATTACTAATGTACAAAACCAAATAAGAACAACCCAATAACCTCCGCATGGAAAGAGGCACCACCCTCAAGACATATCCACAATAATTCATCACAAACCACTAGTAAAAACCCAAACTATCGGCACAAAATTTGTTCCGAAAACTGGTACAAAAAAATAACCAAGTCTACTTACACGAAAAGGTGTAATTAGGGTGTGATTAAAATATCAGTAGGATACCACCACTAAGAGATTTCAGGTGATAAACATTTAAGGATGAAAATCATGCGAGTTTTTAAATACATGAAATGCTAGTTACAATTTCTAAAAGATGCAACCTTGAATAAAAAAAATTCAAGTGGGATAATTTAAAGAGTCATAAATTTTAAAATAAAATCCAAAACAACTAATTTTTATCCATCCAATAGTATCGTATGCCAATGGTATGTACAAAACATCTAATGAGCACAAGCAATGGGAAATAACCCCTAGGCACTAGATCATTGTGGGTCCCAGGTACCTCATTTCTCTGTAAAAGTAACCATCACAAATATCTATTCTCATTCATGAGCCACTAGTAGGGAACATACCCATAACCTTGTGATCCCCCATCACCATAATCATATTTTAGTTAGTTTTAAAAGCATCAATCTTGCTATGTGAAACTGAGGCCAAACCCCATAGGATCACTAGCATACTAGTACACATCCACCAACCAAGATACCCGGGTTTCCCTCCTGTGCTCAAACAAGTTCAAAAATACATGAAATATAATTTTTACATGAAAATATCACATACACATCACACATAAACCAAAAATCCCACATATACATCACCCAATCACATCATCCACTTTTTTATTCCAATTCATTTTGAAATCATAGTCAAACAAAAATATCCCCCAACACATTATTCATTTCTTTCACAATTCAACACACCCTTTAACAATTTATAAAATCTTTCCAAAGATGATAATAATAACATTACATCCCTATCACATGTTACATAACAATGTTTTAATAAACCAAAACCATTTTTTTACATTACACTCACATAAAATGACCCACATCATGTTCACATCCCTTTCCAATTTTGGTAAATCCATTAAACATTTTTATTAAACATTACCTAGAT
Source organism: Viscum album (assembly GCA_963277665.1). Taxonomy (NCBI): domain Eukaryota; kingdom Viridiplantae; phylum Streptophyta; class Magnoliopsida; order Santalales; family Viscaceae; genus Viscum; species Viscum album. Next base: position 1,908,135,670 of record OY728137.1, read on the forward strand.
GATATACATCACATGACTACCCATTTCACATTTAAAATGGAACATTTCGAAATATAAAAAATACAAAAAAAATTCCAATAGTGTTTCACCTATTACATAAATCATTACACCATTAAAATCATTTATAAAACAATTCTAAGGAGTATACTCGAGCCTTGCACATAAAAACCATTTCAAAACTATCTTGCATGGATAAAATGACAGAAATACCAACCCAAATCATATTTGGAAGCCCTAGAAATATTTCATAAACTAATCTTTGGTATTATAAAATCACCTTGAACAATACAACAAAATATACACATGAAAACACAAACATTTTTATAAAATACTTTCAAGAGGCATAACATGGTTTTACATTTAAAACCCATTAAAAACCCCTCTTTAAAACCTAATTCCATACTAATATGCTACCAGAGTAGAATTTTAATCCCAAAAAAGATTTCTTAAACCGATTTTACATGTTATAAAATACACTCAAATAATACCCAAAGTGTTACACATGAAAACACCTGATTCCAAGCTAAAATGAAATAATAAAGTCAAATGCATAACCAAATCGATCTTAAACAGTTTCTTCACCACAAAAAACATACTATGAATTTGAAAAATTGGTAAAGACAACAATATAACTCATCAATAATTGTTAAATTTGGAACCACCTACCTTTTGAGTCGAAACCCTCAAATCATGGGGTGAAACATCAAGCGCACAACCGTTGCACCACAAGGAAGTTAAAAGAAACCTAAAACCTCAAGGTTACACAAAAAATTCACCATGTCATATCCTAAGTTCGAACCCGAACTTCAAGATACTTTGTAACATTCAAAAAGAGGGATGAAGCCTTTAGAAAATGGAAGAAAAGGAAAGGAAGAACACTTACTTGAAGGAATCTTGGAGAAATCGCCCTAAATCCACCAGTATCTGAATTTTCAAATAGAGAAACATTCAAGGGAGGTTCGTAAATGAGTGAGGAGATCATTTAGTAATTAGAATTGGAGAAAATAGTGATAAATAAAGTCATTATGAATTTAAAAAAATTAGCTCTTCAAATTTGGGAGATTTGGGAAATCTATAAATGTTTTGCCTAAATTACTGATGCAAATGATATCCTAATAGTGGTAAGATAACATGGCAGATCTTAATGGGTAAGAGGTCTTGGGTGAGAGCTGTAATCACTAAGAAAAAATCAAAATTGAGGGAGATATTAAATAATTAAAAAATATTTTTAATGAAGGAAATGGGCTTTTGGGCTGGCCCAACACCTTAATAAAAACACAAATCCATCATTATTATTGATTCATATGGATTCAAAATTTATATGGTTATTTTAATATCCCATGGGATGCCATTTGGGATGTGGAATGGGTGTAAAATGTTGAAAAAAGAAAAAGGTAAAAGAAACAAAAATTTATTTTTAAATCCGGAAATGGGCTTACAGTATGGCCCAAATTTCAGAAACCCACCATTTTCACCAAAATTCAAGGTAAACGCCAAAAAAAATTAGGAATGGAAATTAAATAAAAAATTTATATTAAAATAATTCATGCATGAAACTATTATCCCCACCATAAAACATTCCTCCTTCAGAATGCCACATCCAGGAAAAAACAAAAACCCAACCAAACTAAAAGGTCGAAATGGACTCTTTTTCCAAGCTTCGCCCCCAAAGGCCAAAAAACCTACATTGTTCAATTAAGAAAGAAATACTCTCACAACCAAAACATGCACCACTTTACTGAAACAACCAAGCATATTCAGGATTTATCCCAAAATAAAACTCCTCAAATATTATCCAAACATGTCTCAAGAAATTTCCCCAAACAAACAACAACATCCAACATGGTTACACTAACCCTGATATAACTAAACCACTGGGAACTCTCAAATCCCAATGTTCACCTAATGAAGATGTAGGTAGTTAGATAGCTCCAAACAATACTACCCACATCCAAGCCAAGACCATGGACCAAACTGAGTTACTAGTATGAGGAGACAAAAATGGGCTCCCCACCATAATAGAAAACTTAAAATTTTCCCAAGATAGAATCAGGACACTAACAAGGGGAGACCGACATGGACTCCCTGGTACAATGGGTAGACTTCCATTAGAAATTTCCAAAAGGACACAAATGATACCCATGATGGGTCTCCCCATCATAAGAACCAAATATTTTAACTGACCAGCATGGGCCGACACAAAAATACCAAAATACACAAAGAGTTAGGACGACTGCACGGTTAGTCTACACAGTTTGGGAAACCCTGCGCTAACCAGGTGGATCCTTATTTTTGCACAGTTTTCTGGGTCACGGTTACAAATCTCCATGTGAAAACAATGCACACGACCTATCTATCCAAATTTTATACATTTCTCTAAAAATGCAAAAGAAACAAAATGTTGAAGGAAATTCATTAGGCAACAAACATTGGCATGAGGCCCTCCACCTCTTTCCAAAGAATGAGAATAATAGAAGAAATATGATGATGATAGATGCTTAAACTATTCCCAGCAATCATACTGAGGATATGACTTTGTACAATGGTATGAACGACACTAGGATTTCCCCTAACTATGATACATCTTCAATACAAGACCAATGGCTGGAGATTAATGGATATATGATTCTTGGGGCTCATGGTTAGGATTTGGAAACCACCCCAATGGTACTTCTACTTTTGGTTCTACAAACAACTACAATGCAATCCCATATGGGTTTAGAAATACATAAAACACTTTACAGAACCCTAACATTTTAGGGAAACAAGGGATTATATGATTCACACACTTAACAAATAGTTTCCTTGGTTGAGAAAGAATAGAAGGAAAGGACACATGTAGACACATTTTTCTATATTAATGAATTTAGATGTTTTTCTAAGGGATACAAACTCTAACATAATAGATCCCCTCATAGGATTGCATGACCATCTCCATTATAGTCATGTGATCAAACGAAATCATAAGGATTCACCGAACATGACCATTGTGATTGATAGAAACAATACCTGGAAAGGGACCTTATGCCAAGTCCCCAAACAACACACAATTCTAGAAGGTGGCCATAATGGCATCTCATGACTACATTAACCACACTGATGGTTTGATGTGAACCCCTACTTCAAATAGACATTAAAGTACCTAGAGTCCCTCTTAGGCACCATCCATACACTCATCAACTCTAAAAACCCCAGACAACTTCCAAATTCCATGAATTAGACAACTTAAGAAACTATGGTCTATTTCAACCTTCCACGAGTACTCTCCCGCAATAAGAGTATCCTCAAACCCAAAAATTAAAGGGTTTAGAATCATTCTACAAATCTCAATAAAATATTCCATATATTGATCAACTGGAATATTTTACAATGGCGAAAAAATCTGGGTTACACATCAGTTGTGCACTAACCCTTAATGGGGGCGTACCTTATCCAACGAGAGAACCCAAGGACCCAACCATCCTGGTAAATTTGATAATAAATACTACAACAAGATACACACAGATGAGTTGAACCACCCTAAAGTCGTCCCCAACCATTCTCATAAAATAACACTAACCATCACTTCAATCCAACTTACCGACCAAAGAGAAACCCAAAACACCGTTTTAAAAAAGAGTGGTTATTGGACTCAAAACATTCCAGAACATCAACATTTCCAAAAATGCCATTATACAACCAATCCCAAACCACTCATCACGACATCAGTCTTTCCTTTTAAAAAAGTCTTTGAAAAAAAACGGTTCAGCGGTTAGAGTATCCACCAATGGTACCCAATGGGCCCCACAAATGCATGTTTCTTTGCCACACCAGGCAACCTCCTCATATTCATACAGGCACTCATCCAGTCATTCCATTTACCATCCATCGTCCCATATAACCCCATTCAGGTGGTCTCTCAAAAAAAAATACCAAAGGTTAAAACAAAAACTCATTCCACTTTTCAAAACCAAAATAATCAACCAATACTTCCTTTTTCTGAATACCGCTATCCTCGAAATTGAACCCAAATTACTGCTTACAAAAAATTTTAGAAATTCATAGTCATTCAAATGAAAACTGACATTCAAGTCATACTCATTAATTTAAAAACCTATCATCCCATTAAAAAACCTTTCAATAGTTTAGAAAAATCTATTGAAAACACTTTTTTTAAAACCATCTTTAACATACTTCCTGTTTTTAAAAGAGGCGTAAACATACCATTTTCCTAATTCAAAAAGAATTCTGAAATTTTTGTTCCGCGATTTCAAAAACTAAACCCTTACCTCTTTATTAGAAAATCATTTCACAAAAACCTCACACTTCTTAAAACCATGCCATTTTTTCTTTTAAAACTGAACTTCCAGGATTTCAAAACTAAGGGACATAGGACAATGTGAGGGGGAAGTAGATTCGGTGGGTAAATAAGACATATGGTTTGAGGCCATATGCCAATCACTTCACCGTCGCATAGAGTGTTCTAGGGAAATATCCCTAGCCCCATATGGAGTTCTAGGCCCTACGATCTCACTGAGACCATTAGCCCAACTCTCTTTTCATTTCCCGAGATCATCATCAAACCAAGAAAATGAAGAGACCCATTTGAATCCTAACTTCCCCTGGTGACTCGAATCCCATCATGAGGCGTAATGGTTAGGCACCCAACCCATAACCCAAATTCTATGTCTTAAAAATCCTATCTTTAGACTATCCCAATTGTTTCCCAAATAACATTACCCAATGATTTAAACATACTATCTTTTGATACCATTTTGTCATGGACTGAATCTGGTCACCTTCCAAACCGGCACCTAGCCTAGCCCGTGACAAGGCCCGAAGGGCGTTCTTGATCCCCAGGGGTTGGAACAAGTTCTCGGGTATCATAAAATGATGTTTGGGAATGATTTCCCTAAGTTTATAAACATTAAACAACAACAAAAACTCAATGAAACAAATCTGGATTTTTCAACTAAAACCGTCTTTTACAAAATTGAATAACTGAATTACATAAGTAAAAACTAGGTTTAAGTACCATTAAAAAGGTAAAAACAATTAATTATATCCCAAGAACCTCCACATGGATTGAGGCACCGCCCTCAAGCCATCTCCACAACACCGCATCAAGAAAGACTGGTAAAAACATGTACTGTTGGCACAAAAGTTGTAGCCAAACCTACGATAATAAAATAACCAAGTCCACTTATTCCCAACAGTGTAAGTAGTGTGTGAGAAAAATCCTAGCAGGATACCACCATTAAGAGATTCAGTGTGATAAGATTTTTAATATGAAAATCCAGTGAGTTTTTAAAAACATGAAATGATAGTTACAATTTCTAAAAGATGAAACCTTGAATAAAAACAGTTTTCAAGTGGGTTAATTTAATGAGTCAAAACCATTAAAATATAATCCAAATCTACTGAATTTTTTCTAGAAAATCATATTGTATGCAGATGGAAAGCACAAAACATCTAATTAGCACAGGAAATTGGAAATAACCCCTAGGTACTATCTCGTTTTGGGTCCCAGGTACCTCATATCTCAGTGAATGAAACCATCACAAATATATGTTCTCATTCACAAGCCACTAGTAGGGAACATATCCATAACATATTGGTCCTCCATCATCATCATATTAGTTTAGTTAGTGTTTTATGTGCCAATACTTCTTTTTTAAACTGAGGCCAGACCCCACGGGATCACTAGCATATTGGTACACGTCCACCACCTAGATACCCGAGTTTTCCTCTTATGCTCAAACAAGTCCAAAAAGCCATGAAATATAACTTGATAATTTAAATTTCACTTAAACATCAAAAATAAACCATACATCCCACATATACATCACACATTTACATCATCCACTTTTTCATCCCATGCATTTGAAATAATACTCACACCAAAATAAACCACAACAGATTTTGAATTTCATTAAAAATTAAACACATCATTGAACAATTTATGAAATATTTAACAAGATGTTAAACATCACATAACATCCCACTCACAGGTTACGTAATATACTTTTCATAAACAAAAACCATGTATCACATTACACTCATACAAAAGAACCCACATCATGTTCATGTCTCTTTCACATTTCGGTAAATCCATTAAACATATTTATAAAAAAATTCCAAGATGATACACATCACATGAAAAAAAAAATTCATATTTAAAATTGACCATTTAAAAAATATAAACATTCCAAAATATTTTTCCAATATTTTTTCACATCTTAAATAAATCAATAAACCATTCAAATATTTCAAAAAACAATTTTAAGGAGTATACCCAAGCTTTGCACATAAAACCCATTTGAAACCCACAATGCAAGAAAAAATCACATACATACCAATCCCAAATATATTTGGAAGATATATAAATATTTCATAAACAACTATCAAGTATTATAGAATAATTTTAAATAATACCACAAAAGATATACACAAAAACACACACATTTTCATAATACACTTTCAAGAGGCATAACATGGTTTTACCTATAAAACCAATTAAAAACCATAATTCAAACCAAATGGAACACCAATACCTAACAATGAATAATTGGTAGCCCAAAAAATAATTAATTAAACCAATTTCACATGATAAAAAATAAAATCAAATAATACCAGAAGAGTTACACATGAAAACACCCAATTTCATGCAAAAATGCAACAATAATGTTAAACGCTTAACCAAATCAATCATAACCAGTTTTCACACCACAATAAACATATGAAGAATATAAAAATTGGGTAAATATAGAAATATAACTCATCAATAATTTTTTACACATGGAACCACCTACCTTTTGAGTCGAAACCTTTAAATCTTGGTGTAAAGCATCAGGCGCACCACCGCCGCACCACAAGGAAGTGAAGAGAATACTAAAACCTCAATATTACACAAAATTGACATCCTAGGTTCTAACCATAACTTATTGAGACGTTTTAACATCAATAAATAGGGATGAAACCCTAATGAAATGGAAGAAAATGATAAGAGGAATTCTTACTTAAATGAATCTTGAAGAAATCACCCTAAATCCACCAGTATCTGACTTTAAAAATAGAAAAACATTCATGGAAGGTTAGAAAAATTAAGATGAGATCATGGAGGAACTAGAATTGGGAGAAAATAGTGTGAAATGAATGAGTTATGAAGGAATCAATTTACCTCTTCAAATTTGGGTGTTTTGAGAAATCCAGAGAAGCTTTTCCTTAATTCCTGCTGAAAATGATCTCCAAATAGGGGGTGAAGATCATGGGAGCATTCCGTTGGTAAGTAGTCTATATTGAGAGTTGGAAACACCAAATTAATTAAAAATTGTGTGAGATTTTGAATAATTAAAAAATATTTTTAATTGATGAAATGGACTTTCGGGCTGGACCAACACCTTAATAGGAAACCCAAATCCATCATTATTATGGATTCTTATAGATTCCAAAATGATATGGTGATTTTTAATATACCATGGTATGACATTATGGAAGTAGAATGGGTGTAAAATTTTAGAAAAATAAGGAGTTATAAATGAAAAAAAAAATTTATTTTTAAATCTGGAAATGGGCTTACGGTTTTTTCCAAATTCTAAAAACCCACCATTTCCACAAAAATGCATGGTAAACCCCCAAAATAAATCAGGAATAGAAATAAAATGAAAATTGAATTTAATATATTTCATGGATTTGACATCTATAATTCCATGTATTTTTAGTTTATAACCTATTATCATCCTTTTATTAAAAACATGTTATGGAAATCACTATTTTGTGTGGTACCGACATTGTTTTCTAAGCATATTTTCATTCATCAGTCTTAGTCCTTATATTTTTATCTTTTGAATCATAGATTATAGAATTTTAATAATTTTATAAAAATAATATATAATAATTACATACATATACATATTCATTCATAAAATATAGAGATAGAAAAATGAATTACACCATTCATGGATACGGTAGGTTGTACATACGCATGAACCATGTTTTCATTTTTATATTGATGGAATGATAGAATAGTAAAAAATAATTTAAACATTAAAATAATTATTATTATGTGTTTTATATCATATATATTCATAAAATTAATCCTTATTAAAATCATTGTGACATATAATTGAAAAACTAATCACATCGCGTCATGGAGATGGTAATTTTTACGTATGCATGAGCAATGCTATCGTCTATCAAAACATTATATGGTAATAATTTAGACTTGAAATTATCATTGAAGAAGTATAAATATTTCAAAAACATCATATATATATATATATATATACATTAAACCCATTTTAATACTTATCCATAAAAGGTAGTGTTGAAAAATGAATTGTATCACTATACGGAGTCGGTAAGCCATACGTATGAATGAGCTATGCATTAACATCTTGTTTGATTGAAAACAAGGTATATAATACCATTTTTTTAATAATAATAATTTTAAAAATATTTAGGATATTGAAGTTATTTTTTTATAAATATAATATATTTATAAGAGGTAAATAAGAGTTGAAAAATAAAGTGATTAGTTGAAGTGATTGCATCTTCTTCGAAATGAATCATTATTATCTTCTCTAAAGGGCTATAGGGTTGGGCTTTTGAAGAGACGAGAACCACTATCACATTATGATGAATCTATAAAGGGAAATTTTCATAGTTAATTCCTATTATTTGGATAAATTTTCTGTAATTAAGTTAAGGAAGGGGTTCCCATTTATAATTTATGTGACATGCACTTTAAGAGATACTCAAAATACAAAAATATAATAAGGTTATTATAGTGCCAAATGCTTTAAAATAGACCTGAAATGAATAGTGGACTTCTTTATAGACAATATATTATAATATTTGTTTTTATATAATACTTTTTTTATGTCTAAATAATTTTATAAAATAATACATTGATGAATTATCATTATTGTCAATTTTGACAATATTAATTACATTACCTTTAATAAAATAAATAAATAAAAATAAAATCAAAAAAAATTATAATATATCATTAACATGTCCAGGAAAAATATGAAATTTGTTAATGGCATTTATTTCCCCAAATTAGATTTATTTTAATACTATTAATATCCTCAATTTTCTTTTTCTATTAATTGGATAATTTTTAAAAAATCATTTTGTAATTTGTTAATGTAATTATTTCTTTAATAAAAAATAAAATAAATTACCATGATGTATATAATTCATTTTAATGTAAAAAATAATATTTAATTTCTAAAATTAACACCATATAAATAATGTTATATTTATTAAAAATATGAATGTCACATCTTTGACTTTAAATTAAATAAAATATTATAAACATCATAATATCATTAAAATGTCCATAAATGGTAATTAAATTAAACCATAAATGATTATCAACTTAAATTACTTATCCAATAAAATTTTATCAATTTTTAGGGTCATTTTATAGTCCTTATAATTTTACTTTTAACCTAAATTACCCATTTTACCCTCTACCATGCTAACAAAAACTACTAAGGTAAGTATACATGTTGTAAAAAAGGAGGACCTATTTGATAAATTTATAAATAATTAATAATTTTTTGGAAACAATTTTTCCAAATTAAAAATAGATATTTTTCTTTATTTAATTTAAAATTAATTCCCCAAAAGTTAATGAAAATAATTTTTTCAAAAAATTCTCTTTTGAGTATAAAATATTTTTAGACTAAATTATTGTTTAAAATAATTTCAAAGAAGAAAATTATAATAAAATTAATTAATTATATTTTAAAAATAATCCAAAATATAATTTTAATTTGTGAATACTTTAAAAAAATACAGTTTTCAATGAAAACTTGTATTTTTCAATATTTATTAAAAATTTAATATTCTTATAAAATGATAAAAATTCCATCCTAATAAAATTTTGAAATTTTAAATATAAAAATAATGTTGATTCCATAAAATAAATTCTATAAATGGGAGAAATATTTATTACATTTAGAAAAGAATAAAAAACATGAAGAATAAAATAAAATTACTAGAAATGAAGTGTTTATTTTTTAAGTATTAATAAATAAACATGTATTAAATATAAAATTAATAAATATGATAATATTGTTGTTACTATTCATACCCTATAATTAAATTTATAGGTTATAATAGTCATGTCAATATAATAATATTTTAATTGTATATTTTAGTTCATTTAAATTTAGTGATGCATCCAATGCAATCTATTGAGGAAATAAAATTTATTTGAAGAGAAATATTTCATAAACATATCAGTGTGTTAAATTATATCCCCTTAAAATTAATTTCTACATTAATATTAATCTCTTCCACTAAATGTTTAACATTTGATAATTTCTTTATAGAAACCCATGCTGTAAAAATGAATAATAAAACATCCCTTAAAAGTGATTGTTTGAAACATAAAGGTAACAAAAAGTAAATCATGACATGGTTTCCACATTGTAAAACTTAGTTGGTAAATGAAAACATTAATATCAAAGAAAAACAAAACTCCAAAGGATTAATATAGAGAGACATATATCACAGACAAGTGAAATTTAACCATCACAAAACTAAAAATTTATAATCGATTAAAAGACCATTGATTTCATTATAATAAAATTAAACAGTAAAAACTTTTATTTTAAGGTCATCTTCAAAATGATGAAGGAATATTTTAAAATAAAATTAAAACACATGAAAAATTAAACATAATTGAATTACTTATATTTTATATTTATAATCTCAACCTTTGGTTTTTCTTCAACCTATTTCCACCTGATCTCTTACTCAAGGAATTGATATCCGAGATGAATTTTTTTCATTGATGAAGAACTTTTAATCAAATAAAGTTATTCTAAATTCATTACATTAGCCATAAAATAGTTCTAAGTCCAAAATGGTTATAATAATATATGATAAATCATACATTAATCTCAATATAATATATATAAATATTTAATTTAATCCATTTAACCATATGTCTATTCTAAAATATTACTGACTATATTCAAAACCCAAAAATAATTTGATCTTATATCATTCCATGGTTAGCATAACAATAATTCTAAATAATCATAAAGTCTCATTCCAAAATGTATAGACCTTGATCTAATATTTTCCAAGGTGTACTGGTAATTTCCCCAATGGTCAAAATCATATATAATTCTAAAAGATAATTATCTATTTATTATTTAAATAAGTTCTTATGTTAGCCAAAGAGATTTCTATTGGACTTTTGGGTTCATACTTGAACTAATAGATAATCATGGTTTGATTCAGAATAAAATTTGATATCCTTAGTCCAAAAATATATATATGGAATACTTGTAGGGTGAGATAATCACTTCTTAAAATCATATAAATATTCACCAAAGCATAATATTATCTTAGGTCTTAAAAAATAAATATGAAATACCCTATTCTAGAGTGGATGATTAGTGTTTCCCTAACTATCATGATTATCTTCAACTGTTGTAATTGAATAATATTTCCATTTTCACTTTGACATCTAATTTCTTGTGGCATACTATTTTCAATGATGATTGGATTATGTAATTGATTATGATAGTTCCCAAACTTTTTTCATTTATATGATTAAAGTGTGAGTGGTGAATTTATGTGATCTATCCGTACATTCGTTTCATTAAATGACCTCTTTACATAACACTGACATACCTTTTCTTAATGAACATGCATTCTACACTTGAAAACATTTCAAATTTCATTTATACATTCACCTGATTACTCTTTCCAACATTTTTGGAGAGTATGTGTATGAAACTTTTAATTTCATCCATGTGTAAAACCACTGGAGTTCCCATGAAGCTTCATATTCCTATTCTTATCACCAGTACCATGATGTTGTTATACATTCATTTCCACTTTTAGAGAAAATAAAATTATATCTTCATAGATTTAAAATTTCTATATGGTAATGAATTTGTATGACTCGGATTCAAGACACTAAATAATTGATAATTTTTTTTATTTAGGATGAGGATTAAAACTGAATCATACCTTGAAAGTCTTGTAAATATTTCTTCATAGGTACCAATGGATTCATCATAATTTTACTTAAACTAATGAAATTACTAATATTTTTTTTGTGTGTAGAATTCAAGGGATGTAGTTACTGAAAAATATTCCCTTAAACTCATCCCATAATATAGAGATTAATTCCTCCATTATCCTCATATTATGAATAATACTCCACAATTGGTCTGCTACACCTTTAAAAAAAATAAAATATATGATTATTTTTTCATTGTTTGGGTACTGAGGAAAGAAAAATATGGTTTCCATCGCATTGATCCATTTCTTATAATCTAGTGGATTAGATTAACCATATTAGTGTGGAAGTATTTGTTGAATAAATGATTTAATAACATGTTTCTATATCCCTGGTGCATTTGGTAGTCCATCATGATCAATGTTTCCACTAATAGGGTGAGAGATTTGAGTGAGTATATTCAAAATTTATTTCATCACAAATCTTAATCTATTTTATTCCTCCTCAAAATGGTTGTTTCATTGGATGTCACATTCATTATTCACATGATTCCTTAGAGTCTTAGTTATTGACTAAACCAATTAGCATAGTGTGAGAGATCATAGTGAGAAATCACATAATCGTGAAAAAATAATTTATAATATTTCTAAATAATGAAAAATTATTGGATGACATCTTAGGTTTAGCCTAGGTTGTTAAAGATATTTATCAAATCGTTAAAATTTTATTTTATAAATGTACTTATCAAATTCTTGTTTCCAAAGGATAAGTAAACCATTCTATGATAAAAAAATATAATGAAAAAAACGTTTTATACAAATTTATTACATTTATGAAGATGGAATTTGATTATATAACAACTAGATCAACACCAACATCTTATTGTTCAAGTGCATTTCAAAAATTATACACAAAAACAACTTGTTAATAAATGATATATATCATCTCCCACTAAGCTCTTCATAACTAGCACCCTTCTAAGACACATTATTTCTAAAACAATTCTTTATAACATATGGAAAAGAAACATATGAAATGGTAAGCTTATAATCTTGATAAGGGTAAACAAGAGCGATATAAATAACCATATAAGCATAACACATACTTAAGGGTGTAAAAATATGAACATCGCAGTTGAAAATATATGCTCTACATATTAAAGATTCATAATCTTGAGTCATGGTATACAGATTGTAAGTTCATATGAAATGACTCATAAAAGAATAAAATAACATAATCCATGAGAGCATGTCATTTACATGAAGCATTAAATGGTGTAACATACATAAAAATTTTGCATTCTAATCATATATAAATAGGAACATGTTCACTCACCAAGTTAAGGACTTGATATTAGTACCTCACGTAAACCTATAGACGTGAAACCAGGTCTATTCATAATCTAATGGAAATGAAACACCATTCCATGAAAAAAATTGTAAACATGTAATCTAGTTCACACATAACATTGTGGACATGTAATCATGTTCTTGCATAAAATTTGTGAACTTGTAATTAGGTTCATCAAAAATATTTTTACTCATGAGTTATCCATATTTACCCAATACATTGGATGGAGATATAGTTCCGAACTATCACATAATGAAAATTATAAATATGTGTCCTATAAGAGCATAAAATTATCAACATCTTTGAACTCGTCAAAAGAAACGAGATTCTTTAAAGTATAACCTATGTTAAAAGGGAGAGGATTTCCTCAAAATCATGACATCATAAACATAAACCGTCCAGCAAAATAATAAGGATTTTATCCTTGGATCATATCCCCACTAAATCCCATGTGACATAAAATATTGTTTTCTTATATGGAAAATTATTTTGAATGGTCATTTGAAATAATTATTGAGAAAAATTATCTTCCCATTTTGAATTTTTTTTAAATCCATGTAACTATAAAGGAAAACATTTTATTTAAGTATACAATTTTAATCCTTTAAATTTAGCTTTAAAACTTTAATGAATCATGATTTTTGGAATTTTTTTATGTCGTGTAAGTTCAAAATAAACATTACTCTCACGATTTATTATGAAAAATAATAAATTAACTTTTTGGAAAATAAAAACAATATTCATTTTAAAACATTTTGTATAAATTAAAAAATGATTAAAAATATACATAAAATAATCAGAGAATATTAAAATCATTTGTGATTTTTTTAAACATGGGAATGTAAAATATATTCTCCACAATAGAGACCTAAATATAGGCAATCTTGAATAATGATGAGAATGTAAAATAAACCCTTACCACTTTATAATCTGCTGAATTATATTCCCCAAATAATAAATAAAATTAAATGTATATGTAAATACAATTATTTTCATGATAATACTAATAAAATTAACTCATTGGTAGTATATACATGACAAAAAAGAAACAATAAGTGTATAAGTCATGTGTCCCACAAAAATGAAAGTGAGAAAAAAAATGATTACTTAAAGTCTTAACTTTTATTGTTGATGTTGAATCATCTTTTATAATAAATATTAATTTAATATGAATTTATTTTATAAAAATCTATCTATAATACAATGTATTATTTTTTAACATCTTACTATACATTTATTAATATTGTTTTTTTTAAATCAACGTTCTGGGTGATAACTGCTTCATCTTCCAATCATATTTTAGTTTGGAAACATTGATCCTTGTAATTTGATATTTGGTCTCACAATTTATAGAATGTTAATAATCGTATTAAAATCATATATAATAATTATATATAATTTTATAATCATTCTTATAATGTAGATATTTAAAAAATGAATAACATTGTTAATGGATATAGTAAGTCATACGTACCCATGAATAATGTTTAAGAAATTTAAGTCATAATTTGTCCATTGAATAATTATTATTACATATATATCATATATATTCATAAATTTTATCTTTATTACAATCCATGTGATATATAAAGGAAAAAATAATCAAATCACATCATGGATATGGTAGTCCATATATACGCATGAGCATTATTATAGTTTAACAAAAGATTAGATGGTGAGAATGTAGATATAATATTATTATTAAGTATGTATTATAATTTCATAAATATAATAAATAATAATTAATTCTATAATAATACCCACTCTTAAAATATAGTGTTGAAAAATGAATTGTATTACTCCATAGATACAGTAAATCATACGAACGCAAGAGTAATACTTTCACTTATTGTTTGATGTGAAAGAGGGTATATAATGTTACTTTTATAATAATAATAAAATTTTCAGAGTATTGAGGATTTTTAATTAAATATTTTATGATATTTTTTATAGATTTATATGAGTTAAAGAATAGTAAAAAATGAAAGTGATCGGTTATAGTGATTACCTCTTCTTTGAACTGACTCCTTTAGATCTTCTCTAAAGGGCTTTGGGGTTGGAATTTTGAGGAGACTAAAACCTAAAAAAATTGAATAATGTAGTTTGGAATAGAAATTGTCTTAATATTTTTGAGATATATGGACCAATATGGTTAAAATAAGTGAATTAAGGTGTTCTCTTTAACAAATTATGTGAGGGTACATGTCAAAATTCTCAAAATATTAAAATATAATAAGACTAGTCAATGGATAATTACTTCCAAATAACCATTAACTGTATAGGGGATTAATTATTAGATAATATATTATCCCCTGTAATTATTCAGTATTTTATGATTTTTACATAATTTTTTAAAATATTATATTCATGAATTATCATTATTGTTAATTTTGACACTATTCATTACTTTAACATTAATAAAATAAATAAATCAATATAACATCAAGAAATTATTTTAATAAATCCTTAATATGTCAAAGTAATCTATAAAATTATACAATGACATTAAATATCTCAAAATAATTTTCATTTATTACATTTAATATCATTTATTTAATTTTTATATTAATTGAATAATTATTGGATTATAATTGTGTTGTTTCATAAGGAAATTATTTCGTCAATAATAGTAAAAATAAATTACAATGATGTATATATGAATATTATCCATCAAAACAATATTTATATTCAAAGATATATTCTGAATAACACCATATTAAAAATGTTGTTGTGATTAAAATCATGAATTTGGCGTGTTTGACTTTCATTAAATAAAGTATTATAAGAATCTTAATCACAAAAAAAAAAAGGAAATAAATGGTCATATGAACAAACCATAAATGGTAATGTTTTCAAATTACACATCCAATGTAATTTGGGAGTGTTTATGGGTCATTTTATAGTTCTTATATTTTTATTTTTCATCTAAATAACACAATTTACCATTTACTACAGTAACAAAAACTAGCAAGGTTACTATTCATATATGCCAAAAAAAGAGGGAACTATTTAGTAAATTTCTACATTAGGAATGAAAATGTGGAATATAATTTTAAAAAATAAAAACACAGAATTTCTAGAATATAATTTAAAATTAATCTTGTGAAACTCAATGAAAAAGAGTTTTTTCCAACTAATCCTTTTTACTAAAAACAATTTATACAATATTAATTTATAAAATTAATTTTAAAGTCAAAAATTAGATTAATGTGAAATAATTAAATTTTAAACCTTATCCAAAATATAATTTTACTTTTATATTCTTAAAATGAAAATACAGTTTTCAATAAAAATCAGTATTTTTCAAAATTTATTAAAAATTGAAAGTCTTTAGAAAATTCTTAAAAATACATCCAAAGATAATTTTTACATGATGAATACAAAAATAAAGCTTAATTTTCATATAAATTTCTTAAATGTGTCAAAAAGTAATTATATTTATTTTCTGTTGGGAATAAATAAAAATCTTGAAGTATATAATTACTTTACTAAAAATTATGTTTCTATGTTATAGTAATTAATAAATAAATTATTATTGGATATAAAATTAATTTATTTAACTATCTTTTTATTCATATTAATAATCACCAATTAAATTTCTATTTTATAGTTTTCATGTTAAAATAACAACATTTTAATAGTATATTGTAGTTCGTTTAAACAGAGTGATACGTGAAGTGAATGTTATTGAATCAATAAAATTTATTTAAAAGGGAATATTTTGTAAGCATTTTTTGTGTTAAAATCATGATTCTCTACAAAGGAATAATTATTTGATAAATCTTTCTCTATATTATTATAACATGATACTCTGTTATCATATGATGAAAACATTTGAGATGCCAGTTCCCTTGGAAATAATGGCTTCATCCGATAAAAGACATGATCATTGTTTTTCTTTGGATCATGTCCATTGGTAAGGTTCACATTCTTTTTTGAAGGCACCATTTATGAATAATAATAAATATTTTATTAGATCATATCATTATGAAACATAATATCTAATCCCAAAACTAGTGAAATTATTAACATAAAATGAAAAAGGTTGTGTAACTAATCTCAAAATCATAAACATGGTTTCTTTGGGATGTTCTTATATACATATTCTTGTATATCAAATTTTTTTTATCAAATCATTGTTTTCCTTAATACAATTTCAATGGGTTCTACTAAATTTCTTTTGATACCAACTGTAACGACCCTGACCCTAGAAACTTGGAGTCGGTAAATTACTTTATCAGATTGGCATAATTACAGGGAAAGAAATCCAAAAGAATATATAAATTTAGAAATTTTGTAAAACTATATACATGTATGATACCCACCTTAATATGGGATAATAAAATGAAAAAATATAAATTAAAATTGTTAATAATCTTATTCTATGAAAACTTAGTCAAATATTTTTTCGTCTTAAAATGGGGAAAAGAAACAAAATAAGGATGAGATAAAATACTCAATAAGGGATAAGTACAGTGGAAGATATTATAAATAAATAATGAATAATAAATATGGAAATTTAAATAACTAACACACATTCAATTCAAAAAACCAAATAAGGCATAATCAATTTTGTATGGTTAAGAGATGAACATGCATTCCATTTAACTAATTATATGGTAATTAAATTCATCCATATATTATTTCATAATGAAAATATCATGGATAATAATAAATTAATTCTAAATACATAAAATTCTTAATTATTAGACTTCATTTTTACCAGGCACATGATACCTTAACTATCAAGATATATTCTCAATATATTTTATAACTGCTTTGAAAAAACCCATCTCTTTTGGGTAACAAATTTTTCTCATGAGACTACAGATGCATCAAGAGAATATAATTAGTTGGGTCCCAACTATGTCTTCAAGTCCAAACATTCCACATATATTAAATAATTTATTTACTTTAATTAATAATGTTCTTTATCATAAAATATCTACATTAACTAAATAGGATGGATTCAATAATATTTTCGCATATACAAAAAACATTCAAAGTAAATACCATATGTAAAAATTGAATAATTTTTAGGAAATAATAGCATCTGAAATTCCAAAAAAGATATATTTAAGTGGAAAAAATTTATATTGAAATTTTATTATAATAAAGTGATTGTTTCAGGAGAATGTTATCAATTAGAAAAGAAAGTATGACTGAACAAAAACTTTTACCATTTGGTATTTATCAAGTAAAATCATTTAGGATTAAATAGTTCAAATTGAAACTTAAAATACCATGAACAATTAGGTATTCATGATATTAAATTTTAAGGGGTTATTATATACACTACATAAAATTTAATTGGTTCATAATAACAAATAGTTCTCGATGAAAAGTAAATTGAGAAGAAATCTCTGACCTTATGCTTCCTTTTTATTTATCATTAATTAACCATATTTATAGCATTTTTAAAAATTTTATTACCATATAACAAAACCATATTAATATTTATTATATAATATATGATTCTTTTATAACATCTTTCATATATTTGTTAATAATATTTCATTATCTTCATTGTTTCATGTGTTAATTTCCATGTTTTTTAGTATGTTTTGACATGTAATTTTTTCACTCTTACATTGATCATTATTTATTCACATACATAATTTAAAACATGATTTAAATATAATATATATTATTTATATAAATCCATAAAATTTTGTGATACGAAATAAAATACACTATGCATAGAGACAGTATACCATACAAAGGCAAGAATGTTGTTTCCATGTATTTATTGTATTTCAATAAAGAAACATAATTTATATATATTATCATTATATTAATATTTTTATGTAATATATATCACATATTTTTTTAAGACCATACTTAATATATTCTATGTAATGTGTGAATGAATCACATCGCATTGCAAACTGGTAGTCCATCGTACACACAAGCAATGATATTTTCTTCCCACAAAATGGAATGCATAAAGGTATGTATGATATGATAATTATAGAAGAATAAAAAATCATAAATATCATATAATATATATATATATATATACTATAAATATATCATTATTCTCAACCATGAAATGTGGTAATGGAAAAACAAATGACATCAGTTCATGAGGAAGTAGTCCGTTGTACAAATGAATGATGATTTCATAACCCATTTGATGGAAGCATGTAATGTTATTTGGTTTAAACTAAAGATAAAAACATATCATTATTTAAAATATATTTTGGACATAATATAATCATAGTATAATACGAAATTAAGGAGGTGTTGAAGGAAATAAAATAAAAATACTTTTAGAATAACATTACCTCTTCCTCGAGAATCCTCTATATATTTTTACTAAAGACTAATTAAGTTAGTTTTATAAAAAACTAAGACTTATATGATGAGGGGAGGGATTTTTTAAGTGATTTATTTAGGGTTTGTATGATCTAAATTTCTGTATAGGAGTGAAAGGGGGTGTTCCCTTTTATAGTTGAGGAATAGTGGAATGGCTAAAAATAGTCAAAATTATTCAATTTTGGGAGGTCTCACTTACCTCATGTGGATAAATAATTTACTGATAATTTATCATAGCGTTAATTTGGTTGAGAAACAACTTCACCACACAATATTTGGTAGATTTTTATAGCGTTGTTCCTTAACTTCTGAGTTTCTCTACATATATCATTTTGGTTTTTTATTAAGGTATCTAATTTTATATCCTTGGAAATTTACTAATTAAGAATAGATTAAATTGATAAATATAATATAATTTAGACCCATTTATTCTAAATAGTATTTCTAATTAATAAAATAAAAATCTCATGCATGTTTGAAATTTATTTTAACATAATCGTATGTAACGTGAAAAAAGGCTTTAACCCTGACCACACTAACAATGTTTTTTACTATATAGGTGTTAATTTGTTCTCTATAAAAGACTAATTTTTCCATTAATTTTATATATTTAACATTTAAAAATTACTTGGTATAATATAGGATTTTATTTATTTTAAATAATTTAGTAAAATATCATTTGTCACAAAATAACATTAATATCAATTTTGAAATTATTTATTTAATTTGAATTTACATAATATCAATTCAATGATGTAATTTTAATGTATAAAGTTAAAAAATATGTAAAATGATGTCTTCATCTAAAAAATAAATGGATGAAAATAATTCATTCAATTTTCTTTAGTTTTAATTATTTTAGTATCGTTTATTTTACTTAATTATTATCCAAATTATTCACGAGGTAGTCTTTTTTAAGTATTTAATGTCATTATTTTATCTATTTAAAAATTTAAATATATTATCATGATTAAAATTTTATTTATTTTTTAAAATAATATTTATAAAAATATGATTTTTTCCATATCATAAAGCTTTTTAAATATTAAAGTATATGAAAGTTTTTTTTTGGTATTTTTCCTTTCATAACTTATTATATATGTCCCTTTTATTGAATAGTCACCAATAACTTATAACAATTGAGACTAAGCTGTTAATGGTTTAAATATTTCCTTCCAATGGGTGATATGTAAGTTATTTAGTCATTTTAATACCTTATATTCTATGTTTAACTTCTATGTAAACTCGTTTTTAACGTAATCGCTCTAAATAATTTAAACTATTTCACTATTTACTATGGTAAAAAATTTAATTTGAAATTATTAGATAACATAAGTTATTCTAATTCCAAATATTGAATCCATTTTTTCAAAATTCCATTCACATAAGGGGGAGAATTTAATTTAAAATTAATCATGCATACTGCATAAGAAAGGGGGTTTAAAAAGAAAATTTTTCAAAAGTTTTTTGTGTTCATGTATCTAAATTAAATATATAAATTATTAAACTTAACAAAATTATATTAATTGATATATAATTGAAATAATTTTACTTTAAAACAAATTCACAATATAATTTTACATTAAAAATTATTTAAAAGAAAACATATTTTTTAATTAAAATACAATATTTTTCACTTTTCCTCAAAAGATTATACTTCTTAGAAAAATACCAACAATTTTCCCAAAGATAATTATAATATTCCTCTTTCAAAACTATGTTTATTTTAAAATCAAATTTTTATATAATTTATTAAATTTAATTTTAAATTATGTGTACAAAACATGATTAAACTCTCTTTTAGAAAAGTTATATGTTTTCGAAAGCATTAATTTTTATTTGAAATAATTAATTTTATTATTTATAATAAATATATAACCAATAAATTTGATAAAATAAATATTTTTCTATGTTATTTAATCATATTTGTACACTTTATTTTAATGTCTAGAAGATAATTTTCATATTATAGTATTACTGATAAATTTTTGATCGGTAAAACTCACCCTTGCATATAACCCAAGATTTTGAAGAAAATAATTATTGTGTATAATACAATATATTCTTTTTATAACATGAATTTAAAGTTATGTAATTAATTTAATTATTTTTAAATAATAAATATATTATATTGTCTCTGGATTTTATATTCCTTGTTACACTTGCTATTGTGTGTCATTCATGTTATCAAATACAATGTTCCTACTTTAGAATTTTGGGGTTTTACAGCTATCACAACTCTAGTGCATCTATATTTTTTATGTCCCACCTTTTAAATTCTTTGGAACAAAACCAAGGAAAGAGATTTATTCCATGTAAAAATATAATTAGTATCTCATTTTAGTGGATAATATATATACTGTTCTCCACCATACACATCAAGAATGAGAAACACTAACTGGGTATTTACCCTTCTAAAAATATAGTGAACATCCTTTACAATAGTTTATATACATCATAAAAATGAAAAGATAGAAATAGTATAGATCCTAAAATTTCTAAGAGATAAAGGGTTTAAAAAATTAATTGTATTAAAAATTACCCAATATTGATTCCACACTAGTATTGAGGATACACTAATGTGATCCTTATAATTAGTATCATATGGTAGGTTCACCTATATTGTATTCTCTATATTGGGAATTTTTTCACTTTATGATTTTTGTTTCTTTATTATATTTACAATGATGTATTATTTTGGTGAATAATTGTGTGTATAACATCAGAGTTATATTTATACTAAGACCATGAATATCTAGATAAATAATGAGAAAATAAAGATGAAAAGGATTTCCCTATTATCCCAATATGATGAGAGGAATTAGGTTTCACCATTCCATGAAAAACAATAAGACATATTTTTCATATAAATTGAATAAAATCATGTTAAAATTACCACGAATATGAAGGAAAACATTACTACTTGAATTGGTTCATGGTTAAGTGATCAAGAGGTATGTAAAAATTACTACACAAATGATCCTCAAGAAGATGAACCTACCATAATTGGTGATTTTGGTCCATTAATAAATTCTAATGACATATATGTTACGAGATTAAAATATATTATATTTTTCATTCCCTGAAAAATAGTCTCTCTTATTTTTGGGGTCTTTGAAATCGTGAAAGATGAAATCACCAAGCTTAAACGTCAAAAAAATAACATAAAGAAAGAATTTTATGAATGTTTTATAGAATGAATAAATCTCTCTAAGTAGGTTAGAACCATTGAGATAACGTCTATGAAGCATAAAATATTCTCCTAAAAATTAAAAAAATGGAATAATGAATTTAGAATGAATTATGGATTTATGAAAAATATTGGATATAAGATCCATGAACTTGAAGATGAACAGAAAAATAGTAATAGTATAAGAATAATCAACACACGAGCCTCAGCCTAGTTGGTGAGCTCTCTCTATGTTCATCCACGATACCCAGGTTTGAAACTAGGTGGAGGCATAATTCTGAGTATTGTAGAATTACTATAGAAAAAGAAGTATTGTGTGGTACTGTAGCAGTTACTATAGAAGGTACTATTCATTATTATAGTAGTTGGAACTATTCACCTTGGGCCACCAGTTTGGGCCTGGAGTCTTTAAGGCCTTATGGCCAACCATGACTTTGGTTTAGTTAGGCTTTTGGGCCACCATTAAGGAATTCAGGCCACTTCATGGACTTTGATCCACCTCAAGGCCTTAAGGGCCACCTGATATGGTGATTCCCAGACAGATTCAACAAGGAACCACCTCCAGAAGAGGATTTAGGACAAAGACACATTCACCAGAGCAGGTCTAACAGATTTGGTGGAATGAGAAGGTATTGTATTTCCATCAGTATTGGGCCTCTACATCTCTGCATAGGAAATCTAGTCGAACATCCATTCAAGGGTAGAGAAATATTCCTGAAATAGATGTCAAGTATAGGCTATTTTAAGTATTCATAGTCTGTATGATTTCAATAAGACCTATGGGTCATGTAATGTCTCCATGCATATATTAAATGTAATCTCTAAGTCTATGGGAATTTTAAGGGTTCCCCTCATCCAATAATAGGGTATTTATCAAGAATAAATAAAAAATAAGGCTTCTGGCCCATTCAAGATAATGAATACTCATTTTGAGGTAAAATCAAATAGGATCACATAAATTGTCTTCTTCATTCAATAAATAAATATTTTTCTAGATAATGTAGTTAATTGAATTAACAGGTATTATGAATAGAATGTGATTATGATTGATTGTCAGATGAACACCCTCAATATAATGTGTTTGGAATTGGAAGTAAAATTAGTCAATATTTAAAAGGAAAAATATTGATTATTCATAGAAGAAGTAGATATTTTTTATAGCCACTCTATTCTCAATGGATGACTAGTGTAATAAAAATACTATAATATATGATAAATATATCATGATATAATTTGATGTTATTTTCCTTGTATCTGTGAAGAAGGATGTACCATCTATGACCATTTATAATTACTTATCTAAATATTATTTTATTAATAGTACAGGATTAAAAAAATATGTAAATTATTGATGAAGAATTGTGATGAGAATCCTACCACAATATCCATGGTGTATAGAAGAATAATTTTTGAATCTGGTTCCCAAAAATATCTAAAAATTTGTGAATAAGATATAAAAATAAAATACTAGTTTTCCAAAAAAAATTGGCTATATATAGCAGATATAAAAATATCAATATTTGGGGGTCAATGTCGATTTTGAAACAAGTTTGAGAAATGAAGATGTTGTTGTTGGTAAAATCCATCAAATTTTTATAGCATAATGGAGGTAGATTCCAAGTGAGGTAAATTTAATTTTTATTGAGAAATATCCACATATTATGAAAAATCGATATAATTAAAATAGATTTGGAGAGCTCGAAAATACTTGTGTTGTATGAAATAATGGTTTTCACAGGATTGATTCATTCACATATAAAAATGTTTCAGTAAATGATGGGAAGATAATACAATATAAGATGTTCAGTAATGTTTAATCATGCTTTGGGAAAAGGCATAAGATTATTACAAGTCATAACTATCCTAATAAGATAGTAAGAAAATGAAATGAAATGAACTCGTATAACATATACACGAAATTAAAAACTTTGGTTATTTAAAAAAGAACATATATGATGAAAGGAACCCAGAATAAGAAATGTGGTGAATCCATTATGGATTCTAATTAAACCAATCATATATTATCTGTTTTTTTTAGTGTAATGTGTTAAAGGAAAAAATAATTCTTAAGAGAAATAATTATATGGTTCACAATAAGAAGAAGAAATTTCAAATGAAGAAGCCTAATTTCATTAAGGATGTCAAAAAACAAAATCATTATTCTAAATAAGTATTTTTGTGAGATTCATTAGGCCTAGAAACACTCATAGATATTTCCCTATAATAATTATATAAAAAAGAAGAGTTATTAAATATGGTAAAAGTTTCACCAAGTGATTCATGTTCCTTAATGGATCTTGAGAAGAGAAAATCCACACACAATGAAATTGAATAAGTGATAAAATATATGATGCCTACAAATAAATCATAATTTAATTTCATATATATGAAATTTTGAAGAGCATAGTAAATGGACCAATTTGGTTGAGAAAATCAAAACACCCCTTTTGTTCACATTGAGAAGTAAGGAAGAACCACCTTACTCTCCAAACCATTATGTATAATATTTTTTGTTATAATTTAGTGAATTAAAGGTGAATCACAATCTCAGTTTGAGAAACTGAGGTGGTGGATGGAATTATAACATTACAAAATATTCTATAATGAAGTTATCATCTAGTAATTATTCATAAGTTAGTATGTCGACAAATATAATAAGAGGATCATCATTGATGAAATCGATGTTGTTTCTATCAACACATTATAGAAAAGTTAACATGATCCTATCTTTTCTTGATCTTATCATTAGAATTAATAATTAATATATTCATTAAGATAATATTTTGTGAATATGTGGAAATTTTCCAGTCTTGATAGGCATATAATGAAGATCTATTTTGTTTATTCTCTATGTTAACAGTCATAGGATGCATCTTTCTAAGTGATTATCCATTATGATGTTCAAAGGTAATTTCTCAATGAGAGGGAGACATGTAGATTATATAAAAGAAGCTTCCATAATCATTATCTCATATAAATATGTTTAATTTAGAATGTTATTTATGATCATTCAATTAAAGATCTATTATTTTTTTATATCTTGTCCATCATAAATGAAACAAAAAACCCAAATCAAAGGGAGAAAAATGAAATTAATAAACGATATAAAAATAATTATAAATAATTAATAAGGATATTGAACTATTTTTTATACTTTAATTATATTGACCTTTTTTAGATGTAAGTAAAAAACATTTTGGCTGATTTGTTCTATAACTGTTTATATCTCAATTGGAATCTTAAGTGAAGAATAAAAGTGGATATTCCTTGAAGATAAGACTCGGTATTCAAATTTTATTTAGTATCATTATATTTTATAAGGGTTATTTTTTGTCTAAATAAAATACTCTTTTTTATATATTAATCTTGATAATTTAAAATTATATTGATAATATTGATGGAAATTCAATTATGAATGATTTGATATCCATTTCACACGTAGTTTTTATTTATTTTCAATAATAGGCATAGAAAGTGAAATAAAAGTTATGAAAGAAAGGGGAGAGAAGGAATAAAAGATTCACATATTTACATATTATTTTTGATAGTATTTATAACAAATAAAATGGGGGGTAATGTTGATCCCAATTTTGTTGTTGTGTTGTTTCAATATCATTAAATGGTTTTAAAAGAATTAGAAGGATTTCATTGATGTAAATAAGTTTAATAGGTTGTAAAGAGTAAGTTTCATGGATGTTTTTTTGAATTATCTATGATTTATATTGATACTAATATGTTAGGTATGTAGTAAATAATATATTTCATTAATTTTTGGTAAAATTATCCAAGAGGAGTAATGAATAAGTTGTATCCTGGATATTTGTTGGAGATGGTGATGATAAATTCATTTTTATGAATGATTAATAATAAAAACTTATTTAAGAAGATAATAATTTCTTATGTCTTATTAGATTGGAAGAATATAAATAGTGTTCTTTCCTTTGGAATATTTGGATTATATAAATTATTTTAAGGAGAAATATTATTTGGATAGTTTTTAATTACATATGATGATTGGTGACCTGATAATAATACCTATAAAAAGTGAAATTATATTTACAAAAGCTTGTGTGTTTATAATATATTGAATATGAATCCAATATATGATTTTATATCAGTTAAGTATAAGTTTTTGTGGAAATTTATCAGATGGGGGTTTGTCAAAGAATCATTTGATAGAGGTTTCCAAGAAAAGTAATTTAAAATTGGTTTTTCAAAAAATTCATCAGATATTGAATTTTGAGAGAATTCGTCGAAAAGGTATTTCTAGAAAAATTAATCAGACACAAGTTTTTAAATAAATTAATTATACGAAGTCTTCTAAGGGAATTAATTAGATAATGGTTTATAAGTGAAGTCATTGGAAAAGGTTTTTTAGTGATGTCATTGGACATATGATTCTAAATAAATTCAATAGAAAATGGTTTCTTAATTTTTTCATCAAATAGGTGAATAAAACAGACAAAATAGAGGTTTAAAAATTATCATATAGAGGTTTCTAAATGATCAAACATAGGTTTCTGGATAAAGGGTCACCATAAATAGCATACCAAAAAAACTCTTTAAGCTTTCTAGATTGAGTGATTCTCTCAATACATTTTTTTAAGTTCCTATAAAGAATTTACAGAAATAGTGCTGAGGATATTTATTCCATATTGAGAATTTCCTTATGGATGAGTTTATATGATGTTGTATCAGTTGTATAATTACCATAGAGATTGTTTTTTATAATGTTGTACTAGAAAAAACATTATTGGAAAGAGAAATTACTATGAAGGTTGAGATGGATGTCCAACTCCCCAATAATAAAGAAGGAAATATATTGATTATAGTTTAGAATTTAGGATGTTTTGGAGATCATTTACACTAATATTTGAGGTAATATATTACAATGTTTGTAGAATTAAGAATTATAGAGGTTTAAAGTGTGTTTATATATAAAGGTACATGCATGAAATTTAAATTTGGAGTGTGAAACTCAAATTTTAAGATTTCTATTCTCCCTATGTTTTTGGAGAAACTAAGGAAATATAAAGCGGAGTTGGTACACTGTAAAGAAGATATATTTTTTAAAATGGTGAATTTCCCTTTAGGAACCTCCAATTATTTTTTTAGGTCAAATTATTGGACAAAGGATACAAAATAGATATGTACTAGATGAAAAAGGTACTAGAAAAAGAAGTGAGCTACCAGTTTAATAAGTATGGTACTGACTGAGGAGCTTAATAAATCTTTTATCAAAGAACCAGATACATAGTTATCAATTAAATGGTATTATATAGAGGGATACCAAATAGAGAGTAATAGATATTGATGTACCTAATATAGTGGATAAGATTAATAATTACCAAATGAAAAATTATATGATGAAGAAGTTCCAAAGGAACATGTATCAGATTGATAAGAATTAGTCATAAAATGTTAAATAAGATGTTTTATGATAGGTTCAACTATATTATTCAAAAATTAATATTTTTTTCAATGATAAAATACCAAACATATAGATCATCGTCAAATATATTTCATGAGTAAAACCCAAGAATAAGTTTCTCAATGAAATATTTTTTCATTAAAGAATAAAGTGGAAGAGGAATGTAGAAGAGAAATATTTTTTATGAATATATATTGATTAGGAAAATGGAAGAAATGAGAATCATTACAGTTTTTTTTAAAAACATGAATAAGTTTGTTTGAATTTTTATGCATATATGGAAGAAGAAAAGATGATTCATCTATCCTCTTGTATGAGTAACAATTTAATAATAATAAAAATAATAATAAAGAATCACTAATAAATTAAAAAAATCACCTCAGTGGAGGACACAGTTGGTGTTTCAAATAACAAGAAAAATTTAAATAGTTTCTACATAGGTACTAAAAATATCAATGAAGGTGTTGTAGTTTGACTAGGCTATGACTAGTCTAGGGAATTAGAACTATTTTATATCTGTATCCTAATGTGTATGGAATCAAACATGGAATCCTTATTATTTCTAATCCAAACATGGGTATTTATAATACCATAATAGTTTAGAATCTCTATACTAGTCACTAACATACATAGAAAGTAAATGATACTCTAATTCGGTTCTGAACATTGTAGAAACATTAGGTGTCATCTTTTACTCACATTTATCTACATACATATAAACTATAAATAGAACAAGACAACCAATATACCAAAAGGATTAAGAGGTCATGGTACAAAAAGTATTGATAGGTTTAAAATTTCCTCGACACTTAGTTATCCTCGCCTTAGTATTGAGCATATCGCAAAGTGGTCGGAATAGTGTGCATGCCCTCTGGGTGATTATTTCTATTAGTTGTCTTATTAAAGGTAGACTTGGGGTGAAACACCTATTTATACAACCATATCAGGTATGTTCCTATAAGGTTCCTTTTTTCTTATTTCATTATTTCAATTGATATTATAATTGTGTTTCACTTATTATATAACATTTTAGGTTTTTTCTTTTGTAAGATTTTGTACATGGGTTTTTTCTCAAAAAACATTATTGTTTTATTATGTTCCATAATTCATAAATAAAATTAAATATTTCTCTCTAAATAATATATGAAAATAAATGATACAGTAAAAAATATTTCACCTTTTTTTAGTAAAATATAAAACATATAACATAATTTATAATATTAAATATCTAAATGTATGAAGTGATTAATGGGTCAAAAAATTAGATCTAATTTCTCAAATATCTATTTCAAAATAGAGTTATTTAAAATAACCTAACATGATATATAATAAAAAACTAACATTTAGGGTAGTTTTCCCTATTTTGTTTTAAAAAAAATCAACATGGTAAACTATTTTCAAAGTCTGTTTTTATATTTTACCTTAAAACATTATTTGTTACATCCCCAAAAATGAAATCACTAGTAAAATAACATTGAAAACATATAAAACCAATGTTAAAATATAAAAAATTAAAAAAATTATTGATTAAATGTTTCTAGTTCTATTTATAAGTTACACTCCAAACATTTTGGTGAATAAATTCAGTTTCCCACATTCTATACTCATCATTTTTATATAAATATGAATGAAGAATTATCTCTTTCACTCCTTAAATATATAAAAACGAAAATTAATTTTAATCTCCCTATTCTAAGTAGAAATTATTTCACCCTTACATTGTTTGTAATTTTCCTTGAACACAACTCTAAAATAAACAAGAATGATATAAATTTTTTAGGGAAATAAAGGAATTGTAAATATTAAGGGTAAAATTTTAATTATCCCCATGAATGTATCTATTATTCAATAAGAATAGATATTAATTTCCATCATTAAAATATTTGTATGAAAATATTATGGAAACTGTTTTTCATTATTTCAATACAATAAAAATTATAATGAATAGAACAAAAATTCAATGAAATGTCAAATGTTATGTTGTGTTTGTAAAGACCCAAAAATTATATATATATTTTTTGGGATTATTATAAGACTTAGAAAATATAAGATGCTTGATTCTGAGGCCCAGTGTGCCTGGAAGGGATTTTTAAACTTTTTTAAGGTACATTGGGTAAACATACAAGCGGCATTTTCTAAATTTTTTACCAATTTATAGAATTGAGATCCGAGGACACCATTGAATTTTCAGCAACATGATTCACATAAGGGAGGCTTCATATTGACCGTAGTAGGTCGGGAGAAAAAGTTAGTTTCCAAATTTTAAAGAATAATATAATGACATGAAATTTTTATTTTATTTTTTTCCAACAGTTGAGCGGCGGTGGTGCGAGCACTGGGTTTTCAAACCATTTAATGGCTTGACTCATCTGTTGTATAACCACACCTAATTAATTATAGTGATTAGTTAATTTCACCAATTAATGGGACCATAATTAAATGATGATTTAATTCATTAACTCTTCCTTTTTTTATTAAAATGTGGTAAAAATGGGATTTAGGAAGAATTTGGTGACGAGCTCTGATGAAGCACCGAAGAACCTTCATCTAAAAAATAATGGAGGATTTGATGATTCCCATTGTGGAATCTCTCTGGAGGCCTATGACTGACAAAAGACAATGCACTTGAACCTTCTCTTCCGTCTGCAATACCTTCAAATGTGGAAGCACCATCATCCACAGTGGTCACCAATGATTCTCAAGGTAGGGGTTTATTATTTACGTTTATCTTTGATGAATTAAATTGCTACATATTGTTAAGATGCTAACACGGAGGGTATGAGCCAAATGAATAAGGCCCAAACCCTCTTCTGCTTCATTCTTGTTGCATTATTTGAGGAAAGAATATAAAAATTCAATAGAACATTGAATCCAGGATCCAGGAAGTGACGACGGAATCCTAAGAGGCCTGTAGGAATCAGCAGAAGGGAAAAATAACCACCAAAGCTCACCAGGTGTCATGCTTAATATTTTCCCATGAATGCAGTACTCGGTGCACGTCGGCCACAAAAAGGGTGCGGCATCGCTCAATGCCACGGTGGACAGACAAGTGGTCGGCTTTCAGCTATTCGTGGTGGAGGGAGGTGGTGCGCCACTGTGAGGTAGGCCGCAGTGGTGAAGGGAGGGGAACCACCTCCTGTGGGTCCCACATATAGCCTTGCGGTGCCACCTAGCGCTGCAAATTAAGATCTGAATATCTCTTTGAGATGTTCAAGAGGTTTATCACGTGATCCTTGCATGGGTCACGCTAGTCGAAGGGCCGAGCCACCGTGGGCCAATAGAGGTGGGGCGGGCTAGGCCGGTCTGCGACCCCACCCATCCAGGGTAGCCTAGGCCAGTGCGGACCTGGCCCGACTGGGTCAGACTGGGTCGGGTCAACCTAAACTGGGTAAGGTCATCCCAAGTCGGGTCAAACCAGACCCGGACACATTTCGGCCCAGTTACGCTAAAAGGACATATCTCGCAAACCAGAAATTTGTTTGATGAACCATCTGTGCCGCTAGAATCCTAGGAACAAGACAACAATTTTGAGATAATCCACTTGAGTTTTAGAGAATGTTGGAGTATGCCTATGTTGGAATGAACCCGAATCCAACTGGGACCTCGACCCTAATATGCCTATAACATACAGAATGGGCGTCCAATTGACAAACCATCTATTATATTGGAACCCTTACGACATGAAGGTCATTTGGGATATTCATTTGTGTGACTTTAGTGAAATTGAGTAATGATTGATATCTGTAGGATCAGATACTATAGGAATCAAGCGCACCGGGTGTGGGGAATCCAATGGATGGATGTCAACATTATAGCTATTCTATGTGGATCAGCATTATAGAAACCCAATGTGGATAAAAAATATAGAGACCCTGTGTGGATAAACATTATAGAGACCCTCTATGGATCAGCATTATAGAAACCCTATGTCGGTCAACATTATAACGACCATGTGTGGATCATCATTATAGTGACCCCCTATGGTTCAGCATTATAGAAACCCTATTTGTATCACCATTCTAGTGACCCTATGTGGATCCCCATCTTCGTGACCCGATGAGGAACAACCTTAGAGTGGCCCATCATGGTTCAACGACATATGACCCTGTGTGGATTGACAGTAAAACAACTTCTTCAAGGTTTAGTTGTGGAAAATTCCGAATGGAATAAAATGATATAGCTTAAGACTAATCAACTTTATTCCTGAACTGTGAGTTGAATACCTGGGTTGAGATGAGTCTTTTTCTTGTTCTTTGTGATTGATATTTTGTTTTTTGGTTTTTCCATCATGGAATTCTTAGTGATCTTCATGGGTTTGGGGTCCATAATCAGTATTTTTATACTCACCCCCCACACGGGCTTCAACTACACCTTGTTTTGTCTTGTGAAAATGATGACCGGCCTTGATGAGACGTAGGAAGCGAGGACCAAATGGTACATGGAGGTGAATATTTGATTTGGAGAGTTGTATTTAAGAGTTGTACCTACCCTTCATGTATGATACTTGGTGGATGATCTCAAGAGTTTTTGTCGGTTTTACTTGTATCTTTTCAGTTGGGCTTGTATTCCGAACCCTTTACATTCAGTACACAATTATACATCTGTTGTTTTACATCATGGTTACATCTTTTTGTCTTCATGGAATGTGTTTTTGTATTGTATTATATGTAATAACTTCCCATTTTAGGGATACACCTTTATATTGCAAGTCACCAACCCCTGTCCTGTAAAAGGCGGGCATGGGGTAGTCCTGGTATAGACCCCAGGGGACGGGTCGTAACAAAGTTGTATCAGAAGTGTTGGTTATACCGAAAAACTAGGACTCTAATCATTCCAATAGAGCAATAGTGTTAATTGTTTTGAGTGTGTTTTTCAGTTTGGGAAGTCCGGTGTTGGTGCGGAGGCCAACATATCCATACACCAGGACCCTAAATTCGGATTTCCAACTCGGTGCACGACAACAGTAATTGCATATATTTTGTAAATGTTTTACGTTTGATCACTTTTGAGTCAGTTCACCATGTATAACTTATTGATTGTAGAACACCTCTTTCTATTTAGGATTCCACCACATAAACAGCCATCCATGATTCTATAGATATTTCACGATGAAGACCCACTGAGCGATGTGGCTTCTATGCAGGGTCATCCTACGGTGATGGCACCTTCAGGTGGTGTAGTAGCAGCACTACTACTCATTCGGCAGAATTATCCACCAAAACCACTAGAAGACAGTCCATTCCAAATTAGTGTGTTGCACATGGTCCAACTATAGAGGCCTCTATGATTTCGAGTCGAGATAGATCCCCAGATAGCTGAAGACTGGATGGAGGCTATGGCATGATTTTCTCTCCTATTTGGGACACCAGCTCATCATATGGTGATCCCAGCTTTTAACCTCTTCCCAGGAACAATAGGGAGATGGTGGATCCTGAAGCTCTAGTTACATGATATGGTGACCCTAATTAGGATGGAATTCGAGAGAAACTTCATATAAGAGTTCTTTCCAGCAACACTATGCTATGTGCATATTATAGAGCTCATACACTTACATTAGGGCAGCCTGTTAGTAGCCTAGTACTCGACAAGATTCACTAACCTCTCTCTCTACTACACCGATATAATACGAGACCCTTTCTTCAGGGCCCACACCTTGGTGCAGGGTCTCCGGGGGGAGATCAATGCATTGATGATATCACTCAATATCCTGACGTAGGCAAGGGTGATAGAGTGAGCATTATTGTTGGAGATCTTCTTAGTTGAGAAGGCACCGGTGGTGAGAGACACCACCGGACAATAGGTTTCCAAGTCATCTACAGTAGGTAGTAGGCAGATGACGCAGAGGTCCAAGTGGTCCAGACAATCCAAAAGACGACCCCAGGACCTAGGGTCAGAGGTACAGAGCTCATGAGGTTGAGTAGGTCCACAGAGGAGAAAATTCTGCTTCACGTGCAGTGGGTAGGGAAACATGGCTCGCGAATCCCCGACCCGCCGCACCGGCGATCAGAAGAAAGTGAAGGTACCACCAAGGTAGAGGTAGGGATTCAAGCGAGGAGGCTCGTAGGGCATCAGACATCATAGAGGAGCAGGTCATGCAGTAGGTAGTGGGTAGCGTTTTGAGGTTCTTCCACCACTGCCTCCTGGTGGTCCACCCCGACCGTAGAGAGAAGGTTGAGAAGGATGACCACAACTTCATGAAGGTGAGGCCCAATACCATGATTCTACAGAGATGATTCTATGTATGATCTATTTTTACTCCACCCTAACTATAGTACTTATAGATACTGGTTCTAGTCACTCTTTCATTTCCATGGCTCTCATTTGGAGCTCGGAGATTCTGGTAGAGCCATTGGATCGATCCTTGCGATTAGAGACTCTAATAGGAATGGATTTGAAAGTTAAACAATGGTGCCAGTTGTGTGAGATTACTCTTGGAGGTTAGATATTTGGATAGAATCACTTAGTAGCACTGTCGAGGCATTAAAATTTCATCTTTGGTATTGAATGGTTATCTGCAGTCCATGCTTAGATTAACTATTTTAGGCACAATATATGGTGTCTCTATGAGAATGGGATCAGGTTTTCTTTCCCAGGTGATAAGGGAACCTCTGTAGCATAGGAGAGTTGTTCTTGAAGGAGGGTGCATCCAATCACTCATATGTTCTCTATCATTACCCTTGTAGTAGTTGACGTGGGGAGTCTGAGTTATCCTGTAGTAGTGGACCAGTATGCTGATGTCTTTCATAATTATGGTCTGGGACTACCTCCTCACAGATAGTTAGACTTTTACATCTACATATACCCATGTACGATGTTAATATCAACTTCTGCATATCATATGGCTACCACGGAGCTTTGTGAGGTTCGAGTACAATTGGAGGACTTATGGAAGAAGGGGACCAAAAGTCCCATTGTTTCTCCATAGTAATCCCTAATTTTGTTTGACAAGAAGACGGATGGGAGTCTGAGGCTTTGTTTAGACTAACGGCACCTGAACCAGGTGACTGTGAAGAACAAATATCCACTCCCGAGGTTTGATGATCTCTTCAACCAGCTAAAGTGAGATCGATGGTTTTTGAAGATAGACCTAAGATCAAGCTATAACCACCTCAGATTATGGGGTTAGGACATACCAATTATGTCATTATAATATTAGTATGTCCATTATGAGTTCTTGGTGATTCCCTTTTGCATGACCAATTCTCCGACAGTGTTCATGGGGCTCATGAGTAGGATCTTCCAGCATTACCTTGATCGCTTCGTGGTAGACTTCATGGACGACATCATAAGATACTCAGCGTCGGAGGAGGATCTAACCACGCACCTACATATAGTTCTAGATACACTCTAAGAGTACCATATTTATGGAAATATCTCAATGATATAGTTTTGGATAAGGGAATTCCACTTCCAGGGCCATGATATCTTAGATGCTGGAGTTATAGTGGATCCAGAAAAGATAAAAGCAGTTCTTTCTTGGGAGCCACCTCGGAGTGTGACTATTTTGTGGAGTTTCCTAGTATTGTATTGGAAATACCAAAGATTCATACACAAATTTTCCATAGATGTGACACCCTTGTCATCTTTGACAAATAAGGGAAAACCCTTCGTGTGGACGAAGAGATCCTATCAGAGTTTTAAGAAGCTAAGGCAAAGGCTGATGAGTGCCCCCTTCTTGAGGTGACCAGAAGAAGGCATTGGGTATGCAGTCTTCTACGACACATCAACAACTAGACTAGGTTGTGTCTTGATGGTGGAGTGAAAAGTGATCACTTATGGATCATGGTAGTTGATACAACAAGAGAAGAACTACGATACCTATGATCTGGATTTAGCAGCAGTTGTCTTTGTGCTGATGATGTGGTGGAACTACTTTATGGGTGAACAGTTTACTATTTACTCTGATCACAAGAGTATCAGGTATTTATTCTCATATAAATATCTAAATCTAAGACAATGATGATAGATGGAGTTCTTCCAAGACTATGACTTTGAGATAGTCTACACTCCTGGGAAGGGGAACGTAGTAGCAGACACACTCTGCATTTTGATTGCTCTACAGTTGCTGATTGGGGTGAAAAAGTATCTTACCGCATTTTAGTTATCCATCGTGGATAGTGATGGAGCATCTTACCACCAGTATATGACAATTACTCCCCCAATCCTTCAGCGAGTGAGGGAGTCACAACATGGAGATGTAGACTACGAGGCTCGACGTCATCATATATTCTCAGGATAGGCTCTTGATGGATTTTATGAAGGTGGGGAGCATGTCATTCTCTTTAGAGGACACACTATGGTACCAGTGATTCTATGGGAAGACGTTTTTAGGGAGTTCCATACATCCACTATGGCATTATTTCCTGGTGTGGAAATGATGTACCAGGATGTCCGGCGTCATTTCTGGTGTCTAGGGATGATGAATGTAGTGGCAGAGTTTGTTTCATGATGCCTCACTTATCAGCAAGTGAAGGCCAAGTATCAGTTACCAAAAGTCATAAATCATCCACTTGAGGTATTTGAGTTGAAGTGAGATGGAATGTCCTTGGACATTATTATGGGGCTACCATGTACTTCTTGGGGCCATAATTCCATCTTGGTGATGGTTGACTAGCTCACTAAGTCACCCCACTTCCTACCCATCAGATAGTAGGGATCATTAGAGAGATTAGAACGCATCAATGTAAAAGAAATTTTTTGAATTCAAGGGGTTCCAATGGTGATCATCTCAGATCGTGACATACATTTTACTTCTCGCTTGAGAAAGGGGTTTCAGGAGGCATTTGGGACTTAGCTATGCTTGAGCACCATCATTCATTCTCAGACAGATGGTTAGATGGAGCTTACCATTCAAACTCTCGATGATGTGCTTCATTCTTGAGTCCTTGATTTTGGTCATAGTTGGGAGGACCACCTTCCACTGGTAGAGTTTTCATACAACAATATATATCACTCAATCATCGGTATGGAACTATTTGAGGCCATGTAAGAGCGACCTTTCAGATCACCACTATGCTGGACAGACCCTGGAGAGTCAACACTTATGGGTACATAGTTGGTATAGGCTACCACATAAAAGGTGTAGATCATCAAAGAGAGGATAAAGACTCCACAAAGATGGATGAAGTCTTATGCCGACAAGAGATATAAACACTTGGAGTTTGAGAATGGATACCATGTCTTCTTATGGATCTCACCCCGATGAGGATTACATAGGTTTGGCCTAGGTGGTAATACATCCTTGAGGTTTATTGGGCCTTTCAAGATCATCATCAGAGTAGGCGAGGTGATGTACAGTCTCGATCTTCTCCCATAGATGAACAAGGTTCATAATGT
Source organism: Viscum album (assembly GCA_963277665.1). Classification (NCBI taxonomy): domain Eukaryota; kingdom Viridiplantae; phylum Streptophyta; class Magnoliopsida; order Santalales; family Viscaceae; genus Viscum; species Viscum album. The sequence continues at coordinate 1,908,173,269 of OY728137.1, forward strand.
TTTCCATGTGTCATAGCTGATGAGGTATGTGCATGATCCATCCCACGTTCTCGACTAGGGAGATATCGACATCGATGATGGTGTGACGTTTGCAGAGTTCCCAGTGGAGATAGAGGATCAACCAGATTTGGTCCTTCGTGGGTGGCTAATTCCTCTGCTGCAAGTTTGTTGCAGCATGGGAACATCTAGGAGAGCACCTGAGAGCGGGAGGCTCAGATAAGTGCTCAGTACCCCCATTTGTTCCCCTAGTTTTGTTGTAACTTTCGGGAAAGAAATTTTCTAAGGTGAGGATAATTTAAAGACCCAAAAATTATATATAAATTTTATGGTATTATTAAGAGACTTTGAAAATTGATGGAGCAAGATTCCAGGGCATGGTATTCCCAGAATGGATTTTTAAACTTTTTTAAGGAAGATTCAATAAACGTACGGACGGCGTTTTCTATCTTTTGGAATAATGCTCAGAATTCAAATATGAGGATACTGTTGAATTTACAGTTCCATGATTCACATAAATGAATATTCTCTTCGACCATAGTAGGTCAGGAGAAAAAGTTAGTTTTGAGACTTTTAATGAATAAAAAAATAACATGAAATTATTATTTTATTCTTCTCCAACAGTTGAGCGGTGTTGGCGGGACCATTGGGTTTTCAATAAATTTAATGGCTTAACTCATTTGTTTGTGAAACCACACCACGTTTAATTAATGAGACTCATTAGTTTCACAAATTAATGGGCCCTTAATTGAATGTTGAACTAATTCCATAAAACTTCCTTTGTTTTATTAAAACATGGGAAAAGGGAGATTTCAAAGGAATTTAGTTGTGTGCTCCGATGAAGCCCCCGAAAAATTGAATTCTAACAAAGAATAGAGGATTTAATGATTCATGTTGAGGAATCAGTATGGAGGACGATGGTTAATGAATGACAACATGAACCTTCTCATTTTCCGCAATACCCTCAAATGTGGAAGCACAACCATCTGCAACGGTCACCAATGATTGTCGAGGTAGGGGGTTTATTATTTATGTTTATATTTTATGAATTAAATTGTTGATTCTTGTTATGATACTAATGTGGAGGGTGTTGGCCAAATAAAAACGATTCGTACCTTTCACCGCTTTGTTCTTGTGGCGTTCTTCGGGGAACAAATTTAAAATCTTGACAGAACCTTGAATCTGTGAGCCGCACAGTGACGACAGCATCCCAAGAGGCCGGTAGGCATAAGAAAATGGGAAAAATGGACCACTGAATCTCACCTAGTAACCTAAAAAAGATACTCTCATGCGGCAGAACTAGCTACCAGTGTCGGTGGAAAAGGCAGTGGCTCGTCCTCGCCGACCGTGGAAGGGGGGCAGCGCCATGGCAGACAGACATGCCACAGTGAGGTAGGTTACAGCTTCGAAGTCGCGGCGAAGGGAGGGGACCCACTTCTTATGGGGCCCACAGACATCAGGGCAGTGCCATCTGGCACTGCCAATTAAGAGCCAGATGGATCTTTGAGTTTTTTTAGAGTTGCCTCGTGTGACCCTCACATGGGTCACGCTAGTCGGCGGGCCGAGCTAACGCAGCCCGGGCCGGTTTGGAGAAGGCTGGGCAGGGTCAAACCTGGGCAGTGTTGGATTGACCCGAATCAGGTTGGGACAGCACTGGCCTGGTTGGTTCGACAGGGTTGGATAGGTCCCAGACCCATTTCAGCCGAGATACGCTTAAAAGGTCATATTTCATAAACCAGATGTTTGTTTGGAAAACTATCTACGGTGCTAGAATATTTGGAACAGGATGATCCTTTTGAGATAATCCACCAGAGTTTTTGAGAATGTTAGAGTATGCCTAGGTTGGATTGAACTTGAACCCAACCTATCCCTTGACATTAAAATGCCTAAAACATATAGATCAGATTTCAGATTGACACACAATCTTATTTGAAACCTTATGACATGACGATCATTTGGGCTACTCCGTTGTGGATATTCATAGTAGTTAATACACGACCGATATCTAGAGGAGAAGATACTATAGAACTCAAGATTACTGGGTGTGGGGATTCTTGTGGCTGGCTGTCAACATTATAGTGACCTTGTATGGATATGTATTACAGAGACCCTATGTGGATCAACATTATAGAGACCCTCTATGGATAATCATCATAGAGACCATGTTTTGATCAACATTATAGAAACCCTCTATGGATCAGAATTATAGTGACCCTCTCTGGATCTACATTATAGTGACCCTATGTGGATTAGTATTATAACGAACCTGTGTAGATCAGTATTCTAGAGACCCTATGTGGATCTGTATTTTTGTGGCCTGACGAGGACCATCTATAGATAATCCCATCGTGCATCAGCAACATACGACCCTGTGTGGATTGATAAAAGAACAAGTTATTCATCGTTTAGTTGTTGAAACATCATAACAGAATAAAATGATGTTTCTTATGACTAATCATCTTTATTCTTGAAATATGAGTTGAATATCTGGTTTGATCTGAGTCATTTTGTAGTGATTTGTGATTTAGATCATGATTTGTGGTTTTTCCTTTGTGGAATTCTTAGAGATCTTTGGGGGTCTCAGGTCCCTATTGGGAATTATTATACTCACCCATGTATGGGCTTCACCCACACCTTGTTGTGTCTTGTGTAGATGATGTGAAGATTGGATGAGACTTAGGGAGCCAAGACCAGGAGATACAAGGAGGAGACTGGTTAACGTGGAGATCTGCAGAGATGAGATATACCTAACCTTCAGGTAGGATCCATAGTGGATGATCTTAATAGATATTTTGTGTTGTAATTATATCTTTTTAGGTGGAATTGTCTTCCAGTACCTTTACTTTCAGTACACACTTTTACTACTACAGTTTTACTTCATGATTACATCTTCTTATGTTCTTATACTATGTGTTTGTACAGGTTTAAAGGTAATTCCTTCCTGTTTTAGGGATATGCCTTTCTGGTGCTAGTCGCCAACCCCTGGCCTATGGAAGGAGGGGTTGGGGTAGTCACGACACGGGCCCTGAGGGATGGGTATGAAAATTTTTATCTTCTTTGTATTACAGTGATTAATTTAAATTTCTTAATAAAATGTATTCCTTTTATTGAAATATGAATTTTTAAGCTATTAAATGATATTATGAGAAAAAACCAAAATTATTTAAAAAATTATTCATATTGACACCATAGACATCATTATCAACTTTATCAATATAAATTTTATTATATAAAAAATTGGTATTGTATGTGTCCCACATTATTATCTTAATAAGTGATAGTGAGTACATAACTTCTTCAATTATAATGTGGGGTAAAAAATTTGTATGTTTTTTCCTTTTATATAAAAAAATAATCATGTTTTTATTTTTTGTAGTATTATATTCTGAGATTTAATTTGGATGTATAACCTTGTGAAACAATTCTTAATAAATACACATAATATAAAAAAATTCATCTTTTAAAAATATTACTACATAGGCTAAAAATTAAAATTTAATCAAAATACATAGATTTACACCTTGATGTAGCCTTATTATATTATATATTGTTTATTTAATATTCATGGAAACACAATAAAAAGTAATTTATCACATATCTAGGTGAATATTAGTCAATTAAAATAACAAATTTAATTTTATAAATAAAAATAGATAAAAAATTTCCAATGATATGATAATAATGAAATGTAATAAAAATAACTATATTTTGAAAATAAAAAGAAAAATTATTATCTTTGAAAACACAACATGTTCAAAAAAATTATTATTGAGAACTTGTTGAGTATTATTATTCAATTCAATTTTGGAATTTATCAAAAGAAAAAATATACCCATCGTGATGAATTCCTTAAAAAACCTATGAGTGTAACCATTTTGAAATTTTAAATAATAAATGACCTGACCCATATGGGTCTGACATAAATCTAAAAGGCCTATAATATCACCTTAAAATCCATCTTTACTGGGTCAAGAGATGAAGTTCAATGATAAGATAACTCACACACACATTAGAGTCCCTATGCTTGGAAAAAATACAATAAAATCAAAGAAATGCAAAATACAAAATGATATAAAAACCTAATAAACAAATATAAATATATTTAAAATGCATAAACAAATAAATGTTAAACGGTTTCAATCAAACCGATAATAAAATCATTTCTGTGTAGAAATGAGTCCATCAAGATAGTAGAATAAAATAAAAAATAAAGCATATGATTTTGTGCTTTTGACATCCAGATAGACTCATCCTAACAACACCAACTAATTAATAAGAAATAATTTCAATTTATGAGGACATATAATAAATTTGTCAATTTAATGATCTTTAGTGTGTCATTTAATATTTTTTCATCTATTGATAAGTGTATAATATACCTAAATTTAAACCGTAATAATGATCCACAACCTATTTTATAAACAACCATGTAATTATAAAAGTGCATATAAATTTAATGTCATCTAAAATAATATATAAAAATATTAAAAACAATTCCCTTTAGTCTTCATCTTATCCCTTAGTTTATTTATTGCCCCACATTAACAATAAATAATCCAAAAACATCGGTTATTAATTATATATACATATACATATTCATGAATTCTATAAAATATTCTAAAATAGGTCACATTTTTCAATTAAGGGTAATAAAACACAAAAATAATCCCATACTATTATGGTATAAAACTAGAAAATGGAATGATTAATGAAATATTATGACGTTTAGGGGAATACACCTCCTTGAAAATCAAATTTTTAATTAATTGCTTTGTAAACTCAGATCATGACAATAAATATTTGAATCCTTCAAAACATGTACCTACATAATCTTCACTTAATAATTTTTAAGGTCACATTACGATAATTCCATTGGTGGTGGGCATGAGCAATACAAATTTGTGGAATAAAAAAATAAAAAATTATCAGTTAATTCAGGAGGTCTCTCCCAAAGAAAAAATATCATATCTTATATCACATAACAAAACTTATATTGCATGAATGGGGTAAAACTTCTTATAACCTACCACGATGATTCTATACATTTTAATTTCATGTGGAATGTTATGTATCTCATTATTCAACTAGTTAAATTTACTATTATATCACATATGGGTTACTGTCTAGGGAAACAATAATATCCACTTGTACTCAATGTTTTTAGGTTATCATATAAAATACCTACTTATAATATTACCTATGTTAATTAAGGTTTCATAAAACATTATTTTCATAAAATATAAATTGATATCCATGCATGGTCAAATTGATTATTCCAAAAAAAAATCTTATATAAATTAATCCTTTATGTCCACCCATATTACTAGTTCACCTTACACACCACTATGTACATTAAAATAACTTGATTCATCAAATAACTCTTCCCGTTGCAATTTTTTAATAAATTAATAGAGGTAAAATATTATTTATATTATTTTCATATCATGATTAGATTTATTTATGGAAACCACATGTTCTAAATACCTAAGATCATCTAAAGGTTCAATAAAATAGATCATTTTAATTATAACAATCTTAATGATCTATAATAATTTCCTATATTTTTGGTTATTATAAAATTAGTATTGAAACATGTTTAATTATTTAATAAACTTGTGTGCATTATATAACCTATCCCATTAAAATAACAAGACAGTTCCATGGAATGTATTCCAGTAAACAAATGAAACCTATATGAATACGATCATGATCATACTATATGACATTATCTGATGACAAATTTTAAATTAATCACATATAATTAGTTCATGGTTAATAAATCCACAATTTTGGTACATTTTTTATCTAGTGATTTATAATAATTAAATATATTATTATTGTTTCAATAAATCACATGAATATTGAATTGACATAACTCAATTGTATTGAAATATCAATCCACATATTTTTTCCAATAATCATAGTAAAAATGTTTTTGGATCATTCCACATATACCTATTAAATAATATTAATAAATAGTTACCCATGAGATGATGAAAAAGAATGATCATTCCATGTTGAATATTAGACCAACCACCTTTATCTTACACTATAAAATATCCCCAACCATATAATAAATCCTTAAAGAAATACCATGTAATAATATCTCATATGAAACCTCATTATGGTATAATTTAGACCATCATCGACTAGTTAGTCAAATGAAGAAGGCCCAGTGAATGTCATCCTTTCCATTCAACATAAATCAACCATTTGAAAATTCAAAAACATTATCATCCACTTAAATCACTAGTAAAACCATTTCACTAACTCATGTATAATAGACCTACTATTAGTCTCTATAACCCCTTAATTTAACTAAAATATTCTTTAAAAAAAATTATATCACCATTTATATATTTTTTATCTCACAAAATTTTATCTCGCCTCTATAAAATGGTTTATTTTTAAGAATATAACCATGAATAATGTTGATTAATGTAAAATATTATCCCTCTTAAAATGATTTAATGTCAAAGTAGTTTTAATTTTTAATTTAATTTCTATATAAGAAGAATATTCAATCTCCACCTCTCTCTAGAATTTATCATTACTTATCCCTCTCACACTCTCAAAAAAATTGACCCTTTACATATAATCCTTTCTCTTTCATCCTATTTTTTTATATTGAAATTTACTTAAATAAATAATTTATATTTATATATATTACATTAGTTATCTCCAAATTTATCATGCACAAGAATAAAAGAATTCATCCCAATTTAATTTTTCATTTTTCCAGAAAATTATTCTTTTTGACTATTATTATATTCTCTAATTTAAGATGTATTTTTACATCATAAAGTTAGATTTACCCAAAAAATAAAATGTAAAATTTCTCGTTTATTAAACATCATTAATTTTACAATTACTTATTCAACAAATATTTTTTACAAATTCTTTCAATTGAGATATATTAATACCTAGTAGTCCATTAAAAATATAATACTTCTTAATTAAACTTTTTAGGGACACATTATCTTCTAATATTGATATTTTTGAAAAATAATGCAGGAAGTAATATTGTTTTGAATATAGCTCTCATATTATATCTCATGTCCATTATAAAGATAATATATATAGTAGATAATGGTAGTAAACAAATTTGTTAATAAACCGAACTGAAATATCACAAATGTATTTATTATTAAAATATATTTAATTATTGATTGTACATATTTTTCATTTACATTATGATTTATCATTTCTATTATATTTTCTAAATAATAATAAATTTTAAATAATCTCTAACTAATGAAATGAAATAAAAAGAATAAACATTAATTATATAGTATAAAAATCATTATTTATATATAAAATATTTATTTTTGGAAATGGGTAAGAGTAATGGTAAGGTGTTAAAATATTAAATGGTGGATAATTTCATTATATAAAGAGAATTATTTTGAAAATAATAATTACATTAGTTCTCTTAAACTAGATTGATCAATGAGAGTGATTATGATCTTGTTTAGTTTTAAAAACTCATTTGATTATCATTATGTCTATACACATAACACTTTGTATAATAATCATTAGGATGAGTCACTAATATGGTGGGGTAAATTAGTTATAATATTATATTTTAAAACATTTATAAATTATAGATAACCTCATAATGAATTTACAATATAATTATTTAGTTAAAAAATGTTTATTCTGCATCAATTTCATGTAGATCACTCATCTATAAATATGTACAGGAAAAATAATCAAAATAACAATTTTTAATGGTTTACCCCACACATTTATTTTTTATGAGAAATTAGACTTCTAAAAATACTTTAGAACGATTCTATAAACTTTCTATTATGACTCAAAAAAATATACATATTAATTTATATTATTAAAGATAATATACAATATAGGATTTTGTTTTCAAAATAACAAAAAGAAAATTTATTCTTCAATTTAGATTGGAATGAACTATCATTAAAAAAAGAATTAGTTTATTAATATTTTCTATTCATGATAGTAAGAAATTATTCTCTTTATATTCAAACATCATAACATGGGTACAAAAATCATGATACCAAATATGGGATTTTCACATATCCTCAAGAGAACTCCTTTATTTTTGGTGTATGACAACTAGGGGTAATTGATGAGAATGACGATTGAGGGTCTGATTTACCTTATAAAAACAACACACAAAAATGTATGAAATAAAATATAGGATCCCAGAAAATAAAAAATCAAAATTTTAAAAATATTCAATGTAAAAGTGATTGAATAAAAACTAAAACATCTATATGTTTTGATATTAATAGGCCAAAAGTAATGACATACACATATCCCCAGTTAATAGGTCAATTGATCCTTCAATGATTTTTCTGATATTTGATAACTCAATAACCATAAACACCAAAAAAATCACCACTAATAAAAAAATAATTTCACTCACAAAAATATTGATATATAATGTCCACATTCACAATGAAGTATGAATGTAAGGATGATTAAAAAACACACCTTATGATTTCTCATGACCATTCCAATACATTACCGTGATTGATCTATTCAATGTTAATAAATAAATATTATTTATTAATTACAGATATACCTTAGTATAACTATATTTTCATAGTTTGATATCCTAAGAAATTAATTATCATATTAAAAACAACTCATATGAAAGTTTCTAAAATATGGGGGATTCTGATGAACCCAGTTTTTATATGTTGAAATTTTTGTTTAATAAAGGAATACGTTTACATTATTAGGTTCTTCTAAGTAGGTGTAAGTTCCAAATTATATTAAATATTGGAAGTGTTTATTCCGTCACTAATTGTGTGTAAATGAGGGTGTGAAATATGTTCTACTGTGATTCGTATTGAAAATTAAGGAAGAAGACACAAAGAGTTTTTGTGAATCATCTACTAGAGTGGACTTGATGATTTGATGTAGGTAATAAAATTTTATTTTTATGGACTATTATGCTTAAGGATGAAAATTACATGATATAAGATGACATATGATCTTCTATCAAGGATTATGGTAATGAAAAATGATGATGCTAATGAAACGTCTAATAAATATCTCTTGGTGATTCATAAATATTCTTGTAAGGAGAGTAAGAAATTTTGTTACTTCCTTAATGAGAATTGTGTGCACAGACTCAGGGAATAACACTCTATGTTTGATAATTTATGAACTAATATTTATAGAAATATGACAAGTACCGAGGGAACAAATATAATTTTCAACAACATCTATGGAGAAATGTTGGATTTTATGTAAATTTTTCATAATCCCTTATTATGGAAGTTCTAAATTTTCTCAATTTAAGTATAGATGAGCTGAAGAAAAGGATAATTCATCCTTAGAATTTTTAGTTTGAAGTATGTTTAAATTAGTGTAAATATTTCTTGAAATATGTTTTGGGTTGTTTAAGAAGGATATAAAATAATTCTAATAGGATAAATTGGAATCTAACTTAACTGTTTAAGATCTAGATGAGATTTAAAAATTAAAAAAGGAAATTATCATATGCATGGGATATTTTATTAGTGTGCAAGAAATTTCCTTGATGCAGCTGGACTTTCAAAAAAATAAAAAGGTAATTTATTTACCAAGAAGAGTATTATGTTACACAAGCCTCTCATAAGGAAATTTATATATGTGTAATCAATATGGGGTTTTTGATATTTGAGAAGGAAAAATTATTATGGTGTACGTCATTTCTACAACATATAAGAGATATTTATTAAGTGTAAGTCATTTGAGAAACCTGTTAGGTACCAGTATGAGTAGTGAATGCCGATGGGCCAGGAAATTCAATTTTTTTTGCATCACCCGAGCAACATTACGATGTCGACCCCAGTTAACTATCTCGGTATGGTCTGAGAACCACATGTAGATTTGATAGAGCACACATGTAAAATGAACAAGTACCTTGTTTGGATATGATGTGTGCAAGTTCATCGCAGGATGTTGGAAATCATTTCATGAATAATCTAATTTCGACGCCATCTAGAACATCCACTCACACCTCTAGAATCTACATGTGCATCGTTTGTTGGAATCTGGGTGCTAGCATGGTCCACCAATGATCTCTTCAATGCAACAAATATCACTATTAGGAAAGAGCCTTCTATCCAAGGAGGATGATCTTGAAGATCTTCCTTTCTTGAGAGAATATCTCTTTAGAGTCCAGAAGGATAGATAGGCTCTCAATTATAACACATGAAAAATACTCCCATGGGGAGATCCTCTCTCTTACTTATATATGGGATAACTAAAATACCCGGTATGGGTTCTCGACCCCCCCCCCCCCCCCGTGTAATGTATATTATCTGTATAGGTATTATAAATATTTATTTTTGTCAAATAAAATTATGCCATAAATAATATTTATATTTTTGTCACTCACTACCATATATATTAGATATATATTGCGTGATAATATTGAGTCTGTAACTCAGCTCACTTCTCTTGAAAGTATTAAACGATACCTGGATATTAAATACGCTTGAATAATATTTTATCTTGGAATTTACTTAATCACTTGTAAATACATGTAATATATAAATTCAACAGATTATTCTGTGCTTGAATAATTAAATAATTTATTTATTACATGGTGATCTATAGAACTTGGATAATACTCAGAACTTTAGTCAGGCCCCACCAAGTTCTATATTCTTATTCCCAGAATAGAAAAGATTCTCAAAATGCTATAGTGTGTGACCCTCTAGGAACTTATCTCAATAGTTGTGAATAATATCTACCGACCGAGGGTGGGGTCTAGAAACCCATCGAGGCCCCTATAGAGATAGGTTAATTTCAATGAAATGACTACCTTCCTATGAACTAAGTCTGTGTAATATAATGTCTTCGTCATCAATATCTCAATAAAGCATAATGAACACTAGTGTTATCAACCTTTTTCTTTCTTTATTTTATTTTTTTATTTTTTCGAATGGTCTTACCTTCCACCACCATGGAGATGGATTTAATGAAGGTGAAAAAATCCTAATCAACAGGGCCTGACATATCTCTTTCTCATCTTGGAAGAAAAAATACTATCTTGATCATTCAATCAATTCCATGTCACCAATGATGTACCCAACACAAACTACCTCACCACATCTTAATTTACATGGTTTTTACCTTACATAAAAATAAGTAATTAAATGACATACATTGGTATTGATCTCAAGTCTAGAGACCATTACAATGTACATAGATAGGAATGACCAATGACACCTGAAACATGAGGTGTTATTATTATTCTTGTCAGCCCTCAAGATCTCATCAACTAGAGATCATCAAGTGTGAACTTCATGAGAAGAAGTCAAAATGGTTATAATACCCAATCACCTAATGGTTAAAAATCATTTTTTTCCTTTTAGAATGATGTAATTAGACCATAGGAAATATTTTAATATTACTGTCAAGGAATCTTGGGGTTCTAATTATGTCGTAGGATCTTCTATAACCCATTGATATGACATATAACCTAAGGAAATTTCCATAAACAAAATGGATATAGAATTATATAATCTATTTTTCAAAGATAAAAACATGTATATATAAAATAAATTGAATACATGCAGTGGAAATCATATTACAATACATGTTGGGTCTAGGGAACCTACTTTCAACACTCTCACTTACACTAGAGCTAACTGCTAGAAGGTTTCCATCCGCTAGATTTAACTTGATAATCAGTCTTCTACTGAGAAATGGATTTAGTTAGGGGTCTTCCAAATTGTCTTCTATGGTTATACTACTAACTGCGACTTCACCTCATTGAGTAAAATCCTTCAAGTGTTAAAACAACAAATAATATGATTTGTCCTCTGGTGAGACATGGGATCCTTGGAAAGCACCACTGCAGTAGTATTATTGCAATATACTGGAATAGGGTATGCACTACTTGGCACATCACCAATGTCTGAGATAAAGCTATGTATCTAGATAGCTTCTTTTTTTGCATCAGAAACAACAATATATTTGAACTCTACTATAGAATCAGACACCACATCATTCTTTGAGCTTCTCCAGCACACTGTACCACTATTCGGGAAAAAGATGTAGCCCAAATGCAATTTCAACCATCATGATCTGTTAAGAAACTAGATTTATTGTATCCTCTATCTACTAGTTCCTCATACCTACTACACACCAGAAATATATCCTTAGCACGCATCAAGTGTTGTATCTGAGCACAGCGGAAGTGCGTTGGTGGGTGTACTAAACATTTATTTTAGCATTAACAATGATCAATCTGAGATCCATCACGATAATAAAATGTTGGATATTCGGAATAGAATGAATAATGAAAAAGAAATAGGGGAGTCCCAGAACCGTAGATAGGATCATCATATGTTGGTTATAATTAATTTAATTAATTAACAAGAATTACATGAACGAAATTCTTTCTTCATTAACTTTTCCAGACATGATCCGATGTGATCCGTCATTGCGTCATAGAATCCAAGTGTAGGATTCCTCTATCAGTTATCCACACATGCTCCACATATCTCTAGACTTCACTGAATGGATCTCCGTGTGCAAGCATGGGAGAGCCTTCCCTTGCGATTTCCTCCTTCAATCACCTTGATATGCTGGAGGTTGATCTCTCTCTCATAGCTTGAAAGAATTCTTGGTGGAAAAAGAATTATCTCTTGGCTTGAGAGCTTTTAAAAATCCTTTGTGTATAAATACACACAAAAATGGCTAGGCTAATGAGAAATATATAATTGCGAATTTTAATTAAATAGAATAATAAAATGAATTAGTTACCCGAAAGCATTTATTTATTACATTTAATTATTAGTAATACCCCCATGTCATTATAGTTGGCTATTATTATTACCTAACATTCACCTAGTGAATTACACCAAATATTATTTAATTAAATAAATAATATTATTTCACATAAATTCCTAGAAAAAATGCACGAAATTTATATTTAATATACATGGCATGTACTTTTGTTTTTTCCATTTTTCATTATTTACTCCACCGCATTTAATATACCTTGAATAAGGGCTATTTATTTATAAAATAAATATCACTACATTACTCACAAATAAATATTTTATTCCTACAACAATATATTACCTCAAATAACTAGTGTCTAAATAAATGTGATCATCCATCCTTAAATAATTATTAAGCCACAGTCGGGAATAATCTTTATTTAACTTTTAAAATGAATATTTATCTAATATACTTAGACACACATAGTGCGTGAACCTTTAGGCCTCTTTCTCAGTGGCATTAGATGGAGCCTACCTAATATCCAAGGTTAGTGTCTAGAAACATGCCAAGGCACCCATAGAGAAAGAAGTTAACACTGCAATGACGTGTCACCTCCTACGAATGCTTCCCATGTAATATAATTCAATTCTATCGATATCTCGAATCAAGAGGGATTAATGCTAGTGCTATCAACCCATGTGCTTGATTATTCTTTCATTGAATATCTATAATTGATCTTTCCTATTCATCACTATGGTCATGTATTTATTTAGGCTATATCAATTCCATCAAAGGACCAAATATATTTACTTCCATTATGGAATATAAGGGAAAAATCCTTTCTTGTATTATCTACTAATGTATTATAACTCGTGACGCTCCCAACGTATCTTATCTCTCTACGAACAGTGTGTCGTCACAATTTTTTCAATACATCTAAGTGCGTGAGTTGTAATACCCATTAATAATAATCTTAAAGTATAAGGACCAATACACACATCCGCAGATAGGAACATCCAATGACACTATGAAATGTGGATTTCCTACTGGCGGGTCTCATTCTCATTATATCCTTTGAGATATTACCAAGGGCACACAACATGATATGGTGCCTCAAATTTTTATGATTCCTCACCCCTAATGGCCTATATTATTTGTGTCCCTCAAATAAAATCATCCGGACATAGAAAAGATATTTAAGAATAGTGTTATGGAACTTTTAGGTTCTCATTATAGTAGGGATCCACTATGACCCTTTAATGAAAGAACTGTCCTTAGGAAATTTTCACATGCATTGTCACGCAGAAGTACAATCAATATGTGGTGAGGTATTTATTAATGAGTAAATTACCAAGTAGTGGGTTCTAGGCCACCAACTCCAATAGACTCCCACTTGGACTAGATCCAACTGCTATCAACCTTTAACAAACTAACTCTCACATGATATTCATGCTTATGATGAGATAGAACTTTATTTATGGGGTCCTCCATGTTCTCTTCGATGGAAACTCTACTCACTGCAACTTCTCCCCTTTAATAGAAATCCCTCAAGATTTGATACTTCTAGAGAATGTTCTTTGTCCGTTTACGTGACCTTGGTTCTTTTGCAAGATCCACCTCTACGGTATTATCAAAATAAAACATGATTGGATATTTACTACTAGGAACCACATCAAGATCCGGGACAATGTTCCAAATCTAGAAGGATTACTTGGATGCATCAAAAGCCTCAATATATTCAGACTCCACTATAGAATCGGCAGTAATTGGATTCTTTGAACTCTTCTAGCACACAGCTCTTCCATTGAGATAGAAAACATATCCACATTGTGACTTTAGATCGTTCTGATCTGTCTGAAAACATGCTAAATCATATCCTCCGATGACAAGCTCATCATCTCCTCCATACACCAGGAACATATACATAGTTATTCTCAGATACATAAGGATAGTCTTGATAGATGTCCAGTGTGGTTCACCTGGATTAGCTTTATTTCTTCCTAAAATGATCAGAGCATAGGTAACTTCAAGCCCCGTACATAACATGGAATACATGATGGATCCTGTAGCCTAGTCGTATGGGATCTTACTTATTCTATCTTTCTTTTTTTATGTCTAAAGACACGTTTTCTTAGAAATATGTAGGCCATGTGACACTGGAACACATCCCCTATTGGATTGTTAGATACTAAATCTTTTTAGTATGATGTCAATGAATGTACCCTGACTTATTCCAAGAACCCTCTTGGATCTATCACGAATGATATTGATCCTTAAAATATACACTGATTCACCTAAGTCCTTCATGGAGAAACACTTGTTCAACCAGTCCTTAACTGACTATAAGATGGGTACATCGTTTACAATAAGAAATATGTCATCAACATATACTACTAGGATAACGATCACATTTCCATTAAACTGCTTATAAACACATGGATCACATTCATTCTTAAGGAAACCAAATTCTTTTATTGCTTCATCAAATTGATTGTTCCATTACTTGGATTCTTTATTTAATCCATAAATGGGTTTCTGTAACTTGAAAAACCGTTTGGCTTCACCTGGTGTATCAAACCCTTTTTGTTGTGTCATATAGACATTTTCCCAAAGGTTCCTATTAAGGAATGTTGTTTGAACATCCATTTTCCAAATCCCATAGTCATGGTAAGCTGCTATAAAAAGTACGATTCTTATGGATTTAAACATGGAAATTGGCAAGAAGGTTTCATCATAGTCAATTCCTTGACATTGTCTAAATCCTTTAGCCACTAGCCTTTCCGTATAGGTTCTAACTTGACCATCCATGTCCAGTTTTCTCTTCAATACCCATTTGCATCCAACAGGTTTTACATCAACTGCCTCATCAACCAGAATCCATACTTGGTTCTGATACATTGAATCCATCTCAGAATTCATAGCTTCTATAAATCTTGTAGCTTCTGAGCTTTCTACTACTTCCTTGTTGTATAGAGGTTCATCATTGTCCAAAAATAATGATTCACCATCCTTGGTGACTAGGAAACCAAATCTCTATGTTTCCCTTACCTCTCTTGAGCTCCAACGCAGTACTTGTCTTTCTGGAACCTCTTCCACAGGGACCTATAAAACTTGTTCCTATACCAACTCCAGTGTATATTGAGAATCAACTTCATAAAAGTCAATCTTGACACCAATATCCTTTTTGAGGATCTTCTCCCTCTTAAGAATGACATCCTATCTAGAGATAGTCACTTTCTTGTCTGAAGGGTTATATAGGTAATATCATTTCAATTCCTTGGGATTTCCTATAATGATACACATAATGCCCCGGGGATCTAGTTTGTTGCTTGAGAAGGCCTTAACAAATTCCTTGCATCCCCGTACACGTGTGTGCGAAACAATGGCTTTCCTTCCATTACATAACTCCGAGGGAGTTCCATTTTCCAGCTTGTTTAGTACTCAGTTTAATGTGTATTCTGTAGTCTGTAATCCATTTCCCCAAAAGGATAATGGATGATCTACATAACTCATCATCGACCTCACCATGTACAACAAGGTGCAGTTCCTCCTTTAACTAACACCATTCCACTATTGTGTATAAGGAGGAGTGAGCTTAGATATAATCCCAGACTTCTGTAGAAGTTCGATGAACTCTTGGTTCAAATATTCTCTACCTCGATCCGATCAAAACTTTTTTATCTTCTTACCAAGCTAATTCTCTAATTCATTCTTAAATTCCTTAAATTTTAATAAGGATTCTGACTTATACCTCATTAAGTATACATATCCATATCTACTCAAATCATCATTAAAATTAATGATGTAAGAATATCAACCTCTAGATTCTACTACAAATGGTCTACACACATCTGTGTGCACCAATACTAGAAGCTCTTTGGCCCTTCCACCCTATCCACCAAAAGTGTAACACCCCGAGATTTTATGAAAAATATTATTTTTAATTTCAATGTTGTCTTGTGTTGTATGCTACACCAAATGGAGCTTGCACGATAGGCATCCCTGACATGGCTTGCACTACACGCAATCACGACCTTCCATGAAAGTGTGTGTTGTACGCTATACCAAGTTTCGCAAAACAACGATATGTTATATAAACTAGCAGTTATGAATAATAATACCCACATTTTGAAATTTTATAAATTTTATCATTAAAAATGGACTTCATTTTTGGATTCAAAATATGGAAATTATCCTAGGGTGAATTTTTTGTATTTTTCTGAAAACTTTCAATTTTTGAGGAATAGTGAAAACACTGGGTTACTATTCAAAAACCGCCTTTTTTATTTAAATATTTATTTATTTTATTTAAATTTATTTTAGGTAAAAATTGATACATAATACCTATATATGTTCAATTTAAGTCATTGGAGTCATTTTCTAATAATTTTAGATATATAAAAATTTTATAGAACTTTTCACCGTCTTTTACCCACCTCCTAGGAAAATTTACAAATTCACATAAAACTTAATTTTACCGCTTCTGTGAGTGGAATTTTGAAAATCCGAGACATAGGGTTAATATAAATGACTAAAATGTGGTTCAATGAGATGAAAATAATTTTTGGTGAATAGTAACTTTTACTTTTTTTTTAACACGGTTAAAAGTAAATAGGGTAATTATGTTTAAAAATGATATTTTTTTTACCCGAACACATGTAATAATTCTATTGGATAAGTTTAATTCAACCAAACAAAACCTTAGGAAAAAAATATGACCATTTACGCCTACTTGGATTAGATTAGGACATTTATTATTAATTTATTTAAAGAAGAGTTAAAATATTTAAAATCAAAGTTTAATAACTAAATCATTTTTAATATAGGGTTATACATAATATAAATTCTACTATAAATATTAATTAGAAATATAAATATATTTACTACATAATGGTGTTTTATTTATAATTTTTATACATTAAATAATTTAATTTATTTATGACACAATGATGATGCAGTCATTATCTTATTAATGAAATATTGACATAATTGATGTTATAAATAGCCAAATAAATGTAATTTGAGATTTTTTAAGATTTACCTTATTTTTATAGGTTAATATGACATGTTAGTATTGATTTAGTTAAATATTTTCGAACTAATAATTCTGTTATAATTTTCACACAAATCAATTACCAAATAGTGTCAAAATTGACAAAAAATAGTTTTTAAAACAAATATTATATTATTAAATGTTATTTTATTCCTAAAAATCTAAGCTTCGGCAAAAGGACTTAGATAAGGTTATATATATTAATCATGAACATCTTGGGGTTCTTTTGGCTTGTTATAGTAAGTTTATTAACCTTATAGTGTAAGAAAACAAGAAGACACGGTAAAAGAAAAATTATTTAACTTAAAGCTAAATCTAAATGATAATGTTAAAATAGAATCCTAAACTTGTCTAAATTCTATTAGATGAGAGTAATTCTACCCATCCCCACCTTATCTTCTAAATAACTCAATTTGGAGCAATTAAAAACCAAATATGACTTTATAATAAAAGAATATTTTTAGTTATTCCAAAGGTTCCCCTCTCCTCCCTTATAAAAGGGCACTTCCTCCCTCTCTTCCTCACACCACTTTGAGCCTTCAATCTCGGTAAACCCCTTACAAATTCTCTTATCCACTTCCCTAGATACATCCTATAGGTTCTTGTCTTCTTCAAAGACCAATCTTAGTTCCCTAAGAGGAGGTTTCAAAAAGGCGTGTCGAAAGAAGAGGTAATATCTGTTACCGATTATTTCAACTTTATTTCTTCTTCTACTTATTATTCTTTAGTTTTTTCATTATGAAGTAATAACATCAGTATCACTCATATACTGATATGTTATTATAATTATGAAAAAACCCTATTTCACCATATATCCATCCTACGGAAAATAAAATCACTGCGCGTGCGTACGTACGGTATACCATCTCCACGTCGTGGTGTAATCTGTTTTCGACCACCACCTTACATGGATGGGTATAATGGTGTAAATAAATAACTATATATGATTATTTCAAAGTGATATTTATTATGAAATATTATACATACACTTCAATGCAATTCCTAGATCATGGGAATGATATCATCACTCTTGCATACGTACGGACTACCGTCTCCACAACGCGATGAGATTCATTCTCCATGTTAACCATTCATGAATGATTATAATGTATATATAATAAGTAATCATGAAATATATTAAATAATAATGATATTTTATTTATGTGTATATATATGTATTTCATCTAATTAATTTCATTCAATTCAATAAGGAAACGAAAACAGGGTTCATGCGTATGTAGGGCCTACCATCTCCATGAACGGTGTATTTCATTCCATTTAATCGATTTATCATATATATATGTATATAATGAATATATATTATATATAAATCATGTTTTGTATTATGGAATTATTTAAATCAGGATATAAGTAATAATATCAAGAACAACAAGTCCAAACACGTACGATAAATAAAACAATTTAACCCAAAACATTGCTTTAACATTGAACTTACAAACGAACGGGTAATATAAAGTCAAAAGTGAACCATATATGATATCATAACAATTAATATTATTCTGTAATAAGTCAATGAAATTATTTAAATCATTATAAAAGGGGTTCTGAAACGTACGAAGCATATCGGACCTAAGGTAAGGGAAAATCTCACAATCTCATTTTCATACGAGATTGTTTATACTTCAGAATTTACTAGAGAATATTTATCATCCACATCCATGTTTCCTCACTATTTAATATTATTTATATCCTCCTACAATTTTTTAAATCCAATTTTACCCTTGGGTGAGTTTTTAGTAAAAGATATGAAAGGAATATTTTGTCGTTTTTCGTACGAGGTACTTTTTGACTTTTCCGACATAAGTACGAGAAGAATGTTTTTTATATGGAATGAATGGATTTTTAAGACATTATTTCCAAGAATATTCCTTTAGAAGTTTTCATGTTTTTTTAATCAAATTATTTTAGTTTAAAATTGTATGACGTGTTAAGAAAGGAAAAAAAATTTGAAGTAGAACAGATATTTTCCTCAAGAATGGAGTTCAAGTGTTTTATCAAAATTATTTTCCTTCTAAGATAATATAGGGTTCTGTTTCTATCCCTATTTTTACATTGATTTGATTATGTTATGATGGAATTAATTTTATAATGTCCTTTTTATCTTATATGATTTATGTTATGATGGCATGATGTTTAAGAATCCCATTTTTATTACATGGGTTATGCTATGATGTATGATTTATGATTTTGTGGCACACATAAGAATGGTTTCATTATGAGATGGGTGGGAACTATATCTCCCTCCAATGCATTGGGTAAAGATTTATATCTCATGAGATAGACATGGATGGAATGTTAAGTTAATTCGATTCAGTGTTACAGGACTGAAACGAGGAGTGAACTAGATTCAGAAAGGGACTTTGTCCACTAAGATGGTCTTCGCAGCATTTCCTTGGCTACTATGGAAATAATAACATGTGCATAATGGTTTCCAAAATTACATGTTTTATTCCTATTCTATTTTATCATTCTTAATGTTTCTTTATGATCTATGCCTTACGTACTGCCATGATTTATGTCATTGCTCAAGATTTTGATGTTTAAATATTATGTTCCTGTTTTGAAGTTCAAATGTATGTGATTTGTTTTATTTTATCCATGCTTACCCTTACTGAACATTTGATCTCGCCCTTTTATATGTTTTATTTTCCCTGGTATTTAAAGAAAGGTTTTAGTTAAGAAAACAAAAGGGGAAGATCTTTGTGGGAGATGTTGAAGATCTTTCACCACGATTAGAAGATTATGTTCTGAGTTTCCAAAGACACTAAACTATTACGGTCCTTGAGTGTTGGTTCTTATTATGTAATAAGTATTCCTAAAAAGTAATGTAATGTTCATGTATGTGAAGCTTTGGGTCTCTACATTTGGTATGAGAGAAAAGTTTTTGTCAACCTTTGGAAACTAGGATGCGAGAACTTTAGTGAGATCCCTAGAGATATTTCTAAGGTATGTCTAGGGATATCCATAATGTTAAGTATACGTATTGGTTATAGTCCTACAATTATGGTAACCATCTTATAATTAAACCTAAGATGTTAGATATTGAAGATACTCCCCCTTTATTATGTTGTTATCCCTAGAATGATTTTTTCCTCTCACACCATTCTTTTTGGGTTTTAGACGATGGTTGGAACCCGAAGGAACTCTGTTGATCAATGTAATGGACAATGCAATGATTTTCCTCTTGAACAATCAAATGTTATGGGATATGGAGTGAAAAATCTTATTTCTATAATTACACAAGGTATGAATCATTCTGGACATCCAAATGAGCAGAGAAGGGAACAATATTCTATTGAGTCCTTCATGAGGCAACGTCAACCTTCTTTTAGTGGGTCTTCGGATCCACTTGTTTCTGAACAATGGATCAGTACCACTGAAAAGATATTTTCAGTTCTTCAATGTTATGAACATGATAGATTCATCTTAGCAGTATATCATTTGGAAGGTGAAGCTGATCAATGGTGGAATCTTATCAAGAATACGTGGCCAAGAGATGAAATTGAGTCCATGGAATGGGACGAGTTCAAGAACTTATTTTTCAATAAGTACATCCCTCGTATTCTTCAAACAATGATGGAGAAGGAATTTCTTGAACTAAAGAAAAAGGATGATGAATCTGTTGGTATATACGAAGAAAATTTTACAAGGCTTGCAAGGTATGCATCTGGATTTATCATCCAACCTGAATGTAAAGTTGATCGATTCTTTAGTGGCTTAAAACCAAATCTTCGAAGGGAATTAGCTATAAGAGACTTCAGTAGCTATGAATAAATTGTGCGTTGTGCTATCAAGGTAGAAATGGAAGTTGGGGTTACATATCCATCTCATGGTTTTGACAAGAAATGAAAGATGGAGTTCAAGGATAAATCTCATAATAATGGTGAAAATAAGATGAATGTTTCCTTATGCTCAATGTGTGGAATGAATCATGGTGGAGATTGTCTTAAAGGGAGTAGAAAATGTTTTATGTGTGGAAAATATGGTCATCAAGCAGCTGAGTGTCGAAGTAATGGAAAAAGGGTTTCTAATGATGTGAAAAAATAAAAGGCTGTAGAGAATGAACCACCAACAATCAATTCTTCAAGTGCAATGAAATGGGGAATTCTGCTAATCAATTCCCTAATCCAAGGGTTAATAATGATCGACATGAGCAACCACTTAAGGAAAAGGACAAAGAGAAGTCACATGCAATCACTATTGGCGATGTTGAATATGAAAACGATGTGGTGGAATGATTAAGTGTTTATGTAATTGGATTCCAAAATAATGTTTAATATAGTATCGTGGAATATTGGAATATTTATGTGTTGGTGTATTGTGGTTTTCAATAATTTTATGGTACCGATAACCATGGAAAGTGATTGAGATATTTTTGGAAAGAAGATGATATGCACATAATGAAGGGATAAGGGGAAAATGAAATGTTTGACAGTATTCATGATCTCCTTATTGATATAAGGACTAAGTGATATCACAAGTTGAGTATATAGAATTTTGGGGTTTTGGTATGTGGAAAGAGATAACTTTTGACAGCACTCATGTTTTCACTAATATTTAATGGGTATTAATTTTTTAAGAGAATACATGATTAAGGCCTTCGAATGTTTGGAATGTAGAGACCCGAAGCTTGATGTACGTGGACATTACATTACATTTTCGGAATACTTAGCACATAACAAAAACACACACACAAGGATCTTAATAGTTTAGTGTCTTTGGAAACTCGGAATATAATCCTCTAATCCTGGTGAAAGATCTTCAACATCTCCCATAAATATCTTCCTTTTTATTATACCTAAAACCTTTCCTTATATCTTGGGGAAAAGAAAACATGAAAGGGTGAGCTCAAATGCTCAGTATGGGTAAACAAAATAAATATCAATCACATCATATACATAAGCACATAACTTTTGGAAATCTTAACCTGTAAAAGAGATCATAATTTCATAACATGGGATAAATCATGGCAGTGAAACGTAATCACAATAATCATAACTTAAAACATGAAACATTGTGTCATACACACATAATCATAGAGAATCATTTATTGTTAGTCAAGACTCATTGCCAAGACTATCTTAGTGGACAAAGTCCCTTTCTGAACCGAGTCACCCTCGTTTCAGTCCTGTTTCACTGAACCGGTATAAACTACCATTCCAGCCATGTCTATCTCATGAGATATAAAATCTTTACCCAATGCATTGGAGGGAGATATAGGTCCCACCCATCTCATAATGATACCATTCTTATGTGTGCCACAAAATCATAAACCATACATCATAGCATAACCCTTGTAATAAAAATGGGAATCTTAAACATCATGACATCATAAAACAATTCATATAAGATAAAGGAATTCATAAAAATATTTCCATCACAACATAATCAAATCCATGTTATAATAGGGATAGAAACAGAACCCTTTATTATCTTAGATGGAAAATAATTTTGATAAAACACTTGAACTCCATTCTTGAGGAAAATATCTTTTCTACTTCAAAAACACTTTTCCTTTCTTAACATGTCATACAATTCTAAACTAAAAGAAGTTGATTAAAAATAAACTTGAAAACATGTAAAGGAAGCTTCTTGGAAATAATGTTTTAAAAATCCATTCATGTCGTATAAGTTAAAAAAACATTCTTCTCGTACTTTTGTCGAAAAAGTCAAAAAGTACCTCGTATGAAAAAACGACAAAAGATTCCTTTCATATCTTTTACTAAAAACTCAACAAAGGGTAAAATTGGATTTAAAAAATTGTAGGTGGATGGAAATAATATTACATATTGAGGAAACATGGATGTGGATGATAAAATACACGCCAGTAAATGCCAAAGTATAAACAATCTCGGATAAAAATGAGATTGTGATATTTTCCCTTACCTTAGGTCTGATATGCTTCGTAAGTGTCCGAACCTCCTGTATAATGATTTAAATAATGTCATTGACTTATTCCAGAATCATACTCATTGTTATGATATCATATATGGTTCACTTATGACTTTATATTACCCTTTCTTTTGTAAATTCTATGTTAAATAGCATTTTGGGTAAAATTGTTTCATTTGTCGTCCGTGTTTTGACTTGTAATTATTCATATGATTTTTTAGATCATAATTACTTAATTCAAGAATATAGAACATGATTTATATATAATATATATTCAGAATATACATATATATAATAAATTAGTAAATGGAAAGAAATACACCGTTCATGGAGATGGTAGGTCGTACGTACGCATGAACGCTATTTTCGTTTCCTTATTGAGTTGAATGGAATTAAGTAGATGACATACATATATACATAAATACAGTAGCTTTATAATGTCATATATTTCATTATTATTTCTTATATATACTTTATAATCATTCTTAAATGGTTAACATGGAGAATGAATCTCATCGCGTCGTGGAGACGGTAGTCCGTACGTACGCACGAGCGATGATATCGTTTCCATAATTATTGAATTGAATTGGAGTGGATGATACAATATATCAGAATCAATATGATGTTATAATAACTATTTATAGTTATTCTTTACACCATTATACCCATCCATGTAAGGTGGTGGTGGAAAATAGATTACACCACTGTGTGGAGACGGTATTCCGTACGTACGCACGCGCGGTGATTTCTTTTTCCGTAGGATGGATAGATGGTGAAATAGGGTTGTTTCATACTTATAATAACATATCATTATATGATTGATACTGATGTTATTACTTCATCATGAAACAACCTAGGAAGAATAAGTGGAAGAAGAAACAAAGGTGAAAGAATCGGTAACGGAAATTACCTCTTCTTTGAAGTGCTCCTTTGAGACCTCCTTTTAGGGCACTAAAATGGGTATTTGAAGAAGACCAGAACCTCTAGGATGTTTCTAGGGAAGTGGAGAAGATAATTTGGCAGGGTTTGTCCGAGCTTGAAGGCTCAAAGTTGTGTGTGGAAGAGAGGGAGGATGTGCCCTTTTATAAGGGAGGGGAGGGGCTCCTTTGGAAAAACTAAAAATATTATTTTATTATAAAGCCAAGTTCGGTTTTAAATAGCTCCAAATTGATTTATTTCTAGGATAAGGTGGGTATGGGTCGAAATCCTATCATCCAATATAATTTAGACAAGTTTAGGTTCCTATTTTATCCTTATCATTTATATTTAACATTAAGTTAAATAATTTTACTTTTACCGTGTCTTCTTGTGTTCTTACACTATAAGGTTCATAAACATACTATAAGAAGCCAAAAGAACCCCAAGTTGTTTATTATTAATATATATCCTTATATAAGTCATTTGGCCGAACCTTAGATTTTTAGGAATAAAATAACAATTAATAATATAATATTTGTTTTAAAAACTATTTTATGTCAATTTTGACACTATTTAGTAATTGATTTTTTTGAAAATCATAACAGAATTATAAGTTCTAAAAAAGTTAATTAAATCAATACTAACATGTCATATTAACCTATAAAATTATTTGAATTCATAAAAAGTCTCAAATTATATTTATTTGGGTATTTATAACATCAATTATGTAAATATTTCATTAATAAGATAATTTCTTCATCATCGTTGTGTCATAAATAAATTAAATTATTTAATGTCTAAAAATTAAAAATAAAATACCATTATGTAGGAAATCTTTTTATATTTCTAATTAATATTTATAGTCAAATTTATCTTATTTATAACCCTATATTAAAAATGATTTAGTTATTAAACATTGATTTTAACTATTTTAACCCTTCTTTAAATAAATTAATAATAAATGTCCTAATCTAATCCAAGTGGGCCTAAATGGTCATATTTTATTCCTATGTTTGTTTTTGGTCAAATTACACTTGTCCAATAGAATTAGGACATGTGTTAGGGTAATAATAATATCATTTTTACCCTTAATTACCCTATTTACTTTTAGACGTGGTAAAAAAAGTAAATAGTTACTATTCACCAAAAAATTTATTTTCATCCCATTGAACCAAATTTTTCTTACTGACATCAACCGTGTATCTTGGATTTTTTAAATTCCACTCACAGAAGCGGTAAAATTATGTTTTATGAAAAATTCTGTTTTTTAACTACCACTTAGTGGTTTCACTATTCATCAAAAATTGAAAGTTTTCAGAAAAATACCAAAAATTAGGCCTAAGATATATTTGATATTATGAACTCAAAAATGATGTCTATTTTAAAAAATTCAAAACATATCAGTTGCATTAATTAATTTAAAAATTAATTCCCGTCGTCAAAACAAATAGCGTGTTTTTAAGAGATAACAACTACCAAAAGATTGACACTTGTTTATGTCTGGTTTAAATATGAAATTACATCCAATTGCCAAAATTGTATTAAATTGTAAAAATATATTCTAAATATACTTTAAAACCACTCAAATTAATAAATTATCACTATTAATTATTTCGATTAAAAAGGTTGTTTTTAATTAAAATTTAGTAATTTTCACTATTCATCAGAAAATGAAAGTTATCTGAAATGTACAAAAATTTCATCCTAAGATAATTTCGATATTCTGAATCCAGAAATGAAGTACATTTTGAAAAATAAAAATTAAAAAAATTTCAAAAAGTGGTTATTACTATTCATAACGGCTAGTTTTAATAATATTTTAATAGCATATCGTTGTTTAGTGAAACTCGGTATTTCGTACTACACACGCTATTGAGGAAGGTCGCGATTGCGTGTAATGCAAGGCAAGTCAAGGATGCGTGTGGTAAAAGCTCATTTTGGTGTAGCGTACAACACAAGACATTAATGAAATTAAAAAGAATATTTTTCATAAAATCTCGGGCTGTTACATTCTACCCCCCTTAAAATGATTTTCGCCCTCGAAATTCGTCGGGGTTATAAATGGTTTACTACTCGAAAGTTTCTTTAATAGAAACCCACATCGTAAAAAGGAATACCAAAACATTGCTTTAAAAACTAAAGTATGAAATGTAACGATTACCCAAATAAACTAATCATTGGGTTTCCACATAGGTGAAAATATGGATATTGAAGAGAAATGTAACCATCATGTTCTGATGGAGAGTGGTAGAGAACATGGCTATGGAAAAGCCAGCAATCACAAAGCCATAAATTTGTGACGATCTAAGGTACCATCTGATTCATCAGATATAAGAGCACTAGGACAACATTTTTGGTTTTCAAGATCATTTCCCTAAAGTTGATGAAATTAGAAGAAATACTTTCGTGATTTGGTATAGTCTCACCGTTTGTCGTTCTTTGGACAATTTCCACTTCATCTCTTAAAGAAATGAAGTTGAATTTTTCATTC
Source organism: Viscum album (assembly GCA_963277665.1). Classification (NCBI taxonomy): domain Eukaryota; kingdom Viridiplantae; phylum Streptophyta; class Magnoliopsida; order Santalales; family Viscaceae; genus Viscum; species Viscum album. The sequence goes on from OY728137.1 coordinate 1,908,200,352, forward strand.
GTGATGTGTTAGCAGATCATGTGATAGAATGATGGGTCATTCCATCTATCTCAAACAACATGTTAGAAAAGTTATCAAAAAATACATAAGTCCATCTATAGTGAGATTCATCATATAGGGTTCCTAAAATGGACTTATACATCATATATCATACTGCGTAATATAATAAAACTAGTTTCTACTAAACTGGGACATCTTGTAGGTCAGTGGTAGGCGATAAAGGCCAGTTGCACTTCGGTTGTGGGTTCGATACCCACGGCCTTGTCCGACGCGATGGGTTGTCGCCCGTCCTGCAGGTTGTCCTTTTTCTAAAGCTATATTACTATAACATCTCATCAATAATATCGAAAAATGTTTTATCCTAACTTATGTCCAACATAATCCATTCTAATATTTAGGCTTATCTAAAATACTTCAGTCCAAGCTCATAGTATAAATAAAATGATTACATGAAATGTCACAGAACAATCACGTGAATGCCATCATTTATCCCCCATATATCATAAGATATATCTTTTTGGTCAAATTACAAACATGTGAATACCTTAATCATGTTTTCTCTTGAAAAATGAATACCCATTGAACTTTAGTGAAAACATGAATGCTGTCAAAAGTTAACTCTTTCCACATACCAAAATCCAAAAATTCTATATACTCAAACCATGATATAACATTCTACTTATATCAGTCATGAGCTCATGAATACTATAAAACATTTAATTTTCTCATTATCCCTTCATTATGCATATATCATGTACATTCCAAAAATATCTGAATAACCTTTCATGGATACTGGTACCATTAATCATACACTTTCAAAACTCAAGGAAAGACAACAGTGTAACAATCCTTAGATGTCTCTTTATTCCATAATACCATGAGATAACTTATACAACATTACACATGATAAACATGTAATCATTCCACTACATTCTTAAACCATTGACCGAGCTTCAACAATTCTTTCATGTCACATATCATTTGTAGTATCTTCATCATCATCAACATAAATACTACCCATACGACCATACTGATTCTCTTCATGAGACATTCCCTTAGGGCATTGGTTTTCATAATTCCTGTACATTCCACATTTTTAAACATTTAACCATTGTTGATGTCGTAGCAATACCATTATCCTCATCCCTGGTGTTAACTGAACCTTTTCCTTTGCACTTACTGGCTTTGTGTCCTTCTTTTCCACACCCAAAGCATCTTCTAGTTCCTTTGAAACATTTTCCTTGATGCCTCTTCCCACATGATTTACATAGGGTAAATTGAACTTTCTTTCCTCTATGATCATCATGAAACTCCATCTTTCTCTTATTAGCCGAGTCAAGAAACTTACCAAATTTTACTTTATTGATCATATTATGAGATTTCTGATTTGGCATAATAATGATGTTTGGACTTCTAAATCCCATTTCATTTGGTTGCTCATGAAGAATATCATTCCATTGTCCATCATATCCTCCATTATCGTGAATCATCTTGTTTCCAACCATTTTCTAAAACCCAAAAAGAATAGTGTGAGAGGAAAAAATAATGCTAGGGAAAACAACATAGTAAAAGGGGAGTACCCTTAATATCTAACATCTTAGGTTAAATTCTAATATCGTTACTGTAGTTCTAGGACTATATCCTATACGTATAATTATCCTTAGAGACATCCCTATACATACCATAGAAATAACTCTAGGGATCTCACTAACGTTCTCACATCCTAGTTTCCAAAGGTTGACTAAACCTTTCCTCTGATACCAACTGTAGAGACCCGAAGCTTGATGTACATTGACATTACATTACATTTGCGGAATACTTAGGACATAACAAAAACACACACACAAGGATCGTAATAGTTTAGTGTCTTTGGAAACTCGGAATATAATCCTCTAATCCTGGTGAAAGATCTTCAACATCTCCCATAAAGATCTTCCTTTTTATTATACCTAAAAACTTTCCTTATATCCTGGGGAAAAGAAAACATGAAAGGGTGATCTCAAATGCTCAGTAAGGGTAAACAAAATAAATATCAATCACATCATATACATAAGCACATAAATTTTGGAAATCTTAACCTGTAAAAGAGATCATAATTTCATAACATGGGATAAATCATGGCAGTGAAACGTAATCACAATAATCATAACATAAAACATGAAACTTTTTGTCATACACACATAATCATAGAGAATCATTTCTTGTTATTCAAGACTCATTTCCAAGACTATCTTAGTGGACAAAGTCCCTTTCTGAACCGAGTCACCCTCGTTTCAGTCCTGTTTCACTAAACCGGTATAACCTACCATTCCAGCCATGTCTATCTCATGAGATATAAAATCATTACCCAATGTATTGGAGGGAGATATAGGTCCCACCCATCTCATAATGATACCATTCTTATGTGTTCCACAAAATCATAAACCATACATCATAGCATAACCCTTGTAATAAATATGGGAATCTTAAACATCATGACATCATAAAAAAATTCATATAAGATAAAGGAATTCATAAAAATATTTCCATCACAACATAATCAAATCCATGTAATAATAGGGATAGAAACAGAACCCTTTATTATCTTAGATGGAAAATAATTTTGATAAAACACTTGAACTCCATTCTTGAGGAAAATATCTTTTCTACTTCAAAAACACTTTTCCTTTCTTAACATGTCATACAATTCTAAACTAAAAGAAGTTGATTAAAAATAAACTTGAAAACTTGTAAAGGAAGCTTCTTGGAAATAATGTTTTAAAAATCCATTCATGTTCTATAAGTTAAAAAAACATTCTTCTCGTACTTTTGTCGAAAAAGTCAAAAAGTACCTCGTATGAAAAAACGACAAAAGATTCCTTTCATATCGTTTACTAAAAACTCACCGAAGGGTAAAATTGGATTTAAAAAATTGTATGTGGATGTAAATAATATTACATATTGAGGAAACATGGATGTGGATGATAAAATACACCCCAGTAAATGCCAAAGTATAATCAATCTCGGATAAAAATGAGATTGTGATATTTTCCCTTACCTTAGGTCCGATATGCTTCGTAAGTGTCCGAACCTCCTGTATAATGATTTAAATAATGTCATTTACTTATTCCAGAATCATACTCATTGTTATGATATCATATATGGTTCACTTATGACTTTATATTACCCTTTCTTTTGTAAATTCTATGTTAAAGAGCATTTTGGGTAAAATTGTTTCATTTTTCGTCCGTGTTTTGACTTGTAATTATTCATAGGATTTCTTAGATCATAATTACTTAATTCCAGAATATAAAACATGATTTATATATAATATATATTCAGAATATACATATATATAATAAATTAGTAAATGGAAGGAAATACACCGTTCATGGAGACGGTAGGTCGTACGTACGCATGAACGCTGTTTTCGTTTCCTTATTGAGATGAATGGAATTAAGTAGATGAAATACATATATACATAAATCCAGTAGCTTTATAATGTCATATATTTCATTATTATTTCTTATATATACTTTATAATCATTCTTAAATGGTTAACATGGAGAATGAATCTCATCGCGTCGTGGAGACGGTAGTCCGTACGTACACACGAGCGATGATATCGTTTCCATAATTATTAAATTGAATTTGAGTGGATGATACAATATATCAGAATCAATATGATGTTCTAATAACTATTTATAGTTATTCTTTACACCATTATACCCATCCATGTAAGGTGGTGGTGGAAAATAGATTACACCACTGCGTGGAGACGGTATTCCGTACGTACGCACGCGCGATGATTTCTTTTTCCGTAGGATGGATAGATGGTGAAATAGGGTTGTTTCATACTTATAATAACATATCAGTATATGATTGATACTGATGTTATTACTTCATCATGAAACAACCTAAGAAGAAGAAGTGGAAGAAGAAATAAAGGTGAAAGAATCGGTAACGGAAATTACCTCTTCTTTGAAGTGCTCCTTTGAGACCTCCTTTTAGGGCACTAAAATGGGTCTTTGAAGAAGAGAAGAACCTCTAGGATGTTTCTAGGGATGTGGAGAGGAGAATTTGGAAGGGGTTGGCGGATCTTGAAGGCTCAATGTTGTGTGAGGAAGAGAGGGAGGAGGTGCCATTTTATAAGGGAGGAGAGGGGCTCCTTTGGAAAAACTAAAAATATTATTTTATTATAAAGTCATGATCGGTTTTAAATAGCTCCAAATTGATTTATTTCGAGAATAAGGTGGGGATGGGTCGAAATCCTCTCATCCAATAGAATTTAGACAAGTTTAGGTTCCTATTTTAACCTTATCATTTAGATTTATCATTAAGTTAAATAATTTTACTTTTACCGTGTCTTCTTGTGTTCCTACACTATAAGGTTAATAAACATACAATAAGAAGCCAAAAGAACCCCAAGTTGTTTATTATTAATATATATATCCTTATCTAAGTCATTTGGCCGAACCTTAGATTTTTAGGAATAAAATAACTATTAATAATATAATATTTGTTTTAAAAACTATTTTATGTCAATTTTGACACTATTTAGTAATTGATTTTTGTGAAAATCATAAAAGAACGATAAGTTCGAAAAAAGTTAATTAAATCAATAATAACATGTCATATTAACCTATAAAATTAGTTTAATTCATAAAAAGTCTCAAATTATATTTATTTGGGTATTTATAACATCAATAATGTCAATATTTCATTAATAAGATAATTTCTGCATCATTGTTGTGTCATAAATAAATTAAATTATTTAATGTCTAAAAATTACAAATAAAATACCATTATGTAGGAAATCTTTTTAGATTTCTAATTAATATTTATAGTCTAATTTATATTATGTATAACCCTATATTAAAAATGATTTAGTTATTAAACATTGATTTTAACTATTTTAACCCTTCTTTAAATAAATTAATAATAAATGTCTTAATCTAATCTAAGTGGGCCTAAATGGTCATCTATTATTCATAAGTTTGTTTTTGGTCGATTTGAACTTGTCCAATAGAATTAGGACATGTTTTATGGTAATAATAATATCATTTTTACCCTTAATTACCCTATTTACTTTTAACCGTGGTAAAAAAAGTAAAAAGTTACTATTCACCAAAAAATTATTTTCATCCAATTGAACCACATTTTACTTACTAACATCAACCGTGTCTCTCGGATTTTTGAAATCCCACTCACAGAAGCAGTAAAATTAAGTTTTATGAAAAATTCAGTTTTTTAACTACCACTTAGTGGTTTCACTATTCATCAAAAATTGAAAGTTTTCAGAAAAATACCAAAACTTAGGCCTAAGCTATATTTGATATTATGAACTCAAAAATGATGTCTATTTTACCAAATTCAAAACATATCAGTTGAATTAATTAATTTAAAAATTAATTCCCATCGTCAAAACAAATAGCGTGTTTTTAAGAGATAATAACTACCAAAAGATTGACACTTGTTTATGTCTGGTTTAAATGTGAAATTACATCCAATGGCCAAAATTATATTAAATTGTAAAAATATATTCTAAATATACTTTAAAACCACTCAAATTAATAATTTATCACTATTAATTATTTCTATTAAAAAGGTTGTTTTTAATTAAAATTTAGTAATTTTCACTATTCATCAGAAAATGAAAGTTATCCGAAATGTACCAAAATTTCATCCTAAGCTAATTTCGATATTCCGAATCCAGAAATGAAGTCCATTTTGAAAAATAAAAATTTCAAAATTTCAAAAAGTTGTTATTACTATTCATAACGGCTAGTTTTAATAATATTTTAATAGCATATCGTTGTTTAGTGAAACTCGGTATTTCGTACTACACACGCTATTGAGGAAGGTCGCGATTGCGTGTAATGCAAGGCAATTCAAGGATGCGTGTTGTGAAAGCTCATTTTGGTGTAGCGTACAACACAAGACATTAATGAAATTTAAAAAGAATATTTTTCATAAAATCTCGGGCTGTTACATGGAATGTGACCAACAAGACATATCTTATGATATATGGGGATCAACGATGGTATTAACATGCTTGTTATGTGAAATATCTGGTAATAGTTTTCACTATAATATGAGAATGGACTGGAATATTATGGATAAGCCTAAATATTGGAATGTATTATGTTGGACATAAGTTAGTACTGTATTTTTAGAAAAAAAAGGACAACCTGCAGAATGGGTGAAAACCCGTCACGTCATACAGGGCTGTGGGAATCGAACCCACAACTGAAGTGAAACAAGACTTTATTTACTACCACTGGCTTATAAGAAGTCCCTGGTAAGTAGAAACTAGTATTATTTTATTATTCAGGATGATAGATGAAGTATAAGTCCATTTTGGAACCATATATGATTAATCTCACCATAGATGGAATTATGTATAGAATTTTTTCTAACTTATGTTTGAGACAGATGGAATGATCTATCATTCTATCGCATGATCTGCTAAAACTTCGCAAAAGACAAATTCAACTTCATTTCTTAAAGAGATGAAGTGGAAATTTTTCAAGGCATGAACAAAAGTGAGATTATACCAAAATAAAGTAAGTATTTCTTCTAATTAAAATTCTTCAACTTTAGGGAAATGATCTTGAAAACCAAAAATGTTGTCCTAGTGCCCTTATATCTGATTAATCAGCTGGTACCTTATATCATCACAAATTTATGGCTTTGTGATTTATGGATTTTTCATAGCCATGTTCTCTACCACTCTCCATCATAACTTGATGGTTACATTTTTCTTTCATATCCATATTTTAATCTATGTTCTCCTATATAGAAACCCAGTGATGAGTTACTTGGGGTAATCGTTACATTTCATACTTTAGTTCTTAAAATTAAGTTTTAGTATTCCTTTTTACGATGTGGGTTTCTATGAATATTAAACGATTTATAACCCTGAAGAATTTCGAGGGCGAAATTCATTTTAAGGGGGGTAGAATGTAACACCCAAAGATTTTATGAAAAATATTATTTTTAATTTCATTGATGTCTTGTGGTTTATGCTACACCAAAAGGAGCTTTCACGATATGCATCCCTAACTTGTCTTGCACTACTCGAAATCATGACCTTCCACGAAAGTGTGTGTTGTACGTGATACCAAGTTTCGCTAAACAATGATATGTTATGTAAACTAGCCGTTATGAATAGTAATACCCACTTTTTTAAATTTAATAAATTTTATCTTTCAAAATAGGCTTCATTTTTGGATTTAGAATATCGAAATTATCCTAGGGTGAATTTTTGGTAATTTTTTGAAAACTTTCAATTTATGATGAATAGTGGAAACACTTGGTTACTATTCAAAACCCGACATTTTATTTAAATAATTAATTATTTTATTTAAATTTATTTTTGATCAAATATGATACATAATACCTATATAAGTTCAATTTAAGTCATTGGGGTCATTTTATAATAATTTTAGATATATAAAAATTGTATTGAACTTTTAATCGTCTTTTACCCAACTCCTAGGAGAATGTTCAAATTCACATAAAATATAATTTTACCGCTTTTGTGAGTCAAATTTCAAAAATCCAAGAGACACGGTTAATATTAAGGACTAAAATGTGGTTCAATGAGATGAAAATAATTTTTGGTGAATACTAATATTTTACTTTTTTTTACCACGGTTAAAAGTAAATAGGTTAATTAAGGGTAAAAATTATATTATTATTACCCTAACACATGTCCTAATTCTATTGGATAAGTTTAATTCGACCAAAAACTACCTTGGGAATAACATATGACCATTTATGTCTACTTGGATTAGATTAGTACATTTATTATTAATTTATTTAAAGAAGGGTTAAAATAGTTAAAATCAAAGTTTAATAACTAAATATTTTTTAATATAGGGATATACATAAGATAAATTCGACTATGAATATTAATTATAAATATGAAAATATTTCCTACATAATGGTATTTTATTTATAGTTTTTGGATATTAAATAATTTTATTTATTTATGACACAATGATGATGCAGTAATTATCTTATTAATGAAATGTTGACATAATTGATTTTATAAATACCCAAATAAATGTAATTTAAGACTTTTTATGATTTACATTAATTTTATAGGTTAATATGACATGTTAGTAATGATTTAGTTAAATTTATTTGAATTAATCATTCTGTTAGGATTTTCACAAAAATCAATTACCAAATAGTGTCAAAATTGACATCAAATAGTTTTTAAAACAAATATTATATTATTACTTGTTATTTTATTACTAAATATCTAAGGTTCTGCCAAATGACATAGATAAGGTTATATATATTAATAATAAACATCTTGGGGTTCGTTTGGCTTGTTATAGTAAGTTTATTAACCTTATAGTGTAAGAAAACAAGAAGACACGGTAAAAGAAAAATTATTTAACTTAAAGTTAAATCTAAATGATAATGTTAAAATAGAAACCTAAACTTGTCTAAATTCTATTTTATGAGAGGATTTCGACCCATACCCACCTTATCTTTGAAATAACTCAATTTGGAGCTATTAAAAACCAAATATCACTTAATAATAAAATAATATTTCTAGTTATTCCAAAGGTGCCCCTCTCCTCCCATATAAAAGGGCACTTCCTCCCTCTCTTCCTCACGCCACTTTGAGCCATCATGCTCGGTCAACCCCTAACAATTTATCTACTCCACTTCCCTAGAAACATCCTAGATGTTCTTGTCTTCTTCAAAGACCAATCTTCGTGCCCTAAGAGGATGTTTCAAAAAGGCATGTCGAAAGAAGAGGTAATATCGGTTACCGATTCTTTCAACTTTATTTCTTCTTCTACTTCTTCTTCTTTAGTTGTTTCAATATGAAGTAATAACATCAGTATCACTCACATACTGATATGTTATTAGAATTATTAAACAACCCTCTTTCACCATCTATCCATCCTACGGAGAACGAAATCACTGTGCGTGCGTACGTACGGAATACCGTCTCCACGCCGTGGTGTAATCTGTTTTCGACCACCACATTACTTGGATGAGAATAATGGTGTAAATAAATAAATAAATATTATTATTGAAAATTTATATTGATTCTGAAATATTGTACATACACTTCAATGAAATTCCACGATCATGGGAATGATATCATCGCTCGTGCGTACGTACGGACTACCGTCTCCACGACGCGATGAGATTCATTCTCCATGTTAACCATTCATGAATGATTATAAAGTATATATAATAAGTAATAATGAAATATATGACATAATAATGATACTGGATTTATGTGTATATATATTTATGTCATATACTTAATTTCATTCAATTCAATAATAAAACAAAAACAACGTTCATGCGTACATACGGCCTACCGTCTCCATGAGTGGTGTATTTCATTCCATTTAATCGACATATCATATATATGTGTATATACTGAATATATATTATATATAAATCATTTATTACATTCTAGAATTAATTAAATCAGGATATAATTAATAATATCAAGAACAACAAGTCCAAACACGTACGATAAATAAAACGATTTAACCCAAAACGTTGCTTTAACATTGAAATTACAAAAGAACGGGTAATATAAAGTCATAAGTGAACCATATATAATATCATAAAAATGAATATTATTCTTTAATAAGTCAATGAAATTATTTAAATCATTATACAGGAGATTCAGAAATGTACAAAGCATATCAGACCTAAGGTAAGGGAAAATCTCACAATCTCATTTTCATCCGAGATTGTTTATACTTTAGAATTTACTGGGGAATATTTATCATCCACATCCATGTTTCCTCAATATGTAATATTATTTATATCCTCCTAAATTTTTTTAAATCCAATTTTACCCTTCGGTGAGTTTTTAGTAAAAGATATGAAAGGAATCTTTTGTCGTTTTTCATACGAGGTACTTTTTGACTTCTCTGACATAAGTACGAGAAGAATGTTTTTTTATACGGAATGAATGGATTTTTAAATCATTATTTCCAAGAAGCTTCCTTTACAAGTTTTCAAGTTTATTTTTAATAAACTTCTTTTAGTTTTAAATTGTATTACATGTTAATAAAGGAAAAATGTTTTTAAAATAAAAAGGATATTTTCCTCAAGAATGGAATTCAATTGTTTTATCGAAATTATTTTCCTTCTAAGATAATATAGGGTTCTGTTTCTATCCCTATTATTACATTGATTTGATTATGTTATGATGGAATTAATTTTATGATTTCCTTTTTATCTTGTATAATTTATGTTATGATGGCATGATGTTTAAGAATCCCATTTTTATTACATGGGTTATGCTATGATGTGTGATTTATGATTATGTGGCACACATAAGAATGGTTTCATTATGAGATGGGTGGGACCTATATCTCCCTCCAATGCATTGGGTAAAGATTTATATCTCATGAGATAGACATGGCTGGAATGGTAAGTCAATCTGGTTCAGTGTTACAGGACTAAAATAAGGAGTGAACTCGATTCAGAAAGGGACATTGTCCACTAAGATGGTCTTGGAAGCAATGCCTTGGCTACTACAGAAATCATAACATGTGATTAATTGTTTCCACAATTACATGTTTTATTCCGATGATATTTTATCATGATTAATGTTTCTTTATGATCTTTTCCTTACGTACTTCCATGATTTATGTCATTGCTCAAGATTTTGATGTTTAAATATTATGTTCATGTTTTGAAGTTCAAATGTATCTGATTTGTTTTATTTTATCCATGATTACCCTTACTGATCATTTGAGATTACCCTTTTATATGTTTTCTTTTCCATAGGATTTAAAGAAAGGTTTTAGGTAAGAAAACAAAAGGGGAAGATCTTTATGGGAGATGTTGAAGATCTTTCACCACAATTAAAAGATTATGTTCCGAGTTTCAAAAGACACTAAACTATTACGGTCCTTGAGTGTTGGTTCTTATTATGTAATAAGTATTCCGCAAAAGTAATGTAATGTTCATGTACGTCATGCTTTGGGTATCTACAAAAAGGAGGCTTGGTCATTTTTCTTTGTAAACAAGTGTGACAACTATCAGGTGGATTTAGCTCAGTAGAGAATAAATAGCCATCTAGGAAGAGCATTGTCAAGTGCTTCTCATTTACATGACCAAGATGGTGATGCCAAAATTGGGTGATGTATGATTCATGTGAGTTTGTTTCATTATTGATTTCCAACACTTGGATTTCATAATTTAATAAATACATACCATTATTTAAATGTTCCATACCGTAACATATGTTGTTGTTATAAAAGAGACAACCCTTATTTCTATACTTGAAAATAAATCCATCCATATCCAAACAAGATACAAAAATTATGTTCTTGGTAACACTGGGCATGTAATTACAGTAATTTAAAACCAAAATCATCTAAGTTGGCAATGAGAGTTAGTAATCTCCAATGGCTAATGCATCCAGCCTCACACAATTGTCATCTCAATGATCCACCTCGCCTCTGTTAATCTTTATAAATATACTGGGTTCCTAAATTTGTATATAGATTTTGGCCCCACAATCTGTATCTAATACCCAATGTGTAGAAATGGAAATATTACCCTCGATAACAAATGCACCTTTAGCATCCCCATGCTTCTAGGTTCAGTTCCTCTACCAGTGGCCTTTCTTTCCACATGAAAAACATATTGCCTCCCATTCCTTGACCTTCCACTAGATCATCCCCTTCTTGGAGGGACATTTCTTGGGGGATTCTAACCGTTTATATGTTTTTGTCCCCTTTGCCTTGTCCTTCATTTTCTTATTCACCATAAGGACTTCAGGTTTGTCACACCCCATGTCCTTATCTACAAGGAGAATTAAGGTCAAAATTTTTGATGGACTCTTCTCACTGATTCTCATGTTGTAGTTGACAATAAATCTATAGAAGGTCATGGATAGTGAGTATAGGATGAGATTTGTATGCAACTCATCCAAGAACATAGTCCCTATGATGTACAGGCATTCAATGTAGCCAATGTTCTTGAATATATGAGGCCCAACTGGCACAGACTCTCTAAGCTTAGTTGTAAAAAAATCATTGGAGATCTCATATCTCTCATGTCTCACCTTCTCTTGATATAAATCCTTATGGTGAGACATCAAGCTATACACGTCTATGTTTTCACGTTTCTTCAAGAGATCATTATACATGGCTGATAGAATGAAACATTAGACATATGTGGCATCATCCATGTGTTTCATATGGAGAGATAGTTCCTCACCACTGGCCTCTTTTCCAAGCACAACTGAAATAGGCTCTTCCATCACATACAATTTCCTCTCATGGTGAAGGATGACGCGTAAAGGCCTCTACCACTCTTAGAAATTGGTGCTGGTGAGAAGGTTTTCCTTCTCAAGTATGGTTCTCAATGATATGTTTGATGTCGTTTTTTTCCATTTATATAAATTAATATGAGAAAACTTTTAGTAATTTATTATGATAAAACTAAGACAAATAAATAAATTAATACTTATTATTCTCCCACAATTCGATCGAAATCAAATAGCCCTCACCATTGAATTCAGATTATTTTATTGCCTGAATATTCAAGTGGAAAGGATTCATATTTTCAATCGCATTACCCCAAAAGGGTTTATAATGAAACTTGAAGGGTTTTAGGTAGGCATTATAAATTCCAACTACATTAACTCACAGATCATTGATCTGGTGAGTGGACTCCCCAATCCTAAAATTCTTTTAATTTTGGATTTCCTCAACCTTTGCCTCTTGGTCAAACTTAGTACTACTGTAGCAGTCAACCCTTAATGTGAACCAAGTCATGTCAACCCAAGACCTTGAATTATAATTCCCTAATAATTGAAAGCTCCCCAACTAGGGTTGGTCAAGCACTTTGAACAATTGTTCGATTCTAACCAAGATTATGGAAGGCTATACCGACTTAATATTTCTTTGAGAGATTTTATATTTATACGTAAATTTTCTTTTTATTATCTTTGATTAAATGATTTTTAATATTATGTGGGGTATACTTAAGTGATTAACCATGTCTAAGATAATATTTTACGCATAATCCAGTTTTATTTTAGTTCCATCTTGCATGTTTTTTTAATTCATTAATTGTGGGATTGTGAGAACACACCCATAATAAATAAACAATGCAAATGATAGAAATAAAATAAATGTTATGATCATGATCTTTTTCTATTGGTTAGTTTATCAAGAAGTTGATAAACTAACCTAAGAAATAGGGGATAAACCCCTTGAACATTTTGTGCCCATTTTTATAGCTTTCCACTTGTCCTCTTTTACCTATTTTTGGATTGGTTTCACCTTGGATCCTAAATTGAGCAACCTCCACCTACTTGGGAGCTCTATACATTACATATTCTATTATCTCACATGCAGGTGAGGGGTAAAAAGGGGGTTTTACATAAATGAAACTTTAGGCATGCAGGCCCTACATATTAATGAGGAGAAGGCTCGCAGGCCAACAAATTTAATTTAAATAAGTAAATTAAAATAGACCATTTATATACAAAGATCATTTTCTATCTCATGATCATCAATACATGCAACATTATTTATGCATAAATAATACTAGCATTCAATTTATTAATCGTTATTGTTTAAGATAAATCACACTCTAATGAATTAATTATCTTTATTTAATCAATATTTTTATCTTGATCCATTTTATGAATTTCCTTTATATTCTCATCCATCACAATTTTAAACATATTAATTCATTTTAAATTATCTTCGTACGTAACTTGTGCATTGGAGGAAACCTGGTGAATTCCCATTCACAACTACCCAATGGGTAGAAATGAACATTACATAAATGTTAAATTAAACACATATATATTAAACTCCTATCACATGTTGTGCCTTGGCATTACACATCCATTATGGTACACAACTCAAGGGTTTATATAATATAATAATAAATTTTAATAAATCTGCATAATTTGGATGAGAACATGGTATGTAGTTCCGACTACACAACGTTTACTTTTGTTCACCGTCCATCTGAAGTACACGCCCGGGGCCATGGCATGTAGATGTACTTCGGAAATTTTCGGAGTACACAGCGTGTTCAGGGGGACACACGCCACGTAGTATCCACGTTACATGGTTTCTAGTTGGGTAAGCCATGTATGGGGTACACGGTCCAACCCTAGCCCGAAGGGACTTCACGTCATGTTCAGTGGACCACACGGCATGTAATCTAAAAACTGTGTTCCACCTATTCTTCGTCAACACACAGTGTCATTTATTACATAGTAATACTCTAACACATGACCTGATTTGGAAGACCAGTCTAATTCATTTAACCTTGACTACATGGTGTGTTCTTCCGAATACATGTCGTGTATTCTAGTTTTGTATCGAAAGGAATTTTTGGAACCACTGGATGAGATCCTCTATTTTATTTTAATAAAAATTAAAAGAAAAATTCATTTCTGTAAGGTGAATGAGAAACGTGAGAGGAGGAATAGATCTCGAGATTCAGAATTTAAACAACAGTTTTCATGAACTGAAATAACTAAATTATTAAATGTGTAAATCACTAATGAAAAAAATAAATAATTATAACCAACGATATGACCCTTATGATACCACTTGTAGGTTTCGTTCGTAGTGGAAGCGTGTTAGTGGGTGTACCCAACATTGATTTTATTGTTAACAATGATCAATATGTGATCTTTCATGGTAATAAAATGCCAGATCGTTGAAATAGAACGAAGAATGAAAATGAAAGTGGAGAGTCCCGGAACCATAGATTGTTTCATCAAATTTTGGTTATAATTAATTTAATGAATTGAAAATAATTACCTTGATGGAATTATTTCTTTATTGATGTTTCCAATCATGATCTGATGTGATCCTTCATTATGTCGTAGAATCCAAATGTAGTATTACCCTAGAGGTGATCCACATGTGCTCCATGTATCTCTATACATCACCGAAGGGATCTCCAGGTGACAGCGCGAAGGATCCTTCTCCTGTAAAGTCTGCCTTCGATCGCCTTTATCCAATGGAGTGCAATCTCTCTCTCTCTCGTAGATTGAGAGTGTTATTGGTGGAAAAGGACTTCTCTCATGGATTGAGAGATATTCCTAATCCATTGTACACAACCACACACACAAAAATGGATAGGCTAATGAGAAATACATAATTGGGATTCATAATTACATAGAATAATAAAATGAATTAATTAAACAAATGAATTTATTATTTTCATTTAATAATTATTAATACACCTTGTCTAATAATAATAGTTGACTATTATTATTACCTTATATGCACCCAGCGAATTACACCTAATATTATTTAATTAAATAAATAATATTATTTCTCATAAATTCCTAGAAAAAATACACGGTGTGTATATTTAATATACATGGGGTGTACTTTTGTCTTTCTATTTTTCTTTATTTCCTCCACCACATTTATTAGACCTTGAATAATGGATATTTATTTCTAAAACAAATATCACTGCATTACTCACTAATTAATATATTATTTCACCCAAGATATATCTCTCGAATAACAAGTGTAGAAATAAATGCAATCATCCATCCTTAAATAATCATTAAACCTCAATTAGGAATAATATTTATTTAACTTGTTAAATTTATATTTAACTGAGATACTTGGACACACTTAGTGTGTGACCCTCTAGGCCTCTTTCTCAGTGGCATTAGACAGAGCCTCCCTAATGTCCAAGGTTAGCATCTAGAAACATGGAAAAGCACCCATAGAGAATAAAGTTAATTCCACAATGATGTGTCACCTCCTACAAATGCTTACCTTGCAATATAATCCCTTTGTATGGATAACTAGAATCAAGTGGGTTGCATGCTAGTTCCATCAACCCATGTGTTCATTTATTATTTCTTTGATTTTCTATAATTGAACTTGCCAATTCATCACCATGGAAAAGGATGTATTTAGGAAATATCAATTATATTAAAGGGACTGAGATATCTACATAGGTTATGGAGAATAAGGGAACAATATTTTCTTGCATTATCTATTAATGTAGTATCACTCGTGGCGCACCCAACGTATCCTACCTTGCTACGAATAGTGTGTCGTCAGAGTTTTTTTCAATACATCTAAGTGCGAGAGTTGTAATTCCCATTAATAATAATCTCAAAATCTTAGTAACAAGACACACTTCCATATATAGGAACATCCAATGACACTATGAAATGTTGATTTCTTATTAGTGGGTCTCATTCTCATAACATCCTCATGGGTATTACCAATGGAGCCCAGTATGAGAGGGTACCTCAATGTTTTATGAGTCCTCACCCTTAATGGCCTGTATTATTTGTGTCCCTCAAATAGCATCATCTGGCCATAGAACTTATATTAAAGAACAATGTTATGGAACTTCCGGGTTCTCATCATAGAATGGATCCGATATGACCCTTTAATGCAAAAACTATCCTTGGAAATTATCAAATGCATTGTAATGTAGAAGAACAATAATGATGTGATAATGTATTTTTTAATTAGTATTGTACAAAGTAGTTGGTTGTAGTTCACCAATTCCAACATCAAGTACTTTAAGATAGTTTTAACATCTTCCCAATCCAATTCTCCTAGATTGGATTGATATCTACCGTCCATTCTTAAAGAAAAGGTGATATCCTATCTAGTATATACATGGAATACTTGATAGAACCCAATGTTGAGAAATAAGGGATTCTACTAATTTGGTCAATATTCTCATTTGTTTTTGGACTCATTTTCTTAGAGAGATTAATACCATGTGTCATTAGAAACAATCATCTCTTTGATTGTTCTATATTGTACATCTTGTGTACATTTTCAATATATGTACTATGAATTATCCCAAGAATCCTTTGACATCTATCTCGATATAACTTGATCCCTATAATGTAGGCTACTTTACCTATGTCCTTCATGGAGATGCATTCATTTAACCATGTCTTTACTGACTATAATACATTCACCTCATTTCCCATAATTAATATGTCATCAACATATAACATTTGAAAACTATGGAATTCCCTTAAACCTTTTTATAGACACAAGGCTTGCTTTCATTTTTTGAAAAAAACTCTCTTACAGCCTCATAAAAATGATCATTCCATGATCGTGATGATTTCTTCTACCCATAAATGGATCTCTGCAGCTTTCATACTTTATTTGAATTCTTTGACTTTACAAACCATTCAGTTTCAGTCATACAGACGTCTTCAACCAGCATCCCATTTAGAAAATTAGTATTGACATCCATTTTCTGAATTTCATAATCATGAAAGGCTACTATTGAAATCAATATTATGATGGATTTAAGAATTTCTACTATTGAGAATGATTCATCATAGTCAATTCCTTGATTTTCCTAAAAACCTTTGCAACCATTATTTCTTTAATGGTATTAACATCACCATCTATGTCCATCTTATTTTTGAATACCCATATTCATATAATGGGATTTATATCTGCTGGAGGATGTACCAAAATCCAAAATTGATTTTGGTAAATGGACTCCATCCCAGAATTCATGGCATCTTTCCATTTAGCAGCTGATTTTCCTTCTACTGCTTCTTTGTAGGTTTTAGGTTCATCATCCTCAAGGAATAATGTTTCACATAACTCGGTGATAAGAAAACCATAATAATCTAGTTCTAGAACCTCTTAAGTAGAACTACACAGAATCTATATCTTTGGAACAACTTCATCTTCCTTTTTCTTCTATGGAAGTTTTTTCTCTACTAACTATAGTGCATTTACAATATTAACTTCATCAAAGTCAATATTTCTCCCTCTATTTCTAAAAGAAATGTGTTACTTTTTTAAAAATTTGGCATATCTTTCCAAAATGGAATTTCTATCTAAAGTGTTATAGAGGTAGTTTCCATTAATTTCATTATGAAAACCTATAAAGATACACATAGCACATTTGGATGCTAATTTGTCACTTGGTAATTTCTTGACAAATGACTCACACCCTCGTATATGTATTTCTGTCAGACTGTGTTTTTTTCTCATACCATAACTCATATGGAATCCCATTTTAGATTTACTTGGTACTCAGTTAAGGGTATATGCTACTGTCTGCAAAGAATATCCCCAAAAGGATAATAGAAGAGTTTCATGACTCATCATTGATCTGAGCATGTCAAAAAAGGTTATATTCCTCCTTTCACTAACAACATTAAATTGTGGTGTATAAGGAGGAGTGATTTGGGATACTATCCCACACTCCTTCACGTTATCAATGAAATATTGGTTAAGATATTCTCCACCTTATTCTGTAAATATGGCTTGAAAATTTATACCATTATCATTTTCTACTTAATTTTGGTATTCTTTAAAAATATGAAAGTAGTAAAACTTATACCACATTAAGTAGATATATCCATACCTACTATATTCATCGGTAGAAGTAATGAGGTATAAAAAGCCACCCCTTTCCTCTACTGGAAATGGACCCCATACATCAGTATGTATTAATTCCAGTACAACATTTCTCATTCTACATTTCCTAGGAAAGTTTATTTGGCAATCATTCCTTTAAATCAATCCTAACGTACCTTAAAGTGTTCTAAATGTTCTGATTCTAAATACCCTTCTTAATGTAGTATTTGTAATCGCTTATCATTTACATGACCAACCCTGAAGTTCCATAGGTGGGTGATGTATGAGTCGTGTTGTTTGTTTTTGTCATTGATTTCCGTTATAGGGTTCTCATGTTCCAGTATGTATAAACCATTGTTAGGATGTTCCAAACCATAACATATTTTATCACTTTAAAAAATAAAAACAATTATTTCAAAACATGAAATAAAAACCCATAGTATCTAAACTGGACACAGAGATAATATTTACAGTTATATAAGGTACATAATAGAAATTTTTTAAAACTATAACCAAAACACATGGAAAGATTAATTTATATTCTCCCCCTTCCAAGGCTTCCAGACTTGCACCATTTTCCACTCGGTGGTCTACTTCACCTTTTTCAATATTGTTGAACCTAATTTGTTCATGTATATGAATACAAATGTGTGAGCCACATGCCTTATCCATTACCAAACTTGTAGAAAAATACAGATTGAATTCTTTTATAAAAATACATGATGTAGAATCATCAGTTTGCTTCTTCTTCCCAGCTCTACAATTCTTCTCCTAGGGGCCAATCTTGATACATCCAAAGAATAAAACTTCATGCCCATTACTCTGCCTCTGAATCTTGGGATTGTTTTCAGGACAATGCAATGGTGTATTTGGCCTTGACATGGCTTAGACCCCTTTTTCTTTCCCTAGTTTTTATTTTTTTACCAAAAGGAAAAATGAATTGGTATTTTTCATATCCTTGTCAGCTTGTAGAACTAAAGACAAACTATCTGGGTGTGACTTTTTCAAGCATTAATGTTGTAATTGACAATAAAATTCAAGAGACTTGATGGTAAAGAGGAAAGAATGAGATTCACTGATAATTATTGGTTCTATTTGAAACCAAGGGATTCAAACATTTCAATATACCCAATCATCTTGAATATGTGAGTTCTGGCTTGGTGCCTTTCTGCTAGCCTGCACTTATAAAGGGAACTTGATATCTCAAAAATTTCTTGTCTAGACCTCTCCTGATATAATCATTGGAGATGTGAAAGCATCTTGTCGGTGTCCTCATCCTCATGAATTTTTTTCAATTGGCTAGACATAGATTATAACATGATGCATTGAGCATCAAGTGCATCTTCAACAAGATTTCTCCATTTATATTTTTCCACCTTGCATTCTCCCTGAGGAGGTATAGTAGGAATTGGGGATTCCAACACATATTACTTCCTTTCTTGGCATAGTACTATGTGCAACCGACTCTACCACCCCTAGAAGTTATTCCCTGTTATGATATTTTCTTTATCCTAAATCAATTGCATTGATAAATTTCTTGTGGTGTTGGTGATTTCCATCTTATATCTACATCATAAAATCATTTAGCAGTTTGTACTTTTCCTTGATTACCTTTTGGAATTTATGATTAATAAATTATTATATCATTTTAATGTCTCCCAATATTTTAGTAAACCTTAATATCCCTCACTATTAGATTCGGAATACTCTATCGCTTGAGTAATCTAGTGGAAAGTAACCACAAAAACACCATTATAGTCTACAAACTATGGCTCCACCACTACTCAGAGGGTATCAAGGTAGGCACTAGGATGGCCAACCACTAGACTCGTGGTTCCTTGTTTTGTTGAGTAAACTCCCAGATTTTGGAATCTAAACCTGATTCCCTCAACATATTTCCTCTAATGTGATATCAAGTTATCTATGGTTAATCCTTGACTACTCTATTTAGTTAAGTCAACCCATTTATCTCATGAAAAATGCATCGGTAGGAAGAGGAACTCTCAACTATGGCTGATGAGCACCCCAAAAACCAAGTTTTTGTTAAATGTGAGAAATGTAAAGCATTTGGACTTAATATATATTTGAATTATTTTAATATTTATCAAAGAATATAATACTTTTTCTATTCATATGTTAAATAAATATTTTCATGCTCACAACTGAACATGCAATAGAAATACATTCATCACTTATTTATCATTTTTATCTTGTTTACTATTCTATGTGGTCAAGCAATATTCATGCTTTCACATAAAAGAATAATCAATGCATAAAGGTAAATCATAAAACTTGACTGTTCTTGAGAATTCTATTATGATCGATCAATAATAGATCAATCTTGACCTAGGGGAATCCATACATGAGCTGACACTTGACGAATGTCACATCCATCCCCAGTGCAATGAGCTTGGCTTTCGTCTGGATTACCGCCTCGACTTGGTGGGGTAAGCTTCTCGGATCATCACTGTTTAATTACAAATGTACTCGCATGCATGCACAGAGGTCTGGGGGTACAAAATACCACTTCTACATTAGACACACAAAACATTATACATATTTGAATTAAAAGATTATTTGTAGTCCATCATTTGTTAAATTAATTATTACAATCATCGCACACATTGAATAAATAATTAAATAATTAAATAAACCATGCGTGCACAGTTTGGTCGCTTTCTCAGAACCAGTTGGTATAAATAAAGCTCAATTAAAAATTTAACTACAATTAAATATAAATAGTTTGAGGGAGTTCAAATAAATTAAATAAATTAACTTTATTTTTATCATTTTCAAACCGTTTAATTTTATTATAATACCAAAAATTAAATTAAACCATTAATTTAATATTAACTATAAAATTAAATTAATTTTTTTGAATAAATTAAACATAAACAACAATATAATTATAATTCGTTTAATTTAAGAAACAATATTAATTAAAACTAATTAGTGGGGTTACCCTTGGCTAGGAAGGAGTCCGACATGACTTCAAATTGTCACGAGGGAGTCTTACCATTGTAGGGAAATATCATGGCATAACCAAGGAGCGACCACAGAGAGCCCATGGTGTGACCACAGTGGGACCATGGATTGGAAATGGAGTATCCACCCAATCCAGCAGCACCCCATGGTGGTAGAATCCTATAACCAACATCAGACTCCCCCGAAAAGGTGCAGGAGCAGCGGGTTGCTACTCCGGCCTGCCGCGAGGGCGGTGGCTCGCTTCTCTGACCAGCCACAAGTGTGGTGACCCTCTACATCATCCAAAATCATGGGAGACTATCGGCTATTCCAGCATGAGACTGAGTAGGGAGGTGGGGAGAGCCAGTAGCAGCACGAGCTGGGAGTTCGGTGTTCCTAGAGGGAGGCACAACATGGCCTTGAAGGAGGTGGAGTCTTGATGGTCCCCTGCAGGTCCAGCCAGGCCAGACGCGATATGAGGAGGCCAAAGTGTGGCCTTGAAAAGGCTATGAGGTGTTCCAAGTGAAGTGATCTGGCGAGGAGCGAAGGTAGAGGGGAGGTCGGGCTTAGTGAGGTGCGAAGTCGGTCAGGGTGGAACGACCAAGCAGTGGCCAGGGTGTCCAGGTGTGGTGCTTCGATGAGATGGGATGGGAAGTGGCCATGGGTCTAATGGTGTGACCTGCTAGGGTATCAGGGGGGGAACATGAGCATGGAAGAATAAATGCAGGTCCTCTTATCCCTCCCTTTATTTAATATTTTCATTAAACCAAATCAACCCTTTCCCCATTTTTTTTAAAAAAAGAAGAAGACCCAAACTGGGGTCTCGGACTTTAGAATTTTTTTTTATTTTAACTATAAATTCTAAAGAAATTAAATAAATAAAAATACAATACATTACCTCATGTCTCCATAAACCCATTTTAATTTAATTTTTTTTTGTGTAAAATAAAATAATATTATCTCATAATATTTTTTATTTAACTTCAAAAAAGCATATAGAAATATTCCAGCGACCGGAATATAGACAAATCATGGCCTGATTTAGGTATTATGAATATTTCATATATAAAATTAAAACACATTCTTCATAAAATAATAATCTGTAAACTTTTAAACAGACGATATTGATCCAATTAAAATTGTCATATGGTCGTAACATGGCAATTGAAAAACGGATTGACATATGGCCAGATCTGTTGAAACCGATTTTATGTTTCGTACTTAAATTTAATGCAATTTAATTTTTCTTTGACTTTGAGAAATCATGTGTCCCTATGATACTGATGTTCGGTACCGGGAAGGGCAGAGGAAGCCAACTGGCATGGAAATTAAAAAAATCGCATCATGAGAGCAACATTACGATGTTGACTCTGGTGAACTATTCCGGTACGGTCTGAGGACCACGCGTCAATTTGAAATAGCATAAAAATAAAGTGAATAACTAACATGTTTGGATCTAACATTTGCATGTTCATTACAAGATACCAGATACCATTGCTTGAAGACTCCAATGTTCAATCCCTCTAGATCGTCCACACACACCTCTCGAATCTTGACTTACATCATTCGTTGGAATATTGGTGCTAGTGCGGTACACTAATGAGCTCTTCGATGAAACGATGATCACCGCAAGGAAAGAGCCTTTGATCCAAGTAAGATGAGCTCGAAGATCTTCCTTGCTTGATAGAATCTCTCTCTAGAATCTAGGATGAAATTGGGGTTGTCAATTCTAACACAAGAAAAATAATCCCATGGAGAGAGCCTCTCTCTTACTTATATAGGGGATATCTAAGATACGCAGTATGGGTTCTCGGCACTCCGTGTAATTGATAATTTATCTATAAGTATTATAAATATTTATTTATGTCAAATTAAATTATACCATAAGTAATAATTATAATTTTATCACTAATTGAAAAACATATTAAATATATATTTCATGATAAAATTGAGTTTATGACTCGACTTACTTCTCCTAAAAATATTAAACGAACCCTGGATATTTATATCCGTTCGAATAATATTTTACCTTTTATTAACATAATCACTTGTAAATATATGTTAGAAATAAATTCGACATTTTATTCCAAGATTGAATAATTAAAGAATTTATTTATTACTCGGTGATCCATAAAACATGGATAATACTCAGTCCCCTTGGAAGGGCCCATAACGTTCAATATTCCTTTTCCTATAATAGGAAAGATTCTTAAAACACTATAGTGTGTGACCCTTTAGGCACTTATCTCAATAGCAGTGAATAATATATACTAACCAAGATCATGGTCTAGAAACTCATTGAGGCCCATACAGATAAGGAAAGTAAAAGAAAAGACTACATTCATATGAACATGGTCTGTGTAATATAATCTCTTCATCATCGACATCTCAATAAAATTGAATGCACACTAGTTTCATCGTCCTTTATCTTGTTTTATTTTATTTTTGGACTTTTTTGGATGGTCTTACCATCCAATACCATGGCCATAGATTTAATGAAGGTATAGTTATCCTAATCAACCAATCTCGAGATAACTCTTCCAGAACTCGGATGTGAATAACTATATCTTGATCATTCAATCAATGCCATGTCACCAATGATGTGCCCAAAAAAAACTTCCTCACCACGGCTTAATTGTCGTGGTTTTCTCCTTGCATAAAAGTATACAATTAAATGACATACATTGATAATAATCTCATTTATGGGGACACATAAACATGTATGTGGATAGGAATGACCAATGACATCTGAAACTTGTGGTGTTCCTATTATGCGGGTTTGTCCTCATGATCTCAACAACTAGAGATCATCAAGTGCGATCATCATGGGAAGAAGTATCAATGATTATGATCACCAAGTAACTAATAGACACACATCATCAATATCTTTTCAGAATGTTGTAACTGGAACATTGGACATATTTTAAGATTACTGTCATGGCATCTTAGGGTTCTCATTATATCCTAAGAACCGATATAACCCTTTGATACAACATTTATCCTAAGGAAATTCGCATAAAAAATGGATACAAAGGTATCTACACTATTATGGAATGATAAACACATGTATATATATATAATAAATTCAATACATGTAGTGTTAATCAAAGTACAATACAAGTTGGGTCTAGGGAACCCACTTTCAACATAACCCATATAATATTTTATATTTCCTCATTTCATTAATGGTTATTCTCCACTAGTATAAGAATATCTTTTTGAATCAGGTTTTTGATGTTTACTTTTTTTAACCAACTTAAAAACGAATTTAACCTCAGTGTGTGTAATAATAAAAATTTAAGGATTATTAATATTAAATTTTTTAAAAAAAGAAAATTCAAAAAGAAAATTTTAACATTTTTTTTAAAATCACGATGTTAAATTTGTCTTATGATGTATATTTCTATAAAAAAAAATATTAAAAGTATATATCTAACTATGTTTAACATAAATTTTTAGAAAATAATATATTAAAAGTATTAATTTAAAAACATTTAACATTAGTTTTTCAAAAAATCTGTGCTAACATTATATTTGATTTTTTTAAAATCCATGCTTATTGATTTCTATTTTGTAAAATCACATGCTTTTGACTATTATCGTCCTTACAAATTCATTATCTAATTGGAAACATTTTATGCTCTCCTATAAATACATAAACCAAATCACTGTTAATAATTTAATTCAATCTTTTTGTTTCTCTCACTTTTTAATTTCACAATCTACTCCAATTACATCTTTTAATCGATTTAATTTGGTAATATATTTATATTGTAGTTATATTGTCTTTTCTCATTGTATACTTTTTTTAGAAATTTTTAACTATTTTTTTATGAAGATACATCCTTCAATGATGACTAAGAAACCATATAAGATCTATAAGCCAGTTCTCAAGATGCATCATGAGTTTTTCATCATGAATAAAATGAATATCCAGAGATGATCTCCAAATTCAGAGGAAATTAGAAAAAGTGTGGAGATGAAGGAAAAATAGTAACTCCAATTTTTTCATTTATTTATTGAAATGTTATGATTTTAATATTCTATTTATTACTATTATATTTTATATATAAATATTTTTTAAAATTTTTATTACATTACATGTTAGTTATCTATATAGCTGATTTTAGAAGTGTTCTTCAACATCAATTATATTTAAAAATGATTTGAAAATTTCTTTCTATATTGATTATATAGATACTTTACCTGGAAATTGTTATTACATTTAATTTTGGTGCTTTTCTAAGACCATTCCATGACCTTTTTATATAACTAATTTACAATGTTAGTGACCTCAAAAAAGGTTAAAAACTAACATTAAAACAAACACAAAACAATGAAATGAAATCCATTTTTCTACCAGTTCTTGTATTAATTTTTGAATATCATATGATGTTTTTAGAAATAATAAGGCTCTTGATATTTTTATAACACATTTTCACTACCTGTATGATATTTCTCTTCATGTAAGATATTTATAGTAATATAAAATTTGAGAAAAATGGTAGATGAAATTAAGATGATTATTTTCTGTTCCTCATTAGTAAATTATCATGATGAAACTATTAGTTATCCATTATTCACAAAATAGAATTAAGAAATGATGAATGGGATTAAAATTTATATAAGTTAGAGATTATATAGTTTCCTGGGGAATAATTATGTCGAATGAGAGGAGACCTATTTGTGGAGATGTTTTTAGTAACTAAAAAATAGGAACATAATTGTGACCACACCAAATTGAGTAGTCATTTATTATGAGTTTCATTTTGATGAAAAATATAAAGTCTCATTTCAAGCATTGTATCTATAAAATAAAGAGATAAATATGACCACAATATAGTGAAAATAGTGGTGAGAATCGTGTTTTCAAAATGAAAATTAAATTGAGATCATTACAAAATGGTGATTCTATTGTGTAGAAAAAATTCTTTTGGAAAATGATGAGGTGGAGCACATAATTGTTATTTTTTTTATAATTTTATGATTATTTTCAATGATTAATGTTTTATAATACCAAACATGAGTAACTCAATGTCGTATCCCCCATCATGTTATTGCATGTCTCATACGAATGCATGGAAGGAGAAATATAAAAGTTATTTTTTTGTAGAGGAATAATAAAAATTAAATAGATACCATGATATTTAATATCATGTGTATGTAATGATAAGAGTATTTATATTGATTTTAGGATGATTTTTAACGAGATGTAAATGAAGGATATTATGTTCTTATAAGTAAGTGATTTTATCAACTTTAGTTCCATGAATAATAGAAATTCAATGATCCATATTGACATGATGTTGTGAATGTATATTCCTGGAAGAAGAAGTAAAATGCTTGTTTCTTTACAATGTGTGTCATTGATATATTCTACAAGTCATAAGAAGAATAAGAAATAGAACCAACTCTACAAGTAAATTATTTTTTTTGAAGTCTAAGAGATAATATAGAGATACAACACTGTAAATAGAGTATATTTAATGTGTGTTGGAGAATAATAAGAAGATTATGGTTGATTATCCATCCATCTTTGATATTAATCATATTCAATCCATGAAAATAAGAATTCCATCCTAAAACCATCATTCTATAAAATTCTGAGGAAGAGTGACTTCCAATTAACTATAACTAATTTTTTATATAAGTTATGAAATTGAGTAATCCATCCAATAAATATCATCTACCATAGAAGAATGATAATTTTTATGGTATCCCACTTGATTTAGTTAGTTTATAATTAATATAATTTAGCTTCTCCTAAATGGTGATAGTATATTCATTGCTAATTTAATTTATATGGACCAGGCAAAAACTTTTACATTATTTTGATAGTAAAATAAAAATATCTTCCATACATTGTACATGGTTCAGTCTCGGATAACAGCTTCAAAGATATATTGTTTCCATTACTTCATTTTATAATAATAAAGATTTTGTGTATGTGGGATAATAACAATGATACACCAGGGGAGTAGTCATCCTTACGAAGGTAAAGCTCCTATAAAATTTGGTATACCTTTTTTATAATTACTTATTCTATATATACTCATATACTAACCAAAATGAGATAAATATAGATATATATCAACTAACAGATCAAGTGATGTGGTGATAAAGGGGTAAAATTAAAACTACAATAAAGTTATACCAACAATGATTTACCACCCCCCATTAATGTTGGATACATACCTATATGATTTTTATAATTGGTATCATACATATGATCACACATATTTTGGATTATATTTTATATCAATGATTGAATTTCTTTAAGATCTATGTTTCTCTTCCCGGAGGATTTATGATGTGAAAATTTGAGGTTTATCAAATCAACCATGGAAGACATACATTCCAAGTAAAATATGAATAAGAAATATTTTTATTCAAAAATGTTGAGAAAGGAATAATTAAAGAAATAGGACTATCCACTATTTTAAGGTATTATGTTGGAATTATTAAAATTTAATATGTTAATAATATTCCACTTGAAGATGTTAGTAATGTAAAAACCATATTACAAAAAGGGGAATAAAAATATGATTTCCCATGCTATAATATTTCTAATATGAATGATGTATTGAAGAATAAGATATAATTGTTAAATCCACTACCAAATAAATAAACAATAGACCTACCTTATATAATTCATCATCTACACCTGAAAAGGAGGTAATAGAAATCTATTTTAAATATTTTCTTGTTAATGATACAAAAAAAAGTGGTGAGGATCAAATATCTTTGTAATCATGTGATGAATCATATAATTATTCATTTTCTTATATGATAAAGGCTATGGAAATTTTCCCATAGTTGTATTCACTTTCATTTATGGATATATTAAAATCATGTAGGAAAAGGTCACCTAGCTTGAGGAAGATTCAAAAAAATCAGATAAATAGTTAAAAAAGAGGATACTTATTTTTATGATGCTCTGTAAAAAATTAAGAACCTTAAATACCTAAAATTATGAGGATTAATATAGATTCATCGGTTTGAAAAATGAATGAATCAATATTATTTGTGAGAGATAATAATCCAATAAATGGATTAAAGAAAATAACCAAGAATTTTAATAACTAACTATTATCTATAATTCTTAGCTAGAGGATAAGGAATAGAGGATTGAAGGACATGACTAACTTCTATAATAATAATGAAAAATTAATGATGGAAAATATAAACAAATGAGGATGAAATATGAGGGCATCATGAAGAAAATGGGGGAATGAGAAATATATTTTTAATATGATATTATTAGAGAATGAAGTTTAATTTAAAAATATTTAAACAACTCATGTCATGTATTCAGAATAAGTTAAATGAATAAATGCTACCACAAAAACTAATAAGGATGATATATGTGATGAAAAACCTTTATCTAGAAGATTTTTGTTAACATCATCCATTAATATGTATATTATATCCTCAAAAGGAAATGTATGATCCACCTATGAAAATAATATTTGTTCTATATTTATTTTCTTTTAAAATATAGGTAAAGCACAAAATCTATAAAATATTAGATGTGGATACCTCCAAATCTCTTTTTTTATTTACTAAAATCCACTTTTTGGATTAGTGGTAACCACACAATTCAAAATTAAACTACATCAACATTACATATTTTAAAAATAAGAAATTCAGCTTATAAAAGGCACAATACACAGATTTAGAAAAAATTAGCAAAAGACCAACCCTCCATCGTCACCACATCAGTATCACCCCAGCCAAAAAAATCAGCAAGGACATTGAAAATTTTAATTTCAAAATTGCAAATTCAAATAGCCATCCTTACCACCTCGGTCGATGAAAAACCTCACACCATGCACCGTAACCACTTTTACTTGAATCTCACCATCATCAACCACATATCTGCCACTTCTATAGATATGCAACGACCGGAGCTCAAAGGACATCGGAAACACAAACAGTCGAAGCTCCTACAATACTGAAAACCACTCGAACTGCACAACCCAACACCCCTAGGAAGCCACCGTGTGAGTTCGACTAGGAGAATAGTGGTATAATCCTAGAGCAAGAGCGGAGGAAGGATCAGACATAGGTAGTGACGAGGAGCTCCACACTAGAAGAGTATCACCGGTGAACCAAAACAGCATCCATCACGGCAAACAAAAGCATTTCATCACTGAAATCCACAACGTTGTTGCTTTCATAAAAACTCCAAAACCAGACTTCCCAGGACCTCAAATACAACATCCATACCAAAAAACTGTTGCAAAATGAATAACCACTATATAGGATATCCTCCAAAAAATATGAATACCAACTCATAAAACATAAAAAAACCTTATTTCTGGTAAAGAAACCACCAACTAGTGCCATTAACACCAGCCAAGAACTATGAAAATCACCCCCAACAAGAAGAAGAACCAAATCATCACCATCAGAAAATCAAACCCCAGTATCCGCCAAAATAAACCTCCCAAATCCCCTTCTAACCCACCACTCCAGTTCTGACAAGGAGGGAGCAGAGGGATTAGTGGTCAGAGAAGTTCTTTGAATAGACAGGGACATCGATGGCCGCCAAATAATTCAAGGACAAGAAGAAATATGAGTCGCAGAAAAAGAATAAGAAATGATGAAGCATGCCGGTTACACAGTCATTCTATCCCACCTCCCAAAACCAACAAACAGCCACCTCTTCGTGACCTACATGAAATAGAGTAGGGTGACATGCTGTCTGGGTAGATATATGACTGACCAGAAACCGTACAATGAAGAAAAGAAACTAAATGGGTACCAACACGAGATCGCTTGAGGAAACCTTTGACCTTTGAACCACCAAACCCAAAACCATTGTGAAACCTTAGCACCAGATCTGACGTAGTGGGAATAGAGGAAAGCAAGGTTAGAGATGGAAGAAGAGGCCGAAGGTTTCAAAAGTGACAACCCTCGACAGAGACGACATGAAAGAGACAAAGGAATTATTAAAGGAGAGAAATAAAGGGGGATCAAACTCGCCACCACCCCAAAGCATAGGGTTTCGGAAGAAAATACTAGGTGAAGACTAAGGATTGTTGTTTATTGTTTTATTTAGTAATATATTTGATTGTATGTAATTGAAGTGTTGGAATAATTTATAATCATATAGAAGAAAGTAAGAGAAAATATCTAGGGGTAACAAGCCTAAACTGAAGAAAAAACCATGGGTGAAATGGATTAAACAATATACTTTAAATAGGCTTAAATAAAAAAACAATAAAACATTTGAAAGATATGTGGTCACAAGAGTGATACATGTTTTATAAATTCATCTAATAATGATTCAAAAAAATATAGGCAAATAAACCACATTAGTAGATGAAAATTTAAAATACATCCCTAAGAATAAAAATGGAAAATTTTTAAATAAGAAAACTCATAAGAAGACAGTATAGAAGGATGGTATTCCAAACATGGGTAATATGATTAAGAGAAGTTCTATTCTGATTAAAACCAATTTTTCAGATAAGAATTAAATCCTATGGAGGTTTTACTACTTCTATTTCATAATAAGTGGATATACCGTAAATGCATAAAACCAAGGAATGAATATCAATATTAAATTATGTAATCTTGAGTAGAATTATAAATCATTCCAAACTAAAAAATGGACTTGCTAAAATCTTCTCCTAAGAAACCATGTGGATGAACTAAAAGTTATAACCATATTCCAAAATATTTATTTCAAATTTTGACAAATTAATTAGAAAATTCAATAGAAAATGAGGCACTTGAAATGTTATGACAAAAAAGGGAAAAAAATATTCCATATGAATATGAATATAAATTTCGTGATATATTGAAAACAAATGATGAAAAAATGGATTCATAGGTGTTTTGAGGGTGGTTCAAGTGGTTGGACACAATTGAATAGTTATCTCACAATCAGACCATCCCAAAATAAAATGTTGAATAATAGGAAATTTTTATCAAGTGATGCTTGAGAATTATTATAGAATGTTAAAAATATGATCTCATGTATGAATAGAATAAATGAACCCATAATTTCCAAATTCAATTCATATTTGAAAAAAATTATACATGTTTGAAGATTCTATTCAGACATGGAGCTAAATTAAAAAGGGTATTATAGTTGATAAGAAATTATCAATTATTCTACTTCCATTGATGAACAATAAAGTCCACCATGTTCCTTAAATTATTATTTTGTAATTTTTGTGCTAACCATATAGGAAATTAATGGGGAAGGTTATTCTCAAAAAGAGAACTAAATAAGATATTTTCTCTATCAAAATTTTAAAATAAAATGAAATAATGTAAACTATAATAAATATTTTAAAAATAAAAGAGTCTTCATATAAGTATAAATGATAAATTTAAATCTACATAACATATATGGAGAATATATACCTTGATGATGAAATGATGGAGAAAATCCTTTTAGGTGATTTTTCTTTAAAAACACTTACTACATTATCATTTCCATGTAAATATTAAATTTTTATAAAGTGATTAAGAATCCATTGAAAATGTATTTATATATTTTACCTTATCCCTATTTATGAAAAAAATAAAGATTGATATTAATTGGGGGAATCCAAATTAATAAATATTAAAAAAATGATGAAGATTAAGTAGATTTATGGATGATAAATCGATATAAAACATGATATGCGTAATTTAATGATTATAACTTGTGTTTTGAGATGAGTGTATGAATATGGGTTTTTATTCTAGAGGTAAATAAATTTATCAATTGGAATTACTCGATTCTCGCCAGAGAACAATTGGAAAATACCTGTATGTGTTAAGGTAATGTATATGATTGGTATCATTTTTCTATTGATCAATGAAATTATATTTTTTCTAAGTCAAACCATTTTTAATTATTCACTATGAATTACTCACATGGGGTTAAAGTGGAATGATTTGTGGAAAATTTCTTAAGGGTATTGTGATACTATCCTCTATATTGTGATTTGTAATTTTTGTAACAATGGTGAGAGATAAAAAAATTTATTTGGTATTTACAAAAAAAATACCAAGGGAGAGATTGATGAACCAACTTTTCCGGAGTTTTATTTATTTTTTCAATGAAATATGAAATAAACATAATCTGGTTTTTGGAATTATTTGGAAGTCCTTAAGAATATTGAATCTTGGATGTGTTTTTTCCCTAACATGTTGGTTCTAAAGATTATGTGAATGAAATTACTCTATTATGAAAATGTAAAATGATTGAAGAAGCTTCTATCAGATTATTCAACAAATTTTTTTGATAAGGACTAATGATTTGATGTAGGTTATTTTGCTAGATAATAAAGTATTTAGATTCCTATTAATAAAAAACCCTAGATGGAAAATGGTATTAAAGCTTATACCTGGGATTATTGTAAATAAGAATTATTATGAATTTGGTACCAATGTAGATCTATTAACGATTCAAAAATAAACTAAAAGAATTGTTTGAAATTAATTTTCTATTTTTAAGATCTTATGTTAACATATTCAAGGAGGCAAGATCAATATGTGATGATTGTGGAACCAATTGTCATGAAAATATTACAACTGAAAATGATGATAATAGAATTTTACAAAATAAGGGTGGATAAATATTGGATGTTATGTGTAACTACAAAAACTTTTTATTAAGGAAGTGTTAAAGATAGTTTGATTTAAGATGAAGGATTTGAAGCAATGGAAAATCCCTACATGGTAGATTTAGATTTATGTATGTATAAATTTGTGCGGAGATACCTAACATGATGTTTTCAATTATTTGAGGTCTAAAAATCAGTTTAAAGGGTTATGTATGGATTTTCATTCAATCTGTATGTTTTTTGAGATTTGAAAACTGATAAAGTAAATTATTATATATATATATATGATATTGTAGTAGTTTATTATAAGTTTCATCCATGTAGAAAACCTTTAAAAAAATGGAAAGGGAAATTTATCTACAGGGAAAGGAATTCAGCTATGTGAGCTTCCTATAAAACATTTTATATATGAAAAATTAATTTCAGTGTTCCAAAATTTAACAAAGGAAAAACTCAAATGGTGGATGATACTCTATTATCCTGTAGGTGTCTTTTACTATGGACAAGAAATTTGAGAGTCATATATGATTATTCTGATTGTCTCATTTTGGAGAAGATTTATCACATATGACTTTTTGAAAATTTAAAATGTTTTTTGATGTTGTGAGATATTTTAGAAGGTTGTAAGAAATTTTTACAGATCATATGATATTTCACTACATCTATGATATTCATACTTAGAGAAATTTTAAGAAAAGCATCAAATGAAATTGAGATGATTATTTGTCTTTCTAAATGTTAAAATAACATGATGGTATTATTATTTAGATATTATTCAAGGAAGGTAATTATGAATTGAACAATTTATATGAATGATATATTAACCAAAAAAGATATCCTGAAGAACAATTAGGCTTAAGAAGTGAGACTACATATTGTAGAAGTTTATGGTCACATGAAAAATGGGAAGAGAATTATAACCTTTTCATGGTGAGTAATCACTTCATGTGTGTTATTTACCATGAAAAATGGTGACACTCGTCTAAGTAATCATATCTGTAAAATGGGGAGAGACAAGTACACTTTTTATAGTGGAAAACTTTTTCAGAATTTATTTTGGAAAATAGTAAAAAAAAAATTAGACTGGGTTGAAATAGTGTGTAGTGAACCAATTTATTACTTATAAGACACTAAAATATATTAAAGAATATTTTTTCAATATAGGTACTGAGACAATGTAAGATTCAATGGCCTGGTGACCCTAGAATTGATATTATAAAAATATTATATATATTAATATCAGGTGCATGAATTTTTACAAAAACAATGAGATATATCATGAGTATAGACATGGATCATAAATTCAGGATGATGGTTGATCCTAGAATGCATGGTTTACCATAATCACGACCTAAGGCTAGTCGTCACAAGACATCCAGTTGAGATGGTCATTGAATGTGAGTTTAATTAAAATAAAAAATGAAATTTTTTATTTTATTTTAAATGGCCCAATATAAACTCTCTATAAATAACATCATTTGAAAAAATATCTACATTTAGCCACATAAACTTTGGAATATATGAGATGAGGTTTAGTGATTTTTTTAATTATAGGGTTAGGATCAAATGATGAACAATGATGAGATCATGGTGGATCGACAGGTAGAAGAAATAAAAGATCATCCTCTTAATTGGAGAAATTATTATTCATTAATGATCAATATATATTTGCGGTAGGGGACATCAATTGTGGTTTCCAACCCTTTTGATTAAAAGATTGAGCATTGATTTCATCTTCTTTATTATTTTCAATAATTTCTCTGTATATGAGCTTAATAATTTATTGATTATATTGATCCTGTATAATTCTTCCTTTGTTTAAAATTTTATAACCCCTACTAATCCATGATTTGTGATCATTTACCATGAACTCTAGTACAATTATAGTTTCAATTTGTTTATGTGCTACACAACCATCCATTATTTATCTACTACACCATTGGCCTAAAGGGTTGCAGTTCAACTATTCGAAGGTGCTTTAGAGAGTGATCATAGTAGTTAGGGTTAGTTTTAACAAAGTGGAAAGTTGAGGATGGATTGGGATGGATCATAGGTTGTGTGTGATGCTTCGTAGATCCCTGATCTAGAGTACTAGAAGATGAGTGGCGTGTCGAGCCGATTAGAGGCTTTGTAAAAATGATTGGTTCCCAAATTTTGACCACTGAGGGGAATAATCATGGCCATAGAAAAATCCCACTAGTTTTGTGTGGTCAAATGGTGAGATTCATGGATGTTCATTTGGGTCAAGAGAACTATGTGAAGAACTATGTTTTCTAGAAATAACTCCACTATAATACATGTTGTCTGATGAAAAAATTCCATGTATTACGTCCCTAGATGAATCACATGGGTGTTATTGATGATAAGGATGAATCACTATGTGGCCAGTCACAGACACCATGTGACCCTTCCATGGTCGGTAAATAATGTGCCAGCGACACATAGCCAGGACCCCATGTTGGAGGACATGTCATTTAGTTTAGGAGAACATGGGCACGAGCCATTACCGGGGCACATCCAAGTAAATTTCCAATTATATGGTAATGTATTATTGGACACAAGAACATCCAGAAACTCATGGGTATAAACGTGGTGGATGAGACACCTTGTGAGGGACCCATAATACGGCATATATCATGACATGGACTTTGAGATGCGTCTAGAGGAGAACATATCCAAGTAGTGGGGTAGTAAAAAAAACCTTGTGGACTCCATATACACCATATATCCCTATGATAATCTCCCATGATGCATACCTCCTTTGTATGGATTCAGATTTTGCCCTAGAAGTAGCCTATTCATAGTATTTTTTCACATAGAATTTGATGGTATTGTTCATAATTTATTTCATGATATAACATTTAATATTCCATTTATGGTTATTCTTTAGGAAAAAATTGACAATGGAAGTGATCAAGTGGGATCATCAAAGAGATTTTTGGGTTGGTAACCCCCTTTAACATTAGTGTGTGGGTCCCCATACTCCTCACACTAGTTTGGGTGGGACCCTCCAGCATACTGGGTCATTGGTCATCTATCTACTAAGTGGAACCCCCTGACACACTATGTTGTGTTTCCTCTATTATTTAAGTGGAACCCCCTAACACACTAGGGGGTGGGTACACTGTTGATACCTATTGAGTTACACCCCCCTCTGATGTACTTGGGTGTGGTTCTTCTACCTACTAAGTGGAACCCCTAACACATGTAGAGAATGAGCCTTCTATAAGAGATTGTTCCCCCACGACTATGTGGCAAAGTAGGGGGGTATAGGTCCTCAAAATGGTTTCCTAGAATGGTACATGAGATGTTGGACTTTAGAGATAGAACCCTTTAGATTTTTTGGAAGAATCGTTATCCTAGTCTATGATATGAGATAGAGATATAGGTTTTCTCTCATCTAGGTTAATTTTATGATTATATATATTTTTTTGGGTTTCATTTCCCCCATTATTTGGGTCAATATGACTAATTATATCATATCTCTATTACCCCCACCCTGTATTTTTAGGGTCTACTACTAGGTATGTATAAAGTCATCCCTACTTGGGATTATCCCACATGTGTTTTGACTTATGTGGAAAAAGGATAGATAAATGTCGATTTCAGTGGAGTATAAGAATACACTCGTGAAAAGACAACATATGGAGGTCATGCTTAGAGATCAGTAGCCTATATCTCTTAGCATTCCTTTATTCCAGTTTTTTCTGGTTGCGAATTTATTTCTGTTTGTATGTGTATTTTTTTCCTATACACTTTGGTTTTATTAAATCATACTCTAATGTATTCCCAAAAGGTTTTTTCATGAATTTTTCTTCTCCAAAAGTTATAGGCATTTTTAATATTCATGTACAATATTTCACGGAGATAGTTGGGTGTGTTCATATAGGTACAGTATGAAAAAATACTCCCATTTATATTATGCCTTCGCAGAGATTATCATCTTAAAATGGCCTATTATAGGTGGTCTTGGGGTTGGGGTGGTCCGTCCTTCCACCATACGGGAAGGACCTATGGGGTTGGGTCATTATTGAGTGGTATTAGAGTTGGTTCTTCCTCGGGTTAGTGTGGAGATAGTCCCATGGTGAGGATTGGTTGGGAACTTAGGTAAACAGTGTTTAAGTGTCTAAATTTTATCTTTTAGGCTAGGGAACCCAATTTTTGTGTGGATTCCAGAATATCCATACACCAGGACTATAATTACATACTCTTTGATTTTTCATAATGAGACATTGGTTATAGGTAACATGGTACATGAATCATATATGATTCAATCTTTTGAATCTCCTTCTTCAGTAAGCTCTTTGTATGTATAATATCTACAAACATTGGTACATCTTGATCACATTTAGCATTACTCTATAAATAAATCCATCCATTTTACCAATTCAGGATCATGACAATGATTTGTTTAGTGATAAGGCATTTTTTAGGGGAAATCTCATGAAATATTTCCTCCATTTAGGTAGGTAGAAACACCCCCCACCAATCAAGTAGGATATTATACCAGAAAGGCTAAATGAGTATGCCTTCATGCTTATAGAAAACTGTGAGTTCCAAAAATAATAGTCCACTAAGGTTATATGATGATCTATATCCCTAGTAAGTGAAGGATTGGCTTGATTCAATGATCCATGTTTTCAGGCTCATGTGGATCCTGTCCAATAAAATGGTTGTCGAAGAATCCATTATTTTCTATGGAGTGTGTGGGTGCTAATGGGTTTTTTCATATAAAATCATTATGAGTCGACGCCCTGATGGTCTTACATCCATCAGGTGTTTCACAAGGAGTAAAACCCCTTGTGATTGTGAATATTTTAGATCAAAGAGATTCTGGAGCTATAGCAATTTATTTTGACAGTTTCTTAGTATACAGCTAGGTTCAATTACCTTATACAATACTCCCTGAACATGTTGTAGGATAGTTTCTTCCATCCATGGAAGTTAGAGTAGGGTCTTTCTAGAGACATTTATGTTAGTGTGGTATCCCTATGCATTTCCACATAAGTTGGTGTGTTAGATTGGGAACTAGTAATGGAGAGATTCATATCTAATGGAATCAATTTCTTTGGATCCATTTGTGGGTATCATGGGGCTTAGTCATCTATAGTAGCTACTAGTCACTATTCGGTAGGGTTCCAGCATAGGAGACCTAGTCATGTTTTCTCTTAGTCTTGTGGATGTGTGGAATTGGATTTTTATAGAGGAAAAGGTCATCTCAGAGAGGGGTTATGTTATGCATGTGACGGTTGAGGTCCCAAGGGACATGATTTCCTAACCAAACATCTCGAGGATAGCTGGTAGGACGAGGGTGGACCACAAAGGCAGAGTCAGCATCATGATCAGGGTTTTCCTAGGTGTGTCCAGGGTGGTGCCCTTGGGAGGAAGTGATGATAGAGGAGTAAAAAGGGATCTAGGAGGAGTATTGGTCAGTGGAGTGTGATTTTATGAGCTATTTCCACCCCACCACTACTGGGATGACCTTGCCACGCTCATGAAGATGGAATTCAGGGATGCAGGTAGTTGTAGGCTTAGGTTTATGACACGACATCACACAAGATGATACAAGGTATGATATGTGTTCATTATTGTAACACCCCCAGATTTCATAGTTTTTTATTTTCATTGATTTCAATAGCTTGTGCTATATGCAACACCGAGTTCGAGCGCACCACAACTTACCAAACTAGTCATTCAAAAGCGATTATGAATAGTATTAACTGAATTTGTAATTTTCTATACTCCGTAAAATTTTGGAATCCATATTATTTGTTTCTTATACATAATATAAGAACAAATTTATTTTTTCAGATAAAAGAAGTATTTTTCAAAATATGCAATTTTACCACCTTTTAATAGAAAACCATTTTTAAAACCAATAATTGACACTTTTATATATTTAATTTAATGCAATTAAATTCTTATTTATAATCGGGACATAAAAATTTATTTTGGATTAATATTTGGAACTTTTATGATAACATTCATATTTTGATGGATACGGAAAAATACTAAATATTAATTGAATACAACTTTTTTAATCAAAATAATTTATAGTGATAAATTATGTATTTGAATTGTTTGAAAGTATAATTAAATTTTTTTATCATTTAATACAATGTAGGTCATTATAAGTAATTTAATATTTAAATTTGATATAAACACATGTCAATATTTTGATAGTGTTTACTTTTTAAAAAACCCCACTTTTCAGTTTTGACAATGGGAATTAATATTATATTAATTAATGAAACTTCTATGTTTTTAATTTGGTAAAATAGAATTAATTTTTCAATTTATAATATCAAAATTATCTTATGGTAAATTTTTGGTATTTTTCTGAAAACTTTCAATTTTTGATTAATAGTGAAAAAACACTACGTTATTGGTTAAAATCGAATTTTAATTTAAATAATTTGTTATTTTATTGTACTTTATTTTAAGTCAAAATTAATACATAATACCTATATAACTAAAAGTGGTTCAGCTATGGGTTCAGAAACCCATGACCCCAATAATTTATTAGAAAAAAGTGTAAGGGTACAACAGACTGAAGGAAATGATTACATGTGAAATAACACACCAGGATAGCAAACTGAACAGACACATTAGATTCCCAATTATTACCTTTTTCTAGGCCTTCCTCAACACCGAGATCCTCCCCGATTAGTTGGATGTCTCCCTCTTCCTCTTTTCTTCACTGGTTCATCATCCATCTCCAGAACCTCTATCATGTGTAGATCAGTTTCTTCATGAAGAACTTCCATATGCAACATTGAATGCACAATCTCAATATAGGATATAACATCCTGATGAGAAACATCATGAGTAGTCTCCTCATGCTCTTGAGAAGCCTCCTATACATCCTTTGAGTCATGCACCGCCACAAAAATAGGCAGATCCACCTCTTTTGGGGTCTCCAGACCATCAACAACAGCAGGTTTCGAGGAGGAGGATGTTCGGTTACTGCATCCTACATTCTTAAGTCCTTCAAGATTAAGCATATCAAACTCAAGAGTATTAATAGTCTCTAAAATTGAAAAAAAAATTGACAGTTTGCTTGACAAGTCTTTTCAACTCCACAATACTATGTTCATCCATTGAGACAACATTCATATTATTCCCCCCATGATCAGTATCCATTGAGGGAGATCACACCAGGTCCAGTACATGAATAGGTGTAGTAACATCTTCCATGTTGGCAGGGGGAAATCCTACCATACTAACACCCTCCTTAGATGTAAAAGATCAGACCAGACCATATCCCCCTGGAACAACTTGCAGACCACCACACTTCTCCAATAATACCTATATATGTTCAACATAATTCATTGGAGCCATTTTATAATAAGTTTAGATATATAAAATTTTATCGATCTTTTTACCGACTTTTACCCACCTCCTAGGAGAATATGAAGATTTGTATAAAACATAATTTTACCACTTCTATGAGTTGAATTTAAAAAAAACAAGAGACATGATTGATATCAGTAAGTAAAATGTGGTTCAATAAGAATCATTGTTTGTAAATAGTAACTTTTTTTCTTTTATTTACCACGGATAAAAGTAAATAGGGTAATTAATGGTAAAAATGATATTATTATTACCCTAACACATGCCTTAATTATATTGGATAAGTTAAATTCGACCAAAAACAACCTTAGGAATAAAATATGATCATTTAGGATAACCTGGATTAGATTAGGACAATTATGATTATTGAATTCAAAGAAGCGTTAAAGGTGTTAAAATCAAAGTTTAATAACTAAACCATTTTTTAATAAAAGGTTACACATAAGATAAATTTGACTATAAATATTCATTATAAATATAAAAATATTTCCTAAATAATGGTATTTTATTTATAATTTTCAGACATTAAATGATTAAATTTATTTATGACACAATGATGATGTAGTAATAAACCTATTAATGAAAGATTAAAATAATTAATATTATAAATATCAAAATTAATGTAATTTGATACTTTTCATGAACTAATATAATTTTATAGGTTAAAATGACATGTTATGGTTGATTAAATGTATTTAGTTTGAATTAGTAATTTTGTTAGGACTTTAACAAAAATCAATTATTAAATAATGTCAAAATTGATATAAATGAGTTTTTAAAACAAATAAAATATTATTTGTTGATATAATACTCCTAAAAATCTACGCTTTCTGTAAAAAGACAAATATAATGATAGTGTTATCCTTAATTAACCAAACCACTTGGGATTCTCTTGGATGTTTATATTATATTTATTAACCATATAATATAAAAATACAATGAGACATGGTAAATGTTGAACTATTTTACTAAGAGTTAAATCTAAAAGATAAGGTTAATATATTGACCCAAACCTATCTAAAACCAATTAGTTGAGAGGTTTTCGACCCATCCCCACCATATCCTTTAAATAATTCATTTTTGAGCAATTATAAACAGAAAATGATTTTATTATAAAATAATATTTTAATCTTTTTCTAATTTGTCCCTCACCCATCTTTTAAAAAGGGAACTTCCCCTTCTCTCAAATTCACACCTTCAAAACCATTTGGCTCATCCAACCCCTTCTCAAATATCCTTCAAACTGTCCTTGCTTCATCCTAGAGGACTTCCTTTAATCAGAATGCCAACCTAAAGATCCCTTTGATCAAATCAGAAGGAAGAACCCGAAAAGAGGTAAATATTTCATCACCTCTTTCAAGTTCTTTGCTTCTTCCACTTCCTCTTTTTTGTTGTGTCCATTCTAAAATAATAAATCCAGTATATTATATATATTGTGATGTTATTATAAAAATGTTACAACCCAATTTATTATTATATCCATCCTATAACTCACAAAGTCATCATATGTGTGTACGTACGGATTACCGTCTCTACGTCGTGGTGTAGTTTTTTATTCATACACTTCATCATTTGGATGGGTATAATAATGAGTATAAATTATTTAATTAATGAATATAACAAGATAATTATTCTGTATATGATATACCATCCAATTATATATGATTTTAATATAAAAAATGATACTGTCGCTCGTGCGTACGTACGCATTACCGTCTCCGCGAACGCGATGAGATTCATTCCCCATCATATCCATTCAAGACTAATTTTTTTTTATGACTAAAAATAATTTTTTCAAATACTTCATATAATTATTAATATGAATAAGATACAACCTATCCATAAGAAACATTAATGACGTAAAAATCATATAAAGGAAAACGAATCAGTTAACACCTAAAATGATGATACTACTGAAATATAATTAACAAAAAATATTAGAAGATAATAAATGATATCATATAAATTTATATGGTTCTTTAATAATTTAATAACATGTATCTCACCATTATACAGAAGGTTAACCTACCATCGACCAAGGAAAAGTACAATATAAGGGGTTTTCATCTCAGTTTTTCCCGTGAGATTCATGCTATATTTTCCACTATTACCTTTTGTGTGGTTTATGCACTACCCCTGATTGTATGGTTTTCATAATA
Organism: Viscum album; assembly: GCA_963277665.1. Lineage (NCBI taxonomy): Eukaryota > Viridiplantae > Streptophyta > Magnoliopsida > Santalales > Viscaceae > Viscum > Viscum album. The sequence continues at coordinate 1,908,242,751 of OY728137.1, forward strand.
AACTTTTCTTTAGGGGTATTTACATCATAATTTTATGATCCTTATTTCATGGGGTGTATGTTTCGTATGTTACCAAATCGGTAATGTAATTTCAAATTTCAATTTCCACTCTTTTGGTTTTATGAAAACTACATTTATTATACTATTCCAAGATTATGTGTGAAATAACTATTTATTTACTTATGTAGTAATTTCAACTCCCATTTTTTGTGATATACTTTTGATACACATAATCACTCTATTTCAAAATTCTCATGTCATCGGTAAAAACTTGATTAGAGTAATTTTAACTCAATTTATATTCATTGAGATAAACATCCATGTCATTGGTGTTGTTTTTACAAGAATATGTGTGAATACCCTATGATTGATTTACTCTGAATATCCAATCATATTGATTATATTTATATTTGTCACACATAATTATTTCATTGATTTATCCTTAACCTAAGGATACAGTCTTTATAAAGGAATTCATCTCAACTTACCACTACTGGAAATTCGGGCTATAGCCACGGTTCTAAACCGTGGCTATAGGTAATAGCCACGGTTCGAGGAACCCTGGCTATGTTTGGAGTGGCTATAGGCCTAGACCTATAGCCACGGTTCCAAACCATGGCTTTAAATCTATAGCCACAGTTCAAACCGTGGCTTTAGGTATATAGCCACGGTTCAAACCATGGATGCATACCTATAGCCACGGTTGAAACTGTGGCTATACTAAAGGCCGGACAGAATATATTTCCACGGTTTATAACCGTGGCATTATGTCTATAGCCATGGTTAAAAACCGTGGAAATGAACCAATAGCCACGGTTTAAAACCGTGGCTATAGGGTGTCCAAATCCAGAAAAAAAAATACCCCCTGGACACCCCCTGGACACCCCCCTGGACACCCCCTGGACACACCCTGGACACCCCCTGGACACCCCCAGGACACCCCCTGGACACCTCCTGGACACACCCTGGACACCCCCCAGACAACCCCCTAGACACCTCCTGCAGACCCCCCCCCCCCCTCGCACCTAGCCCTATATCCAGCCCCCACCCCCTACACCCAGCCCCCTCACTACCCCTTGCACCCATCCCCCTCACTACCCCTTGCACCTAGGTCCCCCTCCCCCCCACTGCACCCCCACTGCCCCCCTGCACCCAGGCCCCCAGCCCCCCCTGCACCTAGCCCTATATCCATCCCCACCCCCTACACCCAGCCCCCTCACTACCCCTTGCACCCTGGTCCCCCCCCACTGCACCCCTACTTCCCCCATGCACCCAGCCCCCCCCCCCACCCCCATCCCCCTGCACCCAGCCCTATATCCAGCCCCCACCCCCTACACCCAGCCCCCTCACTACCCCTTGCACCTAGGTCCCCCTCCCCCCCACTACACCCCCACTATCCACCCCCACCTGCACCCCCACTTCCCCCCTGCACCCAGGCCCCCAGCCCCACCCCCATCCCCCCTGCACCCAGCCCTATATCCACCCCCCACCCCCCTACACCCAGCCCCCTCACTACCCCTTGCACCCAGGTCCCCCTCCCCCCCCCACTGAACCCCCACTATCCACCCCCAACGAGTCCATGCATAATCTGTTGAAGTCCAAAAAAGAATACCCGCAATAGACACCACTGCTGGACACCCCTCCCCCTGGACCACCACCCATGGACACCCCTGGACCACCCCCCTGGACACCCCTCCCCCATGCTGGACACCCCTCCCCCTTCCTGGACAGCCCCTCCCCCTGCTGGACACCACTCCCCCTACTGGACACCCCTTCCCCCTACCCCCCTGCCCCCTGACCCTGGACAACCCAGGATAGACCCCACCCCAGGACAGACCCCCCCCCCCCCCCCAGACCCTGGACATCCCTGGAACACCCCCTGGACACCCCTCCCCCATGCTGGACACCCCTCCCCCTGCCTGGACAGCCCCTCCCCCTGCTGGACACCCCTCCCCCTGCTGGACACCCCTGCCCCCCTGCCCCCTACCCCCTAACCCTGGACACCCCAGGACAGACCCCACCCCAGGAAAGACCCCCCCCCCCCCCCCAGACCCTAGACACCCCTGGACCACCCACCTGGACACCCCTCCCCCATGCTGGACACCCCTCCCCCTACCTGGACAGCCCCTCCCCCTGCTGGACACCCCTCCCCCTGTTGGACACCCCTGCCCCCTGCCCCCTGACCCTGGACACCCTAGGACAGACCCCACCCCAGGACAGACCCCCCCCCCCCGACCCTGGACACCCCTGGACCACCCCCCCTGGACACCCCTCCCCCATGCTGGACACCCCTCCCCCTGCTTGGATAGCCCCTCCCCCTACTGGACACCCCTCCCCTTGCTGGACACCCCTGCCCCCTACCCCTGGACACCCCAGGATAGACCCCACACCAGGACATACCCCCCCCCCCCCAGACCCTGGACACCCCTAGACCACCCCCATGGACACCCATCCCCATCCTGGACACCCCTCCCCCTGCTGGAAACCCCTACCCCCTACCCCCTGACCCTGGACACCCCAGGACAGACCCCACCCCAAGACAGACCCCCACCCCCCCAGACCCTGGACACCCCTGCCAGTCCTGCCCCCCCCCCCCCCCAGACCCTAGACACCCCAGGACAGACCCCCCCCCCCCCCAAGACCCAGGACACCCCCCCAGAACCTGGAAAGCCCCCCAGACCATAGACACCCCCCAGAACATACCCCCCCAAACCAAGACCCCCCAAGACAGACCCCCCCCAGACCCTGGACATCCCAGGATAGACCCCCCCCCCCCCACTGGACCCCCTAGACACCCCATGGACAGACCCCCCAGGACAGCCCCTCCCCCCCAGACCTTGGACACCCCAAGACAGACCCCCCCCCCCACTGGACCCCCTAGACAACGGATGGATGTCATGGGCTATTGCTAAAAGACCGAATCTGGCTGCTGAAATCAGCAGTAAGTAAGAAGAGGTAAATGAAGAAAAATGAATAAAATTTTCCCAATATACTTGGGGAATTTAATTCATCAGCAGGAAGATGAATAGAAGAACGGTAGATGAGAGTTCCTTCCCCCGGAGGTGGAGAATGATTTTTTTACATAGGATCTGTCTAATATTTAATGGAAGAAAGAGGGAGAGGAAATTAAGAACCTCATTACAAGTGGCAGCATCCAACAATTATAGAGCTAACCATTCAAATATTATGTGATACATGTACAATAAAATATTCCAGAAAATTCCAAACCAATGTTTTCAGTTGAATTGAGCCTTTGTACCACCTGCTATGCACGTTTTGTGGAAATATGGATGAGAGGCAGTTCTGAGAGGAGATATAGTTTAAGAATGAGGAAATATGAAAAATTATAGAGATAACCATTCAATGTTTCTCTAAGGAGGAGTAACCGTCGCAGGGTGTCGTCCTGGAGCAGGGCCAAATCACGGCGTGACCGCGGCGTGACTGCGGTGTGACCGCGGTGTGACCGCGGCGTGACCGCGGCGTGACCACGGCGTGACCGCGCGTGACCACAGCGTGACCACAGCGTGACCACAACGTGTTGGCCCGGTCCAACGACATCCCCCCTGTCTGGACACACCTCCCCCCTATCTGGACACCCCCTCCCCCATTTGGACACCCCCCCTACTATCCCAAATCTAGATTCCCAATTACCCTAAAAGACAAGAGAGACCCCAAAAAGAGATTTAAACTGAACTCAAAAATGAGAAAATTCAATCTAGTACATAACACCGATCATTCTATCTATTCAAATAATAATGTCAAATACCTCCAGGTCATGCACTAAGAGATCCCACACCACTTCAATGTTGGAAACCATCACATAACACAAATGAAATTTAAAACATTACATGACCCTCTTTAATAAAGTCATGTATGGATCCAACAAGAATTATATAGTATTTGGATTTAAGAACTACATTTCAACTAAAATTGATGATATAAAAGAATGAGTAACTTCAATACCAATTAACACTAACAACATAGAGATAAAAAATAAACACCATACCTTTATAGTAGCTGGACATGGTATAGATTCTTTTAGTGCATACTCTATAATATAAAGAAATTCAGTATTAGCTCCCCCTCATCACTCTTGCACCCCCCCCCCCAGCCCCCTGCTACCCTAGCCCACCTGCACCTGTCCCCCTCCCCAGCCCCCCTGCTACCCCAGCCCCCCTGCCACCCCCAACCCACCTCCACCCCCCCCCCCCGCAGCCCACCTGCACCAGCCCCCAATTCCAACCCCTAGCTGCACCAGCCCCCCCCCCCCAGCCCCCTGCCACCCCCAGCCCACCAGCACCAGTCCCCCCCCCCCCCGCAGCCCACCTGCACCAGCCCCCCCAGCCCCCTGCTACCCAGCCCACCTGCACCTGTCCCCCCTCCCCAGCCCCCCTGCTACCCCAGCCCACCTGCACCAGCCCCCCCCACCTCGCAGCCCACATGCACCAGCCCCCAACCCATCCCCCTTCACCAGCCCCCCCCCCAGCCACCTGCTATCCCCAGCCCCCTGCCACCCGCCAGCCCACCTCCACCCCCCCCCCCCCCCCCCGCAGCCCACCTGCACCAAAAATATCAGGTCATATGGAAATCAGAGTACATAATGCTACCAAAAATATTATCATAATGGATTTTACACCTAAATTGAATATCATCATCAGTAATGGGTTTTGTGTTGAAGAAAATTTAAAGTGTTTTACTAGGAGTACATTAGAAATTTTTAGAGATTCAAACATGTGTCTATTTTTAATATTTAATATTTAACCATTTGAGATAAGTAATAAAATTTATTTGGTCTATCTCTAACAATTTCAATGCCTAAGGTTTTACTAGCTATGCCTAAGTCTTTCACTTCAAACTTACCATTATTTTGTGATTTTACAATAATTATGAGGCTCATGTTCTTACAAATTGTAATCATGTCATCAACATAAATCATCAGATTTCATGTAGTATTGCATTAAACAAAACATTGGAATTATGATTTGAAATAGAGTTACCAGATTTTATAGCACCGTGCTCACTATCTATAGGGTGGTGAAATAGTTATACTGGTGCCTGTGAAGTATTTGTGGGATGATTTATGATATTTTCCAGATCTGGACAGCACTTCATTTTCTCTATAGAGACATTCATAACCTGCATGGGCTTAGGTTCCTGGACAGCCCTCTTTCACCCCCTTGCAACCCCCTGGACAGCCCCCTTGAACACCCCCATGCACCCCCATGCCCCCTTAGTCCCCCATGCCCCCCCCCTGCACCCCACTGGACAGCCCCCATCCCCCAACTGGACAGCCCCACTAGACACCCCCTGCACCCCCTCGACATCCCTCCCCCCTGCCGGACACCCCTCCCCCCTTCTTGGATAGCCCCTCCCCCTACTGGACACCCCTCCCCCTACTGGACACCCCTGCCCCCTGCACCCCGCCCCCTGCACCCCACTGGACAGCCCCCATACCCCAACTGGATAGCCCCATTAGACACCCCCTACACCCCCTGGACACCCCTCCCCCCCTGCTGGACACCCCCCTGCCAGACACCCCTCCCCCTGCCCCTTTCTACACCCCATGAAATGTGTTTCTATTGATATAAATGATCATCTTATTGAGGTATGTTTTGTATTATAAAACATACCAAAGTACAATGAGCATTGCAGGATGATAGGTCATGCCAATGATAAGTGCAGAATTGTACGGAAATTCTGCAAGCCATCCTTTATTAATACTTCGTTGAAAGATGCTATGAAAGGGAAAAATATTAATACCATGGCATGACCGCGGTGTGACCGCAGCGTGACCGCAGCGTGACCAAAGCGTGTTGACCCGATCTAGTGACATCTGCGGGGCAGCATCTTCTGGATAGGAGTGAAGAAAGAGGGAGGAGGCTGGAATGCTGATGGAAGGGGGCTGGTTGCAGGTGTTGGGGGGATGGTGCGGGAAGATTCGAAGGTGGCAGGGGGGCTGTTGCGGGCTGGAATGCCGATGGTAGCGGGCTGAAATGAAGGTGTAAGGGGGCTGGTGTGGGCTGGATGTGGCTAGAGCAGGGCCAAATCACGGAATGACTACGGCGTGACCGCGGCGTGACCGCAGCGTGTTGGCCCGATCCAGCAACATCCGCGGGGCAACATCTTCCGGCCAGGAGCGAAGGGAGCGATAGGAGGCTGCAATGCAGCTGGAAGGGGCTGGTTGCAGGTGTTGGGGGGATGGTGCGGGCTGATTCGAAGGTGGTGGGTGGGTGGGGGGGGGGGGTTTGTGGGCTGGAATGCTGGTGGCAGCGGGCTGAAATGAAGGTGGAAGGGGCTGGTATGGGATGGATGTGACTGGAGCAGGGCCAAATCACGGCGTGACTGTGGCGTGACTACGGCATGACAACGGCGTGACTGCAGCGTGACCGCGGCGTGACCTCGGTGTGACTGTAGCGTGACCACGGTATGACTGCGGCATGACCGCAGCGTGTTGGCCCGATCCAGCGACATCCACGGGGCAGCATCTTCCGGCTAGAAGCGAAGGGAGCAGGAGGAGGCTAGAATGCGGGTGGAAGGGGTCTGGTTGCAGGTGTTGGGGGGATGGTGCGGGCTGATTCAAAGGTGGGGGGGCTGTTGCGAGCTGGAATGCTGGTGGCAGCGGGCTGAAATGAAGGTGGAAGGGGGCGGGTGTGGGTTGGATGTGGCTAGAGCATGGCCAAATCACGACATGACTATGGCGTGACCGCGGCGTGACCGCAGCGTGTTGGCCCGATCCAGCGACATCTGCGGGGCAACATCTTCCGGCCAGGAGAAAAGGGAGCGGGAGGAGGTTGGAATGCGGGTGGAAGGGGGCTGGTTACAGGTGTTGGGGGGATGGTGCGGGCTGATTCGAAGGTGGTGGGGGGGGGGGGCTGTTGCGGGCTGGAATGTTGGTGGCAGCGGGCTGAAATGAAGGTGGAAGGGGGCTGGTGTGAGCAGGATGTGGCTGGAGTAGGGACAAATCACGGTGTGACTGCGGCGTGACCATGGCATGACCGCGGCGTGACCGATGCGTGACCGCGGCGTGACCGCAACGTGTTGGCCCAATCCAGCGTCATCCGCGGGGCAACATCTTCAGACCAGGAGCGAAGGGAGCAGAAGGAGGATGGAATGCTGGTTGAAAGGTGCTAGTTGCAGGTGTTGGGGGGATGGTGCGGGCTGATTCAAAGGCGGCAGGGTGGGTGTTGCGGGGAGGGGGGATGTTCAGACATAAATACACCGACCGAGATTCTCGGATAAACCAAGACTCCATTGCTCGGATAGAGGTGATCTAGCAATACTTCCGCATGAAGTGACTATCAGAAGGTTATAATCATAGATTAAATGGTTCAAGATAACCAGACACAGTATGATAATTTTAATGTAAAACAACCAAATGAAGGGATCGTGCAATGACACGAATGGGTAGAGTGAGAATATCAGATTGAGCATCGGATGGAGTACACTACAATCAGAGGAAAGAATATGTGATGTGATAATACAATATGCAATGGAGGATCATCGGATGGTCCAATAAAATTGTACGCTAAGTAGACACCCTATGATCATACGATTCAGGTATAACATACCTGGTAGTAGAAAAGTTGAAAGACTATGATATGAATCTGCATACACAAGAGTTGGAGCACCAAAAAAAATGCAACTACTGATGATCATGTGATAATAATACAATCGAGCTGAGTAATAAATAAAATAAAGTAGCTAATAATCATATAACTCCCTTGAATGTATAGAGAATAGTTGATGTTCAATTTATAAAAAATGATATGTTAGATTTGGATGCATGGAGAAATTAAATTGCATAAGATAAAATTATATTTTTCATTAAGAGAATATTTTGAAAAGCACATTTACAATTTTGTAATTTGAATAAAGAATTCGGAGTACATAAAACAAAAAGCATTCTGGAATAAGTTATTACATACCATTAGGTACAATGTTGACATTTATATAGTACCTGAGTCAGTTGTTTGGGATCTTGCACCAGAAGAATCACCCTATAAGCAGATAAACGGTAATGTCTAATTGAATGACTACTCATATATTGAACATAGGTGGCTGAAAGCATCTAATAATCTACACTCATGTAAGCAGATCCTCATTCTGATTCTTGTTAATAGAAACAATTCATCCTCGTTAACCTATAAGCACACCTTATCTCTATTTTAATCTCATGCTCAACAAAAGAATATTATCAGGTGATGCACCAACCATTGCAAAGAGCATAAAAACATGGGTTTGAAAATGTAAAAATTATAACATGCTTAATAGGTGTAGGAAGCTTCTATGGACCTACCACTACATTCTAAAGTGTCAAACTGTGATGTAGAATACTGAAATATGCTTCTGTTTTCAGGAATCTTTAAAACTAATGGGTATGTTGGATGGTTATAAAGCATTAACCAGTTTTATATATGATTTAAAAAGTGATTCATGTCATATCTAGATCATATAACCCATTTTTAATTTCAATTTTTCTAAGCTAATTTTCTTGGAAAAGCTCTGTTATGATAATCTCTAAAAGTTCTATAACCTCATGGAAACATTGTCTATGTCATGGTCTTCCAAATCACCTATTATTCAAACATTCTTTGTAGGAATAGAGAGTTGTTGATCATAGGGAAATACAATTACTACCCCTCAGTATACTATTGAGGGTGTCGCGCTATAGGTTGTCACCCTAAACTCTGAAATTAGGGCCCTTTGGAAATCTTTGTATGAATAGAGAGTTGTCAATCATAGGTAATGAGCTAATATTGCAAGTTTACCAATATATTCTAGAAGAAAACAGGGATTATGCACATATCCCCACCACTTCACAAGAATACCATTAGTATATCCAGGTAGAAAATGGAGGGATACATTCAGAATATTTCCATGCTTCAATCGAATGTAAGAATCAGAAATGGTTCTCCACAAACAGTACTGTTAGGAATGCAACCAAATGGATTGATATCTTTTGGGACAAACTATTTCAGATCATTCATTCCCTGTATGAAATTAATTCAAGGAAATCTATACAATATTTCCATTTTCAAGCAAGAAAAACATATATTATAAGAGATAATGCTTTAACTTCAATGGATGAATCTTAAACAGAATCTAGCATAAGAAAAAAAACAATAGAAAGTGACAAAAAATAATTACTAATTGTCCCTGTCAATGATGGAACCAGTTAAGTAGTCATCGAAATGCTGACATCACTGAATGGGTTATTCAAATGAGAAAGACAGTGATGAAATCCATACAGTTTGGAAAGGACAGGAAGATTTCGAAACATATCAGGAAGTTGGTATTGAAATTGGTTGTGACTGACGTTTCTATGATCAAATGAAAAAGAAAGCTGGTAAACATCTTGAATTAAGAGAGTGAAGATGAATATGATATTCCAAGATATTAATTGATGAATAAGGCATAAAATTATTATCTTAATGGGAAAGGTAACAATTTATCTAAGTTTAATATGTGAAACTTTTTATCTAAGTGTGAAGATAGTGATTTTAGTAAGGATAATGAAGAGGTAGAATCATCTAGTGAAGATGGTGAAATGCTACTAACTGAGAAGGTGAATAATGAAGTATTCAAAAGTGATGATAGAAGCAATGATGAAAATGAAAGAGATATAAAAATAGAGTTCATGCTGAAAAAGAAACTTAAAGAGTGTCTCTTGAAGATTTCTCACTTAGAAATAAAGAAAGGTTTTAAGAATGATGGTCAATTATCTATCAACAATGACATCATACATGCTACTTTTGCATTCAATTATAAGAAGGATTGTCAATTATAAAAATGATTGACCGTACTTTTGACCATATTATGGACATCATCTCCAAAATGACATCATCCAAACCTCTATATAATTGACCATCTTATGGATCATTTTTATAATTGACCATCCTTCTTAAAATTTTTTATAATCTATCAACAATGACATCATAAGCATATTTCATGCCCTTAGTCACTTCATGGGAAATTTTAAAATCACTTGGAATAGCTTAAGCCCATTCCAAGCATTAAAACCATCCAAAGACCATTTTGAGCTTACTAAGCGCATGAAATATGCTTTTAAATTCATAAAGAATCATCTAAAACACTCATCAATTTATAACACATAATACAAGGGAGTTCCAAAGTAACACCTACCTAAAATCAATGGCGGGTGAGATGGAACCGTCCGAAACACATAGCCTTCAGTGGCAGATTCCCAAATAATTATGAAGATACCCACGTGAGCCCTAGAAACAAATAGAACATAAATAATTGTCCAAATTAGACCCCCTAGTTTTTTACCGAACTAAAATCACAATGGGGAAGGAATAAAAATGCAGGGAAAAGGAGGGATAATTGAAGTAGAGGCCATACCTTGAAGAATCGGACATGAATCACTATGAAATCACAAAAACAAAATGCAAGAGGAGAGGTGGTCAGAGTAGGGAGGTGCGCATGACTATGGGATCTCAGGCAGGAGGTGGGCTAGCAGTGCCGGAGGAGGAGGGTCGCGGTGAGGTTGGGGGGCGTTGGCAGAGAGGTGGGGAGATCATGTTGGCCAGGAGGTGGGCTGGCAGTGCCGGAGCCGCATCGACAGGGAGGCGTCGGAGTGCGTCGGTGGGGAGTCGTGCTAACTGCATCGGAGCCAGAGGAGGAGGAGGAGGAATCTCGGGGGGGGAGAGGAGGGGAGGATGGGAGGAGGGGAGGAGGAGTGGTGAAGGAGGTGGTGGAATAATCGCGACGGAAGAGGGAGCGTGTATAAGGAAGAGGGAGGAAATCCTCGATGATTTGAGGAACCGTGAGCTACCTGTAGACACGCTTTTAAAACTATTGTGGCTATATCACATTCTATAGACAGGAATTGTGGACATCAGACTGGGTTATATTGGCACCAGACAAAACAAACTCTACAAGCAGAGACTGCATATATAAAAACTCATCTAAGAGCTCGACCATGAAATCGTTTGTCGGGAGCAGAGGTGGGGGACTCAGCAACAACAACAACTTGAACAGGACTGGATCAGCTAGTATGTTGAGGATGCTTCAGGTGGCCATGATGTTTTCAACAAGTGTCAATTGTGTGATGTTGTCAACCATAATGGTGATACCATATATGACCGAAGCTACCACCACTAAAGCATCCAAATCCACAACCATTGCAACGAGATGCAACAGTCGTGTGAAAGAAATCAAAAAACATAGTAGTGGTAGATAGATGATTGGCCTTGATAAGGAGACTACAAACAAGTGACATATATTGAGTGATGGGGTTGGAGAGCATCTTTTTCCCAACAAGGTTGAACTCTGGGTTCAATCCCTGAAGTGAAAAAAAAAAGAATAATTGCTCATGCTGAGAGTGCATTTATTCTGGAGTTTGGGGAATAGATCACAAGTCGAGGAACTCACCCACAATAATCTTCCAGTCAAAAAAATGCAAGAATCAGCCAGGATCCCTGGTATTCAAGTTTCTGGCCACACATTTAACCAATTTGTCCATCAAATTGAGAAAAAAACTGAACAACTAGCCATCCTCAGGTTCATAACAAGAATATGAGGATCCGCTGAATTTGGAGGACTAAAAAAATGGCCACAACAGAATCCCTTCAAAAATATAGTCATGTCATCTGCCACATGAAAAAAATTGAGAAATTGAGGCGTTTCCAACCGAGAGGATACTGTAATCATCTCTGGTTTGGTTGCGGTTTCATTTACGGCACCCATATCAATGAACATTACGAACAACACAAACTACAGAATTAACCAGGGGCGCAATGACCATCACAGTGAAGTAGCAATATTCCTTCCTTCATCAAAGAAAGGGTAGAAAAGGCACACCGGTCCACAAAAAAAGAACTGTAGGGAAGCATAGCTCTGTAGATAGAATCAAAAAGTGGTGTGCATGGTTGATGTAGTGCAGCGGGCATCACTAAGGCGCGACATCAATGGTTGGGTGAGACAGGCTGGCTGGGCAGCATGTGCTTGGGGGGGCGTGGCCTGATGAAGGCAGCGAACGCAACTAGGCTACGTGGAAAATAAAGGGGGTATTGGCAGGGACCAACGAGGGCTCCAGGGAAAGAAAGGGGGGTCCGATCTAGAGACGCTTCCTAGGGTTTGGCTTTGTTACTGTGTAAAAGGAATATAACCAGAAACCATGTACCTCTAGTTGGACTGAAACATTTAATTAATAGTGTACGATGAGAAATACAAGACTTGGAAATAGGTGTGGGATTCAAAATTTAAACACGCTAGATAAAAGGATAGAAATAACCTAGACACACCCACATACTAAGTACATAACTGCTCTAACTAAACACGTCAAGAGTACAGTCCACCACAATCCTTTTTCACTTTATGTTAGAATAAGAATTGAGCTCTAAGTTTAATTAGATAAAATACCTGGAAACAGCGAAAAATAAAGCACCTATACCACAATCACATGCCCTGTGATAGTTGTCAAGTTCCAAAGTTGTTTCTACAACATCTTAAATCTCAATGAAAACAAGCTTATGATGCATTATTTCCTGCAACAAAAGTTTAAAAATAATTTAATAAGTTCATAGAAAAGCTACCGTAAATATAGTTTGAAAAACATTAAACTGCATGAATTTTTTAATTGGTAAATAAAGATAGATTCCATACATCACCTACAATGATTTGAATATTGTACCTTACGCAACACCAAGAACCTAATACCCATGGTGATACCAAGAAGCTAAAGAACTAGCGCACCCAAAGAAAAAACATTTGACTACAACGAAGTTAAGATTTTTAAAAAAACACATTGGGATTTTATTATACCCATAAGAAAGATTTTTCTTTCATAACAAAATGTATAAATGTGAATTCAATATCTCCATTGAGCATTGACATGGAATTTTCCCCAAAATGGATTTAAAGGCAGTCAACAAAAAACCAATATCACCAAAGCTAATGTAGAACATATTCACCTTTAAAATCCCAAGTTCATTCCAGCTATTGACTATTCTTTCCATGTACGAGTAAATGGTGAAGAAACACACAATCCCATCAGGGACAACTATCACCATCTCTAGCAAAAGTCTCCCATAGTTTCTTACAACTCCATGATCACTCCTCATATCAAATTTAGTACTTATAGGAAGCTGATCACTGTGAAAAAACAAATATGTTCCAGAATACCAAGACAACATTAAATGTAATGGGTCTTATTTTATTTAAAATAACACCTATGTGAGGGTGAGGAGAAGTCAACTAAATAGAAAAAACATTTAACCTAGTATAATAAATTTGATAATATCTCACTTTCCACGAGTGAGAACCATGGGACAGATGAAATCCCTTATTAAGGACATTGTTAATATTTGACTAACAGCTGGGTTGAAATTCAGAAGGTGAGGATAGAGATCAATCAGGATAAGAGTTCCATATGTGATCACAACTGACTGGAAACGACTAAATATAGGCTTTATGGCAAGAGAAGCATCCTGGAAGCTGAGCTGAAATTCCAAAATGAAAACTAAAGAAATTTATCATTTCATGATGTGAATGAATAAAAATATCATTTGAACCATGAAAATTGCTAAAAGACATCCAAAGAGATGAAGTACACCAGAAATAGTAATTATATTATGATTTCCACTGACATTTTACACCAAGACAGAAGACATTACAAAAAAATCCCATATCAGACGCAGAAAGGTTTGATAGTTTATTCCTCCTATAACATGACTGTTATAAAAAATAAAGTCACAATCATACTAGAGATCCAAACGAGACTTCTAAATATCATATACAAAATGCCAGCCCCCTCCCCTAATAAAATGAACAAGGCACTAGTGCCCAATTCAGTTACACTTACTGAAAAATTCAGGTAACCTTTCAAACTCAGACGATAATTCAAGCTTATAACCATTAACAACAAGGAAAATAGTTTCAATGAGAGGCAAACATAAATCAACCTCAACAGAAAATCTTACAAAATGACCATATCAAGCATGGTTAGTCTCCCCATTGAATTTGATAGGAATTTCCACAATTGGTTCACTACCCCAAAGGATTTGAGAATTCCTAAAAAACCAACTTAAGCCCTGAAAGTGAATCCGAGTTTGAATAATTAAATTCTTAACCGAAGCTAGATCAAAGAGATGATCTCAACCTTGAAACCTCAAGATTCTAGGTTTGAGGGAGACAAAACTGAAGCGTCGTGTTCTTGATTTTAATTCATTCTATAGGGAGAAGAGGAAAAAATACCCTACCAATCGACACCATGCGCTATCCACCGAAGCCCCAAATCTGATGGAACCACTTTAGGAGATCTTTAATTTTCCATGGGTTATTATTCTACTGCAACATTAAACATCCACGAATTAAATACTTCATTCTTCTAAAATCTCTTCAAGAATTTTAGCATTTGGCTCAATTAGATCTAAAGTACCATTTCTCATAATTCTTTTATTTTATGAATCAGAACTAGATATAAGGTTAAAAAATATCTATCCAAGCATAAGAGAGATGGTTATCCTTCAAATCGTCTTGAACATTCACATTGCAGGGACTGTTCACTTCATGATTCACTGGACTATCTTCATCCAAACCCAAAGGCACTTGAATCACGCCATGTCCAGTAACAACCTTCCTCAAAATCTCTAATGAAATCCTCCTCTGGATTGAAGTAGCACTCCAACAGGAAATCCATCAATCGAGGGCATGGGTGAGCATGACGAGCGATAGTGCTGGTGAGCGCGGGGAGAGCGTGGGCATGCATGGGGTGTGGCATGCACGAGGAATAGGAAGGGGCATTGGTGAGGGCAACGCAGGTACCTGACGAGCCCACTGGGGGATACTCGACCTAGGACCTGGTTTCATGGGCAGGGGGACATCATTTGACCCCCATGGCAGCTAGAGTTGAGAAATCTATAAATTATGGCCTTTGTGCCACAAGGACTTCAGGAAATCTCATCTAGGGGAATTTGGTAAGCCATCATCGATGCCTTCGAGACATTTCAAATTCTTATAAATAGTTCCAGTTGGATTGACAATGCTAATTTGGAGGTATGAGGCTTGATCCACTAATGTACCTGAGTGTGTGTGTGCTTGTGTTTATAATTATCCCAATTGAGGAGGATTTATTTGGCCTGTTATGAGATTACATCAGGCAAGATGTCTTCAGGATTTCTTTGGCCTGTTATTTGGACCATTCTTAAGATGTAATGAAATTTCTATGTCAGAATCCTCCTGCATCATCATCGGCCACATTTCATAAAGGAAAAAACGGGTTATATTATCACTAAATATTGATTAGAGGTAAAGATGTAACCTATTTTAAACGACCAAATTATCGTGAGAACCTAGAAGTATCAAAAGGATCTAAAATGGATACTCCATCTTTAAAATCATCCAAAATCCCATCTCACAACAAGATAATGTATGAAATTTATTCTGAATTCCCTCTCTCATTATCTACCACTGCACCAAAACGTGTTGAATGAGGAATGAACCCAAAATGGGAAACATACTTTAACAAATAAATAGGACCATCGAGTCATTAATTGAAAAAGAACATGACCATCTACCATAGCTTCATCCACATCCAGTATTAGTTTCAGATTCAAGAAAGAACAGAAGAAATTATAGAAATTTTTAAATACCTTGATGATAGGGTGTGGGGGATGTCAACCTTGGCATACGGGGTGTTGAGGGTTGTGGGGGAGAGCCGTCGGGAAATAAGAGAGGAGGTGGGGAGGCCGCTTGGAGCAGCTTCGCTGGAGGAGGAGGATCGTGGGGAGGAGGGTCATGGTGAGGAGACGTTGTGGGTATTAAGGGCTTTTGGCGAGGAGGCATCGGGGAGGAGGCGTCGGGGAGGTATTGGGAAGGAAGAGAGGAGGTGGGGCTGCTACGTCGGAGGAGAAGAATCGGGGGTGGCCTCATGGAAGGAGGATCCCGAGAGGTGAAGTGGCCACGTTTGAGCTAGACGGGGCAGCGTCGAAGCCGCGTCAGGGCACCGTCCAAGAAGTAGAATCGCGGTGAAGTGGGGTGGCCGCATCAGAGGCACGTCGGAGGAGGAGGTGGGGAGTCCGCATCGGAGCAGTAACGGTGGGTAAGTGGAGTGGCCGCGCTGGAGGAGGACGATCGTGGGGAGGTTGGGTGGCCCATCGGAGGAGGAGGATCACAGAACGTTGGGGAGAAGAGTTTCGAGGAGGAGAGAGGGTTACGGTAAATTGGGGAGTGGGGGTAGTTTAATTGCCACAGAAAGAAAAATTGTCGTGGCTCTACACAGGATATAGCCACGGTTCCTATTGTCCGTGGGTATAGCTCTGTGGTGGTAGCTCTAAATTCTAGTAGTGTACATTCCATTGAGACTTCATTGTTGTTATGCGCCAATTCACTATTATTTGGGGTATATACTATAATTTGACATATTATATCATGAATCCTTTTATTATCATGATATTATAAAGTTTTTTATTACATAAATTATTTTAATTCAAGCATCTCTCATTTGGTTAGGAACTCTAACTAAAATATCATTTTAAATTTTTTAAAAATTTATTATTCTAAATCTTTCTCATTAATGTCCATGTTTAAAAAATGGTTTTAAGGTTTTATTTATATGGGCATTAATGTTTTTAAATTGAAATTACTTTTAAAAGATTCAAAGTGGTATGATACACTTTGATTCAAAAATATATTTTAAATAGCTTCTTGATAAACAATGAGACTTTTAAATGTTTTCATGAAAAAAGAGATATTTCTCTCAAAGACTTTTACTGATCATTTTCAACTCTGTAAATATCCTTTACGGGATATTATTCTTGATCTAGGTTGGTTTTTTTATGATACAAATATTTCATACTATATTTAGGGTTTTGTGATATGTTTGACTGTGGATATGTTATTTGTATACTATTCATGTTTTATGGATAATGTATTGACATTTTGTATGCTAGTTTTAATATGAATGTTTATGATATGTTTCAAAATTTTAATATGAGTAATGAATTAGACATAGTAAGTGATGGGTGGAGCCCGCTATAGATCCTCGATGCATCGGTAGGTCTCATGAGACAAACTAGTGTCTTGACACAAGACCTTGACAAAATCTTATTTGTAGTCTTGTCATAAGGCCTTGACTATATGGTTATGAAGTCTAGCATTATGCATTCCTTCATTATGAAAGTATCTATTGATATTTCATGTGATTATTAGACTATTAGAATATCCATTGGAATATGTAAATGTCAATATTTGATTTTATCTTTGCCATATTATTTGGAATTTTATGTTTAAAAGACTTTTGTTTTAGTCTTATACAATGCCTTAAATTTTTATGCTTATTTATGAATGTTTCCAACATATTTTTATCCTTACTGAGTATTTGATCTCACCCCTTTCTATGTATTATTTTTTCCAGGATGTGAAGAAGTATTTTGTAGTTGACCTTCATGTATAAGCTAAGGATATAAGTGTGTTTAATAAGAGTAAAATATGTTGTTGAGTGTATCTATCTTAGGGGAGTGTGTTTTTATTTAATGATGTAATGTAAAACTTATGAGTGTATGTAGTACTTCCAAGGATACTAAACTGATTAGCCTTTCGGGACATGATTCCTTGTATCATACCAATGTTAGTTATAATGCACCGACTTTGGGTAACTGGGGTCGGGGCATTACAGTTGGTATCAGAGCAATTTTAGTACAAACCTTGGAAGCTAGATTTTGAAAAACACTGATTATAAAACATTAACCTAAGGTAGACCTTGAGGAATAGTATAGAAGAACATCCAAAAAAATTGGTAACTTAAAAATTATGTGGGATTTTCAAGCAATACATCCCTATATGGTTACGAGCAGGTAGAGTAAGCTCTGGTACAGATGTACCTAGGAGTGAAGACTCCAATAAGGAGTTTCAATCATGACCCAGGGTATCTTCGTACACAACAATAGGCCTTGTTTCACTCTTTTTTATGACACTCCCAGGGGATATGCTTAAGATAATTCAAATTTTCATTACAAACTGAATTGATGGATTTTAATATAAGATGGGAATAAATAAACTTTTTTAATCCTTAGGTGATTTAGATTGAAAATAAGGTGTTATGATATTCTCTAAATAATTTTAGAACTCACACTATACTTTATTGTGTTAGTCAATGGCTGGATTCAAAATAAGTCATAGTAACATTGGACATGATGTACAAGGTGGGAATGACGGTTGAAATGAGAAATGAAATGCAATGTTGATAGTTGTAAAAGATATCATGTTTAGGACGAATCATTTTTCCAAAAATATGATCAAAAACTTATATATTAACTAAATCCAAGACTCAACAAATAAGAGAAAGGTGGTGAATGATAAGATCTGTAGCAGTGGAGAACATAGAGAAAAGAAAGCTCAATTTCCATCATCCAGGAAATGTGGAAGGAAAGTCCTAGGGAAGTTTCTCAATGGAACAAATAAATTCTTTTTTTGGGAAAGAAGAAAATAAAGTAAATAATTTCCATGGAAAAATGAAGAGTACTATGGAAGAAAATAAAAAATGATCCCAAGAATCCATTTATATAGATTTTCCATAAATGTAGGGGACCTAGGAATTACCCAACTGAATGCCTTATTCTATAGGGTAACCACTTGGGAAAGAAAGAACCTATTTGGAAATAAACGAATTGTGAAATGTTTAAAAGTATTAGTGCTCTTTTTTTATGGGATTACATTGGAATAGTTATCTGTTGTATGTATAACCAAGAAGTTTGTCATGTGAAAATTCTATTTTAGGAAGAATTGTCTTTTATATTGTTGATATAGTTATAAATAACCATTTGGGTTTATATGATCCTTGAATTTGAGACAATTACAAGTTATTAAATTTTGGGATGAAAATGCAAGGTATGAGATAACATTTGTGGTGAAATTATGTTATAGTTATTTTGAGGAATTTATCTCATTTTGGGAATGTTATAAAATATAGTTTTTGAAAAACTACAACACGCAGACCATGTGACAACCCATTGTGTCGGACAAAACTACGGGAATCGAACCGACAACCATAGTGTGATTGGGATTTATCGCCTACCACTATAATACATGAAGTCCCTGTCTAGTGTGACTATTTATTTTTCGTTAAATAATTTTATTGATCAATAATAAGTTAATTTTGGATCTTATTTCTTATCAAATGGACATCCTTAGTATAGGAAAGTGATTTTGTGTTTAAGTGATAAATTTTATTTTGGAAGACGTTCGCTCTATTGGGAATACTATATGACTAAAGAAAATAGAATACTATGGGATATCATTTTAAGAGTAATGGTGGATTTTTATATTTGTTTTTATTGTGGATTTATTGTGATTTGTGTTATTTATGGAAATGATTAACCTATCATAGAGAATATGTGATTAGGTTTATTACTTTTAAGTATGTGACTTTAAGAGTTGTCGATGTTATTTGGAGATACAATTTAAAGTGGCATACCATGTAATAAAATTCTTCTATGTTTTGGGTTTCAATATTAGTTTGGATTATACTGAAGGATTTTAGGGACAATTGTTTATTGAATTGTATTTATTGAACTTTGGGTATTCTTGGTTTAATTTTAAAAATTATGATTAGTATTTCTTTATCTAAAGGATTAATGTTTTTGGGGATCATATGATCTTGTACTAACTATTTTGGTTTTGGTTAATCTCTAAAGACAAGTTAAATATATATAATGTATCCTTGGTAGACTATGAGATTCTCTAGAAGTTGATTCTTGAACTTCAAGTGTGACCAAGTATTCTTGAATACTCATCCTTTGAAAAAAATGATGAGTTAGTGGTAGAAATTTTTTAAAAGGATGAAACACTACTTAAAAAGTAAGTACATATCTTTATGTTCCTAGTCAATCTCATAAATAAATTTCTCAACTTTATTAAATAAAAGTTAAAAAAAAAATGTTATCCGTTTACTTTTCCTACATGGAAACTAATGACTATTTATCCCATAACAATTTTGTGGTTTTCTTATTGTTAACTTTATCATAATCTTGTTTTCTATCACTCTCCACCAGAACTTTAAACTTAGTTTATCTTCCATATCCATGTTTTCCTACATGAAATCCTAGTATGGGTTATCTTGGGTGACCTTTGTACTTATCTTTCATTATTTTAAAGAGATAGTTTTATTGAATCTTTTTCCAATGTGGGGATTTTAATAAATTTCCAATGCCCAATTTTAAAATTTCTAGGACACAATTTCCAAAAGGGGGGAAGAATTTAACACCCCAATATTTCATAGTAAGTTATTTTCTTTAAATTCAACAGCTTGCACTACATGTAACACTGAGTTTGAGCACACCAGGACTTACGAAACTAGCCATTCAAAAGCGGTTATGAATTGTATTAACTGAATTTGGAATTTTATATACTCTATATAATTTTAGTATCCATATTATGTGTTTCTTAGACATAATATAAGAACAAATTCATTTTTTCAGATAAAAGATGTATTTTTCAGAAAATGAAATTTTACCACATTTTAATAGAAACCCCTTTTAAAAACAATATTTAGAACTTTATATATTAAATTTAATGAAATAAAATTCATATTTTGAATCGGGACATAAAAACTTATTTTGGATTAATTATTGGTACTTTTCTGATAACTTTAATATTTTAATGAATACTAGAAAATACTAAATTTTAATTGAAAACAACGTTATTAATTGAAATAATTTATAGTGTTAAATTATGTATTTGAATGGTATGGAAGTATAATTAGATGATATTATTATAATTTAATATAATTTAGGGCATTATAAGTAATTTCACATTTAAATTTGATATAAACACATACCAATCTTTTGATAGTTTTTACTTTTTAAAAAAACATGCTTTTTGGTTTTGACAACAAGAATTAATTTTAAATTAATTAATGTAACTTATATGTTTTGAATTTTTTAAAATATAATTATTTTTTGAATTTATAATATCAAAATTATCTTAGGTTAATGTTTTGGTATTTTGCTTAAAACTGTCAATTTTTGATGAATAGTGAAAAACACTATGTTATTGGTTAAAATTTAATTTTTATTTAAATAATAGTTATTTTATTTTAATATATTTTAGTTAAAAATAGGTAAATAATACCTATATATGTTCAACATAATTCATTAGATTCATTTTATAATAAGCTTATATATATATAATTTTATCGAACTTGTTACCGTCTTTTACCCACCTCTTAGGAGAATTTGCAAATTTGTATAAAACATAATTTTACCACTTCTGTGAGATGAATTTAAAAAATCCAAGAGACGTGTTTGATATCAATAAGTCAAATGCAGTTTAATAAGATTAAATTATTTTTTTAATAGTAACTTTTTTCTTTTGTTTACCACTGTTAAAAGTAAATAGGGTAATTAAGGATAAAAATGATATTATAATTACCCTAACAAATGTCTTAATTCTATTGTATAAGTGTAATTATAAAAAACATTATTAATAAAAATTATCCTTTAGGTCCACTTGTATTATATTAGGACATTTATTATTATTTAATTTAAAGAATAGTTAAAAGTGTTAAATTCAATGTTTAATAACTAAAGCATTTTTAATATATAGTTACAAAAAATATAAATTTTACTATAAATATTCATTATAAATATAATAATATATCCTACATACTTTTTTTTTAATAATTTTTTGGATTTAAATAATTAAATATTTTTATGACCCAATGATGATGCAGTAATTACCATATTAATGAATGATTAAATTAATTGATATTATAAATATCCAAATAATTCCAATTTGAGACTTTTAATGAATTAAAATAATTTCATAGGTTAATATTACATGTTTGGGTCGATTGAATGTATTTATTTTTAAGTAATAAATTTTTTAGGACTTTAAAAATATTCAAATATTAAATAATTTTAAAATTGACATAAATGAGTTTTTAAAACAAATACAATATTATTGGTTGATATAATTATCCTAAAAATCTATGTTTTAGCCAAAGACTTATATAATTATAGGTATATCATTAATTAACCACTTGAGGTTCTATTGGAAGTTTATAGTATGTTTATTAACCATATAATATATAAATAAAAAGAGACTTGGTAAATGTAAAACTATTTAACTAAGAGTTAAATCTAAAAGATAATGTTAATATAGTGACCCCAACCTGTATAAAACCTATATTTTGAGAGTTTTTAGACCAATACCCACATTATCCTTTAAATAATTTATTTTTGGGTCATTAGAAACCGAAAATTATTTTTCTTATAAAATAAAATTTCAATCTTTTCCTAAGGTTCCCCTCACCCCTCTTATAAAAGGGAACTTCCCCTTCTTTCCAATTAACACCTTCAAAGCCATTTTGAACTGCCAAACCCTGCCCAAATATCCTCCCAACTGACCTCCCTTCATCATAGAGGCCTTACATTAGTCATAATTCCAACTTAATGAGCCCTTTTGATCAAATCAAAAGGAAGAACCCGAAGAAGAGGTAAATATATCATCACATGTTTCAAGTTCCTTGCTTCTTCCACTTCATCTTTCTTTTTTCACTCTAAAATAATACCTCCAGTATCTTCTATATACTTTGATGTTTTTATAAAAATGTTACAACCCTATTAAATATTCTATCAATCCTATAAATGGCAATGTCACCATACATGTGTACGTACGGATTACTATACCCACGTCGTGGTCTAGTTTGTTATTAAAACACTTCATCATTTGGATGAGTATAATAAGGAGTTTAAATGATTTAAATAATAAATATAACATGATAATGATTCTTTATATGACAAACCATCCAATTATATATGATTTTAATATAAAAAAATTATATTGTCCCTCGTTTGTGTGTACGGATTATCTTCTCCACGAACGCGATGAGATTTATTCCCCATCGTATCCATTCAAGACTAATTTTCATTTGATGATTAAAAATAATGTTTTAAAGACTTAATATCATTATTAATATGAATAAGATACATCCTATCCATAACAAACATTACTTACGTAACAAATCATTTAGATGAAAACAAATCAGTTAACACCTAAAACGGTGATGCTACTAAAATATCATTAATAAAGCAATATTAGAAGATCATATGATATCATATTAATGTATATGGTTCTTGTATAGTTTAATAAAAATTATTTCACCATTTTACAGGAGGTTAACCTACCCTCAACCAAGGAAAAGTACATGTTAATAAGTTTTCATCTCACTTTTATTCCCTTGAGATTCATGCTATATTTTCCACTATTACCTTTTGTGTGGTGATGTACATCCCATGATTGTTTGATTTGAGTAATATAATTTAATTTATGGTAATTTACATAATAATTTAATTATCCTTCTTTCATGTGGTGTATGTTTTATATGTTACCAAATCAGTAAGGGAATTTTAAATTTCTATTTTCACTCATTCGGTTTTATGCAAACTTCATTGATTACTTTACTCCATGATTAAGTTAGAAATCACTATTTATTAACATATGCAGTAACATAAACTCCTCTTTTTCTAGATTTAATTTTGATACACATAATCACTCCATTGATAAATTCTAAAGTCATCGGTACAACCTTGATAAGAGTGATTTTAACTCATTTTCTATTCATTGAGTTAAACATACATGTCATTAGTGTTGTTTTTACAAAAATATGTGTGAATATCCACTGATTTATTTACAATTAATATCATATCATATTGAGTGTATTTATATTTGTCACATATAATTATTCTATTCATTTATCCCTAACCTAATTATACGGTCTTTATAAAGGAATTCATCTCACCTTACATTTTATTGAGACTTCTTTGTTGTTATGCGCCAATTCACTTTTATTTGGGATATATACTGTAATTTGACATAGTATATCATGAATCCATTTATTCTCATGATATTCTAATTTTTTGATTACCTCAATTATTTGAATTCAAGCATCTCTCATTTGGTTAGGAACTCTAACAAAAATATCATTTGAAATGTTTTAAATTTTTAATCTTCTAAATCTCTATCATTAATTCCCATGTTTAAAAAATGGTTTTTAGGTTTTTTATATGGACATTAATGTTTTAAAATAGAAATTAATTTTAAAAGATTCAATGTGGTATGGGAAACTTTGATTAGAAAAATCTATTTTAAACAGCTTCTTGATAAACAGTGAGAATTTTAAATGTTTTCATGAAAAAGGAATATTTCTCTCAAAGATTTTAACTGGTCATTTTAAACTATGTCAACATCCTTTACGAGATATTATTCTTGATTGAGGTTCGTTTTTTATGACACAAATCTATCAAACTATATTGAATGTTTTGTGATTTTTTTGACTGTGGATGTGTTATTTTTATACCATTCATGGTTTTCAGATAAAGTATTGACATTTCATATGATAGTTTTAATATTAATGTTTATGAAATGTTTCAGCCTATTAATATGAAGAATGCATTGGACTTATTAAGTTATGGGTGGAGCCCGCTATATCTCTTTGATGCATCGGTAGGTCTCATGAGAAAAACTAGTGTCTTGGCACAAGGCCTTGACAAAATCTTATTTGTAGTCTTGGAAAAAGGCCTTGACTATGTGGTTATGAAGTCTAGCATTATGCATTCCATAATTATGAAAGTAGTAATTGATATTTCATGTGATTATTCAACTATTAGAATATCCATTGGAATACGTAAATGCCATTATTTGATTTTATCTTTTCCATATTATGTTGATGTTTTGGTTTAATAGGATTTTCTTTTAGTATTATACATTTATTTAAATGTCCATTCTTGTTTCTGAAAGTTTAAGCTATATTGTTATCCTTACTGAGCATCTGAGCTCACCCCTTTGTATGTTTTATTTTTCCCAGTATGTGAAGAAGTATTTTTTGGTTGACCTTCAGGGATAGGCTAAGGATATAAGTGTGTTTAAAAAGGGGACAAAATGTTTTTGATGTTTTTATTTACTGATGTAATGTAAAACTTATAAGTGTATCTAGTACATCCAAGGCTACTAAACTGTAACACCCGAGACTTTTATGTTATATAAATCATCAAAGGAATCTTTTTCTACACACAACACTTTCTTGGCTTGCTTTACACGAAATCGTGACCTTTCTCGATAGCTTGCGTCGTACGCAATATCGAGTTTCACTAAACAACGATATACAACTAAAATATTATTAAAACTAGCCGTTATGAATAGTAATAACAAATTTTTGAAATTTTATAAATTTTATTTTTCAAAATGGACTTCATTTTTGGATTCGGAATACAGAAATTAGCTTAGGGTGAAATTTTGGTATTTTTCTGAAAACTTTCAATTTTTGATGAATAGTGAAACCACTAAGTGGTAGTTAAAAACAGAATTTTTCATAAAACATAATTTTACCACTTCTGTGAGTGGAATTTCAAAAATCCGAGAGACACGGTTGATGTCAGTAAGGAAAATGTGGTTCAATGAGATGAAAATAATTTTTGGTGAATAGTAACTTTTTACTTTTATTTACCACGGTTAAAAGTAAATAGGGTAATTAAGGGTAAAAATGATATTATTGTTACCCTAACACATGTCCTAATTATATTGGATAAGTGTAATTAGACCAAAAACAACCTTAGGAATAAAATATGACCATTTAGGCCCACATGGATTAAATTAGGACATTTATTATTAGTTTATTTAAAGAAGGGTTAAAATAGTTAAAATCAATGTTTAATAAGAAAATAATTTTTAATATAGGGTTATACATAAGATAAATTCGACTATAAATATTCATTAGAAAGATAAAAATATTTCCTACATAATGATATTTTATTTTTAATTTTTAGACTTTAAATAAGTTAATTTATTTATGACACAAACATGATGCAGTAATTATCTTATTAATGAAATATTGACATAATTGATGTTATACATACCCAAATAAATGTAATTTGAGACTTTATATGAATTACACTAATTTTCTAGGTTAATAAGACATGTTATTATTGATTTAATTAACTTTTTTTGAACTAATCATTCTGTTATGATTTTCACAAAAATCAATTACTAAATAGTGTCAAAATTGACATAAAATAGTTTTTAAAGAAAATATTATATTATTAATTGTTATTTTATTCCTAAAAATATAAGGTTCGTCCAAATGACTTATATAGGGTTATATATATTAATAATAAACAACTTGGGGTTCTTTTGGCTTGTTATAGTGTGTTTATTAACCTTATAGTATAAGAACACAAGAAGACACGGTAAAAGTAAAATTATTTAACTTAATGATAAATCTAAATGATAAGGTTAAAATAGGACCCTAAACTTGTCTAAATTATATTGGATGAGATTATTTCGACCCATACCCACCTTAGCTTCGAAATAAATAAATTTGGAGCTATTTAAAACCGAACTTTACTTTATAATAAAATAATATTTTTAGTTTTTCCAAAGGAGCCCCTCTCCTCCCTTATAAAAGGGAACCTCCTCCCCCTCTTCCCCACACCACTTTGAGCCTTAAATCTCGGCCAAACCCTGCCAATTTCTTCTCTACACTTTCCTAGAGACATACTAGAGGTCCTGGTCTTCTTCAAAGACCAATTTTAGTGCCCTAAAAGGAGGTCTCAAAGAAGCGTTTCAAAGAAAAGGTAATGTCTGTTACCAATTCTTTCAACTTTATTTCTTCTTCCAATTATTCTTCTTTAGTTGTTTCATTATGAAGTAATAGAATCATTATCACTCATATACTGATATATTATTATAAGTATGAAACAACCCTATTCACCATCTATCCATCCTACGGAAAATGAAATCACCGCGCATGCATACGTACGGAATACCGTCTCCACGTCGTGGTGTAATCTATTTTCCACCACCACCTTACTTGGATGGGTATAATGGTGTAAATAATGACTATATTTGACTATTGTAAAGTGATATTGATTCTTAAATAGTATACATACAATCTTATACAATTACACGATCATGGGAACGATATCATCGCTCGTGCGTACGTACGGAATACCATATCCACGATGTGATGCGACTCGTTCTACATGATCTTAATTTCATAATGATTATATAAATGAATTGAATGAATAAATATGATATATATTACACTAATACCATTCTGGAAATTAGGTATCTATAACCTAAAAATAACGATAAGAATTTATTCGACAAAACACGCATAAGAACAAAAAGTAATAAACACCCGAATAAACAAGTAGTAATGAAATATTACTAATAAGAAGCTAAGAATATGACCATATATGATATCATAAAAATAAGTATGATTCTGGAATAAGTCAATAACATTATTTAAATCATTATACAAGAGGTTCGGACACGTACAAAGCATATCGGACCTATGGTAAGGGATAATTTTCCAAATCTCATTTTTATCCGAGATTGTCTATACTTTGAAATTTACTGGGGTGTATTTTATCATCCACATCCATGTTTCCTAAATATGTAATATTATTTCCATCCACCTATAATTTTTTAAATACAATTTTACCCATCGGTGAGTTTTTAGTAAAAGATATGAAAGGAATCTTTTGTCGTTTTTCGTATGAGGTACTTTTTGACTTTTCCGACAAAAGTACGAGAAGAATGTTTTTTTAACTTATACGGCATGAATAGATTTTTAAAACATTATTTCCAAGAATCTTCCTTTTAAATTTTTCAAGTTTATTTTTAATCAAATTCTTTTAGTTTAAAATTGTATGACATGTTATAAAAGGAAAATGTTTTTGAAGTAGAAAGGATATTTTCCTCAAGAATTGAGTTCAAGAGTTTTATCAAAATTATTTTCCATCTAAGATAATATAGGGTTCTGTTTCTATCCCTATTATTACATGGATTTGATTATGTTGTGATGGAAATATTTTTATGAATTCCTTTATCTTATATGAATTGTTTTATGATTTCATGATGTTTAAGATTCCCATTTTTATTACATGGGTTATGCAATGATGTATGATTTACAATTTTGTGGCACACATAAGAATGGTTTCATTATGAGGTGGGTGGGACCTATATCTCCCTCTAATACATTGGGTAAAGATTTTATATCACATGAGATAGACATGGCTGGAACGGCAGGTTAAACCGGTTCAGTGAAACAGGACTGAAATGAGGAGTGAACTCGGTTCAGAAATGGACTTTGTCCACTAAGATAGTCTTGTAAATGAGTCTTGACTAATAAGAAATGATTTTATATGATTATGTGTGTATGCCACAATGTTCCATGTTTTATGTTATGATTATTGGGATTACCTTTCACTTCTATGATTTATCCCATGGTATGAAATTATGTTTTCTTTTGTAGGTTAAGATTTCCAAAATGTTATGTTCATGATGTGATTGATTTTTCTTTTGTTTACCCTTACCGAGCATTTGAGATCACCATTTTGTATGTTTTATTTCCCCAGGTCAGGAAGAAGGTTATTAAGTAGGATATTCCAAAAAGGGACTCTAGATATGATGAAATAAGTGGGAGGAAAAGTTGATTATTTATGAACCAGTTGTTTATATTTCCCAGTTTCTAAAGACTCTATACCTATACGGTCCTTTCCTGGTTTTTTTATATGTTTTAATAAGTGTGCTTTAATTCTGAATTAATAACAATCTATGTAAAGTATGGGTCATTATAGTTGGTATCAAAGGAAAGGTATAGTCAACCTTTGGAAACTAGGATGTGAAAGCCTTAGTAAGAACCCTAAGGATAAGTCTAAGCATAGAACACAATCTTAGTGTTTTAGAAATGGCCATGAATAACCTAGGATAAGACCTTAAGTGTGAAATTTTATTCTTGATTATGTGGTTTTCCTATTATAATTAGTGTTTCTCACACTATTCTTCTTGGTTTTAGTCAATGGCTGGAACCCGAAGGAACCGTGTTAATGCGGAATGTGACGGGCAATGCAATGATTGTCCCCCTGAGCAACCAAACGTAATGGGAGATGGAATGAAAAATCTTGTAGCCATGCTCACACAACTTTCTCAAGCTATTAATCATGCAGGACTTCCAAACAAGCAACGGAATGAGAAACATTATGTTGAATCCTTTATGAGGCAGCGTCCACCTTCATTCAGCGGGTCTACTGATCCATTGGTTGCTGAACAATGGATTAGTACTACTGAAAAGATATTTTTAGTTCTTCAATGTTCTGAACATGATAAATTCATCTTAGCAGTGTATCTTTTGGAATGTGATGCTGATCAATGGTGGAATCTTATCAAGAATACAAGGCAAAGGGATGAAATTGAGTCCATGGAATGGGACGATTTCAAGCACATATTTTCCAATATGTACTTCCCTCATATTCTCCGAACAAAGAATGAGAATGAGTTTCTTGCACTAAAGAAAAAGGATGATGAATCTGTTGGTACCTATGAAGCAAATTTTACAAGACTTGCAAGGTACGCTTCTGGTATTATTATCCAACCTGAGAGTAATATCGATCGATTCTTTAGTGGCTTAAAACCAAGTCTTCGAAGGTCTTTAGCCATAAAGGACTTTAATAGCTATGAGGAAATCGTTCGATGTGCTCTCAAAGTTGAGATGGAGATTAAAGTAACCCATCAGTCATATGGGTTTGATAAGAAGAGGAAAATGAAATTTAAAGGAAAATCTAAAGAACACACTGAAAAGAAGATGAGTTTTCCCTTATGCTCAATGTGTGGAAAGAAACATGGAGGGAGTTGTCTTAAAGGGAAAAGTAAATGTTTCAAATGTGGAAAGGAAGGTCATCAGGCATTTGAATGCCGCAATGATGGGAAGAAGATGTATAATGATTCAAACAAAGGAAGGGATACACAGAATGAACCTACTACACTTCAATGTTTCAAGTGAAAGGAGATGGGGCATTATGCCAATCAATGCCCAAAACCAAGGGTTTATGATGATGGTCGACATCAACAAACTCTTAAGGCTAAAGACAAAGGAAAGACACATGCAATTTCTATCAACGATGTGGAGTACGATAACGATGTGGTGAAAGGTACACTTACCATCCACTCTAAAGTAGAAAAAGTTTTATTTGATTTTGAATCCACCCACTCCTTTATTTCTGAATAATTTTCTAAGGATATCACCGTATTACCTCAACAATTAGACGTTGAGTTAGCTGTAAAACCCCTAATGGCACAACAGTCGCATCAAAATTTTATAATTCTTCTCCGATTGAAGTTTGGGGGAAAGTGCTTCCTGAAAATCTTTTGATCCTTCCTATAGTGGAATTTGATGTGATTCATGGCATGGATTTGCTTTCTCTACATAGAGCTCATATCAATTGCCAAAGAAGGGAAGTCACGTTTCATATTCCAGATCAATCTATGATCGTCTATCGGTGCAAGGATGAACATAACCTTCCAGTGGAAATTTCTTCCATTTTATGGGTATTTATTCCACTAAATGAAGGTTATTTATCTCAAATGGTTGGTGAGAAACTCACGATTAAGAATATGCCTATTGTATGGGAGATTTATGATGTCTTTCCGGAGGAATTACTAGGTCTTCCACCAAATCGTGAAGTTGAGTTTTCAATAGAACTCGTACCACGAGCTTTACCTATTTCAAAGACACCTTATACAATGGCCCAAATTGAGTTGCAGGAATTGAAGAAGCAACTCCATGAGAATCTTGATAAGGGTTTCATACGCCCTACCGCGTCACCTTGGGGAGCACCTATTATGTTTGTTAAGAAGAAAGATGGATCAATGAGACTCTGCATTGATTATCGAGAACTTAACAAGATCACTATCAAGAACAAACATCCCCTCCCACGCATTGATGACTTATTTGACCAATTACGCGGAGCTCAATACTTTTCCAAGATTGATCTTCGTTCAGGGTATCATCAATTAAGGTTCAAAAGGGAGGATATACCAAAGACGGATTTCCATACAAGGTATGGACACTATGAATTTATAGTGATGCCATTTGGTCATACTAATGCCCCTGCTATCTTCATGGATCTGATGAATAGAGTCTTTAGAGACTATCTTGATCAGTTTGTGGTGGTCTTTATAGATGATATTCCTGTCTATTCAAAGAGCAAGGAAGAACATGAAGATCACTTGAGAATTATATTGAAGACCCTGAGAAAAGATAAGCTTTATGAAAAATTTACCAAGTGTGAATTTTGGCTTCAAAAAGTTTCATTTTTGGGTCACATAATCTCAAAAGAGGGGATATCTGTGGATCCAGCAAAAATAAAGGTTATCGAAAGATGGTCGAGACCAAAAACAGTGACTGAGATCTGAAGTTTTCTTGGTTTTCCTGGATATTATCGATGTTTTGTGAAAGATTTTTCACGATTATCTAATCCACTCACCAAGTTGACTCGGAAAGGAGTTATGTTTGTTTGGACGGAGGAATGTGAAGAGAATTTCAAGGAGTTGAAAAGAAGGTTATCCAGTGCACCTGTGCTCACACTGCCTTATAGTGGAGAAAGGTCTGTGATCTACAGTGATGCATCCAAGAAGGGTTTGGGGTGTGTTCTTATGAAAAATGATATGGTGATATCTTATTCCTCACGACAGTTGAAAATACATGAGCAAAATTACCCAACTCATGATTTGGAGTTAGCAGCGGTAATCTTTGCATTAAAGATTTGGAGGCATTATCTTTATGGAGAAAGGTGTGACATTTATACTGATCATAAAAGTTTAATGTATATTTTCACACAAAAGGAGCTGAATATGTTCCAAAGAAGATGGTTGGAGCTGATTAAGGATTACGACTGCTCAATCCATTACCACCCTGGGAAAGCAAAAAAGGTAGCAGATGCATTAAGTCGACAAGACCATGCCAGTTTATCCAGGATGAGGATCACAAAAGATCCAATATTTATGGATTTACAAAGGATGGATCTTGGAATTATAATGAAAGTGGAAAAATTGTATGTTTCTCAAATGAATGTTCAACCATCTGTACATGTGAAGATTAAAGAGGAATAGAAATAAGATGTAGAGTTACAAAAGAAGGTGAGAAATGTTCCTGAATTAAACCTTGATTGTGATGGGATAATAAAGTTCAGGAATCGGGTTTGTGTTCCTACCATCCCCGAATTAAAGAAGGAGCTGCTGGATGAGGCTCATAGTTCTTCATTCTCTATTCATCTTGGAATCATGAAGATGTATAGGGACCTGAAAGAGTACTTCTGGTGGGATGGCATGAAAATAGATGTTGCTGAATATGTCTCTCGATGCTTGGTTTGTCAACAAGTTAATGTTGAGAGACAAAAGTCTAAGGGGATGTTACAACCATTACCCATACCCGAATGGAAATGGGAATACATCACTATGGGCTTTGTCACTGGACTTCCTAAAACATCCAAAGGCAATAATGTTATCTGGGTCATAGTTGATCGTCTTACAAAGTCTGCACACTTCATCGCTATTAGAGAGGATTTCTTTCTGGATCAGCTTGCCAGGATATATGTCAAAGAAGTGGTAAGATTGAATGGAGTACCACATTCTATTATATATGATCGGGATCCGAGGTTTACCTCAAAGTTCTGGCGAAGTCTTCAGCATACTCTGGATACATAGTTAAGTTTCATCACTACTTATCATCCTCAGACAGACGGTCAGTCTGAGAGAACAATTCAAACTCTAGAAGATATGTTGAGAGCTTGATCTATGGATTTCAAAGGTGGTTGGGATAAAAACCTACCATTGGTGGAATTTTCTTATAATAATAGCTTTCACTCCAGTATTCAGATGGATCCTTATAAAGCACTCTATGGAAAGAAATGCAGGACTCCAACTTGCTGGGATGAAGTTGGGGAAAG
The DNA here is from genome assembly GCA_963277665.1 of Viscum album. Taxonomy (NCBI): domain Eukaryota; kingdom Viridiplantae; phylum Streptophyta; class Magnoliopsida; order Santalales; family Viscaceae; genus Viscum; species Viscum album. The sequence goes on from OY728137.1 coordinate 1,908,275,498, forward strand.
AATGCTATTAGGACCTGATCTCTTTGATGAAATGGTAGAAAAGGAAATATTTATTCAACAACACATAAGATCGTCTCAGAGTCGATAGAAACATTATTCCGACAACCGAAGAAAAGACCTAGAGTTTGAAGTGGGTGATAAAGTGTTCTTACGAATATCTCCCTGGAAGAGGGTCATGAGATTTGGAAAGAAGGGGAAGTTGAGCCCTAGATATATCGGTCCTTTTGAAATACTGGATCGTGTTGGGAAGGTAGCTTATTGATTGGCGCTTCCACCGAATCTCTCTCAAGTTCACGATGTGTTCCATGTATCTCTCCTGAGAAAGTACATACCGGATCCTTCACATGTACTCAGCTCAGAAGTTGTACTGCTGGAGCAAGATCTTTCTTATGAAGAACAGCCGATAGAGATTCTGGATCGTAGCGAAAAAGTCCTACGAAACAAGACCACTCGATTGGTGAAAGTTTTATGGAGGAACCACCAATTAGAAGAAGCTACATGGGAGCGTGAGGATATGATGAGGGAGAGGTATCCTCATCTATTTGTTACAAAGTGACGAATTTCGACGGTGAAATTCATTTTAAGGGGGGTAGAATGTAACACCTGAGACTTTTATGTTATATAAATCATCAAAAGAATATATTTCTACACACAACACTTTCTTGGCTTTCTTTACACGAAATTGAGACCTTCCTCGATAGCTTTCATTGTACGCAATACCGAGTTTCACTATACAACGATATACTATTAAAATATTATTAAAACTAGCCGTTATGAATAGTAATAACCACTTTTTGAAATTTTATAAATTTTATTTTTCAAAATGGACTTCATTTTTGGATTCAGAATATCAAAATTATCCTCGGATAAAATTTTGGTATTTTTCTGAAAACTTTCAATTTTTGATGAATAGTGAAACCACAAAGTTGTAGTTAAAAAAGTGAATTTTTCATAAAACTTAATTTTACTGCTTCTGTGAGTGGAATTTCAAAAATCCGAGAGACACGGTTGATCTCAGTAAGTAAAATTTGGTTCAATGAGATGAAAAATAATTTTTGGTGAATAGTAACTTTTTACTTTTATTTACCACGGTTAAAAGTAAATAGGGTAATTAAGGGTAAAAATGATATTATGGTTACCCTAAAACAAGTCCTAATTCTATTGGATAAGTGTAATTCGACCAAAAACAACCTTAGGAATAAAATATGACCATTTAGGCTCACTTGGATTAGATTAGGACATTTATTTTTAATATATTTAAAGAAGGGTTAAAATAGTTAAAATCAAAGTTTAATAAGAAAATAATTTTTAATATAGGGTTATACATAAGATAAATTCGACTATAAATATTAATTAGAAATATAAAAATATTTCCTACATAATGATATTTTATTTTTAATTTTTAGACTTCAAATAAGTTAATTTATTTATGACACAAAGATGATGCAGTAATTATCTTATTAATGAAATATTGACATAATGGATATTATAAATACCCAAATAAATGTAATTTGATACTTTTTATGAATTCCACTAATTTTCTAGATTAATAAGACATGATATTATTGATTTAATTAACTTTTTTCTAACTAATATTTCTGTTATGATTTTCACAAAAATCAATTACTAAATAGTGTCAAAATTGACATAAAATAGTATTTAAAACAAATATTATATTATTAATTGTTATTTTATTCCTAAAAATATAAGGTTCGGCCAAATGTCTTATATAAGGTTATATATATTAATAATAAACAACATGGGGTTCGTTTGGCTTGTTATAGTGAGTTTATTTACCTTATAGTATAAGAACACAAGAAGACACGGTATAAGTAAAATTATTTAACTTAATGATAAATCTAAATGATAAGGTTAAAATAGGAACCTAAACTTGTATAAATTCTATTGGATGAGATAATTTCGACCCATACCTACCTTATCTTCTAAATAAATCAATTTGGAGCTATTTAAAACCGAACTTGACTTTATAATAAAATCATATTTTTAGTTTTTCCAAAGGATCCCCTCTCCTCCCTTATAAAATGGCACCTCCTCCCCCTCTTCCTCACACCACTTTGAGCCTTCAATCTCGGCCAACCCCTGAAAATTTCTCCACTCCACATCCCTAGATACATCCTAGAGGTCTTGGTCTTCTTCAAAGGCCAATTTTAGTGCCCTAAAAGGAGGTCTAAAAGAGGCGTTTCAAAGAAGAGGTAATGTCTGTTACCAATTCTTTCAACTTTATTTCTTCTTCCACAAATTCTTCTTTAGTTGTTTCATTATGAAGTAATAACAACAGTATCACTCATATACTGATATGTTATTATAAGTATAAAACAACCCTATTTCACCATCTATCCATCCTATGGAAATAAAAATCACTGCGCGTGCGTACGTACGGAATACCTTCTCCACGTCGTGGTGTAATCTATTTTCCACCACCACCTTACTTGGATGGGTATAATGGTGTAAATAATGAATATATATGACTATTGTAAAGTGATATTTATTCTGAAATAGTATACATACAATCCAATACAATTAAACGATCATGGGAACGATATCACCGCTCGTGCGTACGTACGGAATACCGTCTCCACGATGTGATGCGACTCGTTCTACATGATCTTCATTTAATAATGATTATATAAATGAATTGAATGAATAAATATGATATATAGTACACTAATACCATTCTGGAAATGAGGTATCTATAACCTAAAAAGAAGGATAAGAATTTATTTGAGAAAACACGCATAAGAACAAAAAGTAATAAACACCCGAATAAACAAGTATTAATGAAATATTACTAATAAGAAGCTAAGAATATGACCATATATGATATCATAAAAATAATTATGATTCTAGAATAAGTCAAAAACATTATTTAAATCATTATACAGTAGGTTCGGACACGTACAAAGCATATCAGACCTATGGTAAGGGATAATTTTTCAAATCTCATTTTTATCCAAGATTGTCTATACTTTGAAATTTACTGGGTGTATTTTATCATCCACATCCATGTTTCCTCAATATGTAATATTATTTCCATCCACCTACAATTTTTTAAATCCAATTTTACCCTTCGGTGAGTTTTTAGTAAAAGATATGAAAGGAAACTTTTGTCATTTTTCGTATGAGGTACTTTTTGACTTTTCCAACAAAAGTATGAGAAGAATGTTTTTTTAACTTATACGGCATGAATGGATTTTTAAAACATTATTTCCAAGATTCTTCCTTTAAATGTTTTCATGTTTATTTTTAATCAACTTATTTTAGTTTAAAATTGTATGACATGTTAAGAAAGGAAAATGTTTTTGATGTAGAAAGGATATTTTCCTCAAGAATGGAGTTCAAGAGTTTTATCAAAATTATTTTCCATCTAAGATAATATAGGGTTCTGTTTCTATCCCTATTATTACATGGATTTGATTATGTTGTGATGGAAATATTTTTATGAATTCCTTTATCTTATATGAATTTTTTTATGATCTCATGATGTTTAAGATTGCCATTTTTATTACATAGGTTATGCAATGATGTATGATTTACGATTTTGTGCCACACATAATAATGGTTTCATTATGAGATGGGTGGGAACTATATCTCCCTCCAATACATTGGGTGAAGATTTTATATCTCAGGAGATATACATGGCTGGAACGGCAGGTTAAACCGGTTCAGTGAAACAGGACTGAAACGAGGAGTGAACTCGGTTCAGAAATGGACTTTGTCCACTAAGATAGTCTTGGCAATGAGTCTTGACTAATAAGAAATTACTATCTATGATTATGTGTGTATGCCACAAAGTTCCATGTTTTATGTTATGATTATTGGGATTACATTTCACTTCTATGATTTATCCCATGGTATGAAATTATGATTTCTTTTGCAGGTTAAGATTTCCAAAATGTTATGTTCATGATGTGATTGATTTTTCTTTTGTTTACCATTAATAAGAATTTGAGCTCACCCTTTTGTATGTTTTATTTCCCCAGGTCAGGAAGAAGGTTATTAAGTAGGATATACCAAAAAGGGACTCTAGATATGATGAAATAAGTGGGAGGCAAAGTAGATTCTTTATGAACCAGTTGTTTATATTTCCCAGTTTCTAAACACTCTATACCTATACGGTCCATTCATGGTTTTTTTATATGTTGTAATAAGTGTTCTTCAATTCTGAAGTAATAACAATGTATGTAAAGTATGGGTCGTTATATAAACTTATCAGTCATTCTGTGTCACACCCCGACCGCGGACGTCCGTAATTTTCCTTCTTTCTTGGTCCCGATTTAAAGTTTTCGAAGATTAATTGTGATTGGTGGTTTCGCGCCGGTGCGCGGTCATCGCGTCGCTAGCGATGGTCGTGCGTTCGGCCTGGGGGACGATGTGTCCACCCGGCGTTTTAAATATTAAAGTTTTTACATTGACCTTTTATTATTATTATTATTTGAGTTGCGTTATTATTATAATTAACTAACTTTTATTTACTTAAATTATTTTATTGTTATGATTATTATTATAAAGTATTATTAATATTATTATGAAGGTTTGTTCTTATTATTATAAAGCGATTATTATTATCACAACATTTTATTATTATTATTATTGTTATAAGTTTTATTTTTATTATATAAGTTTTATTGTTATTGATATTATATGTTTTATTATCATTATTTTAATTATAATTATTATTATTATTTTATCATATATATATATATATATACCTAAAACCTACCCTAACCCTAGCCATCCCTTTCCCGTAGCCACCTACCCCTCTCCCTTCCCTCCTCTTCCCGCGACCTCCTGCTCGCCCCGGCTTCCCTCGCCGCGTTCCCGTCCAGCCGCCGAAGTCCGGCGTCCCGAGCCCTGCACCCTTCGTCCGCCGCTCCCTGTCCCTGCCACCTGTCCCGACCCCTGCTTCTCTTCCCCGCGACCCCCTGCTCGCCGACTGCCCTCGCCCAGCCAGCCGGCCTCGCCTCACCCCGATGCCCCGCCTGCTCCCCCTGTCCCGCTCCCCGTTTCGCACACCCCGTCGCCGAACCCCGCACCCGGCAGCCGCCACACCGCGCCCGGCCTCCCTCCAGCGCACTCAACCTCGCTCCGCTCCTCTCCCCTGCTTTCCGCCTCCGCTCTCCTTCCCAGCACCAGCACACCCCCCCCCTGCGCCGACCTCCCCTTCCTCCAGTCGTTGTCGCCGGCCCGCACCGGCCCCGTTCCGGCTCCCCCGCGCAAACTCCCTCCCTGTTCTTTCCTGCGCCGGCCAGCCCCGAACCCCGCCGCGGCTCCCTCTGGCTCACCCTCCCGTGGTGAGTTTTTTTTATTTATTTCGTTTGTATTTTGTTTTATTTTATTTCGTTTGTACTTTATTTTATTTTATTCATTGTTTTATTTTATTCATTGTTTTTATTCACTGCTTTCATTGTTTTTATTTGGTATTTTGTTTCATAGTTTGTTTTTATTCATTGTTTGATAATAATATTTTTTATCATGTTAGTAATCTTATAATTATTTTTTTTACTAATAGGTTAATATTATCATTAATATTATTATATCATTATTAAAATTATTATTATGTTATTATTATTAATACTATATTATTATTATTATTATTATTATTATTATTATTATTATTATGAATATATTTATTATTGTTTTAATTATTATTATATTATGTTGTTATTTTTATTATTATTATGCTAATGTCATTATATTATTATTATTAATATTATTATGTTGACATTATTCTATATTATTATCATTATTATTAATATATTATGACTATATTAAATTGGCATTGTTCCTATTATTATTATTGTATTAACATTATGATATTATTATTATTGCTATTATTGATGTATTATTATTATGATAATTATATTATTATTGTTTTTGTCATTGTTACGACTATATTATTATTGTTATTATATTAATACTGATATTAACATTATATATTGGTTACTGCTATTATATTATTATTACTGATCGTTAAACCCGTTTTCGGTCTACTGTTTTAGGATCTGTTTGACGGCACAATTCGATGCGCCATTTTCGCAACGGGAGTCTTGGGCCGTGTCATTCGTCATTCCGATTCGAGGTAGGTCTCCCTTTGCACTCGCCTTTAAATTTAGAATTTATTTATTCCTTGACTTTTTATTAAGTTTCAGAAAATTCAAAAGTATTAATAAGTAGTTATCTATAGTTTGGTGATCTGCTGATGATAAAAGTTGTTTTAATTCTAGCGTTTCATTAAAAGCGTTTTCTTGGATTTAATTATGTGCTTCCATGGTAGTTTTGCTAGATGGTTCTTCCTGAATAATGAAAGTCATGTTAAATTGTGTTTTGAAATGTTTTTGGCGTGTGTAAATTTGTAGATGTATTGTTTATGGAAAATGGTGTTTTCTTAGAACCTTGATTAGAGAGAACGTCGTGTGACCTTTGAACTTGTTTTGGAAACCTTATGTGTGGCTCTTGGTTGATGAAAGATGTTTTCCTTTGTTACATGAACAAAAGTTTGGTTTTCATTTGGGAAATGGTGTTCCTTCAAAAAAAATGATTAAAGGCCCGTTTGGCTCTTGATAAAAGTGGGGTGCGTTTGGTGATTGGAAAGTGACTCTACTTGTGAAACAAATGTGTTCCAGGTTTAAGATGCCAATTTGAGTTTCTTAAATAAATTTCTAAGTGCGTTTCTGGCTTTCAATGAAATGGCGTGTGTCATCCCACTTTAAAAATGCTTTGGTCTTAGATGATCAAAATGTAAGTGACATGACGGCCCGGTTGGCACTTTATCAAATGTGAAGTGATTATATATATATATACGTACCTGTGAGGGCATTTCTACAGGGGGACTTCCCTTCGAGGGTTGTCGTGTAGCGATGTCCGTGTAAGGGGTTGGCAAGTGCGGTGAGATGAGTCACGCGTGCGCGTGTCTCCCACTTACACAGTGTTACAAAAACTACTATGGGTTCCTGGGCGTCTTGTAGATTATCGAGTGACGGTTGCTTGCTAACCCTGATTAGACGGGTTAGTACCCCCTGGAGTTACAGACAGGCCAGGAGGGATGTGCCACTGGTTGGCTGTTAGGGCGGCCAGTTGGTTATTGACTATGGAGTACCATGTCGGCAGGTAGTCTGAACCCGAGTACGTCCAGGGGTTTTCTAGGGATATTCAGGATCGCCCATGGTTATTGCTGATAACTTCTGGTTTACTTTTGCTTGCACTTGGTTTTCCTTGCCTGCTTACCTTTACTTGCACTTGTTTTCCCTGCTTGTTTGCCTTCAGTCATATTTCACAGCCTATACTGTTATACTTTGGGAAAAATGGTTTTCAAATGAAAATGCTTTATTCTCTTTGGGTTAGATTTGAAAATGTAACACTTTGCTTATCAGATTGAGCTTAAAACTAATGAAATGGAACTAACTTTCGAAAAAGGAATAAGGGAAATGTCCCGTGTTTGATTTTCAAGTAAAGCATTGTGAAAACTTACTTTTATACATTATAGTTCAAACCTGGATTATGTAGATTCTTTATTTACTGGCGGTGCATTGGGATTTGTTGTGGGGATCACCTACTGAGTACTTTTGTGCTCACGCCTATCTTTTACCATTTCAGTCGCAGGTCTTCTGTTTTGAGTCGCTCAGTGTTGGAGCGAGGTTGCTCTCTAGTTGGGTGGTGACCTGAGAGGTCACATGGAGGTACGTGGTTGTGTGGTTTTTATTTCTTTTCTGCTGTTAGTTTTTATTTATTCTGTTCTATTTACTTTTGTTTTGGGCTGAAATCGTTCCCAACGATCAAGTCTTAATGCCCGACACTGGTTGCCATCCCGGGGGGATCGGGAACGCCCCTCGGGACTTGCCGCGGACCGGCTCGGGTGACCGGTTCAGGGTCGACCCGGGTTGGTTCGTGACAAAATGGTATCAAAGGGAGGTTCTTGTTATTTGGGTTGTCCGGTAGAAGGAGATTAGGACTGTCGGAACTCGAAGGGTAGGTGCGGGAAGAGCGTCGCGAACTCTTGCTCGCACTGATCCTCGAGTTACCAGGGGTAGTTCGGGAATTGTGTCCTTGTCTTTTCTGGTTTGTTTTGGATTGAGAGATGACAATGGAGGCAAGATGATGTTACATCGTGATTTCACATGGAGTAGTGACCCATGTGGAGTCCGAGTACGTGGTTTGGATTCCTCCTAGTGGTCGACGCTGACTTGGGACATGGCCCACTACCATGTCGCTAGGTTGAGCGTGACTACTGGTCCCTCATTTCAGCGATTGATGCAAATTTGGATGTTGTTTCCGTTTTGGTCTGTGTGAGTGCGTAGTTGGAAATGAAAAAGGGTTTTTGAAAATTGGACCGGTTTCTTTTAAAGGACTTTAAATGTATAAAATGGGTTTTTGAAACTGAAATCTCTTGATTTGATAATCTGTTGTTTGCGTGGAATTGGATAAGAATGATTTGGGTTGAAACCTCGGTTCCTCTTTATGAACGTTTTCACATGTGTGAGAATGCATGGAAAGTGTGTGTTGATGCACGTATAAATGGAATGTGAATAAAGACATGTGCAACGGGTCATGGGAGTACCTGGGTGTGTATTTGAAGTTAAAGGCTTGAATTTGTTTTCTAAACTGGTTTTAAAGGGAGAATGGTTTTGGAAAGTTTTTGGTTTGAAAGTGGATTGGTTTTTGGAAAGTGATCTTGAGAAAGGGTGGTTTTGAAATCAAAAATAAAAAGGGGATTTTGAAAAGGAGATTTTATTTTGGATTGTGTTCGTATTTGTTTGGTCCTGGTGCTGACTATTTTTGAGAAAGGCGCTTTTATTGATGTTGCTTCGTTTTGATGAGGGTTTTGGCCTTGTGTTTTATAATTCGCTCCGGAAATGCCGCCCAGAAAGGTCTTTAAGGATTCGGATATGTCATGCCCAGTTTTGGTCCTCCTCAGACTTTGCCTATTCTCCATGGTGATCAGGGTCCGTTAGAAGCAGTGAAATGGCTCGAGGAAGTGGAGTGTGTCTTTAGAATGTTGGGAACTCCCGATAATGTTAAGGTTCGTGCAATTATGGAGTTGTTTGAGGGTCCAGCTCTGGACCAGTGGAAGAGAGTTACCCCATCATCAACGCAAGTTGAAATGACGTGGGATGTCTTTAAAACCGTTTTCATCCAATGATTGGTACCTGAAGAAGTGAAGCTGGAGAAAAAGAGAGAGCTTGTGCATATTCAACAAGGTCAACGGACGGTGAAGGCATATGTTGACCATTTCAAGGAACTGATTCTCTTCTTTCCAGAGGTAGCGCCGCATGAGCTCATGAAGGTCTCTCTTTTCTCTGGGGGTCTTCGTCCAGAGATCAAAGAGCGAGTCCTCCCTTCTAAAGACCTTTGTTTCGAGAAGCTGGTGGAGGAAGCTTTCTTGGCTGAGTTAGTTTCTGGTGTGCGGGTGGTTACTACTTCAACGTCCTCTGTTGTTGTTCGTAAGAGTTCCCCCTCTGGTGAGGAAAAGGCGCCAGAGATACCTGTTCCTAACGAGTTATCCCCTTGGGTCCCCGCTTCCAGTTCATCAGATCATTCGATGGTATGATTTCAGTATGGTCGTTTCGGGAATTTAAAGCCGTCTTGTCGCAACCCTCCGAAGACATGTCATCGATGCGGTTGTCTAGGTCATCTGGAGAAGTTTTGCAGGAAGCGTCGCTTGAAGAGGACGCTGTGATGGGAGAATGTCAGTACCTGACTGTGAGGCAGAAGATGCTTCAGCCATTAGAGCCCCAGCCACAAGTCTCGAGGTGAAGCTCGCGCACAGTCAGGAGTCCCCAGGGGTGTGAAGCCTTGGTCCAGATTTTGTGTTCCGTGTTAGCAGTGGAACAATCAAGGTCTTTTAGTATTTGTTTTCCTGCTACAAAAGTTTCAACAGCGTTGTAAATGATTTGTTTTTCTAAAAAGTGACAATGGATTTGCTCTGTGATAATCTAAGCAGACTTGTCGTGTGGGGGTGATACTCTAAATCGTGTGTCCTTAAAAGTGTGTTTGACTCTCGTGTGGGTTGACCTCGTTTTAGTTATGTTTAAAATGTGGTTATGTTTCGTGGACTTCGATGGATCATGTCTCCAATTTGATGTCGGTCAAATGTTTTTCTATAGGTTTTCCCTGGTGTTGAAGGTTGTTGACTCTGGTCGAGGATTTAATGTCTTGACGGAAGTGTTGTTTTAATCGTGCTATAGGAGTTGGTTTGAATTGGTTGGGAGTTCCCGCGTCGACCCCCTTTTCTAGGGTCTTCCTTTTAGATGGTCAACTTTTCTACACAAGTTGAGCTCTTGTGGTGGGGATAACCCCTTCGTGTTCTCCCCTCGATCTCGGACCCCAGTTTTCTCTTGAATCGGTCGGGTGTGACCTGTGTAGAGTAAGGTCATCCCCGAGAACCTCAGTTTGCTTCAGTTCCTTTAGTTCCGTTTGGGCATAGACTTGGTTTTTGGCTGACTTGTAACCTGGTGACTTTCTGGGGGCAGAAAGTGTCTGTGGTGGGGAGAATTGTCACACCCCGACCGCGGACGTCCGTAATTTTCCTTCTTTCTTGGTCCCGATTTAAAGTTTTCGAAGATTAATTGTGATTGGTGGTTTCGCGCCGGTGCGCGGTCATCGCGTCGCTAGCGATGGTCGTGCGTTCGGCCCGGGGGACGATGTGTCCACCCGGCGTTTTAAATATTAAAGTTTTTACATTGACCATTTATTATTATTATTATTTGAGTTGCGTTATTATTATAATTAACTAACTTTTATTTACTTTAATTATTTTATTGTTATGATTATTATTATAAAGTATTATTAATATTATTATGAAGGTTTGTTCTTATTATTATAAAGCTATTATTATTATCACAACATTTTATTATTATTATTGTTATAAGTTTTATTTGTATTATATAAGTTTTATTGTTATTGATATTATATGTTTTATTATCATTATTTTAATTATAATTATTATTATTTTTATCATATATATATATATATATACCTAAAACCTACCCTAACCCTAGCCATCCCTTTCCTGTAGCCGCCTACCCCTCTCCCTTCCCTCCTCTTCCCGCGACCTCCTGCTCGCCCCGGCTTCCCTCGCCGCGTTCCCGTCCAGCCGCCGAAGTCCGGCGTCCCGAGCCCTGCACCCTTCGTCCGCCGCTCCCTGTCCCTGCCACCCGTCCCGACCCCTGCTTCTCTTCCCCGCGACCCCCTGCTCGCCGACCGCCCTCGCCCAGCCAGCCGGCCTCGCCTCACCCCGATGCCCCGCCTGCTCCCCCTGTCCCTCTCCCCGTTCCGCACACCCCGTCGCCGCACCCCGCACCCGGCAGCCGCCGCACCGCGCCCGACCTCCCTCCAGCGCGCTCAACCTCGCTCCGCTCCTCTCCCCTGCTTTCCGCCTCCACTCTCCTTCCCAGCACCGGCACACCCCCCCCCCCCTGCGCCGACCTCCCCTTCCTCCAGTCGCCGTCGCCGGCCCGCACCGGCCCCGTTCCGGCTCCCCCGCGCAAACTCCCTCCCTGTTCTTTCCTGCGCCGGCCAGCCCCGAACCCCGCCGCGGCTCCCTCTGGCTCACCCTCCCGTGGTGAGTTTTTTTTTATTTTTTTCGTTTGTATTTTGTTTTATTTTATTTCGTTTGTACTTTATTTTATTTTATTCATTGTTTTATTTTATTCATTGTTTTTATTCACTGCTTTCATTGTTTTTATTTGGTATTTTGTTTCATACTTTGTTTTTATTCATTGTTTGATAATAATATTTTTTATCATGTTAGTAATCTTATAATTATTTTTTTTACTAATAGGTTAATATTATCATTAATATTATTATATCATTATTAAAATTATTATTATGTTATTATTATTAATACTATATTATTATTATTATTATTATTATTATTATTATTATGAATATATTTATTATTGTTTTAATTATTATTATATTATGTTGTTATTTTTATTATTATTATGCTAATGTCATTATATTATTATTATTATTATTATTATGTTGACATTATTCTATATTATTATCATTATTATTAATATATTATGACTATATTAAATTGGCATTGTTCCTATTATTATTATTGTATTAACATTATGATATTATTATTATTGCTATTATTGATGTATTATTATTATGCTAATTATATTATTATTGTTATTGTCATTGTTACGACTATATTATTATTGTTATTATATTAATACTGATATTAACATTATATATTGGTTACTGCTATTATATTATTATTACTGATCGTTAAACCCGTTTTCGGTCTACTGTTTTAGGATCTGTTTGACGGCACAATTCGATGCGCCATTTTCGCAACGGGAGTCTTGGGCCGTGTCATTCGTCATTCCGATTCGAGGTAGGTCTCCCTTTGCACTCGCCTTTAAATTTAGAATTTATTTATTCCTTGACTTTTTATTAAGTTTCAGCATATTCAAAATTATTAATAAGTAGTTATCTATAGTTTGGTGATCTGCTGATGATAAAAGTTGTTTTAATTCTAGCGTTTCATTAAAAGCGTTTTCTTGGATTTAATTATGTGCTTCCATGGTAGTTTTTCTAGATGGTTCTTCCTGAATAATGAAAGTCATGTTAAATTTTGTTTTGAAATGTTTTTGGCGTGTGTAAATTTGTAGATGTATTGTTTATGGAAAATGGTGTTTTCTTAGAACCTTGATTAGAGAGAACGTCGTGTGACCTTTGAACTTGTTTTGGAAACCTTATGTGTGGCTCTTGGTTGATGAAAGATGTTTTCCTTTGTTACGCGAACAAAAGTTTGGTTTTCATTTGGGAAATGGTGTTCCTTCAAAAAAATGATTAAAGGCCCGTTTGGCTCTTGATAAAAGTGGGGTGCGTTTGGTGATTGGAAAGTGACTCTACTTGTGAAACAAATGTGTTCCAGGTTTAAGATGCCGATTTGAGTTTCTTAAATAAATTTCTAAGTGCGTTTCTGGCTTTCAATGAAATGGCGTGTGTCATCCCACTTTAAAAATGCTTTGGTCTTAGATGATCAAAATGTAAGTGACATGACGGCCCGGTTGGCACTTTATCAAATGTGAAGTGATTATATATATATATATACGTACCTGTGAGGGTATTTCTACAGGGGGACTTCCCTTCGAGGGTTGTCGTGTAGCGATGTCCGTGTAAGGGGTTGGCAAGTGCGGTGAGATGAGTCACGCGTGCGCGGGTCTCCCACTTACACAGTGTTACAAAAACTACTATGGGTTCCTGGGCGTCTTGTAGATTATCGAGTGACGGTTGCTTGCTAACCCTGATTAGACGGCTTAGTACCCCCTGGAGTTACAGACAGGCCATGAGGGATGTGCCACTGGTTGGCTGTTAGGGCGGCCAGTTGGTTATTGACTATGGAGTACCATGCCGGCAGGTAGTCTGAACCCGAGTACGTCCAGGGGTTTTCTAGGGATGTTCAGGATCGCCCATGGTTATTGCTGATAACTTCTGGTTTACTTTTGCTTGCACTTGGTTTTCCTTGCCTGCTTACCTTTACTTGCACTTGTTTTCCCTGCTTGTTTGCCTTCAGTCATATTTCACAGCCTATACAGTTAGACTTTGGGAAAAATGGTTTTCAAATGAAAATGCTTTATTCTCTTTGGGTTAGATTTGAAAATGTAACACTTTGCTTATCAGATTGAGCTTAAAACTAATGAAATGGAACTAACTTTCGAAAAAGGAATAAGGGAAATGTCCCGTGTTTGATTTTCAAGTAAAGCATTGTGAAAACTTACTTTTATACATTATAGTTCAAACCTGGATTATGTAGATTCTTTATTTACTGGCGGTGCATTGGGATTTGTTGTGGGGCTCACCTACTGAGTACTTTTGTGCTCACGCCTATCTTTTACCATTTCAGTCGCAGGTCTTCTGTTTTGAGTCGCTTAGTGTTGGAGCGAGGTTGCTCTCTAGTTGGGTGGTGACCTGAGAGGTCACATGGAGGTACGTGGTTGTGTGGTTTTTATTTCTTTTCTGCTGTTAGTGTTTATTTATTCTGTTCTATTTACTTTTGTTTTGGGCTGAAATCGTTCCCAACGATCAAGTCTTAATGCCCGGCACTGGTTGCCATCCTGGGGGGATCGGGAACGCCCCTCGGGACTTGCCGCGGACCGGCTCGGGTGACCGGTTCAGGGTCGACCCGGGTTGGTTCGTGACATTCTGGACATGATTCCTTTTATCATGTCGATGTTATGCAATAATGCACCAACTCTAGGTAACTGGGGTCGGGATGTTACAATTATACACTTGATGAAACTTGTGTGTGACACTCCTTTTTTTATCTTTTTAATGATAACTTGATCTTCCCATCAAGACCTTATAACAATTCCTTTTTATAAAGGCTCTGATTGGGTACAATTATTTGATTTCTCTTATATTCTAGTGGTGTGATCTATCATTTTTTGAACATATCTTTATAGGACTTATTTTTCATCACAATGATACCTTATGATATCATATAGGGTATACACTAGTTGTCAACTATTTGATCTCAAGTCAACTATCATCGTGTGTGGGTCAGATGCATTCAGATATATGGGGTGATATTCTCCTTTACTATTGAGAGAGAAGTCGTGGATGAGTGAGTGGATATTGTGAGAAAGAGAATTCATCCTATCACTGATAAATTGGTGAGTTTATCCCATGGTATAGTGGACTCTTTAGGCATTGTATTCCTTTCTTAGTGGAGAACCTTATGGATATATTCCCCAAGGACATTTTGAGACTACCTCTATGGCGGTGTGTGTAATTATACATCGACATAATCCCCAATACCATGTATAATTATTTTTGTTTCATATCATATGGCCCTATTGAGATACAAGTAATGATGGTGTAGTTGGAGGACCTTAAAGAGAATGGTTTCATTAGACCTGGTTTGTCCCCCATTGGAATCTTTGATTTTGTTTGCGAACATATTGGATGGGATCTTGGGGATTTTTATAGATTATATTTTTATGAACCTAATAATGTAAATAAAAATTACCCCTTTCCAAGGATTTATGACCTTTTTTATCAGATTTGAGGTTTGATTTTTTTTTTGAAAGTTGGTGGAAGGTCTAAATAATAAAAGTTGAGGGTTCATGAGGTTGATATTCGAAAGATGTAATTCAAATGTCACTGCAGAAACTATAAGCTACCGAAGATTACTTTCAGTGGGATAAATCCCCCCAATTGTGTTTATATATTTAATATACAAGATCTTCTAGTCATACTTGGACTGATTTGTGGTTGTCTATGTTGATGAAATACTCATCTACACTCTGTCAAAGAAGAATCATGCATAGAAATTTTGGATGGTCTTAAACATACTCTAGGTGAACTATATGTTGTATTTATAGATTTGATATACCATATCTTCTTGTCATACTTGGACAGATTTGTGGTTGTCTTTATTGATGATATACTCATCTACTCTCCATCAAAGGAGAAGCATGCATAGAACTTGTTGATGGTCTTAAACATAATCTAGGAGCACCATATGTATAGTGATCTCTAGAAGTTATAATTCTTGAACCACAAGGTTCACCTTCTATGGAATGTCATATCTGATATTGTATTAGTTACAAAATGGGAAAATATTGGTGTTGTAATTTCTTGGGATCCACCAAGGAGAATTTCAGAGGTGCGGAAATTTCATATCTTGGTGTGCTACTTTTTGTGGTTTGTGAAAGACTTATGTACGATTTTAGCCTCTTTTATCACCATGAAATGAAAAGGAAGTTATTTACATAGACTAATTAGTGTTCAATAGCCTTCAAGAAATTGAGGCTGAGGTTGACTAGTGATCTTTTTTTGATACAATCAGAGGAGGGGGTAGAGTACATAGTGTATTTTAATTACTATGCAACAATGATCGAATATGTATTGATGAAGTAGTGGGTAGTGATCTAATATGGTTTGAGGAAGTTGACACCCCATGAAGAGAACTACTTAAATCATGACATGGAGTTGGTATTGGTAGTATTCACTTTGAATATTTAGATACACTGTCTTTTGGGGGAACACTTCATTATTTACTCATTCCATTACAATCTTAGTTATATATTCACATAAAGAGATATGAACCTAATATAGAGGTGTTGATCAGAGTTCCTATAGTACTATGACTTTGAAATAGTCTTTACTCTTGAGAAAGGCAATGTGGTTGAAAATTATCTTAGTTGGAAGTCTTGTTCTCTTTTGGTTGATGAGGAATATGAGCAGTTGGAATTATTTCAACAGACCCTAGTGGAGGAGTTGGGCACTGATTTTCTTCATTCTATGATGGTGAATTCTACTCTTATTTAGTGATTTAGGGAGGATCATTTGGGATACAATGACTATGAGGTTCTACAGGACAAAATATCCTCAAAATATTCACGAGGTAGATTTTTTATGGACGGGAGAAAATTACACTATTCCAAGGATTGATAGTGGTTATTGTCACATTGTGAGCGGTGGTGATATGGGAGTTTCAAACTTCTTATATGGATATACATACCAGTGTGGAGAATATGTATATGGACCTTTAGCAATATTTTTGGTGGGATATCACAAGGTAGAGTTTCACTGATTTCATCTCTCAGGGTCTCACATGTCAGCAGGTAAAGGACAGGCACCAATCTTCAGTAGATTTGACATATCCTCTAGATATCATAGAGTAGATATGGGATGGAAAATACATAGACATTCTAATAGGGTGTTTTTTAACAACAAAAGGCCATTATTCCATCGTGGATATTGGGGACTGAATCATATAATGAGAACACTTTCATTCAATAAGGGAGTAGAGTTTGGTGGATTTTCTAGGATAGCAGAATTTTTAGGTCATCATTCGGCTCTATAAGTTCCCCCAATTATTGTCTTTTACCATGATGCATGGTTTACATCACAGTTTTTGAGAGGCCTTTAAAATTCATTTAGAACCCAGTTGAGGATGAGTACGAAATTCCACCCCTATATAGATGGTCATACCCAGAACACTATCCATGTGTTGGTGGATAGCATAAGATATTTTTTTGGACATTCTATAGAGCTGGTCGGATCAATTTCTACTAGTTGAGTTATCATATAAATACAACTATCACTCTACGATTGTCATTGAACCATTCAAGGACTTGTACGAGAGAACATGCGGGTCACCCATATCCTGGACTGAGATAGACTAGATATCTATTGTTGGGATAATGATAGTATCAGTGGTGATAGATGAAGTTAAAGTGATAAAAAAGTAGATCGGGATAACCTAGACCTCATAGATATCCTTTGCATATCGACAACATATGACCTTGGAGTTCAAGTTGGGAGACTATGTTTTTCGAAGATTATTCCAATGATGATGATTATATAGGTTTGGATATGGAGGAATGTTGTCCCCAAGGTTCACCAGACCACTTGAGATCTTTAAGAGGTTTGTTGTGGTTGTTTGCCAC
Source organism: Viscum album (assembly GCA_963277665.1). Taxonomy (NCBI): domain Eukaryota; kingdom Viridiplantae; phylum Streptophyta; class Magnoliopsida; order Santalales; family Viscaceae; genus Viscum; species Viscum album. Next base: position 1,908,292,927 of record OY728137.1, read on the forward strand.
CTAAACTTATCCCCACTATTATATAAAGTTCATGAAATCTTCAATGTGCCACAAAAAAGTAGACACATTCTTGATTTGACACACATCATTGAAAAGGGAGAGCTGAACATTTAGGATGGAGTGACCTTTGTAGAGTACCCAGTGGTGATCAAGGATAGATAGAAGAGGATGCTATAAGGATGGTCCATTTCCTTGGTTCTTGTGATGTGGTTTTTTGGGAGCATGCATGAGAGAACTTATGAGTGGGGGATCCATATGTGGGCTCAATAGTGAGTCTCTTTAGGAGATATAAATTTTGAATATTTCCTCCCAAAATATTATTCTATTTCCAATTCTTCTTCTTTTGTTATCCTTTCCTCCATTTCAGAAATTTCTTTACATTTTTTACCTAGTGTATTTAAAGGTATTATTACTAAATAGTATACATAAGTGATAAATAAGAGTACACATAATATTCAATCCACATCATTGATCAATTATGATGTAATTTTATCCCCAAAATATTTTAGATTTTATTTTAGGGAATGAACAGCCTTGAATAGGTGAATAATTTCGTGAGCCAATTTTTTCCTTATAAGGATTTTAAATATAATAAAAAATATTTTATTCACATCCAGGCTCTGAGATGGTGTGAGATTCAGAGACCCAGTGAACCCAGAATTGATATAATAAAAATATTAAATATATTAATATCACAATCATGTAGTTTTTTCATAAGTAATGGGATATTTCTTAATTAGAGGCTTGGATTTGAAATATGTGACCGCAGTTGATTCTAGATCTTAGGTTTTACCCAAGGAAAGACCTAAGGCTGGTCTTCTCCAAATGTTTGACTGAGATAGTTGTTGGCGGTGTATTTTGTTAAAATAAATACATATTTTTTTTAAAATACATAATCAAAATAATTTTTAAATACTATCTTAAGAATAATTATCATTGTTAGACTCAAATAATTTGGAGGATTTTAGAAGAAGTTGTGAATTTTCTTCATTGGCGGGTAGAAATCATACAAAAATAAAGATTAGATCAATGTGGATCGACATACCTCAAATGCAATAGATCATCCTCATCATTGGAGACCACATTGTTTACTAGTGATAAAAAAATCCCATATCATGTGGAATTCACTTTTATAGAGAGGATTATAGGTGAAAAGGACCTAAAAAGTTTCTCACTATGAGAACAGGCAAATGCGGGTTGAGCCTATACAGGTGCATGACAAGGGGTGTTGAGCCTGTGTGAGTGTGGGATTGCTCATGGGGGTATAGGCTTACCAGTGTCGGTACAAGCTTACCTATGGTGCTGATTTAAAAAATATATCTTTCTTAAAGTATAAAATTCTTCAACAATATAGTTTTTAAATAAAAAATTTGATTAAACCATGAACTATGATTTCTCACTGTAATTGTCATACTAATTCACCATTCATTCACAAGGGAATTTTAAATATGTATATTTTCATTGTTTTAATATGATATAATAATATTTATATAATAATTATTTACCATATCAATTGGTGTGTCATCCCACATCTTGATAAATTTCTCCCATATCCCATGCACATGGTATCAATTCTAAAAGAGTTGTTATAATGATAATATATTTTAGGTAAATTTTATTGTATTTTTTTATTTTTTTATTTTTTATTAGAAAAATATTAAAGGACCTCATGAGTACCCTTATATCCTCCTATGAAATAGGTCATTACCTAGAGAGTCATCATTCATTCATACGTCTAGCTTTTAACATCACCTCAAAACCAATATCATCATTCATCGCCCAACACCAATCACTCACCTTCGTTGCATCAAAAGAGTTCTCTACCACATCGACAACACCTCATGCCATAATTAACTCATATAAACATGTTCCATCAAATCCCTTAAAACTCTAGATATTTTCAATCCCTATTTCCCCTCATAATTATGACTATGAATGATAAAAATAATGAAATATTTAAATGATTATTGATGTGGCTATTTTTAACACATTTTCCGCATCATTTAATAATTTTTATTGCTTTTTTTATTATTAAAATAAAGTTTTTATAAAAATTATCAATTAATGATTTTTTTTTATTAATTGATCAAAAATATAATTTTTTGGTAAATTATATTTCTTCTTTTTTATTTTAGTTATTCATAGATAAATAATTAAATTTTTTTATTAATATCCTCTTTTATTTCTAAATAATTTTATAAATATTGGTAATTTTTCCTTTTTATTCTATTAATTCATTCATTTTTTTATTTTTTTTTTCAAAATAATAACTATAATCATTTAATTTATACTTTTATTCTGTTTATTCTTAATTTTATTGTTTTTAAAATTAATAAAATATTAATTAATAAAATAATTGATTTATTTAAATGATTTATTTATTTTCATTTATTTCTTATTTTATTTATTTTATTTTATTCTTATTACTCTAAATTAATATATAAATATATATATATATATTCATTTAGTTAATTATATTACTTTAAAGATAAATAATATTAACTATGTTGTGTTTTAGTTTTAATTTATTGTGTCTACATTTATATTCAGCGATTTTGAAATTTATTAATTAAGTTCATTTTTTTCAGGTTTTACTATCTTTCATAAATGGTTGCACTTTTCTAATAGTAGCATCCTGATAACAGGGCCATTCATCGCTACCAAGGTTCAACTATATCACCCTTCAACTACTACAACTGTGAGAGACTACATCTGTCAACCTACCCCCATTGCTTCCACAATCCTGCTATTGACGTCATCAACCACCATTAGATTTGGATCTACTGGTGTCTTCCTCCACCACCACTGACACTGCCTAATATACCCAATGATAACATAGATCCATAGGTTCACAGCCATCCACCATTGGTCCTAACTAGTGGATGAACTGCCCTGTAACACCACTTATTAAAATCAAAACCTCAACCGCAATCACTGAACTGCTAAATAGATTATTGCAGATGAAGGAGTAGCTGAATTAGACTTGGATCTAGAAAATCAAATTTATGGGGCCACTCCCAATCTAGGGATAATTTAACAGGGGAGACTTTTTTTTCAGCCGCACCATTCAATAGGCAGAAAACCTACATAGGTGCATGTGAGAGGCAACCAACCATGGTGAGCAGTATAGTAGACGAGCCGCTGGTGGTGGGAGTATAATTCTTGGGTAGATGGGATACCCACCAATCGAAGGAGAAAGCTGGTTTTTCTTCTATTTATAATTGGATTTAATCCCATTTTTTAGAATATTTTAAAATCGTGGTGTGAGTTTTAATTCGTTGATGAGATGGAGAAAGCATTAAAATCAATCCTATTTCACCTGTGCATGTACTCATCATGCCGAACCATGTTAAAATTTATGTTGATCGTTTTTTCATCAGTTTTTGTTTTATGTTTTTTGTGCCACACACCTCCAATGTGACCCCTAGAAGTGGTATCAGAGGGATCTGGAGTGAGAGGAGTCGAAACGGAGAACCGACAATGAGTTTTCCGGTAATCGTAAAATTGAAAGTTGTTGGAAAATTTTTCAAATTTGAGATCCTAGGAGAGGATTATGGGACAATTCCAATAAACTATACAACATTTAAAATAGATATTAAACGATGGAGATGATCTCAATCAATTTTTGGTCAAAAATATTGGTGGATAGAAACCCTGTGATTGAAAAGACGGTACTATACATGCCACCCAATAAAATTCCAATGAGATTCGGGTGCCTGCTCTGGTGTTCCACATCAGCACTACATCACTACCATGTTAGCTGGCAATTTGAACTATTTAACTTGTTTTGGCGATATCTCATCCAATCAGTGATCGTTTTAGGTGATCCAAGAGTCGATTTAGGCTATTTCAACCATTCTAGAGGCATCCCTAAAAGTAGTTTTTCAAAATTCTCAATCTATTAGGTGGTTTCAAAAAGGCTAAGACATCGACGGTGGTGATCATGTTTTGCAACATCAACGATGGTTTGTAGTGGAGCACTACAAAAATTTGAGATTGGGAAGTTCAATTTTTAGAACAATTTAGGCTTGTGGAAAAGCACGGTGAAAGATATTATTATGCAGAAGAGCATGATCAGACCATTGATTTGATAAAATCATGGTAAAACTTGTGTTGATGATTTGGATGTGCTCGAGATACAGTTCATCACCACAATTTGATTGTGTCTGTAATATGAGTTAAAATACATATATTTGGACAAGACCTCACTAAAAGAGATCTAGAATATGTTAGAGTAGTATTTTATAGATAATTCTCTCAACAAAAATTTATTGCTAATGAGAAAATTGTACAAATTGCTCATGGATGAGGTAACAAATTTGTTGGATCACACAATTGAATTCAACAATATTCGAACGCAATTATTCGGTCTCAGTGTGAAGGTTGGAGAGTAAAATAAATCACTTTTTATTTTATCATTTCTACCAAGATCATTTGATGGGCTTGTGACTGTGTTACTCAATGGGGATGAAACATTGAAACTGGACGAGTTGTTGGCGTCACTTCAAGATTCGGAGGCATTCCAAAGACCTTTGATGAATTCAGGAAAGAAAATCATGGTTTTGCGAGATGATCAATGTGGGAGGAGATGATATATTAACTCATGATTTAAATAATTGAATCCAAAATCACTGGGATTTGATCCTAAAGAAATAACTTGTTTCTACTGCGAGAAAAATGGTCACTATAAAAGTGACTCTGGAAAGTAAAATGGTATGTTTCTAAGAAAGATAAAGACGAAGAGAGGGTTTTGCATATCATGAAATTATCAGCAGATGATGTGGTCTTCCTGATAATGGGAATCTCACACATAGATGGGAGATTTGAATGTGTATAAGTTCAGTGTCATTATTTCAAAAGATCTAGACACATGAAGCAAGAATATTGATTTCTAAGAAGGAAGAACGAGCGAGCCCAAAATCCAGATAAAGAATGATGGGATATGGATTCAGGGAGATCAACACACATTTATAGAATGAGATATTCATTTGATACTTTTTAGTAGGCTCGTGATTCATTGAGACTAGGTAATAGGTATACATCCGATGTTTGAGGATTTGGGATACTGAAATTAATGAAACCAGTCGGAGGAGAACGAAAACTGGGTAACGTGAAATTTGTTCTGAGGACGACATGGATGATGGTATCATTATGTAGACTCTATGAAAAAGGGTTCAATATTTATATTGCAAGTGGAGTTTTGTAATTCTCATGTGTGGATGTAGTGATAATTAATAGGAAGGATTCCCAAGGGTTTTATCATTTGTTAGGGACCATAATCTTCCTTAGATCGAGTGAAGATTGTGGAAGTGCCATGTCTTTTAGTGTGAATAAGCGTGTTCAATTTATCGATGATGTTTTCAATACCTACAGGGAGACTAAAGGTGAATATTCTACCCCAAATTGGTCATGAGGAGGATATTTATGGGTGCCACTACCAATCTGGGGAGGATTTAGTAGGGGAGATTTGTTTTTCGAAATCACAATTCAACAGGTAGCAACCTACCCAGGCGGTTATGGGAGGAAACCAACCATGGTGAAAAGAATGGTTGACGAGCATCCAGCAGTGGGAGGATAATTCTTTGGTAGATACACTACCCACCAACTGAATAGGAATCTTTTTTTCCTTATCATCATAATGGTATGTAATCCTATTTTTAAGAAGATTTTTTAATCGTGGTGTGTGTTGTAATCCTCCGACAACATGGAGAAAGCATTAAAATTGGTCTCATTTCCCCTATGGATGTACGCTTCAAGACGAACCACATTAATAATTTTTTTGGTCCGATTTTCTTCCATTTTTTGTTTTTTTTTGTGCCATAAACCTTCGCTGTGACCCTTACAAAATTTACCTAGAGATCTTGAACACTACAAACCCACTTCGTTTTGAGAGAATACAAGAAATATAATATCTTTTCAATCTAGATTTACCACATTGGAGGAAGAGGCCTAATCACATGGATATTCAAAAAAATACCAAATCACTCTCTCGCCATCTGAACATAACACCACATGTTGATGATTAATGCCCCATTGCAAGGATATCTCCACAATAATGAATAAAGGTAATGAAAATCTGTGATTTATCCCCTCCCCATTTAGATTATCATCGCTGGATCTAAATACCCATGCAATCTACACCAAGTTGAAGATCATTTTAGCAACCAGGAACCTTCTTGGTGCTCACTGATGAATTGTACAACCGCCTACTGATGAAGCCTAAATACTGAACCCTCCCTCTCCTATTGTGCTCGATCTCCCTATATGAGAAGTTGAGCCACACCCAACCCCCCATTTGGAGAATAAGAACCTATGCATGACATAGAAAAAAAATAGAAGGGACAAATAATTTTAAAACAAAATAATAATTATTATATTTTATAATAGTTATATATTAATATATATTATTAATAAAAGTATATTAATATATAAATATGTTTTCATATATATATATATTACAAATATATTAAAAACTAATATATTTATTCATATTTATTTATATATATATATTAGGAAAAATTGATTGGATTTTGAGGTCTGAGCCCTGAAAAAATATCATATTATTTCAAAATGATTCAATGTATCTTTACTTTTTCTATAGGAAGATTTGGGATCTGATCATTAGAGGAAGTAAATGATGATAGTGTGGCATTTCATCTCTTATGCCAGTGGAAGTGGGGTTCGTTGCAATAGGATGGTTGTTTTATTGGGAGTACACTAAACTGATGGTAATGAGCATGTCATAGTTATCTACATGGAATCTACGACATGTCAGTTATAGTGTGATTGTATTTTTTCAGTTTATGTTTTTTAAAATAAGAGTGTCCCTTATCCACTATTTTTTTTATAAACCCCCGGACATGGGAACCATCTCAATTCCTGTAGACATGAAAAAATCCCCCTTTTTTGATTCAATTTGTTTCTGCCTTTTCCAATTTTTCTATCTTCGTAAATATCTTATTGTTACTTCATTAATTTTGTACGTACAATTGTCATTTTTGTCATTTCATTTCTCCCTGAATTAAGTTATGATCATGAATCCCCAGTAATAGAGAACTAATTTTCATGCCTAGAATCATAAATTCAATATTTTTGCTTCCTAAATGTCATCACTGCAAGGTGATTGTCACCTCTTCATCACTCTAAGGAGACTATGAAGGTGGATTAGGGTGAACTAAAGAACATTCGGTCCCTAGATCAGTTTGTTTCTATTTTCCCCTTGATCACTTTCCCCTTATTCTCTTAAATTTATTGATTTAGAGGATAGGTGGGAGTGTTTGGTAATGTATCATATTTTTCATGTATTATTTTTGGATATTATTTGGGTTATTTTTGAGACATGTCATTGAGGTGACATGTGATTTTGAGTCTTACTATTCCCAGAATAAATTTTTTCAATATAATAAAAATATAAAATAGAATGCACACATTGTTTCCATATAATTATTTATACCCAAATGAAAAAAATTCCACAAACATAATTGGTATGCACATCATTATTAGATTTAATTTGATAGAATTTATATTGTATTAATTATTTTATACCTCTTTGATTTCCCTTTTCATTGAAAATGAATGGAGGCTAAATGAACAAATTATGATGTTCGTTCCTCAAATTTGTTGTCTTTTTTATTTATTCCCCCATTTTTCACATGTTCAATACAATACATCTATATCTGATGCCCCCCACTCTGTTTTGATAAAACAAATATGTTCAGACATCACCTGCACAGCCACATGTATTGGGTTTAGTTGTGGATTAGTCACAGGGCAGCATCACCTTGCCCTCAACCCCTAGAAACACTACTATTTCTGTTCAGATTTCAGGTATTGAAAAGATTAGTTCTATTTATCCTTTCTCTAATGTCAAATAATGTGAGTTTAAATTAAAATCTAATTCCGCTAAAAAAATTTAGAGATCTTAGAGAAAGAAAGGTCCTTGGAAACCAAAAAGGGGGTTCTAACCCCAAACACAAATCAAAATAAATTTTTTCTTTTTGAATAATCAATGTATTGCAAATATTGATACCTCCACCGTTCTCAGAAGGTTTTTGACCACTAATAACCCCATCTGTTTTCAATTTCTGAGCCTAAAGTCAACTTTAATTTGAATCTGATGAGGATAGTCTCTCCCAATTACAGTTTCTTAGGTTCCTGTAATAATGGTCTCCAGACTGAATCTATGTGGATTTTCTATCACAATTCTCTCCAAAACATCAACATTTTTAAAACCTCTGAACAACAATTTACCTATGACTTCTCTTGGGATGGGCAACATTCATATTGTACAATGATATATTCCAATAATAGATATCAAGATAGAAGGTCTCTTTGGAAATACCTATTTTTTATGGCCAATTCTATACATGAAGCTTGGATTTGTTTTGGAGACATTAATGTTATTCTTAATTCTTCCGAAAAAATGGGTCCCTCACATCTCTCTATATCTTCAAAAGAATTTAGATCCTCCACTAAGGATTAAAATCTTGTTGAAGTTACTCTCACTGGTGCTAAATATACATGGTATAGAAAGTATTATAATAAAATTGTTTCCAGTAAACTTGATAGAGCCTTTGTCAACATGAAATATTTTGAAATTTGGGACAATGTCTCCAGTATTACACTTCCTCATATTAACTCTGATCACCATCCCATACTGGCTTGTTCCTTCATTAAAAATCATAAACCTATCTTTCCCTTTATATTCAATAATGCTTGGTCTACATATCCCAACAGTGTCACCTTTGTTAAAAAACATTTGGGATTTTATAAGACATCAACATGGCTCATTTGAATATATTTTCAAGTTGAAAACCTTAAGGCATGCCCTCAAAGGCTGGTGTAAATCTAGAAGTTCACAAATGTACATGGATAATTCGGCTCTTGAAAAAGAGCTACGAAAAATTCAAGCACTCAATACAAACTCACATTTTAATGTTGACCCTCAAACTGAAGTTAATCTCTCTTTAAAACTTAATTATTTCCTCACTTTCAAAGATAATATATGTAAACAAATATTTAAAACCAAATGTCTTACTGATGCTGACAAAAATACTAAATTTTATAACTCCCTACAAATAGTTAGGAAAGTCACTCTCCCTCTTATTAAACTTTTACACAATGATATGATCATTGACACTGAAGAGGCCATCTTGAGCCATGTTTTCCCTTACGTTCATAACATTTTTAATTGTCTTGATATAAATGTCGATCTTAAATCTGATATTATACCTTTGATGGTTGATGAAAAAGATAATGAATCTCTTTTAAGCATTCCTATGGATCATGAAATCAGAGACATAGTTTTTAGTATAAAACCGATAGTTCTCCTAGTCCAGATGGTTTCAACAATGGTTTCTTCCAAAAGCATTGGGATGTTATACATTTTGATGTTTTCAATCTGGTGAGGTCCTTTTTTTGAATGGCCTTATACCTCATGGAATTAACACTCAATTCCATACATTAATTCCTAAAGTTGATAATGCTTTAGAGATTCATCAATTTCAAACTATTTCCCTGATAAACACTCTTTTTAAGATTATCACAAAAATTATAGCTAAGAGTTTTGTTCCTCTATGTAATAAAATCATTTCATAGAATCATTTTGGTTTCATTAAAGGAAGGTCTATTAAATATTGAATTTTTCTCACCTCTAAATGTATCAATAGATTAAAAAAGATTACAAGGGGAGGTAGTGTTACTATTAAACATGATATAGGAAAATATTTTGACACTATTGATTAAACGTTCATATTAAAAGATTTTAAAAAAATTGGTTTCAATGAGACTTTTGTCAAGAGAATTAAAACTTTGCTTCAATCTGCCTCTATCTCTATCTTGATCGATGGCACCCCTCGGGGCTATTTCTAATGCACTAAAGGAGTTAGGCAGGGAGACCCTCTTTTTTCCATCCTCTTTGTCATTGCTGAATATTACTTCAATAGGATCCTTACTACTCTGGTTGATCAAAATAATCTTCAGCCTATCGAGGCTACCAGAAACCTTAATGTCCCCACTCACCTTTTATATGTGGATGATATCATCTTGTTTCATAAAGGGGATCAAAGAAATATTCAAGTCCTCAAGAAAGCTATTTCTCATTATGAGGATATCTCACGTCAAGCCATTTCTTGGAACAAATCTCATATTTTCTTTGTAAAAAACTTCTCCACTCTAAGAAATTCTATTATTGCCAATAATCATGGAATTAAAAAATGTTTGTTCGCTTTCACTTATATAATTGATCACATTATTAATTAACTCTCTACATAGAAGGTAAAATCCCTTTCCATGGCTGGTAGAATTTTCCTTTTCAAATCGACCATCATCTCTAAAATGGTCTATTCCCTCATGAGTTATAAGTGGCTGATAAGTACCTTTAAAAAAATTAATACCTTTATAAAAAATTTCATTTGGATGGGAATTATTTTTGAAAATAAACTTGTTACTATTCCTTGGATGACCTACTGGAAACCTCTTGATAAAGGAGGTATTGGTATTAAAAATTTAAAATTGTTTAATGATGCCCTTCAAGATAGACACACTTGGCATTTAATCAACACTACCTCTAAGTCTATTGAAATTCTAAAACATAGATTCCTTAATAAACTTTTGAAGGGGAAATTTAATTTCATCAATTCTTCTATTTGGCCATCCATCAGGAACTCTTATCATAAGATTATGGGAAACTCTAGATGGATGGTTAGTGCTGATTCTTGCATCAATTTTTGGCTTGATAATTGGACCGGTACCCCCTTGATCACTATGTTACCTATGAATAATACCCCTGAGGATACAAGTCACTCTATCAAATATGTTCTGCAACTTCATAGGAAATATCTTCTTGACAACATCACCCAGATCATTGACAAGTACCCCTTCTCTAATTTCATGGATTTCCTTGTTTGAGAACCCACTCCAAATGCAAATCTTGCTTGAAATTTTTTTTACAATCATAATTTCTCTAGAATAGATTTCGATTTTCCATGGGTGAGCACTTTTAATAAGAATTGGATAAAACCTTCAAGGCTCACTCTTATTTGGCATGTCGCGCATAATAGATTACCCACTGAAGTTGGTCTGAAAACTTTTGGCATTAAAATATGTTCTAAATTCCATCTATACAATCAACACAGGGAGGATTCTGATCATATTTTATTGTCATGTGCTACAGCCTCTGATTTATGGAATTACATTTTTGACTTATTTATCTGCATATGTCCCTCTACTGACTCAATATGTATGCTTTTGAAAAAGTTTATTATCCTTGGATCCTCACAACAAATTAAAAACATATTTCATGCGGATGTGGCGGAGCTCATACATGTGATATGGTACGTCATAAATGATATTATTTATAATAAACACTCATTAAGTCTTAATGAAGGAAAATCTCGAATTCTCATAGAGATACAAGAGGCTGCTTCAATCCAAAAAGACTGCTACAACCATTATGTTAGTGATTTGGAGATTCTTCTCCATGTTCGTGTTGCGGGTATTTATCTTCACCCCAGACGTACCGTTGATGTATTCTGGAAATCCCCGATGCTAGGGTGGATTAAATTGAATGTTGACGGTGACTCAAAGGGAAATCTCGATCCTGTCAGCTATGGAGCAATTTATAGAGACTCTTTTGGTTAGTTCCATGGATGTTTCTATGGTGGATGTGGTTTTGCTTCATCTTTGGAAGTGGAAATTTTGGGGGTTATCCATGCGGTTTATTTTTCTCTACAAAGTGGATGGATAAAGATTTGGATTGAAAGTGATTCTACCCCCACTTTCCATGTTATTTGGAATGGTGTGATTCATCTAGCCTGGCCACTTACCACTCTTTGGATGAACTTCCGGAATTCTCTTCGTGGGATTGACTACATTCCTACTCATGCCTTTCGTGAATCGAATGTTGTTGTTGATGCCCATGCCAACAAAGGTATTCACCAGAACGTGACTTGGATGGATGCCCTACCAGGTGATTTATTTCATCTTTTTGATAGAGATTGTAAGTAAATCCAAACTTTCATCTTCTGTAACTTTATTTCTTTATTATTCAATAAATTATTATTTGTTCTTTGACCAAGGAAATACCTTATTTAAACAAAACATGTTCAAAATAGGAGTTTCTTTTGGTTTATAGTTCATTGAATACTTGGTATTCGATTTCTGCATGACTATTCTATGACACAATGGATCAAAACCACATATGAGGTTCATGATCAATTGTTTAGTCAGGATTTTACAGTGGCGATGAATGATCAGAATCAAATTAGACGGATTTTTGGTTCCCATTCTAGAATTTTTTTATGCATGATGATAGATTGGATTGACATATTTTTTTAAGAAGTTCTAATACCTATTTCTAGAAAACAAAAATAGAATGGATTGTCAGACCCCTGGTCTATAGGCTCCTATGAGGGTGGGGTCTTTGGTGACATGTAGGATTATTCGGGTGATGATCTAATAGATTCAAAAAATCCTATTAATCACAACATGTACTTCAGGATGACACACCATGTGCGGACCCGTGGCTGCATCACTAGTGTTTTGGATAAAGTAATGCATCACACATTCTATTACATGCTCACATCTTGTGTGACCCCTCCATGATGTCTTGTAGTGTACTTATAAAAGTACGTAGACATGGACAAAAGTACACGTCTGATGGAATTCCATGTACTATGACATAGAAAGGACCACCTATATAGATGTTGGTACATGGGAAGGTCACGTACACAGACACATCTAGGAAATAAGGTAAGGGTGTACTGTGATATCTATATGTCTTGTATTGTTCCTACATGCTATGAATTTTGAGATTTACATATTGTGTGAGGATTTACCACACAAAAAAACCTAGGGATATATTTACATGTCTTATACCCATAGTAAATTCCATGTTTCACCTTCAAGGGTGTCTGAAGCCATTTGATTCTATTTTTGGACTAGTTTTGGTTTAGTTTGTTCCCTTGGTTCATTACCTTGAAGCTACTATGTGACATTACATTCACATCACAATATTATGAACCCCTATAGAGTATGGGTCTTATATATAGTCGATGGAGTCCCTCTTTGAGACTAGAGAGTGATCCTCTATCATCTTCATACACGAGGTGGGGTTTATCGAATTATTGTGAAATCCTTGAGAAGGGTGTTCATACTCCATATAGATGGTCGTATCAGTTGGTTTTGTGGAATCATTGTAATATGATACCCTATGTAGCAAGTTGATCTTGATTGGTTTTGTGGTGTCCCCCATCAGATTTGAGAATTACCCTTATCTGTGTATCAGTGTCTTCTGAGACCAGTGAGATTTCTTAGATTGGGCCTAATTATCAAGGACACTTGTATGAGTTTCTCTATTGATATCATAGATCATGGATTGGATTCTTCTAGTATGAGTGATGCATTGATCAAAACCATGTGGATGGAAATTGGTTTTGAATTTCTCCTGGTGTTGTGTTTTTACTAATTATATCTAGGTGTTTTTTGTTATTAATTCACCATTATATATTGTATTGAGTTGACTATACATTGTGATTTGTGTTTAGTGTTTTATGGTTGTATTTCTCAGTATTGTTATACTCGCACATGAAGGGGCTCTTCCCACAAGTGCCATGCCATATGCTGACAAAGACACTTTTGATGGTGTCCTAGGAGGATAGGGAGTGGTTGGAGCATAGATGTAGTTTGATAGACTGAGGCATTCTTTGGGAAATTGAATTTTACCATAGTCCCCACCCCTAAAGTGTGTTGGACTCTACATTTTTTGGTTGGGCTTGTATTGGGTCCCTTTTCCACTTTTAGTACTTTATTGTCATAATTTACTATGGGATCTTAGATGTCTTCAGTCACTAGTTTTAGTTTTTTTACTTCTCAACATTGTGTGGGTTTGGAAATATTTGTGTATATTGGTACATTAGGACAATGACCCCATTTTTGTGGGATATGCCTACTCGGTGCTAGATTCCAACCTATGGCATATTGGAAGTGTTCTTGGGGAAGTTATATGTCAAAACCTACTGGTTATTGTTATAAAAGAGTTGTATTAGATCAGTCAGTTCTGCATTAGGATCAACAATAGTGATGTTGTTTTGGGGAAATAATGTTTAGTGTTTCAAGTTCAAATTTCATGATAGGGAAACTAGTGTTGGTGTGGTGGCTGATGTATACATACACTACGACAATGATCACCTACCCATAGACTTGGTGCATATAAATTTTGGTTGTAGAGGAATATTTTTATATGCATAATATATGAATGGGTTGGGTTTTCCTTGTACTTGTTGAGGCAGCTCCCCAAATATACTATTTTGATTGTGGTTCATCATGTTTAATTTCAAAATTACTCCATGCAGATATCCAGTCAAGATTACATTTCATGATCATGATTATTATTTTTCTAGTGACAAGGATTCAGTACTGGGTCCTATATCAGAGATAGAACCTTCATATGGTTTACCAGCTATACCAAAACCTATTGAGTAGTATTAAGCATCGGTAGTTCTAGGCGAGGATGCATATAGGATGAGGGTATAAAACATGTTTCAGAGGAAGAGATCTCCCTAGTTTCAATGTGAGTTAGTCCCCTAGGAGGTTGATTACTAGATTAAGGTAGTCACTCACTTATTAAAACTTATGAGGATGCGTGTAGATTTGATGGAAGTCCTTACGGGGATTCATCTTCCGAGATCAGATGGGTGATGGTAGAGATTACTAACTTAGTAACATGACATGAAAACACCCTATAGATCATACTTTGAGTATCTTTTCAAGGAGTGATATATGACCACAATAAGTTCAGTTCACATAAAGAGTTATTACATCTCTAGTAGGACACATTTACCTGGGTGGAGTACTCAGCGATGTTTATTGATCTCTCACATTACTCCATTTATAATATAAGTTTCCATTATTCAGAGTAATGATATTTGAGTAGGGATTAACCTGGGACATCAATGATTCAGCGGTATCCCTTTTTATTTCCACCTATGTTGGGTAGGATGAACGATCTTTGGTGATTAAGAACATACTAGCAGAGCATACACCAATAATGGGTGTTGGTAGCGGGAACCCAAGAGATGAGACCTCAGAAGTGGGTAGATGATGGTAGTCTTAGAAATCAAATCATGTAATACACTTCCAAAGGCTATCCTAGTACAAATTATAAGTTTTTTAAGGCTACCAAGATTACTTAAATCAATAATGGGAGAGGCGGTGTTTCTCTTGCGACGGTCAGGGGCATATGGCCCATGATTGTCCAACCTATCATAAAACTTATCATGATACTGTCGAGGGACCATAAATACAAATATAGTTGTTGGAGAAGGTTGGTCCAGAATGAATTGGATGTCGTAGATGGTATGGAAGAGATGTTGGAGGTGGTCAGATGATTTACTTATTACCACCACCACCCCAATATAGTCTACTCCAGCCTCAATGAGCAGGTTGTCCGGAATGAGGCTATCTTTAATCGATAGAGTCCTATGACCCTAAGGATTTTGTGATGATACAAGGTACGATCAGTGGATTTTCTAATTTAGATGTTGTATTGAAAAATTTAGGTGGGATTTATTTCTTTTTTCCACTTCACTAGTTTGAGACTTAGATATTCTGGTTGAGTTATTATCTTGTCCAGTGAGGTCGGAGATTCAGTTGGGTGGTGATTTTCAGTTTTACTCTTGTTATGATTGTGAGATCCGATTCTCGTAGGTGAGATTTTTATATGGGATCATTTTTTAGAATCGATGAGGCTTTAGTATGTCATATTAGGTATGGACTATCTATTCACAGTTCCTACCAAGGTCGACTATTGCAGGATGAGGATGAGGTGTTTCCACATAGTTGGGAACATTTTTTCCATTATGGGTGAAAAAAACATAGCAAATTAGAAAAATCTAATAAAAAAAGATTCAAGTCAATTATTCAGAAGTTGGCTAGCATGACACATAGAGCATTTCATTCTTTGGGATATCAGTTTCCAATGGTGGTGGAGTATGGGGAAGCATTTCTTGAGGATGTTCCAAGATTACCTCCTCACGAAGAGCTATAATTGTGTATTGATGAACATACCAGGATAGACAAGATATCTACACCAGCATATTAGATGGATCTCATAGAGCATCATGAGAAGAGAGTGAAACTAGAGGACTTAGGGTAGAAAGGCTTTATGAGACTTAGTGTATCCCCCTGGTCAGCCCCTGTATTATTCACTACGATAGTGGGTCGAATCTTGAGGTTATGTGTGGACTAGAAACACTTGAATCAGGTTACTATAAAGATTAAGTATCCACTACCATGGACTAAAACCCTCATTGATAAGTAGAGAGGAGCATGGTGGTTCTTGGAGATTGACCTCAGGTCAGCCTACCACCAACTATGAGTAAGAGGAGGTGATATACCAATGAAATCATTCAAATTTTTTTGTGGTCACTATAAGTACATGTAGATTTTTTTTGGTGTGATGAATTTTGTAGTAGTTTTTATGGGACTCCTAAACTATATCCTTCAGTATTTCTTAGACTTGTTTGTGGTGACCTTCATTGATGACATCCTGGTGTCATTAACATCTAAGGAAGATCATGAAAGACAATTATAGATGGTCCAAGACACACATTGAGAGCACTAAATTTATGAAAATTACTAAATGTGTTGGTTTTCGATTCAAGGAATCCACTTCTTAAAACATGTCATCTCATATGTAGAAGTATCAGTAGACCAGGTGAATGTTGAGGTGGTGCTTTCTTGGTATCCACCCAATATTTTTACCAAGGTGTGTGGTTTTATTTGTTTGGTAGTATACTATGAGTGGTTTTATCCTAATTAATCCATAGTTTCATTACCATTGATAACTTTTACCCAAAAGGGAAATCCTTTCTTGTGGACAAAAAGGTGACAACATTGCTTTTAGGAGCTTAGGAAGAGGTTGATGAGTGCTCCCATCTTGAGATTTCCATAGGAGGGTGTTGAGTATGTAGTGATATATGATGCATCAGGGGATATACTTGTATGTTTTTGATGAAGATATAGTTGTTTATTGACTATATTTAACATCAATTGATACCAAACAAGCAGAACTACATGGCCCACATTTTTGAGTTTGTGGTGGTAGTCTTCACACTATATATGGGGAGACACTTCCTAATTGGAAATCTATTTGTCATTTAATCTGAACGAAATATTCTTATGTATATCATATCATAGAAGGATATTAACTTGAGGTATAGGTGATGTATAGAGTCCTTCATGACTATAAATTTGATATTAGCTATACACCTAAAAAGGGGAATGCGGTGGTAGGCTCTCTCAGCAAGAGATCTTTTTCTCATTTTTTTCTTGAGGTGTCAGAGCAGTTATCATCATTACAATTTTCATTAGAGGAAAACAATAGTGCATTATATATTCTATAAATGGTTGTTAACCCTGCTCTTATATAGTGTTTTAGTAATTCTCATCCTGGAGATACCGACTGTGAGGCCTTTTATACTATAATATTCATTGAACATGCTTTTGATGGATATTATAAAGGTGGGTATCATGCTATCCTTTTATGAGGATGACCAATGGAGACTTTAATTTTGTAGGTTTATTATATGAGGGGGTTTCTTAAATCCAATTTTTTGTTAAATGCAAGTGTGTAAAAGATGCACCAGGACCTCCAACATCAGTTTTAGTGCCTAAACATGCAGAAGGGATTTGTAGAGTTTTTCTCTCGATTCCATACTTGTCAGCAGGTGAAGGCTGAGCACTGGGTTCTAGTGGGTTGTATTCAACCCCCTAAGGTTCCAAAGTGGATGTGGGATAGGATATCCATGTAATTTGTAATGGTTTTAACATGTACATCCATGGGACTTGATCCAACTAGGTGATCTTAGATTAACTCACTAAGTCATCCCGTTTCCTAGATATTTGAGAGTACAGTTCAATATTGAGCTTGGTACACCTCTACATGAAAGAGTTAGTATGACTACATGAAGTTCCATAAATTATCATATTTTACCATGATGGTCACTTTATATCTCTATTATGGTGGGGATTTAAATAAGACTTTGGGACTCATTTATGCTTGAGTACAGTGTTTTCCCCCAAACTAAAATCCTGACAGAGCGACCCATTCCTATCTTAGAAGATATGTTGCAGGATTGATTTTTTGAATTTTTCTCTAGTTGGGAGGATCATATACATTTAGTGGGATTTGTGTAAGAAAATATGTGATTCCACAATTTTTATGGTACCATTTGTGGCTTTTTATGGGTTACCCTATAGGTCACCACTTTATTAGACAGATCTTAGAATGTCATCACTCTTGATCCCTAGTTTTGTGAGAGATACTATAGAGAATGTGTACATCATCCAAGAGTTGATGAGGACTGTACAAAGTAATCATAAGTTTTATGTGGACTAACGGTGAATACCACTAGATTTCTAGGAGGGTTTTCATGTCTTCTTGAGGGTCTCACCTTGATTTGAATTGTAGATATTTGTCCATGGGTATGTTATCATCGAGTTTCATTGGAACTTTTTGCATACAACATAGATTATGGGATTTTTCATACCACTTAGCTCTACTTCCATTGTTTAACCAAGTACATGACATCTTTCACAATTGGAAACCGAGGAGGTATGTGCAAGACATGTCTCATGTTATTGACTAGGGTGAGTTGGACATCAAGGATGGAGACACCTTTGCTGAGTACTAGGTAGAGATCAAGGATTAGAGGAGATTATCCTTCAGGGTCGATCGATTGTCCTTCTTCATGGATGGATATAGCACAAGAATCTTTAATAAAACATCTAGGAGTTGGAGGTTAAGATGCGAGCCTAGTACCATCATCTTTTTTAGTAGGTTTTTCTCTTTTTGGGAAGAAAATAATAAAGGTCGGGTGAATTTAATGACGCTTATTTTCTTTGTATTATTTTTTGATATTATATAGCACACGCATGAAGTTTTCCTGAGAAAGTAAAATAACTCATGGATGGGGGACCATGTCATAAATCCAAGGGAACTAATGATCTGAAAACAGAGGTTTTACCCATGGAATAACATAATATTTTTCAGTGCAAAAAATTTGTGAAAAAAATTTTCATGAGTGTAGAATTAATAAAATAAATTATTTATTTGACTTATTTTATTTTTATTATATGCAATGGTAACCTCTCCTAAAAGAATATGTCTTTGAGTATTTCATATGGGTTGTCCACTAAAACCCCAGGTATCTAGAAAACTATTAGAGAGCATTCATGGAGGAAGATGATAGTTTGGGACCATATCATGCATCTTTGTGCCTATGGAGTTGTTGATATCATCAATAACAGTAGTTATGAAACGTTATTCATCAAGGATAGATCTAAACTAAAGGTATGATGTTTTATTCTATGTTTTATATAAGGTTATTTAATCCTAGATAAACACAAATCATTTCCCCAAATAGAATTATATTCACATCCTCAGTAGATTTAAATTTATGTAATTTATATTATGTTTTTTGTGTTATTCCACTTCTTTTATCTTTTTCCCTGACAATAGATCAAGGATGAACAAAAAATGCTTGAGGTTCATTCCTTACATTTGTTGTATTTTTTATTTCTTCCTCCATTATTTAATAATTCATCACATGAATTTTTTTTGTAACATGGTCTGATGAATTCATGGTACTCGATCATTTTGAAACATTTCATCAATAAAATGGATTCATACATTGAGTAAGGTTCATGATCAATGATGTTGTTGAGGTGCGATGAAGGTGGTTGATGATGAGAATCTGATTTGATGATTTTTTTGTTCCCCTTCTTCCTAGTTTTGAAACACGATGATGGATTGGCTCGATGGATCAATTTATGAGTATATTTGTGCCCTGATTCTAGCTAGTGAAGATGGAAAGGCTCAGACGACCCACGATCTATGGGTTCTGACAAGGGCAGGGGCTCCAGCGATGCACATGATGATTCAGAAAAAAGATTCAACAGATATGGAAAATATCAATCAACATAGTGTGTACATTAGTATTACACATTGTTTGATGCCCTAGGCTATGAAACTAGGGTTTTGGTTGGTCATTAGTATCAAATGTCATGTAACATTCTCACATCCATGTTACCCCTATATGATGGCTCGATGTGTACTTCGGAAAGTAAATGGACATGAAAAAATGTACAAATCCAATGGCATGTCATGCACTAGGACATGTATACAAAAACATTTACAATAACTATTACATGGGAAGCATATGCACATGGAAATGTCCATTTGACATGGTCAGGGTCCCATGCGATCTTTAATGGCTATTTATAATTCCTACATACTATGTATTTTGAGTTTTACATTCCATGTGAGGCTTTCCCTCATGGGAAGACCTAGGGATAGCTGGAAATGCCTTGTTCCCTATGTACATTTCATGTGCCCACCTAAAGGGTGTTTTTACAAATTTTTTTTTAATTTGGACAATTAATGATTGATTGTGTTCCCTTGGTCCATTCTCTCAAAGGTACAGTGTGGAATAACATTCACCTCACATAATTTTAATGCCCTTTATAGGATTTGTACTGTATAGATTTTGTGGATTCCCTCTATGAGACTCTGGAGTGATACTATATCATCTTTATACCCTATGTGGGGTTTTGGGAATTATCATGACCTTCTTAAGAAGGGTATCTATCCTCTGTCTAGTTGGTCATATTTGTAGCGTTTGTGGTATTGTTTTCATTTGATCCTAGCATAGTGGTTTAATATAGATTTAGTTTGTGGTTTCCCCCAATGGTTTTGGGAATGACCCCCCATCAGAGTATCAGGGTGTTCTAAGACCAATAAGCTTTCTTGTGTTGGAGCCAATAATCATTACCCTTTATTTGGGTATCTATAGTGATTTCATTTCTCATGGGGTGGATTCTCTCCAAACGAGTATTTCTTCGACCAAAATCATATGGCTGGTAGTTGGTTGTGAAGGCTTGTTGGTGAAGTGTCATTCTTAAGTATATATGTTTTCTTTTTCTTGAACATTTATTTTTATATCTTGTATTGAGGTGACTATACTTGGTGCTCCATTTTTATTATTTTCAGTGTATCCAACTAGTTATTGTTATTCTCATCTTTTCATGGGATCTACCAGCACCTGTCATGTCTTTTGAAGACAGTTACCCTTTTCATGGTATCTTGGGAGGATAGGGCGCAGGTGGAGCATATCCAAAGATTGAAAAATCATGGCCTTTTCTAGAATCCTAGATTTTTTTCATAATCCTTTCTCTTGGAACATGTGATACCTTTTATAGTTTTTGGTTGGTCTTTTATTTGTCTAATTTCTACATTCAATACTTTGCTGCAATACTTTTTTGGGGGTCCTAGATGTATGTATGTATTGGTTTCAATTTTTTTACATTTTAGTATTCAATGGGATTTAATATGTGTGCATGTGTAGTATTAATTTTCTATAATGCCTCCCATTTATTGGATATGTCTACTCGGTACTGGTATACTACCCCTAGACTATTGGAGATGGGCTTGCGGTAGTCAGGGGTCAGACCCCGGTGGGTCGGGTCATGACATGGGTTATTTTTTATCCTTTAATGATCACTTTAGTTAGGTATAAGTTCTTAGATAGAGTAATTTTTTTGGATATTTCATTCACTTTGGTAGAGTGCTAGTGTTTTGGATGAAATTCTGTGAACTAATGCTCAATGTTTTAAGTGATTGATGTGTTGTAATTGATCCATTGACAATGCATTAAGTGGGGATGAGAATTGTTGATTTAATTCATAAGAATGTATGTGAATGGTTGTTTAGGGTGGATCCTCCTAGATTTGGACCTATTTGTACTAACTATCTCTCTTCCAATTCTTTCTCTTTCCTATGTTCAACTTATGTTTTATCACTATTATTCTCTCCAAATATGTTTATAAAAAATGTTTTTATTTTATTTCACTTTATGTCTTCAATATATATATATATACAAAAATATTTTTGTAACGACCACTATGTAATTTGACACAGCTCCCCTGATGGCCACCTTCAAGTTAGATAATGTGATATACCTAGGGTTATATAAATGTATATTTGACCATCATCATGACGAAGAAGATGTAAATT
This sequence comes from Viscum album, assembly GCA_963277665.1. Lineage (NCBI taxonomy): Eukaryota > Viridiplantae > Streptophyta > Magnoliopsida > Santalales > Viscaceae > Viscum > Viscum album. The sequence continues at coordinate 1,908,314,999 of OY728137.1, forward strand.
ATAAACAGTATATTTTATTAAATGCGGGAAATCTTGTGGGATACAAATACGCTTATATGGGGTGGGGGGCATGAAATACTTTGTTAGAATTATATGAAGGATTTTGAAAATAAACCTTCACAGACTCAAACCTGTAAAAGATTGGCTCACCTATCCCATGATTGACAATTTTTCATTACTATTCTTCACCAATGATCAACCCATATATTAGGTACAGATATTCAATTGTTGTTTATAACCCCTTCAATTAAAATGTTGAGCATATATTTTATCTACTTTTGATATGGGATAATTTTTATTCACATGTGCCAAATAATTATTTAATTATATTGATTATTTATAATTATCCCCTTATTGGATGTGTTATCACCCCTAGTAATCCACAATTTAAGGACATTGTCCAATATTTCTTGAACAATGATAGTTTCACTTTTTGTATGTTCTTTATCCCACTCTGTTCATTGTGTTCTTCATCAATGGCCTATGGGGTCCTGGTTCAAATTTTTCATGGGTGAGTTCTATTGTTATCAAACCACTTGATCCATAGAAGTTGTTCATATTATGAACATATTGGAAAATCAAGAATGGTTATGAGGGGATCATATGTTGTGGTTGATTCTATATTGATCTAGGATCTAGAGAGGTTGTGGGATCAAGAGGAAGACAACAGGAGGTGTGTCGGTCATCATGTGGGCATTATGTGAATTGCTAGTTTCTGATTTCTAGCCACTAGAGGGATGGAATCATTGGATAAAAGGAAAATCCCACCATTTTTGTGTGGTAAAATGGTGGGATTCCCAATGGAATTCAATGATATAGAGAAATGCATTAATGACCATGTTTTTTCAAAAAAACCTGTCTATAAGGAATAGAGTCTAATTAATACACACCATGTAGTATCCCTATCATTAGTGATATGGTTTGGTGGGACATGAGGATTTCATGTCACGTAACTGGGAATACATGCTGGGTGAACTTTCCTTCGTGGATAAACTATTTTTCATATACCTAAGGATATGACCCTATGTAGGAGGAAACACTGTTTACATTGAGAGTGAGTATAAATGAGTTAGTACCTAGGCATGGATAGGTACATGGCTAGGTACATAGTAATATCCTGGTGAAAAAAATAATTTCCAAGAGTACATAGCCATGCCAGACGTGGTTAAGACACTTCAAGTGGCCCCCTTTACACACCGTATATAGGTACACAGCCTCCAAGACATGTCAAAAAGAGATAAGTAGTAGTCATATGAGAGGGAACACATTCCATGTGGACCCCATATAGACCTTTTACCCCTATTAGAATCTCCCACCTTGTGTATCTTCTTTATTTATACTTAGATTTTAAAATTTGAGTAGCCTATCTGGAGCACTTTACCACGTAGAACATTATGGTAACCGTTATATTGGAAATTGAGATATGTTGTGAAATGTTCTCATTGTGATGTTTCTTTAGGCGATGCTTGATTTTGGAAATGTTTAAGAGGGATTATCATGTAGAGTTTGGGGTTGGAAACCCCTAGATGTATTAGGGGTGGGTCCCACATACTTCGTTCACTAGTTTGAGTGGAACCCCTTGACATACTATGGAGTGGGTCCTCTTCCTACTAAGTGTCACCCCCTAACACACTATGCCATGGTTCCTCCATGATTTGAGTGGTTCCCCACTCCAATAAACTAGGGTGTGGGTCCTATATCGATACCTATTGAGTGGCACTCCCCCTTAACATAGTAGGTAATGATTCATCTTTCTATTGGGTAGAACCCCCCCGCCCCCCAACATACTAGAGTGTGGGTCATATATCTATTGAGTGGAACCCCTTGCATAATAGGGCATGGGTCCACGATTGAAGATTGAATCCCCCATGAATATATAGGAATGTGGTGATGTGTCGGACCTCCACACTATTACCTCAACAGATACAAGAGATGTTGGGCATCAGAAATGGACTAATTTTGAGCTATTGGATAACTCATTTACCTGGGATTGGTTGTGAGATAAAGATACCTTTTCTATCTCATTTTGGTTTCTTTTATGATCACATATATATTTTTTGTATTTTATTTCCCTCTTTCCTTGGGTTGAGTATACTACTTCTATCATATCTCTCTATTTCTATCCTCCGATTTTATGGGCATCAATCTAGGTATGTATATACCCACCACCACATGAGATTTCCCATACATGTAATGTCTTATGAAAATGAAGGAAATATCAGTTTTTATTTCAGTGGAGTATATGGATACCCAGTTTCATAGACAACATATAGCGGTCAGGATTAGATATCTGGAGTATAAAACTATTAGATTTAATTTATTCCTATTATTTTTAGGTTGGGACTTAATTTATAGTATGGTGTGTATTTTTTTCTCTATATTTTGGTTTTATTCAATCTCACTCTGATGTACTTCATAGAGGTTATTTGATTCATAGTGTTACTCTAGATTCTACAAAACATTTCAATTTTCTTCTACACTATTTCTTTTAGATTGTTGGGTTCCCATGTACCGGTATGGTAGAAAAAGACCTCCCATTTATATTATTCCTTCTTTAAAATTGTCGCTAGACCCTGGACAATTTTTAGTTTTAATGGGGTTGTGGTCAGCCAACCTTCTACCCATCAGGCGGTCCCTAGTGTGTCAGGTCTTTACATTGAGATTGTAATTTCTTGAAAAATCCATTTTTGAAAAAGTTGAGGTGCACCATTCTTTGGTTTTTTATTGGTGATTTTATTGAGAATACCTTTGAAATTGGATCTTTTATAAGATCCTACATAACTAAATCTACACTATATCACCTATCATGTTGTTGTATGATACATATACTTACATGGAATGTGAAATATAAAATGGTGGTTTCGTTGAGGATAATTAAAAAGGAAAGAAATGAAACTATATAAAAATATTTTAGAAGTAAATATCTAAGTCTTTAATGGGATTTATATGAATAGTTTTGTTATATGAAGACAAAATATGTTGATTTATTAGATGGAAAATATTTCAGAAACATGAATTCCAATAATAATAAAAATATAGAGATCTATATTTGCATACTGATGTACGTATATATTTTGAGAAGAATAAGTAAAATGCATGATTATCGATTGTGTGTGTACTTCAATTTTTTATACATGATAAAATAATATGTATAGATAGTCGTGACTCTATATGTACCTGCTTATTCTATAATGTCAATGAGAGAATAAGGATATCCATCATTGAATATAGAGGATATTTTCAATGTGTTGAAGAAGGAAAAGAATAGTAAGATACGAGAGGATTCAACCAAATATTCTAATATTCATATTTATGACAATAAAATGATATGTCTAACCTAAAACCTTAATTTTTTATAAATCTAAGGAAGAGTGAGTTCAACCACACTCCTATTATTTATATTCCATGATGAAAAGATGAGTTATTAGGCCTACAATCATCATCTACTATTGAAGATTGAGAAAGTATGAGTCATCCCACTTTATTTTCATAGATTAAGAAGAAGATAATTCAAATTTTCTAGGAGGGACATAGGATCCTAATTGATGGTATATTTTATTAGGGGTAGGTAAAATCCATTATTTTATTTAGAAAGAAGAACAAAAACATATTTCTTTTATTATACATGTTTAGATGTAGGATAACAGGATTAGCATCACACACTTTTTTAAATTTTATTTTATAATAAAAATAAAGATATGTATATGGGTTAATAACCATGATACTCTTGTGGAATAGTCATCCTTTGGGAGGTGAACCTTTTCAAAAAAAAATATGGTATTCTATTGTTCATTATTCCAATTCCTTATCAACTTACAAATTGAATAAAGAAGTTATTGAGAGATAGAGATACTCATTCAATATACAAGTGATGATATAACAAAAGGATAAAATTAAAATTGGAATAAAAGTATACCAACCACAATTAACCCCCTCTTAGTGGTGGAAACATCCCTATGTGATCCCAACAGATCCATAAAAGTTCATAAAAATAACAATGGAACCGATATAAATAGAATACCACAATATAAGAATCAATTCTAGATTAGATCCTTATATCATATTTAGGGAATCATGAGAAATAAAATAATTATTTATTATATACACCTATAATCATAGTTCAACCGATAATGAATAGTCATTTAGTTGAGTCTTTACATTCATGGTTCTTCCTAGATGTGACACGGTCTTTCCCATACATGTATTATAAAAAATTGTCTTTCTTACTCATTTTTTCATGACTATTCTTATATGTGTCTATGAAACTTTGATGAATAGATTATATTTCATTTATTAACGTTTTTAACCAAAACCTTATTTATTCTCAAAAATGGTGTTTAAAATATCCACAAAACCGGTTATTAATCCAAAAAAATTAAAATTAATATATTGTTTTTATAAAAAACACCCCTTCATGTGAATTTCTCCAAATATTAAATTAAAATAAAAAATTCAATTTTTTAAAAAATTAATAATATTTTTTAAAAAACCCATTATTTTTATCAAAATCTAAATAAATTATTTTTTCCATAATCCGAATATAGTTACATAAAATGATTTCAAAAATTTGTAAAAAAATTAAAAACACACAATTTTTTGATAAATTCATAAAAATTTAAATTCGTTGGAAAGAACATCCATCAAAATGCCAAATGATCATAATTACTATTATAAGAAATAAAAGACATGTACCATATAAATTATTGGTATAATTGCTATATATATATTTGATGATTATTTTCTTAATATAATATGTTGAAACCTATAAATAAGATAATGATTTCATGATGCTTTTGTTTATGATCTTATCCTTCATGTTGATTGATATAAGAAAGATAGGGAATAGAAAAAATGGTGATATTAAAGAACTAATTTCATTGTTGATCTCTTTCCTCAAATCTGTTGTTTATTCTCTCAACAATTAAGATTATTAAATAAATATATGTTGTAGAAGACTCAAAATCACCATAAAGAATCCATAAACTATATTAATATCTATTTAGTATATTAATGATGGTCATGAAGGCAGATAGATATTTTTTTAGAAAATCCATATAATATTTTTCCACAAGCATGATTTGTATACATGGTTATTTAATCATGCATAAAATGTGCACTACACACTATTCAATATTTTCTATATTTCATAGTTATCAGTCATGATTATTTGAAAGTGAACCTAACCATTAAAGGGATACTACCTTTAAATTATAGAATTTTTTGGACCATGTGTACTTATTTGACTATTCACAGCACATGAATTTTATAGAAAATACTTATAAGCTCTGTTTTATCACTTAATAAATCAAAACCTAAAAAATGTCACGGATAATATTTAGAGAGTGACAAATTCAATACCCATAATGTAACTGGGATTTATCTCGTATAAAAAATTCTAGAAATTACCATTACAAATGGTTCTCTCTCTCTCATCTAATTATCTATGTGAATTATTCCTTACTATTACATCATGTGAACTAAAAGGAGTCTCCAACATCTCAAAACCTTATCTTATCGATGAATAAACCAAAATGGTTTCTTCAAAAATAATACATCTAGATCCATGTGAACAATTAATTAATTCAATACATGATATAATTATAGTTGATACTTCCTTAACTTAGAAACATGAACAGAATAATGAATTTCCTTATACATTAGTGGAAATAAAAAATGATATTTCTCTTCTATAATAAATTATATAACCTCCAAAAAAATCATACATAAGGGACATAACTTCCGCATCTACCTGGGTTTTTTAGATAATAATTAGAAAGACACTAAAAATAATACACAACCTCAAACCATGGATTTTATAGAACATAATTGATAGACCACATTTTATTTATATTTACTCTGATCAAACATTATCCCCTTTATGATCAATTAAACATGATCTATCATAACATACCCCAAAAATACATCCCAATAGAGCAATCACTATTGTAATCACCCACTAATGTGGAGATCTACGTTTTCTATTATAAAATGGTTTAAAAGAGATTTATATTAATTGATGCCTCATAATTTTTGTTATAATATAATTAAACTATAGGAACATAGTATTACCATAATCTCACAAAATAAAATATGAAAATCTAAATCATATAATAAAAAAATTATTTTATGTTTCCATTAGACATTAACTTAAACTTATTTTCGACTACATAACTATATCATTTCGAATCCATTTATATAAATTTGATATAAAACGTGGATCTCAACATAATATGAAATTCATAAGAAATTAATGAATTTCTAACACTTTATTCACATAAAAATTCCCAAATCCACAGTCAAAAACATTTATCTACTATGTAGCTGACTAGGGTGAGTAGGGAATATACAGAAGTAATCTTGCATTCTGGACCCACTGATGGGTTTAATGAAAGTTTGGAAATATACTTTGAGTTTTATTGATGTTATCCTCAACACATAGGTGCTAAATAAAGATATAGATATTGAATCTATTTAGTATGTAGACATTTATTAATATGTTAAGGTTTTTCACCTCTATGAAAAGGATGGGATTTACAATAAAAACCCCCATTAATTTTATTAAGTATGCAGATATCCCTCACAGAATGTAGACACTTGGTTCATATATTTGAGTATCATAGGTGTTAGAAAATGGGTGTGGTGTAAAGATATTATGATCAATCATTTCCATGATGTTGGGCCTCACAAGAGTCAATGTAGTGTTTATTCCCCATGATCCAAGGATTATTGGGTGGATCTGGCGTAAGTGTATCAATTTATCCTCAAAGAGGGATTGAGTAAAATTCCCTTGTGGAGAGATTATAATAAGCACTAGGAGTTCAAGTTTTCATTTCATTTTCCATTTTTGAACTAAATATGAATTTTAGGGAGCTATCATGAATTTAATGTCATGCTCAAGGTTATGTAGGGAATTCTATATGTGGACATGTAGATTTTTTCGGGTTAGGAGTGTTTTACCTTATCTAAAAATCTAAATATGCTCCAAAAGATGTAAAATGGGTAAATTCTAGTATTTTTATAATAAATATAATGCATGTTTCACTATAAGAAAATATTATATGAAAGCTATATCAAACCAACCCGAGTTAAATAGACAAGACACTTGAATCGACCCCTCATATAATATAGGTATAACAAGAAAAAAGATACCAGCCCTACATATAAGAAATGTAATAAAAACAACTGGAGTAAAATGAAAAAAAATAGATGATATACATAAAAGACTTAAAATCCCAATCCAAAACAGGATAAACTAGAATGTAATTCAAAACCCTTTTGTGACCAACAACAACCTCTAAACCAACCTAAACCAAAAGCATAAACCATAATAGAATCCATTATAATACAAGAAGATAATCCCTTTGCCTAAACATATAATAAAACATCTTAAAACACCCAAATTAATAAGTAAGGAGTGTTCCATTTCCCTGTAGGTTACGATTGTAGTTTATTTAAAAATTTATAATATCAATATTGAATCAGTTCTATATTTTAAAACAAAACAGTTTTATAATACATTTTCATAAATAAAATAAATTTATAAATCATTTTCTATTTTTCATCACTTGGGTTTCATAAATTACATTCATATTCACAAACCATAAATATGATAAGATAAATTGATAAAAATAGGAAACCATATCCATGCAACAAGAGGTATATATATCTTTTAAACAACTTATCATGTGAAGTTATGTAATAAACCCTCATATAAAAATATGTTAACAACTATCCATGATAAAAAAATCATTTTATAAATAACCATAATTGATAAATAAAAACTCACATTATATTGGGATTTAGAATATGGTACAATGCATACTAGATTCTGACAATCCAAAAAAAATGTGTTTGATCCTATAGATGTTAAGTCTTTTCGGTCAATATCACGAAAAAGATATATCCTAGTGGTGAAACACACACTAAGGCTACCCGTGTCTCATTCTCAATGCCCCCAATTTTTCTAATATGAATTTTTACAAATTAAATACCTAAACATGTTCATTATTTCATAAATTTTTTTCAAATCCAATCCAATATTTCTTAGAGTTTGAAAACCTAATTCCAAATCAAGTAAATCCATTTTCAATGAACAAAAACCTTTTTAAAAAACATTTTCTTTTCTACAAAATCATTTGAAACCAACTATCACTTAAAATAAATGAATATTTCAAATGAATTTATCAATAAAAACATGTAATTCATCAAATTAATCCATTCTATAGAAGCCCATACTTCAACATGATATAAACATAGTTTTCTTCAAAAATAGAGACTAGAAACTCGGGGAACAACCTTGGAAAGAAAAATAATTCCTAGAAACTAAAAATAATAGATAAAAAAATACAATCACATAATTAGCTGAAACCATAGATTCAACCAAAGAAAAATAAAAACTAGAAGGAATACTTACCCATAGAATCATATCTCAACCACAACAATGATCAATATGTGAATAAAATGATCTGGAAGGGTAATAATTCTCTAAAATTTACTAGGGTGATCTTCAGGTTGGGATAGGTTTTCTACAGGTTGAATGAAATTAAAATTTAGCCAAGAAGCCTACTTAAAACCATCTATCATGAGATTAACATGGCAATTAATCCCATTACTCTCCATTTAATCTTTGAGTCCCACTTACGTTGGAAACCCTTATCCTTTTTATTCAAAAAAATATTTTCCATTACACGTCTTGAAACCTATTAATTATATTTTAACCTCTCATAGAGTGTTTCCAATTCATGAATTCTTCTCGAAATCCCTTTCATGGAGTTTACTCCAATTATAGGGTTTGTAAGTTCCCAACGAGCAAAAAAAATTACTGGTCTAAGTGGAAAATTCAAACAAATCACTAACTTCACAATTACCTGTATTCTCCCAATTCCTTTTTAGAATTAATCGAAAAAATGAAACCAAAACCAATGTTTAAAACATATGTGATTTAAAGGTATAGGGTGTTATAATCTTCCCACCTTAAATAAATTTCCCCCCAAAAAACACTCAAGATCCAAGATATAAAAAATAGAAGTTCATTATTGCCTCATCAATGACTCCAACTACCAAATCTCATGGCTATCCTATCCACACTAACACAATACATGGACTAGGTGGATCATTTTAAAACCCAGTACCTTCTCTTAACAATCCATATTTTCAACTAACTGATCAACCAAAGTGGTATCGAGTTCAAGATAATCATCCTTATATATAATCACATGGGAAGGATATTCTATATACCTCATAAACTGGGAAACATGACTCAAGTCATGTATAGTTTTCAAGTCAGATGATAAGTGTAACCAATAGCCCACCTCCCATGTTATCCGATGATCTCAAAGGTCCCACAGACCTCAGTGTAATCTTACCCTACCTGCCTAATGGATGATGTCCCAAATGATTTGAAACTCATAAAAATACCCAATCACCAATCTCAAACTCTATAAGCTGATGAAAATGGTCTACACAGAATTTATAACAACTTTGTGCCATCAGGAAACACCTCCAGATCAATTGTGCCATCTTTTTTGTCTCATGAACAACACTCATCCCAAATAAAGACCACTCTCCAAAATAAACCAAAAAAAGGAGATCTATATGAGCAAACATACAAATCCTTAAAGGGAACTATCTTTGTTGAAAACTGATAACTATTGTAATAGGAAAACTCAACTATAGGAAGATTCTTTTCAGAAGATCCTCCAAAATCAATCACAAATGCCCAGATCATATCCTCAAGAACATAGATAACCCCTATCTATATGAACATCCATCTTGAAGATGGAATGATGTTATTAATTTAATATTTTATCCCATCACCTATTGAAAACATATTTTAGAACATGTATTTGAACCACATATCTCTATCATAAACAACTACAGTTCAAACACTGTGAAGTCTCGCAATCTCTCAAACATACAAGTCCCTAAGATGTTCTACATTCGTTTCCACCTTGATAGGTAAAAAATGTGATGATTACATTAGTTGACAAGTGATAAATAAAATTTAATCCTTCCAAATAAGATTATATGGAAAACCAATGACGAAATCCATGGATTTCTCATCCTAGTTCTATACCATAATGGGTAAGAGCTGCAGAAACCTCATAGGTCTCTGGTGATTTGTCTTAGTTATATAACAATTAAGATATCATGATACAAAATCCATCACAACCCCCTCTACCAATACCAATGACTCAAATCATGATACCTGTTAGTGGTACATAGGAATAGAAACCAATAAAAACTTTTTACACTGTCTAAAAACCCCCGAATTAGTGAAAATGTAACAACAAACATACTACAGAAGCTCAATACTCCACTGCGAGACCGAGAAAACTCACCACAGGTCTCCCCACCATTAATGATTTAAGTTAATCCTCACCACTCAGTGTCTATCACTTTCTTGAGTATAACTATTTTATAAAATTATGAGTCGGCTTTCATTAAATCCATGAAAAACTGTTTACCAACCTATTCCACTCCAAATATTATCTCAGCAAACAAACTCAATAGAGACCACACCTCAACTGATTACTTCATGGATTGTGTAATTAATTTTATTCTCAATATATTGGATACCATATTCAATTTTACAAGGGTATACAAAATATCAAATTCAAAAGTAAAAATATTATCTACTTAATGTCTCTATCATAAATTCAGATCCCTTTGGAATAAAAATATATTGCAAGATCTTAAGATCAAAATATACCAGAAACCACTCCCCAACGAGATGGTGACACCATTTTTTGAGTGCATGCATATCCTCTACTAACTGAAGATCATACCTAGGGAAATTAATCTCATGATGTTTTTACTAGATACAGCCATAAGGCACAATTTGTTTCCAATTCATCATGAAACATCCCAAACCCATACTAGAAGCATCACATAAAACATCATAACCTGATCCTAGTTTCAAAAGAATCAAATCTGGTGTTGAAGTCAACATCACTTTAATCTCTTCAAAATATCACGGATGGTTGTAATTCCATTTAAATTTTACACCCTTATGGGTAAAAGATGTCATCAAAGTTGAGAGCATGGATATGTCTTGAACAAACCGTCTATAGTAACCATCCAAAAATAAGAATCTCCAGTGATCAAAATAATTTTTGGGAAACTCCAAGGACATAACTTCCTACAACTTTTCTGGATCTTCTAAGATTCCACTCTCAAAAATCACATTCCCTAGAAAAATCACTTTCTAGATGAAAAACTCACATATGGAATGATTACCATACAAATGATATTCTTTCAATATTCAGAGAATGATATCCAAAATGACCATTTTCTCCTCATTTGGATTGTAGTACACCAAGATATCATTCATGAGAACAATAATAAAAATTCTATGAACCAATGAAATATTCTTTTCATCAAATCCATAATCATTGTAGGAGTATTAGTGAGACTTAAAGGCTTACCAAGAAACTCGAAAGTCTCATATCGACTCTGAAATTTTGTATTATGTATATCCTATTCTGAAACTCTAAACTGGTCATACCTAAAATGCTGGTCAATCTTAGAAAACCAATGATCCCTTCCATATTGTTAAGATATATCATCAACCCTTAGTAAAGGATATTTTTTCTTAAGGGTCACCCCGTTAAAATATTGATAGTCATTTCATTGTCTGAGTTTCCCATCATCCTTGTTAGAAAATAGGGTAGGTGAATCCCATAGGGACAAGCTAGAATAGATAAATCCTTTAGCCACTGGGTCCTTAAAGTGGACCTTATGTTCCACCAACTCATCAGGTCCCATATGGTAAGCTGATATAGAAATGGGAATCACAATAGTGAGTAGGTTAATAGTAAATTCAACAACACTCTATGGTTCTAAACTAAGAAAATAATCCAGAAAGACCTCAGGGTACTCACACACAACAATAGGAAGTTATAGACCAACACAGGGGTCCGTTGTATCAATAAATAACATTGGAAACTAAAATGATATTATCTCATCATAAGGAAAAACTGAAACTTCCCTTCCTGTTATATAGTCCCACTCACCCTAAAAAACATGTGTGACCCCATATGTAGATAAGAACTAAACTCGATGGTGATATCAGTCTAAATAGGCTTTAACAGTGATCATCAAATCCATGTAGATAATCAAGTTGATGATGTCTAGATAAATCCATAAAAAGTCCCAATCCACCTCAATGTCGATTATCATCACCTGATAGGAGGGACATCTGAAACCATGTTCAGGCCACATCTTAATGGTGTTGAAATATCCAATAAGAACAACGTAACTTCTAAATGAAAACCCCACACACAAACTAACATTGAAAATATAAAAGAATTAGTATCACCTATATTAAAAAAATCAAGAACCATAGAATAAGAGATAAACTTCATATACCTAACATTATATTTCCCTACTTCATATTCCTATAGCGCATACTCTACTGCACAAAACCATCTGTTCTTAACCACATGAACATGTATTGTGGTCGGAGGATTAGACCAACCATTCGTGGAATCATATAAATGAATCTCTAAACAATTGGTGACAGTAGATCCTTCCCACCTTTTCTACAATATCTTTTCACCAAAACATTATAGATTAACATGTCATCCACAAAGGTGAAACATTCTTGAACCTCGGTACTATTAGGCTTAGTATGACCTTGTCTTCAACACATTTAGTATAAAACCTAGTGCTTCCCTATCGAAGCCAGTAAAACTAGTCCTAATGAATATCGACCAATCTTATATTTTATTTTCTTACTAGAAGACACACCCCAAATGACCATTGAACCAACTGTAGATCATGCCAAACCATTCTTCTCAGATATATCTACCTCATCCAAACCCTCCTTATTAACTAACTTGATTATGGTTGGAAGGCACATGAGTATCAACACTGACTAATTATCAGGCCTCACTCTTAACTCAAACCTTTTAGCCTTTAGCTACCCATTAGTGATGATCTGTAGTTTCAAATGCATCAACTCAACAAAATAGGATGAATACACCAGAACAGTATTTTCCCCCTTGGCCTCTGGTAAAAAACTCCTAGGTATTTGATGCACACAATGTCTTGGGATAAAAATAGTAGTTAAATATTTTAATGAAATAAGATCTGGTAGAATAACTATGTAACTTAACATTCACAACATAGTCGCATCATTTATGTCCCAATCCCTTGAGCATATACGTGGAAAATTTCACCTCTCATTCTTCAGGAGACTTCAAGAAGTTGAAGATCCTCTCTATATTCTCAAACCAGTCCTCAAATTTATAGGTTCTTTTATCGCCATGAAATATGGATGGATTCTTATTAGTAAATTCCAAGCCATGATCCACCACACTTCTCGGGTTCCAAACACCAATTTTACCCATAATATAAATAGTACTGATAACAATTTCTAAAAAAGTAGGTTCCACTGTAGGATTTTCTTTTGAAACCTCTCTTGTATCTTCCTATCTTGGATTTGGAAGATATCTTCTCGTAGATAATGCCTAAAAATGACAAAAACTAACCATTCATGAGTTAATTTAAATATCACAGGACCAATATTATATATTGATAACAAAGCTTTAAAACCATATGAATTTAAAGAATCCTTGAAAAAATTGACTTGAAAAGGAAAATTTCAATTTAAATAAACATTTCATATGGTATATTTAGATTCCCTCAAAATACAAGTCTCAAAACCCGGAAAAAGTTCCTAACCACCCATGGGAACTCAATTTCAGTCAGGTAAATGAGATGGATGGTCCCCTCTTATATACCACTATTTGAATTCTGACAGTTCTAACTATTATGGACCCAATACATTAATCCAAACTCTGGGAGTGTAAACAAACTTTAGACTGACCATCCAATTAATTCGAAATTGTAACAAACCCACTTGGGTCAACAAGATAGGCCTCCCAAACCATCCCATCATGTAATATTGGTAAATTAGGAAAACCAAAACCAGCCTTGATTATAAGAAAAATAGGTTAAACAACCAGAGTACATATCAAAATCATATGAGATGCCACAAAGATATATAATCCCAATCAAAAATAGGTTATACTAGAAAGTATGTCAAAACCCCATGAAACCAATAGTCACCACCCCAATAACCTAAACTGAATTCAGTAACAACAAGAGAAGTCATCATACTAAAAGATGTTTTTTACATTACTAGAATCCTAAATAAAACAACAATAAACACCCATTGTCACAAAAAGAGTGTGATTAAAATCCCAGTAGGATTCCACCATAGTTTCTGTACAATGTATTTTGTCTTGAAAGATACAATTATAAGTCTTAAAACATAATACTTTTATGAATAATTTTCATAAATTCAAACCATTTATAAAATATTGTCTCAGTTTCTTCCATTTATTTTCATTAAATCCTTTAAAATTCTCAATCTAGAAATATAAAAATTAAAAGTTATAAAAACCATAAATCACATCCACGAAGAAATATGTATACATATCCATCATAAAACCTATCATGAAATTATATGTGATACAACCTCATATAAAAAAATGTTTGCAACCATCCATGGTAAAATAAATCAAGAGATAAATAATCGTAAATGATAAATGTAAAAGCAACTTTTGTTGCGATCTAGCCTAGTGGACAATGCATGCTAGACACTCATAAGCCTAAATAGGCATACATTGGATCCAATAGACATCAACTCTTCTATTAAATATCATAAAAAGTTACCTTCTAGTGGTTCAACATGCATTAAGGCTTCACATGTCTCCTTCTTAATGCACCCAAAGTATCCAATGTTCATTTTTCCAAATTCAATTCAAAATCATGCTCATAATTTATTGAGATGTTTTCAAATCCAATTCAATCTGCATCAAATTTTGATGACCCATTTCAGAAATAAGAAATTTTATTTTCAATGAAGAACACCTTCCAAAAACATCTTTCCTTCCAAGAAATCATTTTAAACCACTTAACAATTAAATTCAATTTACAAACTAAATGAATTTATCAAAAATGACATAAAATTCATCAAATTAATCAATTGTATAAAAATATAGACTATAACACTATAAAAACCAATATACCTTCAATAACGATGACCAGAGACCAAGAAAACCACTTTATATTAGCAAGAAATTCTTAGAAACTGAAAATAATTAAGAAAAAACACTATATGATCGCATAAATTTCCAAAATCACAGCCGTAACCAAAGCCAAAAAAATACCAGAATCAATGCTTACGTAGAGAAACTCACCACAACCATAACAACGATCAATTGCTGAATGAAATGATTCAAAAGGGCTAGAAGTCTTCAAATTTATAAAGGTTAAGCTTTGAGTTGAGAGATATTGGATTCATATCAAATGAAATAAAAATTCATCCATTTTTCTTACTTAAAACCACTTATCATGAGATTCATACGGTGTGTAATCCAATTACATGTCATGTAATCTTTGAGTTCTTCTTATGCTGAAAAACTCATCGTCTTTTTATAAAAATCATGTTATTTTCCATTACATGACGTGAAAACTATATGTGGAATGTAAACCTCCCACGCTATGTATCATTTTTATAGGATTTCCTCAAATTCCATTACATGGTGTGTACTCCAATTACATGATGTGTTAGTGCTTAGCGAGTAGAAAAAACTATAGGTATAAAAGGAAAATTTCAACAAATCCTTGACTTCACCGTTATAGGTATCCACCTAATTTTATTCAGCATTACTTAACCCAAAAAAAGGAAAAAATAATGTTTAAAACAAACCATACATAAATATAATTGGGTGTTACAATATCGGTTTAAATTATCGCTAAATATTTCACAATGGTTATTGAAAACGGTCGTGGAATGCTCTATCAAAAATCATTACGTGGGGTTTTTTAGAGATATTTTAAACAAAAAAATCTCATTAACATTCATCCATACTTACATTACTCCAATCCATTATTGTATAACGATTTAATGACTAACCACTCTACCAAATGAATTTACAAGAAAAAATATTTTATTAGATTTTATTTCACCAATTTGAAAATATAATACATTCTAAAAATAACCAATGAATAAAAGTACGAACTCATAATATATTAATAGCGATTAAAAATTATTAATTACAAACATTAACTAATTAAAATTCAAATAATTAATTCATTAACAATAACTTCATTAACAAATTGAAATTGTCAATTATAAATTCATTAATATTAGATCATTAATATTAAATAATAAAAAAATAATTAATAATTAAAAATTAATTAACATCTTCAACAATATACAACTAATAATTAATAGTAATTGATAATTAATATTTTAAAATTAATAATTAATTATTTTTTATTAAAATTTTAAATTTTAAATATCCAATATTAAATTACTTACTTAATAATTAATAATTAATTATTTGTTTTTAATAAATAATTGATATGTATAAATAATAAATAGTGTACCATTAATATTTAAAAAATTAATAATTAATTGAAATAATAAATAAGAATTAATTAAATTTTTTACTAATTATTTATAAATAATTATAAATAATTATTAATTGATAATTAAATATTAAATAATTATTTTTAATATATAATAATTATTAATTTTAAAAAAATATTAATATTTAATAATTATAAGTAAATAATTAGTTAATTTAAAATAATAAATTATAAATTATAAATTATAATTAATAATTAATTAAAATTATTATATAATAATTAACAAATATTTCATTTAATATATTTCAAATTTTTTAAAACCAATTCTAACAATTGAATAAAAAATATATTTTATAATTTAGTGATGGTTTACACAGCCACTAAAATTCAGAAAAAATTATGTGATGAAAATGGATGATGTTTTTGAAAACTGATGCCAAAAAATCAATGGTTATATTTAGTAACACTCTTTAAAATCATTCCTAAATACTGATTTTCATATAGTGTATAGTGTTATTTGTTTTTGGGTGAAGTAATGGTGGCAGTGAAGAATTTATGGGTGCATAATGCATATTATCATGCATGTGGAATCTTAATTGTGGCTTTGAACTACCAAGATTTCACATGTATTTTCACACATCAGATTTTTTGGTTTCTATAGTATCATTTGGGGTGTGCGGGTTCTATCAGGATGGTCAGTAACTCAATGATCATTTTCATTCCATCGCATCTAGAAAATGTTTTATTTATGATGAGTTATTTGCGATTGGATCCGGGTGAAAATAGCAATTTGTGATGAGATCTCGTCGCAAATAACCCACCACAAAAACCATTGTCACCAAAGGTAGTTTTTTTTAGAATACTTTGAAAAACCTATTTATTTTTATAGAGAAATTTCCCATCAAAAATAATTTTTTAAATGGGTAATTATTCATAACGGGTGAAAGAACCATACCAAAAAAGTTTAAACAATAAAAAACCAAATAATTTTAAAAATTGTAATGAATAAAATTTTAGACATCTAAAATAATAAAAACATTACATAAGGTATTTTCATTTAAATTTTAACATAATAAATATTTCCATAATATACCCATCACTGTGGACAGGGAGGGGGTAATCTAGAAGTGGAGGGGGAATGAACCCCATCCCTTATCCCTGAACAAGATGACACATGTGCATGTTCTACTTCTCTTATCATCATCACATGTCCTCCTCCTATTGATTGTGATTTAGGAGGAGCTCTTCCTTCTCCCTACACATGGCCTCAATAACCTCACTCTATGCTCATAGATTCCACTCATACTGTGGGACTGGTGATGAAGAATCCTCACAATACCGCCACTTTTAGGACATCAACCTTGAAGAAGTTACATAAAAACTGCCATGATTAACTTGTGAACAAATACCAACCACTAAGACCTTCTCGAAAACATAATGAGTCAGCAACATCCATCTTACATCATTAAATCATTCCACATGAGTGTCATGACTCTCAGCATCATCCCGACTCTCATATTATTTCTTATAAGTCACGGTCTCAAATTTATTCTTCAATAACAACTTGAAATTTAAATAGTTAACATATTATTTTTAGTTATTTTTAAAAATAATTTTTTTTTGCTAAAAACAGTCTAATTTTAGTGACCACTTGTGATCTCTCTAGTGATAGGATCACTGTACATCCCCTTATAAACATATAACTCTATAATATTTGGATGATAAACTACCAATACAAGTATAAAATAAATATTTTAAATTTATTGACAAATAAATTATTTAAAAAATTACTTAACATATTCCATTGATATGTACTGAATGTGTGAATGCCAGCATGATACATCAAATCATGCCACCCTGATTCCGCCAACCTAATGACCCTCTCTTCTAAAATCTCTCCCTCATGAAGTATGAACATAGTCCATCCAAAACCTTATATTTGATGTAATAATGTCGATGGGTTCCACAAGACTGGTCAAAATCTATTACTTTTTTCCTTCTACCAAGCTATCCTCCTAATTTTTTGAAAAACCTGACGACATCGCTCACACATGCTCACCTTCAAGGCCTCCCTGGTAGAACTCAACATACTATTATCAATAGGATACCATAAAACCGTCATTTGTTACTAATAGAAATATAAAAATTAAACAAATTTAAAAATAATTTTTATTTATTTACATACAATCTAGTGATCAAACATGCACTAGTGAACGTAAATGAGAACCTAATCCCAAGTCACTCATGGATTAGAAAAATAGTTCTGTAAAATAAAACTCCCCTACCTAATAACTATATAAGAAAATATATGAGAAAATAGAATTAATAATAAAAAAATTATTATACACTACTAAAAAACTAACCATTAATACCACTAGAAATAACCTTTATTAGTTCTAGAAAAGAACTAACAACATGAGTCATGTTAAAATCCCAAGACTTTTATCATCTCTAAAAAACTGTTAATAAAGAAGACTTTTATAACCTCTTTTAAAACCAAGGATAAAGACCCATTTTCAGTGCTTTAATTTAGTGTCACTGAAGGAACCCTTTATCCATGCTTATAAAAGATCACATAAAGTTCTACACAATTGTATGCTATTATAGCATAGTTTAGCACCAAGAACACATTAGATTGCAACAAAAACAAGTCCCAAAACACAATTTAACTGAATTTTTTTTAAACACATATACTTGAGAAAAAACTATATTGTAGAAATTTCAAACATTGGTCTATAAAATTACATAAATACAAATTATTAAATACATTTAAAATGTAACACCCCGATCTTTCACGATATGCTTCTCTTTCAAAAATGAAATAGCTTGCATTGTACGCAAGTTCGAGATTCTAACACACCGCGACCAATCAAAGTAGCAGTTATGAATAGTAATACCCACTTTTTGAAATTATATAAATTTTATATTTCAAAATGGACTTCATTTTTCTATTCGGAATATCGAAATTATCCTAAGTTGAATTTTTTGTAATTTTCTGAGAACTTCCATTTTTCTATGAATAGTGAAAAATACTTAAAACAACTTTTTTAATCAAAATAATTTATAGTGATAAATTATACTATTTAGTGTTTTTTAATTATAATTAGAATATATTTTTACCATTTTATCCAATGGTGTTCATTATAATTAATTTCTCTTAGAAATTGGACATAAACAATTGTCAATCTTTTGATATATATTGTTTCTTAAAAACACGCTATTTGTTGTGATAGCGGAAATTAGTTATAAAATTAATTAATGAAACTTATATGTTTGGAATTTTGTAAAATAGACATCATTTTTGAATTCAGAATATCAGTTATAGCTTAGGGTGATATTTTGGCATTGTTCTGAAAAACTTCAATTTTTAATGAATAGTGAAACCACTAAGTGGTAGTTAAAAAAACTGATTTTTCGTTTAAATGAAACATTACCACTTCTGTGATTTGATTTTAAAAAATCCTACATACATTTTTTTCATTAGGAAGTAAAATGTGGTTCAATGGAATTAAAATAATTTTTTGGTGAATCGTAACTTTTAAGTTTAATTAATCGCGATTAAAGGTAATTAGTGAAATTTAAGGTAAAAATAGTATTATAAAAATATGGAATGACCTTTACACTTGTCCTACCCCAATTGGATGAATCCTGTCCGACCAAGACAATCCATGGGTCAACTTGGGGACCCCATGTAGCCACTTTGGTAGGAAAATGACATTAAAAACATTTTATTTAATGTTAAAATAAAAATGTCACAAACAAGAGTTATTTTACTAAAACAATTTTTAAATGGGGTTATACAAGTCATATTTTTTACTATAAATATTAATTAGAAATATAAAAATATTTCCTACATCATGATAGTTTTTTTTTAATTTTTATACATTAAATAAATTAAATTATTTATGACACCATGATGATGCAACGATTACCTCATTAATTAACGATTTAAATAAAATGAAAAGATAATGTAAAATATAAGACTTAAACTTATAAAAAACCTATTGTATGAGTAGATTTAGAACCCTTATCACCTTAACCTCTAAATATATACGTTTGGGACCTTTAGAATTCGAAAAATCATTTCATAATAAAGTAACATTTCAATCTTTCCAAGAGTTCCCCTTCTCTCCTCTTATAAACGGCCCCCACCACTACCACCTTACTCACACCATCAAAGCCTTTTGGCTCGACCAACCTCTTCCCAAATACTCTCTCAACTTCCCTCCCTTACTCTTATAAGCCTCACTTTGGGCATAAGTCTTCCCAAGAAATCCTTTGTCTCAAATCAAAAAGAGTTACCCGATTTTAAGGTAATGTCTTCTCTAATGTTGTTTTGTTTTATTTTGCTTCTCCAGCCCCTTAAACTCTTTTTATTCCATTATTTTGTAACAAAACCAGTATCTAACATATACTAGTATTTTTTTATGATACATATTTGGTTTACACTTACACACACCTTCGTGAAATGGTTAAAGAACATGTTATTTCTGTGGGTGATGAAATACTGCCTCACGAAACATTGATTGTTCAATATTCTTTTAACACCTCTAATGGTGGTCATTTTGATGAAACTATTTTCATATATGATATATATATATATATATATTATGTTAATGTTTTCTTTATGCTTCTGTATTTCTCATTTATGGCATACTTTATGATTTCCATTATGGGTAAACACGATAATTTCATTTTAGGAAGTGCGGACTACCGCCCCCTCAAAGTGATTTGAATCGTTAATGCCACATGTGAGATGTATAAAGGATGGAGTAAATGGTATTATACATTATATTATACTGGAATTATATTATACCTTTATATAATTATATCTTCATTCCATTAAATACGAAATAGAAATGAAGGTAGCGTTCATGCGTACGTACGGCTTACCGTCTCCATGAACGGTGCATTTCATTTCATACCTCTAAATGTTTTGTAATATTATAAATGAATGTATATGTTGGATATATATGATGTATATGATATATACATCATGAATATAATTATGGATATAATGGATATTTTACCACATGAACAAAGTGTAATTAGAAGAAGTTTATTTTTGACTCAAGTACCTAAGATCGACAAAACGACTGTTATAAACTTAAATAATTACATAATTTTCATGACATGGTAATAAGTGATATAAAAGTAATAATGAACTTAAAAAGGTTCTTAAGAAGTTAGATATTAACTCTAGTTTATTATTCAGGATATCAAAGAACAGTCGAGTGAATTCGGACACGAGGTAAGGGAACTTCATAACCCAATTTCCATTCTTTGGGTTAATATCATACTTTCAAATTATGTCATGATATCATTATGTCCTATCTTTTATATGCACTTTATTTATGTTTAATTATATTGAATACACATAATAGATCTATTTAATTTAAAAAATGATCTTTGTAAGGGAATTTCTTAACCCAATTTCCATTCTTTGGGTTAATCTCCTACTTTCAAATTATGTCATGATATTATTATGTCCTATATTGTATTTGTACTTTCTTTATGTGTACTTATAGTAAATACAAATAATAGATCTATATTATTTTAAAAAATGATCTTTGTAAGGGACTTCATCTCAATATCCTTTCATTAAGGCAAATTTGGTTTTATACACAACATTCATTTATATGGTGTATAAACCCTTTTGACTTTTACTTTTATTCAAAAGGAATCTTTTTATACGAAGCGTTTTCACTAAACGACAAAAGGAATGTTTTTTCTTACGTATGCGGTGACAACGACTTCTCTGCCACCGTGACAATTATTTGAGTTTCGGCTTCCTCTATAAGCCATAACTTTTTTTAAATGAAAAATAAATACCATTTTTTACTTTTATTTTATTTTGGTATTGAAAATGGTTTTGATAATGTTTTTATTATATCAATGTGTTGTATTGATATCTTGTGATTGAAATTTGTAAATGTTATGTTTCTTTTATGCATTCTTTATGTGATACGATTATGTTATGGTTTAGGATATGTTTAAACCTATTCATATGAGGAATGCATTGGACTTAATAAGTGACGGGTGGATCCCGCTATAGCTCCTCGATGCATCGGCAGGTCTCATGAGACAAACTAGTGTCTTAGCACGAGGCCTTGACAAAATCTTATTTGTGGTCTTGGCACAAGGCCTCGGCTACATGGTTATGATAGTTTGGCATTATGTATTTCATCATTATGAAAGTGGTTATTGATATTGCATGTGATTATTCGACCAGTATAATATCCATGTGAATAAGAAAATTGCATTATCTCATTTTACTTTTTCCATATCATGTTTAAGTTCAAGTTTAAAAGGATTTTGTTTTAGTTATACATTGCCTTAAATGTTTATATTTATTTATGAAAGATTCTGCTATATTGTTATCCTTACTGAGCATCTGAGCTCACCCCTTCCAATGTTTTAATTTTTCCAGGATGTGAATAAGTATACTATGAATGACATACAGGGATAGTATGAGGGGATATGAAGACAAGATGTTGTTGTAGTTTTGTTTTACTTTATGATGTAATGTAAGACTTATGAATGTATCAAGTGTTTCCAAGGCTACTAAACTAATCGGTCTTTCAAGACTTGATCTTTTGTGATCATGCCAATGTTACGCAATAACGCACCGACTATGGGTAGCTGGGGTCGGGGCGTTACAGTTGGTATTAGAGGAAATTTAGTACTAACCTTGGAAGTTAGATTTAGATAAACTCTGATTAGAGCACATATCCCAAATATAAACTTTGAGGATTAGTATAGAAGAACTTACTAGAATTTTTTTGTTGTAGAGATTTTGTGAGATTTCCGAGAAATACATCCCTATCTGGATACGAGCAGGTAGAGGCAGCTCTAGCACAAATATACCTAAGGGTAAATCCCGAAAACACCTCTTGGATCTAGACTCGAATGGGAACTGGTGCACGAAAATGGGTCTTGTTGCACTCTTAGTTACGACACTCCTGTGGGATATGCTTAGGATAATTCTCATTTTCCTTACAAACCATTATGAAGGGTTTATGAGTATATAATTTCTCAAAGAAAACATTTCTTTTTATGATTATGGATTATATCCATAAATAGTTCAATTTATTTTAATTGTTTTACAAGTATGGAATTATGTATTTTAATTCATAAACTAATCTAGTTTATGCCATTGTTTAGAAATGGTGCCTAGTGGGAGGAATGGAAACCGTATCAATGAACGCACTCCGTGTAGGGATTGCCCTCCTTTTCAAGATAATTATTGTGGATCTAGAGATACAACTGGTGCTGATCAACTTATTACCATACTGGGACAACTCACTCAGGTTATGAATAATAAACTTACTCGTATGGAGCACCCTGATCTGCAATTTGGAGGATCAATATTCGACCGCTTCATGAGGAAAAAACCACCAACATTTAATGGGGGTACAAATCCATTAGTAGTTGAGCAATGGATAAACTCCTTAGAGAAAATATTCCATGCCTTGGGGAGTAGTGAAAGGGAGAAGGTTATCATTGCAGTTTACCGCCTCACTTGAGATGCCGATCAGTGGTGGTCATTGATTAAAAATACAAAGGAAGTTGAAGAAGTATCAAGTATGGAATGGAGGGTGTTTAAGGAAATTTTCTTAGAAAAATACTTTCCCCGTGACCATAGAGAAGATATGGAAAGGCAATTTCTGAGTCTGAGACAAAAGGAGGATGAGAATGTCGCAAAGTATAAGTCCAACTTTACAAGGTTAGCGAGGTATGATGCTGATTATATACGTAACCCAAGAAGTAAGATGGATCGTTTCTTTGATGGGTTAAAACCATTTCTCTGTCGAGCTTTAGTATCACAATCCTTCTCATCGTACGAAGATATTGTCTCGTGTGCTATCAAGACAGAAAAGGAATTCTCTAAGTCTTATGACAACAAAGTAAAGCAAGAGAAGAAGAGAACGGTGGAACAAGAGACAGCTAAAGGGAAAAAGGGAAAGAAGGATTTTCCATTATGTGATAATTGTGGGAAGAATCACCCCGGTGCTTGCCTAAAAGGAATGGGAGTTTGTTATAAATGTGGAGAAAAAGGTCACAAGGCTCGTGATTGCAAGGGAAAGAAATAGGCTATCAATGTAGAATGCTACAATTGTAGGGAAATGGGGAATTGTGCAAATGAATATCCTAAGCATCAGGGAAACTTACCTCAAAAAAGGACAAATGATCAAGGAAAATCTTATGCTCTTACTACTATTGAAGTGAAATAATTAATGTATTGGTGCTTTTGGACTCAAGGATTATATTATGGTTATAAGAATAATGTGATATATTTAAGGATTGTACTTCAGTACTTGTTGTTTTCATTAAGAACATAATATGATGAAGGTAATCATATTTTTAGTATGTGACAATAAGAGAAACTTTAATTGGTTTGGGGAATCTGTTGTTACAATTGATTTTGGAATTTAGATACCTTTTACAGAAAGATTGGACAAAGGTATTTTGGATAACAATAAAGGTTGGAATGGATTATTTGGAACTTTGGATAGTATTGTTTAAGGTTAAAACACTTATGAATATTATTTTTGGGATATTATAATACTATTGTTTTAGAAAAAGGACAACCTGCAGGTTGGGGGATAACCCGTTGCGTCAGAAAAAGCTATAGGAATCGAACCCACAACCATAGTGTGATAGGCCTTTATTACCTACCACTAGCCTACAAGAAGTCCCTGGTTATTAAAAAATAGTTTTCTTAATCTAAATGGTATGTGTTAATATTTTGAACATTGTATGATTAGGATAAATATAATATTTTTGAGTTCTATTATCTTTTTGAGTAAAAGATGAGTTTGTGGTAGAAATTAGTTGAAGGTTCAAACTCTACTTGTCAAGAATAAATATATATATACCTATCACTTATTCTATGAATAAATTAATTCTTAAACTTTAGTAAAGGGATATTAAAACAAAAAATGTGTTATCCAAATACCTTATGTCTTGTTGAACTAATAATATTTTAAATCAACATAGATTGAAGGCTTTGAGGCCCTCAATTTTACACTTGTTTGTGATTGATGACCTCAGTCAAACCCTACAAATATTTATGTTTTTCCTCTAATTATATCTCTCTAATTGCCACCAATGTTCTCCTTATCGAGATCATAATTTGGCGGTGGATTTTTCATTTCCCTTTCCCTCTTATTAAGGCTAAATTTTATTAACCTTATTTCCGATTTGGGTTTTCCACAAAGGTATTTTCTATTTTCATCCTTTTATTTTCAAAGAAAATTTTCAAATTGCGAGGACGCAATTTATTGAAGGAGGGGAGAATGTAACACCCTGAGCATTCACGATACGCTTCTCTTTCAATAATGCAATAGCTTGCATTGTACGCAAGTTCGAGATTCTAACACACCGCGACCAATCAAAGTAGCAGATATGAATAGTAATACCCACTTTTTGAAATTATATAAATTTTATATTTCAAAATAGACTTCATTTTTGTATTCGGAATATCGAAATTATCCTAAGTTGAATTTTTTGTAATTTTCTGAGAACTTCCATTTTTTATGAATAGTGAAAAATACTTAAAACAATTTTTGTAATCAAAATCATTTATAGTGATAAATTATACTATTGAGTGGTTTTAAATTATAATTATAATATATTTTTACCATTTTATCCAATGATGTTCATTAGAATTAATTTCACTTTGAAATATGACATAAACAATTGTCAATCTTTTGATATATATTGTTTCTTAAAAACACGCTATTTTTTGTGATAGCGGGAATTAGTTATAAAATTAATTAACGAAACATATATGTTTGGAATTTTTTAAAATATACATCATTTTTGAATTCGTAATATCAATTATAGCCTACGGTGAAATTTTGGCATTGTTCTGAAAAACTTCAATTTTTGATGAATAGTGAAACCACTAAGTGGTAGTTAAAAAACTGATTTTTCATTTAAATGAAACATTACCACTTCTGTGATTTTATTTTCAAAAATCCGACATACATGTTTGTCATTAGGAAGTAAAATGTGATTCAATGGGATTAAAATAATTTTTTGGTGAATAGTAACTTTTAAGTTTAATTAATCACGATTAAAGTTAATTAGTGAAATTTAAGGTAAAAATAGTATTATAAAAATATGGAATGACCTTTACACTTTTCCTACCCCTATTGGATGAATCATGGCCGACCAAGACAATCCATGGGTAAACTTGGGGACCCCATGGAGCCACATTTGTAGGAAAATGACATTAAAAACATTTTATTTAATGTTAAAATAAAAATGTCACAAACAAGAGTTGTTTTACTAAAAAAATATAAATGGGGTTATACAAGTCATATTTTTGACTATAAATATTAATTACAAATATAAAAATATTTTCTACATCATGATATTTTTTTATAATTTTTAGACATTAAATAAATTAAATTATTTATGACACCATGATGATACATCGATTACCTCATTAATAAACGATATAAATAAAATGAAAAGATAATGTAAAATCTAAGACTTACACTTGTCAAAAACCTATTGGATGAGTATATTTTGAAACCTTATCACCCTAACCTATAAATATATAAGTGTGAGACCTTTAGAATCCGAAAAATCATTTCATAATAAAGTAAAATTTCAATCTTTCCAAGAGTGCCCCTTCTCTCCTCTTATAAAAGGCCCCCACCACTACCACCTTACTCACACCTTCAAAGCGTTTTTTATCGGCCAAACTCTTCCCAAATACTCTCTCAACTTCCCTCCCTTAATCGTAGAAGCCTCACTTTAGGCAGAAGTCTTCCCAAGGAAGCCTTTGGCTCAAATCAAAAAGAGTTACCCGATTTTAAGGTAATGTCTTCTCTAATGTTGTTTTGTTTTATTTTTCTTCTCCAACCCCTTAAAATATTTTTATTACTTTATTTTGTAACAAAAACAGTATCTACAATACACTAAGATTTTGTTATGATAAGTATTTTGTTTACACTTACACACACCTTCGTCTAATGGTTAAAGAACATACTTTTTCTGTGGGTGGTGAAATACTGCCTGACGAAACGATGATTGTTCAATATTCTTTTAACACCTCTAATGGTGGCCATTTTGATGACACTATTTTAATATATGATATATATATATTATGTTTATGTTTTCCTTATTCTTCTATATTTCTCATTTATGGCATACTTTATGATTACCGTTATGGGTAAACACGATAATTTCATTTTAGGAAGTGCGGACCACCGCCCCCTCAAAGTGATTTGAATCGTTAATGCCACATGTGGGATGTATAAAGGATGTATTAAATGGTATTATACATTATATTATACTGAAATTATATTATACCTTTATATAATTATAACTTCATTCCATTAAATACGAAATAGAAATGAAACTAGCGTTCATGCGTACGTACGGCTTACCGTCTCCATGAACAGTGCATTTCATTTCATACCTATAAATGTTTTGTAATATTATAAATGAATGTATATACAGGATATATATGATGTATATGATGTATATGATATATACATCATGAATATAATTATGGATATAATGGATATTTTACCACATGAACAAAGTGTAATTATAAGATGTTTATTTTTAACTCAAGTACCTAAGATCGACAAAATGACCGTTATAAACTTAAATAATTACATAATGTTCATGACATGGTAATAAGTGATATAAAAGGAATAATGAACTTAAAAAGTATCTTAAGAAGGTAGATATTAACTCTAGTTTATTATTTAGGAGATCAAATAACGGTCGAGTGAATTTGGACACGAGGTAAGGGAACTTCTTAACCCAATTTCCATTCTTTGGGTTAATATCATACTTTCAAATTGTGTCATGATATAATTATGCCATATCTTGTATATTCACATTATTTATGTGTATTTATAGTTAATACACATAATAGATATATTTTATTTAAAAAATGATCTTTTTAAGGGAATTTCTTAACCCAATTTCCATTCTTTGGGTTAATCTCCTACTTTCAAATTATGTCATGATATTATTATGTCCTATCTTGTATTTGTACTTTCTTTATGTGTACTTATAGTAAATACACATAATAGATCTATATTATTTTAAAAAATTATCTTTTTAAGGGACTTCATCTCAATCTCCTTTCATTGACGCATATTTGGTTTTATACACAACTTTCATTTCTACGGTGTATAAACCCCTTTGACTTTTAATTTTATTCAAAAGGAATCTTTTTATACGAAGCGCTTTTACTAAACGACAAAAGGAATGTTTTTTATTACGTATGCGGCGACAATTACTTCTCCGCTGCCATGACAATTATTTGAGTTTCGGCTTCCTCTATAATCCATAACTGTTTTTTAAAAGAAAAATAAATACCATTTTTTACTTTAATTTTATTTTGGTATTGAAAATGGTTTTGATAATGTTTTTATTATATCAATGTGTTGTATTGATATCTTGTGATTGAAATATGGAAATGTTATGTTTACTTTATGCATGCTTTATGTGATACGATTATGTTATGGTTTAGGATATGTTTAAACCTATTCATATGAGGAATGCATTGGACTTAATAAGTGACGGGTGGAGACCACTATAGCTCCTCGATGCATCGGCAGGTCTCATGAGACCAACTAGTGTCTTGGCATGAGGCCTTGAAAAAATCTTATTTGTGGTCATGGCACGAGGCCTTGGATGCATGGTTATGATAGTCTGGAATTATGCATTCCATCATTATGAAAGTTGTTATTGATATTGCATGTGATTATTCGACCAGTAGAATATCCATGTGAATAAGTAAATGGCATTATCTCATTTTACTTTTTCCATATCATGTTGAAGTTCAAGTTTAAATGGATTTTGTTTTAGTTATACATTTCCTTAAATGTTTATATTTATTTATGAAAGCTTCCGCTATATTGTTATCCTTACTGAGCATCTGATCTCACCCCTTTCAATGTTTTAATTTTTCCAGGATGTGAAGAAGTATACTATGAATGAACTACAGGGATATTATGAGGGGATATGAAGACAAGATGTTGTTGTATTTTTGTTTTACTTTATGATGTAATGTAAGACTAATGAATGTATCTAGTGTTTCCAAGGCTACTAAACTAATCGGTCTTTCGAGACTTGATCTTTTGTGATCAGGCCAATGTTACGCAATAATGCACCGACTCTGGGTAGCTGGGGTCGGGGCGTTACAAAAAAAATTCCAACTCCCAATGTTTATATGATTTCTATTGAGTTTTTGTGTCAAACTACCAACATTTCAAGAGTGGTTTCTAACAAACCACCTCAACATGAAAAAATAATCCACCTATATTACAAAATAACTATTATGAGTAAAACTAAAAAGAAATAAATTAAACATAAATTTTAAATAATACATTAATTCTATGTTAAATGATATTACTGTGAAAATATCATGATTACATATGTGATTGAGTAATGGAGAAAGCATCAAATAATGTGATAAATGTTAACACTAAAAGAGTGAATGGTTTTTTAAGAGAAGAAGTATATGGATGTTTTTTGCATAATGGGATGGATGATGGACAGAGCACCCAAACTCAAAAAAAATAATCCACCTGTACAAGAAAAAACTATTATGTGACTAATACAAAATAGAAAGAAATTAAATATATATATGAAAAAACACATTAATTCTATGGAAAATTATTTTACTGTGAAATCATCAATATTTCCTATATAATTTAGCAGAGGTGGTGTTATTTCTCTTATATAAAAGGTAGAGGAGGTAACATGAAAGAAATATCTAAATGCACCACTTTCGGTTTGATAAGGTATTAAGGGAGAAGAAGCATGAAATTTGGACAGAGCACCCAAACTCAAACAAAAGAATCCACCTCTATAGGAAAAAAATTAATAAGTGAGTAATACTTATAAAAAATTAATTAAACATACATATAAATAATACATTAATTCTATAGACAATTATTTTAATGTGAAAACATCAATATTACCTCTATAATTGAGTAGAGGTAGCATTTTTTCTCTTTCTACAATGGAAATTGATGTAACATAAAATAAAGTGATAAATTCACCACTATAGGGGTGAAATGGTTTTAAGAGAGAAGGAGCCTAAAATCTAGATAGATCACCCCAACGGAAACAAAATAATCCACCATTATAAGAAAAAAATTATTTGTAAAGTAATACTAAAAATAAATAAATAAAATATAAATATTAAAAAATATATTATTTCTATCGACAATGTTTTTACTGTGAAAACAAGAATATTAACTATGTGATTGAGGAGAGAAATCATCATTTATCGCCTTTCAAAAGCATGACACATAGACAAAAATCGTAAAAAATAAATTAACTCTTCAAGGAATAATAAAAATTAAATCAATGTTCCATTATATAATTTTTCAGTAAAATAGAAAAAGTATATCATAAAATTATCTTTGCATCTATCTAAAGTGTTTCGTTCATTATAGTTTGTTCTTTCAAGGGATTGGTTACATCATCACATGCAGAATACATTTTCTACATGAGTAGTCAAACATTAAATTTATATTATTTTAATGTATTAGAGAATATATAATATAATGGGAAAAAATATAACATATTAAAAAAAACCATTACCTTCTCACAGAACTCCCTTTCATTTTTTCAAAAGGTTTCAGGGATTTGGTTCCTCTTTTGAGAAATCAAATCCATTCATTGTGGTTGCCTCTAACATACAAGTCATTTTCCACATTGGGATAGTCATGAAATGATTGTGATGTCTCAATTAAACCATCTTCCTCGATTGAATTTTCATCTGACTCAATATTTGTTTTAGTCTCCTACAGGACAATCTAATAATTCATGTTTGTTAGATTAGAGACATAAAATACTCGAACTTCTTGTTATTCTATTGTGAACAACTCATTTTTCCCTTATACTTTGAAATTCACCTTCAAAATGCCCATTTCAACATCTTTTACTCCATTGACATTGTCAACCAATTTGCAACAGAAAAGAGGAACATGAAATGTTATATAGAATTATAATAAGAGAAATATGGATCATTTCTAATAGAATATATAAGAACCTAGATATTTTGAATCTAATAATAAGGGTTGTTTGAATTTTAAAAAATAGGGTGAGACAGGGGCAGATAACAAACGATATTACCACTAAACATTATAAGTGTAAATAGAAAGATTGATAATGTAATGACCCTACCCAGAATTACCAAAACAACACCAGGTCAGGTCTTCTTTTGACCTCTAACACATTTCAAAGTCACTAAATGATGTTTTAATCTTTTGGTGTAAAAAACCATAAATGGGAGGTGGTCCCCCCAAATATGAACAATTAGTACAAATGGTCGAACAAAATTCAATCATGACCCATGGGGTCAATGGGAATGTTAACCCAAAATCATTATTACCCGATAAAGGCATACCTATTAGACAAACAAATATAGAAATAACTGATTCAATGTATATATAGACATATATACATGTCATTCTAGTATAAAAACTCACTCACTTATTGTCAATAAGAAATATCAAAAAGATAAAAACCTGATATTCAAACATAACATGAATTAAGGTGCCATAATTATTTAAAAAGTAAAGACTTTATGTAATAAAACCTCATGTTTTAAAAGGGGATTTTCCCTTTGAAAATTATTCATAAGAAAAATAAGGACCATAGTGAATTCTAAGAGGAACATGATCATATTATTGTTATAACCAATAAGGGAACATACATAACTCCACTAGCATGGTTCTTGAAAAATATCATATGAAGCTTCATGTCCTCTATGGTGTCCATGAATGGTGACATCATAAATATAATCATTAGGGAACCAGCAATATGCCTCAAATCAGTATTCAATAAACAATAATATACATGAATATTTATACACATTTATATAAATATATGAAAAAAATATAGTAAAAATATATAAAACATAGAAGTAAAACCACAATGAATAAATCCAACGTTCAGTGTCAGATATAAATAAAGGATCATAAAACGATAGTTAATACAAACAATGTACCAAAAATTGTTCCCTAAAAAAGTATCATAAACAAATTGTAAACAATATATTATAAAGAATGGATCATAAAAAATAACAGAAGAAGAAATCAAAAACTAAACCGAAAATACACAATAAAAATCGGAAGGCCTACCTCACTAGGTTGAAGAAAATATGAGACCTTACTTGGATGTCGAATGAGTTGTTCAGAGGTAGTCGAGTTGTGTGATTATACATTCAATTCACTTAGGAGGAGTGCGAGAAGCAGGTGGCTTCCACATAAAGAATATAAATCACTGCAGGTTCATAAATGTTTAGGGATTTAAAAATAGATTGCAACACTTTTATCATCACTTACCAATAAGCACTGATAAGTAGCCCTTTTACCAGTTATTATTACATAATCACTGATAAAAGTCCTATTATCATCGTTATACTTATAATGCTAATAAATGTTCATTTTATAAATGCTTTGTTTAGTGTATATAAATCCGCATCTTTATGAGTGATTATTACTGAAGCACTATTAAAGGATTCAAAATAATAATTATAAATAAAAAAAATTAAATAAAAAATTATAAATTTTTATAAATACATAACTAATATATATGTATATATATAAATATCGTAAATATAATTCTTTTAAAATATATTTATTATAATTTTAAAATTATTTATTCCTAATTATAGAATTATTTTTTTAAAAATATTATTTATATTATTAAAAATATTTATATAATTACACATACTTATTAAATAAATATATATAAATATAAATATAGTATATATATTCATTATTTTTGTTTATTTATTATAAGTTAAATAATTTTATATATACATTATTATTTATTTATTATTAAATAAATACATTAAAAAAATTATTTACTTCTAATTAAAAATAAATAATTGTATTAATATTGTAAATGTAAATTTATAAATATATTTATTTTAAAATATGTTGATTTATAAATATTTTTTACAAATATATTTTTAATATTATTATTGAATATCTAATTTTGAGTGCATGCATATATGTAAAAAATGATTGAAATTGAATAAATTAAGAATACAGGTACACTTTAACAATATTGAAAAAATGGATAAGTTCTCTGTGTGTGGATATTGAATATAAAAAATCACTAGTAACATATATGCGAAATCAAAATGACACACATTTTATCTATATTAAATTGAAAAATGAAACAACATTATATTATATGGAGAGTACTATGAAATTAGTCAATATTTTTAATTCATATTAATTTTTAATTATATTCCATTATTCAATAAATATATGATAATTAAATGTAATGTGCATAAATATTTTGTAATAGATAAATCATATTTATATATATTAATATATATCTATATAATTAATATACACAATTGAATAACAATAATTATCATAATTATCTAATTAATAAAATGTTTAATTATTGATAATTTATAATAAATCAATTCATTTTTATCAATAATTATTTGATTAGTAAAAATTTTAAGATTTTTTTAATAAACAGATTTTTATTTTTATTTTATTTTTTTCTTTTAATTTATCAAAAATGATAAATCATACCCTTTATCAGTGATAAAAATAAATCACTTATAAAGGGTACCCTTTATTAGCACTAAAAATAAAGCGCTGAAAAAGGATGCCCTTTATTTACGCTAAAAAAGGGATGAAAAATGTATTTTTTTATCAATGATAACATAAAAGTGCTGATAAAAGGATATATTTATTAACAATTTATTTAGCACTGATGAATATTCCATTTATCATTATTTTATTCTAGCACTGATAAAGAGAAATGCTGCTAAAGGACTGTTTTCTAGTAGTGATAATAAAATAAATGAAAAGTAATGAACACTAACAAAAACACACAACTGAAAAAACCTTTGCATGTGTGGATCGAAGTCAGGATGTGGTCATCGCTCAAGAATAGGTTAAGGAACCATTAGTCTCTCAAGACCATGACTGCTCGGAGTTAAAGAGAAAATGAAAGGAAGTTGAGGGCCTGATGACATATCACTGAGATTATCACTAGGTAGTACAACATCCTGGAGGTCATAGAAGATTCCATCCTATGTCTCGTCACTCACCTGAAACATAAAAAAAATATTATCACTAAATAAATTAATATTGATATTATATATATATTTATTTATGTTAATTATAACCAATAAGTAATTTTTTCATTCTCTTTATTCATCCTAATTTTTTTATACGGAATTTTTAATATCTTAATATTCCTCCTCACTACAATCAATTTCTATAGAATTTTCAGCTATATCATCACTTGTTAATTAAAATTCATTTGACATATTATAAACATAATTTTCACCATATAATAATAATTATAGGGTGTCATCATTGATATTCATTTCTCTTTGTTTATAAATTTTATTTGGTGCCGTAACTTGAAAATTTTCAATTCCTTGCACTTCAATTAAACCAAATTCACTTTGCACAAATTTATTTTCATGGGATTTAATAGTTATAATGCTCAATCAATCAATTAATGTAATTTAAGTATAACAATTATGTTAATAATATATTATATATCCTTGATGAGACAATAAAAATTGTTCATTTACTACAATAAGACTTTTATATTTAATATCAATGATTCCATTGCACGAATGAACATGAAAACCTCTATAAATACCCAACCAATGAAATCTAAACATAGTTACATTATTATTTCTTTGATAATATAGCTCAATTATTTCATCCAGCATGTCATAATAGTCAACTTCACTTTCTCTATGAGTAGACCAACTTAATAAACACACAGCTATTA
The DNA here is from genome assembly GCA_963277665.1 of Viscum album. Taxonomy (NCBI): domain Eukaryota; kingdom Viridiplantae; phylum Streptophyta; class Magnoliopsida; order Santalales; family Viscaceae; genus Viscum; species Viscum album. Next base: position 1,908,350,165 of record OY728137.1, read on the forward strand.
ATTTTTTTATCTACATTATGCACATGTATGAAATCAAAAACCATTCATAGAATATATATTATAAGATGTTACCATTTGCGATGGTAGATCACTCAAGACACACAATAAATTATCAATTTTACCATCATTTCTTGATACTTAAAAAATTGAAAAAAAATTACAATATAAAAAATAATAAATTGATATCATTTGTTAAACCCTAAACAATTTACTATACCAGTCTTTGAAACTAGTATGAAAAATTATATAGTCAACTTTCATTAAGAGTGGTTTTTATAATTTTTAGAAATAGTCTTTTGATATGGCTAACATATAATCAATAAATACAATAATATAAATTTAATTTTTTAAAAAAAAATTAATGAATATATGGTAGTATCACTCACTATAAAAATAATTTCATTTCTTTATAGTTAAGAAAAACATATGTATAATCTCTGTGATGTTCTGCATCTAAAATCCATCATTCATGATCTCCAAAAAATTCATGTCTAGGTTGATTAAAAACTGATACTTCAATGTTAAGTGCATCAGCAATAATTTATTCATTATGACCAATTTGATTATGTTTTAAATGATATTCATGTTGGAAATAATGGTAGAAGGAAAAAAAATCAGCTGTAAAAAAGATTTGACAATTGGACCTTCAACTGATTTTTTGTTATATACCTTTTTCTTCAATTTCATAGTATATCTCTCATATGAACACATCTTTTAGAACTATATCAACCCTATATATTTTTTTCATAAATAAAATGTAACATCAAATGTTCCATTGAATCAAGGAATGCTGGTGAAAAAAAAATCAAATAAAATTAAAACTACATTTTCTTACAGTCTACTAAGTGAATCATAGTTTTTTTGTTGTATATAGGTCTTAAAAAATATAATATTTCTTTTATCACATCCCAAATAAAATAATTAAAACAACCTATAATTATAATTGGTAGAATCATTCCCAATATAACATGACAATCATAACTTTTTTATTCTATAATATGATTTTTAATCACACATATAAAAAAATTATAAGCATAACCATCTGGTGGTATCAAATCTTAAATCCAATTATAAAATCATATATAGTTTTATTTGGAAAGTTTATAATATAATTTTTGATTCATTATATTTTATAATCTAACATTTTCAAAAAACACAACTTCTTATTGCCTTCATATTTAGGAAAGATCTAATCGTGCCAGTACATTATCTTTAGTCTTACCAAGTGTGTCCAACACTGTATAAAATATATTATCAAAATGGTTCTTCTCAATATGCATGACATCCAACATATGATAGACGAGAAAATCATAGCAATATGTAAGATCCCAAAAAATACTCCATTTTATCCAATTGCGTTCTTTCCCAAAACCATATATTATGTATTGGTTTATCATCGGTCAAAAGGTAATGGGAGGTAATGAAGAGGTAATATATTTTTACTCAATACCCAAGATCATTATTGGAGACCCATATCTTTTAATAACACCTTTTCTAAAATGATATTTTTCCTCTTGAAGGGATGATCGGTAGAATGAAATATTTAATGAAACTAAAAAAATTTATTCCATTTACGAACGTAAGAACTTTTTTTCCTCTCATATAATAGGAACATGATTTTGGACCATGTGTACTCCAGCCAGATAACCTTCCATTTACTAAGAAGTAACTATTTTTCCTCAATAATGTTTTGTTCATTATGAAATTTTGTTTCATAACAACATCATATTTGATGACCCCATTACTTAGCAATAAATTTAACTCATCGATAAATGGATTCAAATAAATATCTATATTTTATTGGATGTCTTAGAATCAATAATTTTCAAAATATTTATGGCTCATTCATCAACATACAATGAAGTTGGTTGCATATAGTTATAAATATTTTCCAACAAGAATATTGAATACTATAAGAATCAAATGGAAAGAAACAATCATTAGAACTAACTAATCACAAATTTTGTTCTTCTAATACAAAACCTAGATGTACTTGGTGAAAATTTTTCTATAAATCACCATAAAATGGATTAGTTAAGCATTTATCAGTTTGAATATTGGTTTTGTGTCATGACATTAATAATGATGTGTTCTAAGACATAAACAAACACATAAATCTTAGTGTAACCTGGAAATACCTCAATTAATTAATAAGAATCAGTCCAAAATTCCCTAGTTGATCCACTTTTTACCTGTATTGTTGAAATATAGGGAAACTAAATAATGAAACATTTTCACCATATTATAATATTAAATCATTTAAACATGAATTAATCTTATGATCACTAATATTCAAATTACAAACCATCCTCCTAATCTCATTGAAATTTGTAGGCAACACATTTCCATTAGGTAATAGTCCTTAACCAAAGAGAATATGTGATCAAAAAAGCTATTTGACATTTCATTATCTGATTTAATAGCCTTATATTTTTCAAGTGCTTCAAATTTTTTATCTTGCAACAAGGATATAATTTATCCTTAGTAGACTCCAACAACGCATCAAATTTATATGCTTCTATATTAGTAGATAAATCAATATCATCCTGAGTTTTTTTGTTTAAATGGCATACGGACCACATCATGTAAGAGATTTTGAAACAATGATGGATTTGGAATGAAATTATTATTAACTTCTCTGGAACTGTGTTCACTATGTTGATACCAAAAAACAAAATCTTTCTGAAAACCAAAATGCAATAGATAACCCCCAACATTTTCAATTGTGACAAACTATATTCGATCACTTTTCATACATGGAAACATAATTTTCCTTCCTTTTTTTGTTTTTAATGATGCAAATGATAAAAAAGATTTAACACCCTCAATATATATGGGATTTATACCAGAACTGCTTGGATTTGTATGATTATTTATCCAATTGAGATCATGTAATTAAGACTATTTTCCACTTCCATTTTCCATATTTCTCTAAAAAATAAAAAATAAATACATTTTTATGATTTTTTAGATTTAAGGAAAATATTATACAAAAATGAGTAAATAAATAAAAGATTATAATTTTCTTATAAATATTTTCATATTTATCTATTTACTGCTAATTTTTACTAATTAGTGCTTATTTTTTCAAATTTTTGTCAATTTTCATTAATTACCATTAATTTATATGAAATAAAAATATTTATTGATAACCATTTTTTAGTAATCACTATTAATTACCATAAATTTGTGCTATTTACCATAAATTATTTTAAAATACGAATGTTTTTGGAAATTATCACTAATATTTTCTAATTATCACAATTCTTTAGTAGTTAACATTATTTTTAAGTACGATTCAATATAAAGTAGTAAAATATATTAAACATTTCTAAAGATGTGTATATCACTAAATTGTCAAGTTTGAGGTCATGAGAATTGACCAATTTGTGTCAACCATATCCAAATTTGACATTTCTCATCACCTGAATGTTGACAACCCATTTCCTTTTCACTTTTCTATTAATTTATAACAATTTATATTATATTATAGTAATTTATAGTAAACTATTATAATTTATAACAATTTAGTCTAAATTATATCAAATTAAAATATTATTCTATTTTATATCATTTTTTGTTAATTGTATCATTTTTTCGTTTTTATAAATTTCTAGCATTTTTTACTATATTTTACTAATTATTACTAATTATTAAATATTATCACTAATTTTTACTAATTATTTCCAATTTTTACTGATTATTACTAATTATGACTAATTACCAGTAATTTTAAAAATTTGTACTAGTTTATAACAATTTATTAATAATTATTACTAATTACCACTAATTATTACTAATTACCTCTAATTGTTTCTAGTTACCACTAATTATTGCAATTTTTTAGTATTTAACACTAATATTTACTAATTATCGATAATTTTTACCAATTATAATAAATTATTAAAAAACATAACAAATCAATACAAATTGTAGTAATTTTTTTATTTATAATTTTTAGTATATTTATAATAATTGGTAATAATTTATACTATTTTATTTTAATTTATCGTGAATTATATCAAATTGTAAATTTATACTATTTTTGTAAATTTATTATAATTTATAACAATTTATATTTTTTATATTAATTTATAATAAATTATAATAATTTTTATAAATTTCATTTTAATTATGTCGAAGTATAATTTTATACTTTTTATATCTGTTTATTGTTAATGTCATCAATTTATCAATTTTTATCAATTGGTAACAATTTTTTACTAATTGTTACTTATTTTTTTATTACTATTTTTTACTAATTATAACCAATTTTTACTAGTAATTTCATTTTTTTCATTATTACTAGGTTTTTCAAATTATTAGTAATAGGTAAAAATTATAACTAATTACCACTAATTTTTACGAATTCTTTTTAGATTATAACAATTTGTTACCAACTATTACAAATTACCTCTAATTATTACTAATTACCAATAATTATTTCTAAATAAAACTAATTTTTACAAATTTTTACTAATTACCACTATGATTTAAAAATTAAAACTAAATATTACTAATTATTTTGAATTATTACTAATTATTATTAATTAAAACTAATTGTATTAATTTTTTTATTTATAATTTTTTTATTAATTTATAATAATTTTTAATAATTTAATATAATTTAAATAGTTCTATCTCAATTTATTATAAATAATATGAAATTACAATTTTATATTATTTTATATCAATTTAATGTAATTTATTACAATTTATATTTATTCATTGTAATTTATAATAAATTATACTAATTTATATCAATTTAAAATAAATTATAACAAATTATAACTTTATACTATTTTAGACCAATATATTATTATTTATACCAATTTATTAATTATTATTAATTTATATTAGTTTTTACTAATTTTTACTTATTATTACTAATTATTACTAATTATTAGTAATTATTACCAATTTTAAAAAAATTTCATTTTTTATTACTAATTATTGTTTTTTACTAGTTATTATTAATTTTAATAATTATTACTAACTTTTACTAAATACCATTAATTTTTTCTAATTTTTCATAGTTCGTTACAATTTATTACAAATTAACACAAATTATTACTAATTACCACCAATTTATACTATTTTAAATCAATCTATTTTAAATAATATCAATTTACTAATTTTTTTTTTTGATCTATATCATTTTATTACTAATGTAATATTTTTATTAATTTGTACAATCTTATATGTTAAATTTTTTTTAATAAATTTACAATAAAATTCATTAATTTATAATAATTTATATCAATTTACTTTTTTTAGTTTATAATAATTTATTACTATTTTTTACTAAACATTGATAATTAAAACAAATTATTTCAAATTAAAATAATATTCTATTAATTAAAATCATTACTGTAAATTAAATCTAAATATTTCTACAAAAAATTAACACAAAATAAAACGATCTTATTCAAATTAAATATAATTATTGATAATTTATAATAATTACTACTAATACAAAATAAAATAAAATAAATAAAAAATATTAAATAAATACCTTAAAACTAAATCTTTCTATGGATGCAAATCTAGAAATATTTTCCTATGTAATGTTTAAAACATTAAAAAGATTAATACGAAAAATATGAGAGCCGAGAAGGAGAGAAGAGTTTAGAGAAGAATAGAATGGAAAAAATTTGGGGGTATATATAGGATAGATCATTTGCGAAGGGTGTATTTCGGACGGATCCCGTCACAAATAGTAATACCATTATTATTTACGGTGTTGGTAAAAATGAATATTTGCGACAAAGAAAATCTCATCGCATATAACATAACTTTACAGAAAGTATTTTTGATGAGACCAGTCATAAATACTATCATGCCAAAAGTTTATTTGCGATCGAAGTAAACTTCCATCACAACGAACCAAAAAGATATGATGGTATTTGCGATAGGGGTATATCCCCATCTCAAATTCTCCTCCCGTATTTTGGTGACCACTTCATGTCAAAGATATTTGCGACGAGAATATATTCATGTCGCAAACATTGTTTAAATCATCTATTTGTGACATGATATGATTCACATTGCAAATAGTCTCTATCAACGGAATATTTGCAATGGTCCAGGAACCCATTCGAAATAACTCATTGCAAAAATTCATTTTCCCCATAGTGTTTTGTGAATTCATCTCCAACCTCATAGGATTAAAGAAGAAGCATTTCCCACTATAGGATATGATAGATCTCTACCATTTATCCACTAAGACTATGATCCCTAATTTTGATTGTAATATTCCATCTTCATGGTTCATCACTATCTCGTGATATGCCATAAAAATTTCTCTCTTGATGATTAACTCATTTTGGGAAGAATAAGACGATGTCAAGGATGATGAGGAATACATCATAAATAAATCTATGTTAATGATGAATTAATGGGAACAGGGAAAAAACCCATGTCTCAAAAATATTGAATGATTCTTAAAGATTCATTGAGAATTGTTGGCATGATATGATTTTATCAATGGGAGCTCTATCGAGGGAGGAGATTCTCTAATGAATTTTCATATAACTATTGGGTCCACCAGATATATGAGGAATTTACAGTACCATCACGAGATGCTGATCTGAACTAGAAATATTGGGATTTCTAATTCATGTTTTATTAACAACATGAAATTTTCTAATAATTTCAAAGAACATGGTACTCAGATTGATGGAAATGTGTAGTAAAGGCATCACTATTGACTGGTTTTTTACACCACATCACGGGATGTCCTAGGATACACCTAGGTGTGATGAGTGTCACCACTCTATAGTATTATGCATATTAGTGACTTATTTTATGTGAATACATGTCGTTCAACTTCCTTCAGTTATTCCATGATATAATTATCATCAGGGATCATCTTTTAATTATGGTTACATGAGTTTGAACATCCAAAATAATAATTAAAATGTAAATCAATTATGAAGATAATTGGGTTTTTTTGTTGTAAAGGATTGTAACGTTTGAGCACTTAAGAAACACATCATCTGTATGGGTGGTATTGTTTGATGTACTGCCTTTCCTAGATATATTATTAATTAATCACATAATATATTATATGTATTCTTGATTATATCATATGGGGAAAATTGTTGGATATTGATAAGATGACATTTCTTCAAACATGATTGTTTTTGATTATTTAGTATTCATAATGTGAAAGGAACGGCTGTAGAGAACAACAAAAATACAACGAACTAAAACAAAATCAAATTTATTTAATGCCATTAGAATATGATGATTACAAACTAAAAGAATTGTGAAAAAAGATATTAAAACAATGGGAAAGGGACACCTAGATTTACATGCTTTAGTCCCATGGGGACCTACGTGCACGACATGAACACCACCGAACACAGATATTTACTTAATTCCTAAAAGAAACATAGATAGATTTAAAAAAATGGGGGGAAGGTAATTAAGAAACTAAAATACACATAACATCCACCATAAAACTAGGAACCAATAATAGAGTATAAAACCCACAGTGTGGGCTGCATTATGGTCTGACTATCCTGATCTCTTCACGTATTCACCTAAGATCTATTCCAACTCATCAAAATTAGTTATTAATGAGGTGTTTACAAAGATTATTCATTGATTAGAATTAATGAAACTCAGGTTCTAACCTTCATGTTGTTGAGGCCAGAGTAAGACGACATCAATGCTCCAATCAAAGTCGCACACTTGTAGTGTTCCGCATAGATCAACCACTACTGAGACATACCACTAAGTTTTATGTGATCTTGGGTTCTAGAGAAAATGATTGGAGAAGAGAACACCACATACACAAGGAGAACTAAAATCAAAACTGGTCAAATCATCTGAGGGCTATAGGGTGAGAAAATCCAAATAAAAATACCTAAAATCAGTTATAGCAGGGCCAACTAGAGGGAACCACGAAGCTATGATGAATAACTCATCAAGTAGTGCACGATAACCCTTAAAATGAATGGATCGAAGAGATAAAATGGGTGGAAACACTAGTGTTTTACATGATATGAAGTAGGAAAATATCCCAGATTTCCAACGTGGAAAAGGGAACAAAGTAGGAAAAACAAGGAGTAGTCCACTGAATACTCAATCAAAAAAATAAGTCCTGGATAAAATAAATTTTCCAAGAAGTTTAATAAAACCTTCAAACTAATTAAACAAAATTATATTGAATGTATGAAAATAAATCGAAATGGTTGAACTAATTAAGACTATTTTCAATATGAAAAATAAATGGTAAACTTTAATTCAAAAATAAAGGAAATGATTTTGGGTATTCTGTGTTTTTTATAGAAAACCATGGTTTTGGGAAGGAAAAAATTCAATGGTGGAATAATTCATTCATAAGATAGTGTTGAACTACCTATTTGAATGATCAATGAATCATGATTCTATTGATATTAATGAATTTTATGTTTACAATAATTATTACATAATCTGAGATAGGTGCTGAAATTTACTATGTATGATTCAATGCCAGTCCCTACTAAGGATGAGACACCATGGACCTGACTCACCACCAGACAAGGACAAATTTCCAAATTGAGTCATCATTGTCCTTGACTCACTATCACTATGTAAATCTTGCTATGTATGAGACACCATTATCCATGTCTCATAGTCTAGATGAGATATCACTAGAATTAAGAATCAGTAAATTATGAGATGCCACCATGACATCTCATTGTCATGATGTCATGCCACTAGAACAAAAAATTTGGTCTTATTACGAGACACCTCCATCCATGAGACACAATAATCCACACACCACAAAACATGAAATCTTGGCTATGTATACAACACCACTAGTTTCAAATTTCCATGATGAGACACCATCATTATAAAACACCGCTATAATAAAATGACACCAGACTTTGAGACACATCCAGTATTGACTCCCCGTTGTAGGACTCACCATAACTCTTCCATATATATTTTGAGTTAAATTATTATAATGACTATATTTTTGAAGTTAATTAATATTTATATTTTAATTATTGTCTCTTAAATGATAAAAATAATGTGTTGAAGCGTTTTTCAATCATGTAGTATGGGGAAGCAAGGATGATTCTGATATTACTACTACTGATGATAAAATAAGAAGCATACTACCTCATGAAAATTGGTGCATTATCATGAGAAGTATAAAAATTTCTAGATGGAAGAACTCTATTATAGAACACACACATTGAGGTGAAGAGCTGAACTACTACATCCTTCAATCCCTCGAATAAGTAATTTGAATCTCATACACTTATGTTGTTTTCCTCCAATAAAGGACAAGAATCTATGACACTCTATTCTTCAAATTATTTCAAGTGAAATGGACTCAAGATGAACTTACAAATACATTACAAGAGTCACAAGATTAACTATAATAGATAGAGAATTAATATCCCTACATTTTTAGATTAGTCATTGTATTTATTTATTCCTATATATTGAGTATTGTGTGTGAATACTCTGTTTTATCACACACACACTGTATCCTATATTAAACCTGACTATACTTGATATCTTCACAAACATCATTTGTTGGTTTTCCAATGTATAATAGTGGTAGTGTTTCACATGTGACCGGATTTTTTGTACTCCCCTAGATAAAAGTGGAAGTGGTTTTCTGATACCTTGATTAATTTAAACTATTGTTAATACTTATCCATGTTGCTGATTAACTTTTTTATTTTTTATAAAATTATTAGTGGAGGTTGATCACCCAGTGGAGAGGACTAAGTATCAACTTGAGACTAAACCTCATGTTTCAAATTTATACTGTATGTTTTTGTTTACATTATTTACACTTTCAATACTAAAACTGTTTAAAAAAACTAATACTTTGATAATTAATCTTCATTAGTGGTTTTCTAGGACTTTAATTAATTAAATTGATATTATGTACTATGTAATATTTTATATTACTTACCCAAGATCTAATAAATATTTAAGAATGCTTTTGAAATAATAGTACTTATAATGTAATACTATATTGATTAACTAGGATGTTTTAATGTAATTAGAGGATTTCAAATTAATCCTTTTAAAAACATTATTGGGTACTTAATTCACCTTCCCTTGAGTTACTCACTTTGAACAACATTTAGTATCAAACATTATTTTGCTTTTGTATTTATAGATTCCTTATTACATTAAACAATGATTTTAGTTTTATATTAATGATATTAAATTCCCATTATTTCTCAATTTAGTTCTTTAAATGGATTCTAGACAATGAGGTTCTCTAATAAAAATACCTCCCTTATTTAATGGAAATTATTATTCTCAATGTATAATTTAGATGAGAGTGCTAATAGAAATCACCAGTTTTGGTATTTGGTCTACAATTAAAGATGAATTTATTTTACATGTTTTTGATAAGAAATACTGGGATGGTGATAGAATGATAGCTTATAATAATAATTGTAATTCAATGAATTCACTTTGCTGTTCACTAGGATATGAAGAGATTAACATAATTTCTACATTTAAATGTGCTTTTGAATTTTTTGATAGTTTTTCTATTAACCATGAGCTATCTTATAATGTTCGGGATATAAAAATTAACACTTATACTATTAATTATGATTACTTTAAAATGAATCCTGGTGAAAATCTTCAGGACATGTACCTCTGGTTCAATGAAATTTTCAACATAATGATCTCACTTTAAAATCATGTTTCTTCCAAAGATCGAATTATGTCGTTATTGAAATGCCTACCTGATATATGGAGAGTCTGATCTATCTCCATTAGAGAGTCTTGTGATATTAGATATCTTCCTTTCAAGGTGATGATTATTAATATTATGATGTATTAAGAAAAGATAAAGTTAAACCACAAAGAAGATGAAATTCCTAAAAAAATATCAATATCATTCAACACTACTACATATAAATAAAAATAAAAATAAAAAGGAAATGAAAAAATATTATGTTTCTAGTTCATGTGATGGTGAATCTTCACTAGAATTTGATGAGAAGATGGATCATCTAACTAAAAAGATTAATAAATATTACTAAATTTTTTTTAATAGATCAATTACAAAGGAAAATATGACTCCAAAAAAACATAAAATAAAAACTCAAAGAAGGATGAGAACAAAGTCGCCAATTATTTGTGTAAATGGAAAGGAAATCTCCAAGATTACTTCCAAAAGTTAAATTATAAAAAAATTTGAAAAGGATAGAAGATTTATGAAAAAAAATGAAGGCTATTATGGGTGATTATAAAGATAGATCTTGTGTTTTAGATTCATTACATGAAGATAAATTAGATAGAGAAAACATGTTCTTTATGACAAACAAATTTATGTTACCTAATGTATCTGTTTTACTTATTACTGCCTCACTGGTGTATAATGATGATATTTTAGATATTTCTAAAAATGAACATGCAGATGATGAAATGTTTAATGAATAATTATTTGAATATTTTATTATGTTATATGATAAAATTAATGATCTTTTTTAAAAATGCATTGTTTTAAATATATAGCATATTCTAACATCAAATAGAATGTTTTAACTATTTATTGAAAAAGAGAAAAATACACAACTTTTAAATGAAAATATTGAACTTAAATATTCAATTGAGAAATTGAATAAAGACCTAGAAATTTTTTATACTAGTAGAGAGACATTGAAACAAAGTTTAGGAATGATTTTCTTCACCTAAATATGTTATTGGAATTGGATATCAACCTGGATAGAGGAGAGTAACAAAATAACTTTTGTTCCTAAGTCCAGACCAGAAAGTTCAGAAGCCAATTATTTATCTAGGGGACTTAATAATTTTTTTTTGTCTAAAATTTTAAATTATATTTATAGTAAAACTATTATGTATTATTGGATTTCAAAATATTTAATTAATAAAATCTCTAGACCCAAACAAATCTAGGTACCAAATTTATTTCCCGCATACATTTTTCTAGGAAAACTATTTAAATACCTCATATACGATTATATGTTACGTGGATTATTGTTATTCATGATATATTATGGGAGATTATTCATTCATAAAAAACAATATTAAGGTTGATAGAGGCCATGTCACCTTTGGTGACAATGAAAACAGGAGAATCATCATCCTTGTCCAAATTTGCATCAAACATTTTGTTTTGATTTACATAATTTTATTCTCTATGGTTTGAAATATAACTTAATTTGTAATTCATAGTTATGTGATGATGGATTTTATTTCAAATTTGAAAATCATTATTGTAATTTTTTTGATTATAAAAATTATTTGGTTTTTACTACTTTAAGAAATGATAATGTTTATGTTGTTGATTTAAACTCTTTAGTTTCTCAAAATGTTTTATGCATAAGTTACATTCATAATGAATCATTGATTTTGAATTAGATACTAGGAAATTGAAACATTAAATCATTTAGGAATATTACTAGTAAAGGATTAGTTAGGGATCTACCTAAACGTTAGTTCCCTACTGATAATGTCGGTAACCCCAATCCAAAATATAAAAGACACAATGTTTCTTTTAAATCAAAGAATGAAGTTTCAACTTCTCAACTTATCAAGTTGGTTCTCATGGATTTGTATGGACCTTCTAGAATTTCTAACATAAATGGAAACCAATATGATTATGTTTTGGTAAGTGATTTCTCTAGGTACACTTGTGTTTACATTCTAGCTCACCAAAGTGAAATTGATCTTACTTTACCAAGTACGCATATTCTGTTGAAAATCATAGAGTATTTAGAATTAAGACCATAAGATGTTAACATGGACATGAGTTTTAAAATAATGATTTTGAAAAAAAATTATAACATAATGGTTGACTCATAACTTATCTTCTTCTATAACCCCTCAGTGGAATGGAGTTATGTAAAGAATAAATTGAACATTACAAGAGATAGCCTAGACCATGTTTAATGAGTATGACCTACCAGTATATTTTTGGTTGGAATCTGTTAATACATCTTGATACATCATAAATAGAGTCTTGATCAGACCTGTCATTAAGAACACCCCTTTTAAAATTTGGACCAATTGGAATCATAAATTTAATTAATTTAAATTTTTTAGTGGAAAATTATTTATTCTTAAAACAGTGAATAATTTGGAAAAAAATTCCACCAAAATTGATTAAGGAATTTTCCTTGGTTATTTATTATCTAGAAAATTCTTCATAGTTTTTAATAAGAAAACAAAAAATGTGGAAGAATTAATTTTTGTGAAATTTTATGGTGCTAATTCACTTGAGACTAAGACATCCATATAGAGCATTGGAGATGATTTTTATTCTCTAAATCTATATTCTAAACCTTTAGACTCTATTGTCAAATAGTTATAAAAATCATCATGTTCTGAAGATTTTCCAGAACATCATGAACCCAAACCTATATAACCCAAAGAAAGCAATTCGTATTTGTCTATAATTTTCGTAAACATAAAATACCATCCTTTATAAGTCGTTGTAGGATATCTTGATAGAGGTACAAAAACATGAGATTGAATAAGAAATTAGGTTTAAAATCATGATTTCTTGTCTCATCTTGATCCTAAGAACATCAATGAAGACATTAATAATGAATTTTGGGTGATGGAAATTGAAGAAAAATTAAATAAGATTGAAAGAAAAAAAGTGTGGGAACATGTATATAGATTTATGTACACATTGACTATTTGAACTAAATGAGTGTTTATGAACATGTTGGGTGAGTCTGGAACTATAGTAAGAAATAATGATGGACTTTTTGCATAAGGTTATAATCAAGAAGAATAAATAGAATATGAAGAACCCTTTGCACCAGTTTCTAGACATCAATTAAAAAGAGTTATCCTTTTATATACAACACATATAGATTTCAAACATTATCAAATGAATGTTAAAATTTCATTTATTAATGGTTTTATAGTTAATGGTGTTTTTTCAACAACCCCTTGGTTTTCAAAATCCTTATGTTCCAAATAAAGTTTTCATATTAATATAATCTTTATATGGTCTGAAACTAGATCTCGGATCTTAGATTATATGATCCGAAATTATCTTATTTACAAAAGGATATTCAAAAGGTATTTCTTACCCTAAAATTTTTATTAAATGAAATTAAAAAGAGGTTTTAGTAATAAAAATCTATGTTAATGATATTATTTTCACATATTCAAAAACTTATATTTGTAATTATTTTTCTAAAATGATGAAAAATGACTTTGAAATGAGTTTAATGGGAGAAATCATATTCTTTCTTAGATTTTATAATTTTCAACAAAAAGAAGGAATTATTTTTAATCAATGTAAACAAAAAAAATATATTTTAAAATGATTTAACTTGCTTAGCAGTAAGAGTAGTGATACTCCTGTGTGTACCACATATAAATTGGGTCTTAATAGAAACCAGTGGATTAAAAAAGTTATAGTGGTATTATAGGAAGTCTTATCTACTTGAATGATATCTGACCAGATATAATGTTTAGTTTTCAAATGTTTTCTCACTTTGAAGAAGGTCGAAATGTGTCACACATAAATTCTATTAAATGATTTTTAAAATACCTCAAGTATACTAAAAATTTAGGATTGTCTTACCCAAATGAAAAATCAATTGATCTAGTTATTTATTCAGATATTGATTTTAGTGGATATAAGTTAGATTGAAAGTAAACCGTTAGAACATGTCAGTTTTTTTAAATTAGTTATTTTCATGGTATAGTAATAAATTAAATATTATTGAATTATACACTGCTAAAACTGAATACAAAGCTACAAGTAGTTGTTGTGCAAAAAAATTGGATGAAGAAAACCTTACAAGAATATGGATACCAATTTCTACATATCCCTATAAACTGTGATAATATAAGTGATATAAATATTTCTAAGAATCCAATATCACATTCTATAACAAATAAAATTGATATATGACATTAATTTTGAGAGATCATTTTCAAAAGGGTGATATCACTCTTGAGTTTATTAGAACAGATCATCAGTTAGCTAATATTTATACTAAGACATTAAATTCTGAGATACTAAACTATATTAAACATGAAATAAGAATGATTAACATTGGTTGAGTTTAATTTTTTCATATAAAACATTGTTGGGAATGAAACACTAATAAGTATGACACACCATTGGTTTTGACTCACATTTATGTTTTTCTCACCATTATTTTTGTCTCACAATCGTGTCTGACTCACTTTTCTGAACATCACTTTGTTGATCTATCTCACCATTGGTCTCATGCCTTTTTTAATTTTTTTTAAGTTTTCTAAATAGTTGGTTTTTTATGATTATTGTTTTTTTCTTTAACCTGATACATATCTTTCCTAATTTTCAATTTTAAATTTTAAATCTCTAAAATCCCAAATTATATACATTAAATAGTTATATAGTTTCAAAAAACTTCTACACTCATGCCATTCTCTATCTATCCCAGTTCAACCTTAATTTTTTTCCATAAATATTTAAAACCTTCTCCATACCATTTGACCATGCTTTCTAAACCGGTCTATATACTATGAATAAAGTGTTCTTTTGATTCTTCGCTACTTAATTCCTGATCAGCTAGGAATCATAAAGGTGAACCGAGTGTTCAAAATCCGATTTCACTAGTGAACCTTGGAATTTCAAAGAGGATCGTTTTACCTGAAAAGGAATTAGAAATAAAGTGTTTGTTGTCACATATCTATTTTCTGCTCAAAGTACTTCAAGATCAAGGATGCTTAGGGTGGTTTTCTTCAAATAAGGTACCATATTATCTTAAGAATGTACATCGTTTTCACAATATATTGAGTTTGGTTTTAATGATGAGGTAGAATATTGGATGAGATCAAGAGTTAATTGTCACAAAATAATATTTTTCCAAAACAGTGGGACATATTCTTGGGAATTCCCCATGAAGGTATTTATGATGACTACGAAGGATCTATTTCTAAGGACAATGATTTCTTTATTTATGAAAATGATCTTGAATAATTGACTAGTGATAGGATTTTTAGAATCCTAGTAGCATCATAACATTTTGTAGAATATAGAATTTTGGTTAAATTTATTCAATATATGATTTTCCCAAGAAATGGTGATTTTTTTACTCCATGATATCAAAATTTCTACGTACTTAGTCTTATAAAAATGCTACAAAATATCAATCTAGGTCGTTATCTCATGGTTGATTTATCTGAAATGATCAATTATTCATCTAGATCTAATTCTATGATTCAGAAGAAGATGATTTCTACAATGTTAAAGGATAAATCCCATGCTTAATTTGGTAAGGGAAAAAAAATTTGTTGTGGTTTTTTCATTTCAAAAGATGTTTTCTAAAGGATGAATATTATTTGGAACCCCTTGAAGAGATGGTGGATTTGAGATAGTGATAATATGTTTGTTGAGTTTAATATGGTGGACCACACAGTAAGGATGAGGGATATTATTGACACAAGTTTAGATCCTAATGATGTTTTTGAGTAATCTAATAATGTTGAAGAATCTATTATAGAAGAAAAAGTGGAAAATGAACCTTTGGTTGATGAAATTAGTGAACCATATTTATCACCTCAATCACTACCAATTACTTATGGAGATCCTAGACCACATAGAAGGGTTTGAAAAAGTGAGATGTTTTTTATGAATGATGAGGAATAAATAAAGGACTCAGGGGAACAATAGTTTAAGAGAAGCACAAAATATGACAATGAAGAGGATGAAGAACAATAATATGAAAATTGAAATGGAAATGGAATTGATGCTGATAATAACGATTTCAACCTTGATGGTTTAGGTTTAAGAATTACAAGGAGATATATAGAGATGACTATAAAACTTATTTCTTCACCAGGTGAATCTATAGAGAAACTATGTTTTGTTGTAGAAGTGGATCTAGTGTTTAAAGAGAATGATGAACTTGTTGGGGGGGAGAAAATAAATATGTAGAATTTCATGAAGACAATAAGGGTTTTGAAGGAAATGAAGTAGGTTATGTTGGTGATTCATAGACCATTTTTATTCTTCTATGGTTAATCATATGGGTGTTATAGATACTATTGAATATCATGTTTCTAAACAATCACGGGACTTGTTGATGAAGAATATGGTAATTAAAATTTTGGTGTTTTAGCTTCTCATGGGACTCATGTGGATAAGAATGTGGAAGTTGAACCAATTTATTTTGTTTAGAAAGGGGATGTTAATATGGATGATGTACCTACAATCAGTGAACCTACTGGTCAATAGAATTTGGATGCTCAATGAAATTATGGGATGATAGTTGCACTTTTTTTTATACCATTAGTTTCTAAGACATTAAATAATTGGGTAAATCCAATGATAGAAGAATGTGATATGTTTAGTGAGTTTCCAAAAAAGGATGGTGTACCTAATGTTCAAAAATAAATAGATCCCTAAGGTTTTATGGTGGATAATAATAATGTTATAGGATTGATGGAAAATATTTCTTCGGTTAGAGCAATTGATGATACACCAAATGCTTTTAACCCAATTGTTCAAGTTGAATTAGTCACGAGGACTGACTTAGTTTATTTTTGTAATGAATTGTTGTCATATTTTGATAACTTCTTAAATATACATGAATTTATCTTAATAAAGATTATTGAAAATTATTCCCAGTATCTTTTTGAGTTGGTGATTTATCTCATAAAACCAAAAATGATGCATCATATATAGGAGATTGAAATTGAGATTGATATGATAAGTACTAAGTTGGAATTTGTAAAGGCTATGCTTGAATATTATAAGTTTACTTTACTACCTATTTTGATGGAATTTTAAATAATTATGAGAATGTGTCCTCACACACATATACCACCACTATTTCACCTCATGTTGATAATGATCAAATTAGAACTATCGGTAGAAAAGAAGTTGGTGCTATGTCCAGTGCACCTAATAGTAGGGAACCTATCATACTATTAGACATTTTGAGGATTTTTGAGTAGGCTAATAAGTATGATAACATGATGATAAAATAATCTTCCAATTAATTGAAAGCCTACAGTATAGTATCCCTTCTTTTTATTATATAACTTTTCATTACATTTTACAAATGGAGGATCTTTAAAGTCTAGTGTCATGGAAATTAAGAACAATAAAACGTAAAAACATAAAAAAATATTTTAAATTCTTTTGAAAAGATTCTGAAAAAGTTAATCTTATGTACAATTACTGCATCTCATAGCCTTGAGACATACATCAAAGGAAAGTGTGAGCTGAAGGCCCAATAAGGGTAAACAAGGGAAACTGTTTACTTGAGATATTCATAAGAACATGATAAAAAAATACATGGTAAATGGAAAAAAGGGGAATAACATAATAAAAATAACATTAATAATAAATTGAATATGTGGCTAAAACATTTAATTTAGACATTCAAGAACATATCACAAAGGTTCATCCCCAAGGGGTTATAAAAATTACCGAGGTTATTCTCCAAGGTATCGTGAAACTTGTCACCTCTAGAGATTAAATTCTTTACCCAATGCATTGGATCATTATCAGGGAGTACCCTTAATATGTATTTATTTTCATGTTATCCCCATAGAACATAACCATACATTTCATAAATAACCCAAAAAGAATAAAATAAATGGGTTTCATATTGACATCTTTAAAATGTGTTTTAAAACATGATCATTATGTCATTTATAACCCATGGAATGGAATGAGGGTTATATGTATGTTAATTATAGATTCAAGAATATGATATTTATTTCTTTATGAACACCCATAGAAATGAAACAGATCTAGGTATTCACATAAATAAGATAAGTGTATTTCTTTAGAGAAAGAGAGATATTTTGAGATAAAATTTCTACAGCATAATAGCTATACAACATGGTATTAGAAAATATTAAAAAGAGAGGGGAAAAAGGTATCCCATCAATAAATAATTCATTTATAGTATAGATAAAATATAAAAAGAAATAAGATCATGGTTTGTAATGATACACCACAGGAAAAGGAAACTTGAATGAAAAGAGAAAATGTGATTTATTTTAAGAAAAATTTGGTATCCAAACAACATCAATTAAAAATTCAGACTATAAATTGAAGAGATAAAAAATGGTCTCTCATCATTTTGACATGAAATAGAAATTAATAAGAATATATAAGAACATACCCTCACATAAGATAATGGAAACTGGAATACATAATTTAAAGGAAATCATGACTAAAAGAAGAGGTTGGATGGTTCCCTTACCTTGAAGAGTGACTTTGAAAGCTCAAATGTTGGGACCATAGTCCATGAGGGCACCTTGGGAGGACTCCTTAGGGGGAAAAAGATTAGAGCTTAATTGAGGAAGATTTTGGATTGAAATGAATGAGGGAATGGCTTGGTATTTATAAGAAAAATGGGGGAATATTTAATTAATTTCCAAGGGACGCCACATCAGTGGTATTTTCAAAACCATGGGCTTTCCCATGCTATTTTCCACTTAGGACACCTCATAACATATATTACTATTCATAGTTTGACTAGATTTATTACATCATGATTAAACCATCATTGATGTCATTAAACACCCAAAACTCAAAACTGTATTTCTAATATTCATAGAAAATTCAACTGTTTCAGAAAAATACCAAAAATTCACCCTAACATAATATCAATTCCTTGAATTCAAAAATGAACACCATTTTATCAATATAATTTCTAAATAAAATCATTATTTATTCAAAAAAAACTACTCTAAAACTATAACTTCTTTTGTAACACCTTGAAAAAGTAATAAAGGTCCCATAAAATTATCAAATTACCATAATACTATAATATAACAATATATGATTACATTTTATGAAAATAAATTTTCATTTTAAATTATTATGTTAATTAAAAAATTGTAAATAAAATATTTATGGCCAACAAAAATAACAAAACATACACTATGATCATTTTTTTCACTTTTAAGATATATAAATTGTATTTATACATTCATGGGTGATGTTTCTATTTTGTTGGATGATTTACTATTCATTACTATTCATTACAATTCATAATGGTATGTTACTATTCATATATTACAATTTACTAAAAACATGTTTATTTTATTAGACTGTAAATTTTTTATTGATCAAAACTGTAGAAGACCATTTTTTAAAAATATTTTCACATTATTAATTATTTAAAGTTTACATGAATATTTTAAAATACCCTTTTTACAAAATTTATCAATAATATTCAGCCTATATTTATCCAGACATTTGAAAATCACAAATCTTACCATAATAAGAAATAAAAATTTTATTTATAATATGGGATTACAAAAATTATCTAAGGCCTCGTTACATATCCCTTTATAACATCCATATAGGACCTAAGTTTAAGGTGCGCTATTGTGATAGAATCTTGGGGCAGCTCACACAACATTGCCCGAGTGGTGATTTCTATCAGCTTGAACTTCTCTCTTAGTCTATTCCATTCAAGATTTATATGTTGAAGCTTAGCTTGGGATTAGTCCAGAGAAAAGCCCAAAGATGCTACATCCTTCCAAAGCTCTTACAAATGGGCTTTGTATGGCTCGAGTCTACTAAATGAGGCCATCGACTCTTCTTTCTATATTAATTATCCAAGATTACTTGTATTTATAAACAATACATGTAACGTTAAGTGTTTAGTTTCCAATGGTCATATTGACTAACAGACATAAAATAGTCAAAACACAATAGTCTCATTTAATTATACTCACTTCATTAATTAAAGGATATAGTTTTTTGAGTATAAAATAACAGAAAAAATTAGGAAACAAAAATTATTCCAAAGTTTAGGTCGTTACATTCTACCCCTTCAAGAAAATTTCATCCCTAGAATTTTAACTCGTACACTCAAAAGGGAAAAGGTGTGAGTACTTTTTCCTTATAGACTCCTCTAGTTCCCATGTGGCTTCTTCAATTTTGTGGTTCCTCTATTACACCTTAACAAGGTGGGTAGTATTGTTGTGTAGAACCTTGTCTTTATGATCCATGATCTCCACTGGCTGCTCTCATATGAGAGGTCATTTTCCAGTTTTACCACCTCTAGATTTAGTACAAGTGAAGGTTCAGTTATGTACTTCCTCAAGATGGATACGTTGAACACATCATGAACTTGTGTGATATTTGGAGGAAGTGAAAGCCGATAGGCCACTGCTACTACGGGATCAAGGATTTCATATGGGCCAATATACCTAGGGTAGAGCTTCCCTTTTTCCAAAACCTCATGACTCTCTTACAAGGTAAAATTCGAAGAAAGACTTTATCACTAACATCAAACTCCACGTCCCTTTGATGGTTATCGACATAGATCTTATTCCATCTCTAAGTAGCCATAATATGTTGGTGTATGGAATAGAATTTTTCTATCATCTCTGACACAAGATCATGCCCAAGAAGCTTTTTATCACCATATTCATGCCAAAAAGTAAGAGTTCTATATCTCCTACCATATAGTTTTTAATAGGGTTCCATTTGAATGCTCGAGTGGAAGCTGTTGTTGTAAGAGAACTCAACTAAAGGGATATGTTGATCCTATCAACATTTAAATTTCATTGAGCATGTTCTCATCATATCCTCAAGTTTTTGAATAGTCCATTCAGATTGGCCATCATTTTCAGGGTGATAGGCCGTACTGAAATTCAATTCAGTGCTCAGATATTGTATATGAATTCTCCAGAATTTTAATGTGAACCTTGGATCACTATCCGATATGATAGAAAGTGGAAACATGTACCTCCTTACCACTTCCTTCAAGTAAATCCTCGAATGTTTATAAAGAGATAAGTCTTCCTCAATAGAGATAAAATTGGCAGTCTTGGTGAGACGGTCCACAATAACCCATATCACATTGTTTCCTTTAGAATTTCTCGGGAGACCAGTGACGATGTCCATAGTGATATCATCCCACATCCATGCGGGTATGGGTAGTAGTTGCAATACCAATTTCATAATTTTCCACTTTTCCTTCACATTATAACATACTAGGCACCTTGATTTGTATTCAGCAATCTCCCATTTCATATTATCCCAACAATAATGATCACGAAGGTCTCTATACATTTTCATGTATTCTCGATGTATAGAGAATATAGAGCTATGAGATGCATCCATTATCTCCTTCTTTATTTCTAGAATACATGGAACACATAGTCTTATACGAAATTCCAGTACACCTTATTGATCAATATTGGACTCAAGAAACTTCCCATCCTTCACAGCCTCAATCTTCTATTGTAAAAAGGATCTTCTTTATTATATTTCTTAAACTTCTATGGTAATGATGGTTGAGAAATCATTTGGGTTAGGGTTGATGATTTTCCTTCCCATATAATTATCATGTCCATCTTTACATGGTCATTGATCAATGGGTCTCTTTGAAACCTCATCATGGAAAGAAAAATTGGGTTTTTCCTACTTAATGCATAAGAAAATTTGTTTTCTCTTCAGGGATGATATTGAATTGAAAAATCATTGTCTTTTAAAAGTTCCAACCATCTACTAGGCCTCATGTTCAATTCCTTTTGCTTGAAAATATACTTCCAATATTGATGGTATATGTATATATCACATTTATCCACCTAAAGATAGTGCCTTTATATATTTAGAGAAAAAACAACCACAACCAGCTCCAGATCATGTGTAGGATAGTTTTGCTCCTGATTCTTCAACTGTCGAGACGCATAAGCAATTATTTTGTCAATTTTCATGGGGATGAACCCATTCCCTTTCAGAGATGTATCTCTAAAAATAATGAATACTTCCCCACTTGAGGGAAGAGATAACAAAGGTGCTTTAACCAATCTATTATTCTGCTTTTGGAAACTTTTCTCACAATCCATTGTGCAGATGAACTTGACCCCTTTCTGAGTTAACATAGTCAAGGGATTAGAAAGTCCTGAAAATATTTTTACAAACCTCAAATAATATCCCACTAATCCTAGGAAACCATGAATCTCAGTTATTTTTATAGGATAAGGCCACTCTTCTATAACTTTTTTCTTTACAGGGTCGACTATAATTCTTTCATTAGTTAAAACTTTCCCCCAGAAAGAAACTTGTTGTAACCAAAATACACATTTTCAAAACCTCCCAAAAAGCCT
Source organism: Viscum album (assembly GCA_963277665.1). Classification (NCBI taxonomy): domain Eukaryota; kingdom Viridiplantae; phylum Streptophyta; class Magnoliopsida; order Santalales; family Viscaceae; genus Viscum; species Viscum album. Next base: position 1,908,373,214 of record OY728137.1, read on the forward strand.
GTAATTTCATAGTGTTTACAAAATAACCCTTATATGATCCTCATGCTCCTCACAACATTTTGAATATATATTAATATCATCAAGAAAAATTACCAAAAGGTTATCATGTTAATTCTTAAAGACTATATTCATCAAATATATAAAAATAGTTGTTTCATTAGTCAGTCTGAAGGGAATAACAAAAAAATTATAGTTCCCATATCTTGATCAGAAAGAAGTTTTCAGAATGTCTTATTTCTCCACCCTCAATTGATGATAAACAGATCGAAGATTAATCTTAATAACGAATTGAGCCCCACGATGATGGTCAAATAAGTCATCAATTCTTGGTAGAGTGGATTTCTTCTTCACTGTTATCCCATTCTGTTCTCTATAATCAATGCATCGATCCATCCTTCTTCTTTATAAAGAGAACTGGTGCTCCCCAAGGAGACACACTCAGTTGGATAAAAACTTTCTCCAAATTTCATGGAGTTGTTTCATTAACTCATCTAGCTCCTAATTTTACATCCTATATAGGGTCTTTGATATCAGATGGGATCTAGGTTCAAGTTCAATGGAGAACACTACCTCTCTTTCTAGGGGAGGTCTGGGTAACTCCTCAGGAAATAAGTCAAATTATTCCTAGATGATGGGGACATTTTCTATCCTTAAACTCTCATATCCTTCTTCTTCATCACTGATCAACTCTACAAATAAGGATATTGAAGGTTCGTCTAGACATAGATCTGGTCAATATATCTCTCCATGGAAGATAATTGTAGGTCTTAAATTCAAGAAAAACTGAGATTTCCTTGCTTCTATTTTTGATCTTAGAATTATACTTTGAGAGATAATACATCCCTTTTATAATTTCAAATTCTAGCATGGGAATGACTATAATATTTGTGATAATATTTTTCTCACTAAATTAAATACTAGAGTTTCTAAACACTGATGATGCATGGATAATCCCACTAGGAGTCTGGACTGATAACTCTACATTTTAGTAAATTTAGGGATGATTCTAATTTTTTTCAAAACATAGAGGAAATAAAGGAATGCGTAGAACTAGGATCAAACAATGTACTTTATAGCTTTTAGAGAAAAACAAGAGTACCTACCACCACATCATTTAGTGATTCAACTTCAGCCTTAGTGATTTTAAAAGTATGACCTAGTTCCCTTGGTCATTACTGAGGCTGATGGTGATTCCCCTCTACTTCCCTTAGATTTAGATAGTTATTGGAAAAGTGCCCATGTTTTCCACACTTATATCATTGGACATCTGGTAGGGCCTGCACTATCTTCTCTTTTTCATTAGTGTTGGGAAGTTATGGCTTCACCTCACTATGACAATTCCGCACAATGTGGCTATCTCTATCACACTTGTAGCACTTCATGCTCCCAAGAAATAAGTTCCTTGAATACTTGTTCCCACATTTATTACATGTGGGATGTTTTACATGTTTTCCTCAACATCCTTGATAGAATCTCCTCCCTATGCTTGGCTCTATTAATCTATTATTTTCATTGGATTTATCAGACCACTGCATCATTCCAAACTCTAGTTCCACTTTCATCACACTTCGCACGATCTCATCATAGTTATCGTAGTATCGATTGGCTAGATTCTTTCGCAGATGAGGTCTCAGTCGACCAAATAATATATTAACCTCACCATTTGGATCCATGACAAAGCTATCGTAATAATGGGAATGTCTTGTGATTTTCATCTCGTAGCTTACCACAGATTCATTCTCCTTCTACTTCAGCTTTTGAAACTCCTTCTCCATTCTAGTTCTCATGGAATGAGGGAAATCGTAATGCCCCAACCCCAGTTACCTAGAGTCAGTGCATTATTACATAACATTGGCATGTTACAAGGAATCAGGTCCTGAAAGACCGATCAGTTTAGCAGCCTTGAAATTTCTAGATACACTCGTAAGTTTTACATTACATCATGAAATAAAAACATCAACAACATTTTGTCCCCTTTATAAACACACTTATACCCTTATCCTATTCCTACAAGTCAACAAAAAAATACTTCTTCACATCCTTTAAAAAACAAAACATAGAAAGTGGTGAGCTTAGATGCTCAGTAAAGATAACAATATAGTGTAAACGTTCATAAATAAGAACATACATTTAAGGCAATGTATAAGACTAAAACAGAAGCCTTTTAAGCATAAACATCAACATAATATGACAAAGAAAAAATAAAATAATGTCATTTACTTATTCCCATGATATTCTACTAGTTGAATAATCACATGCAATATCAATAGTTACATTCATAATGATGGAATGCATAATGTCAGACTTCATAACCACATAGTCAAGGCCTTATTTCAAGACTAAAAATAAGATTTTTTCAAGGCCTTGTGCCAAGACACTAGTTTGTCTCATGGGACCTACCAATGCATCGATGAGCTATAGAGGTATCCACCTTTCACTTACTAAGTAAAATGCATTCCTCATATGAAAAGGTTGAAACATATCATAAACATTCATATTAAAACTAGCATATGAAATGTCAATACTTTATCCATAAACACTGAATGGTATAAAAAAAACACATACCCAGTCAAACATATCACAAAACCTTCAATATATTATGAAATATATGTATCATAATAAAACAAACTTTATCAAGAATAATATCCCTTAAATGATGTTGACATAGTTGAAAATGATCAGCAAAAATCTTTGAGAGAAATATCCCTTTTTTAGGAAAACATTTAAAAGTCTCACTGTTAATAAAGAAGCTGTTTAAAAAAGATTTTTGTATAAAAGTGTCCCATAAAAATTTGAAACATTTAAAAGGAATTTCAATTTTAAAACATTAATTTCCATATAAATAAAACTTTAAAACCATTTATTAAACATAGGCATTAATGAGAAAGATTTAGATTAAATTTTTAAAACATGTAAAATGATATTTTAGTTAGAGTTCCTAACCAAATGAGAGATACATGAATACAAATAATTGAGGTAATAAAAACATTATAATATCATGAGAATAATGTTATTCATGATATACTATGTCAAAGTATAGTATATACCCCAAATAAAAATGAATTGGGGAATAACAACAAAGAAGTCTCAATGCAATTTAAGTTGAGATGAATTATTTTATAATGATTGTATACTTAGGTTAAAGAAAAATAAATGGCATAATTTTTTGTGACAAATATGAATAAACTAAATATTATTTGATATTCAGTTTAAATCAATCAGAGGATATTCACACATATTCTTGTAAAAACAACACTAATGACATGCATGTTTAACTCAATGAATAGAAATTGAGTTAAAATTACTCTTATCAAGTTTATACCGAGGACATGAGAATTTATAAATGAAGTTATTACGTGTATAAAAAGTATATCAACACAAAGGGGAGTTTAAATTACAACATAAGTAAATAAATAGCGATTTAAATCATAATCTTGGAGTAAAGTAATCAATTAAGTTTGCGTAAAACCGAATGCGTGGAAATCGATATTTGAAATTCCCTTAGCAATTTGGTAACATAATAAACATAAACCCAATGAAAGAAGCATAATACAATGATGATGTAAATACCCCTAAATTAAATTATTTTATGAAAACCATACAATAATGGGCAGTACTTACACCACACAAAAGTCAATAGTGACAAATATAGCAAGAATCTCACGGGAATAAAAGTGAGATGAAAACCCCTTAGCTTGTACGTTTCCCTTGTTGAGGGTAGGTTAAACTCTTTTATAATGTATAAATAATTGTTATTAAATTATAATAGAACCATATAACGTAATATGATATCATATATGATATTCTAAAATTGCATTTTTTATGATATTTCAGTAGTATAATCATTTTGGGTGTTAACCGATTCGTTTTCCTTTATATGCTTTGTTACGTAAGTAATGTTTGTTATGGATATGATTTATATTATTCATATTCAGAATTATATTAAGTCTTTAAAACATTATTTTTAATTATTAAATGAAAATTAGTCTTGAATGGTTATGATGGGGAATGAATCTCATCACATTCGTGGAGACGGTAATCCATACGCACGCACCAGCGACAATATCATTTTTTTATATTAAGATCGTATATAATTGGATGGTATATCATATATATAATCATTATCATTTTATATTTATTATTCACACAATTTATACTCATTATTATACACATCCAAATGATAATGTTTTTGAATAACAAACTGCACCACGACGTGGAGACGGTAATCCGTATATACACATGTATGGTGACTTTGTAACTTATAGGATGGATAGAATAATGAATAGGGTTGTACCATTTTTATAATTACATAAAAATATATATATGATACTGAGTTTATTATTTTATAGTGGAAAAAACAAATAAATAGGAAGTGGAAGATGAAAAGAACTTGGAAGAGGTGATGAAATATTTACCTCTTCTTTGGGTTCTTCTTTTTGATTTGATCAAAAGGTATCCTTAGGTTTTATTTATGACTAATGGAAGGCCTATAAGATTAAGAGAGGAATTTTGGGAGGATATATGGGAAGGTTTTGTCTGAGACAAATGGCTTTTAAGGTGTGAATTTGAGATAAGGGGATGTTCCCTTTTATAAGAGGGGTGAGGGGCACCTTAGGAAAAGATTGAAATATTATTTTATAATAAAATAATTTTCGGTTTCTAATGGCTAAAAAATTAATTCTTTAACAAATAATGTGATAATGGGTCTAAAACCTCTCAACCAATAGGTTTTATACTGGTTTCAGTCACTATATTAACCTTATCATTGAGATTTAACTCTTAGTTAAATAGTTTGACATTTACCATGTCTCTTTGTATTTTTATATTATATGGTAAATAAAAAAACTATAAACATCCAAGAGAACCCCAAGTGGTTCATTAATGACTCACCTATCATTATATAAGTCTTTTGGCCTATCCTTATATTTTTAGGATTATTATATTATCCAATAATATTGTATTTGTTTTAAAAACTCATTTATGTCAATTTTGACAATATTTAATAATTGATTTTTTTTAAGTTCTAAAAAATTAATTACTTCAAAATAAATCCATTTATTCAACCCTAACATGTCATATTAACCAATAAAATTAGTTTAATTCCTTTAAAGTCTCAAATTATATTTATTTGGATATTTATAATATCAATTATTTTAATCTTTCATTAATATGGTAATTACTGCATCATCATTATGTCATAAATAAATTTAATTATATATTGTCTAAAATTTATAAACAAAAAACCTTTATTTAGGAAATATTTTTATAATTCTAACTAATATTTATAGTTAAATTTATCTTATATGTAAACCTATATTAAAAATGGTTTAGTTATTAAACATTGAATTTAACACTTTTAACTCTTCTTTGAATTAAATAATAATAAATGTCCTAATCTAATCCAAGTTGACCTAAAGAACATATTTTATTCCTAAGGATGTTTTTGGTCGAACTACACTTATCCAATAGAATTAGTACATGTTTTAGGGTAATAATAATATCAATTTTACCCATAATTACCCGATTTACTTTTAACCGTGGTAAATTAAAGTAAAAAGTTACTATTAAAAAAAATATTTTCAACTTATTGAACCACATTTTACTTACTGATATCCACATTTTTCTCTTGGATTTTTGAAATTCAACTCACATACGTATTAAAATTAATTTATATTCAAATTTGCAAATGCTTCTAAGAGGTGGGTAAAAGAGGGTAAAAATTTCGATAAACTTTTATATATCTAAACTTATTATAAAATGACTCCAGTGAATTACGTTGAACATATATATGTATAGTGTATCTATTTTTACCTAAAATAAATTAAAATAAAATAACTAATTATTTTAAAAAAATTTATTTTAACCAATAACGCAATATTTTTTCACTATTCATCAAAAATTTAATGTTTTTAGAAAAATAACAACAATTTACCCTAAGATAATTTTGATATTATGAATTCAAAAATGAAATATATTTTAAAAAATTAAAAACATATATTTTTCATTAATTAATTTAAAATTAATTCCCGTTGTAAAAACCGAAAAGCGGGGTTTTTTAAAAGTAAAAACAATCAAAAGATTGACATGTGTTTATGTCAAATTTAAATGTGAAATTACTTATAATGACCTACATTGAATTAAATGATTAAAATATAATATAATTATACTTCCAATCCATTCAAAAACATAATTTAAAACTATAAATTATTTCAATTAAAATTGTTGTTTTCGATTAAAATTTAGTATTTTTCAGTATTCATCAAAATATGAAAGTTATCATAAAAGTACCAAAAATTAATCAAAAATAAATTTTCCTATCTTGATTATAAAGAAGAATTTAATATCATTACATTGAATATTTAAAAGTTTCAAATATTGGTTTTAAAAAGTATTTTCTATTAAAATGTGGTAAAATTGCATTTTTTGAAAAATACTTATTTTATCTGAAAAAATGAATTTGTTCATATATTATGTTTAACAAACACATAATATGGATTATAAAATTATATGGAGTTTATAAAATTACAAATTCAGTTAATATTATTCATAACTGCTTTTGAACGGCTTGTTTGGTAAGTCGTGGTGTGCTCAGACTCGGTGTTGTATGAATCACAAGCTATTGAATTTAAGAAAATAACTTACTATGAAATCTTGGGGTGTTACATTCTTCCCCCCTTTTGAAAATTGTGTCCTCACAATTTTAAAATTGGTCTTGGGAACTTCATTAGAAGTCCCACGTCGGAAAAAGAATCAATAAAACTATCTCATTAAAAGAAAGAAAGAGAATTACAGAGGTCACCCGAGATAACCCATACTAGGATTCCATATAGGAAAACATGGATTTGGAGGATAAACTAAGTGTCATGATCTGGTGGCGAGTGATAGAAAACAAGATCAGGAGAAAGTTAACAACATGAAAACCACAGACTTGTGGTGGGATAAATGTTCATTATTTTCCTAGTAGGAAAAGTAAAAGAATAATATTTTTTGTTTTAAGTTTCATTTCATAAAGTTGTGGAATTTATTTTTGTGATTGACTAAGAACATAAAGAGAAATACTTACTTTTAAGTATAGTTTCATCCTTTAATAAATTTCTACCACTTAATCATATTTTTTTCAAATGTTAAGTATTCAAGAATACATGGTCACACCTGAAGCTCTAGAATAAACATATAGAGAATAACATAATCTACAAAGGATAAACTATACATATTTACCTTGCCTTTAGATATTAACCAAAACCAAAATGGTTAGTACAAGTTCATATGATCCCCAAAAAGTTTAATCCTTTAGAGAAATAAATAATAATCTTACATTTTAAAATTAAACCAACAATACCAAAAGATCAATAAATAACATTCAATAAAAAACTGTCCTTAAAATCCTTCAGTATAATTCAAACTAAAATGGAAACCCAAAACACAGAATAATTTCATTACGTAGTATTCCACAGTAAATTGTATCTCCAAATAACATTGACTAATCTTAAAGTCACATACTTAAAAGTAATTAACCTAATCACATATTCTCTATGATAGGTTAATCATTTCTATATATAACCCAAATCACTATAAATCCACAATAAAAACATAGATAATAATTCCTTATTACTCATCAAATTAAATCCCATAGTGTTCTATTTTCCTTAGGCATATATTATTCCTAATAGAGCAAGCGTCTTCCAAAATAACATTTATCACTTATTCACCAAATCAGTTTCCTATACTAAGGATGTCCATTTGATAAAACATAAGATCCAAAATCAACTTATTATTGATCAATAAAATCATTTAACTTAAAAGAATTAGTCACACTAACTAGGGACTTCATGTAGTCTATTGGTAGTTGATAAATCCCAATCTCATTATGGTTGTGGGTTCAATTAACACATCTTTTTCCAACGTGACGGGTTTTCACACGGTCTGTGTGTTGTCCTTTTTCAAAAAAATATATTTTATAATGTTCCCAAAATGAGATAAATTGCTCAAAATAACTATAACATAATTTCACAACACATGTTATCTCATACCCCGCATTTTCCTCCCAAATTTTAATAACTTCTAATTGCATCAAATTCAAGGATCGTATAAACCAAAATTGTTATTTATAACAATATCAACAATAGAAAATACAATTCTTCCTAAAATAGCATTTTCACATAACAAACTGTCGGGTTACACATACAACGGAGAAGTATTATAATGTAATCCCATAAACAAAGAGCACTAATACTTTAAAACATTTCACCATTCATTTATTTCCGAATAATTTCTTCCTTGACCAAGAGGCTTCGCTATGGAATATGGCATTCACTCGGGTAATGCCCAGGTCCCCTACATATATGGAAAATGACTGTAAATGGACTCTTGGGATAATTTTTATTTTCTTCCTTAGTACTCTTGATTTTTCCTCAGCAATTCATTACTTTATGTCCTTCTTTCCCACACAAAAAAAATCATTTCTTTGTTCTATTGAGACACTTCCCTAGGTGTTTATTTCCACATTTCCTGCATTATGGAAATTGAGATTTCTTTTTTCCATGGTCTACACTGCTGGAGCTCTTATAATTCATCACCTTTCTCTTCTTTGTTGAGTCCGGATGTAGGTTAATATATATATTCTTGAAAATATTTTTGGAAAACAGATTCGGCATGAACATGATATCTTTTACACCTATCGACATTCCATTTCTTTTCTCATTTCCACTGTTGTTCCCACCTTGTACATCATGATCAATGTTACTATGACTTCCTTTTATTCCAGCAATTTACTAACACAAGAAAGTATAGTGTGAGTCATAAAATCATTTAGAAAATATCATAACCCATTATTTTTAAACTAAACCAACTTAAGATTAACCAAGCTTATTTATTATCATCTTATATTAAAATCCTTCAAATAATTTTTTAATTAAAATGTGAATTATCCTAAACATATCCCCCCAAGAGTTTCATAACCTATAGTGTAGAAAGGCCCGTTGTCATGTACCAAGATATCACGGGTCAAGCCTGAAACTCCTTGTCGGATTTTTCACTCCTAGGTACATCTGTTCCAAAGCTACCTCTACTTTCTCATATCCATACAGGGATGTATTTCTTGGAAAACCCACATAATATTTACATTAAAAAGTTTTTTGGATGTTCATCAATACTATTTCTCAAGGTCTATCTTAGGTTAGTGTTTTCTAATTAGAGTTTTTATAAATCTTGCTTCCAAGGTTTGTACTAAAATTAATCTGATACCAACTGTAATGCCCCGACCCTAGTTACCCAGAGTCAGTGCATTATTACATAACATTAGAATGATAAAAAGAATTGTGTCCCTAAAGACTAATCGGTTTAGTAGCCATGGAATTAATAGATACACTCATAAGTTTTCCATTACTTCATGAAATAAAAACATCAACAACATTGTTTCCCCTTTTTAAACACACTTATATCCTTATCCTATCCATGCAGGTCAACAACTAAATACTTCTTCACATCCTGGGAAAAATAAAACATTGAAATGGGTGAGCTCAGATGCTTAGTAAGAATAACAATATAGGCAGAACATTTATAAATAAGCATAATCATTTAAGGCAATGCATAAGAATAAAACAAAAGACTTTTAAACTTAAAGATCAACATAATATGCCAAAGATAAAATCAAATAATGTCATTTACTTATTCCCATGGATATTATACTATTTGAATAATCACATTCAATATAAATAGCTGCTTTCATAATGATGCAATGCATAATGCCAGACTTCATAACCACATAGTCAATGCCTTGTTCCAAGACTACAAATAATATTTTTTCAAGGCCTTGTTCCAAGACACTAGTTTGTCTCCTGAGACCTAATGATGCATCGAGGTGCTATAGTGGGCTCCACATGTCACTTACTATGTCCAATGCATTTCTCATATGAAAATTTTGTAACATATTATAAGCATTCATTTTAAAACTAACAAATGAAATGTCAATACTTTATCCATAAACCATGAATGGTATAAAAATAACACATCCACAGTCAAACATATCACAAAAACTTCAATATAGTATGAATGATTTTTATCATAATAAACCAACCTCAATCAAGAATAATATCCCATAATGGATGTTGACATAGTTGAAAATGATTAGTAAAAATATTTGAAAGAAATATCCCTTTTTCATCAAAACATTTAAAAGTCTCACTGTTTATCAAGAAGCTGTTTAAAATAGATTTTTTAATCAAAGTTTCCCATACCACTTTGAATCTTTTAAAAGGAATTTCAATTTTAAAACATTAATTTCGATATAAATAAAACCTTAAAACTGTTTTTTAAACATGGACATTAATGAGAAATATTTAGCATAATAAATTTTTAAAACATTTAAAATGATATTTTAGTTAGAGCTCCTAACCAAATGAGATATGATTTAGTACAAATAATTGATGAAATAAAAACTTTATAATATCTTGAGAATAAATGGAACCGTGATATACTATTTAGAAGTAAATTATATACCACAAATAAAAGTGAATTGGCGCATAACAACATAGAAGTCTCAATGGAATGTTAGTTGAGATGAATTATTTTATAAAGACTGTATTCATAGGTTTAGGATAAATAAATGGAATACTTATGTGTGAATAATATAAATACACTCAATATGATTAGATATTCAGTGTAAATCAATTAGCGGATATTCACACATAGTCTTGTAAAAACAACACCAATGACAGTGATGTTTAATCAATGAATAGAAATTGAGTTAAAATTACTCTTGTCAAGTTTTAACTAATGACTTGAGAATTAATCAATGGAGTGATTATGTGTATCAAAAGTATATCCAAATAAAGGGGAGTGTAAATTACTACATAAGTAAATAAATAGTGATTTCACACATAGTCATGGAGTAATGTAATCAATGAAGTTTGCGTAAAACGGTATGGTTGGAAATTGAAATTTGAAATTCCCTTACTGATTTGGTAACATAAAAAACATAAACCCCATGAAATAAGGATCACCCAATGATGATGTAAATACCCATAAATTAATGTATATTATGCAAACCATACAATCACGGGCAGTACATACACCACACAAAATGTAATAGTGGATAATATATGTTAAATCTCACAGAAATAATAGTGAGATTAAAACCCCTTATCTTGTACTTTTTCTTGGGATATGGTAGGTTAACCTCATATATAATGATGAAATTATTGTTATTAAATTATAAAAGAACAGTATACATTAATATGATTTCATATATGATCATCTAATATATTTTTGTGAATGATATTTCAGTAGTTTCAACATTTCGGAAGTTAATTGATTCACTTTCCTTTATATTTTTTAATGTTTTGGGGCCGAAGCCTCATTTTTATTATTTAAATCTAAGAAAAGACCTCTTTTTTAACTCGGTAGAGGAAAACCCATTACATAGCCTGAAGGCCCAGTGGTCTTGAAGACCATTACATTGCCCGTAGGCCCAAATTTTATGCCCAATTCACTTTCCTTTATATGCTTTATTACATAAGTAGAAATTTTATAGATAGGATGTATCTTATTCATATTAATAATGATATTATTTCTTTAATATAATTATTTTTAATCATCAAATGAAAATTATTCTTGAATGGATACGATGGGTAATGAATCTCATCGCGTTCGTGGAGACGGTAATCCGTACGTACGCAGGAGAAGAAATATCATTTTCTTGATATTAACATCATATATAATTGGATGGTATATCATATAAAGAATAATTATCATGTTATATTTATTATTTACATCATTTATACTCATTATTATACCCATCCAAATGGTTATGTTTTTGAATAAAAAACTACACCACAATGTGGAGACGGTCATCCGTACGTACACCTGTATGGTGACTTTGTCATTTATAGGATAGATAGACTAGTGAATAGGGTTGTACCATTTTTATAATAACATTAAAATATATAGAATATTACTAGAGGTATTATTTTATAATGGAAAAATCAAATAAAAGGGAAGTGGAAGAAGAAAAGAACTTGAAAGAGGTGATGAAATATTTACCTCTTCTTTGAGTTATTCCTTTTGATTTGATCAAAAGGGCTCCTCAGATTGGCTTTATGTCTAAAGGAAGGCCTCTAGGATGAAGGGAGGATAGTTTGGAGGAAATTTTGGTAGGGTTTGGTATATTCAAATGGCTTTGAAGGTGTGAATTTGAGAGAAGGGGAAGTTCCCTTTTATAAGAGGGGTGAGGGGCACCTTAGGAAAAGATGGAAATATTATTTTATAATAAAATACTTTTCTGTTTATAATGGCTAAAAAATGAATTATTTAAAGGATAATGTAGGGATGGGTCTAAAACCTCTCAACCAATCAGTTTTAGATAGGTTTGGGTCACTATATTTACCTTATCTTTTAGATTTAACTCTTAGTTAAATAGTTTGACATTTACCATGTCTCTTTGTATTATTATATAATATGGTTAATAAAGTTATTATAAACTTTCAAGAGAACCCCAAGGGGTTAATTAATGATACACATATCATTATATAAGTTTTTTTGTCTGAACCTTAAATTTTTAGGATTATTATATCAACCCATAATATTTTTTTGTTTTAACAACTCATTTATGTCAATTTTGACATTATTTAATAATTGATTTTTTTAAAGTCCTAAAAAATTAATTACTTATAAATAAATACATTTAATCAACCCTGAAATTCCTTATTAACCTATAAAGTTTTTTTAATTCATTAAAAGTATCAAATTATATTTATTTGGATATTTATAATATCAATTATTTTAATCATTCATTAATATGGATATTACTGCATCATCATTGTGTCTTAAATCAATTTAATTATTTAATGTAAAAAAATTATAAATAAAATACCACTATGTAGGAAATATTTTTATCTTTCTAATTAATGTTTATATTATAATTTATATTATTTTTAGCCTTATATTAAAAATGGTTTAGTTATTAAACGTTGAATTTAACACTTTTAACTATTCTTTGAATTAAATAATAATAAATGTCCAAATCTAATCCAAGTGGACCTAAAGGATCATATTTTATTCCTAATGTTGTTCTTGGTCTAATTACACTAATCTAATATAATTAGTACATGTGTTAGGGTAATAATAATATCATTCTTACCCTTAATTACCCTATTTACTTTTAACCGTGGTAAATAAAAGTAAAAAGTTACTATTCAAAAAAAGAAATTTATTTTTATCTTATTGAACCACATTTTACATACTGATATCAATTTTTTCTCTTGTATTTTTGAAATCCGACTCACAGAAGTTGTAAAATTAAGTTTTATACAAATTTGGAAATGCTCCAAGGAGATGGGAAAAAGACGGTAAAAAGTTTGATAAAATTTTATATATCTAAACTTATTATAAAATTTATCCAATGAATTACATTGAACATACATAGTTGTTATGTATATATTTTGTCCTAAAAGAAATTAAATTAAAATAACTAATTATTTAAATAAAAATTTGATTTTAACCAATAACGTAGTGTTTTTCACTATTCATCAAATATTGAAAGTTTTTAGAAAAATACCAAAAATTTACCCTAAGATTATTTTGATATTATGAATTAAAAAATGAAATCTATTTTACCAAATTCAAAATATATAAGTTTCATTAATTAATTTAAAATTAATTTCAATTGTCAAAAACAAAAAGCATGTTTTCTTAAAAGTAAAAACTATCAAAGGATTGACATGTGTTTATATCAAATTTAAATGTAAAATTACTTATAATGACCTAAATTGTATTAAATGATAAAAATATAATCTAATTATAATTTCAAACCCTTAAAATACATAATTTAACAATATAAATTACTTCGATTAAAATGGTTGTTTTCAATTAAAATTTAGTACTTCTCAATATTCATCAAAATATGAAAGTTATCAGAAAATTACCAAAAATTTATCCAAAATAAATTTTTATGTCCCGATTCAAAAGAAGAATTTAATTTCATTAAATTTTTTATATAAAAGTGTGAAATATTGGTTTTAAAAATGATTTTCTATTAAAATGTGGAAAATTTTCATTTTTTGAAAAATACTTCTTTTATCTAAAAAAATGAATTTGTTCATATATTATGTCTAAGAAACACATAATATTTATTCTAAAATTATATGTAATATATAAAATTTCAAATTCAGTTAATACTATTCATAACCGCTATTGAACGGATAGTTTGGTAAGTCATGGTGCGCTCAAACTCTATGTTGTGTGTAGCATAAGCTATTAAATTTAAAGAAAATAACTTACTATAAAATCATGGGGTGTTACAGAAATACTTACTAAAGAAGGTCCCTCTGAACTCTTCCCAATCAATAGCTTCAACCTCTACTCTTGGCCTCGTGTTTTTAATCAGCTTCTACCACAGATCAGCTTCTCCCTCTAAGTGATAGACATCCAGTGTGACCTTCTCTTGCTCTGAACAGCCAAGCACAGAAAAGATATTCTCTATAGAGTCAATCAATGGTTCATAAATCAACCTGTTGGTATATCCACTAAAGTTTGGTGGTAATTGAAACATAAATGATTCAACATAAAGTTGTTCCCTTCATAGTTAGATCAGTCACTCAGCTTGATTCAAGTTATTTAGCATAACCTGAGTCAGTTGGTTCATCATTCGCATGAAAGTTTCCATTCCGGCATCCATCGGAGGGCTGTCAGTGCATAGTCCATTGCGGTCACCATTTTCACTATTCCTCATATTTCCCACCATTTTCTAAAACAATAAAACCACACTGAGAATATTATTTCATTTGTGAATATTTTAACTATAAAGGATTTTATGTCTTAATCCTACATGATTTATGAATTACATTTCTCTATAAATCCTTCATTATGATTACAAAAAAGATTATGATTAACCAAACATATCCCTTGGGAGTGTCGTAATAAAGAGTGAAGAAAGGCCCATTTTCATGTACCAGGAAACCACAGTTCAAGCCAGAAACCCCTTGTCAGAGTTTTCACTGCTAGGTACATCTGGGCCAGAGCCGCCTCTACGTGCTCATATCCAAACATGAATGTATTTTCTTGATAAACTACAAACTAAATACTCACCAAAATACCATTAATTATTCCAATATTTAAATTTTTTTATAGGGTTCTTCCTAAAGTTTTCATATCTTAATTTCCGTAAATAACTAAAATAACCTTTGATACAAATTATATCATCCCACCTTATTATTACATTACTTTTCATTATATTTTACAAACAGAGGATCTTTAAAGTGTACTGTCTTGGAAATAAGAAACAATAAAACATGAAAATATAACAAACCTTTTCAAATAGCCATGAAAAGATTCTTGAAAATTTCATCCTATGTAAAATTATTTCATCTCATTACCTAGAGATATACATCAATAGAAAGGGTGAGTTGAAGGCCCAGAAAGGATAAACAAGGGAATAATTTTTCTTGAGATATCAATAAGAACATGATAAAAAAACATAAAGACATGGTCAATGTAAAAAAGAGGCATATCATAATAAAACAAACTTGAATCATAACTTGAATATGTGGATAAAACATTTAAATAATACATTCATAAACATATAACCAAGGTTCATCCCCAAGGTGTTATAAAGATTACCTAGGTTATTCACCAATGTATCGTGAAACTTGTCATCTCTAGAGATTAAATTAGTTACCCAATGCATTGAAGTTATATCACAGAACATCCTTAATATGTCTATATTTTCATTTGATCCAAATAGATCGTAATAATACATTTCATAACTAACCCAAATAAATAAAATAAATGGGTTTCATATCGACATCATGACGTTTTAAAAAGTGTTTAAAAACATGATCATTGTGTCATTTATAACCCATGTAAGGGAATGAGGGTTATATGTATGTAAATTAAAGAATCAATAATATAATATTTATGTCTTTATGAACACTCATAGAAACTAAACATATCTAGGTATTCATATAAATAAGATAAGATGATTTCTTGGGAGAAAGAGAGATATTTTGAGACAAAATTTCCGCATCATAATAGCTATATAACATGGTTTTAGAAAATAATAAAAAGAGAGGGGACAGGGGTCACCCATAAAAAAGGAATCATTTAAAGTATATATAGATAATTAAATTAAATAATTCATGTTATTTAATGACACACCACATGAAAAGGAGACTTGAAAGAAAAGAGAAAATGCGATTTCTTTTATGAAAATTCGGCAGCCTAATTGCATCACTTAAAAATTTAAAAAATAGATTTATGAGATAAGAAATGGTTTCTAATAATTTGGAAATGAAATGGATAGTAACAAGAAAATATAAGAACATTCATTCACATAAGAAGATGGAAAATGGAAGATAGAACTTAATGGAAATCATGACTAAAAGAGGAGGGTGGAAGGTTCTCTTACCTTGAAGAGTGACATCAAAAGCTCGAAGGATGGGACCATGGGGGGTTGAGGGAACCTTGGGTGGAATCATTTGGAGGATAGAAGATCATAAATTAGATGAGAAGGATTTTTTAATGATATTAATGAGGTAATGGCTTGGTATTTATTGAAAAATTGAGGGAATATTTAATTAAGCTCCAAGGGACATCTCATCGGTGGTATTTGAAAAACCATAGTCTTTCCAATGGTATTTTCCCATGGTATAGTCCAATTGTGACACCTCATAACATATCATACTATTATCAAGTCGAACAGATTTATTACATCATGATTACATCATCAATGATGTCATTAAATACCCGAAACTCCAAACTGTATTTTTACTATTCACAAAAAAATTCAATGTTTTCAGAAAAATCCCAAAAATTCACCCTTACCTAATATTGATGCTATAAATTAAAATATGAACTAAATTTTATAAATATAATTTTTTAAATATTTTTAATTTAATTTTTAAATAAAATCATTATTTAATCAAAAACAACTCTATAACTATAACTTGTTTTGTAACGCCATGATAAAGTAATCAATGTCCCATAAAATTATCGTATAACCATAAGAAAATAAATTAAAAATTTATTATATCATTTTATGAAAATAAATTTTCATTTTAAATAATTAAATTAATTATAAAATTGTAAATAAAATATTTATGACCTACAAATATAACAAGACATATACTATGGTCATTTTTTCACTTTTAAGATGTCTAAATTGTATTTATACATTCATCGGTGAAGTTTCTATTTTTTGGCTGATTTACTTTTCATTTTTATTGATAAGGGTATGATACTATTCATAATTTACTATTTAATAAAAAACAAGTTGATCTTATTAGACTATAAATTTCGTAATGATCACAACTGTAAAAGACCATTTCGTGAAAATCATTTCACATTATTAATTATTTAAAGTTTACATGAATATTTTAAAATACCCTTTTTACAAAATTAATCAATAATATTCATCCAATATTTATCTAGTCTTTTGAAAATGAAAAATTTTACCATAATAAGAAATAAAAATTTTATTTATACCAATGGATTACAAAAAGTATCTAAGGCCTCATTATGTAGCCCCTAATAACACCTGCATAGGACCTAAGTGTAAGGTGTGCTATGGTGATGCAATATTGGGGTGGCTCAGACTACATTGCCCAAGTGGTGACTTCTATCATCTTGGATTTCTCTCTTAGGTGATTCCGTTCAAGCACCAAATGTTGAAGCTCATCTTGGGCTTGATCCAGAGCAAAGACCAGAGATGTTGTCTCCTTCCCAAGCTCTCACAGATATGCTTTGTATAGAGTAAGTCTACTTGATGTGTCCATCGAATCTTCTTTCTGTATTAATTTACCCAGATCACTTGTATTTATAAACAATAAATGTAAATTCTAGAGCTTAGTTTCCAACGATCATATTGAAAAATGGTCATATAACAGTCAAAACAGAACCTGTCTCATTTAATTATAATCACTTCATTAATTAAAGGATGTAGTTTTGTTGTGTTTTAAATAACAAAAAAAATTTTAAAACAAAAATTATTCAGAATTTTGGGTCATTATAGACCAAAACACAATAACTAAATCCACAATGTACTATCTCTATATGGTTTGTACCTAACATTCCATATATGCTAACATAAAATTATTGGCTGAGAAGTAGAGGATTCCACCAGTTAATTAGGCCTTTAAATAGAATGTAAAAAACTTGATGGGGATAACCTCTATTCTAAATAAAATTATTTCAGAGAAGGGTGATTTATTTAGCGCAATGGAATGTGTTGGTCATATTGCAATGGACTTCATTAATTTCATGAATCTCGTTCATTATGTGTATGGAACTAATGTTTTCTATCATGAATACATTCTTATAATTCCAAAGGCCTCACTTTGACCATGAAGTAACAAGGATCCATGATCCCCTCTTCCTAACCAATTCCAATCATTCCCCTTTCATCCTTCCCAATATATGAGATAACTCAGTCCAGTTATTTTTCTATAGAAAAAAACTCCTCATGATATAACTGGACTTTCAAATATTGTTCTAAGTACCTTACATAGAGTTTCTTTAGACCCTATTGCACATACTTCTTCCAATTAGTAAAAAGTTAGGGAAAAAATTAAACCAACCAATGGACCCCTATTCCAATCCTTAAATATTAATCTCGTTTGATTATAAAATTTCTTTGATGGGATGTTCTGTAATAATTTCTTTCTAATAAATTCTTTAACATACTTTGATAAATTTTGTTATTTCTTTTATATTTTTTCTTCTTGTATGTCATGCATTCCATTGTAGTTATGTTCTACAATTTTTATAATCCCAAAATGGGATAAAACACTATAATTTCTTGTGTGGAATTTATTTCTGGTTTATTACTGTTATGTTTCTATGTAACATTTGATACTATTTGTCTTAACTATTTTTAAATTTTACTCTTGATAATTAACCTTATTTTCTTATTATTTATCTTTGATAACATCTTCACATACTATGAAGTCTATGTCAAAATTTTCTTTTTTGTTCTTACTATTGATGTCATGTTTTATATTTGTGATACCTTTAATTCCATGATTTTTTATCATAAAAAGGGTGATATTAATTAACTCTTTATTTTAATGATAAAAAAATCTTGATTCTAATTATATAAATGGATCTCATGTTTTCTATAGTTATTCCATAACAAGATATAGGTGAATAAATTTACTAAGTATTATTCACCACTAGTAATTTCCAAGGATGAGAAACTATTGAGCTAACTCACCAACATATAAGGACTCATAACCAACTTGAGTCACTATTTCCTATGAATCACTATCATCATGGAAATATCACTAAGTATAAGTCAATGTTTTCCATGTCTTCCTATAAGGATGAGATACATCTAGAGTGAAAATTCAGTAATGTATGAGATTCCACTAGGATATATCATTGTCAACATAGTGTGCCACTAGAACATAATATTTTTTCTATTCCATTGGACACCATTATCCAGAAATCGGTACACATGAAGTCTTACCTAAGTATAAAACACTGCCAGTGTCATACTATCAAGACGAGACTATGTCGACCTGAGACACTACTATCTTGAGATGTCATCAGACTTTGATGGACCTCCATTATTCAGTCATCATTTTAGGACTCACCATTACTATTCATTTAAGTATCTTATTTGAATTAATTTATTTGAATAAATATATTATGGAAGATAATTCCAATTATAATTTTAATTATTTTCTATTAAATTATTGATAGAATGATTTGAAGAATTTGTGAGATATGCAGTATGAGGAAGAAGAGAGGATCTAGGTATTCATGTTGCTGCTAATAAAAATAGAAACAGATTATCTCATGTGAAGTGGTGAATGATCATGAAAAGTTGACAAATAGAAAGAAGATAGATCGTGCTTACAGAACATACACATAGATCTGAATAGCGAAATTCTCAATCATGCAATCACTCGACTGAGGAAGATGAAGCACATACACATCTACTACCTTCATATCATCAAGATTAAGAGCATTTTACATTCTATTATTTGGAATATTTCAAAAGAACTCAACTTCAACTACATTTAGAAATACTTTCCAAGAGTTATGAGCACCCCTACAATAGACTGAGCATTTTTATCCCTACACTTTTTGATTGCTCAGTTTTGTTTATTTATTCTTATATATTTATCATTATCTGTGCATACTATGTTTTATGGCACATAAATTGACTCCTACAATGTACTAAAAGATTTGTGATATATTCTAAAACTTCACTTATCCATTTTCCCATGTATAATATTGGTGTAGGTCCCTATGTGACTAGTTTGTTTTTACTCTCATGGATAACAATGGAAGAGGTCGTGTGTGACCAGGACTGTTTGAAATCTATTGTAAAACCTGCTCCGGGTTATGTATCAACAATATTATTTTATATAAACTACATGGTGGAGGGTGGTCAACAAGTGGATAGAACTAAGTCTCACTGGACACTACACCTCCTGTTTCAAATTTTCATTGTATGTTTTTTCATTTATTTCCACTTTTAAAACTAAAACTGTTGTAACCATACAAAAAATAATACTATGATGGTGAATATTTATTAGTGTTTTTATAATATTTTAATAAAGAAAATTATTTTCAACGTACTGAGTAGTATATTATATTACTTACCCTAGAACTAATTGATCTTTAAGAACCCTTTTAGAAGTTTATAACATATAATGATCTTCTATATTGATTAACTGGTCTATTTTAAATTAATTAGGTTATTTCAAATTAATCATTTAAAAAAATTATTGGGTACACAATTCATCCCCCTCTTGAGTTAATCTCTCTAAGAAATAGATAGTTTCATGAAAAATTAAAAGTAGGGATAAGTGTTTTAGGATGTTTTCGTTCTGAGTAAAGGAAGATTACTTTTAGATCATATTTTAATGATTGTATTCAAAGCAGAAGAGGATTTTAAGGAAATGATAGAAAATAAATTTTTTTTGTAATTTTTATGGTTTGAAGAAAGAATACTTGGATAAAATGGAGATTTTGAGGGAATCGTTAGTGAGTTTTGTTGTTGTATAATGATTTTATGTTTAAATTAATTAACAAATGGCGTATAATCTATTTTTCCTAATTTTCATTATTTTGACCAGAAGTGACCTATGTATTGTTGATTAAGTATTTTTTTATTATGCATGGTGTCTAATTAGAATGCGTTATATGGTTAGGATTGAAGTATTTTGGATTTTAATGAGGATTTGTTTGTCAAAAGTAGTGGTTAGTGGTCTCATGAATTTGAATGATCATGATGTGTTTTCAATACATAGTTTATATAGTGAGAAGTTCCATTAGATGAAATTTTATTTTAATAGTACATTATTATAGTATAAATATATATAAGACTATAATCGGATCATGTTTTTTTGTTTTAAAGTTTGAGTGGTGTGCTCATCCACTATATTTATGATTTGGTATTGATTATGGGTAGGGTGATCTAGAGAGAATATTCGTAGCTTCAAATAATTTAGTGACAACATAAGTTAGCTATATCGTGGGAAGTTTTAAAAGATTATCCTAGATTGATTATCTAGGAATATGGTGAATAATGAACTTTTAAATTGAAATCACACATCGAGAACATGATTTTCACTTAGTTAAATATCATGTTGAGTTGGACATTAATATATACTATTGTAGAATTTGATTTGTGTTCATAGATTTATTGTGACCTCTCAAGGATTGTTAGAGTTGTGGTTGATATTTTTTAATGTTATGCTCCTTATTATATCAGTTAACATGGAGAAGGGTTAATTTTTTATCGATATTACATTGACTGAATTTGAATTTTTGGATTTCATTTTGGAGAAAGATGTGTTAAGAATGTTCTAATTGACTAATAGAGTGTTTTAGTTGAAAATTATCAATGGATAATACTCTAATTAATCCTTTAGGTATTGGGTAAAGGGTTATTTCTTTTAAAAAAATATACACCACTTATATATTATAGTTCCTTTCGATACCTGGTGATGTGTCTAGGGGGAAACCATGTTTCTCTACCCACTGGGTGGATGATGACCAAACACTTGGCATCCTATTGCGAATCTTGTAACCTATGTTTTTATATTGGGAAACTAGTAAGGTTATTCTAACACCCTGAGTTTTTATGAAATATTTGTTTCAAATAAATAGAATAATTTCAATATCTTATGTTACATTTAGCTCTGAATTTTATGAAACCAAAATTTAGTATAGTTTTATAACATTTTCATTTAATTGGTGGCTATGAATAAGAATAATTTTCTAAAAAAACAGATTTTTTTCATATATATTATTTAAATTCATTAGTAATCAATCTATTAGAAAATATAAAAAAATATTTTCAAATAAAATAAAATATTTTTCTGAAAAAAAAAGGTTTTATGCATGAAATGTACATTTATCTTAATAAATAAAAATAATAAAAATTTATTGATTATTTTAATGAAGCTTATATATTATATATTAAATAAAATATTTTAACTTTCATGTAATATTTTTTACTAGGAATGAGATAAGAATAAATCTATTTTTTTTCTTAAAAACTG
Organism: Viscum album; assembly: GCA_963277665.1. Taxonomy (NCBI): domain Eukaryota; kingdom Viridiplantae; phylum Streptophyta; class Magnoliopsida; order Santalales; family Viscaceae; genus Viscum; species Viscum album. Next base: position 1,908,395,722 of record OY728137.1, read on the forward strand.
TATTTTTTTATAAAAATTTTGTCACATTTTTGCACTTATTTTAAAATTAATTTCTTCCCAATTTTAGAAAAAAAATTGAAAAAAAATGAAATTCATTTTTTCATGGTACTGTGTTTATCTTATTTATTTGTATAGAATGTATAACCATTAATTATAAAATAATTATAAGTTAATACGTGGACACTTGGTCCTCTTTTAAGCCATTGAAGTCATTCTGAAATTGATATTAGATTTTCATATGACTACTTAAAAATGTGGTCTCCAAACCATCATATAAACTATTTATTCTGTGTATTTGATATCTATATTTAATCCCTTTATAGATTCAAATCACTATGAAATACTTTTATGGTTTAAACATATAGGAAAACCTTTGAACTGTTATGAAAATGTAGTAGTGGTCCTTCTCTTGAGCTATAATATTGATTGTGAAAACATCAATTCTAGAAATTACCTACCCACAAGCTATCCAGTGTGAGGATATTTTGGTAGAAAAATTCTTTTCACACCAAATAGTTATTTGGTATATAATTCAATGGCTTCTTCAATAGTATATCACTATATAATACAACCCTCAATCCAAATATGATTCTTGAGATAGCTATTAAAAATCATCATATACTATTCAATGGTGTTCATCCATCTGTAATGTAATAGACCACATATTCATATCTCTCTAACCAAGTGAACCATCAGGTGAACCATCATATCAAAGAAATTCGACTGAAAGAACATTTCCAATCCACATTATATTACAAAATTTACCTTTTCGATAGTTATCAATTCCGTTGGGTTTATAAATTTGTTGCATATAGCATTGAAAACGAAATATAGTTGGTTAATTTATGATAGGAATTCATGGTAAAAATGCACTATTAAGCTACTAGTATTAGATCTTTCATCATGAAATGAAATTCATACAATTTGAGACCCTTTAACTTTAAATCCATTATATAAATGATATTCTTGATATTCAATAAATGTACTTATGGAACCTTTACATTATTCAAGATGTTGAAAAACATATATATCTACTTCTTGGAATGTGTGTATGTAGCTAGTAGAAGAAATGTATATTTTTCACCCTTCACTAGAGAAGACTCCTCCTTTATTCCCATGTCAATCATGTCCTTCCTAGCCATAATTCCATACTTTTGATGGGTGAATTTCTTAATGTTCCAATGAAACTATCACATACAATTTTTTCAACATGTATTACATTTTTAAATTTTTTTACATACAAAAAATTCATGTATGGTAATTCAAAGAAATAATATCTTTTTTCAACTAGTTTTCATATCATTTGTTCAAAAAAGGTCTACCAAATGTAGTGTACATATCTTTTACCTTCTCAAATATTTTACCACCTATGAGTATAGATGATTCTATAAGATCTTTTGACCTCCCATTGAATAATGTCCTCCATGATCAGTACTTATATGACCAAGGTAGAAATATGCATTTACCTAGAAAAAAATTTTGATGAATGTTTCAACCTAATTAGTTGTGTAACTTTTTTATTAATGGGACACACTTGAGTGCATTTAATTCTATATCCTCAAAAATTTAAATAAGTAGGAAATTCATTGATCATCATTTGAAAAATGGATTTCAATGTGAAATATTTATTTTTGTAAGCATCATATAATGTAACACCTGAATCGCATAATAATTTAAAATCTTCGATCAGTGGATCCAAATAAATATCAATATCATTATCTAATTGTTTTGGAAATAATATATTAATTGATAAAATAATGTACTTTTGTTTAATGCATAACCACAATGGAAAGTTATAATTCATTGACATAACTGGTCATGAACAATGATAGTTTCTTTGAAGACCAAAATAATTCACTCTGTTTGTAGATAGAACAAGAATTATTTTTCTCATATCATTTCTAAATTTAGGATAGTCGATATAGATTATATTTAACTACGGAGAGTCTTGTAGGTGATTAAGTTCCCCATATTTATTTCTTGTACATTCATGCCACATCAATTGCATTCTAGTCTCCTCACTTCCATATAGGCTTCTAGACCTTAGAATGATTTGAATCTACCATAATAATTTCATAGGACCCAGTTCATATTTTTTATATCAAGAAGAACAAAACTTTTGGCATTCTTTAAGTGATTTATGGTCCTTTTAAAGTTGTATATAGTTATTTGGGCATGTAGGTATTATTATAGAGAATGTACACATTGAATATATAATTTTTTTAGCATCACATGATTGTATATGAAGCTCATAATTTTCTGGGATCATATCATTCATGAGGGGAAGTAGTTCAGTAAAACTGGTTTCACTCCATATATTTCCAACATTTAAATTATACAGCTTCAGTATAGATGAAAATGCTATATATTTATTAAAACCATTATACAATGGCATCTTTGCATAACTCTTTAACTTTTTAAAAAAAATTACAATCAAGAAGTTCATCATTAAATGTCATTGACGTTTCTTCTATACTATCTTCATCATCATTTACACCAATAATCATATCCTTGATATATTATTATTTCTTTTCTACACTTGTCATCATATCATATGATCCCTAAAACACACTAGTGTAATCCCAAACACTAGTTACGTTTACTTATTCCCTATGGTTTGTACAAAACTTTTAACTTTTATCTATTACAAGACATATCTATTCAGTGTTCCAACTCCTGTTCACTAATTAGTCTTCAATATCAATAGCATAAACACTAACAAAGGATTTTAGATGGGTTTTATAAATGATATTTTTAAAACATGATGATATCCTTAACCCTGTCTTCATAATATTTTTTTCATATTATTGACATCCATCAAATTTCAATTCATATCTACCCTATTTGATTCATTAATTTTAATATTTAACAAAATAAATATAAAAAAATTGGGTCTTTCTAAAAATGTAACCCAACATAAGAAAAGGAAAAAGATATTTGTCTCAAGATTGAATTTTAGTAGTTCTTATATTCTTATGAGGCTAAGGTTATGGGAGTGGGGTCATGATAGATTTCATATGGTTTGGAAGGAGTTAGTGGCATGCCCTTTCCATGGTGTTATTATAAATCATTTATAAATTACAAATTACCAAAGATATTTAATTTTCCTTAGTTTTGGTTGGTGTGGATGGATTTCTTGAATGATTCCCAGGTAATGCGTTGTTTCCCTTTTATAGTTTCATAATTCATATAATAACAAACTAAAACCTACATTTATTGATATCTTATTATTAGAGGACTATATCTAAATTGAAAATTTTATTCAAGATGGTGACGTAGGAAATTCATTCGACAATTGTAGTATTTAGGCAGTGATGTTGTTGGTAACCAATTCATCAAGGGATGTTATCGAGATTTTCCATGATGTGATTGGTGAGACCATGCATTATAGCGGGGGTGGTAGACCAATTCATGGAGTCCTATGAGATGATTAAGGTTTAATGGACTTACCATCATTAATTTCAGGAGAGTCCCATTACTAGTGATCTTTAAAAAATTTGTGTTGGATGTTGTAGGAAATGGGTTGGGCCTATAGGGACATGGATACAATGGGCTTATGGGTCATGAAAATAATTCATGGATCCTCATGGACCAAAAATATGTATGGGACCTACTAGTAAATGTAATGGGTGGGTTTTTTCTTGGGGGTTTGAACTACCCACTGGCTTGTGTGTGAAGTGTGTGTGTGTGTATTTTAGTGTAATTGTACCCCTAATCACACACAAAAATATATATTAATATAATTATATATATTTATTTATATTAATATAGTTATAATTATTTATTTATTTTTAAACTATATATATTCATTAATATTTAAATATCTATAAATATAAATATAATAAATAAATATAATTTTATTATTATTTAAATATATATTCATTTATTTATAATTATGTTAATAGCTTTTTTAAAAATTATATATATATATATATATATATATATTCGAATTATTAATATATAAAAAATTATAAATTTCAATTATCAAATTATAATTACCAAATAAAAAAATCTAATTCATTGAAAAAATTGATTACCAAAAATCCCTAATTACCTAAGTACTAATTTCAAATTGAAATTGAGGGTGGAAAAAATGATCAATCTATAATGAATTTATTTTGGTAAAATTAAAGAAAAAAATTAATAAAAATAAAAAAACAAATTGTTGAATGAATTATAAACAAAAAACCCTAGCTACAATCCAGGAGGTGGCCAATGATAAGGGAGTGGCGTCATCCTACAGAAGACGGTAATGGAGGGGAGAAGGGTAATGGATGATAAAAAGGAGGGGTGGTAGCTGGAGGATAGAGGAAACATAGAGGGTGGGAGGTGAATGACATTAGAGGATGGATGGGGGTCTAAGTAGGAGAGATTACGGTCCGTAGAAAGGGAAGGGAAGTAGGTAGCTACCAATTTCAAGGTAGGGGTAGAGGTTCATAGATCGTGGAAAGAGAGGGGAGGGTATATTATGGTCATGGGTAGGTGGCTGAGATCCATACCATTTCACTGAGGCTCAACCACTAGACTCCAAGCCTCCTAAGGTCAATCCCACTGAATGTCGCTCCAATTGAGGTTGAATGGCTGAAAAGTGTGAAAATATGACTAAAAAGGAAATAGAAATCTTGGAGTATAGATCCAATGAATCAAAAAATAAATCAGCACATATACCATATATTTTTAGAGGATATCTTCATCGAGAGAGGCAGCGACAGTAGGAGTAGAGTCTCGTTAGAGCTTGGAGGCATGAGAGGAGATGACTTAGTTTAGATTCATTTTATAGGAACTAGTAAGTGTTTTAAAAGTTATTTTAAAAAATAGTAGATATATAGTAGTTTTATGAGTGCTGATAAAATTAATTTTTATCAGTGCTAAAATTCTAGTGATTATAATGTGTGGTTTTATCAGTAGTTTTCTTGTGCTGATAAAGAAGAGACCTTATGAGCGCTAAAAAAGTTTGAAGAAGATCTAAAATTATATATATCTAATTAAAAATAATTATATTTAAAAATAATTACATATATTTATAAATATAATATAAATATTTATTATTTAAATTTATTTATATAATTTTATAATTATTTAAATATATTTGTTTCTATAAAATCATATATAAAAATTTATTAATATATAAATATAAATTTATAAAATTATAATAAACATATTTATTAATTAAATATATTTATTATAATTTTATAGTTATTTAAATATATATTTAATTAATTATAATTATAACTATAAAAATATATATCTAATAATTATTTACATAAAATTATAAATATAATATATATTAAATATTTAAAAATATTAATTATAATTATATAATTATTTAAATATATATATTTATTGAAAATTTAGGGATGAGTCCCTAATTATTGAATGAAAAAAATTAAATAAAAGCAGAGGATGTGGTCAGACAAAGCACATATCCCTCATCATGGAAAACAGTCACAATTTTAATTTATTTGAATATGAACTACAATTTTCCTTTCTTCATCATGAATTTCATTACAATCAATTCTTCCATTAACATGGCCACATCCACTAGAATGATGACCTCTCCTCTGATTTGTTTTTGCAGATTGCTGAAATCCATCAATGTTGTTGTCTTCTGAATCAGATCTCCCAGAATCAGATCAAACCTCCACTATCTTTGGGTAAAAAACATATTAAAAAACACATCTTAAAACCCCTTCAATGGTCACTTTCTCCAATGGTTCATTCAATGGAACCTCCATTGGTGTTTTGAGCATAAAAAAAGAATATGATTTTTGAACCATAGACATGCTCTAAATATCATAATTTTTGTGATCATCATTCTATGGATGAACAGAATGTGGATAAAGAGCTTTCAGAGTTCAAGAATGTATATCATCTATACTAGGAACACTCTCATGATCAACCAGAAAGGTCATCCCATCTACACCATCATCACATGTCTGATTTACATATGGAGGTTGTCCAGCAGTAAGAGAACCCACAGTCTCCTTAGTGTTAGAAATATCTGGTGTGTTATTCATCTTAGAAGGATCCAACATAGGATTAGAGGATGTATGAATAGTAGAAGGTGAATTATCTACCTTAAAAATAGGTTCACAATTAGTTATCTTCACGAACAAATCTGGGGATTCATATTCTTCTAGAAGATCCTTCAACAATGTGCAAATAGAAAATTTTTTATTATGGTTCATACTTTGAGACTATGAACATGAAGGAGTCACAACATAAATTATTGGTTTCCCATTATGGGTTCTTGAAGAAATAATTTATCTTCCAAAAGATACCGATCGACCAACTCTTGTGAAACCTCCTAATATGAAGATTCAATTTAAACAATTGAATCATCTTCCACAAACTCATCCCAAACCATAGAAGCATGTTTCTCCTTTGAAAAAATTGAAATTATACTAGTGGTGACTACCCTACTAAAATTCTCAAGTGCATATCAAACCTCAAAACCCTCTAAATACTTATGAGATCCTACCTATATTGTGGAGTTGGTTCCAATGCACACATTAAGAAAACATCATTATTAGATAAAAACGTAGGAGTTTCCTCCTCATCCTAATTCATCCCCAATTTGAAATCATCACAAATACCCTACCCCTATTCTATTTGACCATAATGATCTGAAAATTGGTTTTCTAGACCATTAATATCATATACCGATTGAGCTACCCCCATTTTCGTAGGATGAACCCTCATTATAATCTAATTCCCATGAACATTGCAAGCGTGAGCTTCTTTTGTAGGATTTCCGTTCAACCTTGAAGCATTTTTTGTGACATCTTGGATGTTCTCATTAGTAGAAACATGATTTGAAGACTGATTCACCCCCTTAGTGCCATATTTCAACATGAGGTAGTGAAAAATTTCATTACCTTTCATAGAATATAATGAGAAAGAATGATCCTTGTGGCATTGATATTTGACATGCCCAATGAATTGACAGCCCCAAAACAAGAATGAATTCTTCTCACATTCAACTCTTAAGAAGAATTCATCATTCAATGTATACAAAACATCCTTCTAAATGAGAGCATAGTTGGGGTTTGGATTAGTGGTAAGAACCCTATAATCCTACATGAAAAATGGGGGTTCAAAACCGATTGGGCGTAGGTACTATAGCAGTACTCTAGTGGTACTGTAGCAGTGGCGGTACTATAGATCGGCGGGTACTAGAGCGGCGGCAGGGCACTGTAGTAGCAGCGGGACTGTGGGGGTACTATAGCAGCCAGGTTACTATTCCTAGAATTACAATTGGGCCAAAAAATTGGGCCTACGGGCTATGTAATGGGCTACAAGCCCACTGGGCCTTTGGGCTATGTAATGGGTCTCCCTCTACCCAGTTAAAAGAGGTCGTTGATTTTATTTAATAATAAAATGAGGCTTTGGAGCCAACCTTTTTTTTAGAAAAAAACATTTTCAATGAGAGGGGAGATTAGGATAAATTCAACCAACATAGAAGAAAAGAATCCAAATTTATATTCCTCAATAGAATGATCCATTTTTATGGGAACAACCAAGGTACAGTGATATCAAACATAATTATTTGATGCTATAAAATCCAATTGATACCCAAAAATTTAACCCAATCTAGGGCCTTAATATTTTTATCCAAAAATTTATTGAATTGGTGATCTCACTCTTATAGACAAACAATTCCCAACATTAATGAAATAGGAAAAAATCCTTAGTATTTATTCTTGAGATCATCATATTGTAATAGTAAATAAAAGTACCCATGTCCCATATAAATGAATTTGAAATCCCTAAAACCCCAAAAACAGGATAAACAATTAACCATATCAAGTGTATTCAATATTTTACCTCCAAAAGGTTGAACCAGTTTTGTACTGACCTAGTATTGAATGATCTTGAAACATTCCATAATGGAATCCTGATCTGCAGTAAGATGTACAATGGTGCCACTTTTAAGGAAGATATTTGGAACCACAACCTTAGAAGAAGAAGAAAAGTACTTCACTAATCCGATCATATTATCATCAAAAAAGAATCCACTTTCTTACCTTTCATAAAGGATTCATCATTCAAAATTAAACCATAAATCTCACCTCCCCCAAGGATATCGAACATAATATCACATTGAAAGGCCATGGAATCAAAGAATCCCTTGGTGACATAACTACTATTGCTAAGATTTCTTTAGACCATCATCCGTTCATATATTAATATAATTATATATATTGAGATGGAGGTTCTAAGAAAAACTCATGAATGGTAGAATAAAAAGCCCTACCTCACTGAATAACAGTGATGACTGTATTCCAGAGTGATAGATCTGGTTCCATAGGGTAGATTTTGATCCTTCTTAGGAGAAATATTTTGAGTGACCTGCACCTATTTTACAGGAATATAAATCTATCCCTGAAGATTCCATTTTATTTTCACACAATGAAATCAAAGGTATATCCTTTATGGAAGCTCTAAAGTGCTCTAATATTCAAAAACATTCCTTAACAAAGACCCCAATGTTAAAAAAAGATGATGGTGGATTTTCGGTCGATGTTGATCATGAAGAACTTCATCAGTAGGAGAAAATGTGTTGGAAATCTATCCTTGGTAGAATATATTATCTTAATGGTGACAAATTATGGCTAGTGGCTAAGCTCAAACCGAGGATCACTCATTTCTAGGGATCAACCAATTGGAAAATCATTCTAATTGGAAAAGGGTACATTCATGTAATCTTACAATTTGAAGAAAAATTAGACCATGTCTAGAAATATGGTATCATCCAATTGAAAACTAGTTTTCTTTTTTTGTCTACGTGGGACTTTTCCTTCAATCCATTTACACATAAGAACAATATGGATCAGATTTGGGTCCGTTTGTGTAGCCTTAGTTATTTTTTTGATCCCAAAAATATTGAATGATCTCACCTCTTGCATTGGATTCCCTTTAAAAATTGACCAAATAACAATGAATGGTGACTTGCTTCTATACCAAGAGTCATGTTTAAAGTTAATCTTGAAGAAAAACTACCTCATGTTAATGTTTTCAATACAAAAGTTTACATGATTATAGTAAGGATAAAGTATGAGCATCGACCGCCATTTTGTGATTACTCTAAGATCATTGGAAACACTATTATAAAATTTAGAGTTGTAAAACAGAAAGTAAATTTTCATACTAACAATGAATGGACATAAGTTAATAGAAATAATATGAAAATAGAATTCCCTAGAGAACCCCGAACCATACATGAAAATTTGGAAAAAATGGTTAAAGAAGTCTGGGGACCCATATTCCTCAAAGGACACCACTAGAAAATCATGGGATGAAATGGTTGAAAATAAAGTTACTGATAGTGAATAATATGATTTTGGTGAGGAAATAGATTTTATGGTTTTGGAAACTATCCAAACGATTGAGCAGGTAGACCATGATGTTTCCCAGTCTAGTAAGGAGTCAATTGTAAAAGATGTCATAAATGTTCAGGGCCTAATTTTGGACCCTCAGAATACTATAATCCCTAAATGTAGACCTGAAGAACTTCTCCCATCCATATCATTGATATTTCAATCCACTAGCTCCATTAATTCTAATGTTTCCGTTACAACAGAAGGAATTACTTCTTAACAGGTTACTAAAAACCCCAAGCCTTTCTTCCTCACATTAGATTTGATTCCTGGAGATCCTCCATCTACACCACGTGTACACAGTGTGAATGAACTAGATGGGGAGGTCCTAACATGTCATATTAACCTATAAAATTAGTTTAATCCATAAAAAGTCTCAAATTATATTTATTTGGGTATTTATAATATCAATTATTTTAATTTTTCACTATTATGGTAATTACTACATCTTCATTGGGTAATAAATAAAATTAATTATTTAATGTCTAAAATTTATAAATAAAATACCATTATGTAGGAAATTTTCTTCAGCATTCTAAGGAATATTTACAATCGAATTTATCTTATGTATAACCCTATATTTAAAATGTTTTAGTAAATAAACTTTGATTTTAACTCTTTTAACTCTTCTTTGAATAAAATAATAATAAATTTCCTAATCTAATCCAAGTAGACCTAAATGATAATATTTTATTCCTAAAGTTCTTTTCGGTCGAGATACACTTGTCCAATAAAATTAGGTCATGTGTTATGGTAATATTAATATCATTTTTACCCTTAATTTCCCTATTTACTTTTAACCATGGTAAATAAATGTAAAAAGTTACTATTCACCAAAAATTATTTTCATCTCATTGAACCACATTTTACTCCTTGATATTAAACGTGTCTCTCATATTTTTAAAATTCCACTCACAGAAGCGGTAAAATTAAGTTTTATGAAAAATTTAGTTTTTTTAACTACCACTTAGTGGTTTCACTATTCATCAAAAAATGAATTTTTTCAGAAAAATACCAAAAATTCACCCTAGGCTATTTCGATATTCCGAATCCAAAAATGAAGTCCATTTTGAAAAATAAAATTTATAAATTTCAAAAATTGGGTATTACTATTCAAAATGGCTAGTTTGATTGGTTGTGGTATGTTAGAACTCGATGTTGCGTACAACACACGCTATTGCATTATTCAAAGAGAAGTGTACCGTAGAAGCTTGGAGTGTTATATTCTATACTTTTTTTTCTAATAATAGGTACCAAGATAATAGATATCTATGAAAATTATATATCTTTCTTAAATATAATTATTCAATCCCCTTGGATCATATTTGGAGACTTTAATGCTATTCTTGGAACAAGTGAAAAAATAGGTCCTTCTCACTCTAGTGTTTCTTCTAAGGAATTTAACATTTATATTGAGGAAAAATATCATTGAGATAAAACTTGTTGAAGCCAAATATTCTTGGTAAAAAGGACATTATAATTGTGTTATGTCTAGTAAGCATGATATATCCTTCAAGAAATAGTCAATCCCTTGATAATTGGGATACTATTTCCAGCATCACCTTACCTAGACTTAACTCGGATCACCACTCTATTTTAGTTAGAATCAATAAAATAGTTTACAAACCTCTTCTTCCTTTTAGATTTAATAATTAATGGACCTTTGTTAATGATTTTGAAAATATTGTGAAGGAAACTTGGAATTCTATGAACTACAACAATGATACGTTATCTTGTGTCATAAAATTAAAGCTTATCAAGCAAAAGATAAAATCTTTGTGCAAAGAAAGATTTTCCCAAACTAGTAATTGAATTTATTCCCTGGAAAAAAAAATTCATAAAATTTCTTATTGACACTAAGAATAATGACTTTTCTAATGATTCGATACATAAAATTGATCATTTCATTAAATTAAACTCCCCTTTCACCTCAAAAGATAACTTATGAAAAAGTACCTTCAAAATTAACTGGATTAAGGATAGTGTCATAAACTATAAATTATTTAACACTCTGCAGTGAGATAGGAAAGATTTTAGGACCCATAATAAATATTGGTATAACATCATAGATAAAGATAAAGGTTTGTCCAATCATTTTGTCCCCTAATTTAAAAATATCTTTTTTGGTCCTGATCATAATAAGGACATAAAATCTGATATATTTCTTATCTTAGTGGGAGAAAATCATAACACTCTCTTAACTATTGTTCCTATAGCCCATGAGATTAAAAATAAAGTTTTTATCTTAAAAAATGATAGTTCCCCTAGTCCAGATAGTTTCATCAGGGAATTTTTCCCATACTATTGAGATATTATAAAACATGATGTTTCTAAGCTGGTTAATGGAGTTTTTTAATGGATACCTTACAAATGGAATAAATTATCAATTCCACTTCTTTATTCCCACAGTGGTGAATTCTTAAGAAATTCAACTCTTTAGACCCATTTCCCTTATTAACACTATTTATAAAATCATCTCTAAACTATTAGCTAATAAGATTTCTCCTTTTACTAGTAAAATTATCTCATGGATCCAATTTATCATCCTCAATGGAAGAAAAATCAAAGAATTCATCATCCTTACCTCTAAAAGTACCAACATGATAAAAAGGAAAAACAAAGGAGGAAGAATTTACATTAAGCTATATATTAGAAAATATTTTAACACCATTGAAAGGAGATTCATTTTCAAATTACTTACCCAATTTGGCTTTAGTGACATCTTTTTTAACAAAATTAAAACTCCTTTTGTTTTTTTTCACATTTCTATTATTATTAATGGGACTATAAAAGGATATTTCAATTGCATCAGAGGTGTCATACATGGAGCCCCCCTACTATCCTCTTTGTCATTGTTAAGGACTACCTTAGTAGATTTGTCACCAACTTGGTTAAAAAAGTAAAAATTAGGTTCATTAATGCCTCTAGTAACCTGGATATTCTCTCTCATTATTTATAGACATATAATATATTTTTATTCCTGTAAGGTGAAAAAGGAACTTTCAAAATCTCAAAGCTTCCCTCTCTCACTAAATGATGTGTCTGGGTAATCCATAATATAGAATAAATCATCCATTTTATTTTTCAGAGGATTTTATATAAACAGAAAGGTTATTATTATAAATGGTCTTGGAATAAAATAGGGATACCTCCCCTTCATAAACATTCGAGTTCATATATTTTGGGGAAATCCTAAAAACACTTACTTCTCCAAAATTGTTGACCAGATTAATAATCAACTTTCTGCTTGGAAAGGAAAACCATTATCTATGGTAGGCGGAATTTTTCCTCTCAAACACACCATCATTTCTAAAATGGTATATTACACGATGGTTCATAAATGGATTATTAATTTAATTAAAAAAATTAAAGTAAAATAAAAAACAGTAACTATAGTGGAATATCCATTGTAATGAAACATGTCAAAATTCCATGGAATAACTGTTGAGAACCCATTGACATTGGTGTCCTTGGTAGTAAGAAACTCAACCTCTTTAATGATTCTCTTCAAGATAAACTCATGTGAAACATTACAAAAAATATTTTTGTATCCTTTGACTTCATGAGTAGAATATTTAATTGCAATCATAAAAAAAGTATGTTTTCTTACATGGACTTCTCCATCTAGCCTTCCCTCAAACAATCATTTTCTAAAATCATGTCACAATCAAGATGGATTTTTAATAAATAATATTATTTAAAATTATTGTTGGATACCTGGAATGGTTACCCACTTATCTCTATGACTGATTCTATGCTTTTATATATGAATATTAATATCTCCATTAATGATTACATGTAGTATTTGAACTCAAACTTACCAGATTAGATAAATATGATTATTTGTGACTACACTTTTATAAAAAATGATGATTTTCTAGTTTGGGATCCAGTGCATAATAGTTTTTTAAACTCTAAACTCTTTTATAATCATAATTTCAAAAATAAAATCCATGATTTTTATAGGATAAATAGTTTAAACAAGAAATGTGTTAGACCCTCCAAACTGTCACTAGTATGGAGAATAGCCCACAATATATTCCCCATGGATTTTTGTCTTCAATTATTTGGTATTCAACTTTATTCTAAATGTCGTATTTGTAATCAGTATAGAGAGGATGTTGATCACTTGTTCTTTACATGAGATACTAACTATGCATTATTGAAGAACATATTTGAATTCTTTTACCTCATATGGATAGGTTTGGACTCCATTTGGATTCATATCTAATGATGTATAGCTATGGACGCCTCTCCTCAAATAGAAAATCTCTTCATTGTTGTTGTTTTGGAACTGATTCATGTCATCTGGTATGAAGAAAATTATATCATTCCCAAAAATAATACTTTCAACTTTTGTGTAGCCCAGGTGAGGATCTTCATTTCTATCAATGAAGCTGGATGATGCAAATAGGAACATGTCACAACTTCATCAATGATCTTATAATTCTTCATTAGATCAGAATGAAAAGAATTTTCAGCCAGACAAAAGGTATGTGGGAATTATTCCAGAAGCACCCTATCCCTATATGGATCAAAACAAATGTTGATGGTTCCTCAAATGTAATCCCATGATCTGCGGGTTATGGAAGTGTAAAAAAATCACAGTGGGCTTAATCTGGGATGCTTCTATGATACGTTTGGTTTTTCCTCCACTTTAGAAATAGCGATGAACTACGTTATTATTATTGTTGATCTCATTAATAAAAAAGGATGGAACAATATATGGATTTAAATAAGCTTCACTACCATCATTCAAGCCCTTCGACATAGACTGGTTCACCTGGTCTGGCCCCTCACAGCAAGATGGTTAATTTTCCTCCAACATCTAATAGAGCAAAATCATATTATCACTCATTCTTACCACGAGGTGAAAAAGGAGGTGGATTGTCACACTCGAACTTTGTGTTGCATCATGTTTCTAATTGTTATTTTTATCTTATAATTTAATCAGTTTATAATTATTATTTTTCTTTTTATATGAAATGAGGGCCAATTCTGATTGGGGATTTGCGTTTTTGTGCTAATAAATGAGAATTTTGGCCTTGACAGCATTCAGCGCGCCGCTGTCGAAGCCGCATAGCCTCGCCTTGTTCACCATGTAGCCTCGCTCAGCTCCCTGCGTCCCTGATTGATATTCAGCAAATTAAATGAAATGAATTAATAATGAATAAAATTAAATGAGTGATAACATAAAAATGAAATAAAATAACAAGATTTCAATGATAATGATAATATTATTATTTGAGGATATTATTAATTATTGTTGAGTGTTATTAATATTTATATTAGTGATGGAAATTAAGTTATTTTATTTAGATTATTACTCTTATATTAGTTATTATATTATTAGTATTATTATTTATTTATTACTTTTTTATCTCTTCTTTTTATTTTGGGTTTTCTTGTATTTTTTTTAGGGTTAGAAACTGTTCCCCTTACCCCCTATTCGTGTCACGACCTAGCCCCACCCCCTATTCTATCACGTGTAACCCTCCCCCTTTCCTCAATCCTGTTGCGCCGCTTCCTTTTTCCCCGGACACACCCACCCCATGACGCCACTGCCTTGCTCACCAGCTTGCCACCTCCACCCTAGCGCCCACCCTCCGGTGCCCCTCCATCCGCCTACTACCACCTCCCGGACTCACACCGCATCCCTATTCTCTTTCCTGCAATCCCCAGTTCCCTCAGGTCGGCTGATCCACCTCCCGGTGCCGGTCCTGCTGCTCTATCTGGTGCCCCTTGCTCCTCCTGGCTTGTGTGGTCGAATTGCCTCCGCTACTTTGTCTAACGACGCGCCGAACCACCGCCCTCCTACTCTGTCCGGCAACATGCCATCCCCTTGTCCAGCTAGCTGGAGCTCCTTCATGAAAACTCTCGCCTACTCTTCCCCATGTCCATCTCGACTCGCTCTCCTTCTCCCCACCTTGATCGCATCGCAACCTTCCGCTTTGGCCGAGCCCCTCTGCAACGCGTATGACCTCCCTTCCGAACCATAATTCTTGGATATTTTTTTCAGTTTCCTCAAGATTTATTGTTTAGGAGGGTCATTCTTATGCTTGTTGGAGCCTTTTCCATTGAATGCGACACATTCCAGACCATCCTCCATCAATTCTAGGGTGGATCTCCCCATGCCCTTTAATTTAAATTTGAAAAATACCATTTTCAGCTTGGTGTTTTAATGATGTGTGTTTTTTCTAATGATGGCATGGCATGTGTTTGTTGTTTATCCAAGTCTGAATTTCATTCCATCACTTCTTCCATGGAGTGTGAAGGGTTATCCAAATTCAATGTTTAGTTTTAAATCTGTTTTAACAAACCATTCATGCCATGTGGTTGAGAAAGTGCCCAAATGGTGTTTTAGAAGCATGGCTGATTTTATAAGGTTGCCTTGGGGCTTTTAAAGTGTTTCCCAAAAAGTGATACTTGGTATATCAAGTGGCACTATAAATTCCATGTTCTATTCAAAGGATTCAAGTGTGAATTTAAATTAAGGTGTGGTGCATTAAACCGTTGGTGTTTTATTTTAAATGGAATCGGTTTTGAGGTATAATTATTTGTTTTGGACTATATCTCCTTAGTTAGGCCTCCTCTTACTCCTTTGTGGTGTGAATGTGTTGCAGGTGTGTTTTTCGCCAATTCTCTGAAGGATCTTCGTGTGAGATAGGTGGTTCTGCGTTTAAACATTTTTAATGAATTAATTTTCTTTCTTAGTTAATTTATGATGTTATTTGATAAATTATTTTGGGTATGGATTTGGTTTTCTTGAAGTTTTTCATGTGTCGAATTTGTTTGGTAGTATGTTTATATGGGTGGGTGCATTCATTGGTTGAAAACTTATCTTTAGTCAATTGTTAGTGTTTAATATTATGTTTTCTTAGCTTTTCATTTGTGCAATTGGTGTTAACTGTGTTTCGACATAGCGTTGCATGTGCTTGGTCACATGTGAGGAGGTTATGTTGGTTGAGTAGGTGGTTTCTGTGAAAACCTTTGTTATGCTATCTACTAGTGTTTTGTAAAGTTTTCGTTTGTTTTGTGAAAATGCGCAAAGTGCACGATTTATGTTTTGGGGTAGTGTTTGTATGAATTTTTTCCAAAAAGAGTGTTTGAGGGGGTCTTCGACATTTAAAGTCTTGTTTTATCTTCTAGAATTGCTTAATAAAATATGTATTGTCTTTTTTAATTGGAAGAAAGGTCTTTTAACTGTGTGGTTGGGTTATTAATCGACGTGAGTGGTGCGAGATGGGTTCTTTATATGGTGTTGTATGTGTTTGGTCATGAAAGAGGGTTGGGTTGTCTTTGTGTGTTAATTCATGCCATTTCTCTCTTTAAAGAACTTGTTTATAAAATTTAATATGTTTTTGTCAATAATTATCAATAGTAAAAAATGGTTTAATTGAGTAAGGTAAAGTCTTTTATGTGTGGACTATTTCAAATTTTTTTTGTGTGGGTGTAAGTGTGGCTTTCGGATTAGGTAACATCATGTTTGTTTTGTTCATTTGAGTTTGACATGGAATGTGAAATTGGAACATCTTGATCACAAAAGAGGAAGCCTGGGTACTAGGTGGGTGGACTAGCTCATGTGTGCTAGTGATACTGGAGCAGCTCCGTCTCGGTGTCACTTATAGGGTTTGACGATTACAAAAATAACTAAATATTGGATAAGGATTGGAGAACACTAGGTTATGGATGTGTTTCCCAACTAGTGGCTCGTGCACGAGAACATATTCTTTTATGACTTTTATACAAATGTTCACTAAGACGTGATGTTCTAGGGTCCCATTATCTTTTCTAGTACCAATAGGGCCTCTCCCACTTTTGGGGCTTCTGGACTACTACACACTCACCATCGGCATATAGGGTAACTTTTGGGTTTTCATAGAGGTTTGAGTTTTTAACTGCATGGGGTTTTTTTATTTAAGTTTTTTTCTTTGAAAGTGTTTTCTTTACAGAAAATGTTTCTTTAAAATTGTTAAATCTTTGACAAACTTTCATTTATTTACCTTTCAAATGTATTTGTCATTTAATGTTTATACGTGGAACATTTTTGTTGGGTGACGTCCTACTAGGCTCCTGGCTCACACTCAACATAAACCTTTGTGTGTATATAGACAATATTCTTTGTGTATTCCTGGTTGAGGCATCCTGCATTGTGATGATGGGTTTGGTTTTTGATAGTCTTCGCTTGGAGTATGGTATTGGAGTTTCCGTTCTCTATCTTTGTTGTTGTTCACATTGGGGTTTTAGTTGAATTGTACTCTTTAAACATGTTTGTAGTTTAAATGCGTGTTTGGTTATCTATTTCATGATTCAGTTTTTCTATCTTGTTAGTTGTATTTTTATATTTTATTTCATGTAAATCGTTCACATGTATTGTTTTGATACTCGGGAACTTGTGCCATCCCCTAGGGATCGGAAACACCCTTTGGCCCATGCCGCGGACCGGGCCTGGCACTGGGTCGGATGGCGACCCGGCCTGGTTCATGAAAAATGGTATCAGATGAGGTTTTCTTTCTTGGGTCGTGTCCCTTTGGGATAGATTCAGGTAAACTAGTGTTAAAGTTACCGAGACTCGACGTCCTGGCTACGAGTAAGGTGTCTGGCCAATACACCTCATAGTGGGACTCGAGTTACCAATGTAAGATGAGATTTGTCTAACTTTTTTTGGCCCATGTGGTTAATATTGTTTAGGGGAAATGAAAAAGGAGTAGGGTCAGTGGTCCCAGTGATCTCGTAGGGTCTGGAATGCCAGGTGGATTTGGGGGGGGGGGTCTTAGAATACCCTCTCTCGTGGTGGAGTGATTGGAGTATGGACGCCAACCACATGTCTCAGTCACCTGTTGATACAAGTCTACTCTTGCATCATACTTCGTCTCTTTGTTATGGATTCATGGAAATCTGGTTGGTAAGCAAAAATCATTTGGTGTTTTAATAATCAATGGGTGTTTTGTCTGTCCATGTAGTTTGGAAACGTTGGATGTGAGGCGTTTTGAGCTGAGAATCCTTTTTTGAATAATTTGTGTTTTGAGTTTGAATTCTTATTTGTAAGTTGGTGTGCAAACGTGTGGTTAATGGTTTCTATTGAAAAGTGATTCAAGAATCCCTTGATGTGGTTCTCCATTCACAGTTAGTGTTCGCTTGCAATATGTCTTGGCCATTATACAATTTTTCTTGGGTCCATGGTTTTCTTTCATGAAAAGTGCACCCCCATAAAGCTTTGACATTCGATTGAATTACGGCCACAAGAAATTGTTCATTTTGTGGTCCTCTATTTGATGGAAAGAGTATTCTTGAATTATAGTATTAAACCCACCTCTCCTTATAATAATGTGGAGCCCCCCCCCCCCCCCCCGGCACTGGGAGGGTTACGTGAGAGGGGTTTAATGAAACTTGGGTTTCCTTTAGTCATTTGATAGTCAAGGGTGAAGTTTGACCTCATTAAGTTGAAATTTCTATTTGAAAATGGTGAAGGAGATTTTAGTGGGGAAAGGTAAAAGTAGTATGGAATTGTTGTTATGGGATACTATTTTAAATGACCTTTGTTCATTAGTTGGTTTCATTTAAGAAACAGTATGTGTTAGCCCACTAGTCTGTCAGACCCAGTTAAATGGGGATGCTATAGTCGATTGGAGGAATCATGTGTAGTTTAAGACTCTTTTAGAATTAATTTTCCTTATAATTTTTATCTTAATGGAAATGGTCGTGTTCGGTGATGATTTGTGGTGTCGTGTTCTCATTCATTGTGACAAAAGGGTGATGCACATGCACCTTTTTAACTCTTGTGTTGGTAAATATTCCATGTGAGATCAGTTAGATGTTGTGAGGTGTTGTGTTTTATGGTGTTTTCACAGTTTTGATGTGGTTGTGTGTGACACCAAAATGAGAATATCTATTCAAGAGTCTCCAATACCTGACTGCAAGGCAAGAAGAGCTTCAAACATCTGGGCTCTATCCATAGGCCGCAGAGTGAAGCTGGCATGTGTTCAGGAACCCCCGAAGTGTATGGGACCCCAAACATATTTCTGTCATCAGATGTGAAGGTGAAAGAGGTTTAAATTGTTACTTGTGGTTACATTTTGAATGACCCATTGGGGTGTGTGGGGTTTTTATTTTAATATGAGGAGGCGTTATCGTCTCATTACCTTAAAGTCATGGGGGTTGCATCCCATCGGATGTAATCACTTCTAGCTATCATTATGGCATTTGTTTGGGTGAATTAGTCTCAATGTTGAATTGTGTTCATTGAGGAAGGTTGATATTTTGATTTGCCTTCGGCTGTGTTTTTGATGCCTGCTGGTTGGGCCCCGCCCTCCCCGCCCTTTTGGGGGGGTGTTGGGTTAGTGCCGGAAAGCCTCTGAGTTCATGTATTTTTTTTGGTTCTAATAGTTTTGAGGCCCATTGAGGGTCTCTATAAAACTCCCTAGAAATAAAATGATGTTACTTTATTATTATGGTGGGGATTCCACTTGGGCCTCCACATGTCAGTTTCCCAATCTCGCCTCGGGCGTCAGTACATTTCTAATGGTGGGGAACCCCTCAGGCTTCCCCATGTTGACATTTTGGCCTGTTTCAAAAGATGGCTTAGTGATAAGTGATAATAGTGTCCCTTGGATATGGTTTTACCTTATTTTTTCATTCTATCCAAATGGTGTGGTTTCCATTTAATAGTTCTTGAGATGTTTCGGCTTGTGAAGTTGGTTTCCATGGGTGCGAGAGTTCCTTTCCATGATCAGTCAACTTCAGGAGTTCTAGCTCTTTGGGGTGGGTGACCAATATCAGAAATTCCTTTTATGAGTTTATTAAAGTTGTCTTTGAGTCACTTTCTCTAAGCATGATGATTTTTCCTATTCACTTGTTGATTGAGGGGATCCTCTTTGAACCTTAGTGGAGTATCAGTTTCTTCTTTCAGTCTCAACCTTAGTTGTGGCTTTCTAGGGACGGAAAGCTTTATGGTGGGAAGAATTGTCACACCCATACATTGCACTATGTCATGTTTCTAATTTTTAATTTTATCTTATCATATTATCTGCTTCTAATTATTATTATTTTTATATGAAATGTGGACCGAGCCCAATTGTGGTTTTTCACTTTTGCGCCAATAAATGTGCGTTTTGTCCTTGAAAACGTTCAGTGCGCCACTGTCAAAGCCACACTACCTCACCTAAGTCATTGTGCAGCCTCGCCCCACTCCCCGCGCACCTTCTCGATGTTCATAAAATTAAATAAAATGAATTAAAAATGAATAAAATTAAATTTGTGAAAGAATAAAAAGGAAATAAAATAAGAAGATTTCACCAGTAATTATAATATTATTATTTCAGGATATTATTAATTACTGTTGAGTGTTATTATTATTTATTTTAGTCGCAACCCTCCCACTTCCCTCAAACCTATCACGCCACTGCCTTGTTCCCTGGACACACCCAACCTATCACGCTGCTACCTTACTCCCCGATTCTCCCCCTCCGCTCACACCCTCACCCTCTGGAGCCCCTCCATATACCTACTACTGCTTTCCAGAACTCGTGTTTCATCCCCATGCTCTTTCCAGCAAACCCCAACACCCCCAGGTCAGTCAGTCCACCTCCCAGTGCTGGTCCTTCTACTCTGTCTGTCACCGCCTACACTGTCTGGCTCGTGCCATCAAATCCACTCCCCTGATTCGTCTGAAGATGTGCCGAACCACCTCCATCTTTCTCTATCTGGTAGCGCGTCATCCCCATGTCCTGTCAGCCAGATCTTCTTCTTGACAACTCCAGCCTACTCTTCCCCTTGGACAGCTCACCACCCTCCCCTTCTCCCCAACTGGTTCATGTCACCCCATTCCCCTTTGGTTGATCCCCTCTGCATCTTAGATGACCTCCTTATGGACCCTTGTTTTGGCGATTTCTTCGTGATATCCTCATGATTCTTGGGTTATAAGTTTTGATATTAATCTTGTTGGATACTTTTCAATCGAAGGTGATTCTTTCCAGACCATCCTCCCTCGACTCTAGGTTGGATCTCCACATTCCCTTAATTATATTTTGAAAAAAAACAACTTTATGCTTAGTGTTTTAATGATGTGTGTATTTTATAATGATGGCATGGCATGTGTTTATTGTTTATCAAGGTCTAAATTTCATTCCATAACTGTTTCCTTGGAGTGTGATGGGTTATCCAAATTCAATTTATATTTTTAAATATATTTTAACAAAACCTTGCATACCATGTGGTTGAGAAAATGACCAAATGGCATTTTAGAAGCACAATCGATTTTATAAGGTTGCTTTGGGGATTTTAAAGTGTTTTCCCAAAAATGTTACTTGGCCTTTCAAGTGGCACTTGAAATACCAAGTACTGTTTAAAGGTTTCATGTGTGAATTTAAATTAAGGTGTGGTTCTTTAAACCCTTGGTGTTTTATTTTAAATGGAACCAGTTTTGAGGTTTGACTGTTTGTTTTGGATTCAACCTCCTTGGTTAGGCCTCCTCTTACTCCTTCATGGTGAGAAAGTGGTGCGGGTGTGTTTTGCAGCAATTATATGAAGGATCTTCATGTGAGGTTTCTGGTTTTGGGATTAAGCATAATTTATTGAATTAATTTTCTTGAATAATTAATTTATGATGTTATTTGATTAACTATTTTGTGTGAGGATTTGGTTTTCTTGAAGTTTTTCATGTGTTAAATTTGTTTGGTAGAATTTTTATATGGTTGGGTGCATTCCTTAGTTGAAAACATATCCTTAGTCAATTGTTAGTGTTTAATAATATTTGTAGTTAGATTTTCATTTCTGAAAGTGGTGTTAATTGTGTTTCGACATAGTGTTGCATGTGCTTGGTCATATGTGAAGACGTTGTTTTGGTTGAGTAGGTTGTTGATGTGAAAACTTTTTTTGATCTGTCTACTAGTTTTTTATAATGTTTTCGTTGGTTTTGTGAAAATGTGCAAAGTGCGCGGTTTATGTTCTAGTGTAGTGTTCGTATGAGTTTTTTTTTTCAAAAAAAGGGTTTGGAAGGGTCGTCAGTGTTTAAAGTCTTGTTTTATCTTCTAGAATTGCTTAATAAAATTTCTATTGTCTTGTTTAATTAGAAAAAATGGTCTTTTAACTGCGTGGTTGGGTTATTCATCGATGTGAGTGGTGAAGGTTGGGTTCTTGATATGGTGTTGTGTGTGTTTGGTCATGAAGGAGGGCCGGGTTGGCTTTGTGTGTTATGTCATGAAATTTTTCTATTTAAATAACTTGTTTACAAAATTTAATATGTTTTAGTAAATAATTATCCACACTGCAAAAATGGTCTAATTGAGTTATGTAAAGTCTTTTGCGTGTGGACTATTTCAATGTTTTTTGTGTGTGTTCACGTGTGGCTTTGGGTTTAGGAAACATATTGTTTGTTTTTTTCATTTTATTTTGACATGAGATGTGAAATTAGAACATCTTGAGCACAAAAGAGGATGCCTGGGTACTAGGTGGGTGGACTAGATCTAGCATGCTAGTGATACTAAAGAAAATCGGGCCCAATTTCACTTAGCTGTTTTGAAGAATACCACAGTAACTAAGCATTGGATAATGATTGGAGAGAACTAGGTTATGGATTTGTTTCCCTACTAGTGGATCGTGCAGGAGAACATATTTTTTTGTGATTCGTATACTATTGTTCACTGAGATGTGATGTTCTAGGTTCCCATTCTTTTGTCTAGTACTTATAGGGCCACTCCCACATTTGGTGCTCCTAGACTACTATACACTCACCGTCAGCATACAAAGTAGCTTTTGGGTTTTCATGAAGGTTTGGATTTTTAACTGCAAGGGTGTTTTTTTATTTATTTTATTTTTTTGAAGGTTTTTTCTTTATAGAAATTGTGTCTTTAAAATTGTTCAAGCATTGGAGACCGTTCATTTATTTAGCTTGAAAATGTATTTGTCCTTTAATGTTTTTACGTGGAACCTTTTTTTTGGGTGAAGTACTACTGGGCTCTTAGCTCACACCATACATACACCTCTGGGTGTATGTAGACCTTGTTCTTTGTGTATTCCAGGTTGAGGCATCCTACTTATTGACGATGGTTCTGGTTGTTAATGGTCTTCACTTGGAGGTTGGTATTGGAGTTTCAGTTCTATATCTTTGTTATTGTTTACTTTGAGTTTTTAGTTGAATGGTTGAATTTAAACTTGTTTATAGTTTAAAGGTGTGTTTGATTGTATGTTTCCAATTTTAGTTTGTTTATCTTGTTAGTTGTGTTTCTATCTTTTATTTTGGGTAAATCGTTCCCATGTAATGTTTTGATACCCGAGTACTTGTGTCAGCCCGTGGGGATCGGGAACACCCTTAGGGCCATGCCGCGAACTGGGTCTGGCACCAGATCAGATGGAGACCCGACCTGGTTTTTGACATGGATTTTAATTTTAATAAAAGAGTTAGTAGTGAAATTATGTCAATGGATAGCCTCACAAAAGATTTCATCTCATTACCTGAAAAATATTTGAATCAAATTCCCACATTTAGACTTCTGCAAATTGGTTTTCTTTATCTTCATATATTTTTAGTTCTTTGGTCTTTTGACCAATAAATCATCATTATATATATATAATTATATAATTATATATTTATATATAAATATATAATTTTATAAAATTATAATAAACCTATTTATATATCAAATTTACTTATTATAATTTCATAAATATTCAAATATATAATTGTTTATTTCCATTATAATTATAAATAAAAATATTTGAAAATATTTTTTTACAATCATAAAAATATTTACATGAAAAGTTTCATGTATGAGTTGGTATGAAAACCCCCACCCTAAAAAATTATTATAAAAAACATAAAGTACAAACACAGGAATGAAAAGGTGTGTGGTTACAACAAAGCATGAAATTATCATAGGTAAAGAAAGAAATCAATTCATACTGCACCCTCTATAACCCAAGTTTCTGGGGGTGTCACCCTCTACCCTCTGGATGTCGGCCCCTTAGACATGATTTAGACATCTATGGTTGGATGATCCTATCATATAATGAGGAGTTATAAGAGTTATCTACAATTATGTCGCTATTTTATTTCCAAGAATGTTCTTAAACATCCATCCATAAATTTTATTGGCATCAATCATAAATATTTTTGAAAAATATTTCTGAATAAGAAGATAATAATTATATTAAAAAACAACTAGCTCGATTTTGGAGATAGTATCATCAAGGTAAAGGTGAACCCATTTTTTAATTTCATTCTTAAGACCACGAGGAACCTTTCACCCTCATAGAGCTCTAGAGGAATATTGTAATTTTTTACCCCTGTTGATTCACATTTCGTAACCAAGGGCTTTGAAAAATTATCATCAACAGTTTTATTTAGAACAAAAAAAATGAAATGGGAAATACTATTCCATGGTAAGAAGGTCATCTACTAGAGATTCCACCTGAATAGGAGCATTACCATTAGACTGAACATCACCACCTGGCTTATCAGGTTCACCATAAGTTTCACTATCAACTACGATCATGGGATCAAACTCATGAATTTCCAATCCAATAATTGGGGTTATGGACTGAACAATAACAGAAATAGGGACCCCTATATTATTGTTATCATCATCCCAATCAAACAATATGGTGGTGAAAATTGAATCCAAACCAACTGTAAGAGTTCATGTACCATGGGTACTATAAATTACATTAACTATAACATCCCTAAAAGTGGTAGCTACTTGGAAAGATAAATCTTCTTCACTAACTTCCACCCAAGAGATTCTCCCATACTGTTTAGGAATTTGATCCATATTGACATCCTAGATCAAAGTTCACTATCCAAGGACCTCTAGATTCTAAGACCTCTTATCAACATCTCACCTCACAATAGAGGATCAGATCTTATTCATAATCAAGGGCTTAGAAAATTCACCTAAATGCGGCTTAAAATCAGCACCATCCTGATCCCCAGAGGCATAGCCATGTCTCATTGACCATATTCCTTTCAAACCCAATCTAGGATGGTCACCCCCATCAACCACAGACTTTACCGAGGGCTTCTTGGGTAAAGTATAGGGGTTCCCATGATATGAAGGATTTGAGTTATACAACCCTTTATTATTAATTAAAAATCCATTAAAAAGTGTCCTCTTGATCCATAGAATAATTTGAGCTTCCTCCTACAATTATGAGTGATGTTCCAAAAATATTTACAGAGAAATAAAAAACATGGAAATTTATCATATTCAAAATCAACATGGATATCAACAGTAGGTGTAACAAGAATGAAATTATCAACAAGAGTGGTGCTAAGATCAATATCAACCAGTATCCTCTCAATGTTTCCTGAAATAACCTGTTCATTTTCTTTTTTCATATTGATTAGGACCCTAATTTTAGATAAAATGTCATCAATAATTTATAAATGGTAAAAAAATCCTATTGAGACCAAGATACCACACCAATACCAGTGAAATGGTGTTTTTGTCTAGAAAAATAATAAAATCTGCGGACCATTCAAAAAGATAAACAATCAAAATCCTCATAAGAAAGGAACTAATGGACCATGAACAATACTTGAAATCCTCTAATTGAAAAATGTATTGGAATATGCCTCCCCCTAATGAAATGCATCTCCAACTCAAAACCACCCAGAGAAATGAGATCCAACAAACCATATCATCTAGCTTCCATGGCTTTGTGCCTTTGGGAAGAACAACTTCCATGATTAGAGAGTTATTTCCAATGGAAATCCATTGACACCTTCAAAAGGGAGTTCCCAGACCCGCACCTCCATCTTATTATATCTAAATATATTTATATATTTATATTTCATGGTCCACATTTCTTTGGTATATTTATATAATTATATATATTTATATCAGTATATAAATAAATTAATTATAATTTTATAATTATTGGAATACGTATTCATTTATAATTATAATTATAAATAAATATATTTAAACTAAATTTATATATAACTATATATATATAAAAATATTAATATATTAATGTATATATATATAAAATTATAAGAAATCTCTTTATTATTTAAATATATTTCTTTATAATTTTATAATTATTTAAATATCTATTTAAGTATTCATAATTATTATTATAAATAAATATATTTAAGAATTATTTATATATAATTCTATATATATATATATATTAAATATATTAGTTAAAAATTTATAATTATATAAATATATATTTCTTATTTATAATAATAATTATGAATAAATATATTTATAAATATAATTTTAAAAAAATATATTTATAATATTTGTCATATAGTTATAAATCTATTTAAATATTTATATATATAAAAATAATTTCATAGACCCTTATTTGTAGCCCATGTTCCTAAAAATTTATTTAAAATGAATAGAAACAACGTACAATTAGAAAATACAATGAAAGACATTGACATACCACTTCCATAAAAATCAATGTAGACATTAGCGAAATATTGAGGAAAGTTGTTCATCAGTGGGATCAAAAACCACCCCTATTTCATGAATGATGACCCCAACTCTTGGTTTTGTGTTTCTTCCACTGACCATCATCATCATAAAGATAAACAATAGTAACCCAAAGTGGTAGAGGGCCCTATTCATTGACATTCACTTTTTCATCATCATGAATCTGTCCTTGATCATTGAAAATTTCTTCCCAAAAGTCCTCTATATTATTAGATCTATTTAATTTTTTATGAAAACATTAAATTTCTTTACAAAGGTCTAATGGATTCCTAAAAAACCCATGGGTATAATGGTGAAAACATTTCACACACTCCTAGTCACTGGTAGAAACAACATGCTGAGCCGCTTCCTTAGGAGTCAGAGAAGGAGTTGCATTAGAGCTGGTCAAAGATAATGGGGTGGGATATTGAATTTGAGACTATGTAAATATCATCTCAATATCCCCACTTTTGGTCACCTTAACCACATTAATTGAATGTGGAAAAACATGTGATAAATCCATTTTTTGTTTCACCTTACACACACTGGAGGCAAGAAAGCGCCAATCTTGAGTTAATGAATAATAAAAAGAATCTTGAGTATTTTTCTAATGATCTATATGGATATGGGAATAATATTTTTAATCATTAAAATTATCATCAATTGTATTTACCCATTTTTAAGATGGCCCACAATTATGATGAGAACACCCTTTGCCCTAAAACTAATTCCACTTATGAAATGAGCTCTCTAGAGGCTACATTGCAGGATCTCGGCCAGTAGGTTCTAGACCACTAGTTTCCACACCTATATAAGGACCATGTTAATAATTTTTTAGTTCATGTAAAATTTATTATGTTTTATTGTTGATTTGTATTATAGGGAAGACCCTAGGTATTCTATAAAGGATAGTTGATAGTTTTAGAGTGTGTATTTTTAATAATAAGTACTAAAATATGGTGTGGTTTTGAAAACAGATTTTAGAAAATAAATTAATTAAAGAGTATAATGGTTGATAAATAATGGTGGTATTTTAATAATTATGATATAATTAGGTCATTTTATTTTCAATACAAATATTTTATAGTTCGTTATTCAAAAAACTTCACTTGTTTTAATAGAATCATTTGGTTGAGAGTTGTCAATATCTTGAATTCCCTATGGACTCTTAAAACGATACACAAAGAACCACCCCTTGACACAACAATTGTTTTTTCATGGTTTGGAAATAAGACATGGATAAAAGGGATACCATATCACACTAAAATATTATGTATGTGAGAGAAGAAAAAAAATGCTTTTGTTATCTAATTGGAAAAATACAAGATTCCGACTTCAAATATCATCCCAATCGGGGTTGAAAAGAAAAGTGTTTCACTTTGTTAAACCCATAATTATTTAGAAGATAAGTATGTAAAGATAAAACATAATTGAAATATCTTACACACAAATTAAAAAATCCCTATAGAATAAAAGGTTCTGAAACTCCATACAAATTATGTGTAGCTCCCTCAAAATGATTTTCCACCATTTTTCTATCCATTGAGAGAAGGAGGCTCCGGTGGAACTTCGCCATCATCCTTGACCCCCTATGAGGATAAGGGACTCCAGAAATTCTTAGATGAATAGATGTATCATTTGGGTCTCTAAAATGGTAGATATTTTCTCCTGGTTTGAACTTCCAAATTGGGTTCCCAATGTATCATTTTATAGAAAAATTGGAAGGTAGTTTTGAGCCCCAGATTCCAAGAAACCACTTGGACAATGGTTTTTGACCTTCATACTGTCTTATCTCAATTTGGATAAAATAAAAATGTTTTATCCCCATCTCCGGACTATCTCCATGAAATATTTGGAAACATTTGTACAAATATAGCTCGTGATATAGATATAATATAGAACATAACTTTTGACTTTTTATAGATTTGATTCTCTAGAAAGATCAGTTTTTATGTTCCTCTTAGTTGATAAATTGGGAATGAGTTCTATCAAGAGAGTTGTAGTGATTTTTTTATCAAGCCAAAAAAATAAATGCCAATTGGATACATGGTTTAATATATGTGTGTGTTTTCATCCACTGGTGTGCTTGGAATCATGCATAGTTTCGCCCATTTTTCATACACATCATTCTGGGACATCCAAATCACCTCCACCTACAATGTTATTATCAAAATAGGTAACATTTCCCTTTTTATTAGTGATAATAACAAAATAATATAATCAATAATGAAGTGAAATTTGTTATTAAATTTATATTTTATGATACAAAATCATTTTAACATAGTGGTAATAGGGTGAAAATGAATCAGTTAATCATGATGTGATCACACTCGCAAAACTAAAAAATTTCACTCTTAAGAAAAGTCACATTTTGAAAAAAATGCATGGAGATATTAAAACGTTCACGAAAATTGAAAATTTAATTATTGATAGTAATGTGATCAATGAAAAAATCACACCAAGGAGTTATTCTTAGAGATCATGGAAAAATATGTCTTATAAATTGTATCTGAATAAAATTCTAAGAGATGAATGATAAAAAAATAGAGAAAGATATTTATAATTTAACCATGTTACTAATTCTCAACATGTGTGTTTGAAAACCATTTCATTCAATTCATTCCACGTTTTATCCATTAAATATAGGTTATTTTAAAATTTTCTTGCTTAAATGATTCTGTCCACTGAAACTTCCCTACATCCATTGAAATAAAATTTCATGGCATATACACTTAATCCTTCCTTGAAGTGAGACCTTAAACTCCTAACTAATATATCCCTCTATATTGGACATTTCACCAATCCTCTCATTTATTATTATTATTTTTTTTCAAAAGTTTCACTTAGAACAAATACTACACTCTTTTCTCAAACATTTTATGGTCTCCTCATGTCAATAATAGTAATAGTTATAAAAAGATCAAAAATCAAGGAATTTCAGTTTTTACCCTGCCCAAGATATAACATTGTTTGGGGCATACAATAGTAGGATAATAGGTACACACACGTAGATCAATCTGGTATAGTAATGAAAAATCTCAGATAAAGAATGAATGCATGGAAAACAAATTTAGTAAATTTGATACATATTAACCTAAGTTTTATTTACATTACATTGAGTATGGAAAATTACCACTTCATAGTTGGATGCAAAGATGTGTTGAGATATTTAGTGACACAATTTTTCCATAAATTACTCACACAAAAGGGTACCATTATTCACAATGATTTAAAAATAATACATAAGTTTATATCTTTGAAAAAAATTATGTTTTGAAAAAAACCCACCCTAATACTAAATTTATTCTAAAACACACATTTCATTAGTATTTTATTAAAAAATTAAAAAACATGAAATTGGGAAATTCATCATAAATTTTCAAAAACATTCATGAATATGGGGGTATAATTTGACATGATAAAATCTTCATCAAAAGGTAAAATTATAGGAAAAAATTTAGGGGGGAGGAGGAAAGGTAAAAATACTATCCATCATTGCAAAAAGAGAAAAATAAGAAATATTATAAATATTCATAACTGACCAAGAAATATAGCTATACCCCACACCTAGAGAATCCATTGTTCTCACTATAATAAAATATAATGTGTTAAGGATGGATAAAACATGATGAGTATTACTGGTATGATGTTTCTTGAACATGGAGATCCCCCATCGGAAACCATGGAAGGGATTTTTCAAATTTCAAGAGTTATTACCCCTTAACAGTGAATTGTTTCTTTGTTTCTTCATTTTTTATCTGAACAATGAAAATGGATAAATATTTGTAATCGTGTATAGGCCAAACTCATGGGAATGAATCTTACC
Organism: Viscum album; assembly: GCA_963277665.1. NCBI lineage: Eukaryota > Viridiplantae > Streptophyta > Magnoliopsida > Santalales > Viscaceae > Viscum > Viscum album. Next base: position 1,908,426,351 of record OY728137.1, read on the forward strand.
TAGACGTAACTTCATCCTTGAATTGTAAAGGAGGACCTTCTTCCAAATTTTGAATTTATAATGAAGGATGAGGCAGTCCTTGGTATCCTTGGTTCTCTCTTTATGGATTTATTAGTTTTCATAAGAATCTCTATGAATTTCCTTTAGCTACTGAATCTATAACTTCCCCTAATAACTCACACCAGATAGATTATAATTGGATTTTTTAATTTCTCAAAATTTTTGGTACTCTATATCAATAGGGAGATGAAAACTATTTCCAAACACAAGCTGATTGGGTGACATTGCAATTTGATTTTTAAAGGTAGTATAGTAGCCCATAATGAATCATCGAGTCTAAGACACTAATATTTTATATTGGGTTGAACCATATTTTTTCATGAATCTATTTTATATTTCTATTATATACCTTAGCTTGACCACTAGTTTGTTGGGGATAATCAATATATACTCGATGCCCAACCAAGTACTGATTCAAATGTGATTGCACTCTTCAGTTAAAGAAAAGAGAAACCTAGACACTAATGACTAACCTTGGTAGTCCAAACCTATATAAATTTTGGGTTTTCATAAATTGTAAAATTGATTTGGAATCATCTTTCCTTGTTGACCAAGCCTCTACCCATTCTTACACCTAATAAATGGACAGAAAAATGTATACGATTCCAGAGATATTGGGAAAAGGCCCCATAATGTCAATGCCCCATGTAGAAAAATATCATGAAAGAGAATGAGTTGTTGTGGAATTTTTTAACATTTAGGGATAGTCACAATTATTTAACATCAAGGACAGGATTTACTGAAATCCTGGGAATTCTAAATAATTTTCAAATAAAAGATACCGGAATCAAGGAACTTATGAGCAGTCTGTTGTAGACCAATGTGGACCCCACTAGAAACAGTGTGGTATAACATAATGACTGAAATAAAGTCATTATCTGTAACACAATTCCTAAAAACCTGGTCACTATATGTACACCAATGTTAGGGATCATCCCAAACGTACCAATGAGACTCAGGTTTTATACCGTTAGCTTAGTTTTTATTGAAATAAATAGGAATGCAAGATACTAATAAATAATTTACAATTTTGGCATACCAATGAATAGTATCTTACACTCGATACAATTAATAATCTAGAAACATGTCAGTTATGGGAATACATGGGGGTGACTCAATGTCTGTAGATGAATGGTTCCTATAATTATGGTTAACCACCACATTCTATGCTCCCTTTTTAATAATAATGTATAGATTAAATTCCTAAAGTAAGTGCGTCTAACAAATGAGATGTGGTTTGGCTTTCATTTTTTAGGGAAATACTGGAGGGCTACATGGTCTGAGAAAACAATGACATTGGACCCTAAAAGTTATTTCCTAAATTTATCAATGTAAAAAACAATTGAATTGAATTACTTTTCCTTTGTGGTGTAGTTTTTTCCGGCAGGGTCTAGTTTATATGAGGCATAGGTAATGACATGTGGATCTTGATCAACCCTTTGTGATAAGACTACCCCAAATACATACATAGAGTCCTCAAACATGATCTCAAATGGAAAATCCAAAAGAGTTTGTTGGATAATTCGAGATGATGTGAGAATACATTTCAATTTGTTAAAATATTTATCACATTGTTTGTCAAAAAAAAAATCTTTTATTGAGTAAGCTGGAGAGGAGGAGTGAAATCTTACAAATTTCATGAATGAAATTACTGTAAAATCCAGCATCACATAAGAAATACCACACATCTCATACATTTGTTTGGAATTATATGGAATCAACTACAACCACTTTTTATTTATCTACTCGGGTACTATCGCCCGAAATGATATTCCCTTGTACTATAACTTGTCATACCAAGAAATGGTATTTCTCATAATTTAATACGATATTATTTTCAATATAGTGATGTAGGATAAAATAAATATGAATCAAACATTCATTAAAATAGGATCGATACATAGTGAAATCATTCATGAAAACTTCCATTCAATTCCCCATTTAATCTGAAATAATATTAACTATGCATTGCAGGAAAGTACATGAATCATCATATAGACCAAATGACATCCTCCTATAGAAATATGTTCAAAAGTGGAAAGTGACGATCATATTTTCATGATCCTTAGGGAAAATATGGATCTTCAAGTTTCCAAAATATCTATTAGAAAAACACTGATGTGACTTCCTCACTTGACTCTCTAGCATATATTCATTGAATGACAATGGGAAATAGTGTTTCCTAGTGTGTTGGTTTAATTAGTGATATTCTACACAAACACAAAAACTATTCATCACATTTTATAGAACCACTTATTATTATTTCATTATTAATTACCATACGACTAGTTTTTTTGGAACTAATTTAATTAGACTTGCCCATTTGTTGTCAGATATAAGTAAAATGATTCCACAAGCCAGTAAAATTGTCACCTAATTTTTAAAAATACCTAGGAGGTTTGGGTCCAGTCGATGTTGCTCCTTCCTCGCTAACATAACATTATAATTTAACAATATTTTATTTGTGAAAATTTATGGGATAATACCATGAATGTCAGAAAGTGTCCATAACAAATCTTTTTTATACTCTCTCAATATTTCAAGTAGTATCAATTAATTCTCTAGTGGGAGTAAACTAGAAATGATGATAGGAAACTTATTCTCATTCTCAAAATAGGAATATTTTAAATCTTTAGATTGTTTTTTCAATTCGAATTTTAGTAGATTTTTGATTTATAGCAGTGAATGTGAATGTGATAGTTCATTTATCTCATCTTAATACTCAATGGTAACATCCTCAGATGAGTAAATAACTTTTATAGGCTTAACAATATCATCTAAATTCATAGAATCCTAATTGTTCCTAAAATCAACAATTAACAAACATGAATAATGTTTTTCTTGACCAATAAGATATTCAATTTATGAATTATTACCTATTGTGTATTTCAATGATGAAAACACAGAAAGGGGATCAGAGGAAAGAAAAGATGTATTTTTTGGGGAATGGATTACATCAATATAATTATCAAAAATTTAGGAATGTTATTATGAAATATTTTTCATTGGATCAATAATGTTTAAGTGGAAAATTTCACCACCAAACTATATAGATAATTTACTATTATTGATATAAATTGTGGTTTCAGTGGTTTTTAAGAAAGGACTCCCCTATATCTATTCATCCAATCATCTTCCACTTTTAGCAGATGAAAATCAATATGAGAAATTATTTTTACACCCTCACTAGAAAATCCCATGAGACATCTGTGGGGTTTGTTGTACACTAGATTCTATGTTTAACTACAATTATTGTGGGATTAGGTTCTCTGACCTATAATAAAGTGTAAAGAGAGTGATTCATTACATTTATAGAAGCACACAAATCAAGCATATCATTGGAAATGGAATACTCTCCTATGGTGCATGGAATTGAGAATATTCCAGGGTCCTTGAATTTGGTAGGAAGTGATCTCTCTATCAACGCTGATACATTCCTCCCCAAACATACCTTCTCATCAGCTCGAATTCTTCTTCAGTGTGAAAACATATACTAAAAAAATTTGGTGTATTGTTGAATTTTATTTACAACATCTATCAATGGGATGTTAACCTACGCTATTTTGAATTTTTACAAGGATTAAATATCATGTTTAGTTTCTTTTTGTTTTTTATGTGTGAGTCCCTTTGGGGAAATGGAAGAGTAATGTTTGGTCTAGGAGGCTCATCGGTAGTCAACCTCTTTCATTTATTTATATTTTTCTCAGGATAAGGATAATTTTTATTTAGGTCATTTAATATGGTTGGAATAAATTTTTTTGGAGGGGATGACTCTATTTGAGGGGTCAATTGGATTTTATGTTTTGTTCTACTCTGATGGGTTATTTAATTAATATTTACCTTATTCCTAGGGTTGAATAGTGGTTTATAAAGTAGTTTACCCCACCCATGACTTTGAATTTCTCCCATTGAGATGGTGAGTTGGAATAATAGGGTTTATAGATCTTTTATGGAATCTTGGGTGGTTTGTTGAAAATGGAGATTGTTGGAATCCATTTATTTCATCATATCTTCTAGGATGGGATCTCCTTCTAGCTGCGGTTGTCAGAAAGGACTTTGTGGTGGTTGAGGATTTTGGGGTGGTAGTGGATGACTACTCTACCCCCATTAGGTTAATGGCTGTTGAGTTTGGTTTGAATACCCCATGCCTATAGGCTTTGTTTTTCTTCATCCTAGGGGTGGATGAATCATAATTTTATTTCATAATGGGTTGGTAATAGCAGAATCCAAGAAATATGGTGTGAAAACTATCATAAGTTTCTCTCAATTCATGGCATTGTTTAGAGTAATGGATATTGAATGATTTGTTACCACAATGGATGGGTGGAGGAAATATGTATTTCCCTTGAGGAAGGTCATTTTGTCGAAGACGTGTATAAACCACTTCAAAATTTATGTCCACGTTATTCTCAAATTTAGTAATTTTAAGCTCATGGACCACTAGAATAAGTACAGTAGACCTCAAACTAAAATGTCGATTTCTTTTCACCATGTTCTCAATGAGGTTTCATATAGTAATTGGAGATCTTCCAACTTGAACCCCACCTACATTAGCATCAATCATGTTTCAATAAATCATAATTAAACCTTCATAAAAATACTATATTATAAGTTGATAACTAATTTCATGGGGTGGGAATCATGAATATATACTTTTAAATTATTCCTTATATTCATGATGTTTCCCCCTTGGTATTGTATTATCCAATAAATTTCCTTCCTTATTCTTGAATCTTGAGAGGATGGTAAATATTTTTCAATAAAAAAGTATTTCATGTCTGCCCAACCTATAATTGGTGAATTAACATATTACTACCAATCTTTTATATTTTCTTCTAATGAAAATGGAAATTACCTTTTCTTTACATATGCTTAATCTATATTAGCAGGATTTATTATTGAACAAAAAAATGAAAATATTTTAAAATTTAAGGTTGATCTTCTCCCATGAGTCCATGGAATCATGTTAATAAATGTACTAAATCACATTTAAGTTCAAAATTAGGTTTATCACATTAAATATTAATATAAGTGGGTTTAACATCAACATCGAGAAAGGTTATTTATTTCATTGTTTGATTTTTTTATAAATGTTATACATGTTAATTTCAGTTTACAGTATGGTTTAATATAAAGAGGTATTTAGAAATATAACAAGTAGTGGTGTGTCCTCCTTCAATGGGATATCCTATGTGACTTAGTTTCATTGATGTAGTATCCTTTATGGTTTGGGTTATAAATGGTGTAAATATCTTGGAGTATAATGTTCCATTCATATAAACTATATAATAAATAAATCAAAACACAAAAATAGATTTAAAGGTAAGAAATAAAAAAATAAATATTCATATAATTATAATAATCTTATAAAAAATACACACTAAAAATCAAAGCAATCCCTAGCCACGACCACAAAATTCAAATGTGTTGTCATGACATGTCAAATTGATTATGTTTTTAAAGTTGATTTATAGTCTAGATATGACCAGGGATCATCTATCAAGGACCTTGGATAGGTTTAGATTGTGAATTTTTAATAAAAATTAATAAAATATGGGGTTTTTTTTAAAACAAATTTAAGAAAATTACATAATTAAATTGTTTAGAGGTTGGTAAATAAATGTGGTGTTTTATGAATTGTGAGAGAAGGAGGTCATTTAAAGTTCACTACACATCTTGGATTGTTAATTTTTATAAATTATTCACCTGTTTAATTTAATATTTTGGTTGATAGTTTTTAAGATCTTGACTTCCCTCTTACCTATTAAAACAGTGCACAAAGAACCTCAACGTGACACAAAAATTCTTTTGTCAAAGATTGGATCTAAAACATAAAAAATGGATACCGAATAATACTTAAATCTTATGTATATGTGAGATAAAAAGGATGATTTTTTATAATTGAAAAAACCCAAGAATCCCACTTAAATGTCAACCAAATCAATGTTAAAATGAAAAGTTCTTCACTTCGTTAAAACCATAAAAAATTAAGAGGATAAAGGTATAAAGAAAAAACATAAGTGAATTAATTAAAACAAAAATAAAAAAACACTAGGTTTAAAAGTCTTGGAACTCCCTCTCAAGTGTTTTTAGCTCCCTCTAAATGACCATCCACTATTTAGCTCACTATCGAGAGGTGAAGGGGGCTCGAGTGTAACATCACCTACATCCTTGATCCCTCAATGAGGATACGGGACATCGAAACTTCTTGGATGAGGAGGGTAATCCTTTGGGTCTCCAAAATGGTAGAGTTTTTCTCCTAGTTTTATTTTTCAAATGGGATTCCCAAGGTATCATTTTATAAGATATTTGGAAGGTTTTTTTTAAGCCCACCAATTTTGAAAAACTACGTGTCCCATGGTTTATGACCTCCATAATGTATTATATTGATTTAGGGAAAATTAAAATTTTTCATCCAAACACATTGAATATCTCAAATAAAAATGTTATAGAATGTGTTCAAATTTAACTCGAGATAGAGACATAATACATAACATCACTTTTTCCTTTGTTCATATTCGATTATCAAGATAGATTAGTTAGGATGGTCCTCCTAGTGGACGAGTTGGGATTGGGTTCTTTATGAAGAGTTATATCCCACTAAAGTTTTTATCCTCCCATAATATTTTATCCTAATTTGATTCATGGTTTAGTAAAAGTGTGATTTTATCCCACTGGTGTGCTTGGAATCATGCACAATTCTGCCCATTTTTCTTCCACTTCATTATGGGCCCTCAAAATCACCTCCATCTACAACGTAATTATCAAAATAAAAAAATTCCATTTCTAATAGTGATAAACACAAAATAAAACAATGAAAGCTGAACTATAATTTGCTATTAAATTTGTAATATTTGGTAAAAAATCAGTTTAACATTGTGGTAAAAGAGTGAAAATAAAATAGTGAATCTTGTTGTGATCACATACACACACCTAAAAAAATTTAACTCCTGAGAAAATCACAATTTCAAAAATAATGCATGGAGATATTCCCAAATTCATAAAGATTCTAAATTTAATTCCTAATAGAAATGTGAGGAAAGAAAAATTCTCATCAAGGAGTTATTTTCTTTTATCATGAAAAAATATGTCCCATAAATTATATCAGAAAAAAATTCTAAGAGATAAACGATACCAATTAGAGAAGTTAATTCTGAATTTAACCAAGTCACTAATTCCAAATTTCTATTTCTGATAACTATTTCAAGAAATTCTTTTCAAATTCTATCCAACAAATATATATTATTTTAATATTTGCATACATAAATGATTATGTACACTGAACGTACCCTACATTCTTTGCAATAAAATTTCAAGACCCTCTCTCTTAAGCATTAAAAAAATTACAACCATAAGATGTGGACCTTTATATCCCCATATGTTGTAATTTTCGTCACTCCCCTAATTTGTTATTATTATTTAATTTTTTCTTAAAAGAATCACATGGAAAAAATTTCACACTATTATCTAATTCCGGGTTTTATATCCTTATAAAACTAATTTTAATAGTTATAATACGATAAAAAGACTAGAAAGTGTGGTTTTGACCTTCCTAAGATATAACATTTCTTTAGGGGAGCACAGTAGTCAGATATCTGGTACACATGCATTGGACAATCTATTATATTAATGAAAATAATAAGATAAGGAATGAACATGTGGAAAAATCATTTTTAAAATGATAATAAATATTAAACTAACTTATATTTACCTTCCATTGAGTATGAAATATCCAAACAGAATAGTTGGGTGAAAATATATGTGTAGATATTAAATGAAACAATTTTCTAATAAATTACCAACAAATGGGTACCATTATTTGCAAGGATTTAAAAATGATACAACCTTTTATATAATTATCAGGATACCAATTTTCTTAAAAATTTCACACATTAATATTAATTTCATTCTAAAACACACATTTCTTTAGTGTGTTTTTTTGAAAATGTTAAAATAACATTAAATAGGATAATTCCTCATGAATTTTTAATAATTACCAAGAATAAGGTGGAATCATTTTCCATGAAAAAGTGGGAATAGAAAAATTATTATTTTAGAAAAAAAATTTATGGGGAAGCAGGGAAGGTAAAAATACTATACCCTAAGAAAAAATAGAAAAAATAAAAAAGATGAGGAAAATTACTAACTAACCCAAGAATATAACCATTCCCATGAACTAGAGCATGGAGTGTCCTCACTGTAATAAATGAGAATGTGGGAAGAAAGGATAACACCTGGTGACAGTTATTTCTATGAAGATTCTTGAATATGGAGTTCCTCTTTTAGGGACTCTTTAAGGGCTTCATGAAAGTTCTTAATGTGCTTACCATTGATAGTGAAGGTCTACTTTTAACTGAAATAATTGAAATAGATAAACATTAGTAATAGTGTCTGGTCCAAAGAAGGGGGAATTAAGATTACCTAGTTAAAAATTCAAAATTAAATTATAAAGTAGGGTCATATACCTGATGTGAAATTTATGATGAACTATGATGTGGTCATGGGCAGCGTTGGTTCTATCCTTATAGATCTGGTATATTTCATAATAATCTTTATGCATTTCCTCCAGCTCCTGAATCTGTAACTTCCTCCGAGCACCTACACCATAAATATTATAATTGGACTTTAAATGGAATAATATTATTGTTTCTCTATCTCAATAGGGAGATAAAAACTATTTCCAAACACAATTTGTCAGGGTGACATTCCAATGGGAATTTTAAAGGTATTACGGTAAGCCCATAATAAATTTCTGAGTCTAATACTACAATATTTTATATTAGGATGAATAGTTTGTTCAATTATAAGTTTTTTATCTCAATTAGAAACTTCATGTTGACCATTGGGTTGTGGGTGATAAGCCATAGACATTCAATGTACGACCCCATATAGACATTGATGTTATTGCATTGTTCTGTTCTATAAATGAGAACCTTGGTCACTAATGATAAACCTAGGTAATCCAACCTACATAAAATTTGGTTCTTCAAAATTTCCACAACTATCACGGAATCATCTTTCCACATCTATCATGAATCTACCCATTTTTACATTTAATAAATGTCTTGAAGAATGTAAAAGTTTCTAAAGGAATTGGGAAAAGGCCCCATAAATTCAATTCCCCAAAAAATGAAAATTAAATTAAAGAGAAATGGTAGTTTTGGAATTTCTTTTCTTTTAGAGACATCCCCTATTCATTGATTTTGAGGAAAATAATTACAAAAATCACAGGAATCCTGAAAAATTGATAGGAAATAGAGACTAGAATCAAGGACCTTATGAGTAGACCTTTAAGGACCAAAGATGTACCCACAATCAAGAGTATAAAAGAAACTATAGATACAATGGTACTTGATATTGGAAAAATACATATGGACATAATCACTAAATATACACCAAAGGTAGGGGTCATCCCAAATTTACCAACATGACTCTTGTTTTATCCAGTCATCTTGGTTTTTGTGGAAATCAGTAGGAATTCATGATGATAATAAATAATTTACAACTTTGGAATACTAATGAATGAAATTTTTTACTTGTTAGAGTTTCTTATCTAGAAACTTGTCATTTATGGGAATACAGGGGGTTGAGTCAATGTTAGATGATGGGTTGATAATACTGATATGGTTAACCACCATGTTCTCATATCCTTTTTATCCATATTATCTATATTAAATTATTGAAGTGGGAGAATCTAGAAAATGATATGTGGTTTGGCTTTCGGTTTCTTAAAGAGATATCATAGGGATGTATGGTCTGAGAACACAATGAACATGGACCCTAAATGGAATGAAATTAATTTATTAAAGGAAACCACATTGGAAGGAATTATTTTTTAGTGGTGGTGTAGTTTTCTTTGGTAGATTCCAGTGTATTTGAGGCATAGATAATGACATGTAGAAGTTGATCAACCCTTTGTGATAATATTTCCCCAACTTCATAGTTAGAGGCATCACACTTGAGCTCAAATGGAAAATCTTACCAAGGTGTTTGGATTAATGGGGGTTATGTGAGACTCCATTTCGATTTTGTAAAGGATTTCACACATTATTCATCAAAAATAATTTTTTGTCTTTTTAAAGTAAGCGGGAGGGGGGAGTGAAAAATTAATAATGTAATGAATTAAATGACGGTAATATATAACATGAACTATGAAATATTACACATATCATACATTTTTGTGAATGGTAGGGAAGAAATGGCATCCACTTTAGATTTATATACTTGGATACAATCCTCATAAATGAAATTCCCTAGTACTATACATTGTCTAACCATGAATGGAATTACTAATAATTTAATATGAGATTATTTTCTATACAACAACATAGTAAATAACCAATAGTAATACAACAGTCATCAAAAGAGGATCCATACACTGTGAAATAATCCATGGAAACTTCCAGAAATTTCTCCAAGTAATCTGAAAAATTACTAACCACGCATCTCTAGAAGGTACTTGGATAATTGAACATACCAAGTAGAATCATGTTATAAGAAAATGTGCCCAAGGGAAAAGTGAATTCCATCTATTACTGATTCATGGGGGGAATAAAGATCATAAATTATTCAGAATACCCATCATGAAAATAGTAATGGTACTTCCCCTTTAGAATTTCTAGCATCTGGTAAATGAACGAAAATGGGAAATAGTTCATCCGGGTTTTTTAGTCTAATCGATGATAGTCAATATTGACAGGATCTCTATTCTGAACACATGTTAGAACCAATTCATTATTTTCATTTATAATTACTATAAGACTATTTTAGTAGGAATTACTTGAACTGGATTGACCCATTGGTTTTCCTAGATATGGTAATTGATTCCAGTAGCCAATAATTTTATTACCACTATTTTAAAAATATATAGGAGTTTTGGTTTCAGTCAACATTTTTCCTACCTCACTATCTTAGCCTGACCATTTAACAATATATGTTTTTTGAAAACAGATGGGCTAAAAATAGGACTGTCAATAAGCAATCACAATTAATGCTCTTGAGGGGGTGAACTAGAAATGACGATAGGCAGATTGTTTCCATTCTCAAGATTATAATATTTTCGATCGTGAGGTAGTTCATTCAATTCAAATTCATTTGGATTTTGGAATGATGGGAGTGAATGTGAATGTTATATGACACTGATCTCTTATAACTCTTTAATGGTAACATCCTTATATGAGAAATGATTTTTTTCAAACATAGTAGTGTCATCGATTTTCATGGGATCCTCAGTGTTCAAGAAATCATCAATTAACAAATATACATGAAATTTTTAAAGACCACTTCATCATTAAATTCATGACACATTAACTAGAATGTATATCAATGATGAAAACATAGAAAGGTGATCATAGGAATGAAAAGAATTATTTCCATGGGAAGGGAGTACATCAATATAATTAACAGAATATGGGGAACGTTCTTCTGATTAGTGATTCATGGCATCAAGGATGATAAAGTGGACAATTTCACCGCCAAACTCTATAGATAATATACCATTTTAAACATTAATTATAGTTTTTTCAGTTTTCAAGAATCTCCTCTATATAATTGGGTCATGTCCACTCATCCAATCATCTTCCATTTATAGAACATAAAAATCAGCGGGTATAATTAGATTTTCCACCCTCAAAAGAACAACCTCTAAGAACATAGTGGGGTGTGATATACATTAGTTTGCCAGTTGAACATAAATTCATGTGATATTCAGTTTTCCGACCTGTAATAAAATGTAAATGGAGTGAGGGATCAAATTTATTGAAGAACCAAAATCAAGAATAACATTTGAAAAGGAATACTCCCCTATAGTGTCATAGAATCATGAATGTTCTTGGATCATAGAATTTAGTAGGAAGTGATGGATCTATAAACTCTAAGACATTTCTCTCAAAAATAACAGTCTCATCCCCTCAAATTTGCCTTAGGTGGGAACACATCTCCTTAAAAAACTTCATGTATCATCAAATTTTCATTACAATACTAATCAATGGGATGTTAACCTATACTATTTTGAATATTTCCATGTTTTATTTATCAAGTTCATTTTTTTTCTTGGTTGGGTGGACCTTTGGTGAAATGGAAGAGGATTAGTTGAGTAGGGAAACTAATAAACAGTCACACTCTTTCCTTTATTAAGATTTTCCGAGGACAAGGAATATTTTTATATGGGTCATTTGAGATGTTTTGAATGGATTTTTCCTTCGGATGGGATGACTCTATTGGTGGGGTCATTTGGGATTTATGTTTTGTTCCACTTCAAAGGGTTATGGAACTAAATTTTCCATTATCCCTTGGGTTTACTAGTGGTTGAGAAGGTAGTTTACCTATCCCATGACATTGAGTGTCCCCCACTGATATGTAAAGTTATAAAAATTGAGTTTTTTGATATTTTATGGCATCATAGGTGGTTTTTGTAATTGTGTATTTTTGGTATCCATTAGTTTCATCATGTATTCTAGGATAGGATCACCTTTTGGAAGGTGTTGTTGGAAAGTCTATTCAGGTGGTTTGGGATTTCTGGGTGGTGGTGGATGACCACTCTACACCATTTGGTTCCATTGTTGATGGGATTGGTTTGGATACCCCCTTCCTATAGGATTGGTTTTCTTTCCACATTTTTTAGGATGGCTAATATGGTTCTTGACTAATTGGTAGTTTATAGAAATATCCTTGAAATACTTCCCCACAACTATCATATGTTTCTCTCAATTGAGGTCATTGGTCATAATGATTGGTGTTGGAATAACATATACCATAATGGATGGGAGAAGAAGATTGGGATTTCCCTTGGAAAATGAAATGTTGTAGAATAAGGGTTCTTACCTCTTAAAAACCTTACATCCACCATATTATTGAATTCAATTTATAACACCTCATTGAAACCTTGAATGGGTACAATGGACCTTGAATCGATTTGTTCACTATTATATGAAATGTTGTAAATGAGGATCCTTACAACAATTTTTGTTTTTTCAACTAGAGAACCACCTACAGCAAAATCAATCATGTTTCGGTCAATAAGAATTAAACAGTCATTACAAAATTTTATTAAAAGCGTGTCATAACTTTGGTGGTGTGGGAAACCTAAACAAACCATTTTATATCATTCACAATATTCATGATGTGTTTCCCATTGGGAATTTATTATCCCATAAATTTCATTCATTATTTTTTTATGTTTGAGAGGCTAGAAAATATTTTTCATGAAGAAGGTGTTTCATTTACACCCAACCTCTAATTCCTGAATTAAAATAATACAACCAATCCATTATATTATCTTCTAATGATATTAGAAATTACCTAAGCTTTAATTTTTATTCATTTAAATTTGTTTGTTATAATGTTGAGCACATAGTATGATATTATTTTAAATTATTGTGTGGATATTATCCTATGAGGATATGGAATCTTGGTAATAAATTAATTAAACTGGAGTTAAGTTCAAAATTGGGTCCCTCACATTGAATTTTAATATATGTGGGTTGGACATCAGCATCTTGTGAGGTTAGTTATTTTAGGTTTTTATTGTTTTTATCCATCTTATACACATTAATTTCAGTTTCTAAATTTCTTCTATAAGAATATGGGTTTAGAAAAGTCTGATGTTGTGGTGTGTCCTCCTTCAGAGGATAATCCTGTGTGTCTTAGTGTTGTTGACGTAGGATATTCTCCAGTTTAGGTTACAAAAAAGGTAAATCTCTTAGATTAGAATTTGTCATGCATAGAAACTACACAAAGGATAAATCCGAACACAAACATATATGCAAAGTTAAAACATAAAACAAATAAATATTCAGAAAAATTAGAAAAAAACATATAAAAAACACATACCAAAATCCAAAGTGATCCCTAGAAATAGTGCCAAAATTTGAATGAGTTATCATCAAATTTCAAATTAATTATGTTTTTAAAGTTTATTTATAGTCTATGAAAGACCAAAGGTATTCTATCAAGGATCTTTCATGGGTTTATAGTGTGTATATTTAAAAAAAGTACCAAAGGATTGGGTGGTTTTGAAAAGATATTTATAAAAAAAACATAATTAAATAGTTTAATGGTTGATAAATTAGGGTTTTGTTTTAAGAATTATGATATAATGAGGCAATTTAAAGTTCACTAAAATTCAATTATTGTTCAATTTTCTAAAATTTTCAATTGTTTTAATGTAATACATTGTTTGAGAGTTGTTAAGATATATGAAATTCTTCTTGCCTCTAAAAACGATGCACAAAGTACTATCCCTTGACATGAAAATCATTTAGTAAAGGTTTGGATATAAAAAAATGAAATAATAGATACTAAACCATACTAAAATATTATGTGTGTGTGTGTGAAAAATTATTATTGAGTTTTCTAATCTGATAAAGTGAAGATTCCCACTTGAAATCTAAACCCAATTGGCGTTGAAATGAAATGTGTTTCACTTAGTTAAACCCAATAAAATATTTCAAAGGAGAAGGGTGTTATGATAAAAAATATTTTAAATATTTAACAAAAAAACTGTAGAAAAATAGTAGAATAAAAAGTGTTGTAACTCCTTCTCAAGTGTGTGTAGCTCCCTCAAAATAACCTTCCATCATTATGGTCTCCATCGAGAGGAGGAGGAGGCTTTGGTGGAACTTCACCTTCATCCTTGAACCCCCCCTTTGAGGATAGGGTTGTCTATAACTTCTTGGATGAGGATATTTATCCTTTGGATCTCCAAAATTGTATAAATTTTCTCCTATATCGATCCTCCAAATAGGGTGCCCAAGGTATCTTTTTATAGGGAAACTAGATGGTGGTTTGGCGCCCCTAGATTTCGAGAAACAACATGAACCATGTTTTTCAACCTCCATAAATTATTATCTCACCACAATAAAAATTAAAATTTTGTATCCCAACATTTTGACGATCTCCACCGAAAACTTTGCATCATTTTAAAAACTAAATTTCTAGATATCGACATAATACATAATAACAATTTTGACTTTGTGCAGATTCAATTCCCTAGATTGATTGGTTTGGATGGGACTCTTAGTTTAAGAATTGGTCATGGGTTTCTTAAAAAGAGTGGTAGAATAGTAAATTATAGATCTTACTACAATTTATTAACCCAATTAGATTCACCATTCAGTTGAAGTCTGCCTTTGAGTCCAATAGTCTTCTTGGAATCAGGCGAAGTTCGGCCCATTTTTCTTCCACTTCATTCTGCGCCATCCAAATCACCTCCTCTTGTAAAGTAATTATAAAAAACGTAACATTTACCTTTTTATAAATGATAAAAATAAAATAAAATAATCAAAAATGAAGTGATTTTTTAAATAATATTTTAATTTATTATAGAAAATATGAATAACACAATGGTAAAAAGGTAAAAATGGAATAGTTAATCAGGGTGTGAAAACTAGTTCTACTAATTATATCTAGAGGGTTATGATTCACTCATAATCCTTGATTTAGGTCCATGCAATAAAAATAGAGGGAATCTATTCTAGGATTCTTCACCTTAGGATCTGAGATACCCAGGATAGTATGCCATCCATCATGCTGTATAGAATCCATGGGCTTGGATATGCTCTTGTAGTCTTTATTCGAATGGCCATCTATACCACATTTTAGGAAAACAAGTGACATGTGAAAGGTATCCTTCATATGACCAACAGAAATAAATTTCTCACATAGATGAGGGAACTTTTTATATTTAACACCAACCTTCATCTCATCATCATTGGTTGATTGAATTTCATAATCAATGTAGGTTGTGTTGAGATTAATCATTACCGTAATACTTGCATAATGAAAAAAATGAACCATTTGTATCACTATATCAAGAAGAATCATGGTACCAATAGATGTACAAATATAATGAATAATATTCAGGTACTGTAGAATCCAACTGAGTCCATATAGATGAATCCAAACATGATAAAAAAATATTTTTCACAATGTCAAGATAGAAATATTACATCTTATCTTGAACAAAAAACATCCATGTCTTCAGATAAAAAGATCCAAGGATCCTATCATTTTTCATGAAAATACCAGAGGAAAAGAGGAAATAGTAGAAACCCCAAACTAGAGAACCAAATTTATTGTAAGAGAAACAAAAAACAGAAGAGGTTTTACATACTAGGTCTTCCTAATAGCATGCCTTTTCACCCTTAGGGAGAATGAGACTCTCATAAAATGAGTTCTTTCACATAGACGGTATTTAAAATATCGCACTCAATTTTTCTTCAACATGTATTTTCAAACCCTTTATGAAAAGTAGGAGTAGATGATGAGAGGTAGGCATCATGAAAAAAAATCATGGGTGGAGATTACTGGTGAAGAATAGTGTAAATTAGTGCCGGATATTACTGACCTATCTAATGGTCAAACTCGGTTTTAAAAGGCTTCTCATAAAGATGTGGGTGTGGAAATGATAATTTTTTTCCTTAACTAGAAAATTAATGTGTAATATAGATACAGTTTTACCCAATAATGAAGAATTCCAAAAATAGGCTATCCCGAAAATTGAAATGCTCTAAAAAAATAATATCATATATAATGATAATGGTTTCAAGATGGTTACTCATAGGAAATAATTTTTTTATATCCCCTCAATTTTTTCTAGAAAAATAGATAAAGAGGAGTGAGCTTCATTGAACCCAAACGAAGGATTATTTTTGGGTGCACATGCACTATATTATGCTAGTAATTTGTAGCACATATATGATGCAGTAAAATGGTCAGATACTGACACTGATGGTAATGTTACACTTTTATCATATTCTGGTAAAGAAAACATTACTCTTCTTGAAATATTAAACAAATTGATGATGAAAGAGGTCTTTTATAATGATATTGGAAGAGTTCATGGATCTATTATAGATTTTGGATGATCAGCTTACACATAGTCTATTCTAGATGGTGAGTAGTATCATTCCACACTTAAGGATTCAACCCCACCGAATGATTCTAATACATGAGTTTATGTGGCATGAAAAAAAACCAAAACATGGTGAAGGGGTCTTTATTTGAGAGGTATAGGAGGTGGCTAAACCAATTGATAAAAATATTCATTTTTTGGGTAGCTGTCTAATTATCTTTTTGTGGTAGTGATTTGTCACAACCTTCATTTCCTATCTCCTTTTGTACTAAATTATATTTTATTTTCAACAAATTTTGGAACCTTGAGTAATAACCCATGCTTCGCGCCATCAAGGTATATAATTATAAATAAATATATTTTTAAATATTTCTATATAATTATAAATATTTTATATAATATATATATTTAGATAATTATATATATAATTATATATATATATATATATTAATATATAAGTATATATAATTATAAGTAAAATAATTATATATTATTTTAATATATTATTTATAATTTTATTATATATGTATATTTATAATTATTATTATAAATAAAAATTTTAATAATTCTAATTATTAATAAATATAATTATAAATACATATATATATTTATATAATTATATAAATTTATATAATTACATATATTTATATAATTATATATATGTATAAAATTATATGTATATTTATTAATATATAAATATATATAATTTTAAATATATTGAAAATATTTATTATTTAAATATATCTATTATAATTAAAGAAAATTTAAATATTTAAACATTTATTTATAATTTTACAAATACCTTTTTGAAAACATTATATATATGTTTGAATAATTAAAAAATAGATATTAATATATCATATTTATATTACTTATAAATATGCATTTTTAATTAATATATATAAATAAAAGTTATTTTTTGAATATAAATATAATAATTATATATAAATTAATATAATTTTTTATAAAATTATTTTATCAGTGATAAGAATATTGTAGAATAAAGATCAAAATTTATTTTTCCTGAAAAAAGAGTTGATAATGGGTGGACCTTTATTAGCACTGATAAAAGTTACATTTATCGGTGCTTTTAGCTAGCGCTGATAAATATGCATATTTTATCAGTGGTTTCTGTTTAGTGAGGATAATATCAGGCATTGTGTATGCATAGATTTGTGGTAGAGATCATTTGATGTGCGAACTAGGTGGAAATGGATATTATAGTTACCCATGAATCTCAGGGATTGATTTGAAAGGAAATATGGAATTCAAAATAAACACTAAAAACCATGGGGTGAAGAAGGTGATATTTTCTTTTGGATCTATGTGTGGAAGGAAACACGAAGAATATTTATTTGTGGGGAAAACTCAATGTTTTATGTGTTGAAAATAATTTTCATCATGTGGGTGAATGTTGATGTGATGGAAAGGAATTATCTAATGGTGTGGACATAGAGAAATCTCCCCCGAATTAACTACGAACACTATAGTGTTTCAAATGTAAAGATTATGGGAACTACTCGAAACAAAGATTAAATATAAATGTTAATGATGATGTTTGATATCAGAAACCTATTAAGAAGAAATATAATGGAAAATATAATGTGATCAGAAGTTCTGATAAGGGGTAAGATAATGAAATTGTGAAAGGTATACTTATAATCTACTCTAGAACTATTCATTTCTTATTTGATTATGTATCCACTCAATATTTTATATCGAAATAGTTTTATAAGGGTATCAAAAAATTATTCAAAAATTTAGATGATTAATTATCCATGAAAACCCATAATGTTATGTTGATCATATCTCAAGACTATAATTCTTCCCTCGTTGAAGATTGTGAGAATGTTCTACCTGTAAATTTTTTTATTCTTCCCCTATTTGGATTTAATGCTATCTTGGGAATATATTGAATTTATCTATTTAAAGACAACATCAATTACTGAGTAAGGTGATCATGTTTGATATTCCATACCAACCTATGATTTGTTTCATGATAAATATGAACATTTAATGTAAATTGAATCCATTTTTTTGGTCTTGATTCTTATTCAGAAGGGGTTTTTATCTCACATAGTTTAGGAGAAAATCAACATAAAAGATATGACAATTGATTTGGAGTTTATTTTTTATTTTTAGAAGAGTTACACAACATTCTTCTGAATCTTGAAGTAGAGTTCCCAATAAAACTCATACCCGGTGTTATGTCTTTTTAAATAATCATTATAAAATGGTCATGATAGAGTTATAGGAATTGAAAAATAAAGACTATGAGAATCTTGAAAAGGGATTCATTTTTACAAGGGTGTCACCTTGAGGTGAAATTATTCTTCTTGTGAAGAATAAATATAGATTGATGCGACTCTGCATTGATTTTCATGAACTGAACAAGTCCACAATCATGAATAAGTATTATCTACCCTATATTGATGACTTGTTTGATCAACTATGAGGATATCAATACTTTTTAAAAACTAAACTTCATTTTTTAAGTCATCAATTGTGGGTTAATAAGGAGGATATACCAAATAAAATATTCAGTATAAGGTATAGACACTGTGAATATATTGTGATTCCATTTGGTCCAACTAATTCCCCTATTATGTTCATGGATTTAATGAATAAAGCTCTTAAAGATCACCTGGATCAGTTTTTTGTAGTATTTATTGAAAATATTCATATATATTCAAAGATAAATGATGAGATTGAATATCAATTGAGAACCATATTTAAGACCCTAAGGAAGGATAGGTTGTATGAGAAATTTACCATGTGTGAATTTTTCTAGAAAAGATTTCATTTTCAGGTCATATAATCTCAAGAGAGTGTATATCTAAGGATCCATCAAATAAAAATATTATTCAACATTTGTTTTAACACCCTATTTTTTTTAAAAAAAAATTCATAAATTGAATGTATTTTAATCTTGTGTTTCATGCAACACTTAGTTTTAACGGACCATGAAAAACTAGTAATATTTTTATTTAAACACTGCCATTTTTAACAATATGTTAAACTTTCATGAATTAATAGGAATAATTTTTTTTAAATATTATGTATTATGTTTTAATATAAAAAAAATATTAATAAAAAAGTAATTAATATTAATCAAATACATTATATGATTTAAAAATAATATTTTCTTAAATTTATATGTTTTTTTTATTTTTTCAAAACAATTAAAAATTAATTTTTGAAACATCTAGAAAATTAATTTGAAAAAATAAATATCATTTTTAATCCATCGTATCAAATTTATACTAGAGTTTATTTTTTTTTTCTAAAAAGAGCAATTTTTTTATGAATAATGAAAACTAATTCCATGCAACCAACTTTACGATTTTTTTTAAAAAGAGGGTCAAGTCCCAAACATTTCAAGTGGGTCCAAAAAAATGTAGATCTATAGAATTATATCTAATGAGATTAAGAAACTCTATGGGATGGGTTCCAGATATAGTAAAAATGTTACACAGTTTATTCGAAGTGGCCCATGAGGCTTGGAAGTCAACAATAATATTCCCCCCCTTCCATGTGTGAGTGAGATACATGCGGCGATTGAAAAAACTTTTTCATCTATGAAAAAGATATTATATCGACCAATGGGTTTGGATATATTCCCAGATGGACCTATGGATAATAGAAGAATCTATTTTGACATAGTCCAGTGTAATACCATGGGAATGAAACAACTCTAACCCCTTGATCAAATAAGACAATTTTACTATTAGGGAATCACCCTAGCCATGGAAAGTGCTGAAAAAAATATGGTTGAACCACATTTATAACAAATAAATCATCCTCACATATTTACAATAATATATAAACCATCAATATTTGTTTTAGATCCAAATCGGGGGAGTCCACTGCACCAATTTTCCTTCCGGGGATGGTCTATACGCCATGGGAACCAAACTCTTACCTACTATGAGAAACCACAAAGAGGGGATAAAACCCCTTTCTTAAGAAGAAGTACCAACACCACCACCAAGAACCGATCCCTAAACATCACCACAGTCCTTGATCTCAAAAACCATTTGTTTCTAACATTATTATGAGAATTCCAAATACTGCAACATATGACTGTCATTAAAACTGGCATCCCCTTTCACTCATGCATATTATCATCTATTCAATAGAACCAGGGGTGAATTCTGTTACTGTTAAAAATAAATTTTCATGTTCTGGGACCTATAAATTCTAATTCTATTCTTATCTAAGGATTCCCACTATCATTAAAAGAAAATATGCGGGGATAACTCCTCCTTGGGACTATGATAGTATTTTTAAAAAAAAACAAGGGGGCTCCCAAACGTCTCACTCCCTCATTAGTCTATATTTCCTAGTTATGGATGCACTAGAAAAGAAAATTAAGCTTTTTGGGGTCTCATTACATCAAATGGTACCTACCCATGAATCTTTATTTGTGTTTTCATGCATGACACATTGATTACTATTTGATGACAAGAACCTAGTCAAAAAATTCATAAAAAAATCTTATCTTGTTCATCGTTGATCAAAATACTTTTACATAACTCTATCTGTTGGGTGTAAATAATGGAAAAGATGATGGAGGGGAACCCATTGTATTTCATGAAGGTAATACCACACTAGACATCCCGATAAGTCCATCCCACTCCACGACCAAGTATCCTACGAAAATTTAATCACACCATACCCTACAATCCACCCCATGTTTTTTATGAGACCATATATAATGTTGAATAGAGTCACATAGCTTAGAGATTACTCCACCCAAGACATCAATATATTCCCAAAATTCTTATTATTGAATATTTCCCACATCAAACTTCCTTCCATACAATCCATTTATAGTCTATCTTAAAAGAGACTCATGGTTTATGTAACACTTCAAAGCCCAATTCCTCCAACCTCAACCACCTGAGCCATCTGATGCCATGAAACATTATGGTGTTTTACTTCTACATGTGAATCCCAGATTAAAATATTTAGGATTATTTAAATATTATGAAATACCATATTGGTAGTATTATTTTTCAATAGTTCATTCTTGGGGATAGATTTTAGCATTCTATTTAATGAAAAAAATTATTAAAAAATTATTTTTCATTTAATGAATTTATAAGGTTATTTTTTTATTTTTAGATTATATTATAAGTAAAATTATTTCAATTAAATATATTCTATTACAATTTATTTCATTGGAATAATTTTCATGTTTAATTTTTATATTAAATTTTTAAAATTTTGAACATTGTTTCTTCATAAAACCACTTTCTCATCGCGACTATGGGTTTAATTTTAAATTAAAATTCTCAAATATAGTTATTGGAAATTAAAAAAATGGATTACATACTTGTAATAAAAATAATTTATATTATCAGATTATGTAAAATTAATTTTCAATAATATTTAATTGTAAAAATAATAAAAATTATATAGTGAGGTTTGGTAAAAATGGGTTTTCTTGGGCATTACACTAAAAAAATAAGGTTAAAAATTACCCAAAAATATTCAACCACAAATTTAATTGGAATATTTTGAAAATAACTCTTAATACATATATAATTTTCCATTTTGGATCCTTTTTTTTTAATATAAATGTTGGTATGTTTTTTTCTTTTCAAAAATTACAAGTGTGCGACTCACCTCGCTTATAAAAGGATACACCCTCTCCAAGCATATTCACACTTAAAAAAAACCTTTGGTTTTAAAAATAATTTAAAAAATATATTATTTAATTCCTTAATACCATTATATAGGCTTTAGTATGATAAAAAAATCAATCTTTTGTAGGTTTTTTGGGAAAACCCAAAAAGGTTACCCAAACAAGATGTAACACACTTCAACATGTGTTTTTATTTTATTTCTTCCAAAACCTAGTAAAATTATTATTAAAACATGATTATATAAAAATATAATTATACTATTTAATATTAAAGTTTTTTTTGTTAGGTTTATGACATAACTATATCTCCACTTCCCTTAAATGGGAAATGATAACATCACTCGTGCGTACAACGTACTACCGCATCACGAACTGATGTGGCACATTTTCCATAAATACATATCAATGTTGTCTATGATAATGAATATACTGTATATATATGATATTTTCCACATAAATATACTTATAAAAATATATTATCATATATACTTGTTTAAATTTCAATACTATTGATAATACAAAAATTGCATTCGTGTATACAACATACTACTACCTCGTGAAGTGATGTGATCCGTTGTTCACTTATGTTTATCGTGCAAGGTAGTAAGTATTAAATTTAATGAGTATATGTTATATATATATATATATTATATCAATTATTCTTGAAATATATTATATTTTTTACATTTGTTTTCTTACAACATTCAAGGAAATGGAAGTAGCGTTCATGCATATGTACAACCCACTGTCTCCATGAACGGTGTATTTAATTTTCGATCTATAACATTTATGAATTAATCAATATATATATATATATATATATAGAATATATAAGATATTTAAATATTTTTTAAGATTCAATTTATTATGGTACCATGATAAAAGTAATAGGACCAAAAATAAAATATAATATAGTACATAAAATAACATAGCAATCATTACCTGAAACGTGACCTTAATATGGAATTGTAAATAAATGGTTAATAAAATGACATATGTAAATAATATATGGATTCGTATATATAATTATTGTTATATTAAATATTTTAAATAAACATAATTCTTTTATACATGAGGTTTGAATATTTATTAAGGAAGTCAATACTTATTGTAAGGGATTTTTGTCTCAATTTTCCTTCTTTAAGAAATATGTTATATCATGCACATATATTCTTTTATGAGGTGTATATACATATCCTTTTACATTTTATGTCATTAATATAATTATTTTCATGATATTTAATGTTTATTTTTTGTTAATATTTAATGGTACTTTTGATTCAAAAGAAGAAAACTTATAAGGGTTTTATGTTACAATCTTATTGTGTATTAGGATTTCCCATGATTATGCTTATAATGAAAAAATAATATGAAATATATATAAATAAACTCATTTATTTTCATATAATATATTTATTTATATAGAATACTTGTTTTATCATCATTTTCCTCTTTTTAGGTACTTAGGAGACTTAAATAACGTTTTTAAGCAAAATCATCTTTATTTATCTCTTTGGTCGAAAAATCTTTTACATACAAAACATTTTTTTCTAAAAATGTTTTAATTTTATTCTACATTATAAAAATGATTTTATCATGAAATTTTGACACATATTTGTTTTATTAATTTTTTATGTATTCTCCAGGTCGTTTTAAAAATCATGTCCCATTTGGATTTTACTATAAATGTGAAAGAGATATTTATTTTAATGCGTACGACATGAATGGAATTTATAGAAATCATAAAAAATATTTAATTTTTGACATCCGTTATTAATTTTAAAGGTTATATTAAACGAAAAGTATTTGAACAGTATTTTTAGACTTTTTAATAAAAAACAAGTGATTTTCAAAAGTAATTTTTCCTCAAGAAATCTTCTAAGGGATTCTTATTTCAACATTGTTTTCTATATAAGTTGAAACCATTTGATTTTAATTAATAATTACTAAGGATATGATCTAATGAAACTATCTTTATTCATTCTCTGGATGGATTAATTTTGTGATGACATGATTTTTATGAGACCTTTTTCTCTTACACGGGTTATACCATGAAAAAATTCTTGTGAAATCCGTTTCTTTTATCACGGGCTATTCTTTGATGAAGTGATTAAGTGATTATAATACATAATTCATTTACATAGTTTATGTTATGAAGAATTTTTATTTAAACCATTTCTTTTCATGTTCACTAATATGATGAATATTTTATGATCTTATAGCATACATATGTATGATTTTCATTATGTGATGGGTGGGAGCTATATTTTCTTCAAATGAATTGGGTAACGATTGATATCTCAAGAGATAAACCAGAATATAATGAGGAGTAAAACTATTTTAGTAAGGGAATATATCCATCATGATATTCTTGGGAGTTAACCTTGACTACTACTATGGTTTGGGGAGTTAACCCATTCCACTATGATAGTGTTGGAAAAGATCACTGAACTATTAAGAAAATGATTCTCTATGGTTATGTGTATGAAAAAATTCCATGTATTATGCTATTTTCATGCTATCGTGGATCATCTTATTTGATTATCTTATGATTATGCTATAAATAACTATAGCTCATTAATCCATGAACTAGGATTATAATCATTGATATTTAGGGTATAGTTTGGAATAAATATAAAATTGATGATATACCAGTTATTTGGGAGTTTATTTATGTCTTTTAAGGAGATTTTCAAAAATTCCATGAAATTTTAAAGTTTATTTATTAATTGAACTCATATCTGGTTCCATACACATTTCAAGGACTCTCTAAAGAATAATCTAGATTGAGTTATATTAATTGAAGAAGAAACACATAGATAATCTTAAAAATGGTTTCATTATGAGATGTTTTTCACCTTGGAGTGTACCCATTCTCTTTGTCAAAAATAATGGTGGATTGGTGTTAATTTTCATTGATTATATATAGTTGAATAACATGAAAATTAAAATATGTATCCTCTACCCCATATTGATGATTTTTTTGATCAACTGTGTAGAAAAAATACTTTTATATGACTGGGATTCATTTTTGGATATCATCAATAGAGGGTCAACAAGGAGGAAGGGAATGAAGATCACTTGAGATGAAATTATCATCCTGATCTAATGAAACTATCATCATGGCTTTAATGAATAGATTCATTGTGGATTACATTGATTAGTTTTTGGTAGTATTTATAGACAATATTTTTATATATTCAATGTTAAAGGAAGGGAATAAAGATCACTTAAGAATTGTAAACCTATAAAAATATAATTTGTCTTCAAAATTTTAAAAAAGGGTCAATTTATGTGGAAAATGTTTCATTTATAGGTCATATATTCTCAACAGAGGGTATATATATAGATACATCAAAGACATAGGATATTGTAAATTGGATTAAACAAACTATGGTGACTGAGAAACTAAGTGTTTTTGGTTTGGATAGATATTATTGATATTTTTGTAAAATATCTCATGGAAATATAATCCACTCAACATGTTAACTCAGAAGAGATCTCAGTTCCTCTAGATAGATGAGTGTGAGGAGAATTTCAAGAAAATAAAGAGAATATTAGTCATCAAACCTATTCATACATTAACCTATAGTAGATATTGGTTTTTAATGTATAGTGGTGTATCTAATAAGGTATTGGAAAATATTTTTATTCATAATGGCATGGTTATATATTATGTCTCACCAAAATTGAAGGTTAATTGGAAAAATCACACGAATCATGATTTGGGGTTAGCTATAGAAATTGTTTTATTTTAGATATCAAGATATTATCATTATGGATAAAATTTTGATATATATACTAATAAAAAATGCTTAATTTATATATTCATATATATGGAGTTCAATATGCACTAATGAAGATGGTTATAGTTGATTAAATATTATGGCTTCTTAATAAATTACAACCCTAAGAAAGGGAATAAGGTGGACAGTGCTTTGAGTCGAATAGATCATGCAACCTTATCTATGATGATGATAAAAAAGATCTAATATTTTCGTATTTTCACTGGATAGATCTAGAAATCCCAAAGGGGATAAATCTTATCTTGATCAATTGTATGTCCCACCATTTATCCAAATACAGATTAAGGATATGAAAAAAAAGATGTAGAGATAAAAAATAAGGTTATAAATGTTCATGAATTTAACCTTAATCATTATGAAATGATAAGGTTTAGGAACTATTTTTGTGTTCTATCCATACCATATTTGAAGGAGTTATTTAAGGAATATCATAGTTTTTTATTCTCTATTCATCATGGAAACATGAAGATGTATAGATATTTAAAAGAGTATTTATGGTGGGATGGAATGAAAAAAGATATCACATAGTTTGTATCTCACTGTATGGTATATTATAATATTAATTCTGATAGAGAAAAGTCCAAGGGGATGTTATATCCAATACCTATACTAGAATGGAAATGGGAAAACATCACCATGGATTTTTTCATCGGAGTCCCCAAAAATTATAAAGGGAATAATTCTATATGGGTTGTAGAAAATTTCCTTAAGAAGTCAGTACACTTCATCACGAATAGGGAATATTTATCTCTAGATCATATTTCTAGTAATTCATTGATGAATTGGTTTGGTTTCATGTAGTATCACATTCAATTGTATCAGATCATAGTATGAGGTTTTCCTTAAAGTTCTAGTGAATTATTTATCAAGATGTTGATAAAGATTTAAGTTTCAGCAATGCATACCATCCATATATAGATTGTTAGTATTATATAATAATTGAAACCCTATAGGATATTTTTATATCCTATTCTATGTATTTCAAATCTGGTTAGTATCAACACATTCTTCTAGTTTAGTTTTCATAAAACATTAGTTTTCACATGAGTATTCAGGTGGATCCTTATGCATCCCTCTATTGAAAGAAGTATAAAGATCCAACATGATGGAATAAAGTTAGAGGAAGTATTATATTAGGACCTATGATATCTTAATAAATGGAAGATATTTTAAGATCAATTGAATAACACACAAGGGTGGCATAAAGTTAACATAAAAGTTAGGCTGATAATCGGCGATGTGATCTAGAATTTGAAGATGTTGACAAGTTATTTGTAACAAATTATCCATGGAAGAAGGTAATTATATTTGAGAATAAAGTGATACTAATCCCTAGATATTTATATCCCATTGAAATTATTTAGTGTATTTTGATGATATCCTATCGGTTGGTTCATCAACTAAACCACTCTCAATTCCACAATGTTTTAATGTATATCTACTAAGGAAGTACATACATGAAACATTAAATTAATTAAAATTTGAGATCATAACACTAAAGAAAGATAATTATTATTAGGAACAACTAGTATAGATTTAGTATTGTACAAAGAAGGTTCTTTGAAATAAGAGCACTCCCATGGTAAATGTTTTGTGGTGAAACAACCAATTTGAGGAAGCTATGTGGGAACCTGAGGATTTAATAAGGAATGTGTTTACTCAATTTCTTACACCAAAGTAAAAAAATTATAGGTTGAAAATTAATTTTAAATGGGATTAGAATGTAACTATATGAGTTTTATTAATTAATTTTTTTTATTAAATTAAATTGCTTCAAAATACTGCATTACATGCAACACCATGTTCTAACGAACCATGAAAAAATATTAATATTATTATTTTATAAAAACCATTATTAACTAGCTTTTAAACACTTCATAATGAATAGTAATAAATAAATTTTAAATATTAAGTATAATTTTTTTAAATAAATAATACATATTGACAAAAAAGTACTTAATTTTTAGTAATGTATTTATATGTTTCAAAAAAACTCTTTTCTCAAAAATATTATTTTATTTATTTTGTGAAGAATAATAAATAAATTTTTGAAACTCGTATAAAATTATATTGAAAAAATAATCTTAAATATTTAATTAATAACATCAAAATTATCCAAGGGTGAATTTTTGAGATTTCTCAAAAAAGATTAATTTTTCGATGAATATTGAAAATACTTGTTTTTATTGTAAACTGCCACTTCACTTAGAGAATTTATAAGGATAATTTTTTTAAAAATGGTTTTAAATTTAAAATTAGTTCAATTATATTTCTATTAATTAAATTCTGTTCATTTTAATTATTTTATTAGTGAATTATCATGTAAAAATTATTTATTTTTTATACATTTTATATTTGGAAATCCAGTTTCGGATCACTACTGCAAGTTTGATTTTAAATTTTATTTACCTCTTTTGTGAAAGTAAATTGAAAAAATGGATTCCATATATTTAATAATAATAATTTATAATATTAGAAAAGGTAAAATGTGTTTTTTACCATAATGAATAATAAAAATTGTAAAAATAATATATCACGCTTAATGTAAATATGGTTTTACTTGGGGGTAAACTAAAATGATAAGGGTTAAAAATGACCCAAAACATGAGAAATAACGATTTTATGGAATTATTTTGAAATAATACAATATAGTATAAATAATGGCCCATTTTTATCCATTTTCTTGAAAAAATGTGCGTACAAAATTTTATTTGCAAAATTTACAAGTGTGTCACTCACCTCACTTATGAAAGGTCAGCCATTATCCACTCCTCTTCACACTTCCAAAACCCTTCTTATTGGGAAATACCTATACATATAAATTATTTAAGTTCCCTAATATCATAATATCAGACTTATTTTGATCATAAATAAATCATAAGATGGTTTTAGGGGGAAATCCCAGGGAGGTTACCTAAAGAAGAGGTAATGTTATTCAATGAGAGTTTTTATTTTTTTTATTCTTCCACCTCCTTAGATTATTATTCATACATGATGATATAATAACTTTATTATCTTCTATATAATGATATTTTTTATGTTATCTTGATAACCAACATAAATCTTTTCTTCCCTAAAATTTGAAACGATAACGTCGGTCTTGTGTACGGTGGACTACTGCCTCACGAACCAATATCACCAGTTTTAATCAACACCTTTCATGGATCGGAATGATTATAGATATAATAAATAAAAATTATATTTTTTCCATAAATATAGTAATTTAAATATATTATCATATATACCCTTTTTTACATTCCTTCAAAAAGAGAAAACGATGACATCCTTCATGTGTACGGTGGACTACCACCACACGGAGCGATGTAATCCATTATCACTTACATTTTACATGAAAGGTAATAATGGAAACATTTAATGAATATATATGATATATAAAAAAATATATATTATTATTTAAATTTAATATATAATTTAACTTTATTTTTTTTTCATTTTTTATGAAATGGAAACAATGTTCCTGTGTACGTACAACCTACCATCTCCAAGAATAGTGCATTTCATTTTTTATCTCTAACATTTATGGATTACTATAAATAAATATATAATAAAAATAAATTATATTTACATCACGGTTAACATTATAGATATTATTGAACCATTACATATATATGATTTCTAAAATTAAAAAATAAAAACGTACAGGAAAAACAAAGTCATTATTTTCAAAAACGTGACTTTAACATGGAATTGTTAATCAAAGATTAATAAAATTTCATAAGAAAAAAATAAATTTTATGATATATATAATCATGGTTAGATAATATATGTTTAATAAACTTATATTTTTTATACAGGAGGTTTTAACATGTAATATGGAATTTGATACTTTAGTTAAGATACTTTTGCCTCAATTTGATTTCATTGAGACATATGACATGTTGTGCACCTATCTTGTTTTATGAGGTGTATATTCATCCACTTTAACTTGTTTTATAATTAATATAATTATTTTATTTATATAAAAGGTTTAATTTAATGATAATATTTAATGGTACTTTGGAATCTAATGATACTAAAGTGGTTAGGGTTTTATGTTAAAATATCATCGTTTATTGGGATTGCACATTAATATGATTCCAATACTAAAAAAATTATCAACTATATATCAATAAACACATCTATTTTATTATAAAATTTTTATTTAATTTTAATACATTTTCCATTATATTTTCTCTCTTTATATACTCATGATTCCAAAATATTGTTTTTATGAAAAATAATCTTTATTTCTCTCTTCAATCGAAAACCTTTTTTATTTTAAAACAATGTTTTCTAAATATGTTTTCAGAAATGTTTTAAAAATTTTTAAAATTTTTTATAAAATAAATTTTTACCCATGTATCATTGTTTAAAATATTATTTTAATTAATCTCCATATAGTTTTCAAAAATAAGTAATTTTTCCCTTTTACCGAAAATGTCAAAGGAATCATTATTATAACATGTACAACATTGATAGAATTTTTTGATGTAATAAGCATTATTTCATTTAAAGTTTCCTTTATAAATTTTTATAGTTATTTTCAATAAAATTATTTTCAAAATATTTTATTAATTTCTAATTAATTTTTTTTTCAAATAATGTTTATTTTCCTCAAGAAATATTCCATGTTTTTTCGTTCAAAATAATTCTCCAGTAATGGGGAAAATCTGTTATGTTAATTAATCATCAATGGGGATAAAAATCAATGATACCATCATCATTATTTTGTATGATGGATTATTTTTATGATAAAAATATTATTGTGAACCCCATTTCTCTTCCATGGGTTTTACCATGTTAAAATTATTATGAAACTAGCTTCTTTTACAACAAGTTATGCTTTGATGAAATGATGAAATTATTATGAAATTTTTTAATTTTCTATAGGTTATATTATAATTAATGTTTATTAAACCCATTTATTTTCATGGGTAATGATGTTATGAAATTTTTATGATTTTTTGGAGCACTTATATATGATTTTCATTATATTATGGGTGGGAATTATATGTCCCTACAATGTATTGGGTAATGATTTATATCTCAAAAGATAAAATGGATGGAAATGAGGAGTAAACTTAGTTTAGTAAGGTAATTTTCCCACTATGATATTCTATGTAGAGACCCTTAACTAATACAATGGTTTTGGGAGTGAACTCATTCAAATATGATAGTCTTGAAAATGATACATGAACTATTAGGAAAGTATTTTATATTATTACTTCTATGTGACAATTCTAAGTCTTATTCCAATGTTATTCTCTTATTGAACTTGTTATTTGATTATCTTATGATTTATTTCATATTAACTGCCACACTTTATGAAATGACTAGAGACTATGATATTTGATATGAAGGGTTTGGTTTTCAAATGTTATTATAATGTTCTCATACCCTTATCCTCATGTTATAATTATGTATCTATTTTCTTTATCCTTACTGATAATTTGATCTCACCATTTCTTATGTCACCTTTCCAAAAGTTATGAAGAAATGTATTATTTATGATTTTTCTATGAGGGTGCTAGTTATAAAGAACATAGTGGGAGATGATGTAGTAAACCTATGAACCAGTGGATTATGTTTCCAAACATATGAAAGCATTATACTTATAAGAACCTCAGGTGTGTGTTTGTATAATGTAATGAATGTAAACAAAAAAACATCATAATATCTATAAATAAATTACAAGGGTCCTTATATTGACCCAAAAAAGAAATTTTGACTAATATAAGAAGTTTTTTTAGTTTGGATAGAAATTATTTATTCTTTATGGGGAATTTATCATTATTTTTTAATCCACTCACCATGCTAACTCAGAAGGGATCTAGGATCATTTAGATAAATAACTATGAGTAAAATTTCGAGGAACTGAAGATAACATTAGTCAATGCATCTATGCTTACATTACCCTATAGTAGAGAGGGATTTGTAATCTATAGTGATGTATCAAAGAATGGAATGGGATTAATTCTCTTGATGAATGAAATAGTGATATTTTATGCCTCATGAAAATTGACGGTTCGTGAGAAAAATTAACCAACTTAGGATTTGAATTTAGAAATAGTAATTTTTTTTCATTAAAGATAAGGTGAAAATATTTTTATGGTAAAATATGTGATATATATTTATCATAATAGTACAAAGTATATATTCACATAGAATAAGTTGAATATGTGCTATAGAATGGGGTTATAGATTATTTATGATTATGAATACTCAATATATTACTTCCTTTGGAAAGAACATAGTGGATGATGCTTTGAGTCAAAAGGACTATGCTATCTTATCCATTATAAGGATCATGAAAGATAAAATATTTCTATAATTTAAATGATAAATATATAAATCTTGAAATAAGGGCAGTAATATTATCTTTCTCAATAAGTTCTCACCCATCAATCCATGTGAATATTATTGTTGTGAAAAAGGAAGATGTAGAAAAATAACATAAGCTGAGAAATATCTATGAGTTTAAACATGATTTTGATGGAATGATAAGGTTCAGGAACTTTGTATGTGTTCTATCCATCATAGATTTTAAGAGGAATCTACTAGATGAGTCACATATCCCATTATTTTCTATTCAACCTAGATGTAAATATTTTTATAGATATTTGGGAGAGTTTTTATAAGGGTAAAATCAATATAGATATTTTAAAGAAGCTATATTAGCTCTTTGTATGTAAGTAAGTTAAGTCTAAGAGATAGAAGTCTAAGGGGATATTTCCACCATTACCTATACCATAATGAAAATGGTATAATGTCATCATGGACTCTATCATAGGACTTCCCAAAACTTCTAATGTCTATGATGATATTTGTGTTATATTAAATTTACTTACAAAGTCAGAAAACTTAATTTCTATTAGATAAGTCTTATATATTAACTATATTTTCAGGATATATATTATTAAAGTGGTATGGTTTCATGGAGTAAAAAATTCTATAGTATCTGATTAGGACCTAAGGATTACCAAAAATATTTTATGGAAGTATTCAACATGTTTTTGAAACTGATTATTGTTTTAGCAGAGTGTATCATCTTCAGATAGATGGTAAATTTGAGAGAACCATTAAACCCCAAGAGGATATAATAAGATCATATTTAACAGATTTAAAAGGTATTTGGGATTAACACCTTCATCTATTTGTGTTAAATTACAACAATATCATTCACTTGAGCATTCAGATGGACCCTTATGTCTCTATCTAGAGAAATAAGTGTAAAGAAAAAATATATTAGGATAATTGTAGAGAAAGAAACAAATTGTGACCTGATATAGATTAATAAATGGTAGATAAAGTAAGAACTGTTTAAAAAAACATTAAGGAATATCAAATTCAACATAAAAATTAATCATACAATAGTCAGCATGATCCATAATTTGATGTTGGTGAGAATTGTTTTCTAAAACGTTCTCCAAAGAATAAGGTTATGATATTAAGAAATAAATTAATGCATCTCCCTGGGTACATTTCCCTTTCCAGATTCTTAATCTAGTAGGGATCGATTTTTATCACATAGTGCTTCCACAGAACCTCTCTCAAGTTCATAATGTGATCCATGTATCTCTCCTAAGGAGTTATATACCTAAACCTTCACATGTACATAACTCGTAGGTCATACCACTAATGAAATTTCTCTCATATAAGGAAATATCAGTATATATCCTAGCTCTTTCAGATAAATTTATATCATACAAACCACTCACTTTCATAAATATTTATGGTGAAACCACCAATTTCTGGAAGCTACATGGGTACTTGAGGATAAAATGATGTAGAATCATCCTTATTTTTTAGGTATAATATTTAAAAAAATTCAATTAGAAAATTCATTTTAATGTGGGAAGAATGTAATAGTTTGATAGTTTTTTTTAAAATCCAATAAATTTAATTTTTTTTCATATCTTGTATTACACACAACCCTGAGTTTTAACAAATCATAATATACTTTACCATTATATCCTAGCTTTAAAATTTTTGGGTATGAAAATAAATAACTAATTTTTTTAAAAAATATTGTTTATAATGGTTTAAAATAAATTCATTAGTTATTAATTTATTATAAAAAAAATTAAAATCATTTGAATGTTAAATAAATGTTTTTTATAGAAAATTATTTTTATGCATGTAATGTAATTTTATCTTAATAAATTAAAATAATTACTAGTGGGGGATTATTTTAATGATATTTATAAATTATATATTCAAAAAAATGTTTTACCATTCATCTAATATTTTTTTCTAGACATGGGATAAGAATTAACTAATTTTCATTCATAAAAAAATGTTTTATCTAAAAAGTGGATTTGTCACATTCTGTATACAAATTATAAAATTTAACCCCCAACCCCAGAAGCACAGAGTCGACGCATTATTTTAATTCATTGGCATGATTAAAAGAAATCAGGTCCCGAATAACCGATCAGTTTAGCAGTCTTGAAAAATAGATTACATATATGAACGTTACATTACATTATAAAATGACTAAAAACAAAAACAACATTTTACTTTTTTGAACACATTCATATCCCTTAGCCTATCCCTATAGGTCAACCATAAAATACTTCTTCAATACAGGGAAAAATAAAACATAGAAAGGGGTGAGATCAGAACCTTAATAAGGATAACAATATAGTAGAAACTTTCCTAAATAAGAATAAACCATTAAGGAAATGTATAAAACTAAAACAAAAGATTTTAAAAAATTTAGCATATTATGGAAAATATAGAATCAAATAATTCCACTTACATATTCACATGGATACACTACTAGTCGAATAATCACATGCAATATCAATATCGACTTTCAAAATGAATGGAATGCATAATGCCAGACTTCATAACCACATAGTCAAGGACTTGTACCAAGACTACAAAAAAGATTTTTCAAGGCCTTGTTCCAAGACATTAGTTTTTCTCATGAGACCTACTGATGAATCGAAGAGCTATAGAGAGCTCCAATTGTCACTTACTGAGTCTAATTCATTCCTCATATGAAAATGTTTAAACATAACATAAACATTCGTATTAAAACTAGCATATGAAATGTCAATAATTAATTCATAAACCATAAATGGTATAAAAATAACACATCCATACTAAAAGATACACAAAACCTTCAATAAAATATGGAATATTTTTATCATAATAAATCAACTTCAAAAAAGTTTAAAATCTAGTACAGGATGTAGATATAGATGAAAATGAATTGTATAACTCTTTGTGAGAAATATCACTTTTTCATAAAAACATTTAAAAGTAACCCAATTAATAAAGGAAGAAATTTAAATAAATTTTTGAATCAAAGTGTACCATACCATCTTAAGGGTTTTGAAAGGAATTATCATTTTAAAAACATTCATGCCCATATAAATAAATCCCTAAAACCCATTTGGAAAACATGGAAATTACTGAGAATGATTTATAAGAATAAATATATAAATAATTTAAAATGATGTTTTATTAAAAAATTATTTTAAAAATAATCCCTTTGAAATCAATTTTATGAATCATGTAAATGGATAATAAATATATCCTTGTAGATACTTACATGAAAACAACCTCAGATAATAAAGAGATTGTAAAATTAAGCCTTACCTTGCACATTTCTTTGGTCAAGGGTAAGTTTAACATCATGTATAAGGACCATAGAATATTTTTAAATTATAATAGAAACATATTCATATTTATTATATCATACATGATTCATTTATTACTTTATACTAACCATTTAATAATTATTTCCATGTTAAATTAACATTTTAGGTAATAATCACTTTCTTTATCGAACGTGTTTTAACATGTTATTATTGATCATATCATTTAGATCATGATTTAAATAATTATAGAATATAAAACATTCTTTATATATCATATATATTTAGAATATAAATATTTATAATAGATATATATATATGAGATGGAAGGCACCGTTTATGGAGACGATAGACCGTACATATGCATAAATGATGTTTCTCTTTTCATATCACATTGAACAGAAGTTAGTGAATAAGTTATATGTTAGTACATACTTATATATATATATAGTAGAATTATTATTTCTTATATTACACACTTATTAACAATATATATTTTTATAATCATCGTTGAATGGTGAACGTGGGAATAAATCTCATCGTGTCGTGGAGATGGTAATTCGTACGTACGCACGAGAGACAATATAATTATATAAATGGTTAAATCATATGTAATTTGATATTATATCATATGTAAAGAATCATTAAAATTTTATATTTATTTTTGAAAATAGTAATATTCATTTTTATACCCATCCAAATAATTATGTATTTGAATAACAGACTACACCACAACGTGGAGACAATAAGCTGTACGTACACACATATGGTGACTTTGTCATTCATGTGATGGATAGAATCATGAATATGGTTGTAAAATTTTTATAATAACATCAAATTATAGAGAATATACTAGAGTTATTCTTTTATAATGTAAACAACAATGAAAGAGGAACTGGAAGAAGAAAAGAACTTGAAAGAGGTGATGAAATATTTATCTCTTTTTCGGGTTCTTCCTTTTGATTTGATCAAAAGGGCTCTATAGGTTGGATTTATGACCAACATAAGGCCTCTAGGATTAAGGTAGGAATGTTGGGAGGATATTTGGATAGATTTGGGTAGAGCCAAAAGGCTATGGTGGTGTGAAATTAATAGAATAGGAATTTCCCTTTTATAAGAGAGGTAAGGGTCACTGTATGAAAAGCTTTAAATATTATTTTATAATAAATAAATACACGGTAGTTAATGTCTCAAATATGAATTATTTAAAGTATAAGGTGTTTATGGGTCTAAAAACTCTCAATCAATAGGTTTTAGAGAATTTTAGGTCATCATATTAACCTTATCTTTTATATTTAACTCTTAGTTAAACAGTTTAACTTTTACCGTGTCTTCGTGTATTCTTACACTATATGGTTAATAAACTTTTTCTAAACTTACAAGAGAACCCCAATAGGTTAAATAAGGACATTTATAATATTATAAAGGCTATTTGACCGAACCTTATAGTTTTAGGAATATTTTATCAACCAATAATATAGTATTTGTTTTAAAAACTCAATTATGTCAA
The DNA here is from genome assembly GCA_963277665.1 of Viscum album. Taxonomy (NCBI): domain Eukaryota; kingdom Viridiplantae; phylum Streptophyta; class Magnoliopsida; order Santalales; family Viscaceae; genus Viscum; species Viscum album. The sequence goes on from OY728137.1 coordinate 1,908,463,837, forward strand.
TTTTGACATTATTTAATAAATTATTTTTGTTAAATTCCTAAAAAATTTATTACATTGAAATAAATTCATATGTTCAGTACTAAAATTTCATATTAATCTATAAAATTATTTTAATTCATTTAAATTCTGAATTTACATTTATTTGGATATTTATAATATCAATTATTTTAATAGTTCATTATTAAGGTAATTACTACGTCATCATTGTGTCAGAAATAAATTAAATTATTTAATGTCTAAAAATTATAAATAAAAAATAATTATGTAGGAATTATTTTCATCTTTCTAATGAATATTTATAGTCCAATTTATATTATTTATAACCCTATATTAAAATTTTCATAGTTATTAAACATTGAATTTAACTCTTTTAACTCTTCTTTAAAGAAAATAATAAAAAACGTCCTAATCTAATCCATGTAGACCAAATAGGGTAATATTTTATTCATAATGTTGTTTTTGGTCGAATTATACTTATCCTATAGAGTTAAGACATGTGTTAGGGTAATTATGATATAATTTTTACCCTTAATTAGCCTATTTAATTTTAACCGTGGTAAATAAATGTCAAAAGTTACTATTCTGCAAAGATTATTTTCATCTTATTGATCCAAATTTTAATTACTTATAATAACTATGCATCTTTTATATTTAAAATTAAATTCATAGAATCAGTAAAATTATGTTTTATGAAAATTTTCAAATGCTCGTAGGAGGTGGGTAAAATAAGTTTAAAATCCCAACAAAATTTTATTCATCTAGTTTTATTATAAATTGACTCCAATGAATTATATTGAACTTATATAGGTATTATATATATCTTTTTACTTAAAATAATTTAAATAAAATAAATAATTAGTTAAATAAAAATTTGGTTTTAAATAATAACGCAGTGTTTTTCACTATTCATCAAAATTTGAAAATTTTCAGAAAAATTCCAAAAAAATTTCCCTAAAATAATTTTTATATTATGAATTAACTAAAGAAGTCTATTTTTTATAAATTCAAAATATATAAGTTTCATTTATTAATTTAAAATCAATTCTTGTTGTCAAAACCAAAAAGCTTGTTTTTTAATGTAAAAACTCTCAAAATATTGACATGTGTTTATGTCAAATTTAAATGTGAAATTACTTATAATAAACTAAATTTTATTAAATTAAAAACATATAATATAATTCTACTTAAAAAACATTCAAATGGATAATTTAATAATATAAATTAATTCAATTTAAAAAGTTGTTTTCAATTAAAACAAAGTATTTTTCACTATTCCTCAAAATATAAAAGTTATCAGAAAAATACCAAAAATTTATCCAATTTTTTTTATATCCTTATTATAATGAGAAATTTAATTTCATTAAATCGAATATATAAAATTCTCAAATTTTGGTTTTAAAAAAGGATCGCCCTTAAAAGGTGGTAAAATTGTATTTTTTTGAAAACTGATTCTTTTATCTGAAAAAGTGAACGTTTTCTTATATTATGTCTAAGAAACACATAATATGAATTTTAAAATTATATAGAGTATATAAGATTCAAAATTCAGTTGATACTATTCTTAACCACTTTTTGAATGGTTAGTGTGGTAAGTTTTGGTATGCTCAAACTGAGTGTTACGTGTAGCATATGCTATTGAATTACTTTAATGAGATAACGTACTATGAAATCTTGGGGTGTTACATTATCTCTTCCTTTAATAAATTGTGTCCTCACAATCTAAAATTTTTCTTTAGAAATAAATGGATAAAAATAGAAAATTACCTTTGGGGGAAACCCACATTGAAAATTGGGTTAATAAAATTTATTCTTAATAAGAAGGAAAAGGAATGAAAATTTTACTACAAATTTTTGATCTCGATTAGAAGAACAATGGTGGAAATTAGAGACACATAATTGGAGGAAAAACATAAATATTTATAGGGAGTAATTGAGGTCATCAATCACAAACAAGTGTAAAATTGAGGGCCTCAAAGCCATCAATCTAAGATGATGTAAATTATCATCAGTTCAACAAAAAATAAGGTGTTAAGATAACACATTTTTGGTTTTAAGATCCATTCCCTAAAGTTTAAGAAATAATTTTTTCAGAGAATAGGAGTAAAAAATATACATGGAAAATTGAGTTTCATTTTTCAACTAATTACTCCCACAAACTCAACTTTCACTCCAAAAGATAATAGAATTCAAAAAAAATTCTATTTATCCTAATAATATAGGGTTACAAAAATTAATTTATATTAATTTTTTATAGTATTTAATAAAACTACATTATATATATTAGGACATCATGTAGGCTAGTGGTAGGTGCTGCACCCTTGTCACCCTTCGGTTGCGGGTTCAAGTCTCACGGCCTTGCCGGACGCGACAGGTTGTCGCCGACCTCTGGGATGTCCCTTTAATAACAATCCAAAAACAATCACAAGAAATGAATTTAGCTTAACAATAGTATCTAATGACCAAATTAATCGATTCCAACCATTAGACTTATCCAAAATACTTCTCTCAAAACTCACGGTCCAAAATTTATAAGGAAGGTAAATACAATGAAGATACTTTTTCCACATAATAACAAGTGAATACCTTCATCATGTATTCTTTTAAAACACGGTAACACCTTGAATTATCATATAACCGTATTTATTACATTCATTCTCCCTTATTCCTTATTGAACACTTAATATTCTCCTTATATCCAAAAAATGATATAAACTCCGTCAATGAGAGAATAAAAAAACCATTAACCAGTTCCAAGGATGTCAATAATATCCAATATAATAAATCAATCATATCTTATTCTGTAATCAATACCTTAGTATCAGGACTATATTAATGTTTTGTCTTTCCTTTAACCATGTATTTTCCGAAAAATTTAACATTCCATTAAGTCACTTTTCTTGGTTCAACACAATATCAAGTCCTTAATGAAATATTACTACAGTAAAATCCTTATATACTCCAAAATTCTTATAACATGTACATCATTAATATAATACTGAAATGACACAATACTTTAATAACAACCTAAGAACTATTAATCATTCCTCTTCATCTTCGGTAGTATCATAACATTATTATTATCCAATAGAATCATTTGGGGTATTCTCTGATGATTTGGACATTGATTCGCGTGGTGTCCCAACTCCTTGCAGATGAAGCATTGTACCTTTCAAACCTTTTTCTTACCCTTATAATCACGTAATTGGAGTCCTTTTTCTCCACATTTATAACAAACTCATATTCCAATTATTCATTTACCAAGGTGATTCTTTCCATAGTTATCACATATGAAAAAATCCTTCTTTCCCTGAATCCCTTTATCCATATTTCTCTTTACCATCTTTTTCTTCTCTTGGTTCCCTTTAAATATATAGGACTCAGAAAATTCATTACTTATCTTATTAACACATGATATTGTTTCTTCATATGATGATAATATGTGGGAGACTATTTCATTTCTAAATGTTGGCTTAATACCATGAGATATATGATCCTTCTTACTCTATGGATCATGCGTATTGTTGGAGGTCTCATTCCATCAACTGGGTGCCATTTCTAAATAATGGCATACACTAGGTTAGTATATCAATTGTAATACATAATTCAAAACTTTTCAAATAGTAAATATAAATTGGACAGTTAATGGATATAATCCATTATAATAATAATAAATCTTTTTAGGAGGTATATACTCATAAACCCTTCATAGTTGTTTATAAAGAAAATGAGAATTATCCTATGCATATCCCCCAGGAGTGTCATAACAAAAGGTTCCACAAGGCCCGTTGTTGTGTACCAGTTCTCATTCAAGTCTAACTCAAAGTGGTGTTTTCAGGTTTTAACACTAGGTATATCTGTGCCAGAGCCACCTCTACCTGATCGTATCCATACATGGATATATTTCTTAGAAAACAAACAAAATATCTACAGTACCAAAATTCTAGGAAGTTCTTCTATACTAATCCTCAAAGTCTATCTTTAGGTAGTGTTCTCTAATCAGAGTTTTTATAAATCTAGTTTCCAAGGTTATTGCTAAAATTATTTTGATACCAACTTTAACACCACCACCCCAGAAGCCCAAATTTGGGGCATTATTTTAATATATTGACATGATTACAGGGAATCATGTCCTGAAGAACTGACCAGTTTAGCAGTTTTGGAAAATAGATTACATACATGAACGTTACATTACATTATAAAATGACAGACATCAACAAAAACAACATTTTACCCTTTTGAACACATTCATACTCCTTATCCTATCCCTATAGGTCAACCATAAAATACTTCTTTAATACTCGGAAAAATAAAACATAGAAAGGGGTCAACTCAGATGGTCAGTAAGGATAACATTATAGAATAAACATTCATACATAATCATAAACATTTATGGAAATGTATAAGACAAAAAAAGCCTTTTAAATTTTAACTTTATAATAATATGGAAAAGGTAAAATCAAATAATTCAACTTACTTATTCACATGAATATTCTACTAGTTGAATAATCACATGCAATATCAATAGCCACTTTTATAATGACGGAATGCATAATTCCAGACATTATAACCACATTGTAAAGGCCGTATGCCAAGACTTCAAATAAGATTTTGTCAAGGCCTTATGCCAAGACACTAGTTTGTCTCATGAGACCTACCGATGCATCAAGGAGTAATAGCAGGATTCACCCCTCACTTACTAAGTCCAATGTATTCATGATATGAAAATGTTTACACATAACCAAAACATTCGTATTAAAACTATCATAAAAAATGTCAACAATTTGTCTATAAAAAATGAATGGTATAAAAATAACACATCCACAGTCAAAAATATCAAAAAACCTTCAATACAATATGGATAATTTTTTTCATAATAAATCAACTTCTAAAAAGATTAAAATCCATCAAAGTATATTGATATAGATGAAAATGATTTGTAAAACTCTTTGTGAGAAATATCCAATTTTCATAAAAACATTTAAAAGTCACACAATTTAGAAAGGAATAAATTTAAAGACATTTTGGAATCAATGTTTGTCATACCACTTTGAGACTTTTGAATCGAATTAACATTTTAAAAACATTCATGGCCATATAAATAAATCCTTAAAAACATTTTGAAAACATATACATTAATGAGAATGATTTAGAAGAATAAATATGTAAAACATTTAAAATGATGTTTTAGTAAAGAATTACATTAAAAATAATCCCTCTAAAAACTATTTTATGAAACATGGATATGGATAATAAATATGTCCCAGTAGATACTTATATAAAAAAACAATGGATAATAATAAGATTGTTAAATTAACCATTACCTTGCACTTTCCTTTGGTCGGGGGTACGTTTAACCTATTCTAAAAAGACCATTATAAGGCCCAGGCCTTAAACCTTACTTAATATTGAATTAAATGAATAATTCACATTGAGGATATTTTCAGGTTTAGAGTTTTATAGAATTAGGACATAACTATTACATCTCAAAAGATTACAAAGTGGAAACTTCTACTAAGTTTCCATAGAATAAAAACTCTTAAAAAGAAACATGTATACTTCCATGTTTTATATAGCATGACTTTCCCTTGATCCCATCGTTGACCCTATTCCACAGTAAGTCCTGTGAAAAACATTTCAAAAAAATTTGGGGTGAGCATAAAAAGCTCAGTAAGGGATTCGCAAAGAATGGAAACTGTTAGTTTATCAAAACAACAAGTAAACCATGTATACTTTATCAAAGTAATACTTTTCACCTTTATGAAGTGGTAAAAACTCTTCACTGAATAAAATATCATTACTTAACCTTTTGTAACCAAAAGATTACCATAAAACCCATATAAAGATCACATAACATATAAAGGTAACTTGGGACATAAACATACTTAAATGGAATAACCATAAAGTCGACTTCCACACATATCACTTAATGGAATAGCCATACGACCGACTTCCATACCCAATGCATTGGAGGTTATAATGTAACCACCCGTCCTGGTATTCACGGCACCACCCGTCATATGGTTTATCATGTAACCACCCGTCAAATGTCCAAGTACCATTATAAAATCATAAGACATAAAACAAATATAATGGAAAGAAATCATTTCCACACTTTGATCACAATATATCACTTAAATATATTGACATAACAAATCCATTATAAAAAAAATTTTCAATACCAAAATATATAAAAGAGTATATGGTATTTATTTCATTTTAAAAAAACATCACGGCTTGTTGAGGAAGCCAATGACCAAATAATACTCACGGTGTCGGAAAAGGTCGTTGTCACCGCATACGTTAAAAGAAACATTCCTTTTTGTCGTTTAGTAAAATGCTTCGTATAAAAAGATTCATTTTGAATAAAATTAAAAGTAAAAGGGTTTTATACACCGTATAAAATAAAGTTGTGTATGAAACAAAATATGCCTCAATGAAAGGAGATTGAGACGAAGTCCCTTACCTCGGGTCCTACTTGACTCGATCGTTATTTAACATCTTGAATAATAAACTTGAGTTAATTTATACTTTCTTAAGAACCTTTTTCAAGTTCATTATTACTTTCATATCACTTATTACCATGTTATAAACATTATGTAGTCATTTAAGTTAATAATGTTTGTTTTGTCGATATTTGGTTCTCAAGTCGATGGTGGACTTCTTACAATTACATGTTGTTTGTGTGGTCAGGGGTTCTTTATATCCAGAATTATAATCATGATTTGGATATCATATATATCATGTATATCCAGCATATAAATGTATTTATAATATTACATAATCATTTAGAGGTAAGAAATGAAACGCACCGTTCATGGAGACGGTAAGCCGTACGTACGCCTGAACGGTACTTTCATTTCTATTTTAAATTGATGGAATTAAAACTAAATGAGAGGTATGTATATTTAAATTCCAGAATTATATTAATCATTTATATGTATCATACATCATATATATCAATTATATAGATGTACTTATAATAGTACATTATATTTGGGGATAAGAAATGAAATGCACCATTCATGGAGATGGTAAGCCGTACGTACGCATGAACGCTACTTTCATTACTATCTCATACTTTAATGGAAATAAATATTAATGATATAAAGGTATATTATAATTCCAGTATAACATCATATATAATAACTTTAAATGCATCCTTTATACATCCCACATATAGCATTAACGAATCAAATCACTTTGAGGGGGTGGTAGTCCGCACTTCCTAAAATGAAGATACCGCGTATACCCATAATGGTAGCCATAAAGGTATGCCATAAATGAAAAATACATAAGATTAAGGAAAACATAAACATATTATATATCATATATAAATATAGTGACATCTTAATGTCCACCTTTGAAGGTGTTAGAAGAATATTGAACAATCATCGTTTCATGAGGTAGAAATTCGCCATCCATAGAAATAGTATGTTCTTTAACCATTAGATGTTGGTGTGTGTAAGTGTAGCTCGAATGATTCTTATAAAAAAATCCTAGTATATTGAAGATACTTTAGTTTTTGTAAAAGAAGTTAATAAAAAGTGTTTATGGGGTTGGAGAATCAAAATAAAACAAAAGAACACAAGTGAAGACATTACCTTAAAATTGGGTAACTCTCTTAGCACTACTGGAAAACTAACCTTTACCAACAGTTTGGAACCGTTGGTATAGGCCTCTGAACCATTGGTATAACCTATACCAACGGTTTGGAGAACCGTAGCCAAGTAAGCCGTTGGGATAGGTCTATACCAACGGTTTTCCAAAAACCGTTGGTATAGGTAATATGAAATCTATACCAACGGTAATGGAACTGTTGGTATATAAATTCCAAAAAATAAAACATCCACTGGGATTTGATCCCAGGACCCCTCGTTTATCATTGAATGACTCAACCACTAACCTAACATAACTTTTGTGATCATAATTACATAAATATATATATATGTATTCTCATAAGTATTTTAAATTTTGATTTATATAATGTTCTCGGTTAGTAGTTCTGGAAAATAATTAAAGAACCTATCCCAACGGTTTTCAAAACCATTGGGATAGGTTATGGTGGGTTGAGTTTATTTGGGATGAAGGTTGAAATTTTGGGTGTTTTTCCCAACAGTTTTGGTGAACCATTGGGAAAGGTCACTCTTTCCCAACGGTTTTGGTGAACCGTTGGGAAAGAGGCTCAAAACAAACCCTTTCCCAACGGTTTTGTAAAACCGTTGGGAAAGGTCACTCTTTCCCAACAGTTTTGGTGAACCGTTGGGAAAGAGGCTCAAAACACACCCTTTCCCAACGGTTTTGTTGAACCGTTGGGAAAGGTCACTCTTTCCCAACAGTTTTGGTGAACCGTTGGGAAAGAGGCTCAAAACACACCCTTTCCCAATGGTTTATCATAAACCATTGGGAAAGAGTGACTCTTTCCCAACGGTTTACCAAACAGTTGGGAAAGGGTACCTATACCAATGGTTTTTACAAACCGTTGGTATAGAAGTGTTGGGAAAGATCATCTTTCCAGTAGATATTTGAGTTCAAAAGCTTCTTTGGAAAGACTTCTGCCCAATGTGAGGCTTCTAGGAGTAAGATAGGGATGTGAAGAGAAAAAATGGCCAGGGGTTGGCCGAGCGAAAGGCTTTGTAAGTGTGGGTAAGTTGGTAGAGGTGCGGTCCTTTTATAAGAGGAGAGGAGGGGCACTCTTGGAAAGTAAAGAAATGTTACTTTATTTTAAAATGCGTTTCGGATTTAAAAGGTCCCACATTAAAATAATTCAAGGATACGGTGATAAGGGTTAGAAATATACCCATACAATAGGTTTTGGACAAGTATAGGTCTTAGATTTTACATTATCTTTTTAGTTTATTTAAATCCTTAAATAATGAGGTAATCGCTGCATCATCATGGTGTCATAAATAATTTAATATATTTAATGTCTAAAAATTATAAAAAAAAATAACATGATGTAGAAATTTTTTTTAGATTTCTAATGAATATTTATAGTCCAAACTATGACTTGTATAACCCCACTTAGAAATTGTTTTAGTAAAACAACTCATGTTTGTGACATTTTTACTTTAACATTAAATAAAAAGATATTGATGTCATTTTCCTTCCAAAGTGGCTCCATGGGGTCCCCAAGTTGACCCATGCATTGTATCGGTCGTCCATGACACATCCAATAAGGGTAGGACATGTTTCAAGTTCATTTCATATTATTAAAACATTATTCTTACCTTAAATTACACTAATTACCTCTAATCGCGATTGAAAACTTAAAAGTTACTATTCACCAAAAAAATATTTTAATCCCATTGAACCACATTTTACTTCTTAATTACAACCATGTATGTCGGATTTTTGAAATTTAAAACACAGAGGTGGTAAATTTTCATTTAAATAAAAAATCAGATTTTTTAAGTACCACTTAGTGGTTTCACTATTCATCAAAAATTGAAGTTTTTCAGAAAAATACCAAAACTTCACCCTAAGATATATTTGATATTCTGAATTCAAAAATGAAGTCTATTTTGAAAAATTAAAAACATATAAGTTGTATTAATTAATTTAATACTTAATTTCTGCTGTCAGGGCAAATAGCGTGTTTTTATGAAACAATAAGTATCAAAAGATTGACACTAGTTTAAGTCCAATTTCAAAGTGAAATTAATTCCAACGCCCAAAATTGGATTAAATGGTAAAAATATATTCTAATTAAACTCTAAAACCAAATCAAAAGATAATCTAACCATATAAATAAATTATATTAAAAAGAGGTTTTGAATTAAAATACAACATTTTTCACTATTCATTAAAAAATGAACTTTACCGGAAAAATAAAAAAAATTACACAAAGTAAATTTTGATCTCCCGATTATTAAGAAGAGTTTTATTTGGTCCAATCGAATATATAAGAGTGACCAAAAATATATTTAATGATGGTTCGCCATCAAAAGGCGATAAGTGAACCTTTAGTGAAAATTAGGTATATATGCCTAAAATTGAATTCGTTGCGTATTTTAAGCATTTATCTTTTATTGGATAAATTTAAAAATATTTAAAAAACATATATAATCATATTTTATTTATTTTTATCCATTCCCGCCAATACAATGGCTATGTGTTAACTACCATTTAAAATAATACTATTTTACTCCTAGTGTGTAACATAAGATTTCAATGAAACTCTTTATTGCGTATCAGGTACGCTATTGAACATAGCAACCCCTTTAAAGTATAAATAATATTTAATTTGTAAATATTAATAAATATGAAAAGGATTTATTCTTTATTTACCTGGGATGTTACATCCTTCCCCCCTTTTGGGAATTGCGTCCTCGCAATTTTATTCACTTATCAAAATAAGTGGGGGTATTTATCCTTCATAGAATTTTCAGATTCCCACATTTCCTCTTCATCCATATGGTTCTTCCACAAAACCTTTACCTGATGAATTTACTTATTTCACAATATCGGCTCTCTTCGGTCAAGAATCTGGATTGGTTGTTCTTCATAAGAGAGATTCTCTTCCAACTGAACTACCTCTGGGCTCAAAACATGAGATGGATCTGGCATATACTTTCTCAACATCGAAACATGAAAAACATTGTGTACCTGAGATAAACTCGGAGGTAATGCCACTTTGTATGCAACTGCTCAAACTCTATCCAGAATTTCATATGGTCCAATGAACCTTGGACTCAGCTTTCCTTTCTTACCAAATCTCATCACACTTTTCCATGGAGAAACCTTGAGAAAAACATGATCACCTGCCTCTAAAGATAGATCCTTCCTTTGGTTATCCATATAACTCTTTTGCCTGCTTTGAGCTGGTCTCATGTGTTTCTTAATAAACTGAACTTTTTCTGCCATCTCTTCTACCAATTCTGGTCCCATCAGCTTCCTTTCACCCACTTCATCCCAAAAAATATGGAGTTCGACACCGCTTCCCATATAATGCCTCAAATGGTTCCATCTATATACTGGAATGAAAACTGTTATTATAAGAAAACTCCACCAAAGAAATATGTTTGTCCCAACTTCCCTGATAATCTATAGAGAAAGATCGTAGCATATCCTCCAAGGTCTGAATTTTTCATTCTGACTGCCCATCTGATTGCTGATGAAATGCTGTACTAAAATTTAATTCAGTACCCAACGACTTCTGAAGGCTTTTCCAAAAGTTGAAAGTAAACTCGGGATCACGATCGGACACAATGGAGAGGGTAAATCCATGTAACTTGACTATCTCTTTAAGAAACAATCGAGAAAGTAAATCTAGAGAGAAAGTATCTCAAATAGGAAGGAAATAAGAAGATTTAGTCAAGAGATCAACAATAACCCAGATTTCATTATTACCTCGAGATGTCTTCGGTAATACCACAACAAAGTCCATGGATATGTTTTCCCATTTCCACTCTGGCACTGGTAAAGGCTGAAGAATCCCTTTCGGTAACTGCCCCTCTGCTTTAACCTGCTAATAAGTCAAACACTTCACAGTAAAATCAGAAATATCTCTTTTCATTCCATCCCACCATTAATACTCCCACAGATCGTTGTACATCTTAGTAATTCCAGGATGAACTGAAAACCGGGAACTATGAGCCTCGCATAACAACTCATTCTTCAACTGTGAATCACCAGACACACATAATATCGTCCCAAACCTTAAAACACAATCATTATCAATGTTAAATTCAGGCAACATACCCTTCTGAACCAAGTCTACCTTTTCCTGAAACTCGTTGTCTTGCTTTTGTTCTTGATTAATTCTTTCTGATAGAGAAGATTTCACTGATACCTTAAACAAAACAGAAGGACATCCTACACAAACAACTTCCATGCCAAAGCTCATCAAATCCTTAACCAAAGGATCACGTTCCAAACGTAACATTGTTAATGAATCATTACTTTTTTGACTCAAAGCATCAGCCACTTTATTTTCTTTTACTAGATGGTAATGAATTGAACAATCATAATCTTTGATTAATTCTAGCCATCTCCTCTATCTCATGTTCAATTCTTTCTGAGTGAATATATACTTTAAACTTGTTTGATCAGTATATATTTCACACTTTACTCCATACAAATGATGCCTCCAAATTTTTATACCAAAAACAATAGCAGCTAATTCCAAATCATGTGTAGGGTAATTTACCTAATGAGTTTGCAACTGACATGAATCATAAGCAATTACCTGATCATTCTGCATAAGGACACAACCAACTCCCTTCAATGAAGCATCACTGTAGATAACAAACTCACTATTCCTGGAAGGAAGTGCCAAAACTGGAGCATTCACTAATCTTCTTTTCAACTCCTGAAAACAATCATCACATTATTTTGTCCAGATAAACTTAACAACCTTCCTAGTTATCTTAGTCATTAGACTAGATAACCGTGAAAAATTTCAACAAACCTTCGGTAGTAACCGGCAAACCAAGAAAACTATGGATCTTAGTTACATTTGTGGGTCTTGGCAATTCTTAAAAAACTTTTGTTTTAGCAGGATCAACAATTATGCCATTTTTTGAAACAATGTGACCAAGGAAAGAAATTTTTTGTAACCAAAACTCACACTTGCTGAATTTTCCAAATAGTTTCTTTTCTTTTAAGGTTTTCAAGATAACCCTTAAATGACTTTCATTCTCCTTTTTACTTTTAGAAAACACAAAAATATCATCAATGAAAACAACCACAAACTTATCCAAGAACACATGGAAAATTCTATTCATAAGGTCCATGAATACAGAAGGTGCATTGGTTAACCCAAAAGGAATAACTACAAATTTATAATGGCCATATCTAGTACGAAACTTAGTCTTCAGAACATCTGCTTCTTTTACTTTCAACTGATGGTACCCTGACCTCAAGTCAATCATCAAAAAATATTGAGCTCCCTGGAGTTGATCAAACAAATCATCGATATGAGGCAAAGGATACTTTTTCTTAACAGTAATATTATTCTAGTCTCTATAATCAATGAAAATTCTCATTGAGCCATCTTTATTTTTAACAAACAAGACAGGAGCACCCCATGGTGATGTGCTAGGTCGAATGAAACCTCTATCTAATAACTCCTGCAATTGCTTCTTTAACTCTAAAAGTTCAACTTGAGACATTCGATAAGGGGGTTTTGAAATTTGATTTGAATTAGGAACTAAGTCAACAGTAAATTCAACATCCCGATCATGAATAATACCAGGAAACTCATCAAGAAAAACATCAAGATACTCATTTACCACTGGCACATCATTAATCTGAACAGTTACTTTATTTTTAACAATATGTGCAAGGTAACATTCATTTCCATCTTTTACTAGTTTCTCCACTTCCTAATATGTTATCAAAATCAAGGGTTCATTATTGCACACAAACTGAAAATCTTTCTGAAAAGAAACCATTTTAGCTCTGCAGTCAATCTTAGCATGATAAACATAAAGCCAATCCATGCCCAAAATAACATCAAACTCTACTAGAGGCAAAAAAATAAGGTTTTCTAGTAGATTCTTTCCACACAAAAGGATAGTAAGGTTCTTATAATTCCTTTTTGTCTCAACGTTCCCTATGGGTGTTTTTACCATAAGTTCAGGATTCATATCTTGAGATGGAATTTCTAATTTACTAGAAAACTTCTCAGAAATGAAAGAATGTGTAGACCCGGAATCAAAGAACAAATTGGCATAATCTGAACAAACAGTGTACCTAATACTACTTCATTCGATGGACCAACATCTACTAAAGTAGTTTCAAAGGATTTCACCACCCCTTTCCGCTTGTAGTCTGGAAAATTTTCTTCTTGTTGAGTTCTTCGTTAGACACTCATTTTCATAATGACCCATTTCATTACACTTAAAACATCTTACCGCTAGCATTTTATCGCCTCCTTGATCATCTTCCTTATAGTTACGAGCAATATGACCAGACTCACCACACTGAAATCACTTTCCAGACTTGGATAAACATTCTCCAGGATGCATTTTACCACACTTCTCACAGGATGGATATTTGGGTTTCTTACCTCCTTTCTTCTTTGATGAATTCTTCCCCTTTTCCTGCCAACTGGACCTCTTATTTTGTTGTTTGTCAACAAACACCTAATCATCAGCAAACACCATTTCCACCTTCTCCGCACATCGAACAAGTTTTTCATAACTTTTGAACTCACGAGAAGCTAAAGCCCTTCGATACTTTGGATTTAACCCTGAGTAAAAATGGTTTATTTTACTATCATGATCTCGTATGATGTTTGGAGCATACCTTTCCAATCGAGTGAACATTGCTTCATAAGCATCCACTGAGTCATCCTCCTACCTCGATTCTAGGAACTGTTTTTCCATCCTAAGACGAACCACCTTAGGAAAATATTTCTCAAGAAACATACCTTTAAACTCGTCCTAGTGAAGATCATCAATCTCATCACTATCCCTGATATTTTTCACCATCGACCACCACTGATCAGCTTCACCTTCAAAACGGTAAACATCAAGACTAACCTTTTGATGTTTTGAACACCCCATGACATCAACAATCTTCTCCAGTGCTTTAATCCACCCTTAAGATTGCATGGGGTTAGATGATCCTCTAAATGATGGGGGATGTTGTCTCATGAAATGTTCCACCACTGACATGTTCCTTTGCGGTTGATTTGGCTGATCTCGTGCATGGATACCACCACTATTTATAGCCTGAGTCAACTATTCCATCACTGAAACAAAATGTTCACTTCCAATTCCGACCATCTCAGGATGCTGATTTGGAAGGTTATTTCCTTCTGTATTCCTCCCAAGAATTGATTCCATGTTTCCTCTGCGGAAAACCATTTTGAACAAACATGTCTTAGATGAAGAAACATGGTAATCTTCAAATGCTATATCATTTCAATTTGACCATAAAAAAATATATTTTTGGATAATTATTTAATAGAATTCTAACTCCTAAAGTAATCTAAACCGACCTCTGATACCAACTATAAGGCCCCAGCCTTAAACCTTACTTAATATTGAATTAAATGAATAATTAACATTGAGGATCTTTTCAGGTTTAGAGTTTTAGAGAATTAGGACATAACTATTACATCTCAAAATATTACAAAGTAGACACTTCTACTAAGTTTCCATAGAATAAAAACTATTAAAATGAAACATGTCTAGTTACATGTTTTATATAGCATGACTTTCCCTTGATCCCATCCTTGATCCTATTCCAGAGCAAGTCCTGTGAAAAAAATTTCAAAAAAACTTGGGGTGAGCATAACAATCTCAGTAAGGGATACACAAAGAATGAAAAATGTTAGTTAATCAAAACAACAAGTAAACCATATATACTTTATCAAAGTAATACTTTTCACCTTTATGAAGTAGTAAAAACTCTTCACTGAATAAAAGATCATTACTTACCCTTTTGTAACCAAAATATTACCATAAAACCCATATAAAGATCACATAACATATAAAGGTAACTTGGGACATAAACATACTTAAATGGAATAACCATACGGTCGACTTCCACACATATCACTTAATGGAATAGCCATATGACCGACTTATATACCCAATGCATTGGAGTTTCTAACGTAAACACCCGTCCTGGTATTCAAGACACCACCCGTTATATGGTTTATCACGTAACCACCTGTCAAATGTCCAAGTACCATTATAAAATCATAAGACATAAAACAAATATAATGGAAAGAAATCATTTCCACACTTTGATCATAATATATCACTTAAATATATTGATATAAAAAATCCATTATAAAAAACATTTTCAATACCAAAATATATAAAAGGGTATATGGTATTTATTTCATTTTAAAAAAACATCACAGCTTGTTGAGGAAGCCAAAGTCCAAATAATACTCGCGACGACAGAAAAGGTCGTTGTCACTGCGTACATTAAAAGAAACATTCCTTTTCGTCATTTAGTAAAATGATTCATATAAAAAGATTCCTTTTGAATAAAATTAAAAGTCAAAGGTGTTTATACACCATATAAAATAAAGTTGTGTATAAAACAAAATATGCCTCAATGAAAGGAGATTGAGACGAAGTCCCTTACCTCAGGTCCGACGTGACTCGATCGTTCTTTAACGTCCTGAATAATAAACTTGAGTTAATTTCTACTTGATTAAGAACCTTTTTCATGTTCATTTTTACTCTTATATCACTTAATACCATGTTATAAACATTATGTAATCATTTAAGTTAATAATGTTTGTTTTGTCGATATTTGGTTCCTAAGTCGAAAGTGGACTTCTTACAATTACATGTTGTTCGTGTGGTCAGAAGTTCTTTATATTCAGAATGATATTTATGATTTGGATATCATATATATCATATATATCCAGCATATAAATGTATTTATAATATTACATAACCATTTAGAGGTAATAAATTAAAAGCACCATTCATGGAGACGGTAAGCCGTACGTACGCATGAACGCTACTTTCATTTCTATGTCATATTAATGGAATTAAAACTAAATGAGAGGTATGTATATTTTAATTCCAGAATTATATTAATCATTTATATGTATCATACATCATATATATCCATTATATACATGTACTTATAATATTACATTACATTTGGGGATAAGAAATGAAATGCACCGTTCATGGAGATGGTAAGCCGTACGTACGCATGAATGCTACTTTCATTTCTATCTCATACTTTAATGGAATGAAATAATAATGATATAAAGGTATATTATAATTCCAGTATAACATCATATATAATAACTTTAAATCCATCCTTTATATTTCCCACATATGGCATTAAAGAATCAAATCACTTTGAGGGGGCGGTAGTCCGCACTTCCTAAAATGATGATATCGCGTATACCCATAATGGAAGCCATAAAGTTATTCCATAAATGAAAAATAAAGAAGATTAAGGAAAACATAAACATATTATATATCATATATAAATATAGTGACATCTTAAGGGCCACCTTTGAAGGTATTAGAAGAATATTGAACAATCATCATTTTGTGAGGCAGAAATTCGCCATCCACAGAAACAGAATGTTCTTTAACCATTAGATGTAGGTGTGTGTAAATGTAGCTTGAATAATTATTATAAAAACATCCTAGTATACTTAAGATACTTGATTTTTTACAAATGAAATTAATAAAAAGTGTTTATGGGGTTGGAGAAGCAAAATAAAACAAAAGAACACAAGTGAAAACATTACCTTAAAATTGGGTAACTCTCTTAGATTTGAGCTCAAAAGCTTTTTTAGGAAGACTTCTGACCAAAGTGAGGATTCTAAGAGTAAGAGAGGGTTTTGGAGAGACAAAATGGGCTGGTTTTGGCCGAGCCAAAAGCTTTGGAAGTGTGGGTAAGGTGGTAGAGGTGGGGGCCTTTTATAAGAGGAGAGGAGGGACACTCTTGGAAAGTAAACAAATGTTACTTTATTTTAAAATGAGTTTCGGATTTAAAAGGTCCCACATTTATATACTTCTAGGATAAGGTGATAAGGGTTCGAAATATACCCATACAATAGATTTTTTACAAGTTTAGGTCTTAGATTTTACATTATCTTTTCATTTTATTTAAATCGCTAAATAATGAGGTAATTGCTGCATCATCATGGTGTCATAAATAATTTAATTTATTTAATGCCTAAAAATTATAAAAAAACTATAATGATGTAAGAAATCTATTTATCTTTCTAATTAATATTTATAGTCAAAAATATGACTTGTATAACCCCATTTAAAAATTGTTTTAGTAAAAAAACTCATGTTTGTGACATTTTTACTTTAACATTAAATAAAAAGATATTAAGGTCATTTTCCTTCCAATGTGGCTCCATGGGGTCCCCAAGTTGACGCATGGATTGTATTGGTTAGACATGACACATCCAATAATGGTAGGACATGTGTCAAGTTCATTTCATATTATTAAAACATTATTCTTACCTTAAATTACACTAATTACCTTTAATCACGATTAGAAACTTAAAAGTTACTATTCACCAATAAATTATTTTAATCCCATTGAACCACATTTTAATTTTTAATTACAACCATGTATGTAGGATTTTTGAAATTTAAAACATAGAGGTGGTAAAATTTCATTTAAACGAAAAATCAGTTTTTTTATGTTCCACTTAGTGGTTTCACTATTCATCAAAAATTGAAGTTTTTCAGAAAAATACCAAAACTTCACCCTAAGATATATTTGATATTCTGAATTAAAAAAATGATATCTATTTTAAAAAATTCAAAACATATAATTTGTATTAATTAATTTAATACTTAATTCCCGCTGTTAGGGCAAATAGCGTTTTTTTATGAAACAATAAGTATCAAAAAATTGACACTAGTTTAAGTCCACTTTCAAAGTGAAATTAATTTCAATGACCACTATTGGATTAAATTGTAAAAATATATTCTAATTCAACTCTAAAACCAAATAAAAAGATAATCTAATCATATAAATAAATTATATTAAAAAGTGGTTTTGAATTAAAATACAACATTTTTCACTATTCATTAAAAAATGAAGTTTATCGGAAAAATACCAAGAATTTACACAAAGTAAATTTTGATGTCCCGATTCTAAAGAAGAGATTTATTTGGTCCAATAGAATGTATAAGAGTGACCAAAACTATATTTAATGACAGTTCTCTATCAAAAGGCAATTAGTGAACCTTTAGTGAAAATTAGGGTATATATGCCTAAAATTGAATTCTTTCCGTATTTTAAGCCTTTATCTTTTATTGGATAAATGTAAAAACATTTAAAAAACACATATAATCATATTTTAGTTATTTCTATCCATTCCCGCCAATACAACGGCTATGTGTTAACTACCATTTAAAATAATATTATTTTATTACTAGTGTGCAACGTAATATTTCAATGAAACTCTTTGTTGCATATCGGGTATGCTATCAAACATATAAACCCCTTTAAAGTAAAATTAATATTTAATTCGTAAATATTAATAAATATGAAAAGGCTTTATTATTTATTTACCTGGGATGTTACAACCATAGTCTGTTATGAAATTTTAAAAGAACAATATTCATATTTATTATATCATACATGATTCATTTATGACTTTATACTAATAATTTAATAATTATTTCCATGTTAAATTAACATTTTAGGTAATAATCACATTTTTTATCATACGTGTTTTACCATGCTATTCTTGATCGTATCATTTAGATCATTATTTAAATACTTCCCAAATATAATCCTTGATTTATATATCTTATATATTTAGAATAAAAATATTTAAAACAGATAGATATATGAAATGGAAGGCCCCATTTATGGAGACGGTAGGCCATACATACGCATAAACGATGTTTTTATTTTCATATTGTATTGAACGGAAATAAGTGAATAAGATATATGTAAGTACATATATATATATATCCAGTAGGATTTTTATGTCATATATTACATACTTTTTAACAATATACCCATCAAGTCTAGCCGGAAGTAAAGATTCTGACCACTTATTAAAAAAAAGAAAAAAGTACACAAAGAGATGGGTGAGGTCAAACAAAATGATTTTTTCCATCAATCGTAAAAAAAGTTAAAGATCATAATAAGACATGGCATTACCCTAATCAAAGTCATCATCAGTTTCCCAGTTAGATTAAGACTTACCCTGATTGAGGATCTTAATAATATCAGGATTGAACTTTCCTGGTAGCAAAGAAGAACGCGTAGACACAGTGCGAGGTGTGTTAGAATAGTCATTCGTCAGCCTTCTCTTTGAGGGAGCATAATTGAGGTCTATACAATCATTTGTCTTCCATTTTATAGAAAGTAGGGCATCTTTGAAAGATATAGGATCACCGATGTTTGCTTTAACCCCTTCGGCCTTAGATATGTGACTCCACTTTTCAGATATCTTAGAAGAATTCAAAAGATTCTGGATTTCTTTATGACAATCAACATGTTCAGGATTCCCAATGGTATCAAACCCATGATTCAACTAAACAGTCCCATTATAGAGAAATCGAGCACCATGAATAACATTAATGTTCTGAAATAGAGGGTCAAAATGATCAGGAGACACATCAGTAGAGAGGCTAACATATTTTCCAATCTCAACCAATTCAGTGGGAGCATTGGATGTGATCTCCTTAGCAAAAGAAGAGGGACCACTAGCAGTTCACAATGGGGACTTCTCCACCATGAGACCTTTGTCTTTAAAAATAGACACCTGAGGGGTAGACTTTCTCACCATATTAGCCTTAGTGGAAACTTATTTTTCAAGAACATAATCATCATGAAAAAGAGACTTTGAAAAATCCACCCTTCATTGAATGGAGAACGTGGGAATGAATCTCATCGTGTCGTGGAGACTGTAATCCATACGTACGCACGAGTGACAATATAATTATATCGATGACGAAATAGTTTGTAATTTGATGGTATATCATATATAAAGAATCATTAACATGTAATATTTCTTATTTACAATATTTATATTCATTTTTATACCCATCCAAATAATGAAGTGTTTGAATAACAAACTACACCACGACGTGGAGACGGTAAGTCGTACGTACGCAAGTATGGTGACTTTGTCATTCATGTGATGGATATAATAATTAATATGGTTGTACCATTTTTATAATAACATCATAGTATTTATAAGATACTACAGTTTTTATTTTAGAATAGAAACCACAAAGAATCAGGAAGTGGAAGAAGAAAAGAACTTGAAAGAGGTGATGAAATATTTACCTCTTTTTTGGGTTCTTTATTTTGATTTGATCAAAATGGATCATTTGATTGGATTTATAGCCAAAGAAAGGCCAATAGTATAAAGAGAGGAATGTTGGGAGGATATTTGGGGAGGGTTTGGGTGATCCAAAAGTCTTTGGAGATGTGAAATTAAGAGAAGGGGAAGTTCCCTTTTATAAGAGAGGTGAGGGTCACTTTACGTAAAGCTTGAAATATTATTTTATAATAAAATCATTTTCAGGTTATAATAGTTCAAAAATAAATTATTTAAAGACTAAGGTGGGGATGGGCCGAAACACTCATAGAAAATAGGTTTTAGAGAGGTCTAGGTCATCATATTAATGATATCTTATAGATTTAACTTTTAGTTAAATAGTTTAACTTTTTCCATGTCTTCTTATATTCTCACACTATATGGTTAATAAACTTATTCTAAACATTCAAGAGTACCCCAATAGGGTTTTTAATGACATTTATAATATTATTAATGCCCTTTGTCTAAATCTTATATTTTTATGAATATTATATCAACCAATAATATAGTATTTGTTTTAAAAACTTAATTATGTCAATTTTGATATTATTTAATTAATGATTTTTTTAAATCCCTAACAACATTATTACTTCAAACTGAATTAATATGTTCAATAATAACATGTCATATTAAACTATAAACTTATTTGAATTTATCCAAAGTCTTAGATTACATTTATTTGGATATTTATAATATCAATTATTTTAATATTTCATTATAAATGTAATTATTCTATCATCATTATTTCAGAAATAAATTAAATTATATAATGTCTAAAAATTATAATTAAAATATAATTATGTAGGAAATATTTTTATCTTTCTAATTAATATTTATAGTCGAGTTTGTATTATGTATAACCCTATATTAAAAATGGTTTAGTTATTAAACATTGAATTTAACTCTTTTAACTCTTCTTTAAATAAAATAATAATAAATGTCCTAATCTAATACAAGTGGATCAAAGAGGGTCATATTTTATTCCTAAGGTTTTTTTGGTTGAATTACACCTATACAATTTAATTAGGACATGTGTTAGGGTAATTATGATATTATTTTTACCCTTAATTACCATATTTAATTTTAACCATGGTAAAAAAAATTCAAAATTTAATATTCACCAATAATTATTTTCATCTTATTGAAACACATTTTTCATACATATATTAACCTTGTCTCTCCTTATTTTTAAATTAAACTCATAGAAGAGTTAAAATTATGTTTTATGCAAATTTGCAAATGCTCCTAGTAGGTGTGTTAAATAGGTTAAAAAGTTCCACAAAATTTTACACATCAAATTGTATTATAAAATGAATCAAATGAATGAAATTGAAATTATATAGGTATTATATATCAATTTTCACTTAAAATAAATTTAAATAAAATAAATATTTATATAAATAAAATGTCTGTTTTAAATAATAACGCTGAGTTTATCACTATTCATCAAAAATTGAAAGTTTTCAGAAAAATTCCAAAAATTTACGCTAAGCTAATTTTGATGTTTCAAATTCACAAATAAAGTCTATTTTATTAAATTAAAAATATATAAGTTGCATTTATAAATTTAAAATCAATTCCCATTGTCAAAACCAAAAAGCGGGTTTTTAAAAAAGAAAAAACTATCAAAAGATTGACATGTGTTTATGTCAAATTTAAATGTGATATAACTTATAATGACCTAAATTGTACTAAATGATTAAAATATAACCTGATTATACTTAAAACCCATTCAAATTCATAATTTAACACTATAAATTTATTCGAATAAAAATGTTGTTTTCAATTAAAACATAATATTTTTCACTATTCATCAAAATATGAAAGTTATTAGAAAAGTACCAAAAATTTATCCAAACTAAATTTTCTTTGTCCCACTTATAAATAAGAATTTAATTTCATTAAATTGAATATATAAAAGTGTCAAGTATTGGTTTTAAAAAAGTTTCTCCATTAAAAGGCGGTAAAATTGCATTTTTTGAAAAATAACTCTTTTATCTGAAAAAAATGAATTTGTTCTTATATTATGTTTAAGAATAGATAATATGAATGTTAAAATTATATAGATTATATAATATTAAAAATTTAGTTAATACTATTCATAACCACTTTTTTAATGGTTAGTGTGGTAAGATGTGGTTCCCTCGAACTCGGTGTTGCGTGTAACGCAAGCTATTGAATTACTTTAATGAGATAAAGTACTACGAAATATTCTGGTGTTACATAACATTACATTTTCAATATTTTATAAACATTATTTTAAAAAAATTATTTCATTTATGAAATAAAATTTCAAACATTAAAATATAGGGTTTTCTTAAATTTTTTGTTAAAAGATTAATACTTTTATTAATAGTTAAAAGATACAGATTTTTATTAAAAATTATCTATTCATTTTAATCATTTACAATGTCCATTTTTTTAAAAAATGGTTTCAAAAGTAAAATTAGTTTAGATATATTATTTTTAATCCATTTTTTCATTTTAATCAATTCAATGTTGATTTTTCATATAAAAATGCTAGATATTTAAGAAAACAAATTTAGGAAAACATTTTTATCGCATTTATGGGTTTTATTTTTAATTATATTCTACCACATATACAGATTAAAATATAAAAAAATTAAGTAAATATTTTTAATAAAAATAATAATTATTTATTAATAATTTTAGCTTAATTTTATTATAATTAATGGTTAAAAAGGTAAAAAACTTATTTCCATAGTTATGGTTAAGACAAGTTTACTAAAGAGTCAAACCAAAAGGTGACGATATGATTTAAATTAAACATGTCTAAATCCTGTTGGATATAAATATTAATACTATATCGAATCCCACATTTGAATATATTGATATTTGGAATAAATTTTCATTGGAATGAATGTCATTTTTTATTATTTTAGGAAATTTTCAAGTGGGACCCCCTATAAAAGGACACATCCTCTAATATCCTCTCCAAACATTAAGATCCATTTTATTTTAGAAAATAAAATCCATAAAACATAATTACTTCCACTACCACATAATTTAGTCCTTTATTTGTTTAAAATATCTTCCTAGATTTATTTTGGTGCAAACCTAAAGAGGTTTTGTAAATGAGAGGTATTTGTTGATAATCATTTGTTTTTGTTATACTAATTATTCCAACCCATTAAAATCTTATTAAACTATGATTAAATAATAACACTATTATTTTACATATAATTTTATGTTGTTATGTGAATTTGATATCCTATATCCATCTCATCATCCATCAAATGGGAAATGAAACTCTTAATCATTTGTACAACAAACTACTATCTCACGAACAGATGCAATTAATTTTCCATGATCACCTCTCAAGGATGGATAAAATGATGGATTGAAATTATATATATGATATTTTTGACATAATTATACTTATTTAATTATTATATAACACATAACTTCTTACCTTTAATTTTTTTAAATGATAATGTTGCTCATGCGTACGTGTGGACAACCACCTCTGTGAAGAGATGTGATACATTATTCATTTTATTTGGACATTTCTGGTAATAAAGATATATTATAGGAATATATATGATATAAATCATATAAAAATTACTCTATTAATGTTAATTAATTTTTATTATTCTTTCCTTCCATCCTTCAAAAAATTAAAACACTATTCATGCATAAGTAGGGCCTACGATCTCTATAAAAGATGTAATTCATTTTTAATTATATAAATTTGATGGATTAATAAAAATATCTATAAAATGAATATATAAGACATTTATTTAATGATTAAAATTCTTCATAAAATGGAACCATGATCAAATTACGAGGACCAAAACTACTGAACCAAAACATACATAAAAAATGAAGTAGTTATCACCTAGAATGGTGACATCAATAAAGGATTGCTCATAAATAGAATAAAAATGTAATAATTAAATTTTATATGATATGGTATATATTATTATAGTTATATAATATATGTGTAACTAATAATTATTTATTAAAAATGGGTTTAAAACATGTATGAATGAATTTATATCAGACGTAAAAAATTTTCGTCTCACGTTTATTTCTATGAGAAACATGTAATATTTACCAATTTTTTATTTTATATGATACATTTTCTACTAATGAATGAATTTTATAATTATTATTTTCAAAATTATCTATACTTACATATCAATCTATGGTTCATTCCTTTAAAAAGATTATGATTCAAAAAATTACCAAATTGGTAATTATTTTATGATATAAACTCATTGTTTATGAGGATTGTTTATGATTATGATTCTGATGATGATCTATTATAATATATATCTCAATAAAATTGTTATTTTTCATTCTTATCATATATTTATTTATGAAAATTATATGATTTCATTTAATTTTCACTACTTTATGTACTCAAGATTCTAAAATAATGGTTTTAAGGAAAAACTAACTTTATGTATCTCTTCGATCAAAAACCCATTCAGTTCCTTGTACTTGTTTTCTAAAAATATTTTCAATATTTGTTTTATATTCTAAAAATATTTTTTTATATTCAGTTTTAACCATGTTTTTCTATTTACAAAGAAATTTAAAAGGAATCCTCATTTAATTTTCCAAATGAGGTACTTTTTGAATTTTTTTACAAAAGAGTGAATGAAGAGCATTCTATAAAATGTAGAAAATTTATGGAATTTTATACCATCATGATCTATCCATTATTTTAGTATTACTTTAAAAAATAAGGTTATTTCATAATTAAATGTTTTCCTTAATATTTTGGATATTTTAAAATTTTAAATAAGTGGTTTAAAATGATAATGATATTTTAATCATGAATGTTTTAATGATATTTTTATGTTATTTATATTCATTTAAGATAATACCATAGGATATTTCTTGTTATTTATTGTAGAAATAATATAATGATACCATCCTTACCATTTATATGTTTTATTTATGATTATAGAGATACATTTTTTCATACTCATTTCCTTCTCACGGGTTATGATATGATGAATGATTTTATGGCACACATATGTATGATTTTATTTTTGTGATAAGTGGTATTTGAATTATATATCCCAATGATTAATTTTGTAATTATTAATGTTATATGATCTAAAATAGTACTAGATATGTTATCTCAAGCCTACAAAAGATAGGGAACACGATATTTTATCCCAAGACCAACATAGGGTACTCAAGAGGTTATCCCAATATCTAAATAGTTTCATAGGTGGTTAGCTGAAGAAAAACATGTTATTAATGACTTGGTGGGTGCACTTGACCTAATTAATGTTATGATTACGTGTATTCCTCATATAAATTACTTAATATAATGTTATCCGCTCCTAGATTATATTATTTTATTATTATATTATTCATGACTTATTAACTTCCCTGTTTTATGTCATGACTAAATATTATGATCTATGATATGAATGGAATGGTTTTAAAATTCTATTCTCATATTATCATACACTTACAGTCATTATAAGTTGATATATGTCTTGTTTACCCTTATCGAACACCATATATCATTCTTTCTTATGATCCTTTTCCCTGAGTTATGAAGAAAGGTATTGTGTATGATATGATTAAGAGGGGTGACAATCATGAATAACTTCATTAGGGATGATTTATTTTACTTATGAATTAGTTTTCCATATATCCATGTTTCCAAAGACACTATTCCAATAAGATTTTGGTGTGAATCATTATTATATATATTAAATATTCATCTAATAATATGTAATATCTCTGTATGAAAAGTGTGGGTCATCATAGTTATGGACTTTTATTAATGGGGATATAACCATTAATTAATAGTTAGTCATATTAATTTTATAGTAAATGAGATATTGGGGGACGAAATTAGGTTATCCTCTCCACCCATGTTCTTCCCACCATAAAACCCTTTTAGTTCAACTTTATTAGAAAATGAATTAGTGGTTTTATTCATAAATGATTGAGGTTAGTTGTGTTAAGACCAGATAACAATTTAAAACCATAATTTTAAAAATCAAATTCCACTAATTAGATGTTTATTTGTTTATAAAATTTTGATTTATGAAAATTTAATGTTTTTTGAATGATTTTTATAGTTTACTAAATGTATGTGTATTGTTTACATTAAACCAACATTTATAAAGTGATAAAATGAAATGAGTTTTATGTTAATTCTAAAAATTACTAAAAACCCATTAGATTATGTAATCATAGTTTATTGTGTAAATTCATTGGATGGTGATATATATAATTTTAAGCTTAATATTTATCATATCTACCATATGATGTCTTATAAAATATATTGGATGAAGATTTATAATTTTATTGAGAGAAAAATTTTATGCATTGTTGTTGTTCAAATCATTATGATCATCAGAAGAAGATAAAGCAATGAACATTTCAATTGAAGAATGATTCCATCTATCACCATTGTAAGAACACCCATTAAATGTGGAATATGATTAATGGATTTCATCTATAAGTAGTTTTTCATCATTGAGAATAATAATCAATTAGAATTTATGATCTAAGGATTTTACAAGGTTGTTGTAAAATATTGTTACTTGAATGTGATTCTTTTTAAACAGTAGGTATTTTCTCTTAGTACATTCATTTATGAGGCTATCAATGTAAGTGCATTAAAATTTATCTTTGTAATTTTTATTTTTCCCATATTAATAATTGAGGGATCTCATGGTTAGAGATACATAAGCTTATTCTAATCATTTTGATCGATGGATCATCAGGAAATGTAAATATAGTTTTTTACAATCATTCTACTTGAAGGATTTCTTTTCATGGAATACAGAGCTTATGATGGGTTAAATGATGGATACCTAAATTTAGTTTTATAGACACCCTTAACACATGATATTAATGTGTAGAATATTATTTGGAAAATTTCTATATGTTTTTCTTATATACTTTAATCAAACATGTACAAATTTATTATCTATTTTTTTTTCAATTTTTAAATTTAAATTGTGTATATTATAAAAAGTTTTTATAATTCTATATAAAAATTTTCTAACTCTTTTTATGATGTGAATTGTTAAAAATATTTTTTTGAAATAATTTTTTAAGGATGTTGAAAATGTTATAAGTTTTGTTTTTATAAAATTAAATTCACCCCAAAACCTGTAGTATATTTTACACTCTTTTGATTCTATATTTGGTATTATAGAAAGTATCAGATTATAAACTTTATTATAGTAAAAAAAATTTAAAAAAGTGTATATTTTGTTTTAAGATGAAGGTTTTTTTATTTTATGACATCTAAGTTCCTTAGAACAAGTAAATAAATAATATTTGATGGTTCTAATTATGATAATTAGAGAGATCATATGAATAATATTTTTAATATTGTTGGTGTGGATAATTTTTTCATGATGATAGGAAGTTATCATATTTCTGATAAAGAATGTACAACATTAACTATAAAATAAAAAGTAAAATATAAAATTTACTAATGTGTTTGAAATAATTTAATGTTATCCATGAATAGAAATGTATATAGTCATATTTGATCTTGTGAAATGGATAACACTATATGAGGAAGTTGTAAGTTACACATTTTTCAATTTCTAAATATTTAGAAACTCAAAGGGAAATGTTACGTATAAATTATATAGAATTTTATTTTCCAACTCTCCAATTGGTAAATCAAATGTATCATTGGTTTATGAATATAATAAATAGTTTAGAGTATTTGGGTGAAAATATTTTAAATATGTGTAGTTCATTGAGAAAATTATAAGTAATTTTCTTAAATAATTGGACTCAAAATGTATAGTTATAAATGTTATTATAAATTATTAATTTTTATTTAAATTATTTTATTGTAACTCTCTTTGAATATGGAAGTAGATTAAAAATAGATATTTAAATAGATAATAAGAGCCATAATATAGTAACCTCTTCTTATCTATCTACTATAGGAAAAATAGAGATTTTGTTTAAAGGATTCTACATTTTATAAGAAGAAGAAATAAACATTAGAATTTTAATGTATATTGTTAAAATAATTTGATAATGATACTTCTAAACATGTTATAATAATTAATAGAACCATTTTAAATAATGATTTTAACTATAATTATAATAATAATAGAAAGGAAGGAAGTGATAAGAAAGAAACTTTTGAGGTGATTTTCTATGAATAAAGGAAATCTAATAATATTAGGCAAGACTGTCTAAGATTGAAAAGGTAGTATAAAATTTGAATAACTTATATAAGAAAAAGGTATTAAAAATATTTAAATATTTAGAAACATTGAGTTTATATAGATCCTTATAAATTTTGTTAGATAATAGTGGCAACGATAAGAAAGTTCTATAATTTTATATTGGAATTTTGAAGAAAAAAAATGATTAATGGAAAATTTATTTTATGAATATCTTTAAATTTTGACATTAATGTTTACCTATATATATATTCAAATGATCAATATAGTACTAATTATATATAAAATAAAAAAATTATTACATCAAATGATGAAAATATTTTACCAAGTTTTAAAAAAGTGAACATTTATAATACATTACTATAGAAAAAATAATAATGTCAGGAAAAAATATGAACATTATATGGAAAAAAGTTCCAAATAAAATTATATAATTTCAAAACCTTCCTCATAAATTTTGAATATTATTTATGAATTAAACAAAATAATATATTTTAGCTTAACAAAAGAAGATAAGAATTTTTTTCTGAAAATAAAATCTAAAATTTTTATTCTAAAGAAACATTTATCAAATTTTAATTCAAGGAAATAAAATTTTGATAATTTATACAGACAGCTGAAATAGAATAAAAATGTCTCTTTAATTGGGTTTTCTATATAAAATCCACATTTTCAAAATAATTACATTATTCTAAATGTTATCACTTCCTTATAAAATATTAAAGAGTTATACATTTGAAGAATAAATATTCCAGGAACAAGATAAATTTTTTAATATTTTATAAAGACTATATCTCTAATGAATTATAATTAGTTCAAAATAAAATTGTTGGGAATTTGTTGATTCCCAAAGTTCATTTTGAAAATAATTTTTTACCCAGGAATGTTTTGGTACCAAAATACTAGATATTCTATTTTAGGTAGAATGATTTTTTCCTAAAATCCAAAATATTTGGTACATATATTGGGGTCTTTCCAGGTATATGACTACAAATAAGAAAATTTTCCAAGAGATCATTAAGGTGAAAGGTTGAAAAGTTACCAACTGAGACAATGATCAAGGATAAATTTATGGAATTTGTTATATAAAACATCATAGAAAAGATTAAATTTCATATTTCTTATATGTTTTATTTCTTAAGAACAATATCATCAGCATAATCCAATTATATTATGAAGGTTATCTTATGATATTCATGGATGATAAATGAACAGTTAAGTGTTAAAAATGTAATTTTTTTTAAATATAGGCATGATAATATATACTCTATTAACTTAGAAGACCATAGAATTCAAGATCAACCTTTACTAATTGAAATGTAGGATCAATATTGGTTCTAGAATAGAAGGTTAAGACATTGTAATGCAATAACAAAAGCAAAAGTTTATAAGAAAGGACTTACTATATATCTATAAGACTTTAGGTTTATTTCTTTTAAAGTTTGTGGTCCTTGTCAATATTGTAAAAAAATAAGTCAATATTTAAGTATATTAATAACGTTTCAACTTTTGATGATTTTCATTAAGTGAATAACTATTTATTTTTTCCAACATAATCTATAAGTAATCTAGGAAAATACTATGTATATGTCTTAATTTATAACTACACTAGATATACTTGTTTATATTTTATAGCTAAAATATCATAATAATTTTTCTATATTAAAAAAATTATATCCCATGTTTAAAATAATAAAAATATATATTTGGTTACCATTCATAGTGACCATTGTGGATAATTTGAACATGCCAATTTTGAAACTTTTTATAGTAATAAATGTGTCATTCATAACATTTCAACTCCCAGAACCCATAAAAAATTATTTAGTTGAATAAATAAGTATAATCATTCATAAAATTACAAGTACTATATTGTATGAACACTTAATTTCATAAATATTTTTTGGATGAAGAGGTTATTACTTCCAATTATACTATTAATTGAGTTTTAACCAAACATTTTCATAATGAAACTCCTTTATGATTTTTATACAGGAAGAAATCACAAACATTCTTATTGCATAGTTTTTGGATGAAAATTATTCATCTTGAAAACTAAAGATAATACACATACATTTTCATGAAATAATAAAAATGGAAATTTCCTTGTCTATTCTATTATAACTAAGTCTTTTTTTATTTTCAGTAAAAACACATGTACTATTTGGGAAAAAGTTCGTTTTAAATATGATAAAACGGACACATTTTATTAAAAAAACCACAAAGTCACATATTCAGGTAATATTTTTTAAAATTGTTTTCTAACCTTGTTTGAAAACACTTCACATGATAGGAAAACTAAACAAAATCTGTCTAAAGATAAACCTCTATAAGAATTAAAACATATTTTTGAAAAATAAAATTTCACAAATAAATGAAATTAGATAATATTAAGGAATCATAGCACTGATAATATAATTGGTTACATAGATAAACTATTCAAAACTAGAAGCTACTTATGAAATGAATGTGAGAATTTTTCATTTTTATCATTGTTCAAGCACAAATCTCAAAATGAGGATTTAGGTGATGAAAATTGGATAAGGTAAATACATGATAAAAGTATTTATATAAATTGGAACAAAGTTAGAAAATTGGTAGAATTTCTTAAATATTTTCTAGTTATTATATTAAAATGGATATTCCATAGTAACCATGATAAAATGGAACAAAATTAAGAAATTTTTTAATACTTATATCTGATGGATATTATCAACAAGAAGTTATATAGTTTGAATAAAATTTTTATCTAAAAGGAAGACTTGAATCTATAGATTCTCTTTTAGACTATGATTCATTCTTAAATTATAAATCAAATCAAATGGACGTTAAGTGTTATTTTCTTAATGGATATGTATATGATATTTTTTATGTTGAATATCTATCTTGTTTTGAAAATAGAAAATATCTGGACAATGTTTTTAAAATTACTAAGGCACTAAATGGACTAAAAAAGACCCAAGAACCTAGTATTATAGTATTATTATATTATTAATTCAAAAAATGTTTCTTAAGAGTGTTTTTCATCCAACCCTTCTAATTAATATTTTCTAAAGGAAAACGTTTTTATATAATTATATGTTGGTGGAATTATATTTTTCTCAACTCAAAAATATATTTATGATTAATTTATGGATATTATGAAGTCTTTGTTTGAAATTAGAATAATGAGTGAACTTACATACTTCATTGTTTCAAATTTCTCAAAACCCATAGGGAAAATTCTTATCTAAAAAAAATTATATAAAATAATTACTTTAAAGGACTGGATATGAAAATTATAATAGTATCAATACTTCTTTTACATACTCATGATTTCTTGGTCATGATGAACAAGGGGAACCAGTGAATGAGAAACTATTCAGAGGAATGATTGAATGTTTAATATATATTATAGCTAGTTAGTCATCTATAATTTATTCGGTATGATTTTGTGTGTGATTTTAAGATAATATTAAAGAATATCTTCTTAAAAATGTTAAAAAAAATTGTTACCTAAAGGGAACTATGAATCATTTGTTATATTATTAATTAAAATAATGATTCTGTACTATTTTTTCTAGAAGATGAATTTTGTGTATGTGAAATTGATTGGAAAATTACATCTATAAATTATTATTTCTTAGGATAGTTTTATATTGTTTTTCTTCTAATAAAGAAATCTTGTAAGCACTTTCCAATGATGGAGAAAAATATATAGATCATGGAAGTTGTTGTGTTCAGGTGTTGTGGAGGTAACACATTCTTAGTAGTTTTATAATGAGTTTTATAACACTACAATTTTTATGAAAAAAAAAATTCCATATATTTAAGTAAAAACTCAAGAAATCAGTCAATATCCACACACATAGATATAAGTTCATATTTACTTTGAGATCACACACAAAAAGATGACATTATTTTATAGTTTATCAGAATGCAACTAAAACTAATTGATATTTTAAAAAACCCATAAATTCTAAATGATTAAAATTAATTAAAAAATTCGGGGAATTTTCAATATAAAATTATTGCATATCTACTTCTTGCTTTTATGTATCCTTATAGTGAAAAAATCTTCTAAAAAGGGGGTTAAAATTTGTTATATACTTTTAAAATATCTTTCTTTCCTTCCATTTTTCTGATTTAAAAAAAAATCTCTAGGTAATGTTTATTTTATATATTAATATATGTTAATGAAGTTGAAGAGGTAAATAATAAATTTGTATATAAAATAATGTCTATGGAATTCCACTTTCAAGAACCCTCCTTTTATTGGAATTAAGACCAAAACCAAGTTAGAAGAAGATTTTTCAGATTTTATAAAAAAAGTTGAAAATAAATATAACAATTCAATTTTTGGTGTAGATGTGGTGGTTGATTTGGCCATTAAGGGGTAGGTTTATGATAAAATAAATGAATAAAAATGAATTAAAAGTAATCTAAGAATGATATGGAAGAAAAAAATGTAATTGATTTCCTTAAGGAAGTTGAGAAGTCTCATACATGAGTCAAAATAAGGGGGAAAAGTGTGTGTGGTTGATCCTATTAAAAATAAAATAATTATCACAATTTAAGTGGAGTATTTATCTTTCTCACATATGAGTAATCAATCAGTAGAATTTTTTTCCATTTTTTTTTAACTGAATCCTATATTCATTTTAAAAGATAAAGGAAAAAAGTTCTTGTAGAAGAATATTAATTATATGCTTCTCAATCTAGTCAGAATCATTTTGAAGATTTTTTTAAAAAAAGTTAATGAATTTTCTCATCCCACAGATCCTTATAAAGAACCTATGAAGTTTTATATAATAAATAATAATAAATAAGTTTACTAAAATAAAATATTTTTGGATTTTTAGGAAACATCATATCATTCATATATATATAGTATCCCATTATGAAAAATAATCTACTCTTTGTTAACCAAATGATATATAATATTCAAAAATCAAACAATTCGAGTGTCAAACAAAACCATCAGATTGATTTTTTACCACTAATGAGGTCAATATATGGTTTTATCTCAAACTAATTATATTGAAAAAGAATATTCAACCCAACCAAATTTCATTAGGCCTTAATTTCTATATGTTTTAATATATTCAATAAATTATTCTCCTAGTATGTCAATAAAATGAATATAGATGAAAATGAATTAATTCAATGAAACAATAAAAATAATTTAATAAGTTATGGATTTGTTTCTTAATATTAAATCTTGATGAAAATATATCCAATGAAAGGTAGATGTTTTTTAAATTTCAACATCCATGAAAAATATTGATAAAATGATCCTCCAAAATGAAGCTGAAATTAAATATTTTAATTGAAAAAAGTGGGGATTTGAAATTATAAATTTATTATCAAATTGTTAAACAGCACTAAAGACTATATCATGTTTTTTTATTATCATATTTGTGGAATTAAAAATAAAATAAAAATTGTTTCAATTCATGTTGAGAGAATAATTAATGAAGTTAGATATTTAATAAGACAAATGAATTATCCGAAATCTCTAGTAGTGAAATAAGATTTGGAGATTAATAATAAACATAAAAATAATGACATTATATAAGAATACATTTCAATGCCTAAATCAATGGAAAAATATTTATATTGAAATCTATTTGATCACTTAAAAATGAAAGAGATCATAAAAAATTTATCAATGAAATAATGATTTTTTATGAACTGTGTAATGATTTGTAATGATCAAACATATTACTTTTAACTGAATGATTTCAAATATTGGATGATTTATTTTTCTTTTTTTCATTCATTTTGTTTCATATATAATGTTATTGAACATTTTAGGGAACACATTCTACATTTACTCTCCTGAAGTCCATTTTTGAAAATCAAAAAGTGGGAGAAAGGGAAATTATAAAAACTCATGGTATTAATTTATGTTCGGGGGAGTATGTTATCAAATTGTTTCTTCAAAGTTTACTTTCAAATGTTGTGAACTTTGTTTTTAAAAAAATAGACAGATAATTTAGTGGATAAAACTCTTTTAAACCTTACTTTTGAAAAAAAATACTCTATATATATATTTTTAAAGGAGGTGACATGAACTAGTCAACCAACTCATGCCTCATAAAAATTTATTAAATAAAAAAGGTTACAAAACAAGCGCGAGGTTTAACTAATTTACACGAACATTGGATTTAAAGGGGATATAATTGAATACTCTAAGAGAAACAAACCAGGAAACATGGGTTGTAAATCACAAGACCCAATCCAAAGAAACAAAAACAATGAGAATCTATAGCTGAACAAACATACTCATCCATGATGAAAAAATAACATAGGAAGTATTCTGGAAAGAATTAACTGTAATTATAATCCATGCATTGCAAGAATGAAGAATTGGGTCTGAAAACATTAGGGCCAATGATCTCCAATCAATGAAGATCATGATTCGACAAGGCAAATAATTCACAAACATGGAACTAAAATCTCTAGAGAGAGTCCAAACACTGTCATCATGTTGTGGATCCAGAAAACTGTGAGAAAAAGGGGGGGTATGACAGAGGAGAAAGCATTACAGGGAGTCAGAACATCGGCTGGGTATCCAAGCCAAACCCTTCCTATTTCAAAAATGAGCATCCAGAAGACATCCAACAGACATAAATATTGAAAGAAAAACCTACACCCAACTATCCTACACAAGGTTGAATTAATAAATAAAATCAAACATACACTACTTCAAGCCTGCCTTCTTCGTGAGGGTATTATCATCAGGATAACAAAAAAATGATCCAACAGCTTCTTGAAATACAGTACCAATAGGTATATGAGGTGAAGCAACCAAAACCACAATAGCACCAATCACCTAAGAAAAATTTCAAGCTTCAAACAAGGTGGTGAAAAAAAATTCTCTAAAATTAATGGAGATAATCACTAATAGAGTTCAAGGAAACCAGAATCCATAACTCATTTGAAAGGAATATCTTTGTAGTTGAAGTTTGGGTCATCCTTAAATTCCTCAAAAACTTTAATAAACATCCTTTTTCTAATATGAATATAAATATTAGAAGTCATGTCGCCATTTTTATATTTCATAAAGGTAGTTGTTTCATTATCCACCATCCATGAATCAACATATTTTGGGAAGTCTAGATTCTCCACTATCTGATAATAATCCCTATAAGCTGGATCATTTTCTTTATCATTAATTGATAACGATTTGGAGTCAGAATAGTTGTCTGAATCTGAGGGTCAATCATTTCTTTTTTTTCCTTTTCTATCTCTAGAATTTAATAAATCCTCTTCCAGTTGACCGGAGTTTTTAAGGACCTCATGTAATGGTTCGTCATAATCGAATTGAAAATCCTCTTTCTCCCCATGATATTTAAGGATGGGGGTCATTTTTTTTCTCCTTAGTGTTCATGGGGTTGAGAAAAATCTCAGTAATATAGATGTTGTCAGATTCGGGTTTTGAAGCATCCTTGGAGCTCAAAATTTTAGTGTTATAATTATGTTTATATGTTTCTAAATTTAGTATTTATGAATAATTTATGTTTTTTTGAAGGAATTGTTTTTGTTTTCAGGATGGATATGTATTATATATATCAAACTAACATTTTTTAATTCATCAGATGGAATGATTATGATTCTCATTTTATGATGTTCAAAAAGGTCCATCAGAGGAATTAATACATAATCTATTGATTAAACCCATCAAATGGATATCTATAAATCTACTGAATGAAAATTTATCATATATACTAAATTATGTATTATAAAATATAATATATATAAATTTATCATTTTATTTAATGGGTCTTTTTATGCACTATAGTGGTGAAAATTTGAATTGTTATTAGATAGAGTTATTACGTTAAATACATCAAGTAAAGAATTAGTTCATCCAATTTCATTGAAACTACTCCCCTGAAATGTGGAATATGATAATTGGAGTTCTTAAATAAATATAAACACATTCTTGAGGATAATAATATTTTTCATTCAATTATTGAACGATTCTATAACATTTTTCAATGTCTTTCTACTTTAGATCTCTAGTTTGTAAGCTTTAGAAGGCTTATCTTAACACATTCATTTGGTTGGTTGTAAATTTATGTTCCTTAAGATTTTTATTTATCATTATTTCTTTTAAAATAATTATTATTTAGGGATCGCATGTTTAGAGAGATAAAAAGATATTTCAATCGGTTTGATTGACTATTCTCAAATATTAGGAAACATAACATTGTCTGATCATTTTGATCAAGGGTATCCTTGGTGTGGGACATAATAGTTATTATGGGTTAATAAATAGATACCTAATTTCATGTTTAGTGACTTCCTTAAACCTTTTGGATAAAGTGTATAAAATTTTAATGAATTTTTCTTTAATTTTCTCTAAAAAACATTAATAAAAATTTTAATTATTTATTATCTCTATTGTTATAGGTATTACATTTCTACTGTGCATATTATAAAAAGTTTATATTATTTTGTATAAATTTTTTAAAAATTGATCTACATAGTTAATTTTTTTAAATATTTTTCTGATAGACATTATTAATATTATTCAAAAAAATTAATGTTTAATTTTTATAAACTAAAACCCCCCTCTTACAGTACATTATATACTCTTTAAATCCCATAGGTTGGTCCCCTATTATCTCCTTCCACCATATATATTCCCTAATATTGGTTTTATGATTTTATGGATTTATATTTTTATTACATAAAATAATGGTTGAATCACATTGATATAAAGGATATTTTTTTGGGATGTATAGATATGGGTTTTGAAGGATGTATTCTCATTATTTAATTATTTTTTATCTTATAGTATGTCACCTGGTTTGTATATTTATAAATTTTTGTAGAATTGTTTCAAATTGATAGTTGAATTAGGTTGATAAATTGGATATTTTGGGTGCCAGTTTCTAAATTGTGTTTCAGGAATATATCAGACAGCTTTACTCATGGTTTTAGTATCATTATGTCACTTCATAAGTTTTATAAAAATCAATCAAATTTGTAAATTTGGGTTTTAATGATTAAATAATTTAGATATTAATGTTTATTGATAAGAAAAGAGTTAATTAGATTAGTTATGCTTATGATGATCTTCTATTAGGATTTGGGTGAGTGTGGGAGGTATGTGGCATTTATATTTTGAGTATCTTGATTACTTAGGGACACTATATCATTATTTTGTTGTTGTTGTTGTTGTTATTATTATTATAATTATTAGAATTACGTTATGATATGAATGTTCAAATTAGGATTCTAAATACCTTAACATGATTATATAAACCAGAAAGTGATACACCTCCATGGTACATTAGTTTAATATAAATGATATGTTTTATTTATCTTATATTAGAGAATCTTGGTTATGATTTTTTATTAAATTCCTCCAACCCATATTATTAAAAGATGCATCATTTTCCATTTTATTCATTAAATTTATGGAATGTACACATTGTCTCAATTTCTAGTTAATTCCATGTGCACATCATATTTTAACTATTTTACCTCATTTTTATTTAATCACTTTCTTGGGAGAGATGAAACAGATTCCCAAATCATGTTTTATAACTTTTTATGTAATTATTGGTATGTTTTCATAACACTATTTTACATCATCCCATAAATAGGACAAGTCCACAATGGAATGGTATTCAATATGGATCATACAACATTCTAAATATTTTATTAGTGTAACCTTGGTTTAATATCTGTTGGTGTCTAATTTTATAGTTTTTTTGTGGAATGAATTGTTTTTTAAAATTTAAATGATTTGTTTCTTTTTATTGTAAATAAAAAAGGGACCTATTTTTAAAAATGTTTATTGGGTATAAATGGTATTTAGAATAGAATTTGATTTTAGTGGAGTTATTAAATATAAATAGTGATTAGAAGTGATATCTTTTGAAATTATATTTCATAAAATCTGATGAGTTTTTTGAAGAGGGGATTTCGAGGATTTGGGGCCTAGGTCATAGTGTGAGTAAATATTCTTATTTTTCTCTTTTATAAATGATTTTTAAGTGGATATCACTATTATTTTTAGGGAAACTTGTGAAGGATTGATTTTAAATTCTATTTGGTAAATTTTAAGTCATGAGGGATATGGATTATTTAATATGTCTTATATACTTATGTAAGAACCATTATTTAGGGTTTCTCTATTCATATCCCCAAATACAATAGGATACTTGAGATCATCAGAACATTAGATGAGGCCTTTCCTTTGGTGATGTGTTGGTTAGATAAAATTGATAAACATTTTATATTTCCCTTTTTCATGCATTTATAGGATCCTTAATATAACATTTGGATGATTTGAGTCAAAAACTCTTTGATGGCCCTGGCTACTTGTGGTGATTCATGAGTTCTTGTGAGGCATTATTTAGTGAATTTTTCACCATGGTCCATTAGTTAATTATTTGTATCCTTGGTGACTGTTTGGACCCCTTGGTTATATTAGAGTTCCCTCTTAATTGTAACGCGTGGGTTGATCTAAGAGATAGTACCCTTATTGTTTCAATTTATGACTAAAGTCAAATCCTTGGGTAGATTTCCCAATCTTGATGTTGTTCCTTACAATGAAATCTGATATTAATTTTGGATTTTATTTTTTTCCATTTTTATATTATAAAATGGATATGATTGGTTTCCCAATTTATTTTATCAATCAGTGAAATAAAATTTAAACCATAGTGTTATTATATAGGAGGACAGTATGTTACCTCTTTAGTGATGTTTCTTTTCTGAGTAGGTGTTAGAGTGATTGAGTGTCTTTCCTATGAGGTATCAATAATTTCATAATGGGATACTAAA
The DNA here is from genome assembly GCA_963277665.1 of Viscum album. NCBI lineage: Eukaryota > Viridiplantae > Streptophyta > Magnoliopsida > Santalales > Viscaceae > Viscum > Viscum album. The sequence continues at coordinate 1,908,503,539 of OY728137.1, forward strand.
TTAGAATACAACCAAGAGTGCTAAAAAAATGGTTAACCAATGATAACCCAGTTAATCCTAGAAATAAATCATTTTTTCCATTTATAATTCTTCATTTTGTGGATTCATATTCATCATAGTTTAAAAATAATATTACATAAATTTTAAATCAAAAAATGAATATTTTTATTTAACATTTTTTCCATGTATTACATTATTTTAACCAAAAGATAATGATCACAATTTTATAAGTTTAAAATTTTAAAATTAACTTAATTTTTTACAAAACTATATAAAAATAATATTAATATTAATTTTTAGGTTTTTTTCAAAAATAACGAATTTTTGGGTGAATAGTTAAAAATAAAAATTTTAGAAACATTTCCATTTTTGAATATTATAATAATATTTATGTATATAAAAAATTTTAAAATTACAAATATATATTTCATAACTAATATAATTAATTTTAAAAATAATAATTTTGTATAAATAAATCTATGTTTAGAATTTTGGAAGTATTATTAATTATTTTATTCAAATAAAAGCTAATTTTGGTTATTCTATTTTAATCATGTTTTTAGAAGGTTGCACTCATTTTTTGACTTAAATTTTAAATATTTTTCCTTTGATTTAAACTCAACCAATTAATTCCATGGTATTAAACATTATACATGATATTGGTATAAATTTTTTTTATGCTTAAAATAACATTTTTTTAAAAAATCATTTTTTTCATTTTGTGAAATTATATTAGGTGTAATTTTTACCACTTTGAAGAATTTAAAATTATTAAATGAATTATATATTTGGAGTTGTTGTGTTAAAATTTGGTATTGATTTCAAATTCATTTTTAATAATAATTAATCGATACCATGGTAAAAGATTGGGACCATGATAAAAGGTAAAAGGGATAAATAGGGGATAAACTAATAGATAGGGGTTAAAATATATCTAAAACTTTTATAAATATGATTTTATGAGTGTTTTTCAACCCAAAAACATCCTATTTATAAATTGGACTAAATTGGATCCATATTCCATGTGAATGTCATTTTTTACATTTGAATGTTCCTAATATTTAAAAAGGTGCCACTCCTCTCACTTATAAAAGGTCTCCTCCTCTTTACACTTATCCACGCACATTGGACACCTTGTATCAACCAATATATACTAATGAAATCCAAAATAACCTATACATGACTTATACTTATAGGTATCCCTAAATGACTAATCCTAGAGTGCTTAAGGTGTAAGCTAAAGGAAGATATCCAAGGAGGAGGTATAAGCCTTCACTAACTTATGTCAGGATTATTTATTCTTATAACTCAGTAAAATATATTATCAAAAAACTAACATAGTGAAATAATTGAGTTTAATTTAATAAAAAAAATTATGATGATAGAATAACTATTTTTTACCTCCTTTATATTATATAGGAAATAAGAACATGGCTCATGTGTACATACAGAATACTACCTAGATAAAGATATTTGTTTATATAATTATAAAGATATATATAATATATTTATATATATGATTTTTATTACATAATTATGATTCCTTAAAAATTAATTATTATATAACTTCTTACTTATTCATCTGTTGAAAATTAAAAATGTCGCTCGTGTGTCCATCTGAACTGTCACCTCCATTATGTAATGTGATTCATTTTTCATTTCCTTAACACTTGATAATTCATAAGATTATATTTTAATAATTAAAATGGTATCCATAATTTTATTTTTATTCTATAAATTTAACCCTTTATATTTTTTATTTACTTTTCATCCATTGAATAAATGAAAATTCTAGTCATGTGTAAGTGTGGACTACTACCTCCATGAATGACATATCTTATTTTTCATTATCAAATTTCATAGATGGTTTATATATATATATATATATATTTTATAAAAATGATAATTTTAAAATGATTAATATTATTAATATTATAGTACCGTGATCCATTTGACAACATTTAACACCCCAAATTTATTTATATATTTTGAACTAAAAGACCTCAAAATGTCTGATGTTTACTTATCTGATTCAGTAACTAAATTTAACATGATAATAAATGAAATAAAATGTGTAACGATAGTGTAATTAACATGAAAAATATTATTAAAAAAATACATAATTAATATAATTTTATTATTATGGATTTAGAAAACATAGAAATCATGTTAATACTAAAGGTAATGTATTTTTCTTTAAATCCATGTTTTAGAAATTTCCTTTAACGTTTTTTATCCAAATCAACATTCTTCAATATGTTTCAAGAATATTCTTATTTATAAATAAAATGTTGTTAATGAAAATTTTCAAATACTATTGGATTTTTTTAATGTTTCAAAATATGAATATTTTTAATGTAATTTTATTTAGGTCACTTTTGACTCTTTTTTCCAAAGCATAAAAGAATATTTTATAACATTTTCCACATGAACACATTTCCCACTAACATAGTCATTATTCATTATCATGATTCCTAGAATCATTTTCATTTTTTATAGTATCCTACTCCCATTATTCTAGGTATTATTCAATTTTTTGATTTTCAAAGGAAATGGATATTTATTATTATTTTATAAACATAGAATGTTGTTTTTTATAAGGGTTAAAAAAAGTTTTCAAGGGTTATATTCTGAAATTGTGGATTCATATAAATTATTTTTTCATTATATAGTACTGAGTCATTATAGATGATGATGGGTGAGTCCATGATATATTTCTCTAATGCATTGGATAATGATATAGTCATTAAAGATAAAATGTTAAAGATAATCAATTTGGTTACTCCTATCGAATGAATTTTATGGATGAATTTTCCATGGGTTTAAATATGATTTCCCATGTAACATACATGTTTTTTATATTTTTGTAACTTGTTTTAATGGAACTATTTTTATTTCAAGAAGATGGTATACAAGCTTTTAAAAGTGAATGGTTTTTCTAAGAAAAAATCATTTTCATTGGTTTTTAGGCTTTCTCAAGATTCATTCAGTGTTTTTAAATGATTGAAATGGGGTTTAAAGATTTTTTTTTAATAAATAGTAGATTTCAGATGATTTATGATTTATTTTTAATATCAATGTGTAATGTGATAAAGGTAAATATTTTTTATGAGTTTCCACATTTTTCAGTAGACTTATATGCTTACTTTGTATTTATATCCCCTAGTGATATTTTAATGATCGTATTACATTTTAAAATGCTTTTAATATTATCCAAGTATCTATGGGAACTATAGAAAGGTCAATAATTCTAATATAGTGAATCTTATTAAAGGAGGAATAGTGTTTTGAATAAAACAAGGTTGTAAATTTAAGAACTTGTTTAACTATAAAAATGTACTCTGTGTGGAAGTGACTACATTATTATGTAATGGTTTTCCTAATTTTATATAAATATAAACCAAAAAATTACATATATTTTACTGATGAGAAATAATTTATATCAAGCTCATATTTCAGGTTTTTTAGGTTACAAGGTGTTATATAACCCTAACTATTGACATATATCTTCAGGGTAAGGAATGACTTTATTTGTGAGGTTGAATGTTATAATTGATATTTTTAGATGGAATAAGATACTCTCCATATGTACTAATCCCCATGGTAATTTATAAATAGTGTAGTGGATGATGATACACTAGGATACTTAAATTAGAAATTATCTACCTCCTTCAAAGTATCTTCTTGTGATAAGAACATATCCAAATAAAACACTTTTTTATTGATGGTGATGTTATAAAATTCGAGTGATTAGTGAGAAAGAAAATATTTTTTACATAATTAAGTGGGAAAACACCCCTATGATCCCTTGTGATATATAATATTGGGATTTAAATTTTCAATTGGTATTCCAGAAGATAGACCAGGTGAGGGAATGTTAGATAAGTTTGGGTAGGGTGAGAGCGTTTGTATTATTAGTTTTATGGTTTTGGACTATTTTTAAATGTTCATATTTATTTTATCATGAGTTTTTAGCTCATTTTTTATTTGATGGTTTTATTCCTCTATAGAAATAATTTTTTCATTTTTGTTTTAAAATATATTAGATTGTTTTTCCCTCTTTGATCAATGTTGATATGTTTGTCAATAGCATTTTTATATCACCTGAAATTTTACGGTTTTGGTTATTTATGGCTAGTAAAATGATTGGTAAATAAGGTGGGGTGTTTATGATCATGACTTATTGGATTTAGTGTGACCTTTTAGGATAATATTGTTTTGGTAAAAATAACTATGCGTAGTACATCATTAGTTTATAATGGTATATGATTCATCGATTATATGCAGGTACGATGTATCCTAATTTAGATAGTTGTCACTGAGAATTTAGGGTGCATGTGTCATATTTCCATGTTATAAAACCATTCTATATTCTATGTAAAATAATAGATTATATTTTTAAATTAGTGAGTTTAACTTATCACTGACTAAAGCACTCCCATGATTCACATACACATCCATGTTTTCACTATCACATTGTGTGTTGAGGTGTGTGGAGGAATGCTACATTGTAATTGTATTGACCCCTACCTACATAAATGGAATGAATTTTGATGTGTGAAATATTATATTCTTGTTTTATTTAAGGTATAATTATATTATAGGTGTTCTAGATATGGTTCAAGATGCATAGTGCATCAAGGAATGATGATTTATTTACAGATTTATTCTCATATTTCTTAGATTTTCTTGTATATTTAAATTTTTTTTACCTTCCAATGTTCATATTTTTAATTTATTTTGATGACTATTTTTTACATTGGAATACTATGACCACTAATAATCAGTTATATTGTAATGAATTATATGTATTTTATTAAATTTACAAGTAGGAAAGTTAGAGCACATCTTGGATCCCTATATAACATTAAATATATTTTTGATATATAATTTATACATATGGGTCACAAATTTTTTTGATTAGATTCAAGGAATGAAAATTGTGATTTATATATAAGTTTATATCATCCCAATAATTATTTTTAGACCTCTATATTTTTTTATCCTATAGAATACAATATGGTTCACCTGATGGTACCTGAAACACTCGACTCAACACAATTCAATTCGACCAGGTTGGGGTGTTATAACTATTTACTTATACATATCATAAAAAGTGAGATTATAAATTAATGGATTATATAAAACCTTGACCATTATAAAGTTATAACATTGATCCATTTAATGTTGAAACATGTGAATTATAGTCTTTTCTTGGTGTTATATGGTGTAGAGGTGGCCTGGGGCTATGATTTAGGGAAAAGAAATCATGATATGGAAATATAAAAAGTTACACATCTCCCCCATAAAGGTCTGGTAAGGACACACTTGAGTTACGGCACATGTAGAAGTAGTTATTTATACTAGAAGTTAGATTATTTTGGGTTATCATCATAACCTAGATCGGTTCATCAATGTTCTAATGGGTTCTCAGTGGTGTTCTAGTGGAACTAGGTTTTCTAAAATTTTAAATTTATTATTTTAAAATGGACATGGATTGTTTTAAATTTAGTTTTCTCCACCATTTCTCTACAGGAACAGTGTGAAACCCTCTCATTTATTCTTATTATTTACTCCCTCTCCAAACATGTTTCTTCATAAATTGAACTCAGATCATCATGTATCCAATAAAACGTGAGTGGATCAAGTGTTTTTAAGACTCGTCATTCTTTTATTCTAGTTCTACATCACAATTACCCCATTTTTCCATTTGGGACCCAATTTGGGGTGTTTCTCATGTTCTATGATTTCTATAATTTTAGATATAATTATTTGATGATTATATAGTCTAATTTTGTTGGTACCTTTCTTAGAAGATGGTATTTTCATATTATTCATATTTTATAGGAAAAATGTGAAATGTATTTTTTTTTGTGAATTACCTAAAATTATTTGAAATTATTTTATAAAATTAGAACCAATTTGGACATGAGGGGCCTATGTGAGGTATATTTGAACACTATTGTACATTGATGACTAAATACCTTATGAAAAACATTTTGGTACTGTGAATTTGGAACATGGGAGCCTCAAATTGAAAACTTACATTATGTGCCTTATATAGTTCCCTATAATTGTCTTTAGTGGTTGTTGATTTCATGTGTGAGCTAGGATAGATGTGATTTAGATGAAACATAGATATTTGAGTAGGTGTAAGGATTTGAGAGAATAAATAATTTCTTTAGTTATGTAATATATCATTCACATTGATTATTTAAACAATGAAATATCATCTACCAAAATTAGTAATTTAAATTTTTATTTACAATGAAATTATATTATATTTTTTAAAACATTTATTGTATTTTTCTCATTCACAATTAAAATTTAATATATCAATGAATTAGGATATTCAAAGTGTGATACATAATTCAGGGTAATGTGTTGTATACGGTTTCTTCCTTCACATGATTTACCAATTGGTGTGATATTTATGACAAATATATTAGAAAATAGTGGAACATAATCCACCCATGTTCAGATAGGGGTATGTCATCCAACTTTTCCATTTAAAGAGGTGATACATCTTTTATCATGTGATTATTTAGTGGTATATTTACAATATAGGATTTTATATTACTAGGGAATAATCTACTAATGTAAATGTTCTCGATGGTACATTTTACACTAAGTGACCTTCTCTAGTGGTATTTTCTTCACAAAAGAATTGATTTAAGTGTTGTATAGTCCCCATGAGATGTGATATTTGTGGTGTATCATCTACCATGAAGATAGTACCATTGGTACATCTTCAACCAATTGATTTTATTCAAGTGGTGCATTTTCAACCTATGGAATTGACATAGTGGTGTATCTTTCATTAAAAGTGTGATATTTGTGGTATATCATCAACTTATATGGCATGTTTTTGTTATCACTCATTCACTCATTCTATAAGATAGTGGTGTATTGAATAATCAAGAATGGAAATGGTGGTTTATTATCTACATTATTTTTTTTATGATTTATTTTTCAATATTGACCTTTTCACTTTTGATTTTATTTTTTTGATGGATTGTTCACCAAAATAACAGGGGTGGTGTGTATCTCATTCACTTAGTAAATATCATATTGATAACTCAATGACTTTGACTGTAATAAAATGAGTGATATATCATCCACTCAAAAGGTGTTTTCTTATATTTGGGGTATACCAACTAAATATAAAATTGGTTGAGGTTGAAAAGATCTCTCATTGTTTAGAGGGGGCACTCCATGAGGTTATATGTAGTTTATTTAAAAAAATTATTTTTTAGGATTTTTATATCAATCATCAAAAGAATTTATTCTATTTTTAGTGAAACCATTGGTGTTGCCTATGGTGTTTCCCTCAAACCCTACACAGGTGCCCTGGTACCAAATTATACTTCTTGTTGTGTGACCCATGTAAGGGAAAGGGACATAAATAATTTAATGGTTCTGCTAGTGGATCTTGATTGTTCAGAAGAACCATGTCAAAGTTGGTATTAGGGACCAGTGAGGGATTCCTCCTTTATCATTTATTATTCTAGACTATTTTCTATAACATCCAACTATAGGGTAATTTTCCTTCATTGTATGAATTTTATGGAATTTAAAATCGTTAATTTGGATATAATATGTTTTAATTTTATTATTAGATGACATTTCCATGTGATATATATTTATTACTATTGTATACTATAATTATAGGTGTATGTTTTTTGTTCCATTATTTTTATGATTTTGATGATCAATGTCATAGAATTCATACATGTTATATATTGAGCCTTGTTAGTTTTTGGTAAACTCTAGAATATGTGGTGATATTTATTAGGTATATGTATCACAAGTTTATTCATGATTATGGTGACCCAAACAAGGGATGTTCTAAAGTGGTTTCTGATTCTGGTTTTTTTGTTTTTTTACTCATTGGTTTGTTGTTGATAAGGTATAAAAAAGTATCGAGCCTTTATATGGATCTTTCTCCTTAGAGTATCAAACCCAACTATGAGGGAATCTATATCACCAAGGATGGGAGTGTTATTCTTGGTTTTTTACTCTTAATATTGATTTTCCTTATTGAATCTGATATATTTTTATATTTATTTATGTTTTATGGGTTTTTAATATTTCCTTAGTGTGGAAATAGGTATGTGTTTATGAATCATTCTCATCATGTAGGGATCACATAAAATTTGTATTCTTTTCAATGATATTTTGTTCTTAATATAGGTTCGGGCCACATAAATTTTCAATGATAACTTATATAGAGTTATCCTATATAATATTTGGGTGTAAATATATAAGACAGAAACACAATTACTGAATGTTATTGTGACCTACTAGAAATATTGGGTGACCCATGTGAGATTATAAAAAATCAATAGTTGGTATGTTAGACTACACAAAAGACTTATTTTTTGGGACCCTTATATTTTAGGTTAGAATTTCAGGGTGGAGTAGTGTGAAAATATTATTTATTAACATAATATATGATATTTATACCTTTAATAGAATTTCATTCTGAATCATGTTCTTGTAATTATAGAGTTATTCCACCATAGTGAGCTCTCCTTGAGTACTTAGAGGGCTTGGACAAGAATAATACCCTAACTAAGGCATTAGATCCCATGTTTATCTTTCCTGTCTTATAGATTATAAAATTACAGATTTACCACTTCAGGTATTGCATTCTTAGAGAAACAAGGCATCGAGAGTTGGAATAAACATGTCACACATGACATGTGAGTTAGAACTATTGTATCTTGTCCCTTTTATGGGTGATTTTTGACCACATATAGCTGTATTTTTATAGATTCTAAGAAGATGACATTTGATCATATTAATGCACACCCAAATAGGTGGGTGAAGCTTATTATTTACATGATATAGAAACTAATGAAGCTCTGGTAAGATGTTATGGTATAGGGAAACCAATTTTTTTGGATAACCTAATAGGAATTTAGTTCTCATTTCCTTGATCTGTTCCACCTACAAACTCTGATGGAATACAATGTCAAGAAATTTATACATATGGTTAAGGGTAATATTGGTGATGAACTATACTGCCATATTTATTGAAATACTACTATACACTCATAAATTGGAAAGTGTTGGGGATTTTCGAGCCAAGAATGGCTTGGGATGTCTATTTGAACCTAATTAAATATATTTGGGAAAATATCCCTCTCAGAGGCTATGATTCGGGAATTGATTACTAAAAAAACTAGATAGAGGGTAGTTCATATAGTTATAAGGGTAATTAAGGTAGGGTCGAGAGTGGTTCAATGAGAAATAGGATGAAGTGATTTCAATGGGCTCACTAAGTTTGTGATAGGAAGAGAGTACATGGAAGGGTTTTAACACTTCCTCTGAGAGGGATAGAACAAATTTATTTTTATATGTGTTTCAATGTGGGTCATGTTCGATTGTATTGTGATAGGAATTTGATGGATTGTTTCTCTGTTGGGGTGTTGGGAAAACAATAGAGGTTTTGTGGCATCACATCACAATATTCCAATAGGAATGGATCCAGAAAAACCTTATGTTCAGGGATGGGACTGGAGTATAATAGCTATTTTTTGGTTAGATATCCCTTAGTAATTGTTTTCATATAGGCGATTATTTTAATTTTGTGATGTTTCTCCAATATGGTGTGGTCCCTTAGATGAGTTAAGTTATAGTATCTTAGTTCCCAGGTTTAAGAAAGAATTATTATATCGATCAAGAACCTACCATTTTGTCCAAGGAGTGATCTATAGTGAAATGTATGATCATTATTGAATCAAAACTAGATTCTACATTATTTTATATTGGTGTTCCACACTTCTTTACATTGTATTGGTAGGTCTATGATATAGGGATTCCACTGTAGTATTTATATGGGATGTTATCATCGATACATACTTGGCGGTGAGATATGGGGGTGTTTAGAGTTATATTTAATACACCATCCTGATTAATGGGAATATATTCCTCTAGTAATTATTCATGTTAGAGATTAATTGTTTTATATGATCATTGGGATGGATTGGTTGACTATTTAACAATAAAAAAACTACTGCTATCACCGGTAAGTATCTTTCTTATTAAAGTAGGGTGATAGTTATATCCATATTGAATAGTGGTATCTTTAGGTAGTGTATTACACATGTATCCATAAAAAAATATGACAAATCATAGACTGATTAGATATTTTTCATTGATACATGATAAGATACATATTTTGGTCCTTCATCATGCTATTAATCAGTTCCAATATGACTTGAAATTTTTTGTTTTCACCCAAGAATAAGCTCATATTGATGATCAATATTTTTCCAAATTTGGAGCCCATATCAATTATTCATTATTAGATAGATCATGCAGAACATTTAGAGATAAAGACTATAATTGTGGTTTTTGGAGGTGGAAAGATTTATTTTCTCGAGCATTTTCCTTTGGGCTGATCCTATATTTTTTTCTAATAACACATATGGATCCCTGATGTTATATGTGGATTCAAGAGGCGTAACCATGTGATAATTAAGAATCAATATTATCATCAAATTATCATTTACATATTACATTATTTGAGAGGACCAAATTTTTTCTGCAAGTTCGATCTTTGTTTGGGCTATCCTCAGTTGAGGGTGAGACATAATTTTATTCTATATTCTACATTTATATTATGTATGACTTATATGAAAATATTTTTATTTTTTAAGATTAAATAATTTTACGAGGGTATTTATTTTCTTGTTGAATACTTATTTCCATCCATATCTATACTCTTATTTAGTTTTACTTGTGAATTATATTATGGTGTAGTCATAGTCAATGGAGGATCACACTCATCACTTAGAGATTATTATGAGTTTAATGAGGAATAATCAACTATATTCCAAGATCGTAAACTATTAATTCTGGATCACTAAGTTTTATTACATAGGGGATGTGATATTTTATGTAGTTATATTAGTGGACATCAAGAAGGTAGAGATGGTGGTTTCTTTGGACTTTCACAAGAAAGTATTTGAGATTTATTTTTTCATTAATATAGAGGGTTAATACCAAAATTTTATTTTGGACTAGTCTTGATTTGAAGAACAGATTAATTACTTGACCAAGAAGGGTGTGAAGTTCCTCTGATTTGATGCCTATGAGAGATGCTTTGATTATTTGTAAGAGAGGTTAACATCTACAGCAATCCCAACCTTACATGACTCGATTATGGATTATAAATTTTATCGTGATGATTCAAGAGTTGGAGTTAGAAAATTTCTTATATAGAGTTGTGGAGTGGTTTATTATGGGTACATTTAGCTAAGAACAAATGATTGTAACAACTCAATGCATGATTTAGTGACTGATAGTGAAGTCTACTCATTTTGACATAGGAATCACTATCTTCTTGGTGATAGGTTCGTTGTGTAAAAAAACCATAAAATCCTTCAGTACATATTTTTATTAAGGGAACTGATCCTTCAATGGAAGTGGTGGGTTGAGTACTTATAGTTATTTGACATTGAGATACAATATACCCCTGAGGAGGGGAAATTACAAATAGATTCTAGTTTTTAATGGTTTTATTTTTTTCAATATTAGTTGTAGATTATTAAAGGTTTGTGAGATGTGACTATTATGTTTAGAATAATTTTGAGAAGATTTGAGTATCCTTGAGAATATTTCATATGGTTTATTGAGTGTTTAAGTAGAATTTGGAATCAGTATATTGGATTTCAGAATTATAGAAAAGTAAATTCTCATATGATTCCACAAAATCGGATAATTTAGATACATAGATTTATTATGGTCATATTTAACAAAGGTATTTTTCCATGCGTATTTATAATTATCTATGTGAATGATAATTATTCTCATATATGACATTTAATCTACTTGAGAATAAATATTTATTTTTAGATATGTGATACCACATAAGTATATTAAATTACATGGAATGTGAAAAGGTAAATTTTTTTATGTGAAGCATATATGTAAAATAATTTCAATGGTCTGGGATATTTGAGTCTTTTTATGATATTTACCTATTTGGAATATCAATTCTCCAGAATTCATTTTTTAAAAAGAGGAGAAAATTTATAATGAGGCTTGGAATGATAATAAATGTGTGAAACATCCCATATAAAATGAGATTTATTCTAATTCATGTGAGATTTTGAAAATTAGAATCTGTATTACTATCTAGTATAAGATTTGATTAGTTTTATCAGAAGTTATATTTTAGTTCTCTAGGATATATTAGTTTTTAAAAAAATATCTTGATATTACATCTTTAATGTTAATATAATGATTCCAAGATGATCTAAATCTCTAATAGTCACTAACTTATAATTATGTATTTTTTTACTTAGTTTTGTTGAGTTTAGAAGTTAAATATTTTGATTATACAATTTTCTCATAATGGAGTAACTCTTCATAAGATGAGCTAAGAGAAGAAGAGTTCGAACTGGTATAATATGAAGAATATCTGGGGTATTTATAGAATTCACCAAAACATTTTTTTTGTAAATTATCTTTTATAATGATTGAAGATAGATTTTTTATAAACTTTTATTCATGTTCATCTAAATGATAAAAAGGGAATAAGTTTAAATATTTTTTATATATAAAGTTAATGAAAGAGTGAATATTTATATATCAAGGGGAATAAACTTGATCCTAAACAAATGAGTAAATCGTGGAACATCATGTTATATGACTTTGTTGAAAGAAATATTATGAAAAATGATATGAAAATGATATGGAAATGATATTTATAAATATATTTTATTTTAGGTATTCTTGAAAATGCGGAATATATAGAGCTATAAAAAGGAAATAAAGAGTGTGGTAATGGAAGAAGAGCATTGAAAGATTGATAGATAAGGATTGTTTTTTAAAAACTGATGTTTTTAAGAAATTGACACCATTTTTGGATCTCAAGTGTTTAGTTAAATCAATCATGATCAATTGTTTCAAAAATAAGTTTATCAGGAAATTATTTTTTGAGTGAATAAATTATTATAACAATATTGAATTCATAAATGGATGAACACCAAAATTTTCTTGGAAACTCATTTCTCAAGAGATTTTTCATACATTATTTTAATCATTTTTTAACTAGTAAGATGTTCTATAAATGCTAGTGGGATATTAGTTAAAGAGATTATAAGATGATACCTGGCCTCTCCAATTTTATTTGATCATAAAATATTTTTAAGTAATATATAGCTAAGTGGGTATCAAAAATGGTAAGGATTGGGAAACCATACTTTCTTTAAACATTACAAAACATTCTTCTAACTCATCTTATTTACTTGATTTCATTCAGTTAAAGTTGAGTGAATAGATTGAGTGGATTACATCATTATTGATAATATAGATTTTATTTTTAATAAAAATAAATTTTAAAAGGAAACAACCATTGATTCATACCCCCTTCCGAGTTGTGAATCAATTATTTGGGAACATTAAGTGGAATCAAAGTAATCAGGTTCCCTTTGTAAGATCCTAAATAGATTGATATAGATAATATTAATGTGTTTAATTAAATAAGATTTTAAATATTTAATGTGATTAACTACTATTTATATAATATTATTATTCTTCCCTTTACTATATCACTTATCCACGATGTTGTTAATTCTATTTCTGAAGGTTTTCCACCAATTTATTGTAGTGATAAAAGACATTTTCTGATAAAAGAAACATAAATAATAGTGGGAAGGAATGAAATGTGATTATAATTCCTTTTTATGATAAAGTGTACCCTTAGGTTTTGGTTTTGTGAAATAAAAATGAAATATTTGATAATCATGGGTTCATCATTAAAGGAAATGTTAAATATAAAGAAGTTATTCTCAAAAACTACAAAAGAAGATTTTAAGATAACAATATGGAGCAAGATGAAATCATTACTAATGTATTTATATATTTTAGGGAAAAAAATATTATTAGAGGATATAGTGAAATGATAAAAGAATATATTATTATTATGGAGTTTATGGGAAACATTTCATATAAGTTTGATCCTTAGATATCAACTCTAGAAGATAGAGAGGATCTTTACCATGATTATCTTTATTGAATTATCATAAATTATAAAGTGATAAATTCTCCATCATTTTAAAATAATAATAAATAAGAAATATCATTTTAGGACATGATTAATATTAATATAAAAAATAATGAATATGAAGAACCAAGTGACTCATAAAATAAAGATGATAAAGATGATGAATATAAGGGAATCATGAAACTTATCACAAGGGACATCCAAAAAGGGAAGGGAAGATATAATGTTAAACTCTCACATAAATTCTTTAAAAATGAGGATTTTGGAAAAAATTTCATTAATTTTATATAGAATAAAATTATACTGTTTAATTATAAGGATGGAACACCACAAAAGAAGAAATGGGGAAATTTAATAAAAGAAGCCACATAATCTGTTTATAACAAAAAAAATGTTCCCACAAAGAAGGGGAATAGATATATTAATTCCGGAGGAATCCAAAATGGACTATTATAGTTACCAATCAAATGAAAAATATAAGATAATATTCAAAACTTTCTCACCTCATGTAGAAAGACATGAGGAATATTTTAATAGTGAAGTTGTAGAAGATGAAATAGCCTTCAAAGAAAATATGAATAAAATTGTTCTGGAAGTAAATTTAGATAATAATAAACAACTCAAGAAACAAATTACACTGTTTAAGATAGATAACTGAAATAATGGTGAATTTCATGATGGAATTTCTATAAAATGAATATTCTCATATTAATGATATTAACAATTTCAAGTTTACAACTTCAAATAATGATAAGATTGAGAAAATTATTGTAGAGAAAATTATTTTCAAAGAAGAGAACATTTGTGAGACTCAATATAAATATCATAAAGACAAAAAAGAGTATAATAATGTTATATATGGTCATACAAAATATATTTAGATCAAGGATGATTCATAAAATTTTATGGAAAACATAAACTCACCTCAACATGTCAAATACCTATTTGTTATCACTCATTATACATTTATTTTTCCAATATATATATATATATATATATATTAAAATTTAAAATATTGTAATGTATGGGTCAAGAAATGTTAATAGAGACACTGAGGGACTGAAAAAGTTTGGTTAATTTGAAATCATTGTTTACACGCAACACTATGTTTGAATGTTCCACTATATTCAATTAAAATATTATTATTTAATGTGACAGTTATCGTATATATATTCAATTGGAAGGTATTATTAAGACTAAATAAAGTATGAAAAAAATATTTTTTTCATTTTTATAAATTTGATTCATTGGATTCAAATTTATTATATGTTAATATAAAATCATATGAATGTAAAAAAGAGATGTTTTTCTAAAAATATAATTCTATACACACAATGTGTTTTCATTTTATTGAATTTAAATAATCTACACATATGTATTAATTTTATTAAATTAGAAGATAATGTATTCAATAAAATATTTTAACATTAATCTAATAGATTTTACCTAACATTAAATAAAGGTAAACTCATTTTTTTCAAATAGAATTTTTCTAAAATAGTTTTGTTACACTTTGTGCACATATATTAAAATTAATTTATTAAACATCCTAAAATTAAATATTTTATAATCAATTTTTTTAATTATCATAATTAATTTAATCAATTAATTTTAAAAAAAATTGGTCATTTGGGATAGTATATGAGGTAAAAATTCATTACTACGATAATGGTTATAAGGGAATAACAAGGGGTTAAACTAAAGAGATAATATTAAAATGACCTTAAAATTTGTTTAAATATGATTTTATGAATATATTTTTGTTTTATATCATCCTATGTTAAAAAAAATTCCACATTGGATTCATTTAACACTGGGAGTGGCTATATTATATTTATATATTTCTAATAATTACAAGTGTATGACTCCCTTGACATATAGAAGAGATCCCTCTATCCTCTCTTCTTCACACCACATAATCCCTTTAGATCAACCAAAACATACTCAAATATATTCAAAAATCCCATATCCTGGACCAATAAGTTCTTATTTTCTTAAAATAGGTTACATTTCAACTTGGGTTACACTTATACATTGCCAAGAGATAGTGGGTCACATGGCCTCAAGTGCATCTCCCTATACACCAGAGGTTGCTGACTAGTAGTGAGGGTGTAAAGGAGGTATAGTGGGGAGAATATTCCCTCTTATTATTTTGGAATAATAGATATATATATAAATATACAACTATAGAGAAATCATATATATATTCAAACAGATTCAGTAAATATGTAAATGAGGAAGCGTAATGAACTGAATGACTGAATAATATTAAAAAGTCTATATAGAGGTTTCAATACATTGATTCATGTAATTAATATATGAAAAATTGGTAATAGGGTAATAGGAATTAAACCATGATATAAAAAAAATTACAAAATAAAAAATTTGATCCACTAGAATCTCGATAGAATGATCGGACTTTTACTCATATAATCCATCTATAATTAAGCATATCCAATATATATAGCATGGAATTTTTCCATATCAAAAACTATAGATAGATAATATTTATAGGTACCAAATGAATCTTGATTATGGTGTGAGATAAACATATCATTAGGTCACCACCAATGGTGTCTATGTGCAATCCATGCAGTGCTCATAACTAAACATTGTACATGTTTAATATAATAAGAAAATAAATGCAGAAATAAATAACCAGACTGCCCATGTTCTTATAAGACACTTGGAATGTCTACCTATTTCATCTCATGGTCAGAATGAAATTTGGATCAGTTACTATATATAGATTAATAATATATAAATGGTTTAGTAAATATATTTCACCCACCTATAAGAACCATGTATGTGTAGACATAATTGGTCATATAGTTGGAAAACTAGTTTCGAGCTAGGACAAGATATAACTCAGAAATCCCCGATTAGTCAAACATGCCTATAAGCTCAATAAATAGGTTTCAAGCCCTATATCCAAATAAAAGTGTGAGACTTCATGCATGAATCTCAGGATGGTGAGTAATCCATGTTTTCATCACTCGAACAAAGTATCTTGGCATGCTATGCCCGGCATTCTAATAGTGTCAATGGTGTGAGGGATCATGCTCAACACCCAATTTAAGGGAGCATGATACCATCATTCTCAACTATTCCCTTACCATCATACAAAAAACTCTATCAAGGAATAATTGTATAAGTAATATAATACATTGGTAAAAACCACTTATTGAATTAATTATCCATGTTCAATTTTTAAAAGGCAATACATTTTATAAGAAGAATTTAATATAACATGAAATATATCATTGAATTTAATTTATTCAATTCCACCACATAAAATCTATTATATATAATCCATTTCACTGAAACCATATTATTTCATTTAACAAATATAAAACATAATGAATAGACAATCCTTTATAAAACCAACCCATTTATGACATTAAGTATTGAATTTTAATTAAAATATCTTAATTGGTCATTCAAATAGGTCACATGGTAAAATATGGAAGTTTCAAATATGGAAAAAATCAAAATATAGGTTGGGCTAAAAACCTTATTGGTGTTTTGGTATTTATAACAATTACAAACCAAGGGAAATTTATACAATGAACCAAGATGAATGCTTGGAAGGTGTTTCAGGTATTTTAAAAATTAACCATATATGGAAATTTGACTTGGAACACATTTAATTCACTAAAAATTGATAAAAACATGTTTCAAGGTGTAAGGATCAATTTTAAAGGAATAAATAGTAATAAAAGAGATGATAGGAAAAATCTAGAATGATTCATAATAGAATAGCTACAAGGAATCAAATTTTTGGGTAAAATGAGGTGACCACCTACCTCATGGTTTTATATGACTCCTCACTTGACATTAACCTCATATTTGAAGAAATTTGGAAGAGATCTAGGAAATGTTCCAACACCTTAATAGTAGGGGAAATGAGATTATACCTAAATAGAATGATGGATCTTAAGGGAAACCTTTATAGGAAGAGATTGGATTCGAGATCTTTCTATGAAAATCCAATGTTTCAAAAGTACAATTAATAAAACAACATATGTGAACGTTTTCTAAAATCATATCTCGAGGGATTTGAGAGCTCATGGGTGAGGAGGAATAGTTTTAACTACTAGAGGGATATGGTTGAAAGGAAAATGACTTTAAAAGTTCAATGAAAGAAAAAAATTGAAATATCACCTAAAAACATAAGGTAGTATTATAAGGCCCCAACCTTAATCCTTACTTAATCTTGAGTTATACAAGATTACACATTGAGGATCTTTTCAGGTTTAGAGTTTTAGAGAATTATATCATGAAACATGCATTACATTCCACATTTAAACAAAGTGGTTACATAAAAGACAGTATTCATTCTTCCCATCAATGGAAACATATTTAAAATAAAACACAGATTCTTTCTTGACACATCCTTGACACTATCATCACATCATGTACCTTTCCCTTGACCTGTGAAAAACATTTCAAAAACTTGGGATGAGCATAAAAAGCTCAGTAAGGGTTATAAAAAATATGGAAAGGAAACATGAGTTCATATATACATAAGAATGAAATCATACTTTACCCATAAAACATAGGCACTTTAACATACCTCATCAAATCATGAATAAATCATCAAAATCATAAGACATAAAAGGTAACTTGAGGCATTCATAACAATCTTACGTAGGGAGTAACCCTCTTGGTTACGTTTGGAATACCCATCACAGTATTTTCCCTAAATCTTTTCGGAGAAAACATAATGTTTCACTCCTTCACGTTACCCAATGAATTGGAGAGCTATAACGGTCTCACCCGCCCTTAGATTATCACGGAACCACCCGTCTTCATAATAATGCCCAAGAACCATAACATAGTTCATAAAACATGCATAAAGGAAACATAACATTTCCACATTTCAATCACGAGATATCAATACAACACATTGATATAAAAACATTATGAAAACCATTTTCAATACCAAAGTAAAACATGGTATTTACTTTTTTATTTAAAAATAAATTATGGCTTGTAGAGGAATCCGAAACTCAAATAATGGTCATGGTGGCGGAGAAGTCGTTGTCGCCGCATACGTATGACAAGAAAAACATTCCCTTTTGTCATTTAGTAAAACGCTTCGTATAAAAAATATTCCTTTTGAATAAGTGTAAAAGTCAAAGGGGTTTATACACCGTATAAAAGAATGTTGTGTATAAATTAAAATATGCCTCAATGAAAGGATATTGAGAC
Organism: Viscum album; assembly: GCA_963277665.1. Taxonomy (NCBI): domain Eukaryota; kingdom Viridiplantae; phylum Streptophyta; class Magnoliopsida; order Santalales; family Viscaceae; genus Viscum; species Viscum album. The sequence continues at coordinate 1,908,522,773 of OY728137.1, forward strand.
GAAGTCCCATACAAAGACAATATCTTGGTTTAAGGATAAATAAATTACATAATTATGTGTGAAAAACGAATACACCAAATATAAGTGGATATTAAGTTTAAAATAATCAAAGGTCATTCACACATATTCGAAGGATGACACATTCAATAACTATATGTTGAACCCAAAGAAATCGAAATTGTGTTAAGAAGATCCCTTGACAGCCTAACGGCGTCACATAAAAATGAGTTGATGAGAGATAAAAAAAGGGTATCTCATCACATGGACATAAACTTTACATCAATAAGGATATATGAGAACATATCCCAACATAACAATATGTAAATTAAAAGACCCAACAAAAGAAGTCTTTTAAAAAGAGGAGGGTGAAAGGTTCCCTTACCGACTTGGGCATCTTTCAAAACATACACCCCATGAAAGAAGGACAATAAATCCTTGATGTAAATACTCATAAACGAAAGTATATTACACAATGAGTAGAATAATGGTCAGTACATACACCACTCAAAGGAAATTGTGGCAAATGTAGCATAAATCTCACGGGAGTAAAAGTGAGATGAAGAAATCCCTTACGAAAACTTGGCAGCCCAACGACGCCACATAAAACATAAAAAAATGGATTGATGAGATCAAATAGGGTATCTCATCATATTAACTTAAAGTTTATAGAAAGAGGAATATAAAGGAATATCCCCCTACATAACAAAGAGGAGCTTAAAAGAGGTGACATAAAGGAGAGTACTTAAAAAGAAAGAGAGAGGTTAGATCTCTTACGAAAATTCGGCAGCCTAACGGCGCCATTCAAAACTTCCAAAATGGATTGATGAGAAAGAATAGGGTCTCTCATCACATGAACATAAAAATTATAGTAAGTTTAATACAAAATAACATCCCAATAACAAGAAATATTAGATTTATAGGGAATGACATAAAAGAGTGTACTTAAAAAGAAAGAGAGGAGTAAGATCCCTTACCTCAAGTCCAACTTGTCTTGTTCATTTATTTATATTCCTGAATAATAAACTTTGTTCAATTAATAATTTCCTAAGTACCTCCTTTATAGATTATTATTCAGTTAATATCACATATTATAATGTTATAACAATTGTTTAATAATGTTAGTTCATATCAGACGTTTTTGCCGATGTTTGGTACATGAGTCAAAAATTGAACTTGTTGGAAAAAAAATTTCCATGTAGTTATAGGTACATCATATCCAGAATAGTATTTATGTATTAAATATCATATATATCCAGTATATATTCATTTTATACTATTCCATATCATTTGGAGATAAAAAAACGAAAAGCACCGTTCATGGAGATGGTAGGCCGTACGTACGCATGAACGCTACTTTCATTTTTTTGTCATATTAATGGAATTAAATCAAAATGAGAGATATATATATATGTTATAATTCCAGAATGATATCCATAATTTTGATGTAATATATAACATATATATCCATTATATATATGTAATTATAATATTACATAACATTTTGAGATAAGAAATGAAATGTACCATTCATGGAGACGGTAAGCCGTACATACGCATGAACGCTACTTCCATTTCTATTTCGTATTTCTGGAATGTAATCATAATTATATAAGAGTATATTATAATTCCAGTATAATAACATATATAATATCATTAACTTTATCCATTAAACATCCCACATATGGTATTAACGAATCAAATCACTTTCAGGGGGCGGTAGTCCGCACTTCCTAAAATGAAGATATCGTGTTTACCCATAATGGAAACAATAATGGTATGCCAGAAATGAAAAATACAGAAGCTTAAGGAAAGAATAAACATATTATATATCATATATAAAAATAGTTACATCATAATGGCCACCTTTGAAGGTGTTAAATGAGTATTGAACAATCATCGTTTCGGGAGGCAGAATTTCGCCATCCACAGAAACCGTATGTTCTTTAACCATTTTATGTAGTTGTGTGATAGGGTAGCTCAAATAAATCTTATAACAACATCCTAGTATATTGAAGATACTGGTGTTGTTAGAAAAGAAGTAAATAAAAAGAGTTTAGGGGGTTGGATAAGCAAACTAAAACAAATGAACATGAGAGAAAGAATTACCTTTAAAAGTGTAACTCCTTTTGATTTAAGCCTAAAGGATTCCTTTGAAAGGATTCTTCCCAAAGGGAATACTCTAGGACGAGTAGAGGTATGTGGAGAGAGTACATGGGCAGGTGATGGCCGAGCCAAAGGCTTGAGGAGTGTGTGAAATGAGGTAGATGTGGGGGCCTTTTATAAGAGGAGAGGAGGGGCACTTTTGGAAATCATGAAACTATTATTTTATTTTCAAAAGTGTTTTGAATTTATAAGGTCCCACATTGATATATTTCTAATATAAGATGATAAGGCTTCTAAATATACCCAAACAATAGGTTTTGGACATGTTTAGGTTTTAGATATTACATTATCTTTCAATTTTATGTAAATCGTTAAATAATGAGGTCATCGCTGCATCATCATGATATCATAAATAATTTAATTTATTTAAAGTCTAAAAATTATAAAAAAAACACTATGATGTAGGAAATCTATTTATATTTACAATGACTATTTATAATCAAAAATCTGATCTTTATAACCCCATGTAAAAATTGTTTTCGTAAAACATATGATGTTTGTGTCATTTTTACTTTTACATTAAATAAAAAGTTATTTATGTCATTTCCCAACCAAAGTGGCTCCAAGGGGTACCCAAGTTGACCCATGGCTTGTCTTGTTCTTCCATGACACAACCAATAAGGGTAGGACATGTTTCAAGCTCATCTCATATTATTAAAACATTATTTTTACCTTAAACTACACTAATTACCACTAATCGCGATTAAGAACTTAATAAGTTACTATTCACCAAAAAATTATTTTTATCCCATTGAACCACATTTTACTTCTTAATGACAACCATGTATGTCGGATTTTCAAAATTCCAAACACAATGATGGCAAATTTTTATTTAAACGGGAAATCGGTTTTTATAAGTACCACTTAGTGGTTTCACTATTCATCAAAAATTGAAGTTTTTCAGAAAATTACCAAAAATTCACCCAAAGATATATTTTATATTCCGAACTCAAAAATGAAGTCTATTTGACAAAATTCAAAACATATAAGTCACATTAATTAATTTAATAATCAATTCCCGTTGTTAGAGAAAATAGCGTGTTTTTATAAAACAATAAGTATCAAAAGATTGACACTAGTTTAAGTATGATTTCAAAGTGAAATTAATTCCAAAGACCACTATTGGATTTAATGGTAAAAATATATTCTAATTTAAATTTAAAACCAATTCAAAAGATAATCTAATCATATAAATAAATTAGATTAAAAATAGGTTTTGAATTAAAATACAACACTTTACACTATTCATTAAAAAAACGAACATTATCGGAAAGATACCAAAAATTTACACAAAGTAAATTTTGATGTCCCGATTCTTAAGAAGAGTTTTATTTGGTCCAATAGAATGTATAATAGTGAACAAAACTATATTTAATAACGGTTCTCCATCAAAAGGCGATAAGTGAACCTATAGTGAAAACTAGGGCATATACACCTAAAATTGAATTCTTTCCGTATTTTATGCCTTTATCTTTTATTGGATAAATGTAAAAACATTTAAAAAAATATATGATCATATATTAGTTATTTATATCCATTCCCGCCAATACAATGTCTTCATGTTAACTACCATTTAAAATAATATTATTTTATTATTAGAGTGCAACGTAAGATTCCCAAGAAACTCGTTGTTGCGTGTTGGGTACGCCATCGAGCATAGCGTCCCCTTTAAAGTCATATTAATATTTTATTCACAAATATGGATAAATATTAAAATGTCATATTCTTTATTTACCTGGGGTGTTACATCCTTCCCCCCTTTTGGGAATTGCGTCCTCGCAATTTTTAAAATTAAGCTTGGAAACATCCTTGAAAGTCCCACATCGGAACAAGAGTCGGTAAAACAATCACTTTAAAATAAAGAAAGATAAGTAAAAATGTCACCTGAGTTAACCCATACTAGGATTCCATGTAGAAAAATATAGACATGGAGGAGAAAACATAGGGTCAGGTTCTGATGGAGAGTGATAGAAAACATGTTTAAGAGAAAGTTAACAATAAGAAAATCACAAACTTGTGATGGGTTAAACGGTGTTGGGTTCCCCAGTAGGAAAAGTTAATAGACAAAATTTTTGTTTTAAGTTACCAAAACATAAGGAAACATACTTACTTGTCATGTTGAATTTCACCTTTTACTAGATTCCTTACACAGACTCATACTTTCTCCAAAAGACGAGTATTTAGGAAGACTTGTTCACATTAAGAGTACTATAATCAACTTCTAGAGAATCACCTTATCCACCAAAGAGAAATATATACATCCCATGTATTTAGGCTTTAACCAATACCAAAACCAAAAAAGGTTAGTACAAGGTCAGATAATCCAGAAAAGGATAACCCTTTAAAAAGAAAATCTATGCTTAATCTCCAAAATTTGTCTAACAAAACCCAAAGTTCAACAGGGACCATCCGATAAACAATTTGTCCATAAATTTCTTCAAAGTAAACCAATATAAGATTGAAACCCAAATATTTGAAGGATTTAGTCACATAGTCTTCCAAGTTAAATCGTAACATTTATCTCCAAACAACATTTGTTGCTCCTAAAGTCTCGTATTGAAAAGTAATTAACCTAATCACATATCCTCCATGATAGGTTAATAATTTTCATAAATAACCCAAAATAAACTTACTCTTAATTCATAAAATCATATAACTAAACAGAATCAGTCAAACTAACCAGGGAATTCACGTAGTCTAGTGGTAGGCGATAAATACCAGTCGCACTTTGGTTGTGGGTTCGATTCCCGCAGCTTTGTCAGACGCGACGGGTAGTCACATGGTCTGCGTGTTTTCCTTTTTCCAAAACTATATAATTCTCAAATAATTCCCCAAAAAGAGATAAAATCATCAAAAATGATCATAACATATTTTAACCTCAATTTTATCTCATGCCTTTCATTTTCCAGCATATCTTATAATAACCCATAATTACCTCAAAAGTAAGGATCATATAAACTCTAATGGTTACCTTTATAATTATTACCTGAACTTCCCCATCGATTGGTCATCTCGTACATGATGAATTACAAAACATACCAAGGTTCAAGTGGTTGATCATGACTCTTTGATATTTGGTTTAGAACAACCACGAGTTTCCTCATTGAATCCTCCATTTTATCTAGTATCTTAATCAGAGAACCACCACAGTTTCATTCAAACCTGTTGTCACTTTGGTGCCTGCTAGATCCATCCATTCACTAAAAACAGAAATGTTAGTGTGAGTATATCAAAAAACCATCATGTACTAATGAGTAAGGTAAACACTAAGATATACTTACTCATTCACTTTATCTAAAACTAGGACTCTTTCTGAAATCCTAACCAATATGGTAATTTCACTTGTGCTTAGAGAATAACCTAACCTCTAAAGTTATCTAAACGAACCTCTGATACCAACTATAAGGCCCCAACCTTAATCCTTACCTAATATTGAGTTATACAAGATTACACATTGAGGATCTTTTCAGGTTTAGAGTTTTAGAGAATTAGATCATGAAACTTGCATTACATTCCACATTTAAACAAAGTGGTTACATAAAAGACAGTATTCATTCTTCCCATCAATGGAAACATATTTAAAATAAAACACAGATTCTTTATTGACACATCCTTGACACTATCATCACATTATGTACCTTTCCCTTGACCTGTGAAAAACATTTCAAAAACTTGGGATGAGCATAAAAAGCTCAGTCAGGGTTATAAAAAATATGGAAAGGAAACATGAGTTCATATATACATAAGAATGAAATCATACTTTACCCATAAAACATAGGCACTTTAACATACCTCATCAAATCATGAATAAATCATCGAAATCATAAGACATAAAAGGTAACTTGAGGCATTCATAACATTCTTACGTAGGGAGTAACCCTCTTGGTTATTTTTGGAATACCCATCATAGTATATTCCCTAAATCTCTTCGGAGAAACCTTAATGTTTCACTCCTTCGCGTTACCCAATGCATTGGAGAGCTATAACGGGCTCACCCGCCCTTAGTTTATCATGGAACCACCTGTCTTCATAATAATGCCCAAGAACCAAAACATAATTCATAAAACATTAATAAAGGAAACATAACATTTCCACATTTAAATCACGAGATATCAATACAACAAATTGATATAAAAACATTATGAAAACCATTTTCAATACCAAAGTAAAACATGGTATTTAATTTTTCATTTAAAAATAATGTATGGCTTGTAGCGGAAGCCGAAACTCAAATAATGGTCACGGCGGTGGAGAAGTCGTTGTCGCCGCATACGTATGACAAGAAAAACATTCCTTTTTGTCATTTAGTAAAATGATTCGTATAAAACAGATTTCTTTTGAATAAGAGTAAAATTCAAAGGGGTTTATACACCGTATAAAAGAAGGTTGTGTATAAATTAAAATATGCCTCAATGAAAGGGGATTGAGACGAAGTCCCATACAAAGACAGTATCCTTTATTTATGGATAAATAAATTACATAATTATGTGTGACAAATGAATACACCAAATATAAGTGGATATTAAGTTTAAAATAATCAAAGGTCATTCACACATATTCGAAGGATGACACATTCAATAACTACATGTTGAACCCAAAGAAATCGAAATTGGGTTAAGAAGTTCCCTTGACAGCCTAACGACGTCACATCAAAATGAGTTGATGAGAGATGAAAAAAAAGGGTATCTCATCACATGGACATAAAATTTACATCAATAAGGATATATGAGAACATATCCGAACATAACAATATGTAAATTAAAAGACCCAACAAAATAATTCTTTTAAAAAGAGGAGGGTGAAAGGTTCCCTTACCGACTTGGGTATCTTTCAAAACATACACCCCATGAAAGAAGGACAATAAATCCTTGATGTAAATACTCATAAACGAAAGTATATTACACAAAGATTATAATAATGGTCAGTACATACACCACTCAAAGGAAATTGTGGCAAATGTAGCATAAATCTCACGGGAGTAAAAGTGAGATGAAAAAATCCCTTACGAAAACTCGGCAGCCCAACGACGCCACATAAAACTTACAAAAATGGATTGATGAGATCAAATAGGGTATCTCATCATATTAACTTAAAGTTTATAAAAATAGGAATATAAAGGAACATCCCCCTACATAACAAAGAGGAGCTAAAAATAGGTGACATAAAGGAGAGTACATAAAAAGAAAGAGAGAGGTTAGATCTCTTACGAAAATTCGGCAGCCTAACGGTGCCATTCAAAACTTCCAAAATGGATTGATGAGAGAGAATAGGGTCTCTCATCACATGAACATAAAAATTACAGTAATTTTAATATAAAATAACATCCCAATAACAAGAAAAATTAGCTTTAGAGGGAATGACATAAAAGAGTGTACTTAAAAAGAAAGAGAGGAGTAAGATCCCTTACCTCAAGTCCAACTTGTCTTGTTCGTTTCTTTATATTACTGAATAATAAACTTTGGTCAATTAATAATTTCCTAAGTACCTCATTTAGAGATTATTATTCAGTTCATATCACATATTATAATGTTATAACAATTGTTTAATAATGTTAGTTCATATCAGACGTTTTTGCCGATGTTTGGTACATGAGTCAAAAATTGAACTTGTTGGAAAACAATTTTCCATGTAGTTATAGGTACATCATATCCAGAATAGTATTTATGTTTTAAATATCATATATATCCAGTATATATTCATTTTATACTATTCCATATCATTTGGAGATAAAAAACGAAAAGCACCGTTCATGGAGACGGTAGGCCGTACGTACGCATGAACGCTACTTTCATTTTTTTGTCATATTAATGGAATTAAAAAAAAATGAGAGATATATATATATGTTATAATTCCAGAATGATATCCATAATTTTGATGTAATATATAACATATATATCCATTATATATATGTACTTATAATATTACATAACATTTTGAGATAAGAAATGAAATGTACCGTTCATGGAGACGATAAGCCGTACGTACGCATGAGCGCTACTTCCATTTCTATTTCGTATTTATGGAATGGAATCATAATGATATAAGAGTATATTATAATTAAAGTATAATAACATATATAATATCATTAACTTTATCCTTTAAACATCCCACATATGGTATTAACGAATCAAATCACTTTCAGGGGGCGGTAGTCCGCACTTCCTAAAATGAAGATATCGTGTTTACCCATAATGGAAACAATAATGGTATGCCATAAATGAAAAATAAAAAATCTTAAGGAAATAATAAACATATTATATATCATATATAAAAATAGTGACATCATAACGGCCATATTTGAAGGTGTTAAATGACTATTGAACAATCATCGTTTTGGGAGGCAGAATTTCGCCATCCACATAAACCGCATGATCTTTAACCATTTTATGTAGTTGTGTGAGAGGGTAGAAAAAATAAATCTTATAAAAACATCATAGTATATTGAAGATACTGGTGTTGTTACAAAAGAAGTAAATAAAAAGAGTTTAGGGGGTTGGAGAAGCAAAATAAAACAAATGAACATGAGAGAAAGAATTACCTTTAAAAGTGTAACTCCTTTTGATTTGAGCCTAAAGGCTTCCTTTGAAAGAATTCTGCCCAAAGGGAATACTCTAGGATGAGGATAGGGATGTTTAGAGAGTAAATGGGCAGGGGATGGCCGAGCCAAAGGCTTGAGGAGTGTGTGAAATGAGGTAGAGGTGGGGGCCTTTTATAAGAGGAGAGGAGGGGCACTTTTGGAAATCATGAAACTATTATTTTATTTTTAAAAGTGTTTGGATTTTTGAAGGTCCCACATTTATATATATAGAATATAATATGATAATACTTATAAATCTACCCAACCAATAGGTTTTTGACATTTTTAGGTTTTATATATTACATTATCTTTCCATTTTATTTAAATCATTAAATAATGAGGTCATCGCTGCATCATCATGATGTCATAAATAATTTAATTTATTTAAAGTCTAAAAATTATAAAAAAACACTATGATGTAGGAAATCTTTTTATCTTTCCAATGACTATTTATAATCAAACATCTGATCTTTATAACCCCATGTGAAAATTGTTTTCGTAAAACATATGATGTTTGTGTCATTTTTACTTTTACATTGAATAAACAGTTATTTATGTCATTTCCTAACCAAAGTGGCTCCATGGGGTCCCCAAGTTGACCCATGGATTGTCGTGGTCTGACATGACACAAATAATAAGGGTAGGACATGTTTCAAGCTCATATCATATTATTAAAACATTATTTTTACCTTAAACTACACTAATTACCACTAATCGCGATTAAGAACTTAATAAGTTACTATTCACCAAAAAATTATTTTTATCCCATTGAACCACATTTTACTTCTTAATGACAACCATGTATGTTGGATTTTTAAAATTCAAAACACAATGATGGAAAAATTTCATTTAAATGGGAAATCAGTTTTTATAAGTACCACTTAGTGGTTTCACTTTTCATCAAAAATTGAAGTTTTTCAGAAAATTACCAAAAATTCACCCTAAGCTATATTTTATATTCTGAATTCAAAAATGGAGTCTATTTTACAAAATTCAAAACATATAAGTCACATTAATTAGTTTAATAATTAATTCCTGCTGTTAGAGCAAATTGCGTGTTTTTATAAAACAATAAGTATCAAAAGATTGACACTAGTTTAAGTATGATTTCAAAGTGAAATTAATTCCAAAGACCACTATTGGATTTAATGGTAAAAATATATTATAATTTAAATTTATAATCAATTAAAAATATAATATAATCATAAAAATAAAATATATTAAAAAGAGGTTTTGAATTAAAATACAACATTTTACACTATTCATTAAAAAAATGAACTTTATCGGAAAGATACCAAAAATTTACAGAAAGTAAATTTTGAGGTCCCAATTCTTAAAAAGAGTTTTATTTGGTCCAATAGAATGTATAAGAGTGAAAAAAACTATATTTAATGACGGTTCTCCATCAAAAGTTGATAAGTGAACCTTTAGTGAAAACAAGGGCATATACGCCTAAAATTGACTTCTTTCCGTATTTTATGCCTTTATCTTTTATTGGATAAATGTAAAAACATTTAAAAACATATATGATCATATTTTAGTTATTTATATCCATTACCGCCAATACAATGGATACATGTTAACTACCATTTAATATAATATTATTTTATTATTAGAGTGCAACGTAAGATTCCCAAGAAACTCATTGTTGCGTGTTGGGTACGCCATCGAGCATAGCGTCCCCTTTAAAGTCATATTAATATTTTATTCACAAATATGGATAAATATGAAAATGTCATATTCTTTATTTACCTGGGGTGTTTCAAGTATGGTTTAGATGCATGGTTTTCCAAACCATTCACAAACCATTTATAATTCACTACTATTAAGGGGGCACTACATAGTTAGGCTGTAAGTTTAACTAAATATATACAAATTGTGCAATGATACTTTATCCCAAAACATATAATCTACCAAAAAACATGCACCGTAGGTTTCATGGTTATAGAAAAACCTTGCATCCCACATGTTCTCTCTATGAAATACCACACGGTTAAATGTAAATATGCATTATGAGTGGCACATTTTACACTAACTCTGCAGCCTAGTTATATTGCCAATTTTCTGAAACTCCAGGCTTCGAACAACCCTTGGATGCTCGTGGAACCTTCCTTAGGTAGTATATCACATATATAATGATTAAAAAGGGATTAAAATTGAAAAAAAATGTACATATTTAAAAATATATATTTTTTACAAAATACCAACACAAGGGTTCTTAAGAATAGATTCAACAAAGGTTTCTCAAAGAAGAGGTATATGATCTTACCGATCACTTTCATGTTTCATTATTCTTCTATATCATAAAAATATAATATATTCATCAAAAAATAATTAATCTATTATCCTAAATATCTTAAAATTTTATTATATATATGGTATGGCCATTTTCCAACTTCTTTCAAAAAATTGGGAAATGAATGTATCACTCAAGCATATATATGGACTTTTACCTCCACATACCGATATGATTCATTATTAATCATTCATGATTGTATATTAATGTGGATATAATGTTTATATATGATATTTATTTTATAATAATTATTTTTAAATTATAATTTAAAATCAACTTGTTTACCTTTCCATCTTTAGGAAAATGAAAATGTTGCTCCAACATACGTGTGGACTACCACCTCTATGAAGAAAAGTGGATTTTTTTTCATTTATTATTTACATGTATGGTAAAAAATATATATTTAAGAATTATATATATGATATTTATGATAAAAATATGATTCTATAAATTTATATTATAAATATAATTTTTTTCATCTATAAAAAAGTGGAAACGTCACTCGTACATACATATGGACTACCATCTCCATAATTTATTATAATTAAAATTTCCTCATCAGTTTACAAGAATGATTATAAAAGTGTACATAATGAATATATAGGAAAATTATTTCTTAATTTTATTCGGTATATTTTTAAATAATGAATGAGTTTCAAGTATCAAAATCATCAAACCAAAACATCCATGGAAAATAGACCAATTTTAACCTAAATGCCCATTTTAAGGAGTAATATTTAATAAGAATATTATTGAAAATTATAAATAAATGGCACAAAGTATTTTTTTTGAATATGGTTCAGGAATATTTTTATAATAAATATATTTTTTATATAGAATTTTAGAATGCCTTTTAGGAAATATGAGACTTGAGATAAAGGATTTATATTACAAAATAATTTTTTCGCTATTGTCTCTGCTTTACATGGAGGTAAATTTCATAGATTTTATGCTTGAAACTCCATAAATTTATTTCTTATTTGGTGATTTATAAAAAAATTATGTATTAGTACCATTATTCTTTCTTTGGTACTTAAATTGATAAAGAACATTTTTACAGAAATGTTAACCTAATTTCAACTTTGGTTGATAAACCTTTTCATCCATTACCATATCTGCATTAAAATGTTTTAAATAATATTATTAATATTCTATAATGATTATTTAAATTAATTTTTACCAATATTTTATTTTATATAAAATGGTTTAAAATTTTTTTAATTGTCTTTCTTTAATACGATACTTTTTTATAATGTTGTGAATGATTTATTTGATTTAATGTATACCACACAACTGAATTTTCCCACCTTAATGAATTATTTTTTCATTGAAGTTTACATTATTTTTTTAAATGGTTATTTCAAAATAAAATCTGTCAAATAAAATTCCCAAATATCTTATATATTAAATAAGTGATTTTAAAATTAAATGTGTATTTACCTTAAGAAATATTATTTTTATCTTAAAATGTATTTTCATCTATGACCACATAATTTGATGTTACTTATGCTTCACTATGGTAAAAATAAAATTATACTATATGTATTATTTCTCTATAAGGTTATTTATTATGATGACAAAATCTTCACGAAACAGTCTTTATTTTCCATTATTTATGTTGTGATGAAATAATAAATGTTTTTATAATCTTTTGGAATATATATAAATGGATTTTGATTATGTTATGGTTGTTTCTATAATATCCCTTATATTAACTAGGTAATTTTATATATATATATATATATATCATTATATGATTATTATAATATTGGACATGATTATGACTAGTTATGTTTACATTTTGAAGAGTGATCATGATTGTTTCTAACTATGCTTGAAAGGATATGTATATACCCGATTATGAATATATATGTCCACATATTGATGTGTGTGTATAATTTATTTTAGATATGATAAAAATATTATATGTGGACATGATTTTGGATAACAATTTTCAAAAGATTATGAACTCTTATACTGATAATTCCATATGGATACCATATGTGTAAGGACCCATCTTTAAACATAACTTATTCTAGATTTTTTGAACAAGAATTCACATTAAAGGATATTTTTTTTAGATATTTAAATTAATTAGGAAAAACTCTTAAAAATTAAACCCACACATTACTTGTGGACACTTATAATAAATATCCATTTTTCACCAAAGGAAACCCTTTAAATAAAACATGACTTGTTTTGGAGACACACCATCAATTCTTTCATCAAGACATCTAATTTTCCCTTACCAATCTTAAGACCTATTAAAACCATTTTAAAACATGGGATTAGAACAAATCCATAGTAAGGTAAATATATAATGTAAATCATTAGTCCTGTGAAAACGTGAAAACCAATTAAAAAATTTCTTAAAAAATCATTAGAAAGTATATAAAAACACATAGGTTATTTTGGAATTCATTACCCTATCACTCTTATATTCACCCTTAAAAATGGAATAACCATACCGTAAACATAAATCTTTAAAGTCTCATATTTATTAGAGATCTATAATGTGGATCACCATTTGTATAAGGTATATCAGGCTCACCCATTTCTCATGAGATATAATGGTGATAAAATTTTTATATAATCTATATCGGGCTCACCTATGAGTTATAATGGGACACAACCCTTTATATATTCTATATAAATCTCACCTGTGAAATTCCCATGTACCATTATATAATTATAGAACATAAAATCTTTCAACTTTTACCATTTCACTCATAAAATTTAATTTTCACTCATAAGAAATCATTTCAAGTTATTGAATTAATAAATACATTTTAAATAAACAATTTAAAACAATTATAAAAGAGATTGCAAAAAATTATCCCATAATAATTTTAATTAGTTGAAAAAACTTAACATTTAAAAAAATTCATTTCTAAATAAATAAATCTATTAAACCATTTTGAAAAAATGGACATTAATATAAAATATTTAGAAGAATAAAAATTTAAAACATTTTAGTTTAAGAGACCCAGACCACTTGAGAAACCATTAAATAAAAATAATTAAATAATAATAATAAAAAACATTAAATATCATTAGAATATTATAATTTAGGATATAACAAATCAAAATGGATGTATATACATCATATAGGATAATAGTGGGGAAAACAATAAAGATATGCCTCAACAAAATTAAATATAGATGAAGTCCCCTACCTTGAGTTCGAATCATCACATAAAATACTATATATTAATAAATAATAAACATAGGTGAATTATTTGAATACTTTACAACATTTTTAGGTTTATTATTCCTTTTATGTCACATATTATCTTGTTATTACTGCTACTTAATTATATATGTTAATGTTGGATGTTTTATCAATATTTGATACTTGAGTCGAAAATAAGTTGGGTATGATGTCAATAGTCCAAGTGGTCCTAAGTCCATACTCATTAGAATTAAATTTACAAAAAATTACTATCATATATATACATGAATTATACTTTTAAATAAAACCATTATGTATGGTTAGTAAAATAAACTATGTTATAATCATTTAGATGGTAAGTCGTACATACACATTAGTAATGTTTACATTTTTCAATAATCATTACGGAAAGAATGTAAGTATTATTTTATCTTTAAATATTATCATAATAACAGTAATATTATATTATTATTTTAATTATACACATATATATTATCCATGTTATGTGGTTATCAAAAAATAAATTATATCACTTTGTGGAGGTGATAGTTCACATATACACACGAATTGCGTTATCATTTTTATAACCATGAAAAGGTAAGAACAAAATTATATATTATCCACTTATAATTATAAATATATCATTAATATAATATATAAACACTAATTACATAATTATAACCAATCTTGAGAGATGGTAATGGATAGAAAGTTATATCCGTTCGTGGAGGTGATAGTTCACACGTAAGAAAAAATGGTTGATTTTTTCCCATTTGATAGAAGTGGTTATGAATTTAGTTTATGAAATTAACAGAGTAACATCTCAATATATTTAGAATATTCTATATATAATTTAATCATGGATTAATAATATTTTAAGTAAGTGTAAGAAGAAATAATATATTAATACTTAATTAAAAATGACACATCTTCTTTGGACGATCTCCATTGATTAAAACCATACCACCTCTAAGGAAGTTGTTATTATTAAAATAAGGGCTATATAATGTGGATAGTGATTAAATGAAGCAATTTGGGTAGTTATTATCCAAACCATAAAAATTTTTGAGGTGTTAAAATTAGAGATGAATTGTAGCCTTTTTATTGGGGAGGGAAGAGGTATTCTTGGAATTATTCAAAGTATAAAAATATAATTATCATATTCTATTTCCAAATACTTACAAATGCAATATAAATGAAAATTTTAATACATTTTAGACTATATACTATCCCATTGTGATTATTTAATATTTTTTAATTTTTAAATAATTTAATATTAATTTAATTCAATAAGATATCATTAATGTCATATTTAATCCTATTCGTATAATTAGACTTCAAATACATCAAGAAAATGTGGGAATTCAAATATAAAACTTTATCACATATATAATATATATTATAGATTTATTAGGTTCTTTATTTACACAAAAGCATCCAAAGTATATCAAAACTAATATTTTAATATCAATTATTCTTTTTTTTGTTAATTAAATAAATATTGTTTCTGCATTGAAGAAGCATTTAAGTCAATTATTTAATTTCTAAAATTTAAATCTAAAGTTACAATATGAAAAAAATTAATCATTTTGATCAAGATATATATTTATATTCGTCTTTATTTTTATTTTTTCTTATGTGGACACATAAAGGATATCAAATACAAAGAGAGCGATATTTTGAAACTATCATTGATATAAACAACATATAATTTATTTTCATTGAACATTAAACATTAAACAACTAAAAATAGATCCTAATTTAATAATGGTATAATATTATTTATCCAATAATTTTTTGAAAGGATTTTATTATTTTTAAATCCTTGTATTTTTATTTTATCCCTTGTTTTACCATTTTAAATCTTACTGTGTTATCAAGTAATTTAAACATTGAGAGTTAATATAATTACTATATCAAGTAAAACTAATAATAATTGTGTCATTAATGAAATTTTAGGGCATACAAAAATTATTAGGATTAAGGATACATATTTTTTGGAATTTTATATTACTTAATAAAATACTATTTATTTTAAGATATTAATTGTGTAAATTTTGACACTATTCATTACCTGACTTTTTGAAAATATCCTAAAAATTGATATCTTTAAAAAAAATCCACATTAATTAGCCCCTAGAATTTAAAATTCTCCCATAAAATTATTTTATAACATAATTTATAAAAAATTATATGTATTTTAATATTTTTAATATCATTTATTTTATTCTCCCATTAATTCAACAGTTACAGCATAAACATTGTGTCACGATTTAATTTAATTATTTATATTCTAAAAATTATTAATAAATTACTATGTTTTAGATAAATGTTTTATCTTTCTAAATAATATTTATAGTCAAATATATCCCTTAGATCACCCCATATTAAAAATATTTTACTTCTTAAAAACAATAGTTTGAAAAAATTAACTTTTCTTTTAATATAATATTATAAATGTCTTCAGGTAATTCAAAGAGCTCTAAGTGGAAATAAAATAGTCCCAAGTAATATATTTTTTTTCAAAAAACCCTCACCAAATTAAATTAGGACAGGTTTTAAGGTAATTTGTTATAATAATATTGTTTCCCTTAATTACCCTTTTAACCCTTGACCTTGGTAATAAACTATATTACTAAAATTACTATTCATATTTTCCAAACATTATTTTGATCTGATTAGATGATAAATTTCATAATAATTATAATACTATAAGTCCATTTTTATAAATTTAATTCACATAAGTGTCTAAATTAAGATTAATACTAATCCCGCAGATGTGACAAAAAAGTGGGTTAAAGTAAAAATTTCTAAAAGTTCAATAAGTTTTTATATCCAAATTCCTTGTGAAATTGATTTGAATGACCTAAATTGGATTAACTGATCAAAACCTGAATTAATTCTACTTTAAAACCCTTCAAATATAAAATTTAGTATAGTAAATAAATTATATGAAAAAGGTGTTTTTATTTAAAATGAAGTATTTTCCCTATTCATCAAAATTTGACACTTATAATGGAAAAATAAAATGTTCAAAAAAATTAAATTTTGATACTCGTAATTCAAATAATATATTTATTTTGTAAAATATAATAAAGAAAAGTTTCATAACTATATTTAAAATAAGTGCACCAACAAAAGACGAAATAACAACCCATTTGGAAAAATACTTCTTTTATGTCTAAAATTAGATTTGTTCATATATAATGTCTATAAAAAATATAAAATTTATGATAAAATTATATTGAATATATATTATATGTATATATATATTTCCTTAATATATTCCAATAAGAGTTAATTGTTTATTTATTAGTATAAAACATACCTTTTCACATTTGGATAGTTTTTCAGAAAAACATTTCCTTTTATTTTAAAAAGGGTTTTACATTAATTTATAATTAATTGGTCACCAAAGAATTATATATTCATTTTTAATGAATATTTTCTTAACTGAATTAATATTATTCATTCAATATATTATATGATTTAGGTTATAATGATAACATTTAAATAATAATAAAATCTAGTGGTTTTTTTTAAAATAGGTGTGGAGTATCATGTATGCTATCAAACATAGTGTTTGCTTTCAAAATAATAGGATGTTACATTATCCCCCCACCCCTAAAAAATAACTTTCATAATATTACAACTCATGATAAAAAACTAGTGGTTTGACTTATCAAAATACCTTTATTCAAATCCCACATTGAAAAAAATTATAATTAAAACTTCCACTTTAAAAGAAAGAAATTGAAGTATGATGTTTACTTGAGGGAACACATAATAGGGTTACATGAAAGAAATAATTTATGTGGAATAGAAAAATAGCCATCATGTTCTGATGGATAGTGATAGAAAACATGATTAGGAGAAATTTAATAATCACAAAATTATAATTCAGTAATGGGTTAGAATGACATTGATTTATTATTAAGAGAAGTAAATGGATAAATTTTTTGTTTTATGATCCATTTCATATATTCTGTGAATTAATTTACAACATATACTAATAAAATCAAGAAATATACTTACTTGACAACTATAGTTTCATATTTTAATCAACATCCACATCAAGCAGATCTTGTTCTCAAAATAATGAGTACTCAAGATGATTTTTTTCATGATTGAAGGACTAGAAACAACTTCTAGAGAATAAAATAATCCAAAATAGATTAACTATCTATTTCTCTTATCTTTAGACATTAACCAAAATAAAAATTATTAGGATGTGGTACAATAATTCCTCTAATATAACGAACCATTAAAAGAATAAAGAATACTTTTAATCTTGAAAATTCAACAAGTACTACACAAATTTCAACATAGATCATTAAAATATCTTTAAAATTCTTCAAAAAATATTATATACCAAGTTCAAAACCAAAAAATTATTTATCACATAATTTTCCAGGATAAATATTAACGTTTATCTCAAAAGAACTACAATCATTCATAATGTTTCATACTAAAGATATAATTTCCAAATTTACATAATCACTAAGATATGATAACTATTTCCTGAATCTCCATAAGTAAATAACAAAATAATAGATTCTTCCAAAACATAATTCATCATTTATTCCTCAAAATAAATCACATAGTATTCGGTTATCCTTAATCATATAAAGTTCCTAAAATCATGAACGTCTTACGAAATAACATTCATCATATAATCCCCAAATCAAATTTTTAATAGAATAATCATTTTGATCCCAAAGTCAACATATTATTATTCCATAAAATCATTTAACTAAAAAAAATTCATATAAAATAGGACTTCATATAGACCAGTGGTAGGTGATACACCCTTATCACCTTTCAGTTGTGGGTTTGATTCCTGTAACCTTTCATGACACGATTGGTTTTCACCTATCCTTTGTGTTTTTATTTTTATAAAACTATATAATTCCTATAACATTCCCAAAATATGATAATTTCCTCAAAAATAAATAGAACATGTCTTTACCTAAAAAATTATCTCATACCATTCATTTTCCACCCAAAAAGTAATATCCCACACATGACTAAAAAATGAATGTCTCTACAAATACCATTAATAAAAAACAAATTTTACAACTTAATGCCTCATAAGGGTGTAATAATACACTTTAATTATGAAACAGATGAAAATTATAAACTCGTGATTATATCCATAACTCTTAAGAAAACATCATAATGTCCAAAGTTATATAAACCATTCCTTTAATACCAACCATAAGGACCTGACATTAAGCATATCATATTAATGATTTTTAAATAGAATTTAATATAGAGCATATTTTCAGTTTAGAGTTTTAGAGAATTAAAGAAAACTCTTAAAATGTATACAAATAAATTACATGTGGACACCTATACTCTATATCCATTTTCTTACACACAAAAATCCTTTCAAAAAATGAATTCTTTTCGAGGCACATCTTCAATTCATTCATCATGACATCTCCTTTACACTTACCAATCTTAATACCTGTGAAAAGAATTTTAAAACATGCGATGAGCATAAAATATCTGTAAGGGACATAAATAAATTAAATATTTTTTCCACTAAAAATATGAAAACCAATTAGTAACCTATTTTTAAAAACACATTATCAAGCATGTAAAAAATAGGTACATTGGGAAAACATTACCAAATAACTCTTACATTTACCCTTACAAATAGAATAACCATATGGACTAATTTCATATACATTGTACACAATTCATTGGAGATATATAATTGGGATCACCCTTCGTTTAATCTATACCAGTCTCCCCTTTTTCTCATGAGCTATAATGGGGCTCAATGCTTCGTATAAGTTGTATCAGTCTCACCCATGAGAAATAATGAGCCTTAACCCTTTGTATAAGCTATATTGGTATCACCCATAAAATGTAAAAGTGCCATTATATATTCATAACACAAAAAACATAGAAATTTTCAACATGTCACTCATAAAATTTCAATTTAACTTATAACAAAAACTTTTAGGTAATTAAAATAATAAACCCATCTAAAAAACAATTTAAAGCATTTATAGAATCTATTTTTGAATAAAAGTGTCACATAAAACTTTGAAACTTTTTAAAGTAATTAATGTTTTTAAAAATCATGTCATTATAAATAAATATGTAAAACTATATTGAAAACATGGAAAATAATTAGAATGATTTAAAAGAGAAAATCTTTAAAACATTTTAGTTAAAGTGTCCGTTAAAAATTGAGAAAGAATTGAAACAAATAAGTACGTTATAACATTAAAAAAACATTAAATATCATGAGAATGTTGTAGTTCAATATATAATGTGACAAAATATTTTTATATACATCATATATGATAATAAAGGTACAAAACATTAAGATATTCCTCAATGAAAGTAGAATGAGATGAAGTCCCTTACCTTGAGTCTGAATCCTCATGTAAAATATTTATATTCCTAAATAATAAACATAGGTTAATAATTTACATACATTAGAACCATTATCTGTTTTATTGTTCCTTTTATCTAACTTATTACATTGTAATAAGAATTATATAATAATTTATGTTCTTGTTGGATGTTTTGTGAATATTCAATAAATGACTCCGAGATGAATTTGGTATGACTTCATTAGTCAATGTTTTCAAATATTAATCATCTATAATATAATATTCAAGAAATTATTATATTTTTTAGACATAAATAAAACTTCTAAATAAAACTATTAATTATGGATATGAAAAATGAACTATGTTATAATAATGGAGACGATAAGTCATACATACACAAGAGTAACATTTCCATTTTCCATTCATCATTATGGAAATAAAGAAATTATATTTTTATCAATAAATAATGATAATAATATCATTAATATTATATTAATAATTTCATTATACTTATATATATTACCCATGTGATGTGGTGATTAAATATAAATCAAATCACTTCGTGGAGGTGATAGTTCACACGTATGCATGAATGATGTTATCATTTTTATTTTTATTTAAAGGTAATAACAAATGATATATTATCCTCTTATAATGATAAATGTGTCATGAATATCATATATATTCATTAATTCCATAATTATAACCTGAAATAATATATGGTAATGGAAAATTAATTATATCTATTAATGGATGTGATACATCACATGGACACATAAATGATTAATTCTTTTCCCGTTTGATGGAAGTGGAGATGGATTTAGGTGATGATATTAACATAATAATATCTCTTCATATTGATTATACTAGATTTATTATTTCATCATGGATTAAAAATATTTCATGGAATAGGGATAAGAAAAAAATAAAAACACATAATTAAAAATGTTACGTCTTATTCAGATAATCTCCTTTGATTAAAACCTTAACACCCCCAATGAAGGTATTCTGACTAAAATAATTCCACTATAATATTGTGATAGATTCAAGAATTGTTTTTTTATTTCTATTCTCTGAAAATAAAATGTTTTGAGATTTGATGAATAGAAAATAATGGGAGCCTTTTAGAGGAGTGGGAAGGGGAATTATTTGAATTCTTTAAAGTATTAAAATATAGTAATCCCATAATGGATCCAATACTTTAAAATAGCCCATAAATGAAAATTATATGGAATTTTAAACAAAATCCTATAAAATTGAGATTATTTAAAAAATTTATGTTTTTAGATAATTTAATAATAAATTATTTCAATAAGATATCATTATTTTCATAGTTAATAATCTTTATTTAATTTTACTTCAAATACATCAATACAAAGTGTGAATATGAATATAACACTTTAAAACATATAAACTATATCTTAAATGTCACATGTATGACATATATTAAAGGTATTTTTCATTTATTTTTCATTAATTCTTTGTTTTGGGGGTTTCCCAAGCTTTTATGGAAGAATGGCTGAGTTTTCATGAATTGGGCCAAACCGTGTGCCCAATTCCAATTTTAAAAATAAATTTTGTTTCTTTAATTAATCATTATTTTTTCAACATTTTTCATCCATTAAAATTCCTACATGGCCTCCCCTGATCTATTAAGACTACCATGTCAATTTGGAGCCTTTATAAATTCATAACAAAGGTGTATTTGGGTTTTTATTTAAGGGATTGGGCGTTCCAGGAATCCCATTTCCAGTTTTAAAAATGAATTATGCTTCCTTAATAACATATTAAATTTTAATTATTTTCTGGTGATTCCAAGCCTCAACCAATCCCAGGGAACCCAGATGCGCTTCCAAACTCTTCACCCTCTCTTTGAAGAACTTCTTCATCACGAATTAGTGCATAACTGTATAGAATTTCTCAAATCGTCCAGAATTGAAGAGGTAAATTCATTCCTTCTTAAATCTATAAATTATTACTTTTTTTTCTCCATTATAGTTCCTAATTTACTTCCTAATTCTTCTTATAATAACCCATAAATTTTCGACGTTTTAAATTTTAGCTACTGGTTTTTTGGGGATATTTCTTCAAGATATCTCAAATATGTTAGTCCATTTGATTACTATTTCAAATTGCTTAGGGTTTCATTCTATTTGATTAGGGTTTCATCACTTTTAATTGAATTAACAAGTGACCAGGTGGGTAGGGTTTCGAATGTAGGGTTTAACCATGGGTTTTCATGGTCAATTCTTGTGGTTTTAGGTCTGTTCTAAGCCCCTCTTGGTGTAGTGGTGGTGCGACTTGATTTTCGCATGGTGATTCAAGGGTTTTCATTACTTTGGTAGGTGATTCCTTTTGGTATGAAATATTCATGGTATAACTGCTATTTTAATGGTATATTCATGTTTATTTAATTTGAATTTTTCTTCCAAAATTGGTTTTATTGGCAATTATAATGAAAATGAATTTTTAATGCCAATTTCATGTGAATATTTGGGGGTTTTCATATAAATATTTTGTTCGTTCATTAAGGGCTGCCCTATAATTATTTAGTTTATTTTATTGAAGTTTATTGGGTATGAAAATAATTATTTTAAATGTTCTTATCCTTTGGTTTTTTATGCAAAATTGGTTTTGGGTGACGTTCGTTACAAAAATGGTTTTTTTGACTACCCATTTGGTGTTAAATTAGGTGATTTACATGGTTATTCTATGTGATGATTATTGGGGGTTGTTTTATAACTCATGTAATGGGTTTAAAGAAATTTTTAAGGTTATTTGAATTCTATTTTGGTTAATGTGAGTATGTACATGGTGTTCAAGTGGGGTTTTCAATGAGTTTTGGGTGCAAAACAAGGAGAGATTTGGAGAAGTTGTTTTATTGAAACTCCATGTGTTTTGTTTTGTGTTTTAAATGGTTTAAAATGTATGTAACTACTGTACTGGGTTCATGTGACTAGTAGTGGTGTTTTACATGAAAATGGATATGTGTTTCATGCTGAAATTGTTTTATCACAAAGGGGGAAGTCCATGTACCAAGGTGGGGCAGACGTGTACTAGTACAACTAGTGGACCAGATGGGTTTTCTCCCTGTTTCACTTAGAATTTGGATATAAAAACTCTAAAAAAACTATGTTGATGATTATTGGGTACCACTAGGCTATGGGTATGTTCTCAACTAGTGGCTCGTGCATGAGAACAGATTTAATATGGTTACTTTACAACGAGGTATGAGTTACTTAGGGCCCGAGACTATCTAGTGGATAGGGGTATTATCGATTTTTGTTGATCATTGTGTTTATGGTATTTTCCCTGGTATTAGAGTTTTTTTGGAACTACATTACAATAGTGAAAATTTCTATTTAAATGTGTGGAAATTCTGAAAATTTTAGCTTGAAAACTGTTTTCAATTGAAAGTTTCATTTCTTATATTTTATCACTACTTTTCTTGGCATATTAAAACAGCTTGATTTTTCACATTGTATTTCATTATATTTGAAATAATTGTGTGGTATCATAATGGGATTAAACTCACACCCAACATACACTCTTTGGGTGTAAGTAGACTTGGTTATTTTTGACTAAGGTAAGGGATAGACTTGGGGTGGTGGCGGTTCAGGGTGTTAGTTCTCATCCTTGGTGCGAAGTTGTGGAGACGACTTGTGGGTGATGACCCATTGTCATGTGGATTCCATGGGGCTATCTTGATACTATATTTATATCTATTTGGAACACTTTTATTATCTTTAAACCAATGTATTCCATTTTGGTTTTTCATTAAGACTTGTTTGGCTCGAAAATTTCAAATTTATATTATGGATTGTTTTTAATGTTTTATGCTTTTATACTCAGGTAAATTGTTCCCAAAACTAAATTAATGATACTTGGGCACTTGTTCCTGCCCGTGGGGATATGGAACACCAATCGGGTATTTTCATAGTCCGGGTTTGGTGCCAGGTATGGTGGTGACCAGATTCAGTTCGTGATAAAATGGTATCAGAGGAGGTTAATGTTTTTAGTTTATATTTCTATTTTGGGATGAGTCGGGATAGAAAAGAGATAGGACTGTTGGGGATAAGGGTTCTGGTTGTGAGTATGGTTCCTGGCCCACACCTCTTGTGGTAGAATATGAGTCACCAGGGGATGTTGGAAGTTACAGATTAACTTCACTTCTAGGTGAGATGTGTGGGCTGTAGACCACATGTGGACATCTGGCAGATGTGAAGTTGTTGTTTCTGTTATTACTAGAATGTGTTGAGGTTATTTATATTTGATGTATTTGATTAAAATTTTTATAATTGTGGTATCATTTATTGTTTTGTGACTGTTGCATTTTTTATCTACATGCCTCCCTAGAAATCTCCCATGCACCCACTAGAGGAAGCCGGAAAGAGTTATCCCACACCAATTGATCAGAGGCTAGTTGAGGCTATGGTTGAGGCTATCCAAGATATGGGGTAGGGACCTACTCCTGCTCATATTCTTGTTAGGGAAGAAGAGACAGGTTGTTAGGTCAACTAGGCTAGATATCCTAAGAGGGGGGGTTAATAAGGGTATGAGAGATTAAAAAAATTCCCCTTTTGATCTTTTTTTTCTGTTAGAAAAAACTCTCTTATATCTTCTTCCTGATGCGGGGTATGAATAACAATTAATTCATGCACAGGACACAACAATTTTTAATTGGTTCACCCTCACTGGGCTACGTCCAAGAATAATACACCGGAAGTGTGCCAATGTACCAATTCCACTATAAGTGAACTGTTGTTTACAAGTTGGAAGCGGACACATTGTCCCTCCTGGTTTACAAACACTCACAATATGAGAACTCACTGCTCTCTCAACTGAAGTGAGCTCACTGCTTATTCAGAATATCCACTAACAGTTTATAGACCTGTTGGTCTCTTCATTTTCTTGAATTAATGCATCCTCAACTATTGATAGATGCTCTGTTAAATTCCAAATTTCATCCCCTGATGAATACCCCTTTTCCTCTTAACCACTGGGAAATTCACTTTGGAAACACCTTTGTAAAGAGCCCAACTTCACGAGGCTCCCAATTTCGCAAAGCTCAAACAAGCCTTTGTGAAGCTCCTTCCATTTCAGGAAGCTCACAATTTTGCGGAGCTCAGACCATTGCAAAGCTCAAGCCTTCACAATGATTAGGCCATCGCAGAGCTCAATTCATTGAAAAGAAACTTCCCTCATGAAGATAACTGAGACAATGCAGAGCACATGACTTTCGTGGAGCTATAATAGTAGTCGTGAAGATCTTATTTTGCGAAGAAAACTGCCTTCGTGAACTACCCTCGCAAACCGAGAGCAATGTATTTTCTCTGAAAATTCTCTCTACTTCACTCGAGGGGGTCGGCCTCTATTTATAGGAAATTCCACCGACCCTCGACCCTTCCGTGCGAAGTTAGCGCCACGTCATCACCAATCGCGAAGCTCAGAAATTTCTGCCGGAATTCTCTTAAAATCGTGAAGCACAACGAAAATTTTCCGATCGTGGAGATTGTCGTAATCGCGGAGAATCACCATCAACATTAATTTGCGCCTTCACCACAAATCTCCATAGAAAATCACTTCATATCCGCGATGCGCTTCAACTCTGCCGTTCGTGAAGCTTTGACATAATCGTGAAGAATCACCGCCATCATTTTTCTGGTCTTCCCGAAATCCAAACCCTGAATCCTCCCTTCACGAAATTCATACCATTTCCATATTTAATTATGATCTTCATGGAAATTCTGTTTTCGCGATGCTCACCAACCTCCAAATTTTGGACCCCAAAAATTTGGAAAACACTGGAAAACGACGCCACCTTGTACTTCTCTTTTGTACTGCCTCCAGATCATTTTTTCCATTGTCATCGCACTTTGTCAACATGGATTGTCAAAAACTTCTCTAGAACTCAACAATTCTCCAAGGAAACCTTATTTGTGATCAAATAAAATCAACCCAAAAATACTGCAAGGTACCTTGAGGGATTTTTTCCCAACAATCTTCTCCTTTGGGTTTGTTGAAAACTTTTCACAACTCTTCTCAGAATGATTTTATGTACTTTGATACCTATTTGATGCTCCTTCCAACCGCTACCACCATTCACCTATTTCGATTCTGATAGCATTCAAGGAATCACTTAACACTTACTCTAAGCCCACATGAGCAATGCTCGACGTGAGAAAACAAGAGTAGTATGAAAAGTTCATCAATGAATCACTTCATGTCAGACCCCAATTGTAGATTCCAAACTAATACCAATTTCTAAATTGATACAAATTATTGAACCATACTGATAACAATTGATGATGGCTGGAACCTTCTCTCACCATTCCAAACTCAGTATTCTTGTTTTATCACGATCCTCAACTGTCGTGATATCTAGGCTTTGATCGATCACTTCTAGCATCGTTAGATTTAAAACACTTACTCCTCCTATCTCATTACTTCCCCTCTCTGGATCCTCCACCTGTCAGCTTCTCCCCGTATCATGAATGATTTCTCAAATATCCACACTGTATCCCCCTTGAACAATCACTATTTTATCCCCCTTTGGCAACGAACATAAAGGTCACTCCTTTACAGCTTGTAACAGAGTAGAGAACACATACCATCACATTAGGGAAAAACGCATCATACCTTGGGGAGAGGGGGGTCGGGTTCCACATCCACACTATTTCAACTGTGGGGAGTCGACTGAAATCCTAGAGCCAGTCGATGCCTTTCAAATGTTTCCTTGGGTAAGGCATTTGTTAGAATATCTGCAACCTGTAGTTCTGTAGGAATATACTCCAACTTCACAATTCCCTGCTCAACTTTCTCCTTGATAAAATGATATTTTATCTCAATGTGCTTTGTCCTTGAGTGAAGGATGGGATTTTTGATAAGATTGATAGAACTTGAGTTATCACACTAGATTCTAAACGGAGACTTCACTTCAACTCCCATATCTTCAAGTTGAGGCTTCATCCACAATAACTGTGTGCATGCTTGAGTGGACGTAATATACTCAGCTTCCGCGGTGCTCAATGAAATGCAATCTTGCTTATTTTCAAGACAATAAATACACAATCCACCAAGATAGAATGCACCACCTGACGTTGATTTTCTATCATCCACTGAACCGACCCAATCTTCATCAGTATATCCCAATAACTCTATCTGAGATTTGTCAGTATATGTCAAGCCGAAAACCACTGTGCCCTAGATATACCAAAGTATTCTTTTCACTACAATCATGTGGCTTTCCTTGGGATTACTATGATATCTCAAAGCTTGGAATGTGGAGAAAACAATATCAGGCCTTTTGGGGTTATGTACAACATACTTCCAATAATTTTCCTGTATTCTGTTATATTAACTGCCTTTCCATCCTCATCTTTTGATAATTTCATCCAGGTAGCAACCAGAGTCTTTATTTCCTTGGAATTCTCCATTCCAAACCTTCTCAGAACCTCCTTATCATATTTACATTGAGAAATGAATGTTCTATTCCTTCCTTGTGTCACCTGTAGAACAAGGAAAAATTTTTGCTCTCCATTCATTGACATTTCGAACTCAATTATCATGAATTCGGAAAACTGTCTGCACTGAGCTTCATCTGATCCACCAAATATGATTTCATCAACATAAACCAAGACCATCATCCATTGATTACTATTTTTGTTGAAATAGATATTGTAATCAAATTCCCCACGCTGGAAACAAATATTTTTCAAGTACTGATCAAGCCTTGAGTACCATGCTCTTGGTGCTTATTTCAACCCAAAAAGTGCCTTCTTCAGTCTGCAAACCTTATTCCAATCCTCATGAATGAGAAAAAAATCTGGATGCTCAATATAAACCTCTTCCTCCAGAACCCCATTCAAAAATGCAGATTTGACATCCATATGGAACACTTTGCACTTCTGTTGCACTGTGATGGCTAGGAATAATCTGATTGTCTCCAGCCTTACAACTGGTGCAAATGTCTCATCAACATCTATTCCCTCGATCTGGGAGTACCCCTTACACACTAGTCATTCTTTTTTCCGAATCAATGTGCCATCTTCATTCATCTTATTGTGATAGACACATTTACTCTCGATGAAATTCTTATCTGCTAGCCTCGAAACAATCTCCCATGTTTGATTCTTCTCAATCTGATCTAGCTTTTCATTCATCACCTGAATCTAGTTTTCATCTTCAGTTGCATCAGCAAAGCATTTTGACTCAACCTGAGATAAGAAAGATGTCTGCTGAAGTGACTTCATTCTTCTTGTCTGAACTAGAGTAGACTGATCACCAATGATATTCTACATTTCAATTTCAGCTCGACTCCTTGAATTTTGTGCAGATACAGATTTTACTTTCTCTTGCTCATCATCCGTATCTTCTTCTAAATCAACATCATCCAATTATACTTCCCCTGAATTGCTTTCTTCCTCATCACTCTCATCAGGAAATTGTTCACAACACTATTGAATAATCTCCTCATTCTCCACTACAGTGACATCATTGCTCTCAACTACTTTTCCCAGCATTTTGTTAAAGCATTTATATGCCTTTATTTTTTCAGAGTATCCATGGAAATATCCCCTCATCTCCTCGTGATTCATATTTAAAATGTTTTTCCTTATTGAGGATAAATAACTTACTTCCAAATATTCAAAAATACTTCACCGTTGGCCTCTTTCCATACCACATCTAGTACAGAGTCTTTCCATCCATCAGACACAACAGAGCCCTATTAGAAATGTAGACCAATGTCAAAAGTGTTTCCTTCCAAAATTTCTCTGGAAGGTCTTTTTCAATGAGCATTGTTCTGGCCATGTTGTTGATGATCATATTTATTCTTTCAACCACTCCATTATGTTGGGGATTTCTTACCGAAGAGACTTGATTCCTTGTCTTGTGTTTCTCGAGATAGTATTCCACCTGACTGTTTGTGAATTCCATACCATTGTCAGTACGAAACTTCAGAATTTTCTGCCCAAGAATCCTTTCACACTTCCTCCGGTACTGTTTTAAGAAGCTGAACACATCAGACTTATGGGAAATAACAAATACCCATTCCATTCTGCTATAGTCATCAATGAAAAGAATGTAGTACCTTTTTCCTTCAATTGCTCTTGGTGTGATAGGACCATAGACATCAACATGCACCAATTCTAGCACTCTTGTCGACTTCTATTCTTTTTCCTTATACGTCTTTCTGATGAGATACCCTTGTTGGCATGCGTCGCACGTATGATTACAATCACGTGACAGCTTGGGTAGGTCTCTTGCTGCATCCCACTTTACCAGATCCTCCAGGGATGGCTGACATAGATGACCAAGTCGTTTATGCCACAACTTGTTTTCTTTCTCTCTGGATAGAATTCACATATCTTCTTTCCCAATTACTAGGTAGAGATTTCCCTTTGTTCTCTTTCCCTGTAGAACCACTGGCCCGTCTCTTCCTTTGATGATACACATCTTCTTAGTAAAACTTATAGATTGTCCTGAGTCACACATTTGACTGACACTGAGCAAATTGTGACCCAGGCCTTCTACTACTAAGACATCAGCACGTCTCATCTCTTTGCCCCCAAACTTGTCCTTTTTTGAGCCAATAATCTTCAAGAATTTGTCATTTCCAAACTTTACAACTCCTAACTTGTCATATTTTACACCTGTAACAAGATCATTATTACCTATCATGTGAGATGCGCAACCACTATCAAGGATCCACACACTAGAGCGATTTGATGCTTTAAGGGAAATTTCTCCCACCACGGCCTTCTCATCCTTCTTCTTCATGGTCCATATTTTTTCCTTCACATTCGTCATGGATTGAGACTCATGTGCTTTCTCAGAGTATGATAGACCAGCTTCATCTTTCAAAGGTGAAAATCTATATTTCATTTTAAACTCATCTGTTGGTTCATTGATATGCTGTTTGTGAACATTTGGGTTCTGCTTTGGCATATTTTTTTGTATGGTCGAAGTGAAATACCTAGCCATGTGCCTGAATCCTCTGCACCAAAAATAGTTCTCTTTGAAATATGTTCTAGATAACCATTCTCTGTTTGGCTGCCACCTCTGTTCTTATGCCCTTCGATATCTCTTGGCTATGGAACACACATACTATGAATGTCCCATTTTTTTACAATAATTACACCTGATATAAGGTGCATTCCTTCACGTTACTTCTTCACTACTAGTTTTCCTTTGGGACCTCTGAATATTAGGACTCTTCCTTGTGTCCAAATCCACCTTCAGTCTCGGAGTGGGTGCTTGCGGTCTGGCCTCAACTTTTACAGCTTTATGTTTTTGCTCAAACCCTTCATTAGTCTTAGAATATGAACAAATTTGATTCTTCTTTTTTACTGAACCACTATTCTCTAGTTTCATCTACTCGGTTTTTTGAGTGATCTTCTTTCCTGATGACCCAGTAGAAGTCAAGAGCTTTTCTTGATCTTTAACCTTTTTCCACAGACCGAAAATTTCTCCTTCAAGTTCTTTAATACGCTTGATTTGTTCTTTCCTTTTGTTATTCAAGCTATAGATCTACCTTTTCTGTTCTTCAATTTTTACTTTATACTCACTAACTGATTCTAAGTCCTTTGGTGTTGATAACATGAGTGTCTCAATTTCATCCATCAACTCAGACTTCTCTTCTTCCTGCTGCTGCATATAGAGTTTGGCTTCACGAACAACATTGTTGGATTTCTTTGTTTTGGCTCTCCAAACATCTATCTCTTCAAGATCAGCATCTAACTCTGATTGCATATCAACTCTTCCCTCAACTTCTTCTTCTTCTTCTTCATCTTTGGTTTCATTCTTATTCTGAGAACTGCCAACAACTGCCATCATAACATTTTCTTCTCGGTCTTTTCAGTTCATTATCTCTTCAACCTCCTCAATCTCAGACTCATCTAAACAATCATATTCTTTTGAAATAAGGTTCTTTTTCCTAAAGAAAATTCTCTTGAATTGTTTCTTTATTTTCCCATAGGCTGAATACTTTTTCTTGGGAATTTCAATTTAATCGAAATCATTATTCTCTTGGAAATTTTTGGGACACCGTGCTGCAAGATGTCCAAACTTTCCACACTGAAATCATACAAGTGTAAGTTTCCATTTAAACTTCCCTTTTCCTCTTTGAAGGGTTGAGAAGAGGAATAACATCACTTCATCTGTCTCTTCTTCTTCTTGAGAGTCTTCAACAGTGAGATTCTTCATGGCCTTGAATGCCACCACTTTGGATTTCCCCTTTTCCACAGCATCGTTATCATCATTTCTCATTTCATAAGAAACAAGGGTGCTGTGTAGGTTATCCAATGTCAGCTATTTCGGGTCTTTATCTTCTAAAACCGAAACTTTCGGATTAAACCGAGGTGGTTGTTTCCTCAAGATTCAATTAAAAATTTTAATGCCTTGAATAACTTCTCCAAGACCTCACATGTCTTCCACTACAACATTTACCATGTCAAAGAATGCATCAACAGTCTCATTTGGGTTCATTCTCAGATCCTCATACTTGTTCCACAACACTTGAAGCATTGCCTCTCTAACATTTGTATCTCTTTCATATATATTCAATAAAATTTCCCACATGGCATGTGATGTTTTTCTAGACATCACCTCTGTATATATAGGATTGGATAGGGCTCCCCATAAGGCATTTATTGCTTTTTCATCATCATCCAACTCTCTACGCTCAGCTTCTGATAATTCACCTCTATTAATATCTGCTATTATGCCATGCATTGATGCTATAAAAACATCCATTCCTAATGATCGGAAGTAGTGTTGCATCCGATTCTTCTATATCTGTAAATTGTTCCCGTCGAAGATCAGAATCCCTTTATGATTAGTGACCTACATTTGAGACAGAAACACCGATATTAACCTCTTCCTCTGATACCAATTGTTAGGTCTACTAGGCTAGATACCCTGAGAGGGGGGTGAGTCAGGGTATGAAAGATTTAAACAACTACCCCTTTTGATATTGTTTTGCTGTTAGAGAAAAATCTCTTCCCTCTCCTTCCCGATGCAGGGTATGAATAACACTTAATGCATGCACAGGACACAACGATTTTAACTTGGTTCACCCTCACTGGGCTACGTCCAAGGAGCATACACCGGCAGTGTGCCAATGTAGCAATTCCACTATAAGCACACTTCTTTCTACAAGTTCTAAGCGGACACACTGTCCCTCCTGGTTTACAACCACTCACAATTTGAGAACACACTGCTCTCTCAACTGAAGTGAGCTCAATTCTTCTTCAGAAGATCAACTCACAATTTATAGACCTATAGGTCTCTTCATTTGCTTGAATAAATGCCTCATCAACTATTGATAGATGCTATGTTAAGGTCCAAATTTCATCCACTGATGAATACCCCTTTTCCTCTTAACCACTGGGAAATTCACTTTGGAAACACCTTCACAAAGCACCCAACTTCGCGAGGCTCCCAATTTCGCAAAGCTCAAACAAACCTTCGCAAAGCTCCTTCCTTTTCGCAAATATAACAATTTCGCAGAGCTCAGACCGTCACAATGATCAATCCTTTACAATGATAAGGCCATCGCGGAGCTCAAGTCGTCACAAAGCAACTTCCCTCATGAAGCTCACTATTCCAACGTGGAGCACACGACTTTCGCAGAGCTACAATAGCTACTGCAAAGCTCTTCTTTCGCGAAGCAAACTGCCTTCGCGGACTACCTTTGAAAACTGAGAGAAAAGTATTTTCTCTGAAAATTCTCTCTACTTCTCTCGAGGGGGTCGGACTCTATTTATAGGAAATTCCACCGACCCTCGACCCTTCCACGTGAAGTTAGAACCACGTCATCACCAATCGCGAAGCTCTGAAATTGCTGCTGGAATTATCTCAAAATCGCGAAGCACCACGGAAATTTTCTGATCGTGGATCTTGTCGTAATCGCGGAGCATCACCATCAACATTCCTTCATTCCTTCACTATGAAACTCACTCGCAAAGCCCTTCACCACCATGATGCGCTTCAACTCTGCCGTTCGTGAAGCTTTGACGTAATCGTGAAGAATCATCGCCATCATTCTTCTGGTCTTCGTGAAATCCAAACCCTGAAGCCTCCCTTTATGAAATTCATACCATTTCCATATTTAATTATGATCTTCATTGAAATCCTATTTTCATGATTCTCACCAACCTCCAAATTTTGGACCCCAAAAATTTTGCAAACACTGGAAAACAGCGCCACCTTTATTGTTCTTTTGTACCGCCTCCAGATCATTCGTTTCATTATCATCGCGCTTTGTCAACATGGATTGCCAACAACTTCTCTAGAACTCAACAATTCTCCAATAAAACCTGCTTTGTCAACAAAAAAAATCAACCCAAAAATATGGCAAGGTTACCTTGAGGGATTTTTTCCCAACACGGGTCCTAGAAAAGATAAATATCAAGAGTTTATAAAAAACAAGCCTCCTAACTTTCCAGGCATCTCAGAACCCTAGGAAGCTGATGAATGGCTCGAGAAGATCGAGCATTTTTTTAGTTCTTGGAAACACCTGAGGAGCTCAGGTTGAAGTATGCCTCCTTTCTGTTGGAGGGTCATATCCATAAATGGTGGGAGTTAGTACTACCCTAAGGACTTGGCTTATGCTAGGTCCAGAGAGTTCACAGACCTTGTTCAAAGGAATCTATCTATGATGGAGTACACAAACCATTTCACTGAGTTGGTTCAGTAAGCTCCATAAATTATATCCAATAATCCGGTGAAGGCCTAGAGGTTCGAGAAAGGATTGAGACCAGATATATACTCTCAGGTGTTCTTGTTTAAGATGAGGACCTATGTTGAGGTCTTTGATCAGGAAAGCATGGTGGAGATCAAGAGGAAAGTTAGGGAAGGTTTCTCTCGTTCAGTATCAGCAGTGGACAGTATAATTTTCTCATAGAAGAAAAGGAATCATGAGTTCCATGTGAAGAAATGATGTGGTAGTTCATGCCACTCTTCCATGCAGTTTTCATCTACGACTTCTGATGCGAGATCGGTCATGTGCCACCAATGTGGGAAGCTCTGGTATATCCTACCAGCATGTCCATTTCCTCTGAAACCTTGTTACCAGTTTAGAGGTATGGAGCATTTTCAGTAATTCTACGATGTGGTACGTCCACTCCTGAGTGGGGTAGGGTCAGTGGATTCAAGAGGAGTGAAAACAAAATACAAGACATTAGGGACTGGGGGATCTTGACTTGGAGGTCGTGGTGGTAGTAATGGTCATCTTATGGGTATATACATTTCATCACACAACCATATATGAGTGGTTATCCTCAGACAGAGACCAGAAATCTCCATGAAGTGGATCAGGCACCAGCAGGATCAGAGGTGGGACTGTCGACAGTTCAAGGTACTGTTCTGATCTCATTTTCTATAGCTGCTTATCTTTTTGATATGGGTGCCATTGTGTCATTTATTTTTTCCTATTTTTTGGACATGCAAATTTTTCCAACTGATCTGATGTCTTTCATGATGGAGTTGGTGACACCGCTGAGAAATAAGAAGCAGGGCCTCAAGTGCCCCTCATGTGCACTTTCTGTGTCAGGGGTTGAGATAGAGTGAGAACTCCTAGTTCTATATATGGAACTATTTGACATAATAATTGGCATGGATTAGATAGTACACTTACAGGAACACATTTATTGCTACAGGCGACGCAGAACCTGATGGGAGTCATCCGGTTTTTCAGGGAGAATGGGATCCTCGGTCGGGTCACGCGGGAACTCCACTCCCAGAGTTGGGAAGTCTTACCATCCATTTATCATCACTCATGATTTTGGATGATGGTATTTCCACTAGAGGTGCACTACCTGATGTTGTGAATGAGTTTATGGGGGTATTCTCGGATGATTTCTCAGGTTTTACCCTGCAGCAGGATGTGGAGTTTTCGATTGATATGGTGCCAGAAACATAGATGATATCTCTTCCCTCTTATTTCATGGCCCCCATTGAGCTGAGTGAAATAAAGATATAGATGGAAAACTGAGAATCAAAAGTATTCATTCACCCGGACGTCTCTCCTTGGGCCGCTCCTGTGTTGTTCGTGAAAAAGGCTGACGGATCCCTCTGGTTGTGCATTGACAACCAGAAGCAGAATAAGGTAACCATTAAGGACAAATATCCTTTTTCTAAGAATATATGATTTTTTTGATCAGTTGAATGGGTAAAAGTGGTTCTAAAAAATATACTAGTGTTCGGGATATCGTTAGCTCCGAGTGAAGGAGTCAGATATCCCAAAGATAGCCTTTCGAAGCTGGTACGACCACTTTGAGTATTTGGTCATACCCTTCAGATTGACCAATGCTCCAGTGGTCATTAAATAAATCCTGAATAGGGTGTTCCATAAGTATCTCAATTCCTTCATTGTGGTGTTCTTGGATGACATTCTAGTATACACTGGCTCTGAGGAGGAACACGATCATCACTTGAGGATCGTCTTTGGCACTTTGTGGGATCACCACCTCTGTGAAAAGTTTTCAAAGTGCACTTTCTGGATTAGGGATGTCAAATTTCTGGGGCATGTGATCTCTGAGAAGGGGGTTTCAATGGACCCTGAAAAGATTAGTGTGGTTATGTCATGGGAGCAGCCGAAGAATGAGTTTGAGATTAGTAGTTTCCTTGGCCAAGCTGGTTATTACAGGTGATTCTTTCGGTATTTATCTCGTCTTGCTTCACTGATGACCGCCCTCACCCAGAATGGGGTAAAGTTTGAATGGGGCCCGAATGTCAGGAATCATTCGAGGAGCTTAAGAGGTGGTTGACTACTGCCCCTACACTGATTTTGATTGTGGATGGAAAGGGATATATGGTCTTTTGTGATGCTTCAGTTATGGGTCTTGGGGAGTTCTTATGCAGGATTATTAGGTGGTGGTGTATGGATCTCGCCAACTCTGACCACATAAAAATAACTACCTGAACCATGACTTGTATTTGGTAGAGTTGATGAAATCTTTGAATAATTGGAATCACTAACTTTTTGGGGATAAGTTTGAGGTCTACTCTGATCACAAAATCTGTGGCTATATCTTCTCATAGAAGGACCTCAACTTTATGCATCGTCTTTGGATCGAGTATATGCAGGGTTTCAAATTTGACATTGTATATACCCTAGTAAAGGGTTTCGTGGTGGCCGATGTTTTAAGAAGAAGAGTTCTAGTACAGGATTTGAGGATGTATATTGATGAGTGGACTATGATGTGGCTATTTTCTCAAATGCATGTGGAGACTAGGGAACATTGTAGAGGGGAATTCTTGGTGAGCGTCTAGTTGAATCCTTCTCTGTTGGACTTGATTCAGCGGGAACATCCTAGTGATGACTTTGTCAGTAGTTGAAGTATTTTCTTCATGGTGGGGAGACATCCTCTGATTGGTGGTCGTCTCCAGAGGGTATCTTGTGCTTCAAGGGCCATTCCGTAGTGCTGTTATCTCTGCGGAAGGTGGTGATGGAGGAAATCCACCTGTCTAAGTGGGATATCCATCCAGGTTCCATCAAGATGTTTTACGATGTCCATCGGTAGTTCCGGTGGCCTAGTTTGAGATGAAACATAGCAGACATTGTGTTGAGATGCTACAGATGCCATCGGGTGAAAGTGGAGAATCAAAGGCCCTCCGGTTTGCTCCAACCATTACCCATTTTTACATGGAAGTGGGATGAAGTTTCCATGGAATTCATTGTTGGATTACCTCATACACCTCGGGGTAAGAATTCCATTTGGTTGGTGATTGATCATCTGACCAAATCATCCCACTTCATTCTAATTGGATATACAGCTAAAGTGGATGAGTTGGGCCATTTATATCATCAGGTGGTGGTGAGGATCCATGGAATTCCATCAACAGTTGTCTCATATAGTGACCCATGTTTCACGTCTTGGTTTTCGGAAGGCCTTTCGAAGGCCATGGGGTCTCATATTAAGATGAGAACGACATACCATCCTCAGACGGATGGTCAGACACAGTGAGCAAATCAAATTTTAGAGGATATGATCCATGCATGTGTCTTGGAATTTGGATGTTTCTAGGATATCCATTTGGGTCTGGTTGAGTTTTTTTATAGTAACACCTACCAATCCTCGATTCAAATGGATCCTTTTGAGGTGCTCTATGGTCGGCCATGTCGGTACCCCCTATGTTGGGATGAGGTAGGTGAGACTTCACTGTTGGGGTCAAGCCTTGTGCATGAGACTTTTGAGAAAGTCAAACTGATCAGGAAACACTTGTTGATATCTCAGAGTCGTCATAAATCATATTCCAACCTAAGGGGTTGAGACCTAGAGTTTTCTGTGGGTGATAGGGAATTCTTGAAAGTGGCCCCTCGTCTAGGACATCATTGATAGGGGAAGCAAGGGAAGACGATTCCTTGATATGTTGGCCCTTTCGAGATCACTGATCATATTGGAAATGTGGAATATAGGTTGGCCTTACCTTCTCAATTGAAATCCATCCATAATGTTTTCCATGTCTGCTAGTTGTAAAAATATAACCCAGATTCGTCCCATGTCCAGAGTGGGGAAGAACTAGAGATAGATCATGAGTTGTCAGTTTTTTAGTAGCCAGTGTAAATAGTGGACTCCCAAGATAAAGTGCTTCAAGGGACATCTATTCCACTAGTCCGGGTTCATTGTCAGCATGGTAATGTTACACATGAGACATGGGAGTGGAAGTCATGGGTTGAGGAAGAGTATTTGTTCATGTTTTTTAATCAAGTTTCAGGTTGACTTTCTATGATGGAAGGTTTTCATGGTTCAGATTATTGTAATAGAAATTATAAATTTTAAAGGTATTTGTCATTTATTTTCCATTAATTCTTTATTTTGGGGGTTTCCCAAGATTTTTTGGTGGAATGGGTGAGTTTTCATGAATTGGTCCAAACTGTGAGCTCAATTCCATTTTAAAAAAAAATTGTTTCTTTTATAACTTATTATTTTTTTAACATTTTTCATCCATTAAAATTCCTAAACTACCTCCCTTGATCTTTTAAGACCACAATATCAATTTTGAGCCTTTATAAATCCATAACCAAGGAGTATTTGGGTTTCTATTTAAGGGATTTGGCCTACCCGGAAGCTCATTTCCTGTTTTAAAAATGAATTTTGTTACCTTAATAACTTATTAAATTTTAATAATTTTTTAGTGATTTTAAGACTCACCCAAGACCATTGAATCCATATGCGCGCTCAGCCTCTTTCCCCCCCACTTTTGATCTTTTCCACATCTCAAATTAGTGCACACAATTATAGAGTTTCTCAAATTGGCCATAATTGAAGAGGTAAATTCATTCCTTCATAACTCTCTCATTTCTTTCTATTTATCCTCTATTCTAGTTCATAAATGTCCTCCTAATTATTCTTTGAGAAACCCATGAATTGTGGCTATTTTAAATTTCATCTACTAGTGTTTTGGGGATATTGTTTCAGGATCCTTCAAGTAAGTTACTCCATTTCATTCCTATTTTAAATTGCTAAGGTTTTCATTCTATTTGAATAGGGTTTATTCTCTTTTCCCTAAAGTACCAAGTGACTAGGATGGTAGGGTTTTGAACCTGGGGTTTATACTTCGGTTTTCATGGTCAATTCTTGTGGTTTTAGGTTTGTTCTAGTCCCCTCTGGGAGCGGTGGTGGTGCGACTTGATTTTCGTACGGTGATTCAATGGTTTTCATTACATTGGTTGGTGATTAATTTTGTTATGAAATATTTGTGATCTAGATGATATGTTTATGGTATTTTAAATAATATTTAATTTTAATTTTTCTACAAAAATTGGTTTTAGTGTCAATTATAAATAAAATGTATTTTTAATGCCAATTTCATGTGGAATTTGGGGGGTTTTCAAATAAATCATTTGTTGGTTCATTAAGAGATTCTCTATAATTGTTTATTGGATTTTATTGAAATTTATTAGGGTTGAAAATAATGTTTTCAGTGTTCTTATCCTTTTTTTTCTGTAAAATTTGTTTTGTGTGGCATTCGTTACGAAAATGGTTTTATTGATTACCAATTTGGTGTTTAATTAGGTTATTTACATGGATATTCTATGTGATTCTTGTTGGGGGTTGTTTTATAACACATGTAATGGGTTTAAAGAAATGTTTAATGTTACGTGAATTTAATTTTGGTTAATGTGAGTATGCACATGGTGTTCAATTTGGGTTTCCAAAGAGTTTTTGGTGAAAAATAAGGAAAGATTTCTAGAAGTTGTTTTATTGAAACTCCAAGTGTTTTATTGTGTGTTTTAAATGGTATGAAATGTGTGTAGATACTGTATTAGTTTCATGTTAAAAGTAGTAGTGATTTACATGAAAATGGATATGTGTTCCATGTGTAAATTTTCTGAGCACAATGGGGGAAGCCTGAGTACCCAGGTGGGGAGGACGTGTACTAGTATGGCTAGTGGACCGGATGGGTTTTGTCCCTGTTTCACTTTGAATTTGGATTACGAAAACTCTAACTAAACTATGCGGATGATAATTGGGGACCAATAGGTTATGGTTATGTTCCATACTAATTTCTCATTCATGAGAATGGATTTACTATAGTCACTTTACAGGGAGGTATGAGGTAAATGGGGCCCGAGACTATTTATTGCCCAGGGGTGTTTCTGATTTTTGTTTCCCATTGTGTTTGTGGTATTTTCCCTTGTATTAGGGTGTTTTTTGGAAGAAAATTATAGTAGATAACATTTATATTTACATGTGTGAACATTAGGAAAATTTTAGTTTGAAAACATTTTTCAATTGAAAGTTGAATTTCTTGGATTTTATCACTATGTTTCATTTAATATTAAAACTGCTTGCTTTTTCATATTGTATTGAATTATATTATGAATAATTGGGTGGTATCATATTAGGATTATGCTCACACTCTACTTAATCCTCTTTGGTTTAAGTATACTTGGTTATGTTTTAATTAGGTAAAGGAAAGCCTTTGGGTGGTGGCGATTCATGGTGTTAGTTATCAACCTTGGTGCAGATTTGTGGATACGACTTGTGGGTGATGGACCCTTGTCGTGTGGAGTCTTTGGGGATATCTTGATGCT
The DNA here is from genome assembly GCA_963277665.1 of Viscum album. Lineage (NCBI taxonomy): Eukaryota > Viridiplantae > Streptophyta > Magnoliopsida > Santalales > Viscaceae > Viscum > Viscum album. The sequence goes on from OY728137.1 coordinate 1,908,563,378, forward strand.
ATATTTATTTTTTTTTGGAAAACTTTTATTGTCTTTAAACTAATTTATTCCGTTCTGATTTTTTCTTAAGACTTTTTTTGCTCGAAAATTTCATATGGATTCTTTTTAATGTTTTCTGATTTCATACTTGGGTAAATCATTCCCAAAACTAAATTAATGATACTCGAGAACTTGTGCCATACCGTGGGGATAGGGAAAGCCCTTTGAGTATTTCCATAGAGTCGTGTTTGGTGCTGGTATTGGTGGAGACCAGATTCAGTTCGTGACATTATAGATTTATTAAATTCTTCAAACACATTAATTAATCCAAAATATATCGAATTTAATATTTTTAATATTAATTATTTTTTCTGTCAATTAAATAAATTTTATTTTAGCATTGAATAAGACTTTAAGGTAATTATATAATTTTTTAAAATTAAAAATAAAATCACAAAATGAAATTAATTTCATTAGGATCAAAATATTCATTTATATTATTTTCTTATCATGATTTTGTCCCCATGTGGGCTCATAAAATATATAAAATATAAAAAGAATTATATTTTTTAACTATATTTGATTCAAAAAACATATAATTCATTTTCATTAGAAATTTTCCATTAAGATCTAAAAGTGGATCATAATTTGAAAAGGGTCTAATGTTATTTATACCATAATTTCTGGGGAAGTTTTTAATATTTTTTAAATCCTTATCTTTTTTGTTTGAATCATTATTTTACCATTTTAAATCTTATTGTGTTATCAAGTAATTTACAATTTGATAGTTAATATAAGTTCTATAACATTTCAAACATTCAATAAATGTTTAGTTTATAAAATTTTATTGTTTATCCAAATTAATTTTTTGAAGGGTATAATTTTTTGGAATTTTATATCACTAAATAAAATAATATTAATTTTAAGAGATAAATTTTGTTAATTTTGACATTTTTCATTACTTTCCTTTTTTAAAATATAATAATAGATTTATATCTTCGAAAAATATCCCTTAACACATCACTAACATGTCAAAGGAATCCATATAATTAATCAATGACAAAATTCATATATAATTATATTTATTTTAATATTTTTAATATAATTTATTGGACTCTCCCATTAAGTAAACAATTACTACATCATCTTTGTGCCACCATTTTATATTATTATTTATTTAATAATATATATAAATAAATTAAAATAATTTATATAAAATTTTTATCTTTCTAAAAACAATTTATAGAGGAATATATCCTGTATATAACCACATATTAAAATTATTTTACTTCTTAAAAATACTAGTGTGCCAATATTGTCTTTTATTTGAATATATAATTATAGATGTATTAAATATATAAAAGTGGCTCCATGTAGACCCAAAATTAACCCCTAGAATATTGTTGTCGACACACACTCATCCAATTAAATTAGGACAAGTTTTAGGATAATTTTATATTAGTTATAAAATTAATTTTTCTTTAATTACCCGAATAACCCTTAATCATGGTTATAAAAAATATTACCAATGTTATTATTCCTATTTTTCAAAAAAAAAAGTTAATCCTAATATATTATAATTATAATAATTATTAAAAAAAATTAATGCCAATTTTTAAAAATTTAATTCACAAAAGTGGGTAAATTAAGTTTAACAGTAATCCAGCAGACGTGGTGAGAATGTGGGTTAAAGTAAAAATGTCCAAATGTCCAATAAGTTTTTATATCCTATTGAAATATAAAACTAATTCCAATGACCTAAATTTGATTAAATTTTAACAATATTATCTAATTATAATTTTAATTCATTCAAATATAAAATATAATCTATAAATAAATTTTATGAAATTTAGTTTTCTATTAAAATGAAATATTTCACTGTTCATCAAAATATAAAACTTATCAAAAATTTACCAAAATACTAACCAAAGTATATTTTGATAATCGTATTTAAAATAAAATGTTTAATCTTTCAAATATAACTCATTAAAGTATCAAAAACTATATTTAAAATTGGTTCACCATCAAAAGATGGCAAAAAATATGTTATATAAAAATACTTTTTGTATCTGTAAATTGGATTTATTCATATCTAATGTCTAGAAAACATATAAAATTAATGTTAAAAATTGTATTGAATATATCATATATATGTTTAATTAAAATAATCTAATAATGTTGATTTGTTTATTTTTTGGAATACGAACATACCTTTTCACATTTAAATTGTTTTTTAGAAAAACATTTCCTTTTATTTTAAAAAAAGATTTACATTAATTTTTAATTAATTGGTAACAAAATAATTATACATACCTATGTTAACAAAATATTCATAATTAAATTATTATTATTCATTCTTGTCATTATAATGGTTATGTTATAATGATAAAATTTAAAAAATAATATCTATTTGTTTGTTTAAGTTTAATGTGGTGTATTATCTATGCTATATAACATAGTGTATCGTTTTAAAAACATGGTATGTTATATTATGACTCTTATATCATGATTTTTTTAACACCCATTTTAAACATTATTATAGTATGGTTTCATTTTTGAAATTATAACCTAATCTTTTCTATTTATGAATATTTATATTGATAACATGCTCTTTATTATGTTAGTATTCCCTTATGATCATTTTATTCTCTCTTATGATTGATATATCCAATGTTTACCCTTACTGAGTATCTAAATTGACCCTTTCATAACTTTTACATTCCCTGCTTTTGATTAAAGGTTATATGAATGATATATCTCTAATGGTACTAATATGAAGATATTTTTTAGAGATGTTGATGATCTTTTAAGAAATAAGTTGATTATGTATCTATTCCTAAAATACTCTAAACCTTTATGATCCTTGATCATGTATAATGGTGAAATGTCTGTATATTCATCAATAATGATGAAATATTTATGTATGTTATGAATGGGTCTCTATATAATATCTCCTAAATATTAAAGTTCGAACTAGATATCAATAAAATCTATCTATAATAGGAAATAGAAAACAACATATGAGATGGTCCAATAACATCAAAATTATAAAAAAGAAATCTTATTATTATGTAATACTCTGATTCAATTTGTACTTTAAGGGTTTTTTGTTTCTCAATTATAATTTTTATTCATTATGTTCTTCTAGTGTAGTAAGTATGATATCATAGAAAGAAGAAATTTTATAGTAAAATTTTTTATCCACCAACACATAATATATATGAGATCTTAGATGAAGTATGTAGAAGATGTGAAATATATATATATAGATCTGAAGATTGTATAACTTTTTTAATGGACATCCCTTTAATAAATATTAAATAGGTGAATTAAAACAATATCATGTAGAATGATCCCTTATTATTGAAGTACTATTGAAGGATAGAAATAGAAGAAATCTACAAATCTTGGAAAGTGTTTTTAAAAAATTGCATGTGATAAAAAACCAAAAAAATTAGGGAACATGGTGAAGGAGTAGTGACTTTAAATAATGAAAATTATCTGAGAATTAAAGGCATTAGTACAGTTGATATTTAAAAAATACGCTAAATTTCATGGATTTTCTTTTGGATGAAGGGATTAAGAAAAATCTCTTGAGTACAGTCAAAATGTGTGATAAATGAAATGAATTTTTATTTAATAAAAACTCAGGTGTTGTAAATAATTCTAAATATGTTAGTGCCATTAAAAATGGAAAAGAAGAAGTGGAAACTTGTTCCAAATGGGTGATTTAATAAACTTATTCCTTTTGAGTGCCAATGAAGAAAAATAATTCGGGAATATAAGACATGGAAACATTTTTTGGGGGATTGAGAGTAAAATCTCAAAGCATGACATGGTACAGTAACTATTCTAACTAAAAATGGAAAGAGAGGTGATTTAAAAACATTGTAGAATGTCAAAATTATCCTATATAAACATAAAAGATTATAGATTCAATCTTCAAGACCACATGAACTTCTAGAATCAAATTTGTATAGTCTAATGAGGAATAATTACACCATAAGGGATCTATGATTTATTATATTAATTGATTATTTACACTGGATTAATTTATCCATATTCATGAGACAAAAAATAAAAAGTCGTTAATTTCACTAAATATATTAATGTAAAATTGAGAAATATCAAGAAGTGTAAATTTTGAAATTGAGAATAGGTAATGGAAGAGAGTTTAAATATAATGACTTATAAAACTGTCTAAAAAATTGTGGAATTAAACATCAATTCTATTCACCCTTTACTCTAATAAATTATAAAAAAAATATCAAGATAAATAGAATACTAATTTAAATAAATAAGAATATTTTCGCATAAAATAAAAATTCAATGTTTTGTAGAGATAAATTTTATGTTCTGTATTTATCATATAAAAACTATAATCTTGATGAGACCTAAGAAATAGATATCATATAAAATATAGTTCTATAATAATTATACTATGAAGTAATTATTTTTGAAATCTATTTTTTCATAGAGATAAAAGATAGTAGTCTAGGTAAATTTGAATAAAAATACAATAAATATTTTTTTATAGGTTTTCCTTCTAGTGTAAGTGGATGTAAGTGTTGGAAACAATTGATACATAATAATTATAACTTTTTGAAAGATATAATTATTGAAAATTATGAAATAAAATTATGTTTATATGAAACATTATTTGATTTTTTATATGGTAATAGTGAGAAGAAATTAGAAAACTACATAGTTAAAATGGTGCAAAATGATCCAAATTTTAATGTTTTTGATTAAAATGAAACATTTGATGTTTATGAGGTGGTTGATAATCAGAAAACAAGACATATTTGGTTGATAATAATGTTAGAATTTAAAATACAGTTGTTAATCAAGAGGAACTAGTCCAAACAAGTTGAATAATAAGAATTTAAAACCAAATATCTATTATTTCACAAAATAATCCAAAATATTTTTTAGAGGAGGATGAATTTATTTAATTGAATAGTGATCTAAATTAAGTGCTAGACTGTATTGGGAAGAACTCCACCTGAGATCTTGTACCAAGGGATAGAAATAAAAAAAATCTAGGTACCAAGTTTAATTTTTAGAAAAACTAAATGAGAAAGTTGAAGATTCAAGGAATAAATTATTATTTGTTTACAAAGGTAAATATCAAATATAAGTAATATATTTTGAAGAGATATATTCTCTAGTTGAAAGGATGGAATCCATATAGATGCAATTATATGTTGCGTCTCATAGAAAATATGATGTTTACCAAGTGGATGTGATGTTTTCTTTGCAAAATAGAGATCTTAAAGAAGATTTTTTCCTTGAGTATCCAGAAAAATTTATTTTTTGATAAATATGGAAACATGGTTTTCATGTTTAAGAAAGATATATTTGGAATAAAATAGGCCACAAGGTTCTAGTTATCAAAACTAGATGGATGATTTAAGAATCCTATTTTTCAAGAAGTTAATGTTAAAACACAATTCAATATGAAATAAATCATCACATTTACACTCATTTTAGAGATTTATATTGATTGCATTATATTTTTAAATTAAAAAAGTATCTTTTTAAACAATTTTAAAAGAAAATGTAGTAGAATGTTTTGATTTTTTTGTGAGAGATTAATTATTTCTTGGGATCAAACTTTTACAAGAATTTGATTACTTATTTTTACCTCAAGAAAAATATAAAAAACATTGATTAAAATTTTTGGAATGAATGATTAAATGAGGATTCCAATAGAATTATTTTTGGGAAAAAATTGAATAAATATGATGGTGTAAGATTTCCCAATCCAATGGAATGTAAAAGAATTACTGGTAACCTCTTTTACATTATAATGACAAGGATAGATACTTTTTTAGTGAACTTGTGTGCTAGATTATAGGGTTATCTATGATACTCGCATATAATGTTAGTTTATAAGATTTTGAGATATGTTAAGGGATTACTCAATAATTTAATTATGTACAAAAAATGTTATAATTTCCGATTTAAGGGATACATTGGTGTAGATTATTTAAGATATTGTATTGATAGGTAGTATATATCTACTATAACTTTCTTCGTAGGTGATATTTGTGTAATTTCTTACTCCATGAAGTATCATTCAGTGGTCACAAGTATATAGTAGGAATATTATATTATATCTACACATTCTTGTACATATATTCAATGTATATAAGTGTTGCTGGCTAATTTATAGGTAGTTATTGGGAAACAATTATATATTTCCAATGAAAAAATGAGTTCCATATGTATCTCAATGAATCCTATGTAGAAACCAAGATCCAAACATATATATATATATATATCAGGTAACATTTAATAAATGAATGTGTAGAATGCGGTGATATAAATCATGATTATATTTAAACCAAGATTTAGATTACATCCATTTTTACAAAGGAAATTCTAAGAGATATTTTTAAATATATTAGGTTGAAACATCAAGTTTATACTTATACTTTTTATTGAGAATGTGTTAAAATAACCCTTCCACTATGATTTGTAATGTTCATAAAAAGGATAAAAATAGTGAAACAAATTTGGAAAATAGGGAGAGAGAATTGTTATTCAATATAGAATGTGCACTACTTGGCCATCTAAATCTTTGAATAAATCTAAATGGTGTCATTTTAAAAGAGATATCAAATGTATGAATTTAGAGGGGGTTCATTTAGGTAACTTAGACACCATTTCTTATCATTTGAGAACATCAATGATTTAATGATTATCATTGATTTTTTTTGTTTTGTGGTAAAAAAAGCCAAATGTTTATTATGAAGAGTTTATTGGAGTTTCTAACAAATCCAAAAGTGGCATATAAAATTACCTTTAGCTTGGAGTTTTTGATAATTTTATATTTTTTCAATCATTTTTATAGATTAGTAAAGTTATTTATGATATCATTGATATGTTTGGAATGTTTTTTTAAAAATATTGAGTTTCCATGAGAAAATTTTAGATGGTTACTATAGTGTTTGAGAGGAAATAAGAAACAATGTGCGTTGTGTCAGAATTCAATCAAAAAAAGTTTACATACAGTGCTACCAAATAGAATTTTTCCTCTATTCATTTATTATTTATCCATATTTAAAAATGGGATGTCACCATGCATATGAAATTTTATATATGATGATCAGAATTTATATTTCATGTAGAATTAGAAAATAGTTTTAGTTATGTGATACCACATGAGTATATTATCAGATGAGGGGTATGTGTAATTATATTTTTTTAAATAGCGTATTCACAAAAGAAATTTGTAATCGAGTGAGATATTTAATTCTTTTTATCATATTTACCATTATGGAATATAAAGTTTCTAGAATTCATTTTTGATGAATAATAGAAAAAATGAAACATTTCCCGAATTGATCTTGAAGGTGTAAAATTTCTTATATAAAAGTTAATTTTACCATATTCACATGATATTTAAAAAATAATGATCATGATTAATATTAATCTTATAATTTAAACAAGTTTATCCACAAAGTGTTTTTCCCTCAATGTAGAATATATGTTTCAATAATCTCACAATATTACATTGGTAATATTATTGTGATGATTCTAAACTAATTTAATGCCCTAATAATAACTATAATTTAATTATTTAGTGTTTTTAATTGAATTTTTCAAGTGTGGATGTGTGACCTGTTTAGTATTTTAATTTTATTCTATGTAGTTGATCTTATTGTAATGATTTGAGATAAAAGGATTCAATACTGATACAGTAACAAGAGGTTGATGGGAATTTCTTTAATTCACAAAATATATTTTCTGAGAATTATATTGACAATGATCAAAGATGTGAATATTATTTAATGGATTTTATAAGAATCCAAATGAGAAGTAAAGTATATTTGTAAATGTGATGTTAAATTTATTTAAATAAAGAAACCATATTCCAAAATACTGGTTCATGAAGCCGAGCATAATCTAATGATAAAATTATAGAGGATATTTTTTGTAATTCATATTGATGAAACATTAGGTATACAAAGAATGAAATTATATTTCCAGAATTATTTTAATTTGTGGAGTTTTAAAAATTCTAAATATAAGGATCTATAAAAAGTGAGAGGAGTGTGTGCTTGTGGGAAACAGGCATTGATAAACCAATGGAAGAAGAAGAGATTTTTGATCCTGAAGTTAAATATAAAATTTCTGCATATGTTGGATTTTGAGATTTTAGTTTAAGAAAAACTGATTAAGATGTTCAAAAAATTATTCATTATTTGATTATGTGCTGAGATGGAATATTATTATATCCATAATAAAGGCTCATGGGGAATATCATAAAAAGATTCCAAGAAACTATTTTTTTAAGATACCATTAAAATTCGTTCTATTTATTTCTTAACTATCTACATGTTGTGTAAATATCATCAAGATGCTGATGAAAAAGGAAATGGGATTATACCCATCATATCCACATGAATTTGATCATGAATTGTTTTATAGAATCCCAGGATTGGTGGGAGATGAACATGGTATTCAGTAGGAACTGAGATTTTGTCTCTACATTTTAACAATTAGTTATTCCTGTCCTTGTTTACCTAATTTCATACAAGTAAAGTTTAGTCAATATCTTGAATTTATTATGTCTTGACGAAATTATAGTTATACTTCAAATAAAAAAAATTAAAGGAAATCCACCACTGAATCATCCTCCCTTATGAGTGGTGAATTATTTCTTAGGTATTCTTAAGGGGAATGTTATGGCTGATATTTTTATTAGGAAGACTCTAGAACAAATTTGACTAGTATCTATTATTGAGTGGTATATGGTGTGGCTCTCTACTGAGATGTTCCTTAATGGTTAGAGGTCTTAGAGAAGATCAACCCTGAAATCCTAAGCTATGACATCCTCACTCCTTATATGAGTTATGGTAGTTCGATATTTTACTTATATTTTTTGACGGAAAGGGATAATATATTTGGTGTTGATATGGAACCAGATTAGTCCTAAGTTTATAATGAGATTCTTTATGTATGAGGTCGTGTTGTGGTTCCCATGAGAATGCATGAGGTGATGATTTCACATTCACAAGACTATAAATGGGTTGTTCAATTTGGGATTACTAAGATGTATTATGGAATTAAAATCTAGTATTGGTGACCTGGGATGGAGAAGCACATTATAGGGTTCATTTGAAAAAAAAATTACTTATCAGTAGATAAAAGATAATTGTTAATAGCCCATTGGTATTTTTCAGCCATTTCACATTACAACGTAGATGAAATATTATGTAATAAAGGATTTGTGGTAGTTTTTTCAATGTCACCTTATGGATGTGAAGTGGTATAGGTTATCATGTTCAGTTGATGAAGTTTTCTATTTCCTTTCAATTTGGGAGACCTATTCCACCAATGAATTGGACAAAATATATGTTAAGGATCTTATTAACCTGAATAGGCTTCCTATGAAAATAACTGCTAATTGGGTTCATGTGTAATATTGTGCTTTTGGAAAGCACTATATAAGGTTTAAGATATATAGGTCTGTCTAAAAATTTGTTTACTATCCTCCAAATAGTGGGATATCTTATTAGAACATCACAATGATGTAGGAAATGTTGTTTTCATGTATTTTTAACTCTTTTGGTTTTTGGGATAACCATATTGAACCTATATGATTTTCATACAACTAAAATTATTATTCAACAATTTAGATATAATATTTTAAGGACATATACTATATATTATTCTTGTTGCCTGTTTATTAGACAGAGTAGAGGATTTAGTTGTTATCAGGCTGAATCATATGCAGAAGTCATCATATCATATTCGACGGATTTTGAAGTGGTTAGTGACATATCACAGTTAGTTGAAATCTTATTTCAATCAATAAAACATCCCTCTATAATTTTAATTAAGATTCTATGTGTTTCTGTGAGTTTCACCTTGGTTGACACACGGGTGGATTCAGTGGTAGGGAAAGTTGTATCCTAGGTTTATGGGATTAGTTTTAGTTTTTTAGATGAACATTACTATAGAACATTTGTTAGAACTTCCCTATATATAAAGTGATATTAATGATATATTCAATGTATCGAAACTCATGATATATCATCTTGACCCTTATCACATGATTGATATTGAGGATTTTATATTGTTAATAGTTTCACCATTCAAGGAATGACCTATTCTCATAGTGGATCCGAGAATGAACAGTATTTATAGGAAAATGGTTCCTCAACTAAGGGTTTACTAGTAGAATATGTGTATCCAAGCCGATATTGTGGAGTTGGAGTCTGATATGCGAATTTAGTGAATGGATCTTTTCATTTATAGGGCTCGGTGATGCCTAAAAATCATCAAAACCCAAAAAAATCATACATAAATAATATATATTTTTATGTACATATTTATTACATATCATTATGACCCATGAAATAACTATATTGGATTCGTGTTTTTAGATACATGGATACATAAAAAATAGTAAAATAAAAGATCTAAGTCATTTCCCACTTTGTTATTCTTAAGACGAACCATTATTAGACATATCATTCACAAAACCATTTTTCATATCCCAAGGAAAAGGAACCATATGAAAGGATGTACTATAATTCTTAGTAAGGGTAACCATGATAGATATAAATGATTATTTAAGAATAATATTCTCATAAGGGTGTGGCATCATGAGCATAAATTTTTAAAACCATACCCTGTAATTCATGGATCAAAATCATGATTCAGGTTATAAAACATGGAAGTTCATAAAAAATTAATTCTAATAGAATCAAAGAACATGATTTATGGGATAATATCATTAACATAATATCATGTCATAAAAGAGTGGAAATTTTTTTGGAAGAATCATATTCATACAAATATTATGTCAATGATATCCATGAATACATTCACCACAAGTTAGGATTGGGATAACAACTCCGGTACCTACTTCATGATTTAGATAACCTCATGTCTACCCTCTTTTTGGGCATGGTATAATCACCTATATACCATATTTCAGGCTTCGGGTAACCTCCCATGTACATTATTTTAGTATTGTTATAACATCTCATGTACCCTCTATTGGGATTAGGATAACCTCTCATATACCCCTTGATCTCATAAAAAATTAATATTTACCCAATGAATTGAGGGGACATTTTTTTTCTCGGCTAACCCATCACATAATCCTTATACATTCATATGTATTCGATAAGATCATAAACTATTCATCATATCCTCATCACCAAACCCATGTAAAAAATATCTTCCATAGACATCTCATCACTATAATACTAAAACATATAGATAAGTAAAAAGGATGGTATAATTAGATCAAATATCAATTAAAGAATAATTAAAATAAATGGATGTTAGCATAGTCGAATAAATCATTTAAAAATCATTGGAATATTTCTAAGATAAAATTCAATTTTTATTTTTAAATAACTTATTCGAAATCTAAAAATTTCCAAAACAATATAAAAACATTACTTTGAAAATAAAAAAAGTAAAATTTTAAATAAATATTCAAATCATTGTGTTGTCATGATGGTGGGAATTTATATTCATTATATAATCATTAAAATTTTATTCTAGTTACACACTCACTAAAAAGTACCTCATTTAGAAAAGTATAAAATTTCTATTTTAAACATTTTTTTAAAAGTTAATATTGTGTAAAAATAACATAAAAATAATTAAATATTTTCAAAAAAACTTAAAAACATTTTATAAGACATAGATAAAAAATAAATATGAATTTAGTCAGAATGTAGAAATAAAATCAGTTTTCTTTAAAAGCATCCTTCTATTCACTTGTGTAATTAAAGAGACAAAAATGAATAGAAATCATTTAGACTACAAAAATAACCAGAAAAGAAGAAAAAGAAATGTGTTTTCTAGTTATTGATCATATAATTTCCATAAATTTATATTAAATCATAAATAATATTGATAAAAATTTGATTTAAAAATTAATTTCTTACATTAAATTCAGCTTCCTTCGTAAGTACTCTAACCACCTCCTTTTTGAAGAAACCCTATTGGATATTTCTTTATGGGACCTAGGGATGATATTTATAGGAATCAAGAACCTCTATAAGTTTTATAAGGGTTTTAAGAATCTATTTTTGTAGGTCTTTGTCGAGATTAGTTCCTCATGGTGGTGGAAAAAATAGAGGACAGGTGGTTTCCTTTTATAGCGATGAAAAGAAACCACGTAGAATTACATAAATGATTTAAATATAAAAAATTATACTTTATATGAAGTAAGAACCAAGTAGAATAAATTCAATGATAATATTGGGTAATGTTTAAATTCATTCATCCAATAAAAGTTTCATGAGTTTTTTTTGGAATTTTAAACCTTATCATTTTGGTTAACTCCTTCATTAACCATCATTGACCTTAACCATTATAAAAACAAATTTCAATACATATGGGTAATAAATTTACATATATTGTAAAATTTTTTTAAAAATGGTCCAGGGATAAAATATTGACCATCTCTCACCCCCCATTTCATCATTCCATATTTTTATAATTTCTGTAATAATTTAATAATATATTATATAAAAAAATACAAAAAAATCATTTTTTGGACTATTATTTAAAAGAATCAATCTTGAAGTTTAACTCAAATAAAAACCATTAAAAATCAATAATATGTTATATATATAAAAAATTCATGTAACACAATAAATCATCTTATTTTTATTAATTTTGATATTTCTAAATTTGTTAATTTGATTTTTCTATTACTTGAATAGGTAATGTGTCTGTGTGGTATTAGCATTTAAAATAAATATTTCATATCTAAAAATCAAAAATAAATAAATATGATAAAATAAATTCATTGTTATTTCTTGTATATATTTATAACTATACATAGGCTCCAATTATCCGTATAAAAAAATATTAAATTTATTAAAAAATCATTTTTTGTTTTTTATTTATTATTTAATTAAAAAATATTATGTTCATTATCAAAGAAAAATGCAAAAAAGTTTCTATATCATTAAATAGTAGATAATATTGGTCATAATAAACTAATAAAATATAAAGAAGTTCAGGATTGTATATATTTTTAATGACTTATCACATTATTTGTAATCTTAATTACCTGATTTACTCTTACTTAGGAGAAAAATGTTTTCCATAATTACTATTTTTAATAACCAAATTAAGTGAAATATTTACCAAATATTTTAATTTTTATTTCAAATATTTAATTATTTTTATTAAATTTAATCCCTATAAAGTTTAGAAATAAATTTTAAAATAAACCTGTAAGAGGAAATGTAATATATTTTCTAGAAAAAAATTATTTTTTTAGTATAAAATTGTTTTAATAAAATAAATCAAGAATACTAATTTCTATAATGAAATTATTTGGATTCTATTTAATAAATGGGATATAATGAAATTTTAAAATGAATTAAAAAAATCCCACATTGAAAATACATGAATGGAAAAGACTATTTTAAATTAAACTGATTTTTTTTTTCTATTCACTTGAAAATTAATAATTTTTTAAAATTCCTAAAATATCACCATAATATAAGTTTAATAGGCATATTTATAAATTTATACATTTTTTGACATATAATTTCTAGAAGTTTCAGAAATTAATTAAAATATTTACCCAACAAAAAAATGTAAACACTTTTTAAGAAAATATATTTTTTTAAGCATAAAAATAATTCCCAAGAAATTGAGAAATTATTTCTTTATAATTAAAAAATAAATTTATATTGTGTGGGAAATTAATTTTAATAATCTTGATTCTCATATTTATTCTATCTAATTCAATGGATATGTTATAATGTTCACATTTAAATAGTTATTTTTCTACAGTATATCACAATTCGCTTAATACTCAATGTTGCATGTTAAGTAAGTTATCAACATTATTATTATTTTTATCTAAATATTCAAGGTGTTATATACCCCCAATATATAAATTTCAACCTAAAAAACTTATCTCTATCATCGAAGGTTTAATATTTGAAAATATATTTGTTGAAAATCTATATCATATAAAGGGATATTAAAAATTCATTTAGAAAGGGGAAGAGAGAAACATAAAGGTTAATGAAAATAACATAAAACTAGGTTCTAAGATAAGGATAAAATTATAATAACGTTAATATAAAGACATGGAGGGGAATAATAGTTTTCATATACTGAGAGGGACTGATAGTGAATATGGTCTTGAGAAAGATAATTACCACAATACCATAAATTAGTGACAGGTGAAAAGACCATAAATTCATCAGAAATAAAGGTAAAATAATAAAAAATGTTCTTCAACGAACTTATATTAATGTTAATGGATTATTTTTCTATCAATATAGAAATATTTATGCAGTATACATGTTTGGTTCCATTTAATAAGATTAATTTCATCATATGGTTGGGATTCGATCAATTTCCACTTGATCGCTTACACTATGAAATGAATATTCAAGATGGGATTATCATTCCTTAAGTAACAAAATTAACTTTTAAAATATCACAGTATGTATAAAATAGTGGAATTTTATTCCTCTAGTAATAGTAAATTCACAAATACAAAACTAGTTTCCATAGGTTTCCCAATATCGATAAATTTTCAAAAGATAAAATAAGACATTATTATTTAAAACATTAAAAATAAAACCCGTTGTCTAACTTAAACAATTTTTTAAGCAGTAAATATTATGATTCTTTAAAAATAATTCTAAAAAAAATAAATACCCAAAATTTAAAATATTTGATCTCATATTTAATTCCAAGGTTAACATCAACATTCACCCCTAGATAACAGGAATTATCTCATAATGTCTCATACCAAACTTCTGAAATCCTTTATCTTATATTCTCATAAATCATACTGATAAACTAAATAAACATAAAACCTCAAAAATAATTCTATGCATCCAAAATCATAATATATCCATATTCCTCAAATAGAATCACAGACAATCGAATATATTTCAAAAAAAAATAAGTAAACTTCATCAAAGATAACATAATCCACTTTATCTAAAAATCAATACTCAATTTTAAAATCATCAATACTATCAAATTTTATTTATCAATATCAATAACCTTTATATAAAAATAATCATTATTATCTTAACATCATACACATATTAATGGTTATCTACCACTTAATTATTTATTTTTAAAAGAAATATCACCTTATAAATAAATAACTTATCTATTTATCTCTACCATTCAATATTTTCTTGAAAATACATAAAGTGTGACTATTTTAGAATAATTATTAGACATTTAGTGATTATTTTAACTAGAATACCATTAATAAAACACTTATACAACATAATTATGGAATCCCAATATATAAACCATTTAATCATTATATACAATGATTTTCATATCACAGGACTTTCCATGGTCTAGAAGTTACTCCTTGGATTATGGCATTGAGTTATATAATTCCAAAGTTCCCCACACATAAGAAATTTTACTATAATAGGTACCTTTGGATTTACATTATTTCCATCCATTCAATTATTAATTTTCATAGGAAATTAATTGCTCTATTTCCATCTTTTCGATAACTAAAACATCTTCACATTCCTTTGAGACATTTATCTAGGTTATTATTCTCACATTATCAGCATGTTGGAAGAATAATATTCATTAATTCCTATTATTTATCCAATGAAATTTCATAAAACTCTTTTTTATCTTATTATGTGCCTTATGAAACACTCATATTTTAAGGTTGTTAATTATATATCGAGATAATGAGTTAGTTATAATCACAATATTTCTCATTATAGATCCCAATTAATTTTTCTCCTCCTAAGGAAAATCATTACATTTTCATTAATATTTAGTGTTACCAAGATTTCTCCATTTTCTATCCATTTACTAAAACAAAAAAAAATCAAGGTTTGAGAAACAATATTCTAAGATATAAATCATTTAATCATTAAATTATTTATAGGGTTTCTAAACCAGCACACCGTCTTTTTAATGTATAACACCTTAAGTTTATACTAGGTCATACATGGTCATCATCTATTCAAATCCATCACAATGGTTCATAAAATATGTGAATTAACACAAGAATATCCTGTGACGGTGTCGATCCATATGTTTAGTCTTAACCCACTTAGTCATTAAAACTAGCTATATATATTCCATAACCACATCCACTTGATAGTATCCATAAAGGGATATATTTTCTATTAAAACCATTCTTCATTATTTATAATAAAATAAGATGTTACCTTAAACAGAGGATTATTCTATAGTTTCATGATAATGTTTCCTCATCCTAGTTTCAAAATATAACTATCCCTTTATAAGATACTAATTATATCAACCCAAAAAATTCATATATAACATTACATCTTATCATTTTAATATTCATTATATATCATTATGATCCACATATTAACCATAAATGTTTAGTGTTTTTATAAACTTTGATACATTAAAAACTTGTACATAAAACATCAACATGATATATCACTATGTTCTTCATAAATAGTACCCTTCCTTAAAGTAAAAATATTAAAATCATCATTTATATGATAGTAAAAAGAAACATATATAAGGCTTAGCTTATTTTACCAGTGAGTGTAAAAATGAGATATATTAGTGATCATTTGAGAATGTCACGAGCATCAGTGTACACAAACATTATCTCGCCTTTTGATAAATATACCTAGAAATCCATAGATCATAATCACAGTTTAAAGAAAAATGATTTTATATTCACAATACATGAATCATAAATGAATCAAAAGAATATAATCCATTTGAATATAAAAATAGAATAATATATTTTCATAAAAGGGATTCATAAAATGTTTTTATAATCATAGTCTTAGAAATATTTTTTCAAGGCTACCAACCAAAACATTCAATACATATTAAGATTGGGATAGCCACCAATGTAACTACTTTAGTCATTGGATAGCTTCCCTTTTACCCACATTCAGGCCTTGGATAACATCCCATGTACCCTCCTTTAAACATGGGATAACCACACTTATACCACCATTTGGGATAGGGATAACCTCCCATGTACCCTTTATAGGATTTTCTATAACCCCCATATACCATTTGATCTGATAAAATACTAATCATCACTCAATTCATTATAGATATATATAATTCTAGGTTGATTAATCTCATAATAACAAAACATTTATTTGAAATCCTCAAGGTCATAAAACATTCATCATATCAGCATGACATAAACCATGTAAAATGAACTATTTTAGTAAACATACCATCATCATAATCATAAACCATACATAGAAGGATTAAACATGGTATCACTGGATCATATCCCAAGTAAATTAGAAGTAACATCAATGGATTTTATCATGGACAAAAATTTCCTTTAAAATATTTCTGGAATATTCCTTAAGGAAAATACCCTTTTTATTTTGAAATTACTTATTTAAAATCATAAAATTTGTGAAATATACTAGAAAAAATTATTTGAAAAGTTTATATGAATCTTGTGAAGTAATCTTCAAATAATTAAGAAGTCATGATGGTGGAAAAGTTTTCATGATGTAATCATTAAAATAAATATTTAGTTCACAAATTTAGTAAAATATACATTATTTAGAAAAAAACAAGTGGATTATTTTTAGATCATTTTTTAAAATGTAAAACATGTATAAAAATATACATAATACATAATTATAGTTTATTAGAAAAATATGGAAATTTTTTTATAGAATATTTATATTCATGAAAAATAATTTCTAAATGAAGAGAGAGAAAGGGAGATTTTTCTTAAAGAAATTCTTTCGATCTCCTGCCTATATTAAGAGAGGAAAATCATAGTAATACTTTTAATCTCTAGAAATAACCAGTGTATAAGAAAATAAAATATATTTTTCTTATAATTATGATGTAATTTATTTTAATTGAAATTCACGTGTAAATAATCTAGATTAAAATTAGAGTGAAATGTAAATCTGTTGCCCCAAGATTAACATCCCCTGTAAGCACTACAACCTCCTCCTTTTTAAATAACCTCCTTTGGTTCCCTCTTTAAGGACCATAGGGATTTTATTTGGAGGATATCAGAATAATAAAAACTATATAAGGATGTTTAGAGAAGATTTTGGTAAATTTTTATCAAGAAAAGTGGCTCAATGTTTTTTGAAGAATAAAGGATAGGTGGTGTCCCTTTATAGAAACGTAAAGAAAAATTCTTGGAATTATATAAATTATTTAAAAATAATGAATTATATTTAACGTGAAAGTGGGAAAAATATGCCATATTTTAGAGGATAATATTGGTTAAGGTTGAAATTAATTTAAAAAATAAAATACAAATTGATTTATATGGAATTTTAAACTATAAATTTTCATTTAATGCCTTCATTAACAAATTTTAATTTAAAACCTTGTAACACATTTTTGAAAACTAAAAGGCTTTAAAGATAAATATAAGGTAAACACTATATTAATAATGATAAAGGGGTGACATTTTCAGTGATATCCCTTCCTCATTTTCTTATTTCAATATTTTTGATTATGTTTAAATAATTGGATAATATATTATTTCACATAAAATACAGTTATATTAATTGTCTAGACTATTCATATAGTTTTAATTTAAATACCAAAAGATAAAAATTGAATATTAATAAAAACCTTTAAAACATCAATATTTTTTTATATTTATCTAAAAAATTCCCAACAAAAATAATTCAACCAAATTATATTACTTTTAATATTTTTATTTAATTTATTTTCTTCTATTACCTGAACAAGTACTGTTTCAGTGTTATATATGAATTTAATGTAATTTTTCAACCACTAAAACCTAAAAACAACATGGAATTATTTAAAAATTATTATTATTTTAAATTAATATTTATAAATAAATCATTTTATCCATGTGGAAAAACATATTACAGGTATTAAAATAAAGAGAGTATCATTTTGGATTAATTCTCAATATAAAAAAGTATTAAGTTCATTAATAAATAAAAATGGAACAATTTTCCATTTCCTAGAATATTGGATGAGGTTGGTATAAATAAATTTATTAAATTGAAATAATATAGGTGTTATAAATATATTTATAATCTCATCACATTATTTTAAACCTTAATACTCTGATTTACACTTACATAGGTGAAACATATGTACTATGTTTACTATTCATAATTTTCAAAAATATAGTATAATGATTTACTGAACCTTTTATTTTTTTTCAAAATATGAATTAAATTTTTCTCAAATTGAATCCCTATAAGTGAGGTATAAAAAAATTTAAACCAAACATAAGAATAATATAAATTCAAACTAAAATAATTGGATTATTTTTAATCAAAATTAATTAAATAAATATTAAAATAATTCAAAACAAAATAGGACTATTTAAATATTTAAATGGAAATGTAAATATTCTATAATGATAATGTTTCTCTTCCATTCCTTGAAAAACTAATCATTTAATAAAATTCATTATATTTAAACTTAATATAATTTTTCATACTTATTTAAAAATTGATATGATTTTTATAAAATATAATTTCAAAATGATACGAAAAATTAATATAATATTTACTCACAAATTAAAATAAAATTCGATTTTGGAAGAAAAATTACAATTTATGCATAACAAAATTTAACTAAATATTGAGTGAATATTTATTACGATTAAATCAATAAATTTGTGTTTATTAAGATAGTATATTTCATAAATTGGTAACTTGTATTCATATCTTCCAATTCAACGGTTATGTTAAAATGGTCACAAAATAACAATAATATTTCTATAGTATATCCCAATTCACTTAAACTGTTGTGTTTCATGTTAATAAAACTGACTATTATTATTTTAAACTAAATTTTTGGGGTGTTACAAAAATGTATCATGAGGAATATTTATTATATGTTCTAAGTTTTTAACAAATATAATATTTTTAATGAATAAATTATATCTTTTTAAATCAAACCCTAATATATTTTAGGTTTTTTTGGGTGGTGGAGTGGTCCAAGGTGGATCAGGTCCACACTTCAAGGAAAAAGGATCATGATGAATAAATCTGCATAATTTTAGATCTATTACAAGATTTAAAGTGGGGAACCATCATTTTTTCTATTTTTGTGGTATTATGTACCATGAAAAGCAGCAAGAGTCTTATTATTAGGTATTCTAACCCTGTAAAGGCCACATGTGTTCTGGTGGGTGCCTAGTAGAGTTTAGATGGGCACCGATTTTTTTTTTTAAATTTTAAATAAATTTTTTAAATTTATTTACATTGATTTAAAATTGAAATCCCTCCCTTATTTAACTATAGGTAGTGTTCACAGTCCTCCCTATAATTCTACATGGTTTCTCCCTACTTAAACATAATTCTACATTATGTGTACTTAGATATCCATGTCATTAGTCACAAAGTGATGTATGTGAGTCTAAGATTCATCTTAAAAAATTTATATTTATCCCTCACTACTACATATTTTTTATATATTTTAATGCTTATTTTGGATTTTATTGAGGTTATCTAATTTATCTCATTTGAGGTTGATTAGGTTTTGTATCTTTGATAAGCAGAACCCTACTTATCTTGTGTAACTAGTCCATCTTTTTCTTGATGTTATTTCCTTTCCATAGAAGAATTTTATGAAATAAATGAAATGATTCCTGATTTTATAATCCCTATAATTAGTCAAAATTGGTTCTCTTACTTTATTTTGAAAAAAATAGAACTAATTAGGTCATGAGGGGCCTCTGTGAGGTGTGAAATGACAATATTGGTAACCACTAACAAAATAAATCATGAAACACATTATGAGACTACAATTTTGGGACCTGGGATTAGTGTATAGGATTGAGAATTGACCCAAATATACTAGTGTAGTTTCATAGTTTGGTCCTTGGTAGTTCTAGGCTTACACATGATCTATGTAAGAGGTGAGTTGTCTGGTGAATAATTAATTAAGATGGGTGATGGATTTGAGAACATGAAACCATTCCTAGGTTATATGGTGTATCATCCAAATAAATTATTTAAATATACAAAAATCATGTTGATATATAATTCATTTAAACTATGATCTATCATTAGATATTTTTATTATTTTCAAATGTTTTGTGTATCATTCACTTTAATAATTAAATTATGATCTATCAATAAATTGATCAAATCAAAGTTTTATTCATATTTCACACTAATGTGTTATATAAGGATGCTTCCTTTATTTGAATTTCTAGTTGGAATCATATTGATCATTATTTTTTTTTAAAAAAATTTATCTTTGTACACCCACGTTAGGACAGGGTTATGCCTTCCAGCTAGGCCACTTGAGGAGGTGAGTCATTATTCACGGCGTGATATTAGTATTAGTGGTATATCGATCACTTGGGTTTTCAATATAGTGGGGCATCTTCCACTCATATGAACTACCCATGTGGTACTTTATCTACATTGGGGGCCTATTATGATGGAATTCCATCCACTCATGAATTTAAAATGGTTGGGTTTCAAAAACATGAGATGTGATAAAAGTGGCATATTATCAACCTATAGGAGAGTACTAGTGGTGAATATCCCACTAATATACATCATCGTAGTGGTGCATCATCCGCTTCAAGACTTGAAATTTTGGTATATTTTCCACTTTATATGGGATACAAGTACAATATCATCCACTTTAATAGAATCATTTAGTGGTTCCTCATCCACTGAAACTTTAATATAGTGGAGTATTAACCACTGAAACATGGTGATGGTTGTGTATCATAAAATTTATATTATTATGAACCATTTTTTAAAAAAGAATAATTAACCTTTATTTTTGGTTAGGTAATGGATCATACACTAAGATGAACTATGACAGTTATAGCTGGTTCACCCCAGGTTGTATGGTGGGTATTTTTCCTCCAACATGACTATTATACCAGGAGTGATATGTTTTTCATTATCATGGTTTGTACTCAGACCATGGGTATATCTTCCCTTTCTATCCATTACTAAAGTAGGTATAGTCTCCCATGGATTGGAGGGGAAATTAATGGGGTAATAGGTTTTTTATTTACTACTATATATTCTACTAGATTTTTTATGGAGAATACATTTATTTTTTTCTAAATATTTTAGGCACACTATAGGTGGTGACCTATTGAGTTGTACTTACACCTAGATCGGGGGAAATGGTACCCATGAAAACTTCATCTTTCATAACACCTGAAATTGAAATGCACTTGTAGCTTTTGATGTATGAGCTATTAGGTCCTTGAGGAAGTGGGGTTATAGGTTTGCAATGGGGCTCATGTGTAAATTCTTATACATGGTTCACTAATAAGTAATAGAATCTGGATGGTCATATGGTCTCAAGCATGTCTCTTCATATGCATGTGGCTTCCAACCACCAATGTGGTTCTATGTACGTACAGTGGTGATACAACACCCTCATGATCAGAGTTTAGAATAATTGTTCATAATAAAAATAATCAGTAGAAATATTTAATAAAATAAACTATATAAGTAAAGATTCATAAAAAATACACTTTCATAAATAATACCTAGTTTCTTATACAATTTAATGATTTTTTAGTGATATGAAGTAAAAAAATGAGGGCATTCAATGGGAATATGGTTATAATACTAAACTGTACATGTTATAAAAAATACAAAAATATATTCCAAATGTTTTCTCTAATATCTTCGTGAGCACTTTTCTCATCCTCCCCTTTATTACTCCATCATAGTACAGTAAATAAATTTCACAAATAATAGTGATTCCCCTTGTTCCGACCTCCATCAATAAAGTCTATCTGGTTACCAAAGAGTGGCTCAAACAGGGTGTGAGAAAAACATAATATATCACCACCAATATTGTCTATTGATATCCATTATGTGAATATACAATGAGCAGTGTGAAAGTGATAATAATAATAATGATAGAATGTGAAATACATAATACTCATGTAAGTATAGGATCCTAATGGGACACTCATCCAATACTACCTGCTTTGGACAATGTCTAAATGTCTCTGAATGACTATTAATTATAAATTATATATATGATAGGTTTGGGACCCGGGACTCAGGGAAAAGGAATATAAAAATAATTATGTGTTTAAAATGTATGTGTAAGTCCCATTTCATTTTTAGCTCAAAAAGTGAATTAAAACAAGTTCATCGTGTATGTAAATTATTTAAAAGAGAGTTGTATGTTCTTGGATATATAAGATGCATCATTTAATTAATTGGAATCCTAATATCGTCAAAGTCGTTCTACATTGGGAAACCATGTATCACACTAGGTATACTATAAAATCTCATCACCTTAGGTGCCTATTAAAGTCATTCTATTTAAGAAACCATGTATAACTCTAGGAATGGTTAAAATATATTTCCCTCAAAGCCCATCCAAGGTGTTCTCCAAAGGGAATCCAATCATCTCTCATAGGATAATACAATCTCGTTTACTCATGGATAATATCTAATTAATTATATATAAGATCAATTCATCCCTCTTAGAATATAATAATTCCATTAAGAAATCATTCAATTAAAATATACAATGATCCCATCGAAGGTGTTCTATAACCGAATCAATGTGTCACCTATGTCATTTTATATTTCTATTTGTAACTCATTTAATTAAAATTCATAATTTTGTTTATAAGGGAAAACTCATAATTTTTTTTTGGAAATTATGGGCTATGTTATATGATCATACAACCATTCATATTTCAAATCCATACATTTTATCCATTTAAATTATAAATTAATCCAAACCCACATTGATATTAGTTTGGTCAAAAGGAACCCCTAGTTTAATATGTGCATAAAATTATTCATTTTACTGAGATGATATTGGTGGATGTGGGAGACTACCAATGGTGTAACTAGGTGCACGCAGTTTAAAAAATAAAATAAAATTTAAATTTATTTAATTAAATTTTATATTAAGGGGACGAACATAGAAATTCAAGTGTTCAGTACAATGATGCACAATATAAATTCATTGAATTTTTGGGGAAATAACAAGACCACCTGCCTAATACCAGTTGAATAATCATCATTGAAAACAAGTCACATTATCTTGCATGGATTTAGCATTCCATATGGTGAGATAAATAAATAAAGGATTAAATATGAATGAGATACATACAAAGTGTGTTCCAATATGATGAATAGAGATCCAATAGGACATATTTTGATGAAAGAGGATAAAATACTACATAATATGGAGTATTGAGAATGAAAAGTGTATTTTTTCATTTGAGGGATAAAAAATGAGGTTTTAATTTTTTAATAAACGATGGTGTAATTTTTATTTCATCTACTTTTTAAGGGATTGTTCGTATAACTATGTAGTTGAAAAAATACATACACCAATCATGTGCACCCACTTCCTTGGTTGGAACCCATATCAAATAAGAATGGTTTGAAAAACCATGCACTTCCCGTGCATGCTTAATATCTAACATCTACCCCCCTTAGATGGGTTTGTGCATGGTTAAAAAAATGGGGAACCTACCATGTTTAACATACCTAAAATTTATTATAGGTTTTCATGGTTTTTTGTATTTCCTTTCATGGATAAAAAAAATCATGCTGCTCCTTTTGGTCCACATAGTGATCTACATATTGAGCACTAACAGTGCGTTAACTATGAACCTCAATATATTTATCCAATAAGAAGGAGCTCCATACTCTGAAAAATCCCTAGAAACTATTCGAACCATCTTATACCATTAAGTGATATTAAAAGAATAAAATACATGGTGAAAAAAATTATATAAAGGATATATAACTCTATAAAAATCCTAGATTTCATGACCTCTGCTCATTTAAACAACTCATCCCCATGTTTCCCTTCTATGGGTGGTTGAAAATCATCTAAAAATAGTTCAAAACACTGATCACATGAATCATTATCTCTCTCCCTTGTATCTTCCTATACATGAACATGTGTCCATAACACCCAGACTAGAAGAGTTGATCTACCTTCGAGATTCCTCATTCCATAATCTGTGATATATACTGAATACTTCTAAAAAATTAATCAATACAAAACTCCACCTCATTAGGATGGAAAACATGACATGGGTGTGAATAGAAATGGTTAAGCTATGAAACTTGGGATATATTATGCATGGATCGGTACCTCTGAGGTAAATGTAACTAATAGGATACCATCCTGACTCTCTCTAAAATATCATAGGGTCTAACAAAAATATGTTCCATATTCCCTTGTCACTAAATCCATTGATTCCCCAATCTTGTTGAAATATGAAAAATGACTCGACCTCCCATCTAAAACCCAGGGTCTAATGGTGACAATCGATATAATACTTATTATTAGATTGAACTATAGTAAAATTATACCTAATATGTTATTCCTACTCTAATTTATCCTGAAAAATACAAGGTCCTAGTAGATCTATATCTTCTACCTCTAAATATAATAGAGGTGAATAGAAAGTTCTATAATATAAGGCTTTATAAAGATCCATCTGTATAATATTATTTGAAATTGTTTTTTTTGAATTCACCAAGAGGTAATTTTTTCTCCTAAAACACAAAATATCAAGGACACATGATGAGATAAATTCCTTTTACACCTATATCGTGCGCTAGAGCAGCCTGTCAGTCTATGATTGATAGTATGTACTTAGAAGTACCTATGAACCTCGATCTCTCTATAACCCCTTCCAGAAAATGATGTAAAAAATGTATCCCTATCTAATATGATTGTATGGGTAATTACATCAATATATATCAACTCCCTAATATATAGCCTTTATATCTCATCTACTAGAAGGTCTCTCGAATAGATATAAATGTGAGGCCTTTATGAGATTTTCCATGATAATCCATACTTCGTCACTGCATCAAGGTGACTTCGTTAAACCCATCATGAAATATATATTGAAATAATCCGATTTAAAATAAAAAAATGGGTAATATTTAGAAAAATATGGTGGGAATCTGGAGATCTGCCTTGACCATCTGATTGGTGGAAAACTAAGTAATAAAACCTAATATCGCTTCTTTATCCCCAACCATCTATACTAACAGCACAAATCATGACACATATTATTAATTTTAGGATGTAATAACCATTTAGTGTATTGATATTATTGCATATAATTCTCTCTAATGTCTCTATGAAACCAAACATTCCCATGAATATGTAACTCATCCCCATCAATAACCTAACTAGTCGGTAGGTTCTCACCAGAAACAATCTCCATTAGGAATAAACTATAAGTATCTGAAAACTATATCATCTTTACCAAATCCAGAAATATAGAATTCACTGTTAAAGATATAATAAAATGATTCTCATGATATTCATGATCCTCCATTTTCATCTCAGAAACAACTCCATTAACTACTGTGCAATACTAGACTCTTGAACTGAATTCATCAGAGTCATTCAACATAGAGCATCATCCATTTCATTTCCTTTTATAGGTGTCTAGGAAAACTAAAAAACAATGTATTTAAGGTATTCACCCAACAATAACTTTTAAATATTAATTTCACACCAAGGGGATATATATTTAAGGTATTTTTGATCTGTATATACAATGAATCTATTTCATAAAAAATAGTTCTTCTAATAGTACAAGGTGTGAACAAACTATAACCTGATAGAGATAATACATAGTGTATCCCCTTGAATCATATCTTCTCTCATCCTAATGTATGATGTGTAATAATACATAGTGTATCCTTTTACTAGGATTAAGAACAATCAAGATAATAACTGAGGTAAGTATTCCTTTCAACTCCTAATATTATTTTCCATGCGCTTCAGACTATGATAATTTAACCCCTCTCTTGGTTAATCCAAAAAAAGGTACATCATGGTGTGAGAAATCCATGATTAAATACTTATAATAAAAACTTATCTTGAAGAAACACTATATGGGAAACATATTCCTGGTATTCTCCCATGTGACCAGAGATATCACCTTCTCGGGGTCTACTAATTCTCTGACCTCTAATATTATGTGATCCAATAATTGGAATTTCTCAATCTCAAAAATATATTTTGTGAGACTTGAATGAATCTTATCCTCTATCAATGTACTCAATATGATATCAATATGTTTTACATGATAATTTATAGTCTGTGAGTACACCAATATGTATTCTATTAATATGACCCCAAAAGAATCCAGATACATATAGAAAACATGATTCATAGTATCCATGAAAATATTAAGTGCATTTAAGAGAATAAAACAAATTACCATATACTCATATAAGATTTTTTCCTATTAAAAATTTTATGGGATATATCTATAGGTATAATTTGTAAATAGTGATATCAAAAACTAAAATAAGTTTTTGAGAAAACTCTATCTCCTTAGAGCTAGTCTATGAGTTCATCCATAAGAGATAAAGGATATTGGTTCTTAATTTAAATCATGTTCAATTTTTCGTAATCCACACAATGTTTGAGGGTTTGATGATCTTTTTTTAGAAAGAGGGACTGGTGATCCACTAGGATATGTACTGGGTTGTACAGGTAATTTAATTTCTTGATCCTAGAATGACCTTTTGAGATCCCCAATATTAGTATTATATATAAAAAAAAGGATTTATAGATACTAATTCCACTCATGACACTGGATCTAAAGTAAAATCCACCTCTCTTATAAGGTGACCCAAAAAATAATCATATAAGACATCCTTAAATTGACCCACTATAGATGGGTAATCTATCTAGCATGTTTCATGATCACTCAACATAATAATGTTTATACAGGTTTTATATCTACCTATACCATTATTAATAAATATTTATATAAATTACTTGACATACCATTCTCCCTTATAAATTTAGTCACCACCCTCAAGATATGTGAGGGACGCCTTCTAAAAGTAGCAGTCAATATGGAGCCAATAGGGATCCAACCAATCCATCCATAGTATGATATTGAACCTTGCCATTTCTAGAATATAAATACTCCATATTAAATGGTAACTATGAGGATAAAGAGTTAATTCCCTTCACGGACTTAAAATCTTTAACTAAAATCCTTATAGAGTATCAAGAGTCATAATTCAATTGAATTACTAATTTTAAAGCCCAATAAATTCCACATTATATTCAGATATAACGGATTGTGATTTTCCTGTATCAAATAAGGAAGATACTAATGTAGAGGATACTAAAATAAAACCTCATATTGTGGATGGTTTCGAACTCTTCTCCCCTTCTACATTTTTTACTATATGTAGTTGTCCAAATATACATCCATAAGCTAAATCCTGACTATATTGATCAGGGCCTATCTACTAGCACAAAATCATATAAGACAAGATTCCAGGTCCATATACACCTCCTTATGCTGATCATCCTATAGAAATCTGTCATACTACTTTTCCTAGAGCTTTTGATCCTCTTCTTGAATGTGGAGTTTGGGTAGATCCTATATCACTATGAACTAGAGAAATGATTCTACAAAAATGATGAAGAAGGCCCATTCTACCACAATCTCAACACTCAATTTGGTCGTTGTTACACTAGGGATTCTTATTTCCTAGTCTACCACACCGGTGACACACCACTTAAGAGTTACTATGAAAATTATATCAACTAATTACCCTATGAACAAACTCAACATTATGTATCCTACCACTAGATGAACCACTTGCATGTATAGGCACTAAACCACTCTAACCCTCACCTTCGTCTTTCCTCCTATTTTTCTCATTGATGAGGGCCTCGTTCACTATCTCAAAAAAGTATCCAACCAAAATTCATTTACCTAATATCAGATGGAATATAAAATCTCATCCCCATTTTTTCTCAATATTGAATACTCGTTGCTAATAAAAGTCAGTGCAAAGCAGTGAAGCTCATTAATGTGAGAAAAATACTCTATGATAGACATGTAACCCTACTATAGATGCATAAACACCCTTTATCACTCCACTCTGAGTGTATTTAAGAATAATTAATCATAGAAATCTATCGAGCTGACCCTCGAGACCATATTTCAATAATGATATAACCATTTAATAATATCCCACCAATTCTAAGCATAATCATCTAGAAAATAAATAGTGAGTTTGACTATCTACTATTGCAGTGTCTCAAGATGCTCAGAAATAGTCAGCATGGCCCCCTTCTTAGACTCAGTTTCTGAGGGACTTCCATCCCCCCAAAAGTTATGAGGATGATACTATTGAAATACATATATAAACCCTTCCATAAATGGTTCAGGTAATGGATATTCCTTTATAAAATGGACTAGCCTTAAGAACCCCTATTGAAACTCAACATCAATTCCTAGATCATGTATAATTATAGCTATCATTGGAGACACTACTTGCGAGTTAGGTCACACCACATAAAGAGTGTGGTCATCACCACCTTCATGGAATTTGACCTAAGGCTATTGTGGAATATTATATCTAAAATTCATAATGTACACCTCAAATTAATTTTGATAACATAGAATATTTCAACTAACAATTAGAATTTGTATAAATCCTTCGAATAATAGAGTCAAATACCAATAACTACAAAATTATAATGCTCGGTATAGGTGATATAGAAGATCAAAAGAGTCACAAGAGAAACTCCCTACTGCCAACTACCAATTTTGGGTCAATGTCAAGGTCTCACATCATATAGTTGAGGTCCAAGTATATGGAGTATCTATTTCAAGGTATAGAGGATAACACCCATTATGTTGAAATTGGAATCTCTATATAATGACATCAATTGTATTTATAAAAATTTATTTAGTGAACTTTTATATTTATATAGAGGTCCATTTAGATGAATTTCTATTCTAATTTCATAAATCCTTACGCATTTTAAGTTTCAATTGGTGCTTCATGTAACTCCAACCTAACGCTTACATCTATTATTAGGATATAACAAGTCGTATAAGATAATTTCATTAGATGAATATCGATTACCAACATGCAAAAAAAACTTTATAAATTATAATTACTATTAATATAATCGAAATAAACTAACATTTCAATCCATGTGCCCATATTTACATAGCTCAAATATGTGGTAATTGGTTAATGAATGTTCCACAAACATGAAATATGGTAAAAAATGTTTAAGTTGTGGAAAAAATATTGATATCCAATTATTTAATTTTCCCCTAAACAAATCATTAGTCCAATTTCAAATATCCCAAACAATAAAAAAACTATACATAGTAGTTAATGATCATAAGAAAATTAATGTTGGAACATACATGACATATATCCTCGTGTTCCTATGATAATGCATGAAAATTACTTACATAACACACTAGACCAAGGGTAAAACTGAATTAACAACAACAATAATAATGTCATAGATCATGTTCATCAAAAAATTGTGAAATCAATGAATCTTTAATAGGAATAATCTAGAACAAGAAGTCCCATTCTATGAAACTCATATTTTTCATATATGTGGTTTAGCTACTCAAGAAGAAGATGAAATTTAAAAAATTCAGATGCATTTATAGTCTCATGTATAAAAACATGAAGTTGTAGTAGAAAATGAAAAAAGGGAACTAATAACACTTCAAACATATCAGACCAGATTTACTCATAAGTAACCAAAACCAACTAGTCTCATGGCCTCAAGCTCACCTCTCCATATACCAAAGGCTACTGACTAGTATCAAGTGTCTAAGGTGGTAGAGTGGGAAGACTATACTCTCTTTATTATAATGAAGAATAGTGGGTAATAATTAAGATAATAATAAGAATAAATATTATAAAAAACTATTGAATTAGACATCTATAAAAAATACAATAACATAAATAATACCCAGTTTCATATAATAAATAATTATTCCATGAAAATATTTTATAGATTAATGGGGGGATACATGTAGAATAGTGTAGTAAGAATACATGTTATATTATATATAAATTAATAATAAATTACAAAAGATTTCTCCAAAAGCATCATGATTACATGTCACGAACCGAATCTGGTCGCCATCAAACCAGCACCAAACCCGGCTCATGGCAAGATCCGAAGGGCGTTCCCCATCCCCACGGGCTGGAACAAGTGCCCGAGTATCATAAAAATTCATTTGGGAACGATTTACCCGAGTTTGGGTTCATAAGATAACCAAAAACAAACAAACCAAATCTGAAAAATCATGCCAAACAGGAATTAATAAAAATTCAGAACATAGTATATGAGTTTAAACAAGACACAAGAGGTCCAAAGGTACATAAAAGTAGCAGCAAACAGCCCATGAGACTCCACACGACAAGGGGTCATCACCCACAAGCCGTCTCCACAACACCGCACCATCGAGAGAAACTAGCAACCCGAACCGCCATCGCCCAAGGCTTTTCCTTTGCCTGTGTCAAACATGATCAAGTCTACTTACAACCAAAGGTGTAAGTAGGGTGTGAGACTAATCCCAATAGGATATCACCCAAGTATTTCAAGTGATAGGCATTGTAAAATAAAAGGCTTGCAAGAGTTATAAATAGATAATAGTGGCATTTATTTCTAAAAGTGCAACTTTGAAAAGAAAATAACTTTCAATGGGGATAACTATAAAGAATCAGTTAAATTAAAAAAACATTCAAGCTACTGGTTTTCAAATCCCAAAATACCATAAAGAAAGTTTAAATGCCAAAAAGGCCACGAGCACCAAGCCTAGGAACCCCCCTAGGTACTAGTTTGTTGTGAGCCCCAAGTACCTCGTACCTCGGTGAAAGTAACCATAACGAAATTCGTTCTCGTGCACGAGCCACTAGTAGGGAGCATACCCATAACCTAGTGGTCTCCAATCATCTCCATTATAGTTTTGTTAGTGTTATCCATGTCAGACTTGCTAAGTGAACCATGCTCAAAACCCCTCTGTTCACTAGCGTACTAGTACACGTTAGCCCACCTAGATACCCGGGTTTCCCGTATTGTGCTCAAATAGTCACCACATGCTACCAAAATCAATATTCACATATAAATATCATTTCTGGTCACACACATTCAAAACAGTATCTACACCTTCTTTTCACCCTTTGCATAACTCAATAAACCATTTATAATTTCCATAAAACAATTTCAAGAAAATTAATCAAATGTTGCACATTAAATTCATCTAAAATCCCATATTTAAAACCAAATGGAGACCAATATTATACCAAAACATAAATTTCAGAATCAAAACATTTTTATAAATCCAATCCCTGAATTATAAAACAATACCAAGAGGCACAATATGGGTTAAACATGTAAAACACACATTTTCACACAAGATTGGAACTTAAAAATCTACCACTTTTAAAATGCTACCCAAATCAATTTTTGAAATCAAAATACTGAATGATGAACATAATGGAAACCTAAATACAGCAAGCCAACTCATTATACAATACCTACATATGAAATCACCTACCAAAAGAGTTAAAACCCCCAAATCCTTGTGCGTCACTTCAACCGCACCTCCGCCGCACCAAAAAGGAGTAAGATTGAACCTAAAACCAGAGGATTGGACCAAGAAACTCAAAACTAAAACCCTAGGTACGAAACCCCATCTTCTGGAAATTTGGGGGTTCAATAAAAAAGGAAGAAACCCTAAGAAGAAGGGAGGAATAAGGAAGAGAAACAACTTACTTGAGAAATCTGGACGTTTTTTGGAGCTTCAGAAGTTCGGCCCTAAATCACAATCAATATGAGCTCCAAAGAGGCGAAAACGAAGGTGGGGGTGTGTCTGGGTTCGATGGGAATGTGTGAGAGGTGGAATCACCGAAAAAGGATAAAAAAATAAATATTTTATGAAAGAATTACAAAACCATTTTAAAACTGGAAATGGGATTTCGGGTTGGCCCAATACCTAATTTTATCACCCCAATCCATGATTCTAATTAAATTTTAAGGGCCAGAAAATTATTTTGTGGTTTTAATATTTAAATGAAGGTAATTTTGGAAGTTGAATGGTTGAAAAATGTTGAAAAACGAAGGAGTTATTAAAGAAACAAAATATACTTTTAAAACTGGAAATGGGCTCTTAGGTTGGCCCAAATTTTGGAAACCCACTATTTCCTTTAAAAATGCATGAAAAACCACCAAAACAAATCAAGGATGTAAATTAAATGAAAAATACTTCTAAATATTTCATGTATGTGACAATTATCCCCCCCATGAAGGACTTTCCACCTCGGAAAGTCAACATGATGCTTGATTGGAAAACAAGAACGGGTACTCTTCCTCGACCCATGACATTCGCTCCCATGTCTCATTTGTATCATTTCCATGCTGCCATAGAACCCAGACTAATGTAATAGACTTCCCTCGAAGTATCTTCTCTTGGGAGTCCACTATTTTCACTGTCCTCTCAACAATAGACAAGTCAGGCTCTATCTCCAGTTCTTCCCTACTCAACACATGGGACGGATCCGGGTAGTATTTCTTCAACTGAGAAACATGGAAGACATCATGGATGGAAGTAAACTGAGAAGGTAAGGGCAACCTGTATGCCACCTTTCCAATACATTCGATGATCTCAAATGGCCCGACGTACCGCGGAGTCAGCTTACCTTGCTTCCCCAATCGACGATGGCCTAAACGAGGGGCCACCTTCAAAAATACTCTATCACCCACAGAAAACTCTAGGTCTCGACGCCTCCGGTCAACATATGATTTATGACGACTCTGAGCTGTCAATAAACATTGCCTGATTAATTTTACTTTCTCAGATGTCTCCTGCACCATACTCGGCCCCAATAGTGAGATCTCACCTACCTCATCCCAACAGAGGGGGGACCGACAAGGCCGACCATAGAGCGCCTCAAAAGGAGGCATTCGAATCGAGGATTGGTAACTGTTATTATAAGCAAACTCAACCAATCCCAAATGGGTATCCCAAGAACCTCCAAAGTCTAGGACACATGCACGAAGCATGTCCTCCAAAATCTGATTCGCCTGCTCTGTCTAACCATCCGTCTGCGAATGGTATGCTGTGCTCATCTTAATCTGGGACCCCAAGGCCTTCTGAAGGCCTTCCCAGAATTGAGATGTGAAATGAGGGTCTCTATCTGAGACAACTGCTGATGGAACACCATGGAGTCTCACCACCCCCTGAAGATACAAACGGCCCAACTCATCCACTTTAGATGTATCTCTGATCAGAATGAAGTGGGCTGATTTGGTTAGACGATCAATCACCACCCAAATGGCATTCTTAGCTCGAGGTGTACGAGGTAATCCAACAATGAAGTCCATGGAAACCTCATCCCACTTCCAGGTAGGAATGGGTAGTTGTTGGAGCAAACCGTAGGGCCTTTGGTGCTCTGCTTTCACCTGCTGGCATGTGTAGCATCTCGACAAAAAGTCCGCTATGTCCCGTCTCATACCAGGCCACCAGAACTGCCGACGGACATCATAATACATCTTAGTGGCACCCGGATGGACAGCCCACTGAGACTGGTGGCTATCCTGCATCACCACCTTCTGTAGAGATAACGGCACTACCGAACGACTCTTGAAGCACAAGATGCCCTCGGGAGACGACGACCAATCAGAGGATGTCTCTCCAACATGAAGAAACTGATTCGATCGCTGACAAAGCTCATCACTAGGTTGTTCCTGCTGAATCAACTCCAATAGAGAAGGAGTCAACTGGATGCTCGCCAAGAATGCCCCTCCACTATGTTCCTTGGTCTCCACATGCATCTGAGAAAAGATCCCCATCAATGTCCACTCATCACTGGACTTCCTCAAAGCCTGCACTAGAACCCTTCTGCTCAAGGCATCAGCCACTACATTACCCATACCTGGGGTATAGATAATGTCAAAATCAAACCCCTGCAAGTACTCGATCCAGCGACGCTGCCTCATGTTGAGGTCCTTTTGTGAGAAGATATAAGCCAAGCTTTTTTGATCAGAATAGACCACAAACATCTCCCCAAAGAGGTAGTGACGCCACATCTTCAAAGCATGCATCACTGCTGCCAACTCCAAGTCATGGGTTGGGTAGTTCTTTTCGTGTGGCCGGAGTTGGCGAGAGCCACACGCCACCACGTGATCATCCTGCATAAGCACGCACCCAAGACCCATACCTGAGGCATCACAATAAACCACATATCCCTTTCCTGCCTCTGATAAAATCAGCACGGGGGCAGTAGTTAATCGCCACATCAGCTCCTCGAATGATGCCTGACATTCTGGACCCCATACAAACTTCACCCCTTTCCAGGTGAGGGTAGTCATCGGTGAAGCAAGCCGAGAGAAATCCCGAACGAATCGCCTATAATAACCAGCCAGGCCAAGGAAACTCCTAATATTGAACACATTCTTCGGCTGCTCCCATGACATAACCGCACTAATCTTATCAGGGTCTACTGAAACTCCATTCTCTGAGATCACATGCCCGAGAAATCTCAGCCCCCTGATCCAGAAACTGCACTTTGACAACTTTGCATAGAGGTGGTGATCCCGTAATGTACCCAAAATGACCCTCAAGTGATGTTCGTGTTCCTCCTCAGAGCTAGAGTATACCAGAATGTCGTCCACGAACACTACAACAAAGGAATCGAGATATTGATGGAAAACCCTATTCATAAGTGCCATAAAGACTGCTGGAGCATTTGTCAATCCAAAGGGCATGACCAAATACTAAAAGTGGCCGTACCTGCTTCGGAAGGCAGTCTTTGGGATATCTGACTCCTTCACCCTGAGTTGATGATACCCTGAACGCAGGTCTATCTTTGAGAACCACTTTTCCCCCTTCAACTGATCAAACAAATCATCTATTCTGGGTAAAGGGTATTTGTTTTTAATTGTTACCTTATTCAGCTTCTGGTAGTCAATGCACAACCGGAGGGATCCATCAGCCTTTTTTGCAAACAACACAGGAGCGGCCCAAGGAGAGACACTTGGGAGAATGAATCCTTTGGATTCTAAGTCGTCCGGCTGTATCTTTAATTCCCTCAACTCGGTGGGGGCCATGCGATAAGAGGGAAAAGATATCAGCTGTGTTCCCGGCGCCAGATCAATTGAAAACTCCACATCCCGCTCTGGGGGCAAGCCTGAAAAATCATCTAGGAATACCTCCGGAAACTCATTCACTACATGAGGTAGTGCACCTTCAGGGGAAAGACCATCCTCTAGCATAAGAGAAGATAACTAGAAGATAACACTTCCCAACTCTGGGAGTGGAGGCCCTGCGCGACCTGACCGAGGATCCCATTCTCCATGAAAAACCTGACGACTCCCATCAGGTGCCGTGAAACTCACACGCCGTCTATAGCAATCGATGTGTGCCTGGAAGTGTACTAGCCAATCCATCCCGAGTATGACATCAAAAAGGTTCATATCTAATACCAAGAGGTCCCACTCCATCTCAACCCCTGACACAGAAAGCGCACATGATGGGCACCTGAGACCCTGCTCCTTCTTTTTCCCAGCGGTGTCACCAACTCCATTGTGAATGACATCAAATCAGTTGGCAGATTCAGAATGTCCACAAAACGGGCAGAAATGAATGAAACAGAGGCACCAGTATCAAAAAGAGCAGTAGCTATAGAAGATGAAATCAAAACGGTACCTCGAACAGTCGACGGTCCCGCCTCTGATCCTAGTGGTGCATGATCCACCGCATGGAGATGTCCAGTCTCTGCCTGAAGACGACCGCTAGTCTGTGGCTGTGCCCTGAACTGGCTCTGACCAGAAGATGACCCAGCCCTACCACCACGGCTGCCAAATCGAGATCCCCCAGTCCTCGACGGCTCAGACTGTGCTGGCACTCCTCTGGGAGCCATGGATCCTGCCCCACTTTGAAGTGGACACGCTATCCCGCAAAAGCGTTGCACGTGTCCCATACCTCCACACTAGAAACAGGTCTTCGGAGGATGAGGGCATGCTGTACGGATGTGCCCGGGCTTCCAACACTGGTGGCACACGACCGATCTCGCATCAGAAGCCGCTGATGACAACTGCCTAGAAGAGTTCCCTGAACTGCCTCCTCCTTTCTTCACATGATCCTCCCGCTTCCTTTTCTTCTCTGAGGAGATTCCACTTCCCACTGCTGATACAGAACCATAGAAACCAGACCTGCCTTTTCTATCAATCTCCACCATGCACGCCCGATCAACGACCTCAGCATAGGTCCTCAGCTTAAACAAGAACACCTGGGAGTATATCTCTGGTCTCAAGCCTTTCTCAAACCTTTGGGCCTTGGCTTGCTCATTAGAGACAATTTCTGGAGCATACCGAACCAACTCAGCAAAACGGTTGGCATACTCCATCATAGATAGATTTCCCTGAACAAGTTCTATGAACTCTCTAGACCTGGCATAAGCCAACACCTCAGGGCAGTACTGTTCATTGAAGACAACCTTGAAATCTCCCCAGTGCATCTGCTCATTCTTCCCAGCCTGAAGCACTGACTCCCACCATTTACGGCTGGGACCCTCCAATAGAAAGGAGGCACACTTCACCCTGAGCTCCTCAGGTGTTTCCAGGAACTCAAACATACGCTCGATCTTCTCGAGCCATTCCTCTGCTTCTTGGGGTTCTGAGCTGCCTCGGAAGGATGGAGGCTTATTTTTCAAGAACTCCTGGGCCTTTTTCTTTCTAGGACCAGTCTCATCCTCTATAATAGGAGCTGGAACTGGAGCTGGTCCATATCCTATAGCCTGGACAGCCCGGACCACGACCTCGACTAGCCTCTGATCAATTGGTGTCGGAGAACTCTCTCCGGCTTCCTCCCGTGGGTGCGTGAGAGCTTTCCGAGGAGGCATGTTGCTACAAAATGTAACAGTCACAAAATTATAATCAATACCACAATTCTGAAAATTTTAATCAAATACCTCAAATATAGATAATCAAAGCACATTTCAGTAATAAAATAAACAACTGCAACACATCCGCATGATGTCCACATGTGGTCTGCAGCCCACACGTCTCACCTGGAAGTGAAGTCAATCTTTAAATTCCAACATCCCCTGGTGACTCAGGGTATGCCATGAGAGGTGTGGTCCAGACACCCTACTCACAACCAAAACCCCGAGCCCCTACAGTCCTAGCTCGTGTCTATCCAGACTCATCCCAAAATAACAATATAACCCAAAAACATTAACCTCCTTTGATACCATTTTTTCACGAACCGAATCTGGTCGCCATCAAACCAGCACCAAACCCAGCTCATGGCAAGACCTGAAGGGCGTTCCCCATCCCCACGGGCTGGCACAAGTGCCCGGGTATCATAAAAATTCATTTGGGAATGATTTACCCGAGTTTGGGTTCATAAGATAACCAAAAACAAACAACAAACCAAATCTGAAAAATTATGCCAAACAAGAATTAATAAAAATTCAGAACATAGTATATAAGTTTAAACAAGACACAAGAGGTCCAAAGGTACATAAAAGTAGCAGCAAACAGCCCATGAGACTCCACATGACAAGGGGTCATCACCCACAAGCCATCTCCACAACACCGCACCATCGAGAGAAACTAGCAACCCGAACCGCCATCGCCAAAGGCTTTTCCTTTGCCTGTGTCAAACATGATCATGTCTACTTACACCCAAAGGTGTAAGTAGGGTGTGAGACTAAGCCCAATAGGATATCACCCAAGGATTTCAAGTGATAGTAATTGTAAAATAAAAGGCTTGCAAGAGTTATAAATAGATAATAGTGGCATTTATTTCTAAAAGTGAAACTTTGAAAAGAAAATAACTTTCAATGGGGATAACTATAAAGAATCAGTGAAATTGATTAAAACATTCAAGCTACTGGTTTTCACATCCCAAAATACCATAAAGAATGTTTAAATGCCAAAAAGGCCACGAGCACCAAGCGTAGGAACCCCCCTAGGTACTAGTTTGTTGTGAGCCCCAAGTACCTCGTACCTCGGTCAAAGTAACCATAACGAAATTCGTTCTCGTGCACGAGCCACTAGTAGGGAGAATACCCATAACCTAGTGGTCTTTAATCATCTCCATTATAGTTTTGTTAGTGTATCCATGTCAGACTTGCTAAGTGAACCATGGTCAAAACCCCTCCGTTCACTAGCGTACTAGTACATGTTAGCCCACCTAGATACCCGGGTTTCCCGTATTGTGCTCAAATAGTCACCACATGCTACCAAAATCAATATTCACATATAAATATCAGTTCTGGTCACACACATTCAAAACAGTATCTACACCTTCTTTTCACCTTTTGCATAACTCAATAAACCATTTATAATTTCCATAAAACAATTTCAAGAAAATTAATCAAATGTTGCACATTAAATTCATCTAAAATCCCATATTTAAAACCAAATGGAGACCAATATTATACCAAAACATAAATTTCAGCATCAAAACATTTTTATAAATCCAATCCCTGAATTATAAAACAACACCAAGAGGCACAATATGAGTTAAACATGTAAAACACACATTTTCACACAAGATTGGCACTTAAAAATCTACCACTTTTAAAATGCTACCCAAATCAATTTTTGAAATCAAAATAATGAATTATGAACATAATGGAAACCTAAATACATAAATCCAACTCATTATACAATACCTACATATGAAATCACCTACCAAAAGAGTCAAAACCCCCAAATCCTTGTGCGTCACTTCAACCGCACCTCTGCCGCACCACAAAGGAGTAAGATTGAACCTAAAACCAGAGGATTGGACCAAGAAACTCAAAACTAAAACCCTAGGTACGAAACCCCATCTTCTGGACATTTGGGGGTTCAAAATAAAAAAGGAATAAACCCTAAGAAGAAGGGAGGAATAAGGAAGAGAAACAACTTACTTGAGAAATCTGGACGTTTTTTGGAGCTTCAGAAGTTCGGCCATAAATGCGATCAATATGAGCTCCAAAGAGGATAAAACGAAGATGGGGGTGTGTCTGGGTTCGATGGGAATGTGTGAGAGGTGGAATCACCGAAAAAGGATAAAAAAATAAATATTTTATGAAAGAATTACAAAACCATTTTAAAACTGGAAATGGGCTTTCGGGTTGGCCCAATACCTAATTTTATCACCCCAATCCGTGATTCTAATGAATTTTTAAGGGGCCCAAAATTATTTTGTGGTTTTAATATTTAAATGAAGGTAATTTTGGAAGTTGAATGGTTGAAAAATGTTGAAAAAAGAAGGAGTTATTAAAGAAACAAAATATACTTTCAAAACTGGAAATGGGCTCTTAGGTTGGCCCAAATTTTGGAAACCCACTATTTCCTTTAAAAATGCATGAAAAACCACAAAAACAAATCAAGGATGTAAATTAAATGAAAAATAACTCTAAATATTTCATGTATGTGACATTACAAGTGTGTTCCTATCCTTTTATATTGCATCATTGTACTGTAAATAGAGTAGCCAAAGCATGTATCTTCCCTTTATCTACACCTACATCCAATAATTCTGTCTAGGTCCCAAACAGTTGTTCAAACATGGTGTGAGTGAAACACAGTAAGCCCCTACCAATAGTGTCTAGTCTTATCTAGTCCTCAAATGTAAAATTATTATTTTTCAATTAATAATAGTAATAGTAGTAAATGAAAAACATAATACTCATGTCGGCAAGGGTTCTCAAAGGGAAAGCTGTGTGATAATACCTACCATGAACTAAGATGTAATGTATCTAAATGTTCAATAATTTTGAATTAATTATATGATTTTCTGGGGACCCAACACTTATGGCCAAGTTATCCATAGTTAATGATTTTTTTATAAGGTATGATTA
The DNA here is from genome assembly GCA_963277665.1 of Viscum album. Classification (NCBI taxonomy): domain Eukaryota; kingdom Viridiplantae; phylum Streptophyta; class Magnoliopsida; order Santalales; family Viscaceae; genus Viscum; species Viscum album. Next base: position 1,908,603,961 of record OY728137.1, read on the forward strand.
ATTTATATTTCATCGTTGTCTCAATAAGGGATGTAAAAAAAGAAAGAATGTATGTAAAGCATTTACCAAACCCATGTATTTTATTTAACATAAAATATACATCATTTAGTCGATTGGAATCCTGATATCATCTAATTAATTCCACATCGGGATCCAATGTATCACTATATATATAATCTAAAAAATAATCATCTGTGGAATATGAATAAGGCATTCCACATTTGAACCCTGGTTTTGCTTTAGTCATGATGTAAATGCATTTACCTCTAAGATCATCCAAAGAATTCCATATATATAACCAAAGTATCCCTCATTCTAAAACATAATCTCATATTCTTGGTAAGAATGTGTTTTTAATTCAATATAGGATCCATGTATCACTCTCATAACATTATAATTCTATTCACAAATCATTCAATTCAAATACCCATTGAATTATATAACAGAACCGATGTCTTTCCCATGTAATTTCATAGTTCAATTTTTAACTCATGTAATTCAAATTTTTAATTTAATTTATAAGGTAAAAATGAGTAAAATTGTAAAGAAATAATTGTATAAGTGATATATTATTACCACCATTGAACTTTCTTATTTATACCTTATTTTCAATTGTAATTAGAAAGAAATATAAACCCACATAGATGGTTGTTTGGTAACAATGAACCCATAACCTAATAACATAATAAAATTACACATTCCCAAAGTGGTGACATTAATATAGGAATGATAATACTAAGTGTGTCACTAGGTTCACATAGGCTGAAAAATACAAGGCATTGTAATTTAGTTAATTAATTTTTTATTCAAGGTGCAGGGCATGAAAATCTCAAAGCACAAAATAGTGATGAATAATAAAAATAGCTAAAATTTTAGGTAGAATCACAACACCAACTATCTTATAATGATGTAAAAATACATTTCTCGTATTGGTCTCTAATTATTTACAGAGCATTATAAATGGTGAAATAGACAATCCCATTGAAAATAGATAATATTAGGTTGTAACAATTTAATATTCCTTAAGGAGAGATGAAAAAAAAGAACAAAGATGAATGAGAGAATTATCAATATTGAACTAATGTTTTGAATTATAGTTAAATTAATCATCATATAAGTGAGTATTCTCAAATATTAGAGGATATATAGGAGGTAGCTTGAGTTGTGGCTAACTTTTCATTTTAGTTCAAATAAATGGTGTTTTATTATTAAGAGAATTGGTGTGAGAAATTCTAATTTTACCCTCTTTTCAACTGTAGCAAAGTTGTTCAGAATGGTTGGCCAAACCATGCTTTAAATATATACACCCACATATAATGGTCTCACCCCTATCATAATACTAGGTTAATGGTTTTAAAAAACATAGGAATCCCATTAATGGTTATTGTTCACCATCTCCATCACATCGCACTGTTAGGAACACAGTTAAACAAACCATGCACCAACTGCAATCAATATACCTGTAATTATTTTTAGATTTTACTTGTTCGTGTTCTCTTCCTCACATAGTTAATTAAACCATGATATTCCTCTTTGATTTGAACGTTTGAACCATACATTTATCATAAACTATGTTCCAAATATACGCCTTTGTATTTTTTTCTAAAAATATGATCTCTAGGATTCGAACAATCCACTAATTCTCCCAAAATCCTCCTTATTATTTTATGCAATATTATGAAAAATAACATACATTTTTTTAAAATATTGTGAAATGGATATATACCTCTCTAAAAAACTAGGATGTCACATAGGGATGAGTGTATTATTTCTCATTTATATATTTATTTTATAGATTTTTATATTATTCACCCATAAGGGATTCTGCCTTCATTATGTGACTTTTATAACATTAATAGTTGGTCACATTGATATAACATGTGTTGAAATTAATATTATATAATATTTATATTTGATATCTATTTATTACTAATATTTGTAATAATTATTATTTAATATAATTTCTTATGTTGGGTTTATTTTTATCTGTACCTGAGGGTGTACTCTTCTCACATGTTATATATTGAAAATCAATGTTGTTTGGTAGCCTTTAGCATATGAAGTTCCACACATGAGGCATGTGGTTCACTAATTTGGTCATGTTGGATGTTAATAGATTGGATACCCATGTATGACATGAATATATACTACATCATTTTATATGAATATTCATTACATATAACAATATATCACACCTCATAATTTCTGTTTTTGTGTCTTCTGAGATTAATTATATGATCATTTTATTTTATAATAATTATTCAAAATTTATGATAAAATTATTTACAAAAAATATTATTCTAGATATGTAACCCATAATACACTTCATAATTTATTTGGGAATGGAAACATAATGGGTGAGATAAACTAATTTGTTTGGTAAAACATAAGAGATCAATTTTAAAGATTAATATTGAGCCTAAGACATGCTTCTAGGTATGAGTACATAATCTTGAAACATTAACATAAAATAAATAATTAATAGAAAATAATACATATAGCATCACTCGTGAATCGTGATATTAGGATTTGGTCATGACAAAATACATGAGTCATAAGAGTGTGGAAACAAAAATCAATAATCATGATATAACAACATGATCCTAGGATAAATATCTAATTAAAAAAATCATATAATCTAATAATTTATCAATAAAAATATTATCATAACACATATATCATGGTTTAAGAATTTAATAACATCGGTAATTAACCACGACCCATGGGGAATAACATAACAAAGAAATGTGGTATAAGCATAAGTATAAAAAGTCATGAAATTGTGGAAAATTATAAACATAATCATATCCTTGCATAAATGTTTTAGTATAATAATAGTTTAAATGAATTGAGAATTGAACATAACAAAAATGTTCACATTTATCCTTGTAAAAATTAAAATACTTTCTACACATTAATGTGTGAACATAATAAAAATTTTCATAAAAAAGAGTTGTGAACATAACATAAATTTCCATGAATAATACAATAATATCATATAATATAAATCCTTACACAATTTATTAGAGGAATATGTTAGACCCACCCATCACATAATGATAAACCATACATAATTATTCTCTAGTAATATAAAAAATCATTCCAAATTTCATCATAGCAAAATTAACCCATTATAATGAAAAACATTTCATAATCAAATTATATAAGACATTATCATAATCTATTAAATGAAATTAGGGATATGGTATCATTATTTAATATCCCTTGTGAAGAATAAAAAACACACAAGGATACTGAAATAGATCAAAAAATATAGGAAAAATTGATAATTACTTTGAAAATAAGAATAAATATCCTTTACTTTGGATAACATGATTTAAAATTAAAAATTTCATTTAAAATAATAGATATAAGTTGTCACATCCCAAATGGACTCAAACTTTTGAATAGAATATAATTTGTGAATACCATAAACCTAGTAACCCGGAGTCTTTGGTTACATTATTGCATTATAAGTAGATACAAGGTGTCACATCCTGAATGTCTAAGTATTTTTTAATCTTGGTAAACAAGACATATATTTCAATCTCAAATTAAAATTGAAAACATAAAATAATACATGGTATTTTATTTTAGTACACCAATTTTTCTTTTATAATATCCCTAAAAATCAATCATAATACACATCCTTGTATCCCAAATAAAATAAAACATTTGAAATGGGTGAGATCATATGTTTTTTAAGGCTATGAGTACAATAAAATAAATCATTAATAATTAAGTAACGATCAATATTATAGGGTAAAAGTCAAAACATGTATCATTTAATCAATAAAAATATAATAATTTGGCATGAATAAAATATAATCAAATAATTTCTTATAAATAATCACATGAGCTTAAAATTTAACCCTATAGGTACTAACAAATAAAATAATAACATAGAATATAAATAATTATATTTCTAATTATGGAATTAACTATGTTGGACATCTAAAATATACTATCGAGGACCTAACCCAATATATCTAAATACACTAGTAAGGTCTCCGCAAAAACTCATACCAGTTTGTCTCATGATACCTGCCTATGAATTGAGAGGATATCTATAACCCAACCCCTCTCGTCACTTAAAAATTTCAATTAATTCCTCATATTAAAGTGTTGAAACATAATACATTTTAACATTTTTATTGAAAAATAACTTATAAAATGTTAACACTTATCCCAATAAAATAAACATAATCATAAACCATCTAGATTAATATGGTGAATGGTGATAAAATTGTACATTTGTAGTGAATCTGAAAAAAAAAACCATCCAAATAAATAATGAGGATGATATCAATATAACATATCCCCAGTGGATCAAAAGTATAATAAAGGGTTGATATCATTGATGAATATAAATATAAATACCCCACCCCAATTGCCCAGAGATGGAGCCTTACATTACTACATTTGTATAATAAATAAGTAAGTCACATCTGGAAGTACATAACAGTTTTGTAGTGTTGTGTCATGACCTATCCCCCAAGGCTCGTGTCGTGACTACCCCAAGCCCTCCTTCCATAGGTCAGGGGATGGAGACTAGAACCAAAGGCGTAATTCCCTAAAATTGGGAAGGCATTGCCTTTATATCCTAAAAACGCACACAACAGAGTACAAGATGGAAGCAAAACACTATGTAAAAATTGTATAACCAAAGAGTGATGAAAAGTAAAAGGGTCCGAAAATACAAGCCCAACTATAAAGTACAAGAACCTGAAAGTACAATTACTGGAAAAATGGAAAAAAGATCCTAGATCATCCACTGGGAAATCCTAACTAAAGGGTAGGTACAGATAGCCTCCACAGCACTCTACATCCGTCTGTAACCTACGTGTACCATCACGCCCTGTGGTCAACCTCCGGGTACCATCAAGTCCTAGTACACTTATCCTTGGTCAGTGTCGTCCGTCATCTGCATCCAACACAACATGGTGCGGTCATAGCCTGTGCAGGGGTGGGTATAACAATACTCAATAGAGACCCTGAGACCCTCAAGGTCTCACAAAAACCAACAAGGATAAACCACACAGTATGAAATCAACAATTAACCCTAATTATGTATATTCCTATACATATACCTAAGTTATCAAGTAATCCATCTCAATCATGAGGAAAACACAAAAGTTTCTAACTCATCTCAAACCCAAATTTTATTCTAGGGGTAGTATCACGTAACATCCCCAATCACACTGTCCAAACTCAGCTACTGGAGAACTCCTCCTCTATTGAGTACAGGGGGGCATCCACGTCACCAAGTTGAATCCCACTAACCTTGGACTGCTGAGGTACTCCTCCTTTCCAGTACCGTGGGTCTACTACGTCACCAAGACGCTCCCCACTGTTGGTCTACCGCGTCACAAAGGCACTCACCCTCGTAGCCTACTGAGGTACTCCTCCTGTCGAGTACTGTGGGACTGCTGTGACACCAAAGTGTTCCCCACTATGGGTCTGCCGCATCACCAAAGAACTCCCCACTAGTCTAGTCGAATCATTTCGAGTCAAATTAGTCAGCAGTTGTCAGGTATCATCCAACTACTAGGTCTCCGCACTAAGCTCGCTCATCTTCAGTAGGATCCACTCCATGAGCTACAGGTCAATACTCAAACTATCACTATGTCCCACTTAAAGGTGTCTCAAAGGTCTTCCATGTCATAGCAGTCTCAACACAACAGATGACACATCAATCGGACCCCCGGTCTGTGAGTTATTATCCTTTTAGTCTCTTGTGCCCGGTTGGATTCGTGCACGATCCATCCAGACGATATCTCAACTATATCCCAAAATCTAGAGGGGTATACTGAAAGGGACCATCACGCTCCATGAATACCAGTGCCAGTGATGGTTCGTCAAACAGTAGTCCGGTGCTAAAGATATAGCCAAAGAAAGTAATGGGGTGGTAGTGGGCCCGGGTCCGATCCGACCCGATCCGACCCGGTCTGGGCTGACCCGGTCTGTGTCGACCCTGTCAGACCAGTTGGGTTATGCCTAGCCCACTGGGCGAGGTAGCCTGTTAGGTTCGGCCCGACCTGCTGGGTCCAGCCCAGTAGGCTGCGTGGGTTGTTTGTCCAAGGCACGGGGCCAGTTTGGCCTGGAGCGCCGCGATGGTGCGGCCTGGAGTAGCTCAGCCTGGAGGGCGCTGGTGGGCCGGTTTGTCCAAGGCTCCATAAGGGGGGCCGCGGGCCGGCATTGGAGACCAGCACGACCAAGGAGTCGGTTCGGTCGAGTGGCGACTCGGGAGGCCGGGCAGTAGGGAGCCGAGAGGCGGCCAGGAGGCAGGGCCGGTGCGGTTAGGCATGGATCTGGCCGGCATGGGCTAGCGGGGTTTAGGATGGGCGCATAGTAGGCTGGTGGTAGGCGGGAGCTGGGTGGTGTTGGTAGGCCGACGGGTGGCTGGGATGGCTCATGCCGGTGGGTGGCTCGGCCGACGGGCGGTGCGATTCGGCCCGAGGCGGCAGAGCCGATTCAGTCGGAGTGTCCTAAGGGTGGCACCGTTCACAAAGGTTGTGGGGAGCGCGACTATTGCATTCTTCATTCTTTTTCCTCATCTCCATGCTGAATATAATCACAAACAAGAATGGCAGAGGGTTTGGGCCATGTTGGTTTGGCCCACACCCTCAGCGTTTAGGGTGGTAACATTTGGCTCATCAAGAAGTAAGAAAGATGAACTTCAATTGTCTCACATCCTCCTCAATGATTTTTTTCTAATGGAAGAAGAGAATAAAGAAGGTAATATTACTCAAATTAACCCCCAACCTTTCACAATTTTTCGATGATGAAGTCACAGAAAAAAGATGAAGTAGATCGTCGTTTGTCGCATCCACCGCACAATTCCAATCCCAAATCTATTTTCTCCCCAATATTCCTCCCCAAATGCCTAATAATATATTACATTTATCTATTTTTAATTTTTTGGATCAAAATTCAAAATGGATGAATTAATTAACTTGGCTCCCATTGATTAATTCATAAGGTTGGCATAAGAAATTAAAGGTGAGATGATGGAACCATAAATGGAAGAGGAGGTCAACGCACTCCCCCTCATTAATGAGGGGAGTTGAGAGATTTTACTCTCCTCCCATTAATAGGATTCAGGTGGTCCCGACCCCTATTATTAAAATTGGGAGGTTATGTGGTCTTAGGTGGTCCCCACCACATTAACCCCACATGGGAGGTTGAGGTGTGGTGGTCCCCACCACCATAACCTCTCATGGGAGGTTATAGCCTGGTGGTCCTCACTTCCAACCTCCACGTGGAGGTTATAGATCCAATAGGACCCACCTCCAAACACCCAAATGGGGGCTAAAATAAAAATAAAGTGAAGCTCATGTTATTTTATTATTTTCTATGAAAACCCAAAAACTAACTTTTATTCTCGACCCACTGTCGTCGAAGTGAAGGTCACCTTAAGCGAACACTGGCACTATGATTTCAACAGTGTCCTCAGATTTCAATTCCGAGCACCGGTTCAAAAGTTGTAAAAAAACTGCTCATACGTTTACTAAACGTACCAGAACAAAACTTCAGAAATTTATTCCGGGCACACCGGGCCTCGAAATCATGCGCCGTGAATTTTTGCAGACTTGTTAAATTCCCATTTATAAACAATTCCAAAAAAATTCTAGGTCTTTACATGTTGGAAATATAGATACAAACATAAGTTTTACATTACAAATTGAGAGGAAAAAACATATAGACTTCATTGGAAACATTTGTAACTCCTTGATGGTCGGTGCATGTCATTCATTGTATAAATTTTCTCATCATGTAGAAAAAAACATAAAAAAGGGGTGAGCTCATTTTGTGTTTAATGTAAATTAATATAAAGGAAGATAGTATAAATAATAAGGAATGGTGAATGACTAAAAACACACACCATTAGAATATGTCTCTGATCATAATATGGAAGGAATAAGAGATGAATAAATAATTTCATATAAATAATAAAATGAGAATGAAAATTGACCATGGATATTATACTATTCAAAAAATCACATGGGTTATCAATTACTAATATCATAATGAAGGAATACATAATTTTTGACATCATAAATATATCATCGAGGCCTAGGGAAAGACATCTGATAATAAATGGTTATGGCCGCAGCCAAAATCCATTTCTATTTTGTCTCATGAGACCTACCAATGCATAATGGGGCTATATATGGACCCATACATCCCATAATAAGTCCAATTAAATCATCATTTTAATGGGGTTAAACATAAAAAAAATATAAATATTAAATGCAAATAAATTTTCCCAATCACTACCCATTCTAAGTAATACAGTGAATAATAACAAAGTAACACATCCAAAGACAAACTAATCCTCAAACATTTAATACAATATGGTAGATGATAATCATAATATATTAATATAAATTATTGATAATATTCAATAGAGTTTTTGAAATAGATTCAAATACTCTAATAAAATCATCAAGTAAATCTTGAGAGAAAAACCCTTTTACATTACAAAGAGGTGTTCTTTTAGAAAAAACATTTTTATTTGTCATAATTGGTTGTATAATACCAAAAATAAACAAATATAATTTTTCATGACAAAATTAAAGGTTTTAAAAAAATAATGGAGTCTTAAAATAGATTATTTATGTTACTTGAATATGGGTAATAAATCAATAAGTTCCCTTTAATCGGGCTTGCTTATTGGGAGGAATTAAAAAAGAAAACATATAAAATACATATTTCACATCAATGAAAGATGAAATGTTATAGATATATGAGTTTGTAACATATAAAAGAATTTATAAAAATTATATAAAAATAATTAAGAAATTCATTGGTGTTAAGAGAGGCAAAATATAACTCGAATGAAAAATGGATGTTCCGGAAGAAAACCTTACCTTATGAACAAATGTGTTTTGCACTGGTAATTAATGTCACGATTAATTTAAATAAATCCCATAATAAATTACTTCCAATACTTTAATACAATATTTTTATTTTTTATAATTTTTTAATGTTCATTTATGGTCATTTTATTAGTTATATGATTTAATTTTGTCATTCAGGAGTGTTTTTTTCTTTTGTTTTCATGAGTGGTTTTCTTGTATAAGAGTTTTAATGTAAATATAAAATGAGAATAATTATCCAAAACAATAATTATATATTATTAATAATAATACATTATAAAAAATGGTTATATAAGTCTTTTGTTAATATGAGGTGAGGATGAATCATTTATAATACAATAGTGATAATTATTTAGATTATTTTTGAGGTTCCTCTATCCTTATAAGCTAGTTTTGTTTCATTAATTAATATCATGTATATATAATGGTTCTAGATCACTATATGAATTATATTTTGTATAATAAAAAATTATTTAACCATGATGATGGATTTATTATAATCCATGAATAACATAATGAAAAATTAAAAAACATCATCCATGGTGGTTGTAAATCGACACACCAATGTCAATATATTAATTTTTAGAATAAAAGGTAGAGTGAAGATATTAGAAGATTACTCATTCCATTAACATAAAAAATTATATTATATAATTAATACTAGAGTAATCCAACCTCTTGGATAAGTGGAGGTGATAAGAAGACAAGAAATGAAATGATATTGAAAAGAAAATAAAAGAAAAGAAATAGGATTTTACCTCTTGAATTTCTTCTCCTTGAGAACCTGCTTAGGGAAAAGGATTTAGTCGTTTGTTTAGATAAAGGGCTCATGAAGGTGTTTGAGAGGGTAGGGAAAAGGGTTTGGTAGAAATTGGACCACATTCAAGTCTTACGAGGTGTGAGGAGAAGAGTTGGTGGGGGGTATTATTTATAGTGTAGGAGAGTGGTATTTTTTGAATATTTTATTCATTTTTTTGTTATTTTGTATCAATACTATGAATAGTTTGATAATTATCACCAAATAAATTAAAATAATAACAGATAGTTCAATATTATGGGTTTACATCAGCCATACCTCATATATGACTCAATAATTCCTATATTTATTCAATACGGTAAATTATAATATTTCACTATTAATAATAAAATCAAGTATTTTACAAAAATATAAAAAATATACCCAAAAAATGTTTTCATGTTTATAATTCAAAAATGAACTCCATTTTATGAAAATAATTATATATATATGAGAAATTTAATATTTAAATAAAATCATCTTTCCCTAAAAAAACTAATTTTAATATTATAACTATTTTTATGAAACTTTGAAAAATTAATTAAGGCCTCATAAAATTATCTTATAATGATATGAAAAATAATTACTAATTTATTAATCCAATTTATTACGAAATTTTTTATTTAAAATCATTTTTTAAATTTTTTTAATTAAATATATATGTCTCACAAAATTACAAACACATAATTTATTATTTTTTAAAACATTTAGTTTATTATATCAGAATATAAATATATCATATCTTCATTTATAAGATACAAAAATATTATTTATAAATTCATAGGTGAATTTACTATTAATATGGTCTTATTAATAATCCTAAGGGTCACATTACTATTCTAGTGGTCTTGTTACTACTTTATTGGAATATGTTCCATTTCTTATATAAATACTTCTTATTTCATTCATTAGTCATTTATAATGTTTTTATTGTATTATATAAGTGTTTTTATGTAATATATACTACATAAAAATTACTATAAGAATATAAATTTCCTTGAAACAATTTTGAGTCAGTAAATTCTCCCCTCCTAAAAAAATATCAACCTTGAAATTTATGGAATGTCACCAAATAAAAAGATTTGATTAGTTCTTCATCACAACCTCCAATGGTTCCCACATCACCTCTTTGATTTTACAATTTTTACAAATTCACATTACCTGTCGAGTCATTTGTTTCCTCAATACCTATTATCTATTGTTTAGAATATGGATAGACTCTTCACAATATGGTAAATCAGGTTCCAATTATATTTTCTTTAAAGTGTGAACTTGTATTGGGTATGGAATTTTCTTCCTCAACAAAGAGATGTGGAACCCATTATGAACTTTTGAATGGATAGGTAGCATTCCAAAATGATAATTTTCATCTCAAATTCTCTCTAGAATTTCAAAAGATCGGATGTATCTAGGGTACAGTTTCCCTTTCGTACCGAGTGTTATGGAATCTTTCTATTGAGATACTTTTACAAAAACATGATCTCCCACATGAAACTCCAAACATTTTATATGGTTATGGGCATAGGTGTTTTCTCTACTTCATTATTCTTTGATATGTGATGGAATAGTCATTAATTTTTTTTTGTTCTCTCCTTGAGATCTGTGATTAAAACCTCCCTTTCACTTGATTCTTCCAAATAAGTTGGTGTACAACATCTCTTTCCCAACAATGGTTCATATGGTTCCATTTGAATACATGAATGGAAACTATTATTATAAGATAATTATACCAAATGATAATAATGATCCCACATTCAATTAATGTTATGTGATCATGATCTCAACTTGTCTTATAATGTTTGAAGGGTCCTTTCAGAACGCACATCAGTTTGAGGGTGATAAGTCATGCTCATCATAAGATCAGTATCTAATGATTTATGAAGACTTTTTCATAATTTTGATGTAAACCATGGATCATGATCAGAAATAATTGAAAACAAGTCACCATGAAGTATTAAAACATCCTTAATATAGATTCTTTCAAAGAGATACAATGGAAAACCCACATTTATAGAGAGTAAATGTGTATATTTGGTAAGTCGATCAATAATTAACCATATTGCATCATTATTTTTTAGGATCCTTGTTAATCTAGTAAACAAAATCTATAGTAATGTCATCCCATTTCCATTTAGTAATAGTTCATGGTTTCAAGAATCCTATATTTTTTTGTCTTCTACTCATTACCTGTTAACAAACTAAACATCTTGACACATGATCATCAATTTTTCACTTCATATTATCCCACCAGAAATGCTCCATCGACTATACATACATCTTAGTTCTACCTTGGTGTATATAGAATTTTTATCTATGTGCATCATCCAATAACTCCATTTTTAGATTAGGTATAGAGGGAACATAAAGCCTCTTCCAAAATTTTAGAATTCCATCCTCATAAAGAGGTCTACCAACATCACATCATTAATAGCTTCAATTTTCCTTGAAAATTATCATATTCAGACTGATAATTTTTAATCCATTATAATAAATATGGTTGATCAACCAATTGAAAAAGTAGTTATGTTTCACCATTCTTTAAAAATTCCATATCCATATTTAATAGATTTATGAACACAGGATCACTTTCAATCATAATTTTATTTATTACTCCATGATCCTTCTAACTCAATGCATTTTTTACCTTATTTTCCTTCCCTGGTGATAGTGTATTGAACAATCATAATCATTGAGTAGTTCAATCAGTCGTCTTTTCCTCATGTTGATTTATTTCTATGAGAAGATATGTTTCAAACTCTTTTTATCTTTATATATCTCACAAATTTCCCCATAAATATAGTTTCTCCATATTTTCATAGAATATATTACAGTTACTAACTCAAGATCATGAGTTGGATATTTTTTTTATCAAGAATCATTAATTACCTTGATGTATAAGAAATAACTCTATCATTATACATAAAGAATAATCAAATTCCTTTCATTGATCTGTCAATATAAATCTAATAAATTCACCATTTCTTTATGGTAGAGTCAAGATCAGATCATTCACTAATATCCTCATCAATTCTTCGAAAAACATTCATCGCATTCTTTTGTCAATATGAACATACCCCTTTATGAGAAATCATGGTTAATAGGTTAGACCATCGAGAAAGTGTATGAATGAAATGTTGATAATAACCTAATAATCCTTTGAAACTATGTACCTCAGTTGTGTTTATTAGTGTAGGCCAAACCTGGACTACCTTTCTCTTCAAGGAATCAACATAGATTACATCTTTAGAGATAATATGGCCACGATAAGAGATGTTTGATGCCTAAATTCATAGTTTCTAAACTTCCCATATAACTCTTTTCTTCTAAGAGTGTCCCAAACAACCCGCAAGTGGTTCTCATTATCATCATTGAACTGGAAATATATTAAGATATCATAAATAAATACCACAACAAAATCCTTAAGATCTTACATGAAAACTCTATCCATTATATCATTAAAAATAAATTCTACATTAGTCAATCCAAATGGAATTATTATAAACTCATAATGTCCATAACTAGTTAAAAATGCTCTGTTGGGAATATCTTCCTTTCTCTAATGTAATTGATGATATCTAGATCGAATTTCAATTTTAAAAAAATATTTACCTCAAAAAATTTGATCAAATAAATCATCAATGTGAGGAAAATGAATCTTTTTATTTATTGTAATAGAATTGATTTATCTATAATCAATGCACTTCCTCATGGATCCATCTTTCTTATTCACAAAGAGAACATGTCCCCCCCCATGAAGAAACAATATGGTGAATAAATACTTTATCACTCAATTACTAGACTTTTTTCTACAACTATAATAATTTGAAACTGTCCATTCTATAAAGAGTCTTTGATATAGGTCTTGAACTAGGAATTAAATCAATAAATAACACAATAGATCTGGTGGATTTCTAATTATATCCTCTATAAATAAATTAATGTATTCTTACAAAATAAGTACATATTCAATTTTAATATCCATAGATGATGTTTTTCCATTCTCCCCAAGAATTTCATTTAGAATAGATACTATAGGAGGATATATATGAGAACTAAATGATGAATTTTCATCTCTAATGATAATATATTTTATGTATTCTTCACATATTGTAACATACTTATTGTTGTAATAAAATTTTTCATCATATTTTGAAATACAATCCATACCAAGGATTATATAAAAATAAACCATAGGTATGAAGATAACATTTTCAACTAAATCACATTTATGTATAATGAATCATACTAACCAACACATATTTTTGGAAATGATACTTATATTAGGAGTTCTGACCGAAAACATATTTTTCAAATTAAAAGAAAAATGTATAATTTTATTATAAAACTATGATTATATAAAAGAATGTGATGATCTGTAATCAAATAAATCATTGTACGTGTTTTAAAGAATGATTAATGTACATGCCACCACAACATTTGGAACTTCAACCTCTGTATTTGGGATCACATAAGCTTATAATTTCTCCCTTTTCCATTTCTTGGGAAAGTTTATATGATTATTAGGAAAATAATTTTTCATAGTTTCCTATCACTATAATGTTTTTGAAGTGAACATTTGTAGATTCTTTTTTCCCTTAAAATCATTGTATTTATGGCCTCTACACTTTAAACATGTTGTTTTTTCTTTTAAGAAGGGACCATGATGTTTCCTTCCACTAGTATCAACTGTTATAAAATTACATTTTTTTTATTCTTCCCTTTATTAATTATTTCTTTCACCAACATTTTCTTCTATTTATTCCTTTAAATTAAAAAGACATAGAGAATTATTTCTTGTCCTTGATTGTACATGAGACTATATCTTTATAGAATGAGAAATTCTGGGAAAGTAGTTCCCTTCAGAATAATGGTTTTAAACCATCATCAAATCAGTAAATTATTCTCCATGGATTGATTATATTGTCCAAAAAATTCCTTGATAAAGTGTTAAGGTTTTCATCATTCTTCTCAATGTTTTTTTCCTCTTCTTGTTTCTGACTCAGGAATTTCAACTCCATATCTTCCAGTTGTAAGCAAGGGAAATATTTTACTATGAAAATATATTTAAAATATTTTTATTCTATATATGAAATTTCTTAGTACTATTTTGTATTTTGAATCAATGTAAAAAGTTGATCATCATCTTTTATGATTTGATAAAATCCCATGATAACCTTTTCTCTTTCAATACTTCCCAAAGTGAGAAATATCTTCATTAAGGAACCTATCCATAACTCCGCTAAAAATTGGTTTGTAGTCCCATTAAATAATCGATTTTGTTTTTTAACAAAGAGTTTTATATTGATTCAATAAGGTTTCCTTATGACTTTTCCATTCCTATATGTTTCAAAAATAATAAACACTTTATCTTTTGGAAAACTATTTTTCCCTTAGGATAATTTTTATAAGGAAAATTTCATTTCTCTAAGGAAACTTTTATCCTTACCATTGTTTTAATTATTTCATTTTATAATCTCTCTAAATCAAAATAATTCTATTAGTCAGTAAAAAATTTCAATTCTTATGTAAAACCTAGAAATCTTATAATTCCTTAGATATAGAGTTTTCTAATTTCAGACATCAAATTATCTAAAATTCAGACTCTGAATTCTCTAAAATTATGATTTTGAATTCTCTGAAATCCAGATTCCAAATTCTATGAAATTTAGACACTTGATTATCTAAAAATCAGAATCATAAATCTTCGAAATTCAGACACTGAATTCTATAAAACATTAGAATCTAAATTCTCTAAAATTCAGACTCTGAATTTTCTGAAATTCAGACTCATAATTATATGATATTTTGGCTCCAAATTTTTTAAAATTCAGACTCTGAATTCCTTAGAATTCTAAATCTAAATTCCTTATAATTCAGACTCTAAATTCTTATGAATTTATTCTCTAATTTCATTGGAATTTAGACTCCAGAATCTATAGATATTAGATACCAAATTCTTTTTAAAATGGAATTTTACTGTCCATTTTATATAGTTTTAGATGTTTTATTAGGTTAGGCTCCACATTCTATTTTTCCATAAACTCTGAAAAATAGATTTGTTTAAAAAACAATCTTTTTCCTAACAATTATTATTATTATAAAACGATATCATGGAATATATTTATAACTAACCATTGGTTTAGAGACACATGTATAGGTCCCTCCAAAATTCAATAGAAATATGACCGATAGAGGGGGGAGCCAACCGTTGGAGTTGTGCCTATAAATAGGATCTCATTTGAATAACCTCACAACCATGTTCCATAAATCTAGAGATTACAGGTTGTTTAATTCATTTCTTGAGAGAGACTCTCCTGCCATGTGTTTACTAAACATCATGTTCAGATTGCTTTGTGAGACTCCAAATATTTCATAGTACAATCGAGAGCTTCTGGGAATTGGAAGATAGAGCTTCCGACTACCTTAATGTTCTAGGACATATGTGGATAGGAAGATAGACGTGCTGACTACTTTAAATATGGAGGGATTATGGGTATATCAAGAAAGATTGTGGTATTCTTATCGAGGGATTACCATGTTGTGGGTAAGATATCCTTTCTTCAAAGTGTAAATCAAGGGACCTTTATCCATGTTTGTTGTATAGCCTTCTCTTTGGGTTAAATGTTTTCATACTTATTTTGTTTTTTTGTTTAATGTTTATTTCTAATATATTTTGATATAAGAAGAAAGTATAACCTTCTTATACATTCATATTATTTTATGTACTCTCATAAGTAAGATTTTATACACTTTAATGTTTAATCTTTTCCTTAAGTAAACTTTCCTTAAGTTTCATTTACAGAACTATATTTCTAGAACCTGTAAAGTTAATATCATAGAAACTTTTTAGCTTTTGTGAATTTACCTTGTTTATCTTTGTTAAAAAATGTTTTTCATAAAGATAAAAATAGAAGTGTTTAAACACACAATTCACCCCCACACCTCTTGTAATTGAGAATCTTCATTCGTATTTTGATCCAACAATTGGTATTAGAGTAGGTATCTGAAATAATTATATTCACATATATGTTTTCTTTGTCATGTATTAATTTTTCTAAAATTTCTTTCCTAAATTTTCTTTCATAATATTTTCTTATATATTTTTATCTTTGTTTAAAAACCTTTTCTATCAACAATTTTTGAGGAAATATATTTTCTTATAGAATGACATGAATGAATATTGTTTCTATTGAAAATTTAATTCCTAATAGACCACCTATTTTTTATTTTAATGATTATGATTACTGGTGAGGTTGAATGAATACTTTTTTATTAACACTGGAGTAGAAAATTTTGTCAGGATATCTAGAGATTACAAAATTCATAACAAGGATTTAAAAAGGTCAGAAATAAATTATTATGTTCTATGAACAAGAATATATATAGTTAAATTCCAGGTTGTGAAGCTGCTAACTGCTTCTGAAATAATTTTGAGGTTACACATTTTGGGACTTCTAAAGAGATAGAGACTATAAGAGCTATGATTGGGGAAGAATATCATGGATTTTTATTTTCATATAGAGAACTAGTTTGCAATGTGGAAAAAAAATATTTATGACCATTGTCAAAATATTACAATCTATGTGAGATAAAAGACTTCATGATGAATCTATTATGGTCAAGATAATTGACATCATGCCAAATGAGTGTGAATAAAAAATAACAGCTATTGATGATAACATGAATGTTTTCAATTTCACTCTTGATAAGATTTTTGAAACTCTTCTTAAAACATGAAACCAAAATAAATATAGATGCTGCTATGAATAAGAAGAAAAATGAAAAAGGAAGTGTAGACTTTACAACTACTAAATTCGTTACTAAAAAAATGGTTACACGATCCATGTCTAAGAAAGTCAGGGTTTTTTCTGAATCCAGTGAAAGTGAAAATTCTAAAAATGAGATAGCTAATATTTCTCGAATGATCAACATGATAGTGGGAATGAAATATTTTAAGTATATATATAAGAAGAAAGAAAGAAAAGACAAGAAAGATCAGAAGTCACTTGGTATGAAGGTAAAGGGATGTACACATCTTCCAATATTGTCTCATGATCAAAAGAAAAGATAGAAAGAAAAAATCATTCTATGAGAAACAAGAAAAAGTATTACAGAGAAAATTCTATGAAGGTTTTGAATTAAAATAAAACCTGGAGTGCTAGTGGTGGTGACTCATTTGATTAATCCTCATAGTATGAATCCTCTGGATAGATGAATCTTGGTTTACTAGCCAAAATACCTATGGGAAATCATTATTTAATGTCCAAGGTACACAATTATGAATCTATTACTAATGTATATTTTAATAAAAATTATACTTATGATAAATATTATGAATCTTCAAATGATTAATCTTCCTCATCATAATATAATACCTTAACTTCATTAGAAAAAGTTTTTAGATTTTTTAAATACCTTGAAAATAAAAATTTTACGATAAGAAAGATGATAGAGAAATAAAATTCTTGAATATTTTAACTAAAGAAGTATCATATATTTCTAATGATCATGATGAGAAAATTTTTTATTTTGAAAGGGTTTCTATAAAGCTTAATGAAGTTAATTATGAGAAGAATAAGCTTTATAAAGATCCTAAAAATATAATTTCCAAGAAAAATATAATAGAGTTTAAATCCAAATCTAAAACTAATATTTTTTAGGAAACAAATTTGGTTATTAAAATAAAGTTATAAATATTTTACTTAAGGAAATGTCTATCAAACTTTACATCTGGAAAGAAAAACATTAACATGATGTATTCCAAAATTCTTCCTTTAAGGAATCATTCTAGATTAGGATATACCTTTTCTAAACCAGTTTTTAGTAATAACTATTTTGGTCACCAAAGTAATCTATTTTTAATTAAATGAAAATGTGGTGGAAATTGGGAGAATAATTGTTCTCTAAAAAACCACAATATTTATTATTCCAAAAAGATTATTTTTCTATGAAAATTTGGTTTTCGAAATTCTTACTTTCTAAAATTTCCATATTAAAGAAATTATGGATTCCAAAATTCTAGCACTCGTGTTTTCAGGATAATAATGAAGGTACCAACAATAATACATGGTACATGGATAGTGGATTTTCCTGGAATATGGATGGTAACAAAAATTTATTTGGAAATATTATCAAGAAAAAGAGAGGAAAAGAAACATTCAGAGATAATTACTGAGGATAAATTATTGGTATAGGTAACATTATTCTTCATAGAAAAACATTGATTTAAACTTTTTTATTTGTTAAGGGTATTAAGCACAACCACATTATCAGAAGTCAATTATTTGATTATGGTTTCCTTGTGAATTATATGAATGATAAATGTGTAGTACACAATCCCAAGGAAGAGTTTATTATGTATGCCTATAGGCAAGATAATTTATATACACTAAACATAAAAGACCATAAGATCCATGATCTACCTTCTCATAGTGAAATGGAAGATCAATCATGGTTATGTAATAGAAGGGTGGACACTGTAACCTTAGGTAAATATGAAAAATCTCAAACAAAATACCTATTAAAGATCAACCGGAGCACATATTTGATTCTTAAAAAGTGTTTGATCCTTATTAATTTGATAAGAAACATAAATACGGTTTTAAATCAATCAGAGATGTCTCAGCTTATGATGCATTACAGTTAGTTCATATCGATCTTTTTGGTCCAACACAAAATCGATGTATTGGAGGAAAATATTATGTATTTATCTTAGTATATGATTACACTAGATTTACATGGTTCTATTTTCAAGGAATGAAATCTAAATCATTTTCTTATTTCAAAAATTTTAGAGCCCAAGTTAAAAATGAGAAAAAACTTCAATTGATAACTATTCATAGTGATCATGGAAGAAATTTCAAAATTTTGATTTTGAAACATTTTAAAGTAAAAAAGTAATTACTCAAAACTTCTCATCTCCAAGAACATTTCAACATAATGGTGTTATTGAATGAATAAGTCGGATTTTTTAAGATATAACTAGAACCATGTCAAGTGAATATTCTATTTCTATTTACTTTTGGTATGAAGTTGTTAGTTCATCTTGTTATACTATAAATCGTGTTTTAATCAGACCTTTTCTTCATAAAATATCTTATAAATTTTGGAATGGTGGAAAACCTAGACTTTCTTACATCACAATATTTGGTTTCAATGTATTAATCCTGAATACTAAAGATATCTTACATTATTTTTCACCCAAATATGATGAAGGGATTTTCCTAGTCAAATACACAAATTCTAAGGCTTATTGAGTTTTTAATAAAAACAGTTGTACTATTGGATAAATAGTGCATGTTAAATTTGATGAAACTGATCCATTTTTTTTAAACAACCCCAACCTACATCTTCAGATGTGTTTTCAAAAAATAATTTTCAAACCATGATAAAAGATCCTTCTGAAAAGGAAAATGTTCAAGAAAATATTTCTGAAGCCTTTACCTCGGAATATTTCTTACCATATGATGATGAATTGGTTTTACCAAATCCAAGTTAGTTGTTTCTGAAGAATCATCCCAGTGGTTGTATCATTGGTGATGTAAATAAATGTGTAAGGACTAGCAGTTCCATAAGAAATGTAATAGAACATCTAGCATTCATTTCCAAATCAGAACCAAAACATAACTGATGAAGCTTTAGGTGACAATGATTGGATTAAAGCCATGCAATATGAGCTAAATGAATTCTAAAGGAATAATTTCTAGACCTTGGTTGAAAGACCTAAAAAAATAATGTAATTCAAGTAATTTGGGTCTTTATAAATAAATGTGTTGAAAATGGAATGATAGTATGATATAAATCTAGATTAGTTGATAAATGCTATGGTCAACAAGAAGAAATAGACTATGAAGAAACCTATGATCTAGTAGATAGACTTGAATCTTTTCACATTCAACTTGACTTTGTAGCATTATCTAATTTTAAACATTTTCAAATGGATGTAAAACGTTCTTTCTTTAATGGATATGTTCAAGACGAAGTTTATGTTGATCAACCTCTTTGTTTTGAAGACACAAAACATCCAGAACATGTTTTCAAACATACCAAAGGTTTATATGGACATAAACAATCCCCTAGAGCCTGGTATGATAGACTAACATGTTTTTTGATACAAAAAAAATTATCTTAAGGGAACTGATGATCCAAATCCTTTTATTAATAAAGATAACGAAAATGTTTTTATTGTTAGAATTTATGCTGATTACATTATATTTGATTCAACTTAGCAATCTTTAACAATTTTTTTTTTCTGAATTTAATGAAATATGACTTTGAAATGAGTATCATGGGTGAGTTAACATTTTTCCAAGTCTTTCAAATTTATAAAAAATTAGAAGGATAATATATATCTTAGCATAATTATATTAATGATATTATCAAAAATTATGAATTTGAGAAGACTAAAATTATAATCACTCTAATCGATACATCAAATTCTCTTGATCTAGATGAAGCTGGGAAACCAGTAGATCAAACATCTTTTAGAGGTATGATAGAAAGTTAATTATCATAGTCATCTAGTCCTCTAGAATTAATTTTTTCATTATGCTTATGTGAAATATATCAATCTAATCCAAAGGAATCTCATTAAAAGCAGTAAAAATCATTTTTCACTATTTAAAGGGAACCATGGATTTAGGCCATTTCAATAATTCTTGAAATGATTTTGTTTTAAAAACGATTTTAGGATGCTGGTTTTGGTGGATGTAGAATGGATAAGAAAATTATATCTATAACTTTTCAATTATTTGTAGATTCATTAGTTTCTTGGTCATGCAAAAAGAAACACATAGTATCACTCTTCACTACTGAGCTGAATATTTAGAAAGTTGATGTTTTTGTGATCAAGTATTTTAGATGCAACACACTCACAGACTATGAAATTAGTTTTCCCAAAACACAAATATTGGTTGATAATACTAGTGTCATTTTCCTAATTAAAAACCATGCACATCACTCCCATGAAAAACACATTGATATCAGGCATCACTTTCTTAGAGATCACACACTTATAGAAGATATCATTCATTAGTTTATCAGAATACAAGATTAATTTGTTGTTATTTTTATAAAATATTTAACATCCAATATATTATAATACCTTAAAAAAAGATAACAATGATCACCGTAAGTTAATCTTCAAAATAAACTTTTTTTTGAAACCTATTTCTTTACATTAAGAAACTCTTTTTCATAGGGGGTACATTTGAATAATTATTCAAAAAAATTTCTTAATCAAAATCTTTCTTATTCAAAATTTTTTCGTAATCAAAGTTTTTCATTTTCATAATTTTTTTATTCATAATATTTCATATTCAAATGTTTTCTTATTCAAAATTATTTGTAATCAAATTTTTCTTAGTCAAATTTTTTGAAATCAAATTTTTTTTCGGAACCCAAAATTCTAGAATCCAAAATTTTCATTCTTTAAGAAATCTTTCTGAAATCTAAAGTTCATAAAGAATAATTTTCTTCATTACTGTTAATTTTCATAAAAATATGGAAGCTATGATTCTTAACTTAAATTTTCGCAATCGAATCATTTTCCTATTAGAATTTTCATCTTGTTTTAAGAAACTTATTCTCGTTCACTTTTTATAAATCCAAATTTTTATCTTAAAACCATCAAAATATCGGAACCTACCAGAATCATTCTTCATCTTTCATCTCAGATATCAGTTCATATCGAGCTTTTTTCAAGCATTTTATTGAAATGTGAATATGAATTGTCACTTCTACGCCTATATAATGGACCCCAATTCATCATCCCACATCAGTTTTCAATCCTCTGTGCACCGAAGCTCTGCCTCTCTACCCAAGGGTTCTTCTATTTTTTTTATTTTCTTAAATCTGAATGTATGTGGAAGCGTGTCCTCATAATAAAATGTCTTCAGTCAAGTAAATTTCATTATGGAAGATTTGTAGAGAGATGATAGTATATCCAAAGTAATTTTCCACGCATGATTCTCTCATTATAAGAAAATATAAAGTTTAATAAATGGGAACTCTTGTGTGTAGCCAAACCGAAATAACATGATCCAGTTTATCCTGTGCTTATTGTATAATTTTATGAGTGAGTAAGTTTTTTTAATGAAGGTGGAAGAGAAAAATTCTCATTGAAAATTTATGGTAAACCATATTCTCTTTCTTTCAATAAGGCAGCTAGTATCATTGGAATACCATTTGAATGTGAAGATATTTTCTGCACCCATAAACTACCAGATGAATTAGGATGTTTTTAGAAAGATAATGCATTAAAATTTATCAGACATAAAGGAGTCAAAACACAAAAGATAAATCATCTCTCAACAAACATCTGTCTTCTAGAATTATAGGTTTAGGGTTTCCTAATTCCAAGAAAAGTGGATAAGGAAAAGTCGAAGAAGATTGATATCTTCACTCTGTATTTCCTAGTGAACTTGAGGAAGATAAGTTTAGTAGAGTATATCTTCCTAAAAATCACAAATATCAAAATTGGTACCCTCAAATTGAAAATAATTATGTATCCTGCAATCCTATCCATGATAATTGTCTTCTTCCAAGAATCAATCAAAATACATTGTAGTTCAAAGCCCAAATATTCCAAAGTCATGTTGCACAGTGTTGATACATTGAATGGTATGAAGGTTGGATTTAAAAGAAAATATGGTGAATTTGATGACTCATGAAAAAGTGAAATAGAAGCCTTATCTAAGAAACTGGAAGTAGTAGAGATACCCAAAAAGGGTGAGAAGAAGTGAAAGTATAAGGAATAAGAAGTCAAAGGAAAAACTCATATAGCTCAGGAAAATCAGTCAGTAGCTCCAAAGTCTAAGAAAAAAACCCTACCCTGATAAAATGATTTCTATGTGGAGATAAGATAAGAAGAACAAGAAGGAATGTGATACAAGATTTGTCCTGGATCCTACTAAGGAAAAAGATTTGAAGATTAAGGATGATGAGGATTTTGAAAAAAAAGAGAAGAAGCAAAATAAGAAAATGTCAGAAGATGAGATTGGTCAATCTCTTCTCAAGTATACTGAGAATGTTTCTAATTAGATTCAGGTACTAGAATCATTTCTCAAAGAACCAATACTAGTTGATATTCTAGGAAAGAAAATGGTAATTACGGAACCTGAAGAAGAAATTGTTCAAGAAGAGGAAGTGAAAGAAGAAGAATAGGAAGGAAGTGATGACACTGATATATGATAAGGAATGTTGAAGATAATATTGAGAAGGAAAGTCCTTTGGGAAAAATTTCGATCTGGACTTATCAGGCTTAATCAACCGAAATAATTTCATAAGTAAAGGAGGATGAAGATCCGAAAGAGGTTAATAAATATTCTGATGATGAGAGAAACAATCATGGCTTCATTCAACAATATGATCTTAAGGAAGATGCTGAGAAGGAAAAGGTTGATGAGTAAGAAATGGTTCAAGTACCAGATAGTGAACATGAATCCCTAGAAGCTGCAGTAACCATTTATAAATTTGATAATGAAACTAAGGTGATGCTAAATATATAGCAGTTAGATGTTTTTGTAGCTAAGAAAGTTGTTGGTTCGAAAATAAAGGTTGTTGTGATAGATAAAGAATCCTCACCATCAAGAGAATATGATTTAGAATCATCCTCTTTAGGTCAGGACATTATGGTTCAATCGTTGAAGAAATTAGTTGACACCATTCCTTTGATTATGAGTATTGGCTCCTGGTGTTAAATGCTTCAGCGTTCATTTGATCAGAAATAAGATTCTATTAGCATGCTTATGGAAAAATTTATTAAGATTTATGACGATATCAAAACATTCTATATCGATTGTGATTATCACATAAGGTCTTGTAAGGAAATAACTATGTTGTACAAGAAAAAGATTGAAGAGATAATAATTTTTTATGGCTTTCAAGACTGTGTGAATGAAGCCTTTGAAAGTGTATATGTGATAATGAAAGAGCTTACAAAAAAATTCTCAGAAAATGAATCTAGAAAAAATATCTCAGAATCAAGAAGAAAAATAACTGAATGGGAATATGAACTCAATTACTATGAATTTTAAGAGGGAAATAGAACTCAGAACTGAGTTCAAAGAGAAGTTTATTAATAAAGAAGAGATTTTTAAGTCTTGGGTAGAAATTATAATGTCTTGGGATGAAAATATCAAAGCTTTAGAGAAGAAAAATGAGGATCATGAATTGCTGTTAGAATGCTTTAAAGAAGATCATAAAGAGCTTAATAAATTGAAGACCATAGTGAATAAGTCCTTGCTGAAGGAGAAATAAGGGTGACTTTTTTCAAATCTGATATTTTTTTTACTTTCACTGTAATAATTTTTTACAAACTTAATGAAAAAAAAAATTATACTTCTTTTTTTTTGTATAAAGTTCTAATATTTTAGGTACCATATTTTTTTCCATTATATCTATTATTTTCTAAAAATCAAAAAGGGGGTGAAATGAATGATAAAAAATAATACTATGTACAGAAAAGAATTCCTTATGTAAGGGAGAGTTTACTCAAAAAAGATTTCCTTATGCATGAAAAAGAAAAATCTCTCTAAGGAAGTCAAGCATACGATCCATAGGGATTTCAAAACCTTTGGGGGAGTTAGTCGTATTAAATATAATTCATAAGTAATGGGAGATAAGTTTTTATTTTAAGTTCATAAATAAAAATTCATAGAACATATATTCTTTTTCTTAAGGTTTTTTGTGCTTTCCAAAAAGGGGGACATTATTGAGTCAATAATGTTTCCTTATGACTTTTCCATTCCACTATGTTCTAAAAATCAAAAACAGTTTATCTTAAGGAAAACATTTTTCCATGTGGATAATTTTCATAAGGAAAATTTCCCTTATCTAATGAAATTTTTATCCTTACCATTTTTTTAATTATTTTATCTTATAATCTCTCTAAATAAAACTTAGTTTATTACTATTTATAAAATTCAGATTCGTATGTAAAGCCTCGGAATCTAATAATTCTTTGTATATAGAGTGTTCTGTTTTCTGACTCTGAATTCTATGAAATTTGGACCCTGAATTCTCTGAAATTCAGACTCTGAATTCTTTAAATTTCAGATATTGAATTATCTAAAATTCAGTCTCCGAATTCTTTTAAATTGAGATATGAGTTCTCTAAAATTCAGAATCATAATTCACTGAAATTCAGACTCGGAATTCTTATAAATTCAGACTCTAAATTATGTGAAATTCAGACTCCGAATTATCTGAAATTTAGACTCTAAATTCTCTTAAATTTTGACTCCAAATACACTGAAATTAAAACTCTGGATTCTATGAAATTTATACTTCAACTTCTATGAAATTTATAATTCTAATTTTCTTAAATTCAGACACTAAATTATTTGAAATTAAGACTCCTAATTATTGTGAATTTAGACTCCTAATTCCTCCGAATTCAGAATCTAAATTCCAAAAAATTCAGACCCTGAATTCCTCAGAATTTAGAATCTTAATTCATTGGAATTCAGACATCAAAATCTATATAATTTAGATTCCTAATTCTTTGTAAAATTGAATTCGAATATCCATGTCATATAGATTCAGAATGTACATTTGGATAGACTCTGAATTCTATTTTTCCCTGGACTCCAAAAAAATATATTTTTCTAAGTAACATCAGTTTCCTAACATTTATTATTATGAAATAATGTTGTGCAATCTATTTTAAACTAACTATTGTTTGAGTGACATGTGTATAGGTCCATCTAAAATTCAAGGAAAAATATGACTGTTGGAGGAGGGAGTTGACCATTAGAGTTTTGCCTATAAATAAGCTCTAATTTGAATGATCTCGCAACCCTATTCCATAAATATATATATTTCACATTGTTTAAGTGATTTATAGAGAGGGAGACTCTCATGTGTTGTGCGTACATAACATCTTGTTCATCATTCTACATGAGACTTCAATTTTTTCTATGTACACTTGAGGGATTCTCGGTATAGGAAGACATAGGTTACAACTAACATAAAGTTCGAGGACATCTATAGATAGGTAGTCAAAGGTTTCGACTACCTTAAAGATGGAGGGATTATAGGGATATCATGAGAGATTAAGATTTTTTTATAGAGGGATTACCCTGGTATGGGTAAGATAGAATTTCTTGAAAGTATAAATCAAGGGACCTTTATCGAAGGTTGTTGGATACCCTTCTCTTTGGGTTAAAAGATTCATACTTGTTACTTTTTTGTTTCTAGTTTATTTCTGCTATATTTTTTTAAAGAAAGTAATTATAACCTTTTTATAAATTTATATTACTTTATGTACTTTGATATGTAATATTATATATGCTTTAAGGTAGAATTGTTTTTTAAGTAAACTATCTTTAGGTTTCATTTCCAGAACTATATTTCCAGAACCTGGAAAGTTTATATCATAGAACCTTTTTAAGTCTTATGAATATACCTTATTTAGATTTTTTAAACCTAGATTTCCCTAGGGTTAAAAATGAATGTTTTTTAACTTACAATTACACCCCCCCCTTTAATTGAGCATCTTCATTAGTATTTCGATCCTATAGTTTAGAATTGCTCTTCCATGTTGTGGATCAACATTCTTCATATGGGTAAAGTTATTTTTCATAACCGGAGTCAGCTGTCCCAATATAGTTATAATTTTCTCAATATATCTAGTACCAACATCATTATCTTTCATAGGAGGAAGATCCCTACACGTGATTTACAAGTTCATATAGTTTTCATTCATTCCATTAGGTGTAATTTTGGAATAATGGCATACACTAAATTAGTGTACGAATTACAATGTATAATTTTCAAACTAGAAAAATTCATCACATAAATTGGAAATTTCTTCATAACTAAACTCATAATCATAAACAATGTTTCTTTGGATACATGTTTGAATATAAATCCTTCATAATGGTTTCTAATGAAAATGTGAATTATCCTAAGCATATCCCATTGGACTGTCACACCAAGTGCGCAGTAAGGCTCATTTTCGTGTACCAGGATACACCGAGTCAGGCCTAGGACACCTGGTCAGAGTTGTTACTCCTAGGTACATCAATTCAAGAACCACGTACAATTTTAAAATCAATAAAGGTATGTGTTTCTAGGAATACACACATAATCTCTACCTTTCCATAATTATAGGATGTTCTTCTATGATTACCCTCAAATTTCATCATAGGGGTTTGTTCCCAAATCAATGTTTCTAAATCTAGTTTCAGTCATTTCTACTAATCTTCATCTAATAACAACTATGAACACCTGAACTCTATAAACCAAGACTCGATACCTTAAATTATTACATTTTTCTAATAAAAAATGAAGTCTCCCATTGAAGGACAAAATTTATTAATAGTTTTATAAAATCAGATACCAGAAAAAGTTTTACATTAGAAATTCATAGTAAATAACATTGAAACTCCATTCGAAACATCCATAACTCCTAGATTATCCCTCCATTTAATTCATAACAAACATCTTCACATCCAAGTGGAAAATAAAATATAATAAAGGGATGATATCAGATTATTAGGGAGGGTAATTAATATAGTGGAATCTAATGTAAAAAATAATTCCTGCAAAATAACTAAAAACACATGCCTTTAGAATATAATCCACAACATAATATAGAATGAATAAAACCTGAATATATAATCCCATATAAATAATCACATAGGAATGAAACATAATCATGGATATTATATTTTTTGAATAATTACATGGATTATTTATTACTAATATCATAATGATGTATTTCTTAATGCTAGAAATCATAAACACACCATTAATTCCTCATCCAAAAAATCTAAAAATAAATGGTAAAAGCCTTAACCAAAATACATTTCTATCTTGTATCATGAGACATACCAATGAATCAAAGGGATATAGAGGGCCCCACACATCACTTACTAAGTCAAATTCATTACTCATATGAATGGGGTTAAACATAAGCATCATATACATATGAAATATAAATAACTTTCTCCAAGGGGTAAATGTAATCACTAACAATTATGAGTAATACTTTGAACGATATCAAAGTAGAACATCCATAGTAAAACTTATCATAAACCGTTTAATAAAATAGGTTACATGATAATCATAGGAGATCAGTCTAAACTAATCATAACATTCAATAGTGTTATTTTAATATATGAAAATACTCTAATAAAATCATCAAGGAACTCTTGAGAGAAATAACATTTTTACTTTTCAAAGAAGACTTATTTTGTAAAATAATTTTTATTTTTCTTAATTGTTTTTATAAAACTATAAATGAAACAATATATTTTTTCATGAGAGAATTTTTGATTTTAAAAAAATTATTGTGTTATAAAATAGATTATGTATGGTATTTGAAAATCAAAATGAAATCATGGGGTTCCCTTTAATAGGGTTTTCTTATCAAGAGAAATTGAAAAAGAAAACTTATAAAATATATATTTATACATCAAAGACACATAAACAAATATAGATACATTATTTTGTAATATATACACAAAATTTAAAATTATATAAAAATAATTAATAATTACATTGGTGTAAGGTGGGAGTAAAAATATCTTGAATGTAATTGGAGGTTCGGGAAGAAACCCTTACCTTATGTACAAATGTGTTATGTACATGTACTTAATGTTACAGATAATGAAATTAAATAAATTAATTAGTTAATTTAGATCCTTTACAACATGTTTTTGATTTATTATAATTTTATTATATTCATTTATAGTCTTTTTATTAGTTACAATATTTATTTCTGTCATTTGGGAGTGTTCTTTTCCTTGGTTATCATGATTGTTTTTCTTGTCTAAGAGTATGGGGGTTTATATAAAATGATCATAATTACCCAAAACTAAAATTACATATTATTAATAATCATCATGTAGATAAAATTTTTATATTAGTATTTTGGTTATATGAAGTGAGGATGAATCTTTTGACCAGATAATAGTGATACTCATTTAGATTATTTTAGCAGTTCTTCGATCATATAAAACTAGTTTTGTTTCGTTAATTAATATCATGTATATATATATATTTGTTCAAGAACAATAATTGACATGTAATATTTATAATAAAATATTAATTAAACATAAATTATTTCTATATGAATAGCCTTGAAGGTTCTAGTAAAAAATCAAAAATAATTGTCCACAGTGGCGGTAAATCGACACATCACAGACAATACATTATTTTTTATAATAAAAGGGAGAGGGAAGAGAATTGAAGATGAATTATTCCATTAACATAATATTATTTTAGTATATAAATGATACAATATTTATCATCCCTCTTAGGTATTCGGAGGTGAGGATATGATAAGAAAATATATGAAATTGAAAAGAAAATAAAAGAAAATAAATTGTTTTTTACCTCTTGAATTTATCTTCCTTAAGAACCTCATTGGGGGAAAGGTTGTTCCCTTTTGATGAGAGAAAGGGATCCAGGATATAGGGGAGAGGATAGAGAAGTGTATTAAGCTAACATTGTACTAAATTAAAGGCTTAAGAGGTTTGAGTAGAAGAGGTGGTCATAAAAGGTATTTATTGTTTAAAAGAGGGGTTTTATTTGAATATTTTAGTCATTTGTTTATTTTTTCCTCAATGAAATAAATAGTTTGAGAATTATCATGAATTATATTGAAATAATGAAGGAATGTTCGATATTATGGTCTTATATCAGAAAAAAATTTCTATGACTCAATAATTCATATATTCATTAAATATTATAAATTATTGTATTTCATTATTCACCAAAAATCCAAATATTTTAGAAAAATACCAAAACATCACCATAATAAATTATTTTCTATAGAATTAAAAAATAAAGACTATTTATTTAAACAAATTCTCTAATTATGGGAAATTTTATTTTTAAGTAAAATCACCATTTACTCAGAAAATAATAATTTTAATATTATAACTCTTTTCATTACACTTTTGAAAAATTAATTATGGTCTCATATAATGAATGTATAATCATATGAAAACAAATTATTTTTTAATGAATATATTTTATGAAAAAAATCCTTTCAAATCACAAATTATAAAATTATAATAAAATATTTATGACATTTAGAAATAAAAATATTAATTTATTATTTTTTTAAAATATTTAGTCACTTATATAAAGATATAAATATATAATATTTTCCAATATAAGACACCCATATTTTCTTTACACATTCATGGAAGAAGATAATATTCTATTTTTCAAATTACTATTCCAAATGTTCACATTATTATTCCAAAGTTCAATTTACTAATCCCTTTGTATCGGTTCCTTAATTTCTAGAAATTACAATTATTTCATTCTTTATTCATTTATAAAGTTTGTGTTGAATTATCTAAGTGTATTTATATGATTTATACTATCTAAATATAATTATAAGTAGTAAAATTGCATTGATTTAATCTGGTTTCGTTACATTGTCCCTTCCAAAAAAATATTTCTTCCATGAAATTGCTTGAATGCCCCTTATAAAAATATTTGGGTAGTTCTTCATCACAACCTCCTCTGGTTCCCACACTGCCTCGTTAATTTTATGATTCTTCTATAGTTACATTTCTAGGTGAGTTATCTGATTTTTTAACACCTATTCTCTAGTTTTTAAAAAATTTATAACCTCTTCACAGTAAGATAAATCATGTTGTAATTCTATTTCTTCAGAAGTGAAAATATTTATGTCATGTAATTCCTTAACAAAGAGATGTAGATCATGATCACACACAATTTAATGTGGCAAACCATGAAATATTACAAATTCATTAATATAGATACATGTAGGGTTATCTAGTGGAAAATATTTCATTATATCATGGAAATGTGTAAATTTTGTATGTTGATCAATAAATACCCATATTGCATCATTATTTCCTGGGCTCCCTTGAAATCTAGTAAACCAATTCATAGTAATTTCAACCCTTTTCCATGTACAAATATGTATAGGTTTTAAGAATCATATAGGTTGTTTTCTTTCAGCCCTAACCCATTAAAAATATAAACATCTTAACACATAATCAACAATTTTCCACTTCATATTATCCCACTTGAAATGATCCTTGATGTCTTATAGCTCATAATTATACTATAGTGTATAAAGAAACTTGAGATATGGGTGTCATTCAATAACTCCTTTTTAACGCAGGTATAGAGGGAACAAAAATGCTCTTCCTAATTTTAAAATTTCCATTCTCATACACATATTCTACTAACTTCCAACCATTCATAAATTTAATTTGTCTTCGAAAATTATCATATTTAGACTGAAAAATTTTAATCCTTTCTAATAAATATGGATGGGAAACCATTTTAAAAAGTAGTCACGTTTTAAATTTCTTGATAATTACCTTATCCATATTAACTAAATCTATGAACACCGGATCCCTTTCAATCCTCATTTGGTTTAGAACTCTAGGATCCTACCTACCCATTGAATCTTCTACCTTATTTTCCTTTCATGGGTTATTGTGTGTTGAAAAATCATAACCTTTGAGTTGTTCAGGCCATCATCATTGACTCATGTTTAGTTTTTTGTGAGAAGATGTATATTAAACACTTGTGATCTGTATATAACTCACAAATTTCACTAAATATAAATTGCCTCCATATTTTCAGAGAAAATCATAAATCTTCAAAATAAATATCACAATTTGTATAATTTTCTTCATAAGTTT
Source organism: Viscum album (assembly GCA_963277665.1). Taxonomy (NCBI): domain Eukaryota; kingdom Viridiplantae; phylum Streptophyta; class Magnoliopsida; order Santalales; family Viscaceae; genus Viscum; species Viscum album. Next base: position 1,908,636,285 of record OY728137.1, read on the forward strand.
ATAATTTCCCTGATGCAATAGGAAAAAACTCTATAAATATTCATAAGGAAACATACAAGTCCTTTATTTGATGTATCATTATAAATCACAAATCAATGACTTCCTGATGGTAGATTCATGATCAAAACATTCACTAGTCTACACATTAATTATTCAAAACATTTTCACATTATTTTTTCCATCTAAACATATCCCCTTTAAGATTAAGTTTGGTTAATTTGTTAGATATTTGAAAGAAAAAATATGAATGAAACATTGATATTAACCTACTAGTACAATGAAACTAAGTACATCGGTTATGTTCGTTGATGTAGGGAATTACAAGACTAACTTTTCCATTACAAGATGAATTGTGATTCCATCCATAGAGACAATACATCCTAGAAAAGAAATTGTCTGAATCCAAAATAAACACTTGTTAAACATTCCATCTAACTATTTTCTTCTATGAGTCTCCAAAAAACAATCAAGTGGTTCTCATGGTTTTAATATCATTTGGAATATATCAAGATATTATCCACAAATACCATAATAAAATCCGCAATATATTCCTTGAACATTTTATTCATTAGATCCCTAAAAATAGAGAGTGAATTAGTCAGTCCAAATGGAATTATTATCAACTCATAATTAACATACCTAGTTAAAAATGATGTCTTTGGAATATCTTCTTTTGTCACACATAATTGAAGATATCCAGATTGATGTTCAATATTCAAAAAATATTGAGCTATGTGATGTTGATTAAATAAATCATTACTATGAGGTAGATGATATTTGTTCATTATTTTAATCAAATTGATATCTTTATAATCAATGAAAAGCCTCATGGACCCATCTTTGTTATTGACAAATATAATATAGGCTCCCAAGGGAGAAACTCTAGGGTGAAAAAATCCATTATCACTCAATTATGCTAGTTGTTTCTTCAGATCTACTAATTCTATAGTGATCATTCTATATGGAGTATTTGATAAAGGTCTTGCACTCTGAATTAAATCAATAGAGAATCAACATCTTGCTTTGGACGATGTACAGGTAAATCCTATGGAAAGACATCAATATATTCTTACAAAATAAGTACGTCTCTAATTTTAAGATCCATAAGTGATGTTTTCTCGTCCAACATAATAATTTCATTTAGTAGATCCACTGGAGGTGGATCTAGAAGATAACCAGATGATGAATATTCATCTCTAAATATAAGGGATTCAATATATTCCAAAAAATTGTAGCTTCTTTCTTCTAACAATAAATTTTTGTATCATATTTAAAAATCTATTTCATAAATATTATTATATCAAAATAAACTATAGGTGTGATGATATGGTTTGAAACTAAATCATGTTTATGTGTTATAAGGGGCTAACTGATATATCATTGTTAATGATACTTCCATTTAAATGTTTAACTAATAAATCCTTTATTAAATAAAAATGGAAGTGTATGATTTTCCTGAAAAAACTATAAAGATATAAAAGAATACAATGGTATATGATCAAATAAATAATTTGATAATTTTTAGGAAATTATTAAATTACCTTCCACCAAATATTTAGGAACTTCAACCTCTGTAGTTGGGATCCTGTAAGATTAGCATTTCTCTCTTTCCAATTTCTATAGAAAGTATTCTTGAAGCTTAGGAGAATCATTTTCATAGTGTCCCATATCCATACAATTATATAGTTGAACATTAGTAGATCCTTTCTTTACCTTTCAAAAAAATTCATGAAGGCCTTTTTCTCCACACATGTAATGAACTCCTTAACCATTAAGTGGTCACTAGGGTGTTTCGTTCCACAACTATCTCACATTGAAAATTATAATTTTTTATTCTTAACTTTATCCATTCCTTCCTCCAACACCGTATTCTTCTATTTTAGTCCTTTAAATTCATAAGAGTTAGATAAATATTTATCAACCTTAATAGCACATGAGACAATATCTTCATATGATGAAAATTTTTGGGATACCAGTGCCATTCTTATGAATGGTTTTAAATATTAAAATAAATTATCACCCTTTATCATTGGATTTTTTATATATTATGTGGGATACCTTTATAAAATTTTAATGTTGATTTCATACTTCTCAAAATTTGCATCCTTTTTCTTCTAACTCAATAATTCCCTCTCTATATATGATCGCTATTTGTGGGAGAAATGTTTTTCGAGGAAAATTCTTTAATATATTTCCATTCCATATTTTCAATTTCTTCCTCCTTAATTATATTTTCAACTAATGACCATAATTTATCATAATCTCTTAATAGTAGATAAACTATCATGGTGACCTTATCTCTTTTATTAATTCCCAATGCAAGAAATATCTTCTCTTTGGAACTTATCCACTGGTCTGCTAAAATAGATTTGTAGTACCATTGAGTGATGGATATTATTGTAACATATAGATTTATAAGGTTTCTCCCCCACATTATAGATCAAGATTCTCTATAATGGTAAGGTTATTGTTCAAACCAAGAGTTATCTGTACTATTATAATTATAATTTGATTAGAACTAGTCCCAGCTCTAGTACCAACATCATTATCTTTCATAAGAGATAAATCCCTACATGGGATATGCATGTTTATATGGTTTTCATTCCTTCTACTAGGTTCTATTTCTAAATAATATCACAAAATAAATTAGGAAATAAATCATAATTTATAATTTTCAAACTAGATAAACACATAACATAAACTATATATTTATGCATAGCTAATCTCATAATCATAAAAAAAAATTCTTTGAGGACTTGATTATTTTTAAATCCTTTATAATGGTTTGTAAATAAAATGTTAATTATCATAAGAATATAACCTAGGAGTGTCAAAATAGGTATCCATTAAGGCACATTGTCTTGTACCATGTTACCCCAAGTCATCCTTGATACACTTTGTCATAGTTATTACCCCTACGTGCATCTGTGCTAGAACCACTCCCACTTGTAGTATCCTGAAAGGGATATATTTATAGGAATACCCAAAAAATCTCCCCATTACCAAAATTCTAGGTTGTTTTTATATGTTTACCCTAAATGTATGGCTTAGGGTTTTGTTCTTCAATCAATGTTTCTAAATATAGTTCCCATATTTTCTATTAAACATCCTCTAATACCAATTGTAATGACCTCGACCCGAGTTTCCCAGAGTTGGTTCCTTTCATTATTAAATTGGTATAATAATCAAAGAATTCACATATTGAAACACCTAAGAGTTTTTTTGTTTTGGAAAAACTAAATCAGACATAAGTTTTACATTAAAACATTAAGGGAATAGCAACATTGAAACTTCATTGGAAACATCCATAACTCCTAGATTATCCCTTCATGCCATTCATATTATTCATTTTCACCTCCTTGTGAAAAATAAAACAAAAAATGGGTGTGAGATTAGATTCTCAATAATGTTAATTAATACAAAATAATCTAACATAAACAACAAGTCATAGTGAATGAATAAAAAACGTGCAATTAGAACATAATCCTGATCATAATATGGAATGAATAAAAGATGAATAAATTATTCCATATAAATAATCAAATGAAAATGAAACATAACCATGGGTATTATAATAGTCTAATAATAACATTTATTATTAATTACTAATTTCATAATTAGGTAATAAGAAATTTAAAACATCATAAACATATCATCAGGGCCTCATCCAAGACATCAGAAAATAAATGGTTAACACCTCGGCCAAAATCCATTTCCCTTTTATCTCGTGAGACCTACCAATGCATTGGGGGACTATTGAGGTCCCCACACATCACACACCAAGTAAAATTCATTCCTCATATGGATGTTGTTAAACATAAAAATAATATACATATGAAATATAAATATATTTCCCTAATCACTAAACATAATCACTAACCATTGTGAGTAATGTGGTAAATGGTATTAAAGTAGCACATCTGTAGTCAAACTAATCATAAAAAATTTATTAAAATATATTATATGATAATAATAATATATCAATATCAGTTAATCATAATATTTAATATATTATATCTAATAGAAAAAATAGATGAATAAAATAATTGTGCAATCCTTGAGGGAAATACCCATTTTACTTAACAAAGAAGAGTTCCTTTGGAAACATCATGTGTATCTGTCAAAATTGTTTGTATAAAAACAAAAATGAAAAAAATATAGTTTTTAATGACAAAATAGTTGTTTTATAAAAATAATGGTTTCATAAAATAACTTATGGATGGTACTTGAAAATGGGTAAAAAATCAAGAAGTTCTAGTTAATTAGTTTTTCTTATCGGGGTGAATTGAAAAGAAAAATATAAAAAATATGTATTTAACCATAAAATAAATATAGAATGATCTGGATACATGAGTTTGAAACAGATAAACAGAATTCGTAAGATTTATATAAAAAATAAAGAATTACATTGGTTTAATTAGGGAGAAATCATAACCCAAATGAAAATGGACGTTTGGGAAGAAACTCTTACCATATGTCCGAAAGTGTTATGCACTTATACTTAATGACCTAGATAATGAATTCAAATACATTAATTAATTCATTAATAACATTTCCTACATATATTATATTTATTATTATTTTATTTAGTTCATTTATGGTATTTTTATTAGTTATAATATTTGATTCTGTCGTTCAAGAGTGTTCTTTTTCTTGGTTTTCCTATATGGTTTACCTGTATAAGAGTATGAAGGTTCATATAAAATCAGAATAATTATCTACAGATATAATTATATGTTATTAATGATCATATATCAGATATAATTGTTATATATTTATTTTGGTTATCTGGGGTGAGGATGAATCATTTGATAAGACACTAATGATAATAGTTTTGATTATTTTGGTGGTTCATTGGTCATCAAAAACTAGTTTTGTTTCAATAATTAATATCATATATATATACGGGTTCCAAAATAATAAATGAAGTATAATATTTAAAATAAAATATTATTTAACAATAATTATGGTTTTATGACCATCCCTGATGTTGTTAGTGAAAAATTAAAAAGCATCACCCACTATAGCAACAAATCGACACTCTAGATATGATATTTTCATTTTTATAACAAAGGGAGAGAGAAGATATTAAAAGATGAATTATTCCATTAACATAATAAAATTAGAGTATATATAGTGAAATTTAGTTATCATTCATCTTTTATTTGTGGATATGTTGATAGGATTATAAAATAAGTGAAATTGAAAAAAATAAATAGGATTTTACCTCTTGAATTTCTCCTCTTTGAGGACCTCTTTAGTGAAAAGGGTTTGGAATTTTGTTGATTTTAAGATGTCCTATATATAGGAGAGAGGATAAGGAAGATTATTGGGTATAAATTTGAATATATTAATTTCCTAATAGGTTTTAAGAGAAGAGGTGGTGAGGGTTGTATTTATAGTGGAGGAGAGGGGTGTTTTTTGAATATTTTATTCATTGGTTTATTATTTTGGCTAAATTCTAAATAATTTGAGAATTATAACACAATAAATAAAAATAATTAAGGATAGTTGGATATTATGAGCTTAAATCATATATACATCATCTATGAATCAATAATTCTTGAATTTATTAAATACAGTAAATTACAGTATTTCACTATTCGCAAAAAAATCATTTATTTTAGAAAAATATCAAAAAATCACTGTAATTTTTTTATTTGTAGAATAAAATAATAAACTAAATTTTAAGCGAATAATTCTATAAATATGAGAAATTTACTTATAAAATTAAATCATCATTCACTCGAAAAATATAGATTTTAATTTTATATCTTTTTATGACTCATTGAAAAATTAATTATGGTATAATAAAATTATATTATAATCATATTAAAAAAATTATTAATTTGTGAATATATATTAGGAATATAGATTTTATTTTTAATTATTAATTGTATAATTCTAATTAAATATTTACGACTTACAAATATATAGAAAGTTAAATTATTATTTTTTAAAACAAATAGTTACTTATATCAAGATATAAATATATCATATCTTCATTTTTAAGGTACAAAAATTTTATTTATACATTCATCAGGGAATTTACTATTCTATTTGTCATATTACTATTCATAATAGTCACACTACTATTATGAATGCTATGTTACTAATCTATTAGTATAGGTTCCTCAAATTATAGAAATAACTCTTATTTCATTCATTCATAAATTATAATTTTTATATTGTACTAACTATGTTTTTTTATGTGATTTATAATATATAAAAATAACTATAATAATTAAAATTTAATTGATATAATTTTAAGTCATTACAAGAAATTCCATAATAATGTCATTAGAAACATTTTTTTAGGAAAATAACCATTTATCATAAAAATTTACTTTTAAATCTAAAAGATCACCAAATATTTTGGAAATAATTTTCTCTAAAAATAAAAATAGAAAATTATAAATTAATCATTAAAATATAGAGTTGTCTTGATAGTAAGAAATTAAATTCATGTCATACAAATTAAAACAATGATTCCTTTAATGTTTTGGGTAAAATAAAAACATGCCTTGTTTTGAAAATGACTTCAAGAATACTATAAATGATTTTAAAAAGGTTAAAAAATTGAAAAAAATTATAGAAAACAATGATTTTGATGAAAAATAATTTTCAACCGATGAGATAAATAATGTGTATTTTTCTTAAAACAATTCCCTATCATTTTATGTACCAATGAGTTGTAAAATAGTAATTATAATTTAAATTTTCCTTAACAACTAGATGATAAATAATTATATTCATTTTATGATAGAAATAAAAAATAATTCCCCTAGGGGATACTGAAACATAAAACAATCCTGAATAATAATGAGATTGTAAAATAAACCCTGACCATAATTGAAAATTTTAAATCAGAATACCCATAAAAGAAATAAATTCAAAAAAACTATAAATTAAATGAATATTAAAATATTCATGATATAACATATCAAAAGGGGTGGCCTATATAACACACAATTGAATAAGTGGTGAAAATGTCATATGTCTCACTGAAGTATTAGTGAGATAAGAAACTATTAACTTAGGTTTGACTTCTTTATTCTATGCCCAAACCTCTTGTATAATAAATATATGTTTATTAAACATCTATTAGAGAACCATTATGATATATATCATTCCATATATGATTTAATTATATTATTTTATCACCCATTTATCGTAAATTCTTTGTTATAATCACTATTTCCAGTGATAATTACTTTTTTTCATGTATGTTTTAGTTCTATAATTTAGGAATTTTTAAATTTATCATAGTTAAATCATATCTAGAAATTATAAAATGATATCTACATATATCACATATATTCATTATATATTTATTTATAGGCATTTGTAAAAGTTGGATATATAAAATGGATTACACCATTCATCGAGACGGTACACAATACGTATGCATGAACATGGTTTCCATTTTTCTAGAAGTATAAAATGGGTGGAAAAAATGTTAATTAAAAATTAGATATTCATTATTATTTTACATATATCATTTATATTAATAAAATCAATCTTTTTTACCATCCATGTATAAATAAAATGAAAAACATTTCAAATCACAACATGGAGGCGGTCGTCCACACATACAAACTAGTGACGTTATTATTTTCCAACAGATTGGAAGGTAAGAATGTTAGATATTATATTATATTTAATTATGTATTTTTAGTTTATAAATATAAAATATATTAATTAAATTTATCCAAACTACCATTCTTTTAATTTTTATTGTAAAATGAATCACATCGCATCGCTAGGTGGTTGTCCTCCGTACAGATGAGAAAAGATATAGTATTCCCCTATTGGTATGTAAGATGTTATATGTGATATAATAGTTAAATAAGTACAATAATATCATAAATATTATATATAAATATAAAATACATCATTATATCTAATCTTTAGAGGTTTTTATGGAAAACAACTTAAAACGGTATGCGAGGAACTAGTCCTATATACACATGATTAACAATTTCATTTCTCATTTGACAGAATTAGATATGGATATAGATTATTACATTAACATAATAACATCTTAATATATTATATATACCTTTATTATTATACTATAAATATATAATAATATTTTAATGAGGAGGAAGGAGATTAAAAATAAAAATGACTATTTAAGAATGTCACCTCTTAAAGATTACACTAAAACCATTCCTAACATGAATTTATGATCATAAAAGTTATAAATATTATTGGTAGGGGAGAGAGTCAGAAATTTTGGTTGGGTTTTTACCAAACCAAAAGGATTTGGAAGTGTGAATAGGGGAGGAGAAGGGGTGGCCTTTTATAATTAGGGGAGAGGAAACATGGATTGTTTAAAAAAGAATCAATTACAACCTTGTTTTTATAATTTAAATAGGATGATTTTTCTAATATAGGCCATTATAGGTTATAATGTAAAACTATATCCATAAAATGGGGTTTTCTAAGTCTAGGTCATTTTAACCCATTTATTCCTAGTCTAACCCCCCCTAGAAAACCGTTTTTACCATAATCGTGGTAGTTAATTTTTACTGATTTTCTGATTCATAATGGTAATAAATTAAGTATATGTTATTATATTTTATATATTATTATAATTATAAATATGGAATCCATTTTTATAAATTCAATTAACATAATTGGTAGGATATACTAAGAAATTATTCACCCAAACGCGATGAAAAAGGGGATTTCCAAAAACAAAAAAAATTATAAGTATGGAATGTTTGTTATTTAAATTAAACATGAAATTAATCTAAAATACATAAATTAGTTAATATTTAATATAATTTATCTAATTTTAATTTAAAAAAATTAAAATATAATTTAATTTTTAAATAAATTAAATAAAAATTTAGATTTAAAAAACGATCAGTATTTTACATTGTTCATCGAAAAATTAATCTTTTCAGATTAAATATAAAAAACTCAACATAAAATTATTTTCATATTCATATTTAAAAAATTAATTTTTTAAAAATATATTTTTTCAAATTTATAAAAATTAAATTTAAATTTTGTTCACTAAGTGAGACTATATCATCTTTTATAAAAATATAGTTTTCTACAATACATTTCTTTTTAATTCAACTTATTATTATTTTATTTTAAATTACAAGATAACCATTTAATTTTTTATATACATGTGTAAACCAAATAATTTACATAATATAGTTTTTATTATTCATACTCAAAAAATAAACATATATGTTATAATGGTCATGTTTAAATAATATTATTTTAATAGAGTATCATGTTTCGTATAAACTCGGTGTAGCATTCATTTCAAGAAATTGAAGAGATTGAATTTATTTAATATTAAATATATCATAAAGTATCACGGTGTTATATTCTCTTCTAATATTGGTGTTTTATTTTGTATACTCTATTGGATGTGATGTTTCTCTTGTAAAATATTGTGGTTTTTCATATTACACCCCTTAAAAAAATTAGGACCTCAAAATTTAATCTTGATCTCTGTAATCAATGGATTGAAATTTGAGAAATACCAATCTTTAAATCCTACATCGTGAGAGGGTTCAATAACCTCTTGATATGGGATAAAGGGATGTAAATTGTTCATCAAGAATAATCCCATAACTAGGTTCCCAATTAGTCTAACATAGGTGGGAAGTGATGATATTTACATGGAACAAAATACTAATGACAAAGGATTAATAGAGAGTGGTAACGATCATCGACCACAACAAAGTTAATGATCAAGAAAAATCTCAGGGGTGTTAGATGAGTGGTACTTGCTGGTTATACCCCTCTCTCTCCATGGTAACTAGCCCAAGCTCGTGTCCCTCTAGACTCATACATTGTGCGTATTATGAATAGGGATATTCAAATCCATCTTCCTTTATGGGGAACGCGCGGTGAGGTCTGAGTCCTAGTAGGCCCCTCCAGGGGGGTCGACCGTTAACCATACACACATTTTTCATAAGAGTATCAGCCTAGTTAGTGAGGAATTGGCAAGTGCATACAAGAGAATCGAGTTCAAAATGGGGGGAGACATAATTTCTGGGGCACTATCGCAATATTTTTAGTAGGTACTATAGCAGGTAATATTTAGTTCTGTAGTAGTTGGAATTATTCATCGATTTGGGCTTTCGGGCCACCGGTTTGGGCCTTAGGTCATTCAAGCCTTGGGGCCTCCCAAGGCCTTTCAGCTAGTAAGGATTTTGGGCCACCTTAAGGCCTTCGGTCCACATCAAGGCCTTCGGTCCACCTAAAAATTTGGCTTAATGACTATTCAGACTCTACAAGGAGAATACTATAGATGAGAATTCATAGAAGGCGCGTTCACCAGTTCAGAAGCTTAAGAGGATTTGTAAGAAATAGTGGGTATGGAATTTACCATCAGGACCAGGTTGTGCTTGCAAAAAAAGCCTTTCCAAACTAGGCATGTGATGGTGGAGAGTTGACATCTCGCTGAAGAAGTTGGGGATGAGCAGTTCCATGTAGTTTTATCTTATTTATTTCATAAGACCTATGGGTCTTGTAAACTATGACAACCCGGATATTTTATTTCACACTTAAAAATGATTTATTACATAAAATAGTTATATCATACAACATTGAATATTGAGAGGTATAGTGTCTTTGGGGCTTAGGAAAATTACATAATAGCTTAGAACATAAATCACATGACATATTTATTGAAAAATTCCTTTACATGATCACTATATTCACTCATATATAGAATTTCATGGGATAACAAGAGGAAATTCATAAGAAAAGGGTGAGATATAAAGCCCAATAATGGAATAAACATGGAATAACATGAGGAATGTAGTACATGTTAGAAAATAGGCATATCAAGGGATCACAAGAGAAATATTAACATAAAGGCATAATAAAGCATGTTAATCTTAATATGGAAATGTGGCAACAACATTTAACATGATTTTAGCATGATCCAAGGCGCATTTCACAAGGATCCTGAGTAACTCATTGCACTTGAATTTTCATGAGTAAAACCTAATTACACTAGATGTATCATGATACTAATCTTTATCCAATTCATTGGAGCGCTATAAGGGTGCACCCTTCTTAGACATTTCATTTAATGCATAAGTGTGCCACAAGGATCATGGAATCATTCGACACCATAAGTTATTCCACGATTAAGTAATGTGGAATAAATACATGAAAGTACCATTAAATATTAATGTGTATAAAGATAAATACCCTTGATAGAGACATGGGTATGGTATTCACTACACAATGATCTTGGCTTGGAAAAATGCGGTGCAATTTTGGAAGCATAATGATGAGACATATGGATTCCTGAAAATGGTTGATGAGATAGAAAAGGGAGTCTCATCATATATACATAAAATAGAAAGTAATCGGGTTATATATATACATGTCAAAACAAATTTAATGGAATTTAGATGCATAATACAAAAGAATTATTTAGATGTAAAAGAGGAGAGAGAAATTCCTTACGGAATTTCAGTATGGTAACAGGTGTACATGAGGGGAATTTAATGAGAGAGAAAGGGGTATATCATCATTAAAACATAGACAGGGAATTATTGGGAATTTTATAAATCACACCCCAATATTTATAATTGAAAACAAAAGGGCACAACAACATAATGAAATTGAGAGAAAAATGAGAAAAGAGGAAATCCCTTACATGAAATTGTGATCCCAAAGGCTTAGGAGAGGCTGGAGAGAGGCTTCTTGGGATCTTTGGGCACCTTGTGAGTATTCTAGGTAAAGGAGGGAAGTGTTTGGATGAACTAAAAAGGCTTTGAGTGAAGAGGATGTGGGAGCTCGGGTGGGTTTATATAGGAAATGAGAGAGAATTCTTTATTATTTAGGTTTGTGTCACCACATATTAAACTAATCAATACCACAAACAAGCCCATGGTTATAGAAAATATATTTTCCCAAATGTTAGTGGAAAACAATAATTTATAAGTCCAATGGCCGAACATCTTAAAATATTGAGGGTGCTTATGTGGAGGTGATTCGTACTCTCAAGGAAATTCATTTAAAAAGTGAAAATGTTTTATAACTCTTGGAGGGTCCACTAAAGTTTTGTAAAATAATTCAAACAGACCTAAAATCACATTATTTTAATGGTAAACATATATTTCCTGCACATATCATTTACAGTATTTTATTACATCACTATTGGGTCATTATGATGTCATAAAACACATTATATATTTAAACTGTATTTGATTTTTACCCAAAAATTCTATTGACTCGGAAAATTATGAAAAAATCACCATTGGATAATTTATACATCCTAATTCCAAAAATAATATTAATTTTATTTAAATAATTTTTAAATATGTGAATTTTTTACTTTTAAAATAAAACCCGACATTTATCTAAAATTCAGGGGTTTTGAAAAAAACAGCTTTCAAAACATAATAAAAATTAAAATTGCATTCATAAAATTATATGATAATTTATATTTAATAAAAATTAATTTAATTATAACAATATTTTATTAAAATATTATTCAATTAAAAAATCTATTAATTCATCAAAATTGATTTCTTAGTTGAATATTAACTAAAAAAGTATTTATGCTTTAAAAACTATTTAAAATGTAACCATAACAAAGTTAATGCACATTCTTTATACAAAAATAATGTACATAGTACTAGTGTTAGGCTCTTGTCACATAACCCCTTATAACACCCGCATAAGACCAAAGGGTAAGGTGTGCGATGGTGATAGACTTTTGCGGTGGCTCGGATAATATCTCTCGAGTGGTAATCTCTATTAAATTCCATTTCTCCCATAGCCGGTTCTTCTCAAGCTTAACATGTTCAATATTGTCTTGGGATTGGTAAAGAGCGAAGCCCAATGACACCACCTCCTTTCTGAGCTCTGACAAATGGGCTTCATACGGGGCAAGTCTGCTAGATGAGGCCATCACTTCCTTTTTTTGAGTAAATTGGATTTGTTAAAGCCCTATATTTATACTAATCATGTGATAACTGTTCAATGGCTATATTAGCAATGGTCACATTTATTAATGGTATTTTAAAAATCTAAATCATAAAACCGAATAAGTTCACCAAAACATTTTACATAACCATAATAATACATTTAATTAGATCAAGAAGCATTTTCATTAATGAATGTTTGGGTTGTTACATAATCTCTATGTTTATAGGCCTTGTAAGGTTTCCCCCTGACCCTTGAAAGGGGGTTATAAAAAATCAATAATAAAATAAGGCCTTCGGGCTATTCAGGTAATGTTCAAGAAAAAGTTAAAAACACAAAATCCATATACGTATGATGAAAATTAAGATAATAAGATCTGATTTTCATTCAAAGAACATTTTCCTAAAGTCCATAGATTCTTTTACGATCATCACTATCAACATAAGTAAATATAATAACATGATTTCTTTCTATTTCATAAGAAAAATTTCATATTTTGGTTGGGATTCAATCATTTTCCACATTATTTATTTCTATGAGAAATGAATATCCATGATGAATTTTTTATTTCTAAAGTGCTAAAATTGAATTTTAATGGATCATAAGATCCATAAATGCATGAAAAGTCCTTCCATATACACTAATCTATAAATCATAAAAATAATCAACGAATGTTTAACTCAATATGTTCTATAAGTATTTATCCATAAAATAATTTAATTATGAACAATGTTATAATAACTAAAACATCATGTAGACTAGTGGTAGTCTCTTCACCATTATCGCTTTTTTGTTTTGAGTTCATGCCCAAAAACTATACATGATGTAATGGTTTATTACCTGAGATTTAGATTTTATTTTTTCTAAATCCATATTAATATAATTCCAACAAGTTTACCAAATTGTATTAAATAATAATTAACTCAAAATAAAATATTTGATAAACATTAAAGGTGTAACATCCCATGTAAATAAAGAATAAAACATTTTCATATTTATTAATATTTACGAAATAAATATTATTTTTACTTTAAAGGGGTTGCTATGTGCGATATCATACCCAATACACAACAAAGAGTTTCTTTGAAATCTTACGTTGCATACTAGTAATAAAATAATATTATTTTAAATGGTAGTTAACACGTAGCTGTTGTATTGGAGGGAATAAATAGAAATAACTAAAATATGATTATATATGTTTGTTAAATGTTTTTATATTTATCCAATAAAGGATAATGGCTTAAAATATGAAAAGAATTCAATTTTAGGCATAAATACTCTAATATTCACTAAAAGGTCGAACTATCGCCTTTTGATGGAAAACCCTTTTTAAATATTGTTTTGGTCACTTGTATAAATTCTATTGGACCAAATAAAATTCTTCTTTAGAATCGTGACATCAAAATTTACTTCGTGTAAATTTTTGGTATTTCTCCGATAAAGTTCATTTTTAATGAATAGTAAAAATGTTGTATTTTAATTCAAAACATCTTTTTAATCTAATTTATTTATATTATTAGATTATATTTTGAATTGGTTTTAAAGTTAAATTTGAATATATTTTAAACATTTAATCCAATAGTGGTCGTTGGAATTAATTTCACTTTGAAATTGGACTTAAACTACTGTAAATCTTTTGATATATATTGTTTTATAAAAACACGTAATTTGTTCTGAAAGCGGGAATTAATTATTAAATTAATTAATTTAACTTATATTATTTGAATTTTTTAAAATATAAATCATTTTTCAATTCGGAATATCAAATATGTCTTAGGGTGAAGTTTTGGTATTTTTCTGAAAAACTTCAATTTCTAATGAATAGTGAAACCACTAAGTGGTACTTAAAAAACAGATTTTTCGTTTAAATAAAATATTACCACCTCTGTGTTTTGAATTTCAAAAATCCAAAAAACATGGTCATCATTAATAAGTAAAATGTGGTTCAATGGGATTAATCTAATTTTTTGGTGAATAGTAACTTTTAAGTTTTTAATCATGATTAGAGGTAATTAGTGTAATTTAAGGAAAAAATAATGTTTTAATAATATGAAATGACCTTGACACATGTAATACCTTTATTGGATGTGTCATGTACGACCAAGACAATCCATGGGTCGACTTGGGGACCCCATGGATCCACTTTGGTAGGAAAATGACATTAATAACTTTTTATTTAATGTTAAAATGAAAATGTCCCAAACATGTGTTGTATTACTAAAACAATTTTTACATGGGGTTATACAAGTAATATTTTTTTATATAAATATTTATTAGAAAGATAAAAATATTTCTTAAATCATGATATTTTTTTATAATTTTTAGACATTAAATAAATTAAATTATTTATGACACAATGATGATGCAGCGATTACCTCATTATTTAACGATTTAAATAAAATGAAAAGATACTGTAAAATATAAGACCTAAACTTGTCAAAAACCTATTGGATGGGTGGATTTATAACTCTTACCACCTTATCCTAGAAATATCTAATTTTGGGACCTCTAAAATCCCAAAATAATTTTATAATAATGTAACCTTTTATAACTTTCCAAGAGTGCCCCTCCTCTCCTCTTATAAAAGTTCCCCACCGTTACCACCTTACCCACACCTCTCAAGCCTTTGGCTTGGCCAATCCCTGACCATTTTGTCTCTCCACATCCCTCTATTACTCCTAGAATCATCACTTTGGGCAAAAGTCTTTCCAAGTAAGCCTTTGAGCTCAAATCAAAAAGAGTTACCCGATTTAAAGGTAGTGTCTTCTCTTGTGTTCTTATGTTTTATTTTGCTTCTCCAACCCCCTAAACTCTTTCTATTCCTTTATTTTGTAACAAAACCAGTATCTTAAATATACTATGATGTTTTTATGTGAAGTATTAGAGCTACACTTACACACACCTTCGTCTAATGGTTAAAGAACATAATGTTTCTATGGATAGATAATTTCTGCCTCACGAAACGATGATTGTTCAATATTATTTTAACACCATTCATGGTGGCCATTAAGATGTCACTATATTTATATATTATATATATTATGTTTATGTTTTTCTTTATGCTTCTGTATTTTTCATTTGTGTCATACTTTTATGGATTCCATTGTGGGTAAACACGATAATTTCATTTTAGGAAGTGCGGACTACCGCCCCCTCAAAGTGATTTGATTCGTTAAGGCCATATGTGGGATGTATAAAGGATGGATTTAATGTTATTATATATGATGTTATACTGGAATTATTATATAACCTTATATCATTATGATTTCACTCAATTAAATATGAAATAGAAATGAAAGTAGTGTTCATGCGTACGTATGACTTACCGTCTCCATGAACGGTGCATTTCATTTCTTACCTCTAAATGTTATGTACTATTATAAATACATCTATATTCTGGATATATATGATATATATGATATCCAAATAATGAATATAATTCTGGATATAATTAACCTTTCACCACATAAACAACATGGAATTGTAAGAAGTCCATTTTTGACTCAAGTACCAATGATCGTTAAAACGACCGTTATTAACTTAAATAATTACATATTGTTCATGACATGGTAATAAGTGATATAAAAGGAATAATGAACATGAAAAAGGTTCTTAAGCAAGTAAAAATTAACATTACTTTATTATTCAGGAGACTAAAGAGCCATCGAGTCACATCGGACATGAGGTAAGGGACTTCGTCTCAATCTCCATTCATTGAGGCATATTTTGTTTTATACACAAATTTCTTTTGTATGGTGTATAAACCCCTTTTAATTTTATGCTTATTCAAAAGGAATATTTTTTTTATACAATTCTTTTTACTAAACGACAAAAGTAATATTTTTTTGTCGTACGTATGAGGTGACAACGACTTCTCCGCCGTCGTGACCATTATTTCAGTTTCAGCTTCCTCTAAAATCCATAACATTTTTTTGAATAAAAAAAATAAATACCATGTTTTACTTTTCTTTTATTTTGGTATTGAAAATGGTTTTTATAATGTTTTTATATCAATGTGTTGTATTTATATCTTGCGATTGAAAAGTGGAAATGTTATGTTTCCTTTATGCATGTTTTATATGATACGATTATGTTATGGTTCTTGGGCATTGTTATGAAGATGGGTGGTTCCGTGATAAACTAAGGGTGGGTGAGCCCGATATATCTCTCCAATGCATTGGGTATCATGAAGTAGTTAAACGTTAAGGTTTATCCAAATAGATTTATGGAATATACTGTGATGGGTATTCCAAATGTAACTATGATGGTTACTCCCTACGTAAGAATGTTATGAATTCCTCAAGTTACCTTTATGTCTTATGATTTATATGATTTATTCATGATTTGATGAGGTATGTGATTATGTTTTATGAGTAAATTATGATTCCATACGTGGACTAATGTTTTCATTTCGTACTTTTATATCCATTACTGAGATTTTTATGCTCATCCCAAGTTTTTGAAATGTTTTTCACAGGTCAAGGGAAAGGTACATGATGTGGTCATAGTGTCAAGGACATGTCAAGAAAGAATACATGTTTTACTTTAAATATTATTCCGTTGATGGGAAAATAAGTACTATATTTTAGGTAACCACTTTGTTTAAATGTGGAATGTAATGCATGTTTTATGATCTAATTCTATAAAAGTCTATACCTGAAAAGATCCTCGATGTGTATTCTTGAAGTAACTCAAGATTAAGTAATTTTTAAGGATGGGGCCTTATAGTTGGCATCAGAGGTCAGTTTAGATAGCTTTAGGAGTTAGAATTATATTAAATTATTATCCAAAAATATTTTTTATGGTCAAATTTAAATGATATTTTATTTGAAGATTACCAAGTTTCTTCATCTAAGACATGTTTGTTCAGAATGGTTTTCCACAGAGGAAACAGGGAAGCAGTGCTAGGAAGGCATACAGAAGGAAATGACCTTCCGAATCAGCATCCTGATATGGTAGGAATTTGAACTGAATAGTTTGTTGCAGTAATGGCGCAGTTGACTCGAGCGATAAATGGTGGTGGTATCCATGCATGAGATCAGCCAGATCAACTGCAGAAGAACATGTCAGTGGTGGAACATTTCCTGAGGCAACACCCCCCATCATTCAGGGGATCATCTGACCCTGTGCTAGGTGAAGGGTGGATTAAATCACTGGAGAAGATTTTCGATGTCATGGGGTGTTCAGACAATCAAAAGGTTAGTCTTTCTATTTACCGTTTGGAGGGTGAATCAGATCAGTGGTGGTCGATGGTTAAAAATATCAGGGACACTGATGAGATTTATGCTCTCGACTGGAATGAATTCAAAGGTATGTTTCATGAGAATTATTTTCCTAAGGATGTTCGACTTAGGATGGAAAAACAATTCCTGGAATTGAGGCAAGAGTAAGACTAAGTGGCTTCCTATGAAGAAAGGTTCACCCAATTGGCAAGGTATGCTCCAAATTTTATCTGAGACCCTGATAGTAAAATCAATCATTTTTACTCATGATTAAATCCAAAATATCAAAGGGCTTTAGCTTCTAGCGAGTTCAAGAGTTATGAAAATCTTGTTCGATGTGTTGAGAAGGTGGAAATGGTGTTTTCCGATGATCAAGTGTTCTATAACAACCAACAAAAGAAGAGACTGAGGTGGTAGGAGAAACGAAACAATTATTCAAAAAGGTCTGAAGGTAAGAAAACTAAGTTTCCAGTTTGGGATAAATGTGGTAAAATGCATGCTGTAGAATGTCTTCTGAATTCTGTAAAGTGTTACCGATGCAGTAAGATGGGACATAAGGCTTGTGATTGCACTGAAAAAGATCAGGGTGATGGTAAGACCAAATTTGATTTATAGTTGGTGAATTTTTTTAAGTGTAATGAGATGGGTCAATATAAAAATGAGTGTCCGACAAAGATCTCGAGTGATGGGAAGAAGTTAGACTACAAGCAGAAAAGGGTAGTGAAATCCTTTGCAACTACTTCAGCAGATGTTGGGCCACCAAATGAAGTTGTATCAGGTACTTTGTTTTTTCAGATTATTCCAGTGTGTTATTTGATTTGGGGTCTACACATTCTTTCATCTCTGAAAACTTTTCTAGTAAAATGGGAATACCATCTCAAGAAATGACTCATAAACTTGTGGTAAAAACACCTGGGGGAAATGTTGAGGCAAAACAAATTTATAAGAATCTTCCTATCCTTTCCGTGGAAAGAACCTACTTGAAAACCTTATTGTTTTACCTCTAGTAGAGTTTGATGTTATCCTGGGTATGGATTGGATCTATATTTACCATGCTAAGATTGACTGTAGAGCTAAAGAAGTTTCTTTTCAGAAAGACATTCAGTTTCTGTACAAGAATGAACCATTACTGTTGATAAAATATCAAGAGGTCGAGAAACTTGTAAAAGATGGAAATGAATGTCACCTTACATATATCATTGAAAACAAGGGAATTGTTCAGATTAATGATGTGCCAGTGGTAAATGAGTATCCTGATGTTTTTCTTGATGAGTTTCCTAGAATAATACTAGATCGGGAAGTTGAATTTAATGTTGAATTAGTTCCTAATGATAAGAACATTTTAAAACCCCCATATTGAATGGCTCAAACTGAACTTTTAGAGTTGAAGGAGAAATTTCAAGATTTATTAGAGAAAGGTTCCATTTGACCTAGCACATCACCATGGGGAGCTCATGTTTTATTTGTTAAAAAGAATGATTGTTCTATGAGACTTTTCATTGATTATAGAGCCTTGAATAATATTAGTGTTAAGAAAAAGTATCCTTTTCCTCATATCGATGATTTGTTTGATCAGCTCCATGGAGCTCAGTTTTTTTCAAAGATTGACCTGAGATCGGGGTACCATCAGTTGTAGGTAAAGGAAGCAGATATTCCAAAGACCGCGTTTCGAACAAGATATGGCCATTATGAATTTTTAGTAATACCTTTTGGGAAAAACAATCCACCTAATGTATTCATGGACCTTATGAATAGAATTTTCAATGAGTTCCTAGATAAGTTATTGGTTGTTTTCATTGAGGATATTTTGGCGTTTTCTAAAAGT
The DNA here is from genome assembly GCA_963277665.1 of Viscum album. Classification (NCBI taxonomy): domain Eukaryota; kingdom Viridiplantae; phylum Streptophyta; class Magnoliopsida; order Santalales; family Viscaceae; genus Viscum; species Viscum album. Next base: position 1,908,656,256 of record OY728137.1, read on the forward strand.
AAAGAGAAGCATGAAAAACATTTAAGGGTTATTTTTCAAACCTTAAAAGAAAATTAATTGTATGGGAAATTTAGAAAGTGTATGTTTTGGTTGCAAAAAAATTTCTTTCCTTGGTCACATTTTTTCTAAAGATGGGATAACTGTAGATCCTGCAAAAACAAATTTTGTTAAAGAATGGCCAAGACCCACAAATGTAACTGAGATTCGTAGCTTCCTTGGTTTGGTAGGATATTACTGAAGGTTTGTTAGAAATTTTTCATGGTTATCTAGTCCAATGACTAAGCTAACTCGGAAGGGTGTTAGGTTTATCTGGATAAAAGAATGTGATGATTGTTTTCAGGAATTGAAAGGAATATTGGTGAATGCTCCAGTTTTGGCACTACCTTCTAGGAATGGTGAGTTTGTTATATAAAGTGATGCTTCATTGAAAGGACTTGGTTGCGTCCTAATGAAGAGTTATCAGGTAATTTCTTATTCTTCACGATAGTAGAAAACTTATGATGTAAATTACTCTACACATTATTTGGAATTAGATGTTGTTGTTTTCACTTTAAAAATTTGGAGGCATCATTTGTATGGAGTAAAGTGTAAAATATATACCAATCACAAAAGTTTTAAGTATATATTCACTCAGAAAGAATTGAACATGAGATAGAGGAGATGGCTAGAATTAATCAAGGATTATGATTGTACAATTCGTTACCATTTGGGAAAAGAAAATAAAGTGGCTGATGCTTTGAGATTAAAAAGTAATGCTTCATTAACAATGTTTCATTTGGAAGGTGATCCTTTGGTTATGGAATTGATGAACTTTGGCTTAGAATTTATCGGTGCAGGATGTCCTTCTGTTTTGTTTCAGGTATCAGTGAAATGTTTTCTATCAGACATAATCAAGGAAGCACAAAAGCAAGACTGTGAGTTTCAGAAAAAGGTAGAGTTGGTTCAAAAGGGTAAGTTTCATGAATTAAACATTGATAATTATTGGGTTTTGAGATTTGGGAAGAGATTGTGTGTGCCTTGTGATTCACAGTTGATGAGAGAGTTGTTATGTGAAGCTCATAGTTCTCCATTTTCAGTTCATCCAGGCAGTACTAAGATGTATAGAGATCTTCGCGAGTATTACTGGTGGGACGGAATGAAAAGGGATATTTCTAATTTTACTATGATGTGTTTGACTTGTCAACAGGTAAAAGTAGAGCATCAGTTACTGAAAGGGATGCTTCAGCCTTTACCTGTAATAGAGTGGAAATGGGAGAATATATCCATGGACTTCGTTATGTGATTGTCGAAGACACCTCGAGGTAAGAATGCAATCTGGGTAATTGTTGATCGCTTGACTAAATCTTCTCATTTCCATGCTATACAAGATACTTTTTCCCTAGATCAACTTTCTCGTTTGTATCTTAAAAAGATAGTCAGGTTACATGGAGTTACTCTCTCCATTGTATCTGACCGTGAGCTCAGGTTTACTTCTAACGTTTGGAAAGGCCTTCAGAAGTCGTTGGGTACTGAATTAAATTTTAGTACAACTTTTCATCCTCAATCAGATGGGCAGTCAGAAAGAACGATTCAGACTTTGGAGGATATTCTACATGCTTGTTCGATTGATTATCAGGGAAGTTGGGACCAATATCTTTGTTTGGTTGAGTTTTCTTATAATAACAGTTTTTATTCCAGTATACAGGTGGCTCCATTTGAGGCATTATATGTTAAATGGTGTCGAACTCTAGCTTTTTTGGATGAAGTGGGTGAAAGGAAGCTGATGGGACCAGAATTGGTAGAAGAGATGGCAGAAAAAGTTCAATTGATTCAGAAACACATGAGAACAGTACATAGCAGGCAGAAGAGTTATGCGGATAACCGGAGGAAGGATCTATCTTTTGAGGAATACGATCATGTTTTTCTCAAAGTTTCACTATGGAAAAGTGTGATGTGATTCGGTATGAAAGGAAAGATGAGTCCAAGGTTCATTGGACCATATGAAATTTTGGAGAAAGTTGGATCAGTTGATTACTGAGTGGATTTACCTCTAATTTTATCTCAGGTACACAATGTTTTTCATGTTTCAATGTTGAGAAAGTATATTCCAGATCCATCTCATGTTTTGAGCCCAGATGTAGTTCAGTTGGAAGAAAATCTCCCTTATGAAGAACAAAAAGTCCAAATTCTTGACTGAAGAGAGAAAGTGTTGCGAAATAAGGTAATTTACCAGGTAAAGGTTTTGTGGAAAGACCATATGGTTGAAGAGTTAATGCGGGAATCTGAAAATGCTACGAGGGATAAATACCCCAACTTATTTTGATAAGTGAATAAAATTGCGAGGACGCAATTCCCAAAAGGGGGGAAGGATGTAACATCCCAGGTAAATAAAGAATAAAACATTTTCATATTTATTAATAATTACGAATTAAATGTTAATTTTACTTTAAAGGGGTTTCGATGTTCGATATCGTACCCGATACACAACAAAGAGTTTCTTTGAAATCTTACGTTGCACACTACTAATAAAATAATATTATTTTAAATGGTAGTTAACAAGTAGCCGTTGTATTGGTGGGAATAAATAGAAATTACTAAAATATGATTTTATATGTTTGTTAAATGTTTTTATATTTATCCAATAAAGGATAAAGGCTTAAAATACGAAAAGAATTCAATTTTAGGCATAAATAATATAATATTCACTAAAAGGTCGAACTATCGCCTTTTGATGGAGAGCCCTCTTTAAATATAGTTTTGTTCACTCTTATACATTCTATTGTACAATATAAAATTCTTCTTTATAATCGGTACATCAAAAATTACTTTGTGTAACTTTTCGGTATTTCTCCGATAAAGTTCATTTTTTAATGAATAGTAAAAAATGTTGTATTTTAATTCAAAACCTCATTTTAATCTAATTTATTTATATGATTATATAATCTTTTGAATTGGTTTTAAAGTGAAATTAAAATATATTTTTACCATTTAATCAAATATTGGTCGTTGGAATTAATTTCACTTTGAAATTGGACTTAAACTACTGCCAATCTTTTGATATATATTGTTTCATAAAAACACGCTATTTGTTCTGACAGTGGGAATTAATTATTAAATTAATTAATGTAACTTATATGATTTGAATTTTTTAAAATAGACATCATTTTTGAAATTTTAATATCAAATATAGCTTAGGGTGAAGTTTTGGTATTTTTCTAAAAAACGTCAGTTTCTAATGAATAATGAAACCACTAAGTGGTACTTAAAAAACTGATTTTTCGTTTAAATGAAATTTTAGCATCTCTGTGTTTTGAATTTTAAAAATCCGACATACATTGTTTTCATTAAGAAGTAAAATGTGATTCAATGGGATTAAAATATTGTTTGTTGAATAGTAACTTTTAAATTTTTAATTGTGATTTGAGGTAATTATTGTAATTTAAGGTAACAATAATGTTTTAATAATATTAAATGACCTTGAAACATGTCCTAAATTTATTTGATGTGTCATGGCCGACCAATACAATCCATGGGTCAACTTGGGGACCCCATGGATCCACTTTGGTAGGAAAATGATATTAATAACTTTTTATTTAATGTTAAAATGAAAATGTCACAAACATGTGTCGTTTTACTAAAACAATTTTTACATGGGGTTATAGAAGTCATATTTTTTACTATAAATATTCATTATAAATCTAAAAGGATTTAATACATCATGATATTTTTTTATAATTTTTATACATTAAGTAAATTAAATTATTTATGACACCATGATGATGCAGCGATTACCTCATTATTTAACGATTTAAATAAAATGACAAGATAATGTAAAATCTAAGACCTACAATTGTAAAAAACCTATTGGATGTGTGGATTTAGAAATCTTATCACCTTATCCTATAAATATATAATTTTGGGACTTTTAAAATCTGAAAATCATTTTATAATAAAGTAACCTTTTATAACTTTCCAAAAGTGCCCCTCCTCTCCTCTTATAAAAGGCTCCCACCTATACCACCTTACCCACACCTCTAAAGCCTTTGGATTGGCCAAACCCTTCTCATTTTGTCTCTACACATCCCTATATTAATCCTAGAAGCCTCACTTTGGGCATAATTCTTTCCAAGGAAGCCTTTGAGCTCAAATCAAAAATAGTTTCCCGATTTAAAGGTAGTGTCTTCTCTTGTGTTCTTATGTTTTATTTTGCTTCTCCAACCCCCTAAAATCTTTCTATTATTTTCTTTTCTAACAAAAATAGTATCTTCAATATACTAGGATGTTTTTCTATGAATTATTCGATCTATACTTACACACACCTTCGTCTAATGGTTAAAGAACATAATGTTTCTGTGGATGGTGAATTTCTGCCTCACGAAACGATGATTGTTCAAAATTATTTTAACACATTTCATGGTGGCCATTAAGATGTCACTCTATTTATATATGATATAAATTATGTTTATGTTTTCCTTATGCTTCTATATTTTTTATTTGTGGCATACCTTTATGGTTTCCATTGTGGGTAAACATGATAATTTCATTTTAGAAAGTGCGGACTACGGCCCCCTCAACGTGATTTGATTCATTAATTCCATATGTGGGGCGTATAAAGGATGGAGTTAATGTTATTATATATGATGTTATACTGGAATTATAATATACCCTTATATCATTATTATTTTGCTCAACTAAATATGAAATAGAAATGAAAGTAGCTTTCATGCGTACGTACGGCTTACCGTCTCCATGAACGGTGCATTTCATTTCTTAACTCTAAATGTTATGTACTATTATAAATACATGTATATGATGGATATATATGATATCAAAATCATGAATATCATTCTGGATATAATGAAAATTTGACCACATAAACAACATGTAATTGTAAGAAGTCCATTTTTGACTCAAGTACCAATGATTGTTAAAACAACCGTTATTAACTTAAATAATTACATTGTGTTCATGACAAGGTAATAAGTGATATAAAATGAATAATGAACTTGAAAAAGGTTCTTAAGAAATTAGAAATTAATTTTAGTTTATTATTCATGAGATTAAAGAGCAATCGAGTCACATCGGACACGAGGTAAAGGACTCCGTCTCAATCTTCATTCATTGAGGCATATTTTGTTTTATACACAACTTTCTTTTATACGGTGTATAAACCCCTTTGACATTTACGCTTATTCAAAAAGAATATTTCTTTATACAAATCATTTTAATAAATGACAAAAGGAATGTTTTTTTTCGTACAAATGCGGTGACAACGACTTCTCCGCTGCCGTGACCATTATTTGGGTTTTAGCTTCCTCTACATGCCATAACTTTTTTTTGATGGAAAAATAAATACCATGTTTTACTTTTATTTTATTTTGGTATTGAAAATTGTTTTCAGAAAGTTTTCATATCAATATGTTTTATTGATATCTTGTGATTGAAATGTAGAAATGTTATGTTTCCTTTATGCATGTTTTATGTGATACAGTTATGTTATGGTTCTTGGGCATTGTTATGAAGACGGGTGGTTCCGTGATAAACTAAGGGCGGGTGAGCCTGATATAGCTCTCCAATGAATTGGGTAACGCGAAGGAGTTAAACATTAAGGTTTCTCTAAAGTGATTTAGGGAATATACTGTGATGGGTATTCCAAATGTAACCATGAGGGTTACTCCCTACGTAAGAATATTATGAATGTATCAAGTTACCCTTATGTATTATGATTTCTATGATTTATTCATGATTTGATGAGGTATGTGATTATGTTTTATGTGTAAAGTATGATTCCATTCATGGACTAATGTTTTCATTTCGTACTTTTATATCCTTTACTGAGCTTTTTATGCTCATCCCATGTTTTTTAAATGTTTTTCACAGGTCAAGGGAAAGGTACATGATGTGATGATAGTGTCAAGGAAGTGTCAAGAAAGAATCCATGTTTTATTTTAAATATGATTCTGTTGATGGGAAAAATTAGTACTATCTTTTATGTAACCACTTTGTTTAAATGTGGAATGTAATGCATGTTTTATGATTTAATTCTATAAAACTCTAAACCTGAAAAGATCCTCAATGTGTATTCATGAAGTAACTCAATATTAAGTAATGTTTAAGGTTGGGGACCTATAAAAGGATACCAATTCATTCATAAAACCCACTTTATCATTTTTATCTCAACATCGACAACTTTTTAATGTTTATCCTCCCTAAATCATGTGTTTTTAATGAATTTTAACTTTCTAATGAATCACTTTTCCCGATCATCAATACCATTCAACATATTCTCTAAAATACTTAATGAAATGGTACTATAGAAAAATACCTATACATTTTCTAATTGTTATAACAATAATATAATTGATTTAAATAATTGTATAAAATAATTTTTAAATTCAAACATAAGAAAATTAATCATTCCACTTCATCTATAGTAAACTAATAGGGTTGACATTGATCCTTAAGATCATTTTTAGTTATATTACCTTATTTCTTAAGGAATTAATTTTTATAGTTCCCCATATCTTTATAGTGGAATCATTTCATATTTAAAGATTCTATATTTCTCAAGAAATCATGATCATGGTGGTGTTTTTATCCATACTTAACAAATAATCTTTTTTATTCTAAGCATGAACCAATTTTGTTTTCTTCCATAAGTATCATTTGGTAGAAAATACTTCATTTACTTCTCCATTTTATCTTTATTTTACTCTATAATCATATTTTCTCTTATTTCCCTTCAAATTCGTAATACATGGGAAATTATTTCTCTATTTTGATATAATTTGATACTATATCATTGTATAATGAGAATATTTGGGAGACCTGTTCCCTTTTGATGATTCACTTAATCCCATAAAATAAATGGTTAATATTTCTCTTTAGATTATGTATATAGTATGAAACATGCCATTATAACCTTATAATTATTGATTTATACTTAATTACATATTCATCTTCCTTTTGTCTTAAACTCAATAATTGTCACTCTATATATGTTCATTTCTTATAAGGGAGATTTTTTTCCAAGAAGAGTAATTTTAAATACTTCCACTCCTTGCTTTCTATTTCCTCCTCATTCTTATTTTTCTAAATTAATGACAATAATTAATCTAAATACCATGAGAGATGATAAATTTCCAAGAAATACATCTCCCTTTCATTAGTTCCCAGAGTAAGAAATATCATTTTTATGAAACTTATCTGATACCCGGCTACATATGGATTTTTATTCCCATAGAATTATGTGGTTTTTTAATTCATTAAAGGGTTTATAATTTTTAAACATCATGGTGAATTAGTTTTCTTCTCAATACATGTAATGTTATTTTTTATAACTTGATTCAGTTTCCCTAATATGGTAATAATTTGATTAGTTCCAGCTACACCACCAGCTTTAACGTCATTAACTTTCCTCGAGGGGAAATCCCTCCATTGGGTATGTGCATTTATATGGTTTCCATTCCTTCAAATATAATCCAAATATAAAAAATTCAATACACCATGTTACATTATAACAATATGAAAATTAATGTATAATTTTATAACTATCTAAACACTAATAATAAATTGTAAAATTAATGGCTAGTTAATCTTATAATCATAATCATGTTTTACTTTAGAATTTTTTTTACATAGGAAAATATATTAAAATCCTTTATAATGGTTTTTAAATAAAATGAAAATTAACATAAGAATACCCCCTAAGAGTGTTAAACCATGTTTGTTGTAAATCCCATTTTTGTTTACCAAGTAATGCTCGAGTAAAGCTTAAACCATCTTTTTCCATGTTATTACACCTACGTACATATTTTATGTAATCATGTCCACTTATAGTGTCTATATAGGGATTTCTTTATTTGGAAATCCTCATAATATATTCCTTATAAAAAATTAGGGAATTCATTTATACATATCCTTAATGTCTTTGATAGGTTTTTGTTCCTGTAATAGACCACCATCGGTCAACCGCACCAGTCACCCAAGTCAACCCATCACAGGGTGGGGTAAAATATCAATAACAAAACTATTCACATATATATGAAAACAAGATTTAAACCTAGAGTACAAAGAGGAAATAATGGGATATACAACAAATTAGAATAGGATAAACTAGAAAAATAATGGAAAGTCACGACAAAAATTAACCATGCTACCAAATGTCACCTCAAAACTATCCCAAAAAATGACAATGTAAAGAGAATCCTGAATACAACAAAATTATCATCCCTTTACCTGAATCCCCAAAAAATGTATACATCCTCCCATAGTAAGAAGTTGGGTGTGAGAAATAAACCCTAGTAGGATACCACCAAACAATCTATACAAGTTCTAAAAACAATATTGCCCAAGTACAATATTTATAATAAATAGTTTAATAAAAAATTTTATAAATAAATCCATTTGAAATTAATTTTAAAATAATCCTTTATTTTTTACAAATTTAATTCCATAATACCAAATCTAGAAAAAAATAGGTAAAGATTCCAAAATATAAATATAAATGTGAGCTAGCATCCCTGAAATAAAATACTATGTAATAAAAAAACAAGAAACATCAATACACCCACCATCCCAGCTCAAAGCCTAGGGGAAAATATGCACTAGACACTCACAAGCCTAACAAGTCATATTTTTGGATATAACTAGAATTTAGGCCATCCATATAACATCGACATACAAGAGGTTACCACTTGGTGGTTTAACACACACTAAGGCTACCTGTTTCTCTATCTCAATGTACCCATGGTTCCTATTTTGTAATGATCGTAAATTTATAATTTAAAAAACATGCCCACATTTTATAAAACAAATCCAAAAAAATCAGCTTCTTGGTTTGGAAATCCATTTTCCATGTCAAATCAATGAATTTCCATTTTCAATCAAGAACCACTTTCTAAACCCAAACCCTTTCCCTTTTCAATTTCAACACATGAAATTACATTTCAAATATACATTAATCAATATGAACAATAAGAAAATAAATAAATTATAATAATTGAATAGATCCACCTACCTTAATAGAATATAAAACATAACATCATTTAACAATATGGATTTAAAGCCACAATATTACCCTTCATAAGACAATGCATGACTAAAGATTAAAAATGATTTATATAAAACATGCTCCAATTAACAATACCTAAAACAAATGGGGATACAACCACTAACTAGAGGGAAATATATTTGTAGGCTTACCTAGAGAGACCAAGCGTCTTACCCTGCTAATCAGTCACGAGACTAATCGATCTATATTGAAGTAAGAAACCCAAAATTTCTTAAGGTACGACCAGCATTCGAGAGGATAAAGCTTCAAGAAATATTGGAGCCTAAATCACACACATGGCATTGTAAAAATTGAAAGTCATGGAATTACATGGTGTGTAATCTTTTACGCATTATGAATCCATTTTGTTTTAAGTAATGCTGAAAAAAGTGTCTCTTTATTAATTAAAAACCATATTTTCACCTTACATGATGTGTAACCCTTAAAAGAAATATAAAAACTCATGTTGTGTTATCTGTTCACGAGATGTGTCTAGTTGCCAATACACATTGTGTAATACCATTACACACCATTTAACTCCCCAATAAATAGTAGAAACTACTGGTTCATGCTTAAAATAAAAAATTCTGTGACTTCACCATTATAGGTATCCTCCTAATTCAAGGTTGATGACATAAGTTCGATGACAAAAGAAAACCAAAATAAAAGATCAAAAAAAAAACCTTATTGAAAGGTAATGGGGTGTTACAATATTTTTATAATATAAGATTTATTTACCTAGAAATATATCAATATCTTGACCTGCAAAAAGAAACGTCTCTTTCTGCCTCATCAATGAATCACTCCCCCACATCCCATATAGATCTTAGTTGTAGTACCATAGTACCCAAACCAGGGGAATCATTTAAACATGAATTACCCTATCCCAATTATCCATAATCTGAACTAAATTTTTAACCAAATTTTAATTGGGATCAAGAATGAAATTATACCATAAAATCACCTTGGAATAATTTGGTATACACCTCCTCAACTGGGAAACAAGAAACAAATCATGTGTAGTTGTCAAGACATATAGTAACAACAACTAATAAGAGACCCTGCCCAGTTTCTCATCGATCTCAATGGGGCCCCAGAACCTCAGTTCTGACTTACCCAACATACCCAATCTATAATGTCCCAAGCATGGTGAGACTCTAATAAATCCCTAATCACCTTCCTCAAACTTCAGTTTCCACCGAAGAAATTCCGCATAACATTATTGATTACATTGTTCCATGATCAAATGTCTCTCGATAAACTTCACAACATATGTCATATCCTAAAAAAAACTTAGCCCATCCAAGGGTAGCTCTCTCAGCTCTACCCAACACAAATATAAGGCCCTATCCTTAAACCTTACTTAATATTGAATTAAATGAATAATTCACATTGAGGATCTTTTCAGGTTTAGAGTTTTAGATAATTATTACATAACTATTACATCTCAAAAGATTGCAAAGTAATCACTTATACTAAGTTTCCATAATAAAAAAAAATCTTGAAAGAAACATGTCTAGTTCCATGTTTTATATAGCATGACATTCCCTTGATCCCATCCTTGACCTTATTCCACATTAAGTCCTGTTAAAAACATTTCAAAAAAACTTGGGATGAGCATAAAAAGCTCAGTAAGGGATACAGAAAGAATGAAAACTGTTAGTTTTTCAAACATCAAATAAACCATATATACTCTATCAAAGTAATACCTTCACCTTCATGAAGTAGTAAAAACTCTTCACCGAATAAAGTATCATTACTTACCTTTTTGTAACCAAAGGATTACCATAAAATCCATAAAAATAACACATAACATATATAAAGGTAACTTGGGACATAAACATACTTAAGTGGAATAACCATACGGTCGACTCCCACACATATCACTTAATGGAATAGCCATACGGACAATTTCCATACATACTTAATGGAATAGCCATACGGCCGACTTCCATACCCAATGCATTGGATGTTATAACGTAACCACCCATCCTGGTATTCACGGCACCACCCGTCATATGGTTTATAACGTAACCACCCATTAAAATGTCCAAGTACCAGTATAAAATCATAAAACATAAAACCAATATAAAGGAATGATAACATTTCCACATTTCAATCACAATATATCATAAATATATTGACATAATAGAATCTTTTTTCAAAACCATTTTCAATACCAAAATACATAAAAGAGTATATGGTATTTATTTTATTCTAAAAACATTACGGCTTGTTGAGAAAGCCGAATACCAAATAATACTCGCGGTGGCGGAAAAGTTTTTTGTCGCCTCGTACGTTAAAAAAAAATTACTTTTTGTCGTTTTGTAAAACGCTTCGTATAAAAAGATTCCTTTTGTATAAAAGTAAATGTCAAAGGGGGTTTATACACCGTATAAAAGAAAGTTGTGTATAAAACCAAAGATGCCTCAATGAAAGGAGATTGAGACGAAGTCCCTTACCTCGGGTCCGACTTGACTCGATCGTTCTTTAACGTCCTGAATAATAAACTTGAGTTAATTACTACTTGATTAAGAACCTTTTTATAGTTAATTATTCCTTTTATATCACTTATATCCATGTTATAAACATTATGTAACCATTTAAGTTAATAATGTTTGTTTTGTCGATATTTGGTTCTTAAGTCGAAAGTGGACTTTTTACAATTACATGTTGTTCGTGTGGTCAACGGTTCTTTATAGAATGAAATTCCTGATTTGGATATAATATATATCATATATATCCAGAATATACATGTATTTATAATATTACATAATCATTTAGTGGTAAGAAATGAAATGTACCGTTCATGGAGACGGTAAGCCGTACGTACGCATGAACGCTACTTTCATTTCTTTGTCATATTAATGAAATTAACACTAAATGAGAGGTATGTATATTTTAATTCCAGAATTATATTTATCATTTAGATATATCATTAATTATATATATCCATTATATACATGTACTTTTAATAGTACATTACATTTGGGGATAAGAAATGAAATGCACCGTTCATGGAGACGGTAAGCCGTACGTACGCATGAACGCTACTTTCATTTCTATATCATACTTTAATGGAAATAAATAATAATGATATAGAGGTATATTATAATTCCAGTATAACATCATATATAATAACTTTAAATCCATCCTTTACACGTCCCACATATGACATTAACGAATCACATCACTTTGAGGGGGCGGTAGTCCGCACTTCCTTAAATGAAGATATCGTGTTTACCCACAATGGAAACCATAAAGGCATTACCAAAATGAAAAATACAGAAGATTAAAGAAAACATAAACATATTATATATCATATATAAAAATAGTGACATCATAATTTCCACCTTTGAAGGTGTTAAATGAGTATTGAACAATCATCGTTTTGGGAGGCAGAATTTCGCCATCCACGGAAACCGTATGTTCTTTAACCATTTTATGTAGTTGTGTGAGAGTTTAGCTCTAATAAATCTTATAACAACATCCTAGTATATTCAAGATACTGTTTTTGTTACAAAAGAAGTAAATAAAAAGAGTTTAGAGGATTGGAGAAGCAAAATAAAACAAATGAACAAGAGAGAATGAATTACATTTAAAAGTGTAACTCCTTTTGATTTGAGCCTAAAGGCTTCATTAGAAAGGATTATGCCCAATGGTAATCCTCTTGGATGAGGAGAGGGATGTGTAGAGAGTAAATGGGAAGGTTTTGGCCGAGCCAAAGGCTTGAGATGTGTGTGAAATGAGGTAGAGGTGGGGGCAATTTATAAGAGGAGAGGAGGGGCACTTTTGGAAAGTAAAGAAATATTACTTTATTTGAAAATGTGTTTCGATTTTAAAAGGTACCACATTGATATAATTCGTGGATATGGTGATAATTGTTCGAAATACACTCATCCAATTGTCTTTGGACATGTGTAGTTCATAGATTTTACATTATCTTTCCATTTTATTTAAATCGTCAAATAATGATGTCATCGCTGCATCATTATTATGTGATATATAATTTAATTTATTTAATGTCAAAAAATTATAAAAAAACTACTATGATGTAGGAAATCTTTTTAGCTTTCCAATGACTATTTATAATCAAAAATATGATCTTTATAACCCCATGTAAAAAATTGTTTTCGTAAAACAAATTATGTTTGTGTCATTTTTACTTTTACATTAAATAAAAAGTTATTTATGTCATTTCCCAACCAAAGTGTCTCCATGGGGTCCAAAAGTTGACCCATGGCTTGTCTTGGTCGTCCATGACACAAAAAATAAGGTTGGGACATGTGTCTAGGTCATTTCATATTATTAAAGCATTATTTTTACCTTAAACTACACTAATTACCACTAATCGCGATTAAGAACTTAATAAGTTACTATTCACCAAAAAATTATTATAATCTCATTGAACCACATTTTACTTCTTAATGACAACCATGTATGTCAGATCTTTGAAATTCAAAACACAATTATGGAAAAATTTTATTTAAATGGAAAATCAGTCTTTATAAGTACCACTTTGTGGTTTCACTATTCATCAAAAATTGAAGTTTTTCAAAAAATTACCAAAAATTCACCCTAAGATATATTTGATATTACGAATTCAAAAATGAAGTCTATATTAAAAAATTCAAAACATATAAGTCACATTAATTAATTTAATAATTAATTCCTGTTGTCAGAGAAAATAGCGTGTTTTTATGAAACAATAAGTATCAAAAGATTGACATTGGTTTAAGACTGATTTCAAAGTTAAATTAATTACAACGACCACTATTGGATTTAATGGTAGAAATATATTATAATTTCACTTTAAAACCAATTCAAAAGATAATCTAATCATATAAATAAATTAGATTAAAAAGAGGTTTTGAATTAAAATACAACATTTTACACTATTCATTAAAAAAAATGAACTTTATCGGAAAGATACCAAAAATTTACACAAAGTAAATTTTGATGTCCCGATTATTAATAAGAGTTTTATTTGGTCCAAAAAAATTTTTATGAGTGAACAAAACTATATTTAATGATGGTTCAACATCAAAAGGTGATAAGTGAACCTTTAGTAAAAACTAGGGCATATACGCCTAAAATTGAATTCTTTCCGTATTTTAAGCATTTATATTTTATTGGATAAATGTAAAAACATATATAATAATATTTTAGTTATTTCTATCCATTCCCGCCAATACAACGGCTGTATGTTAACTACCATTTAAAAATAATATTATTTTATTATTAGAGTGCACTGTAAGATTCCCAAGAAACTCGTTGTTGCGTATTGGGTACGCCATCGAGCATAGCGTCCCCTTTAAAGTCATATTAATATTTTACTCACAAATATGGATAAATATGAAAATGTCATATTATTTATTTACCTGGGGTGTTACATCCTTCCCCCCTTTTGGGAATTTCGTCCTCGCAATTTTAAAATTGCGCTTGGAAACATCCTTGAAAGTCCCACATCGGAACAAGAGTCGGTAAAACAATCACTTTAAAATAAAGAAAGATAAGCACAGAGGTCACCCGAGTTAACCCATACTAGGACTCCATGTAGGAAAACATGGACATGGAGGAGAAAACATAGGGTCATGTTATGATGGAGAGTGATAGAAAACATGTTTAGGAGAAAGTTAACAATAAGAAAATCACAAACTTGTGATGGGTTAAACGGTGTTGGGTTCCCCAATAGGAAAAGTTAATAGACAACATTTTTGTTTTAAGTTACTTAATATTGAGGAATTTATTCATAAGGAAGCATAATCACTTATCATGTTGACTTTCAACTTTTCCTAGATTCCTTAATCAAAATCAAATTTTTTCCAAAAGACGAGTATTTAGGGAGACTTGTTCGCATTAAGAGTACTATAATCAACTTCTAGAGAATCGCCTAACCCAAAAAAAAGAACTACATACTTCCCATGTATTTATACTTTAACCAAAACCAAAACCCAAAAGATTAGTACAAGATTAGATAACCCAAAAAAGGATAACCCATTAGAAAGAAAATCTATTCATAATCTCCAAAATTTGTCCACCAAAACCCAAAGTTCAACGAGGACCATTCGATAAACAATTTGTCCATAAAATTACTCAAAGGAAACCAATCTAAGATTGAAACCCAAACATTTGAAGGATTTAGTCACATAGTCTTCCAAGTTAAATCGTAACATTTTTCTCCAAACAAAATTAGTTTCTCTTAAAGTCTCGCAAGGAAAAGTAATTATCCTAATCACATATCCTCCATGATAGGTTAATCGTTTTCATAAATAACCCAAAATCAACTTAATATTAATTCATAAAATCATATAACTAAAAAGAATCAGTCAAACTAACCAGGGACTTCACATTGTCCAGTGGTAGGCGATAAATGTCAGTCGCACTTTGGTTGTGGGTTCGATTCCTGCAACTTTGTCCGACGCGACGGGTTGTCACACGGTCTGCGTGTTATCCTTTTTCCAAAACTATATAATTATTAAATAATTCCCCAAAAAGGGATAAAATCATCAAAAATGACCATAACATAATTTAACCTCAATTTTATCTCATGCCTTTCACTTCAATTATAACATATAGTAACCCATAATTACCTCAAAAGTAAGGATCATATAAACCCAAATGGTTCTTTATAACTATGTCCACAAAAGAAAAGATAACTATTCCATGAATAAAATTTGCCTATATTAAACATCAGGGTTACACATAATATAAAAAGTCTTCTAATGTAACCCCATCATCAAAAGAGACTTAATACTCTTAAGAATTTCACCATAACTCTTGAAGCCCTTATATGTTGACATCTTACTCATTCAACATTCTTCATGATCCATTAACCATTCCTTTCCAACTTATTCCGAAATACCTCTTTCCTACAAAAAAATCATGAATCATATCCTAAGATTCCAAAATAGGAAAACAATAGTCATGAAATAATACATACCTTTGATTGGTCATTGTCAGTTTCTTCATCCTCAGTCGGAATGGCATTAGGTATTGGTAAACGAGTATTTTTATGATCTTGGTGATCCCATTCACGAAACTTCTTAATGGGACATGTGTTTGCATAATGACCATGCACACCACATTTAAAACATTCAATTGATCCCTCAGAAAGAACTTCTTTCCCTTTCCTCGAGTCAACTGGATGCTTCCTTTTTCCATGGAAGGTTCTTGCTTTATGACCTTCATTTCCACATCTATAGCACATTTCTGTCCCTTTGAAACATTTTCCTAGGTGTTTCTTTCCACATCTTTGACACATAGGTTTTTGAACACACTTACCTTTATGATTATTACCTGTACTTATGTAGGGATTTTTTTCTTGCAAATATGATGACTTAGAGAAATCTCCAAGGTTTAGGTGGTCAATCATGACTCCAGATAGTTGTTTGAGGATAAACACAAGAGTTCTCATTACAGCCCACATATCATTCAGTTGCTCGCTCAGAAAACTGTCATAGTTTCCTTCACATCCACCGTTACCTTGGTGCCTGCCAGATCAATCCATTTACTAAAACCAAAAAGGGTCAGTGTGAGTATAACAACAAAACCATCACGTACTAATGAGGAAGATAAACATTAAGATATTCTTACTCATTCAGTTTATCTAAAACTAGGACTCTATCTGAAATCCTAACCATTATGGTAATGTCACTTATGCTTAAAGAATACCCTAACCTCTAAAGTTATCTAAACCGACCTTTGATACCAACTATAAGGCCACAGCCTTAAACCTTACTTAATATTGAATTAAATGAGTAATTCACATTGAGGATCTTTTCAGGTTTAGAGTTTTAGAGAATTAGTACATAACTATTACATCTCAAAAGATTACAAAGTAATCACTTATACTAAGTTTCCATAATAAAAAAACTCTTGAAAGAAACATGTCTAGTTCCATGTTTTATATAGCATGACATTCCCTTGATCCCATCGTTGACCTTATTCCACATTAAGTCCTGTGAAAAAAATTTCAAAAAAACTTGGGATGAGCATAAAAAGCTCAGTAAAGGATACAGAAAGAATGAAAACTGTTAGTTTTTCAAACATCAAATAAACCATATATACTCTATCAAAGTAATACCTTCACCTTCAGGAAGTAGTAAAAACTCTTCACTGAATAATGTATCATTACTTACCTTTTTGTAACCAAAGGATTACCATAAAATTCATAAAAAGAACACATAACATATATAAAGGTAACTTGGGACATAAACATACTTAAGTGGAATAACCATACGGTCGACTCCCACACATATCACTTAATGGAATAGCCATACGGCCAATTTCCATACATACATAATGGAATAGCCATACGGCCAACTTCCATACCCAATGCATTGGAGGTTATAACGTAACCACCCATCCTGGTATTCACGGAACCACCCGTCATATGGTTTATAACATAACCACCCGTTAAAATGTCCAAGTACCAGTATAAAATCATGAAACATAAAACCAATATAAAGGAATGATAACATTTCCACATTTCAATCACAATATATCATAAATATATTGACATAATAGAATCCTTTTTCAAAACCATTTTCAATACCAAAATACATAAAAGAGTATATGGTATTTATTTTATTCTAAAAACATTACGGCTTGTTGAGAAAGCCAAAGACCAAATAATACTCGCGGTGGCGGAAAAGGTTTTTGTCGCCGCGTACGTTAAAAGAAACATTCCTTTTTGTAGTTTTGTAAAACGCTTTGTATAAAAAGATTCCTTTTGTATAAAATTAAATGTCAAAGGGGGTTTATACACCGTATAAAAGAAAGTTGTGTATAAAACGAAATATGTTTCAATGAAAGGAGATTGAGACGAAGTCCCTTACCTCGGGTCCGAATTGACTCGATCGTTCTTTAACGTCCTGAATAATAAACTTGAGTTAATTTCTACTTGATTAAGAACCTTTTTAGAGTTAATTATTCCTTTTATATCACTTATTTCCATGTTATAAACATTATGTAACCATTTAAGTTAATAATGTTTGTTTTGTCGATATTTGGTTCTTAAGTCGAAAGTGGACTTGTTACAATTACATGTTGTTCGTGTGGTCAACGGTTCTTTATAGAATGACATTCCTGATTTGGATATCATATATATCATATATATCCAGAATATACATGTATTTATAATATTACATAATCATTTAGAGGTAAGAAATGAAATGCACCGTTCATGGAGACGGTAAGCCGTACGCACGCATGAACGCTACTTTCATTTCTTTGTCATATTAATGGAATTAAAACTAAATGAAAGGTATGTATATTTTAATTCCAGAATTATATTCATCATTTAGATATATCATTAATTATATATATCCATTATATACATGTACTTTTAATATTACATTACATTTGGGGATAAGAAATGAAATGCACCGTTCATGGAGACGGTAAGCCGTACGTACGCATGAACGCTACTTTCATTTCTATATCATACTTTAATGGAAATAAATAATAATGATATAGAGGTATATTATAATTCCAGTATAACATCATATATAATAACTTTAAATCCATCCTTTACATGTCCCACATATGGCATTAACGAATCACATCACTTTGAGGGGGCGGTAGTCCACACTTCCTTAAATGAAGATATCGTGTTTACCCATAATGGAAACCATAAATGTATGCCCAAAATGAAAAATACAGAAT
Source organism: Viscum album (assembly GCA_963277665.1). Lineage (NCBI taxonomy): Eukaryota > Viridiplantae > Streptophyta > Magnoliopsida > Santalales > Viscaceae > Viscum > Viscum album. The sequence continues at coordinate 1,908,674,956 of OY728137.1, forward strand.
ATTAAAGAAAAAAATAAACATATTATATATCATATATAAAAATAGTGACATCATAATGGTCACCTTTGAAGGTGTTAAATGAGTATTGAACAATCATCGTTTCGGGAGGCAAAATTTCGCCATCCACGGAAACCGTATGTTCTTTAACCATTTGATGTAGTTGTGTGAGAGTGTATCTCGAATAAATCTTATAAAATCATCCTAGTATATTGAAGATACTGTTGTTGTCACAAAAGAAGTAAACAAAAAGAGTTTAGAGGGTTGGAGAAGCAAAATAAAACAAATGAACAAGAGAGAATGAATTACCTTTAAAAGTGTAACTCCTTTTGATTTGAGCCTAAAGGATTCCTTTGAAAGGCGTATTCCCAATGGTAATACTCTAGGATGAGTATAGGGATGTTGAGAGAGTAAATGGGCAGGGTTTGGCCGAGACAAAGGCTTGATAAGTGTGTGAAATGAGCTAGAGGTGGGGGCCTTTTATAAGAGGAGAGGAGGGGCACTTTTGGAAAGTAAAGAAATATTACTTTATTTGAAAATGTGTTTCGGTTTTAAAAGGTCCCACATTGATATAATTCGTGTATAAGTTGATAAGGGTTCGAAATCCACTCATCCAATTGGCTTTGGACATGTGTAGTTTATATATTTTACATTATCTTTCCATTTTATTTAAATCATCAAATAATGATGTCATCGCTGCATCATTATTATGTCATAAATAATTTAATTTATTTAATGTCTAAAAATTATAAAAAAAATACTATGATGTAGGAAATCTTTGTATCTTTCCAATGACTATTTATAATCAAAAATATGATCTTTATAACCCCATGTAAAAATTGTTTTCGTAAAACATATTATGTTTGTGTCATTTTTACTTTTACATTAAATAAAAAGTTATTTATGTCATTTCCCAACCAAAGTGTCTCCATGGGGTCCCCAAGTTGACCCATGGCTTGTCTTTGTCGGACATGACACAACCAATAAGGTTGGGACATGTTTCTAGGTCATTTCATATTATTAAAGCATTATTTTTACCATAAACTACACTAATTACCACTAATCGCGATTAAGAACTTAATAAGTTACTATTCACCAAAAAATTATTATAATCTCATTGAACCAAATTTTACTTCTTAATGAAAACAATGTATGTTGGATCTTTGAAATTGAAAACACAATGATGGAAAAATTTTATTTAAACGGAAAATCAGTCTTTATAAGTACCACTTAGTGGTTTCACTATTCATCAAAAATTGAAGTTTTTCAGAAAATTACCAAAAATTCACCCTAAGCTATATTTGATATAACAAATTCAAAAATGATGTCTATTTTACAAAATTAAAAAAATATAAGTCACATTAATTAATTTAATAATTAATTCCCGCTGTCAGAGCAAATAGCGTGTTTTTATGAAACAATAAGTATCAAAAGATTGACACTGGTTTAAGACTGATTTCAAAGTGAAATTAATTCCAATGACCACTATTGGATTTAATGGTAAATATATATTCTAATTTCACTTTAAAACCAATTCAAAATATAATATAATCATATAAATAAATTAGATTAAAAATAGGTTTTGAATTAAAATACAACATTTTACACTGTTCATTAAAAAAATGAACTTTATCGGAAAGATACCAAAAATTTACACAAAGTAAATTTTGATGTCCCGATTCTTAATAAGAGTTTTATTTGGTCCAAAAGAATTTTTAGGAGTTAACAAAACTATATTTAATTATGGTTCAACATCAAAAGGTGATAAGTGAACCTTTGGTGAAAACTAGGGCATATACGCTTAAAATTGAATTCTTTCCGTATTTTAAGCCTTTATATTTTATTGGATAATTGTAAAAACATATATAATCATATTTTAGTTATTTATATCCATTCCCGCCAATACAACAGCTACATGTTAACTACCATTTAAAAATAATATTATTTTATTGTTAGAGTGCAACGTAAGATTCCCAAGAAACTCGTTGTTGCATGTTGGGTACGCCATCGAGCATAGCGTCCCCTTTAAAGTCATATTAATATTTTACTCACAAATATGGATAAATATGAAAATGTAATATTCTTTATTTACCTGGGGTGTTACAAAATGGAGATCGACATGGCCACCCATAAAATGCATTAAAGGGAACCATCCTAATTGAATAATGGAAAATATTTTTATATCCAAAATCATCCAAAGAAAAATATTTGTCCCAAGATCCTCTGAAATCAATAACACAAGATAGAATCATATCCTCAAGAACCTAGATATCCCTCTTCGACTATCCATCCATTTATGGAGGATGAGACATGCTAAATTTTAATTGGGAACCCATTTCCTCTTGAAAACCATTCCATTACCTAGATATGAACCATTATTCCTTATACGAATAAATACAAATGGAACCCCGTGAAGCTTTAAAATCTATCAGACATAAAATTCTCCAAGTTGTTCCACGTTCGTCATTACCTTTATTGGAAATAAATAGCCAGATTTAGTGATCCTATAATCAATCACCCAAATTGAATCCTTCCTACTATGATTCCATTGTAAACAATGATGAAATATATGGAAATATCATCCCACATAAATACTATAATGGGAAAATTATGAAAGAAACGTACAAGTCTCTGGTGCTCTTCCTTAGTACTTTGACAAGTGAGACATCGTGATTCAAAATCTAAAACTAACCACCTCATCCCACACCACCAATACCAGTGTCTAGAATCATGGTACATCTTTGTTACCCTAGGGTTTTTGAACCACCATGACTACTATACACTATTTAAAAACTCATGTCTCAATGAAAATGAAACAAACAACCTATTATGGAAGTATAAAGCTCCACTATGAGACTGAGACAACCTTCATGAGGTTTCCCAATAATATAGGATTTATCCAAATTGTTGGATCTCGGTTTTTGTAATATGATCAATTCAAACTCACTCTTCAAAATATGACTCAAATTTTATTGAATCCTTGAAATTTTATCCAGCAACCTCCTCCACTTACAAGATCATATCAGCAAACAAACTCATCAGAGACCACTATTGGACTAAAACCTTCATGGATTGTGTCGATATTGTTCTATTCAACACATCATCCACCACATTCCCTTTCTCCTGGTTATATACAATATCAAAATCAAAGGTATGAAGATACTCAACCAATATACTTTGTCGCATGTTCATATCTCTCTGAGTAAAAATATAGTTTATTCTTTTGTAATTATAATATATCATAAACCGATCTCCAAGGAGATATCGACACAATATTTTTAGTGCATGCAAAATAGCTTCCAAATAAATAGCATGGGTAGGGTATTTCTCCTCCTAGGAAAATAACTAGAGATAGCCATAAGGAAAAAAAATGTTTCTCATACATCAAGACACATCCCAAACCCATATGATATGTAACACATAAAACATAAAAACCTAACCCATGTTCCAGAAGAAGAAAAAAAATATTCAAAATTCAACCTCAATTTCATCTCATTAAAAGATCTTTGACACTTGTAATCTCATTCAAACAATAAATCCTCACAGATTATTTCTTTCCACAAATATGAGATATTGAAGAAGTACCTAACAAACTATCTCTTGTATCCTTTCAAACCCAATAATCATCATATCTTAATCACATTTCTAGGCTTCTCCAAGGACAAAACTGTTATCACCTTTTTTGGATCGATTGATACACCCCTCTAAGATATCACTTGCCTCAAAAACATTACATCCATGATCAAAAATCACACTTCGAAATATTTACATACAGATGTTGTTCCATCAATGTTTGAAAAATGATATCCAAATGGTATTTTTCTCCACCTCTGTCATAAATTACACCAAGATATAATCCATGAACACAATAAAAAGTTCGTAATAAAAAATGAAATATTTATTTCATTAATGTCACAAACAATACAGAAGAATTAGTGAGTCCTAATGGAAGAACCAAAAACATAAAAGTCTCATATTTACATTGAAATTATATCCTTGGTGTTCTCTTCTTAGACCTCTCAACTAGTGGCACCCCAACTACAGGTCAATCTTAGATAACCAAGGATCCCCCTTAAACTGATCAGAGAGATCATCAATTATGTGTAAAGGATACTTATTCTTAATGGTAACCCAATTCAACATTCTATAGTCAATATGAAGTTGAAGACATATTTATTACTAATTAGAGAAAAGTACAGGAGATTCCCAGGGTGATACGATAGGATTAAAAAATCATTTCACCTTATATTCCTCAAGATAGAATTTAGGTTCCACCAAATTAGTAGGGGAAATTATATATTCTAGCATAAAAATGGGCATTGTTCCAAGTAACATGTCAATAGTAAACTCAACCTCTCTCTATAGAAGTAAGATAGGAAAATAATTTGGAATGATCTCAGATTAAGAACACCGAATAGTTGGTAGAGGACGGCCCAAACATGGGTAAACTACATCAAGAAACATTTCTGACAAATGGAAAGAGATTAAACCGGCATAAGGAACAATTTTCCTTATCATTCCTGATCTAGAGACCAAATCATCATGAAAAACATGAGTGTCCACATCAGTAGATAAATATTATACACAATGACGATAATAGTGTATCTATTCCTTTATGATAATAATCTCATCCATGACAATAATCATGTCAAATATGTCCAGATCAAGAACTAAGAAGTCTCAATCCACCTCAAATTCTCCAATCAACACCCAACACACATTTCATTTGAAATATTGCACGGACCACATTCCCAACAGTGTGTAAATATCAAAAAATAATGGAATAAGATTTGAATGCAAACCCATCACGTCAACCAACATTAATGATATAAAAAATGAGAAACACTTGTATTAAACAAAGATAGAACCATAAAATATGAAATAAAAATAATACCTATAATAGTATTTTTCCCATATTTATATTTTTATGGTGCACACAAGAATTTATAAAGTTATCCAGATCTAGACACCTAAACATCCCATTTTGGCCTAGGAATGAGACCCACCATCATCGAAAACATCAACCTAAACATGAAAACACTTGGTGAATGTGGATCCCTCTTTACTTCCTTGAGACATCTTATCAAAAAAATGATTCAATTTTATAGATCATCCAAAAAGATGAAAAATTATATGATACTCCATTCATAGAAGTTAAGTATGACTATACATCGCAAATTGGTATAAAATAACATTTTTCTACCTTGTGGAAGCTGCTAAAACTGGTCCTAAAGAAAACTGACCAGTCTTGAACTTTTTTTCCGACCAAGAAAAGAACCCTTGATATCTACTATACACATTTTAGATTCTCCCATGTTTATCCTTCCATTGATGTTTTTCTCAGCCCAAGATGCTTTATCCACTACCTCCAAAAAAGACCAGAAGACACAAAAGAGTTATAATTTACCAAAACTCATATATTTTCCCCATCGTTAACCTTTTACCCTTCAGGTAATCATTGGTGACATGATCTGGTTCTAGATGCACAAACTCTATAAAGAAGGTGGAGTAATTTAGAAGGATATTCTTCTCTTTCCCCATTGTCAGAAACTCCCAGGTTTTTGTTTCATGTAAATAATTAAGATAATTAATTAAAAAAATATCTTCATGAAAGAATCCTAGGTAAGACATTAGTTAAACTTAGCATTCAATATCAATTCCCACTGTCTTCTTCCTGTTCCTTCAAGAATATACGTAGAAAACCCCATATGAGAATCCTATAGAGTCTTAAAAAAATTTCAGTTTCGCTCAATCCATTTAAGCCAGTTTTTTAAATATTATTGTCTTTTGTCACCATTGAATAAGGGTGGATGATACCTACTTATCTCTGAACCAGGATCCACTACCCATCCTAGGGTATCTACACCCAATGAACCTAGAGTCTGAATGGTATAGATCAATGCTTCAACCAAAGAAGGGTCAACTGGTGGATCTACCTACTTAACCTTACTCACAGCTTCCCCTCTTGTATTTGGAAGATCTATTCTAGGAATTATTTTTTATTAAACATAATACAACAACCACTCCTCTATAAGAAAATTCCAAAACCATCAAACTAAAAACAAGAATCCAAAACAATGATTATAAATAATTAAAATTTAATGAAGTAATGAATCCTATCAAAAAAGGAAACACATTTTTAAAAGAACAGGTCCATCTAAATAAACTCTACAATTATTTTATTCAAACAATTTAACACACACAAATCCCTTAGAAATTGTAGATAGGATAATTTAAATGAAATTTATATACAATTTATAAAAATGAACCTAAATTATTGGTATTGAATTTAGTAAATATTTTGATGACCTCTCAGGGATACTCGAATTTAATAATGAGAGTGAGCTAGCTAGATCCCTTTTCTACACCTACTATCCAAATTCTAATGATCCATCAATTTTCTACCAAATACACTAAAACAATAAAGGGACTGATGAAACACTTCTGGCTGAGGAACCCTGCTTATACCAAATTGTAACAGACTGACCTGGATCAACCAAACCAATCACCCAAGTCTGCCCATCATGGGGAGGGGTAAAACAAATATAATAAAAATAGTCTCATATATAATAAAAATATTACATAAAACAAGAATATAAATAAGAAAAAACGAGATATTAAATTGTTCAAAAGAGACTAAACTAGAAAAAATACTATTCAAGAAAAAAATGTCTACATGTGACCAAACATCGCCACTATACAATCAAAAAATCAAAAAACAACCTAAAGAGAAGATCACATTATACATAATGATATTTCCTTTACCTAAATCATTCAAAACAATATATACATATACCCAAAGGGAGAAATAGGTTGTGAAAAATATATCATATTAGGATAGCAATAAAATATTTATACAAGTTATAATAACAAGAATTCACAAGTCCAAGCAATAAAACGAAAAGTTTTTACTATATGTTTTATAAATAAATCTATTTTCAACCCTTTTTCAAACAATCCCTGAGTTTTTAAAAATTGAATTCCATGTTTCCAAAGAATGATACAAAATAGGTATGTATTAAAAAAATACAAATATACAAGTGATCCATTATCCATGAAATAAACTACAATGTAATAAACCATAAATAAAAATGCACATACCATCTGGTCACTTAGACTATGTAACAATATGTACTAGACCCTGAAACACATAAAAAAGAATAATATTTGATCTAAATACAATTATTTCCTTTCATATACCATTGACATACAAGAGGTTAACTCCTATTGAGTCAAACTCACTAAGTCTACATGTGTCCCTATCTCGGTGTACCTAAGGTTCCCACTATAAAATGACTGTCATTGTCTATTTTAAAAGCATTCATCGCATTTCTATTAAATTTTTTTAAATCTAATCCAATCTGATTTTGGGTTTGAAAATCTATTTTCCATAGAAAATCAAGGAAATTCCATTTACAAAGAAAAATACTATTTCCAAATATGAACCCCTTCCCATTTCAATTTCAACACAATAAATTCCATTTAAAATATCAAGAATCAATATAAAGAATAATAAATTTAAACAATTGAATAGAAATTCTTTCCTCAAGACCATAGAAAACATAACCACCTTCGCCAATGGTTATTGGAAACTATAAGATAAACCTTCAAAAGATAAGGGATGACCAAAGAATGAAAATTATTGATAGAAAATGAAATACAATTACTAATCCTTCAAATAAATTGTGCCACAACCATATTCGATAGGTAAATAAAGAGGAATGATTACCTAGATAGGAAAAGTGAATACCCCTATAGATCAATCAGTGAAAAAATTGATTAGGTAGAATGGAAGACACCCAAAATCACCTAGGGTCACCACTACAAAACACTTCTATAATTTCTCTAGAATAATCCCTCATCAGTTCTAGAAAATTTGCGATAACCTTAACATAGTTAAAAGCCCATAACTTTTATCAGCGTTAAGAAAGTGCCGAAAAAGGGTATATTTATCAGTACAAATAAAAGCACTGATAAATCATACATTTATCAACAGTTTTAAAAGCACTAATAAAACATCCCATCTAATAGCACTTTTATTTTTTACTGATACATAGTACCATTATCAATGCTTTTAAAAGAACTGATAAATGGCATCTTTTATCAGTTCTTTTGTTTTCACTAATAAAATATGATTTTTCAGTGCTTTTTAATGCACTGATATAGATTTAATTTATTAATGCATTTACATGAACCAATAAATGATTATTTTATCAGTGCTTTTTAAAGTGATAATAAAAGAGATATTTATCAGTGCATTTACTAGTGTTGATAATTGTGAAAACTACAGTGAAATACTGTAGCACACTGCATCACTAGAAATAGGTGAAGTGTGCTGCAACAACACACTGAATCAGTAGAAACTACAAAAAAATAACAAAATAAGATACAAATACTAAATTTAAATGAAATAAATTTTCTAACACAAATAAAAAATGCTATTAAAGAGTTTGTTAGTTGATTTTTTTATTAAAATTAAAGTCACTTTTGTATAAAAGAGACACACTTGGAGTCATACCAGTGATAGTGTGCATCTAATTGAGGTATGACTAAATGTTATATGTCCCAGATTATTCATGTGTCATTGTCCTAACATATCAAAACAATCAGAATGTTTTTGCTCAGTTTTGATTATTGCAGTTATTTTTTTATTAAAATTAATATCATTTTTGAATAAAAAGATGCACTTAGAGTAATATCGGTCGCACCGTGCATCAGATTATGGTGCGACTAATCCCTACATTTCAAAAATGATGTTTGGATAATTTTCTTAAATTATAAAAATATAAAAATGTGTTTTCTCAGTTCTAAGTACGTGATTTTTTTACTAAACTTAATTTCAATTTTGAGTAAAAAAAGATGCACTTAGAGTGATACCGGTCACATAGTGCATCAGAATGAGGCACGAATGAATTCTACTCATCTTTAATAACACATGGATAGTTTTAATAAATTATTAAAATAATGATAATGTTTTTTCTCGATTTTTGTTTTTTAAAGTATTTTTTTATTAACATTAATGTCACTTTTGAAAAAAAATGGAGTTGGAGTCATACCAGTCACACCATGCTTTGGATTGAGCTGAATAGGATCCCAATACATCAAAAATTATTTATGGTTCATTTTTATAAATTAGAAAAATAATCTAAATTCATTTTCTCTATTTTGAGTATGTTAGTTGTTTTATTACTAAAATTAGTGTCAAATTTTAATAAACAAGATGCCCTTAGAGTCACAATGTGTGTCATATTGTGGTGCGGTTGAATGGTACACATCCCAAATGACTAATGGATCATTGTATTAATGAATCAAAATAATTGAAATGTGTTTTCTCAGTTTTTCGTATGTCATTTGTAGTTTTTTTAATAAAATTAATATTTTTTTTAATAAAAACGATGCACATGGATTCATCTCGGTCCCACTATGTGTCAGATAGAGGTGTGACTAATCCCTACACATAAAAAATTATGTATTGATATTTTTACTGATGTACCAAAAAAATACGAATAAGTTTTCTCAGTTTTGAGTATTTTAGTTGTTTTTTTACTAAAAATAATGTCAATTTTAAATAAACAAGACACACATGTAGTCACATTGTGTGTCATATTTAGGCACGACTGAATGATACACATCCCAAATGACTCATGGATCATTTACCAAAAGTATAAAAATAATTAGAATGTTTTTGCTTAGTTTTGAGTATGTCTGTTGGTTTTTTTATTAACATTAGTGTCACTTTGGAATAAAAAAGATTTAGTTGGAGTCATATCAGTCACAATTTGCATCGGGTAGATGTGTAGTTGATCCCTATATATCAAAAATAATGTATGGATCATTTTCTTAAAGTACCAAAATAATTTGAATATGTTTAATCAGTTACGATTATATCACTTGTATTTTTACTTAAATTAATGACAATTTTGAATAAATAAGATGCACTTGGAGTCACATTTTTCGTCAGAATGAGGAGCAGCTAAATGATACATGTCTAAAATGACACATGGATCATTGTACTAATGTATCAAAATAATATTAATTTGTTTTATTTTTTTTGAGTATGTCAGGTGTTTTTTTATTAAAATTAATGTCACTTTTGAATAAAAAAGGCATAGATGGAGTCATACATGTCAAATCCTGTGTCAGATAGTGGTCCGGCTAATCCCTACACATCAAAAATGATGTATGGATCAATTTTCTAAAGTACGAAAACAATGTGAATGTGTTTCCTTAGTTTTGAATATGTTAGTTGTTTTTTTACTAATCTTAATGTCAATTTTGAACAAACAAGACACACTTGGAGTCACACAATGCATAGGACTGAGGCACTTCTGAATTCTACACATCACAAATGACTCATGGATCATTTTACTAAAGTGTCATAATGATCAGAAAGAATTTTAATAGTTTTGAGTGTGTTAGTTGTTTTTTGATTAACATTAATGTCAATTTTGAATAAAAGAGATGCGGTTGGAGTCATACTAGTCACACCGTTTTTCGGATAGTAGTGTGGATGATCCTTACACATCTTAATTGATGTATAGATCATTTTACAAAAAGTATGAAAGCAATCCTAATTATTTTTCTTGGTTTTGAGTATGTTTGTTTTTTTACTAAAATTAATGTCAATTTTGAATAAAAAATGTGCACATGGAGTCATACCAGTCACACCATGCATCGCATTGAGGTGTGAATGATCACTAAATTTCATAAATGATATATGGATCATTTTCATAAATTAGAAAATCAATCAGAATTTTTTTACTTAGTTTTGAGTATGCCATGTTTATTTTTTACTAAAATGTCATTCTAAATTAGAAAGATTCTCAATGGATATTATATCAAGGGAAATTTGTTGTGTGAACTATTAAAGAGTCATTCTCAGAAACAATCATGGTATGATAAATATTCTAATTTATTCCCCAAAAATTTTATTGTTTGCAAGTCAGCACTTCTAATCCTCCTCTGCCTTGTTCTCTACCTCATTCTTCACATATGCCTCCTCCTCTAGGTCAGTATCTATCTCTTACACTTCCTTCACCTTCACCTAAACATCCTCCTTCTCCTCTCCCTTAACCTCATCCTCTATCTCAATCTCTTCCTTTCCTCCTCATTTTCCAAACAATTTAATTATTTTCATGTCAGCACTTCTAAAAAAATTATTTTCCCCTATTAATCTTCTCATTGATAAAGAGATAAAAAATAAAATATAAGCAACATGACACTAATTATTTACAACTCAAATATATTTTTATGGTCATAACACATATTATAATGATGAAAATATAATGTAATCAACTTAATTTTTTGTCGGCATACATTCTGACAAAAACTATGTTACCCACTCATCTCAAAACAAATTGATTTCTTCTTTTGAGTAACTCTTTTTCATAAATCCTGATAGTACTGATAGAAAATAAAAAATATGAATATGAAATATATTTAATGAAATTTTAATTACCTTCAAATATTACCCATTGGAGATGATATTCTTTTCCTTCTGTATGATTTCTCCCATAAATTTGAAAACATAATATCCATAATCAATTACATTATCATGTCTCAGACACTGTAGAAACATTGAACAAAATAAGTAAATTGTTTTTAAATGACTTGATAGTTAAATATATCTATATATACTTTAATTTTTTCCCATTTTTAGTAATCCACATGCTTTATCTTTTCAGATGCGGACCTCATTCCATGATTTGGCCTATATTTAGTGATCGCCCTATCATAACAAAATTCTTATTAAAACAAAGACTGAACATATAATTTGAATTTTTATCTATAAAATGATGATTTTAGTGTATTGAGGATTCAAAATATATATCATTTGTTTTAGGTTGGTTGGAAATCCAAACATTAAATCCCAAAAATAAATAATTAGGGTGTCTTTGCTGACCGCTGTTAGCATCCATTTCTTCCTAAAAATTCAAAAACAATTAAGTAATAAAAAAATTAAAAATATATTTTATGTGATTAGATAGTTGGGTTTTACCCTTTAATTGAACTAATAAAAAATAGCCTTTCATTTTATGATTTTTTATTTATGTTTTTTATTACAACAATTTTTTTACATAATTTCTTCTTCAGTCAATGTAATTTCATTCATAGAAATGATAGAGAGATTAATGAATCCAAATCACGCTTCTCACGATCTTCTGTTTATGTAGTTTTAATATAAAGACCTACTAAAAAATTGATTTTTTATAAAACATTTTAAATATTTTTAGCTAACTATCTAGAAATATGTATTATGAAAATGTACCTTATGTATATTGAGATGTCAACCCATTCATTCTTGAGAATATCATTTAGAGACTCGAGACCAATTTTGTATGTAATGGATTCACTAAGTATTTATTATTAATAATAAATGTAAGATATATCTTTATATATAAATGTGGTATCTAAATGAATTTTTAATGTTAATAAATGTTTCTATGGAACTGGAAGAGAGAAGGTACTCTCATAATTTTTTCCCTTCGCCGATTAACTAGAATTACTTGATTCAAACTTTCCTTTCTCCACTATTTTATCCATAAGTAATATCATAACTCACATTAAACCTTTTATCATAAACTATTACATGTTTTTAGTATTAAATAATTCATAAAATATGTACCTCATGTATCTTTATAAAATTAGATATCCATGCTATGAAAGCTCCAATAGCAGCTTTGGCCGTTGTAATATATGGATCATCAAGTGGAACATGCTAATAAATATTTGGATCAAAAGATACCTAAATCCCTACTCTAATGTGATATTTTTGGAAGGGTATATTATTTTTCTCATGTCCTGCAATATTATACATTATACCCCTTGCAACACGCTGGTATATGGGTGTAGATAAAAAAAATTCACAAACAATTACACCCTATAGAATTTTTGAAATATAAAGTTATAAAAGTTGTTTGATATAAATTTAGCAGAAGAGGTAATTGAAAAATTAATTACCCTAGGTAAGGTTTGGGGGAGTGACTAGCCTCTAAGCTAGTGGGATCATTTGGATCATCTGTGGATAATTGATCCACCGTTAGTTCTCTTTGATCTTTTATTATAAATTATTCTTCCCAACCATACTGCAAAATACTATCTTTCAGGGAGTCGATTTATGTCAACATTCATCTCATAATATTATATGTATATTCTTGTGGTTTTATATTCTCTATATATTTTAGAGGAGAGAATCCAAAAATCAATCATCTAACAAGACTATATTGTTCAGGCCGCTTCAAAGCTACTAAACGTCGCATTTCTTTTGGTACGGCCATTGTTGATTATTGGGACTAAAACATATAAAAAATATGAACATATTTATTTTATTTATGGTTGATATAAATCATAACAAATTAAAATTGTGTCATACTTACACATGCTTCCCATAATTCTTTTGTGTTATCAGCAAGGAATCTACCATCCTTATTTACACGAGCTTCATTCAATAGAACATGATGTGGCATGGAAGTATATTAAGAATTTGATTCATCAATCTACATATACAAATAGTAACATATGTTTCTTCATATCACATAATTATATAATTATTCTTGATTTAAAATACATTAAAATTTATTCTCTAAATAAGCATACCTTGTCCATCCTAAACGATAGTGGTACATTGGTTTTGATGCATGTTCTTTAATTTCAACACTATTTTTCTATTTTATAAATTAACAATTCTGAATCAAGTTGGATAAAATAAATAATTTAAAATAATAAATTATCGATCACAATTCCCATGAAATGGTTTCTCATTATGATGATTTCTGAAAGTAGACCATGTTTCTTGCATTATAATGAGTGCATAACAAAGTGGTGGGTGGGGATTTATTTTCCCCTCATCATATCTAAGATGTGACATCATCAGAAAAGTCCTAAAGCCTCTAAATTATTATCCAGTGGTTATTAAAAAAAATTTCTTACATAAATATTCTAAAATAAATGAATTCTGTAAGGAATAATGAAAACTAAATAAATATTTCATTATATAATATTTTAGTAAAATAGGGGAATTAAATTTTAACATTAAGTTTATATTTTTTCAAAGGATTCCATTCATTATAGGATAGACATGATGCCATGAGTCAATATCAATTAGCACAATCATCCTCATTTTGACCCTAACATAACTAATGAACGTTTAGTTTTTGGGGCTAATAGGTTGGCTGCATTGATTAAAACCAACCTCAAATCTTATAACCTGAATTCTTTCATTGATAATTTTATTTAAAAATGTGATGCTACGTCATGTTGTTTTTTTTCACTTAATGCCAACATGATGTTGATCCCCTAATAATTCTATAGTTTCAGAATTAATTTCCAATTCTTGCTTTGGATAGTAAACATCATCATGTTCAGAAGCCATCTTCTGCATGAGTAGTCAAACATTTAATTTTTCTGGAATAACAATATTGTAATACACTCCCTACATAAAAGTCTAAAATTGCATGAATCTTGCATGAAATATTGACCATAGATACTATAATTAAATACTATAGTGTAACTAACCTTCACAACCTTTATTTAATCTATAATTAGATACTTGATTGCATTCTCTATCGTGATGATGGTAGGAAGGATAGTTTGAAAGAGGGATTCCAATCAATCATCTAGAGAAGGAAGACAACCAATAATTTAAGGATTAATGTGTCTTAGCATACTACACTAATGTAATCATTCAAAAATTATCCTCAATTGATATATAATTTCAATATGCTATGGATGAACAAAGAAATCCGTCATATCATAATATATGATATTTACACAATACAATATGACATATATTTATTCAGAAAACTAATAGATTATTGCATCGTGTCCTTCAAGAATAAGTCTCAGATACAACTTATGAATTTTTGGGTATCATCCTACGATCATTAGAGGGACAAAACCCTAAAAAGGGCTTATTTATATCAATAATAAATGTGAATATAAACAAAGAAAAAAACCTATGGAATTCTTGTAATATACTATTAGTGGAATCCATCTCTAACCATCAATGGAAAATGTTTGATTTATAACATTGAAGGAGCAAAAAATGTATTTTATACATTGTGGATATTATACTATCCTTCAATCATAGGAATATTTTTAGGGGCCCTCGATCACTGAAGGAGTACTTGTGCCTAACCTTGTGATAAACAATGATCAAAGAAGACAAGAGGTTTGGTTATGTAATGTAACAAAGGGTTAATTAAAATAGGGGGACCATATTTCTATTTTGTTAATTTTGGACATGGATAACAAATTATCATGGATTAAAGGACCTAATGATCCAAACCATCAAAAGTATATTTTAATCAATTTTTATTCTCTCTACGGTTATTCAAAATGTTAGATGGGTTTTCAAATTATTATTTTTCCTATAAATTAATAATATATCTATTTTTATTAGTAAATATATTAATAAATCACATCTCATAATTTTATTCATCAACCATCCAACCATTTATAACTCAATTAATTTTGGTAAATACTCTCTTTATATGTTTTTTTGTATTTCTACATCCATTTACCTAATTATTTCTCAACACTATACAGTCTAGGAAATTTTTAAAAAAAATTGTTGAGCATAATTTTCTCACCAAATAAATTCCTCCTCAATATTTATAACACATGGTTTTTGTTTAATAATAATCTTTAATTAATTAAAAAAACAAAAATCCCATAACATGGATCACTAAAATAATTTTTGGAATGTGAATAATTAATTAAATATTTTTTATATAAATAATAATTTATTTATCAAAATCATAAATCTAAATAACCCATTTCATAGTTTATCAATTTATATGAATAACCAAAATCCACAAAACATCTTTTAATAATTTTTATGCATACCTTGGTCTATATATGTTCATCACCCATAAATTAGGGCCACAACATTGTATCCCCTAATCCTTAAAATCCCTTATAATTAATCATTTAGAATATATAATATGGTATATAAGAAGAATTATATTTGAGAAACTACCAACATTTTATAACCCTAGATTAGTTAAACAAAGGGAAAATTGAGGGGTGGTAAGAGGTTTCCTTGTTAGTGTCGAGAGAAGAGTAAATCATCTATGTGTGTATCCAGGGAAAAATGGGATGGAAAATAAAATACAAATATAAAGGAAAAATAATGAAATAGAACCACAATCATTGTATTTTGTAGTGATGAGAATATATATAGGGTTCTTCATGTTTAATAATAGTGCAAATACACAAAAATCAGAACACAAAACATCAAACAAAGATAGAGGAAGAGTAGAAAATAATATACATTGGATTTTATCTTTGATTAATCCAATAGATCTTTTAAGAGTTTTTCTGGTTCCATTGGAGTTCTGTGGATCATGATAATCACATGTGACTTAGTTTTGGTTTGTTTTTTTAAATACACTAGTGTAAGTTTTAACAATGCATTCAAAAAAGCATTAACATAGACCCCTTTTATCTGTGATAAATTTATAAGCGTTGATAAAAGACATATTTATCAGTTCTTTTTGAAATATGATTAATCTAAATCATTATCAGCACTAAAAAATCATTGATAAAAGAGATAATGATCAGTTCTATCATTTTAGAACTAAAAAATATAACTTTTAGTAGTACTTAATTAACGCTGATAAAGATTGATCTTTATTAGAGATACAAAAGTTCTTTTAAAAAATTATATAATTATAATTATTTAAATAACTACATTTTAATTTTATACTTATTTAAATATATATAATTATATATTTATAATTATATAAATACTTATTAAAAAATAATTATTTATTTATAATAATTATTAATATAATAAAGGTGCATTTATTATTTATTTTTAGATATTTATTTACAAATATATTTTTTACATTATTAATGGAAATGTAAATTAAATACATTTATTTTAAAAATGTGTGAAATTGAATAATTCAAAATGAGTACACTATAGAAATATTGACAAAATGGATAAATTTTATTATTTAAATATGAGTTGTTAAAAAATATGGATAAATATATATATTGAAGTAGATAAATGCATATTATAAATACTAAAAGATAATAAATAAATAAATATAATTAATTAATAATTAATTGATCAAATTCAAAAATAAAAATAAAAAATAGAAAACATTACAAATTAATACCCTAACTGTATTATTTAAGAAAATTGACTAGTTAAAAAATAATATATTTAATGTATCATGTCATATTGAAATTATAAGAAAGAAAAATCAATAACGGAATTAAAATTCAAGAACGATCACACTTGATAATAAAATCAGCTATATGAAATTGAGAACAACTTTGAATAAGAAAGAAATTTCATTCTATTACGTCCAAGAACTCAAGCATTGCAAAATAGAAAACCAATCCTTCCCCAATAACACAAAATGTTTACCCCACCATGGTAAAGGTAATTGAGATGAATGGGGAAGAAGAAGACATCAAAAAAATTTGTAAAAGATAAAAAATAAAATATAAAGCTGAGAATTTCTCCTCCTTGGTGTCCCATAAAGAATTGGATGGAATGAGATATGCTTTGAGAGGGAGGATCTCTCCTCCTTTTATAGCCAGAATTTGTCCCCCAAATGTTGATGCATTTTATCCCTAATAAATGACCTATTAACGCGTTTCACCCTTCTTGAATATTGTTCATACATATCCTGGGCGTTTCTCCTCAAAATATCAGAGTATTTGGACAAGTATTCTGGGAGTTATGACCATTTTACTCTAACCATTTATTCTGTCCAGTCAGACTCTCCAAAACGCCAACCTTAAGATTAGGAAGCTTTAATGACTCCTTAAATGGATAATTCACACATCCTTTCCTTCATAAAAGATATTCCCCAACCCATTTAGTGTCCATAAATTGAATTACACAAAACATGGGCCCAACAAGAATGAGTTATGGACCCCACACCAAAATTTGGAAGAACTGTAAAAAGTATTCTTAAGACAACTTGTGACCTTCTTTTGAGCTTTCATATTGTCGATTCATCTTTTGATCCAAAAATATTAAATGCAGCCCTAGATGTTTATAATCTGACAAGATAAGTATTTTTCAATTTTCATTATTTTAGTATATACTATCTCCAAACTACATAAATAATTTAAAATAGTAAAAAATCCGAAATAGGCTATTTTTACTATTCAGCTCAAAATAACACCAATATCATATAAATAAAGCAATTCATATTAGAGTAACAATTTTGTGGGAATAAAAAATTAAAATTAACTATAAATTTAATTGAAAATATTTTCTATATAAATACACCACATAAAGTAATAAGTGGTGAATTTGGAGTATGTCTCACGAAAGTAACGATGAGACGAGAAAGTCTGAACTGAGGTTAAAAAACCATTGTATGTGTTTGGACCCCATATATAAGAAAGATATGTTTATTATACATATATGAAAGAAACATAATCATATATCTCATACCATATAATATTTAATTATAGTCTTTTGTCACCCATTTATTATCAATTGATTGTTAAAATCATTGTTTCAATTGATAATTGCTTCTTTATGTATATATGATTTAATTCGTTAATTTTAGGTTAAATTTCTATTGTATGTGTCTGAACACCCTTATTTCTATTGATGTGAAGAAAAAGTGGGTTAACAAAGAGAAAATTCTTATATGAATGGAGTTTTTTTATATGGAAACTAAAAAAATAGATCCCAATGACCTAAATTAGTTAAATTTTAATAAAATTGATCTAAATTTACATCAAAACCAATTAAAATAAAATTTAAATATGCAATTATTTTAATTGAAAAGGAAATTTTCCAAAAATAAAATTCATGAAAAATAAAACTTTTCAGAAAAATACCAAATAAATAACCCTAATAAAATTTTGATATTATAATTCAAAAAATTTAGTTTATATTGTCCAATAAATTTTATAAAATTTTTAAATATTATTTATAAATTATATACGAAAATCGTGACTACACGACCTTTTAGGAAAATTTTGTTTTTCAGAAAAAATTTCCTTTTTCATTCAAATGTTTCTAATTTTATTTATAATAAATAATTTGAATATTGAATTTAATTTATATAGTTGTAAAACAAATAATATTAATAATTTAATTAGTGTAATTCATACCCACCAACTTAACTAGTGGGTTATTATGGTCATGTTTAAATAATAATATTTTAATAGAGTATTATGTTTCATTCAAACCAGTATTATGTGTATTGCACACTATTAAATAGATTGAATTTATTTAAAAATAGATTTGTCATAAAGTATAAGGTAGTTACAATACATTATAAACATGTTGTTTCATGTCATATATGCTATGGAATGAGAGGTTCCTCTTTGAAAATCGTGGGTTGTTACATAATCAACATTATCACTTATTAAAGAAACATATTCAAATATATTACCTTTTATATTCATGAAATATAATAATTTTTAGAAAATAAAATAGTTGTTATAATTTATTTTCATTTTTTAATATTAGTAATTTTATTATTTTGTACAGTTTTTGTAAAGGTTATATCGGTCCTCATTCTTTGATACAAATTTCATAATTTCTATATTACTCAAGGTAGTGTAATTTTTTTGATTCAATGATATATGTAATCTCTTGTTCATTTGATGGAAGTTATGTGTATGGATCCTAATAATGGAATCCATTATGAACATATTTTAGGTAATTTATAAATAACAATTAGTTTATTTATGATGATTATTCTTATTTTGTGTCACCCTTTCAATATTATAACATACAAACTAGGGTAAACACATAAAGTCATCCAATATATCCCACCAAAAGGTCCGGACAATGTTCGATCGATTTCTATGGTACGACGACATGAACCTTGGTATGATATAATAGAATAAGGGAATTTGTTGAACCAAAATGGAAATATGATATAAAAGAACAAAATAGACTATGAAATGGATAAACAAAATATATCATATGTCAAAATAATAACCGCAAAATTCATATCCAACATTAGGATAAAAAATTCTCAATATACCATAAGAATACCATGAACAACATGGATCTCAGAAAAAACAACGGTTTTATCTCCACATTACGATAAGTCACCTATATCCCAACCCACCAGAGGGAAAAAAGCTACGAGTTTCTTCTTCTATATGACACTATTCCCATTACCTGTGTCCTATAAAACAAAGGCTAAAACACACAAAGTAAAAATTATAGTGTGGGAAAAAATTTCCACTAGGATACCACTAGATAATCTATAAAATTTCTATACACATTCATCCTTTTGATCATATTCAAAATTTATTTCTAAAACACATCATAAGAAATCATTTTCTTTATATAAAACATCATTTTATTTTACTTTTAAAATCATTTCATTCGTTTAAAAAATCATGCCATATTCAATAACGTATAATAATATGAAATTTTACATATCTAATGACATAAAAACGTAAATAAATCATTTTCAAGCATAAATATCCATATCATAAACAATTTTAAAAATATTTATATCAAAATATCATGAATGTAATATAATATCAAAGAAACCAAAATGGGTATCTCATGACACAATTATGTACACAACCAAACCACTATCACATAATATGGAACTATAGCTAGAATATGAAATTCCAAATTTCTATGAAGCTCAGTCACATAGAACGGAAACCTCCTAATTTCCATGATATCAATGGAACCTCCCCAAGTTAATGCTAAATCCACTTGAGATAGTATTTTTTCAGTTTTTCTCAATACCCCATAGTCACCCAAGTGTTCTATTACATTATCATTATGTTTAAGTATTAAAAACAATGATTTATAAACATTTTTCAGGTTTTAATCTATATCAAATTCGATCACACGATTTCATAAAATATTTTTTAGAGTGATCCCAAACTACTCTCAGGATTTAAACCCAATTTCTCTTTCAAAACCATCATTGTAGAATTCTTTCAAACACACTAAGTTCAAAAAATTGTTTTTATGGAATAACCATTTGGAAACATTTTTTCATTATCACCAAATATAATGATCATTTCCAATAATTGAAACTAATCAAAAAAATTACAAGAACATAAGGTATAGTAAGGGTTGTATTATAGGATAAAGCCACCTACCAAAAGATTGATGAAAATGATATTTCATTTTACACTAATGATGGGAGATGAGAAAATTATATCCTATATATCCTAGTGAGAAAAAAATGTCAATTACCAATTTCTACACTATATATAATGTTCTAGTCTTATAATGCATCAAAAGAATGGAGAAATATTGAAGAAAAAAAATATTTTAATGGGTCATATTAACGTATTATGATAAAATTAGATAAAATCCTTCAATATACAAAATGATTCGCAAAAAGATAATGGGGGAGAGACAAAATGTTAGCTAAGATCCTCTAAAAGTAATATAAATAAAATTAGGTTTGAAGATATGAATCAACGGGGATTAAGAATAAAATTTGGGCCAAAATGAAAAATACTCCCTTAATAATATGTATCCCCAATGATACCACAAGATAGCTAGTATCCTCTACATGAAATATAGTGGATACATTTAGAGAGAATATGGATATAAGACTCAACCAATGGTCCAATGGACCTCTACTAGCCAGCTTGTTGAATGTGAAAACCTTATATCATTCTCACAGCAAGTACTGGCTGGCCGGTTCCCTCTATTAGAAAGATTGATGCCCCTACTACCACAAGATGTTAAAAATACCTATCAAAACTTCTAAAAATCCTAGAAAACAAAAAAAAGATAAAAAGATAATGATCCTCTTACCCTAGTGTGAAAATTATATCTACCATAAAAATATTATATCCCCATAAATCCACCTAATCATGATCTTGAGAAAAGATAATGCCATTATTGCATCATCAAGGCCTTATAATCCCATGTATAACAGATGTACCTAACAAAATGAAATATCACTCAAAATAATGGGATAATAATACCATATAGAAACTTATCTTATCAACCTACTATTTGAATAGAAATTTTATCCAAATATGTGTCATATTCAATCTCAACATCCTCACACCAAATCTTATGGGATGGGTCAAGATGATAATTCTTCGGCAAGGAGAAATGTATTATATCATGGATATACATCAAATGAGTAGGTACATAAAAATAATAATCCACCAGTCCAAGTCACTCCACAATCTCAAATGGTTCAACATAACATGGTTTTAACTTACCCATATTTCTTAAAAACCTATTTTCCATCTGAGGTAAAATAATAATAAAACACTGTAACCTAACTTAAAGCCCAATGATTGATGAATTCAATTGGAATAATATTTCTAGTTAATATAAGTTTTCACTAACCCCATATTAATCAAATTCTCAACATTCATCACCTCATTAATGATATTTAGCATAACCTGGGATCATTTTCCAACCACTACCTAGTAATGAACTGAACTACAAGGCCACCAGTAAAAAACCTTAAATAGATCCATTTGGATTTACTCTTGATAAATATTTTCTATAGGATAACTCTAATATGTGTAAATATTTCTCCAACAAATACCTAAAGTCAATAACACATGCTTGGATTATTTCCTCAGGAATATGGATGGATTTTTTAATATATACATCCATTTGTGGTTGATAAGGTGTACTCAACTTCATATGAATAATCATAATCATTTTTAATACACTTCATAAAAAAGATGTAATATATGGGTATCTATTAGTGAGGATAGTCTATGTCACACCATGAAGTATAAAAACCTTCGACGCATACTAGTGTCCAAGGTATTATACCTTTTATGACTCCTTTATTGGTAAAAAATATGTTTATTTCATGGGTTGTTAATAAATTACCCATATCACATCCTTACCACTAGGGTTTTATGGTTTGCTAATAACAAATTTTATAAATATATATTCCCATTGCAACTATAGAATAAATAATCATTGAAACAACCTTGTAGGTTTTTGATGTTTTTCCTTGATTATCTAACATGTGAGGTAATATGACACAAAACCCACTACAGATTATCCCTTTACTAACCATCAGTAATGACATATCAAGACATAGTATATCTTGTTAGATCCACGATGCACATACTAACTAGATTGATTCTAATTATCCATCAAAACTGGCCTCAATCCAATTAGAATATACATTCTTCCAATGTAGTGTAATAACCCATAAGATGACTAAGACCACTCACCTGATGTCTCCCCACTATAAAGATTCTATGAAAAAAAAACTATCACTCTTCACCCTTAACCTATCCAAGTTTAATCTAATCATCCATTAATGATCATGCCTGAGTAATATCTAGGAATACTTATCCACTATCTATCTCTTAATCTATGTGCATCATAGTAAAACAACTCTTCAGAAACCACTCATCCTCTGATTCTTTCATTGCTTGATTTGGTAACTTCCATATCAAATAATATGGGATCATATTCCCTTTACTAGGGGTGTGCAAAATATCAAAAAAATGGTATTAATGTATTACTCCCACCATTTTTTTCTCAAGTTGAGTTCCCTCAAGATGAAAATATACCTCAAACTATTATAGTATAATTAAACCATAAAATAATCTCCAAATATTTATGTGGAACCATGTATTATGAGTATGCATCATAACTTCTAACTTAGGATCATGAGTGGTATATTTCTTCTCATGTGGGTTTAATGACCATGGGAAATAACCTACTACCTATATTCCCTACATGAAAACCCAATAAAAACCCATTCTTGAGGCATCATAGTAGACATCATAACCATTACCTAGATTTGGAAGAATTCATACTGGAGATGACTCCAAACTAATATTCAAATCCTTAAAATAAAGTTTTGATTAATTTTACTAAATTAACATCAAACCCATATAGGTCAAATCTATCATAGGGTTTGTAAGACTGGAGAAGTCTTGAAAAATTTTATTTTAATAAATAGATAATCCAAAGAAATAATCGATCTCAAAAATGTTTCTAGGATGTATCTAACTCATAACCAGTAAGATAATTTCCAGATCTACTAAGACACCCTTCTAAAAAAATTCTTATCCCAACAATTTCACTTCTAGAATCCAAAACTGAAATTTGGATAGATTTTTATACAGATTATGTTCTCGTAGGATTGCAAGGATTATATTTAGATTCTTATAAAGATACTGATCTGATCTAGAATAAATGATAATTTCAACCACAAAAAAACCACAACATAATCTATGAACCAAAAGAAAATTTTATTAATCAATTACATAAACATTGTAGTAGTGTTCTTAAGAAAACGGTATAACTAAGTACTCATAATGACCATAACTACTCTGGGTAACTTTTTTAGTTACATATTCTTCTCAGAACATCAATTGATGGTCCTCTAATGTCATTTCATTTTTCATAAACCTGTATTCCCTCTTATGATTATAAAAAGGTCATAAATACTCAGAAATTGATATTTATTCTTCACTATCACCTAGTTTATTTGTTATTAATCAATGAAATGTTAGAGACTCCCATATTCTTTCTTTACAAAGATTACAAGTGATTTATAGGGTATAACTCTAGGATGGATAATCCCCTTTTCCTAAATATCCTTGACATGATCCTTAAACTCCTTAAATTGAGTGGGAGACATATGGTACACAGGTACATAAATTTGTCTGATCACTAAATATAATTCAACAAAGAACTCAAGTTCGCTATCGGGTGGTAACCTGGATAAATAATCTAAAAAAATATCTGGATTCTCACACACCACATCAAGATGTGGTACACCAATATATAGATCTATAGAATTAAGAATCAACTTGGAAAACAAGAAATATATCATTTAATCACTAGGAGTAATGGGACCTTGCCTTCCTGACCTCATATCCCACTCACACTAGACTACATGAGTGACTCTATTGTGATAAATTAATTTTACCTAATAATGATAGTAATAAATTTTTGCTTTATAGATAATAATATGATCCCTTCCAAAGATAATATGAATGATTTCAAGGTCACAAACTAAAAAGTCCTACACAATTTCATAGTCCAAAATCATCACTTGACACATGTGACATTAATACTCTTACTCTAACTTCAATCTCAAAGGAGTGAAATAGTCCTCAAGAAAGGAATAAACTCTGAATGCAAGACTAAAGTGTAAATAAAATCTTAAGAGATAAAATAATGAGTTTCACCTATATTAAACAAATCCATAACCATAAAATATGTTATGAACATATTACCTCTCATGGTAGTTGGTCCTGCCTCTGACTCCTCTAGTGCGTACTCTGCTACATACAGATACTTATACTTATTGTTCCCTTTTTTCCACCTGAGAATCTCCCTTAGAATGAGTTTTATTTTGCACCCTTTTTGTTTCATTGTGTATAAATTTAGATCCCTTGGTGAAGGTGGATATAGCTAAACTACCCCAATATTATATATCATTAAACAACTAAAGATGACTATATTTTCCATAAGTGTGACACAATCCAGGTGTAGACTTATAATTTTTCCTGAGGTGTCCCTTCATCCCAAATTGGTAATAGTCCACCTTAATTTTCCTCTAATTTTCATTGTGTACTTTATCCACCACGATGGAATTGGTCATCCTACTTCATTTTTTTTAAAATAAATGAAATATTGATAATTCATACAATCACTAATGCACCAAATATCCCCATATTTCATCATTTTTTCACTAATTCTATAGCTACCATTTACTATCTCATATGTAGGTAAGAGAATAATAATTAGCATAGATATAATATCTTCCTTTAGACCCGTTTTAATCCCCCACACCTTGAGATAATCATTGGGAAAATAATTGGTGGTAAGTGTACCAACTCATCAAACTGAGTTAAATGATCAATAGTGAAATGATATCCCTACTCCAAGGTAACAAATTCTATGGCCTTCAACATTATTATTATCTCTACACAAAACTATTGGATGAATAATTTCTTAAAGGTAGTTTAAGTGAGATATTTTGGGAACTCGGCTTACATGATAGATTCCCGCAACTTTCTCCCAAGCCCTTTATGAATTTAACAGGTGAATCCACCCTTGGAGGATTCTGAAGTTTTCAAAAGTTTTAAAATACCCTCAATACATTTGACTCAGTCCTCATATTATTGTGGAATCTTATTACAATGAAGGATTAGTTGACATTTCTTCATAAATTCTAAAGCATTTAATTCTTTTCATTCTTGTTAATCATTAGTAAATAGTCATATAAAATTGATTTTACATAAGATTGTTTCCACTAGAATGGGGTCAATCCGAGGATTTTCTTATTGGCCATTCTCTATAGCCTCATCTCTAGAAATATATAGTTATTTTATAATAGTTTTTGTAAACTATAAAATAATAGGTAAAAAAACATTTAGAACAAAATTAATTAATATTAAAAAAAACAATATTAAATAAATAAATTATAAAGGTTAAAACCAAAAAAAAGATCACTAGGTAACCCTGAAGTACCATTGTTAACATAAGGATTGTCATGAATGTGAGTTGTCTAGGAAAACTCCCAAAATACCTCTTGAGTTCGGATAGTCTTATATTTCGTACAAATACAACTTCCTGATATAAGACGATGATACAAAATAATGAGAATATGGTTTAATTCAACCTAAATGTCAAATATAATTTTTTTAATATACTAACTTGGGTAAACCCATAACTTCACCTAAGATGAACCATTATAAGGCCTATAGTGAATTCCCGATGATCATGGGTTGGTGACATCTACCCTGGTATTGTACAAGAGAAGGGGATTACTTCACCATGGTGATACATCTGATATAAAAGAAAGAATAGAGTAAAATATCAGATATCAAAAATACATCAAAATTTATAAAAATTAACATAAAGGTAATGTCCAACATTAGGATAATAATGTCCCAATACACCACAAGAAGACCATCTATAATATGGTATCTAAAACAAGCCATGGGTCCACCTCCACATGACCATAAGTTACCTTTATCATAAAACATTAAAGGAAACATGAGTAAGGAGATTCCTCCTCTATATGAAACTCTTCTCTTTACTTCTATATTTTAAAAAAAGACTACAAAATCCACATGTAAAAAACTATAGTGTGAGTATAAATTCCCAGTAAGATACCATGGGAAAATATGTTTAATTTATAACCATGTTCATACTTCAGTTCACATTTAATGTATATTTATATAACTAATCATAATATATTTTTTTCCATATATAAAACATCATTTGGATTTCTTTTCAAAATCATACCATTCCTTTGAAAAATAATTACATATTCCATAAATCAGAAGAATTTGACATTTTAAATTTCTAATTACGTATTAAAGTAAATAAAAAGTTTTCAAGAACAATTAACCATAACATAAAAAAGTGAAAAATAATCATATAAAAATAACATTGATGTAATGTAAATCCAAAGAAACTATAATGGGAAATGTATGACACAAGGGGTATACAAACAAACAGCTAAGACACGCTAAGGAACTATAACCAGAATATATAATTCTTAGTGTCTAGAAACCTCAGTCTTAGGGAAATTCTACCCCATGGACACATTGACATTAATGAAACATCATATAATGATTGGTAAATCTCATTGGACTTGTATTTTTTTAGTATTTCCCCATATCCCAAGGTCTCTTTAGTAATCTATTATAGTATCATTACATTCAAGGATAACAAAATAATGTCTCATAAATAATTATATAGGAATAATCCATTTTAAATCCGACCGAAAATATTCGTTAAATAATTTATAGAGATATTCCAATTATCTCACATGCATAAAAAATAATTTCTCTTTAAATATCATCTTTGAATAATTTATTCAAACACATTATGTGCATACAAATCTGGTTTTTGAAGAAAACCAATTTTCAACACCATTTTCATTGCCACAAAATATTAATAATTATTTATATATTCTAATATAAATGATAAAATCACAAGAAATTATGTAATTCCAGTTATTAGACCCTAGTATATTGACAAATACCTCATAATTGAAGAAAATTACATTTTATTTTTCCATTGTCATTAGAGAGGAGAAGATCAGATCCTATAGAACCATGATTGAAGCGAAACAAAGTTAAATTCCACATGTATAGGATAAATATAATGATATTATATCATGGTACATTAAAAAAAATGAGAAATATAAGAGAAAACAAATTAAAAAATTGATTTTACTAGATTTTGAAGAATAGTTGGAAAAGCCTTTAATTCAAACATCAATTCACAAAATGAGAGGGGATAGAGCCAAAACATGAATAATGAGACTCTAAAATTTAGATAAATCACATTTGGATTGAAGAAATAGATCATGTGTGATTAAGAAAATATTTTAGGCCCAAATAAAAAAGATCCCTATAGTAATCTGCATCCCTAGTGATTCCACTGCCTGGCCGACGACTACAGACAAAGAGCATGTAACTACAAGACTCCACTAGCAGACCAGTTGAATCTATAAGCCCATAGTCTTTCTTCCAGCTCAAACTGGATAACCTATGACCTTATTCTACCACCAAATTCTAAAATCACCTCCCTTTAATTATAATAAACCTAGAAAACCAATGAAATAAAACATCAATATCTGTATACCGGGATCCACATACCTAGGTGTAATAATAATAAAATTCCTAAAATAAATTACTATTTATTATCATATATTACATGTATTGATTTCAATATAAAAATTAATATGTGTAATGATGAAGATATTATAATATCATTTATGTAGGTGGTTGAACTGTCCTAAATAAGAACATGTTATACTAGTGGACCGGTAATAGTATAAAGATATATAATAACAATAAAATTTCGTAAGAATCATAATGATGTTATTATAATATTAAATAGTGTAAAATTATATTTACAGGGATAGTATATGAGAAGGTAATTGAAAAATATAATAAATAACTAGGTACTTAGTTGGATAAATTCTCACCTTGGAACAAGTTCTTTTGGAATGAAATATTTTGGATTTCTTCATTGAATAAAATGATACCCAAAATATACTAATAATTAATGAGTGGAAAATTAGTAAGGGATACAATATATATTCTAAGGAAAATAGTGGTTTTTTAAGGATAGAGGATAAATCCATTTATAGAGTAGAATGAGGGAAATTTACTTGACAAAATAAGTTTACTGAGGGGTAAAGAAGATAACATGGGAGTTATGTGAGTTAGGTGATGAAAAATTTATGTAAATTTTAGTATTAACCCACAATCATAATATTGTACATCTATAGTGTATAAATACCATATTGATTTTAAAAATTCAGCCATGATAGTTTAACAAATTTTTCTCTATTTTACATTGTATAATTATTTAATAGGATAATTATTCTTTTCTAAAAAATTAGATTACCCCATATATAAAATATAAATATGAATATTCCCAATTTGGATTGCATTTTTTCTATTTAGATTATGAAATTTTGGAAATTTAACATTTAAAAGAAAACAATAGAAATATAAAATAAGTTTTTATAAGAAAATTATTTTTAAACATTAATTATTATTTAAAATATTTAGTATAAATTATTAATTAAATTTTTAACACCCAAATACATTACAATAATTTTCTTTTATAATAAATTTAATTTTTTTATATTTCATGGAATGAACATAACATAAGGTTTGAACAAAACAATATTTAGAAATACATTGTACAGTTAATTTAAATTTAATTGTTAACACATTAATAAAATTCCTTTCAATAAATAGACTTCAATTTTTAAATTTTAATATCAAAATTTTCTCGGGGTTAATTTTTTTGATTTTTATGAATGTTTCAATTTTTGATGTATAGTAAGAATTACTGAATTTTAATTGAAAATTTCCATTTATATAAAAAATTTAAAATGATAAATTATATTTTTAATTAGTTTTAAAGTTAAAATAGTTCAATAATATATCTATTAATCCAATATATCTCATTTTAATCATTTTCATAAGGAATTTGTTTTAAAAACATTGTAAAATTTAAAAAAAATTACATTAAAACCCCACTTTCTCACCATGTTTGCAGGATTAATTTCAAATTAGTTTTTTTCTATTATGTATTGAATTTGGAAAAATGGATTACATATTTTTATGAATAATTTTATTTAATTTATAATATTGGTAACTTAATTTTTTACTAAAATGATTAATGAAAATAGTTAACATTAATTACATTGAAGAATATAAAAATCAGTTTACTTATTATTTAAACAAAAAAACAAGGTATAAAAATTACTCATAACTTTTCCAAAACCCATTTTATGGCCATATTTAGACATCAAACCTTATATTGTATATAATGGATCATTAGTTTATCATGTATGCATGAAAAAAATAGGGTTGAAATTAACTTTTTCAAAAAAATTATATGTGTGCCACTCATCCCACTAATAAAAGGTATGCCCCCCTCTTATCCACTATAGACCATAAAACCACTATTTTTAACCATGAAATGAATAAAACACACCAAAAATTCCCTATACACATCATTTTATCCTTATATTTGTCATAAATACAACTTAGGAAGGCATTGGTGCAAAATTATTGAGGATAACTGAAGAAGAGGAGTTGTTACTCAAAAAGTGTTTTTATTTTATTTCCTTCTCCACCTCCTTAAATAACTATTATAACATGATTATAACATTACTACATTATATTAAATATATTTATATGTTTTATATTTTAGGTTCAAGAACTACAACCACACATACTTCTATCAAATGGGTAACTAAATCATTATTTGTGTGTATGGAGGACTACGACATCATGAAAAAATACCGTTTCTTTTTCCATTACCACCATTCAGGAACAATTTTAATTATGTATTTATAGTTTATATATTGTAAATATTATATATAAATAAATATGATGTTATTATACTTCTGGAGTTATTATATCATATATACCTTCATTCTTTTCACTTGTTCGGAATACGATAAGGCTGCTCTTGTGTACGGTTGACTACAGCCCCACGAAGTGATGTGATTCATTCACGCTTTACTTGGATTGTATTAAGGATGGTTCTAATAAACATATGTCATATAAATATTTTAAATATTATATTTTAATTATAATGTGTATATATATGAATTAATTTTTTTCTTTCAAGACGATAAGAAAATAAAAACAACAATCATGCGTATGTATGGCCTACCGTCACTATGAATGATGTATTTCTTTTCCTATCACCAAATTTTAGGGATTTTTATAAATAAATATATACTTAATATATATTATATTTATATCATGTTTCAAATCCTATATATGGATAAGTCATGATCTGCATAATAGGAACAAGAAATAAACTAGTTAAAACATACTCAAAAAACAAAGCGGTTATTATGAAAAACAATGAAATTAATGAGAAATTATTTATAAACATGTAATAATATGTCATAAAAGAATAATATATGATATTATGATTATTATTATGGTTCGATTATAATTTAATTACATTTTTTAATCCACTATAAATGAGGTTAAATAAATTTCCATGAAAATGAATTATAAGGTAAGAGATTTCTTCTCAATTTACTCTACATTTAGACTCATTTATTATTATGTAGCAATTCAATTTTATTTTTGTGAATATTATACTATTTTGACATGTAATATCAATATTATATCATTATTAATGGTAATTTATGTATTAATTTGAATTATTTTGTCCAATGGGATTTGATTTTAAAATTTACAAATGGTAAAAGTTATTGTACAATCTCTTTTTCTATTATTATTCTTTAAATTATCATAAATTAATTAATTTATGGTAAAAAAAATTCCTTGTAAATAAAATCCATCTTAAATATCCATATTCTTGTGTAATTATTATTATTATTTATTAAACCTTATACAATTTTTACATATGGTGTTTATATTTAAGGTTGTTTAATTAACTTAGGAAATATTGATAAATTTTTATCCTTTACTCAGAACAAAAAAATGATGATAAGGCACATTTTTTATGAAATAAATTGATTATTAAATATATATATATATAAGTAATTATTTGGACTAGTACAACATGGATTGGATATCATTTAATGTACCATGTACCCAGGAAACATGGAATCCAATAATAAAGCATTGAATTCATTTATAGTTCAATCATTTTTCTTATCCATAATATTAATTCTATTAATTTTTCTATGGATGCATTTCATTCACAATTTATTGATTAAATGACATGTCTTTTAATTATTTATGTATCCATGTTGACTCTACCTTATCTCACTATGATATTCAAGCTATTTAAATGGAATTTTTGTTTAGTTATCTACATTTAAATGTTCACTTTTCTTATTGATTCATGATATCATCAATTATACATAACCCTTATTGAGAATATGCGCTCGCCCTTATTTTGTTTCATTTCCCCAGGATAAGAAGTATAGATATTTTAATGAGATTTCAAGGATTCGGGTCATTTTTTTTATGTATTATATTTAAATTTCTATTCCCAATGTAAATGGTTATCATGCATGTGTCTAGTTTCTAAAACAACTAAAATTATAGGTCCTTTGGAATTTTAATATTATATCTATTCCAATATAGTAAAGTAAGACACCAACTCTAGGATTCTAGGGTCGGGGTCATTATAGTTGTAGTTAAAAAAAATTAGTAAAAACCTAGGGAACTAGATTTATGAAAACATAGATTACGGAACAAAACCCTATAATAGGATTTTCAAATTATTATAGAAGAAGATCCTAATGTTTTATTAAGGTATATGTTATTTTATTTTCTTATAAATACATATATTTATGTATTGAGATTTATTGTATTGTCTTGATCTCATTTTTGTGGGATTGTGGATTATTGGGGAATATTTAATGCCTTTATGTCTTTGATGCCTTGTTTGGTTTCCCAATACCCATTAAAAGGGGGTTTATGATATAATAAAAATTTAATTTTTATATAGTCATACATTTATGGATAATACATGTGGATTTGGTTCTGTAACATAGGTGCTAATGGGTAATAACTCCAAAAAAAATTATATTTGGCTTGAATCAATAATTTCCTAATACCCAACATTGGCCTTATTGTGCACCTTGTTTGACACTCCCAGGTTATATGCAAGGGATAATTCAATTTTTTTTAAAAAAATCATTATGAATGATTAGAATGTAAAGATATCCCGAAAGAAACAAATGTTTATGATTTGGATATTTACAATGCATAAAATTTTAATTTATGTTTAACATTACACCATATTTATAATTATACATTAGGATTTAAAATTCATAATTTTTTGATTTAATATACTATATTCCATTGTTTATAAATGTCACATGGATGGAAAATTTTTTATCAATACTTATTTACAATGTAGAGACTTCATTGGTATGGAATCTAATACAACTAGTATTTGAATGGAGAATATTATTGCTATATTAGTGCTACTAAATCAGGTAATGAAAAATAAAATTCCTGATATGGAGGAACCCATTCCATAGAGATATTGTCATATTATTAACACCTTTATGCTATATAATCCCCCTCATTTATTGGTACAACAATTGTAATTATATTCAATAAATTGATTATGTCTCTTGATAAGATATTTATTGCCTTGGAATCTAGTGAAAAAGAAAAGGTTAGATAGTTGGTGTATTATCTCAAAGGCGATGCAGATTAGAGGGGTCCTACAATCCAAAATACTATAGTAGAAGAAGAAATATAACACATAGACTGCAAATATTTTAAGGATATATTATATAATAAAAAATTCCCTTGTGAGAAACAAATTGATATGAAGAGAAAATTATTTATCTTAAATAAAAATGAAGAATAAAGATTCATGGATTATAAATATACCTTTATAGGGATATCCATGTATTCTATGTATTACAAACTCAACATGGAGTATAACATTGATCACCTTTTTGAAGGGACAAATCCATGTCTGTAAAGGTAAATGGTCTCCCAAAAAATTACTTCATATGATGTAATAGTTTTATGCACCATGAAAATAGAGAAGTAATTTTCAAGGATAAATATATTTATGGGGAATATAAGAATAGGTATTATGAACACCATTATAAAGGGAATACATCAAGGAAGTAGTTGCATAAATTTCCATTTTGAGAGAATAATGGAAAATATCACCTAAAGAAACACCTGAAATGAAGGGGAGATTTTTATATGTGTTGATAAAGGTGAAATAATGGTAAAGAATGAAATGGGATGAATAAAAACAATGATATTAATTGTCAAAACTATAAAAAGATGGAGTACAATACAAATGAATTCCCCAAGGGTCAAGGGAATCAACCAAAAAAATTGGTCAAGGGGAGAAGGCCAAGATCATGTTATCACTAAAGCTTTGGTGTAAGTACCCAATGATGTATTGGAAGGTACTTTTAATCCTATATTAAAATTTTTCAGATGATTTATTTGATTATGGATCTTCACACCCATTATATCCACCTAGTTTTACATGATAATAAGAAATTTCCCATTTAATTTACATGGTATTTTCCTGTAAAAACTCTTTAGGGAAGCCTCTTTGTAATAAAGTTGTTTTGAGAAGTCCCCATTATTTCCCAAAAACATGATTTATTTTCCAACCTATTTATCATAACTATGGTGGAATTGGATATAATTATTAGTATATACCGTATTTCAAAATATGATGCAAAAATATTATATTCAGGAGAAAGAAATTATGATTTAGGATGGGGATATAAAATTAAATATCTTTGGAGAAGAGATTTAATCATCAAGTTAAAATCTATATCTACCCCTAGAAGATATAATAAATGATACTCTATGTAAGGAAGAGAAAACAAATCTTGGGATGAAGAAGGTAATCTTCAAATTGTATATATAGCTATTGTACCAGAATACATTGATGTATTTCTTGACTAATTACTTTAACACAACCCACATCATGAAGTTGTGTTTTCTGTTGATTTAATCCATGATAAAAGACTAATATCATATAATCCCTATAGATTGACCATATTGGAATTATTGGAGCTCAAGAAACAACTAGAGGAGTTATGTGATAAGGGATTTATTCCCCCTAGAGTTTCACCACGGAGATCCCATGTTCTGTTTGTCCAGAGGAAATATGGATCCATGATGGTATGCATTGAATATAGGTAAGTAAATTCTATCATGATAAATAATAAGTAACCACTTCGTCAAATTGATTACTTATAAAATCATCTTAATAGATCCCAATATTTTTTAAAGATGGTATTCATTTTGGGATCACCAATTGTCAGTAAAGAAGAAATACATTCCCAAGAATAATTTTTGAATGAGGTACAGACATTATGAGTTTATAATAATGTCATTTGGATTGAATAATGAATCCTATATTATAATATATTTAATGAAAAAAGTATTCAAGGAATATCATGATGATTTTGTTTTTATATTCATTGATTATATTTTGGTGTATTCTAAAATCTATGAAGACCATTATAATCACTAGAGAATCATTATTCAGGATCTAAGAGGTAAGGAGTTATCTTGGAAATTTAGTAATTGTGATTTTATATCTTGAGAATGTTTTGTTTCATAGAAATATTATCTCCAAAGATGGAATCTTAGTTCATCATACAATGATAAATGAAGTTAGAGAATGTCATATACCAATGAACATAACTAAGGTGCATAGTTTTACTGGTTTGGTAGGATATTATCAGTGATTCGTTAAGAATATTTCCTGTTTAGCTAACATTTCAAAGAATATTACACAAAAAGGGGTTATTTTTTTAGAAAATTGAATGCGAAGTATGTTTTGATGTACAAAATAAGATAAAGTTTAATGATTTAATTTTTACTTTATCATGTTGAAGTGATGGGTTAGTGATATACAATGATGCATCAAGTAAGGCACATTGTTGATTCCTAATAAAAAATTAAAATGTTATTTCATATGAATTAAGGCAATTAAGGATTCATTAATAGAACTACCCATCCTATGATCTTGAGTTATCAACTACAATATTTTCCTTAAAGATATGGATGCATTGTCTCTATGGAGAAATATATGAGATATACATGGATTATAAAATCCTAAAATACTTATTTTCGAATAAATATATCAATATGAGACTAACTCAATGGATCGATCTACATAAGGATTATGATTTATCAATACAGTAACACCTACGAAAATCAAGTAAGGTAGATGATGCATTGTGTTGGAAGGATTGTGAAGTTCTAACCAAAATGATGATTGAGAAGGATCTAATATACATTATTACAAAAAAAATATAGATATGGGAGTTAATAAGTAATGGTAGAGACCAATAATTTTTCAAATGATTTCCAAAAAAAATATTCGATAAGATAAAGAATTATCAATCAGATAAATAAAGAATTAAGAAGAAACTTAAATCTTTGATCAATGTAAAACTAGAATAATTCATTTATAAATATGGTGTTATGAAATTTTGAAATAGATTATGTATTCCCTCTATACCTAAGATAATGAGAATGTGTTTTGGATGATGCTTGTATCTTAAATTTTTAAATACATCCTAGTAGCACATATAAGTATAGGGGTTCAATAGAAAATGTTTGGTGGGATAACATGAATCAGAAAATTTATGATTATGTGTCCAGATGTTTGGTTTATATACATGTGAAATTTCTGAGGAAGAATCATAGAGGGGTTATATAGCCTCTTCCTTTTAATATTTTGAAGTGGGATAAAATTGCTAAGGACTTTGTCATGGAACCACCAATGACTCCTAGAAATAATGATTCTATATGAGTTATTTTTGATCTCCTAACCAAATATATACATTTCCTTTTTATAAGATAATATTTAACTCTTGCGCTCCTCCTAAATATCTATATTAATGCTGTTTTATGAATTCATGGTGGACCACTATTAATTTTTCCTATTCAAGATCCACATTTTACATTGAAATTATAAATGTGTATTCATAAGTATCTTGATACTAAGCTTCATTTGAGAACTGTATACCACACTCAATTTGATGGATAGTTTAAAATAAAAATTAAAACAATGGAAGACATATTGAGGTATAGATAACTCAACTTGAAGGTATGTGTGATTAGTATTTATCTTTGATAGAGTTTTATTATAACAATAGTTTGCATTAAAGTCTTTAGATGGTTCCATATTAAGTATTATATGGAATGATATATCACACTCAACATTTTTTGTATGAAGTTGGTTAGAGGAAAATTATAGGATCATAACTTTTTAAAGAAACAAAAAAATGTAAAGTTTATTCATTATCACATTAAAGAATCTCAATGTAGAAGAAATATTTATGATGATTTTCAGAGGAAGGATTTGGAATTCTATATGGGAGATCATGTTTAACTAGAATGGTCTCTATGGAAGGGTATTATATGGTTCAAAAAGAAAGGGGAACTAAGCCGGAGGTACATTTTAACCATTGAAATTTTTGAAATAACTATTTTTTTACTTATTTTTCGGAAATACCACCAAACCTTTCATAAGTACATGATGTGTTCTATATATCATTGATATGAAATTACATTTTAGAACCAATGGATGTGCTCACCTATAACAAAATAGAGCATCAAGTTGATCAATAATACTATGAAGAACCCATCTCGATTTGTTATACTAGGGAGAATGTATTGAGTAATTGGACAATGCCTCTAGTAAAGGTACTTTGTAGAAATCAAAAAATGGAGGAAGCAACAAGGGAACCAAAGTATACTGTGAATGGGAACAACCCTTATCAGTTTACATGGTAACATCCATGAAATTTCAAGTAATAAATTTTTATAGGATGAGATAATGTAACACCTGAGGACTGTAGAATATTTTCTTTTTAGAATAAATATAATTTTTTATATCATGAAATGCACATGACACCGGGTTTGAACATAACATAGTTTAGTCATGCTTCACTCACCTAATTAAAAATTAAATTTAAAAAAATTTATAAAATTAATTTTAAAAAATAAACATCATTTCTGAAATATAAATATCAAAATTAGTTTAGGGTGGGTTTTTATGACTTGTCTATGAAGTTTTATTAACTTATGAATAGTGAAAAATACTAAATTTTAATTGAAAATATTATTTCTGTCGAAATTATTTATAAAGTCAAATTATATTTTAAATTTTCAAAAAAATTAATAATAGTTAAATTATACATATATTAATCCAATTTCTGTCATTAGAAACATTTTTATATATAATTTTTATATACAAACATCATAAACGTTTGAATATTTTTACTTTAAAAACATTATTCCACACTACATCCATGGTATTAATTTTAAAATAATTTTTTCAATTATTTGGAATCAATTTTTAAAAATGGATTCCATATTTGGAATCCGAATAATTTGTAATTTATAGAAAGTTGAATTTCTACTTTTTTAAAAATTATTAGTTAAAATAATTAAAATTAATAATAAATCTTCAGATAAAAAATAAGGTGTAAAAGTGACACTAAAGTTGTCCAAAAAACATTTTATGACCATATTTAGACCATATAACTTCTATTATATATAAAATAGAATTTTTTAGAAACTAGGGAGAAAAACAATGTGTGTGGAATTCACTCTTTCAAAAGAATTACAGGTGTGCACACACCCCACTTTTAAAATCCATCACCCTCTCCTCACCACATAGCTCCTTCAAAAAACTTTGGTTAAGATAATAACTAAAAAAGTAAATACCCAAATATCCTATAGCTATCTTATAATCCTTTTTTGTGAATAATTGTATCTTATGAAGGAATTACTGCAAACCTATGGATGATACCAAAAGAAGAGGTAATGTTCTTATAAAAGTGTCTTTAATTTATTTATTTCTCCGACTCCATAAATTAATATTTTTCCTTGATTATATAATAACTTTAGTATATTAAATATAATTATATTTTTTACCCTGTTATTATGCATTGATTCACTTTTATATGGTGTATATACTTCCCCTTTGAAATTTAATATCATTAATTACTCATTATTCATGGTATTTTATGTCTTAATTTGAATTATTTCACTCAAGGGGATTTAACATGAAAATTTATAAATGGGAAAAGTTATTGTGCAATCTCACATTCTTTTGTGATTTTTAAATTTCTAGTAAAAGAATCACTTTATTTTAACTATTTATCATTGTCTTATGTAATGGATATTATAATTTTTAATACCATTTACCATTTTTACATTCTGTTTTTTCTTTGAATTTTGTTTATTAAATAGGAAAATAGTAATGAAATTGTATCCTCTAATCAATATGGATACTTGATTATAAAGAACTTTTTTTAATTAAATTTATTATTTGATATATATAGGTAATTATTTGTATTTGTATGAAATATGTTAGTCTCTTGGGAAGATTGAGTTGGCCAAATCAGATGGGTTTTTACCTATTACATTTTATACTGTCTTGGGAAAGGTCTTGGTGGTAAATGTGCCGTGTATCTGGGAAACATGTTATCCAATGGTTAATAATTTACTTAACTTAGAATTCAATAATAATTTTTATCATTTAGATTTTTTCTATGATATTCTTATGGATTCATTTCATTATAAATTTATGGATTAAATATCATGTGTTTTTTATTATTCACCTTGTTATATTGATTTTTCCTTATCTCAATGTGGTAGTAATGTTATTCAAATGTAATTTGTATTAAGTAATATATATTACCATTTTTATTATTATTATTAATTCTTAATATATTCCACTATACTTGAACCTTAATGAGAAATTCATCACACCCTTATTTTGTTTTCCATTCCCCAGTATATTGAAAATAGATCACAGAATAATATTTCATGTATGTAGTTCATTTGTTTTGTTATAAATTTTATTTTATTTTATATTAACAAAGTAAATGGGTATGATGTATATATCAGGTTTTCCAAAACTATTATATAGATAGGTCATTTGGAATTAAAATATTGTATCAGTGTAACTATAATAATGTAATACAATGGTTCTAGACTACGGGGGTTGGAATCATTATTGACTGAGTTTTAGTCTATTTTTTTATAAATTTGAAAATTTTCTTATAAAAATACCTTATAAGTAAAAAATATAATTTATTATGATAAAAATAAACAAAAGAAATATTGTTTTAGAAAAATATACCTTATAAAATTAAATGATTTTAATCATTACCTATTAAAATAAATTATTTTTCATCAATCCATTCAATTTTATCAATAAAT
This sequence comes from Viscum album, assembly GCA_963277665.1. Classification (NCBI taxonomy): domain Eukaryota; kingdom Viridiplantae; phylum Streptophyta; class Magnoliopsida; order Santalales; family Viscaceae; genus Viscum; species Viscum album. Next base: position 1,908,715,060 of record OY728137.1, read on the forward strand.
TAAAATTTTAATATTTTCTATTATCATATAAACAAAAAAAATATTGTATAAATAAATAATATGTAATGAATAAAAATAAATATTTATAGTAAAATATTTAAATTAAAATCATTATTTTTTTAATTATAGAATTATTATTTATTTTTTAATTATATTGTTTTGTTATTCGCAACTAACAATTCCTTAACCTTAATTTTCCTATAAGATACAAGTATATCCAATTTTCATAAGTCCAACAGCCATTTGTAAAAAAGTAATATTAAATTCCAATATATAACTTTACATATATTACTAAAATCATCCATCACATCCCTTTTAATATTTCAAATAGTGTCTACTATATTTTTATTGTTTTCATTATTTAAATAGTAATCATATAGGGAATTATCTTCACGGAAATACATGTGGGAAAATATTTCATATTCTTTTTCTTTTAAAAAACTTCTGGATTTTTTCCACTTATAGCTTTCATTATGATTTTTTATACTGTATTCACATTATTTTTCAACATTTATCTTTCATTGTAATATTTCATCTAAATAAAATACTAAATTGTTTATTTTAGTTTTATGTTAGGTGTGATAGAATATATTCAAGAAATATCGTATTTAAAGGAGAAATAAAAAATAAAATCACAAGGTGTTACATTCTACCCCTTAAAATAATTTCACGTTCTAAATATCATTAGATTGGTAGAAATAAATGATTTTAAGTATTCCTCATTTTATCTTTAGTTTCCCTCATTACTCTTTCAAACATAGGATTACCACATAGAACTTTAATCGGGTTATTTCTTTTTATTAAGAACAATTGTGGATAAATCCTCTTTATTATGGAAAAAAACAAAAAAAAACCACTTTTCATTTGGGTTTAGGAGACCCATTTCAAGACATATAAACCTAGTGGGCACTAATTCCCTTACATGGCCCTAATGTCCCATTTGGTTGGAAAAAATACCCTTTGATGAATAGTACAACTATAGTATATGTGCAACTATAGTATCTGCTACAGTACTTCCACTACCATAGTGCCTCCTACAGTGCCTATCATCGATACAAAGTCAACATTTCTATAGTTCTATCACTACTATATTACCTCTACATAACTACTACAGTAACATATTCCTAATGGGTTTTGAACCCCCATCCTTTGATATAGTGTTACAAGGTGCTTACTAATAATCCAAACCCCAACAACAATCAGGTGAGTGTTCTGGTTTCTTATTATTTTATCATTATGTTCCATGATTTATATCAGATTATCCTCATAAGATATATCATATCAAATTGTAACTACCTAGTAATTTAGTATATGTAAAGATTTGGGTATGTACTTCTTCAAAAATAGTACATGGAACAAATCATTCTCTACGAAGAAGTTTAGAGGAAGTATAAGATGATAAGATATCATTCTCACATGAGTTAGGATTTTCAATGGGTCAATTTACATGGGGCTAAAATTTTAATTCTTTCTTAATCTCATGAGCTTATTTCATTGTGATATTTGAAGGAATACCTTATCTCTAACTTTAAATTCATAATATCACCAATGATTATCACTACAACTCCTCTATAATTTTTTTCTTTTTTAATATATTTTTCAATGGTTGGAATCTTATTTAGCATCTCTTGAATAATATCTAGTCCCAATATCAAAAAATCTATATATATTTTCCAACATTTCATAGTTTCACATCACTTTCAAACCAAATCCTCAAATATATCCATTCGAATTCTAGAATGAAAATTATTTTTATATTAGAACTTTTCCAATGGAATGTGTTGATTCTAACCTACAATGAGATCCATTAAGAGGAATCTTAGAATATCCTCTAGAGTATAAATGGTTATTTCTAATTATACATAATTATGAGGATGATAATTACTATTTAAGATCAAATCTTTATTCAATTATAACTTAAAACTTATCCAGAACATTAAGGTAATCCTTGAATACCATTTTAGTGCAATAAAAATTGGTATTCTATACAACATTACCTCTTTTTTATGTATATATCTGAAATTTGATTGAGTGAGAAATATTATTTAATAGAAATGAAATGCACGAATTTTTTATGGTGTTAAACTACATTCTAAAAGGAATTATGTCCATCAAAAGTATTGATATGAACTATAAAAAAATCTGTGGTTATATTCTCCTATTTCCATACAACTATGGGAAATGGTTTCTTTATCGCATTAGTCTTCTTTCATTTTGTCTTAACAAGCTAGTATAACGAACATCATGATATATATTTTTAAATTTCTCTATTCGTGTTGTCCCACTAGAGATTCTCCTGGATATCTTTATAAATCTTTGTGATTCTAAGGTAGATAAATAATGATGTGTGATGTGTGTTATCCAACATATCCTTATTTAATTTTTTTATTGAAGGGATACATATTAATTACTAAAATATCGTAATTCCATCAGTTTCAAAGTCGAACTCAAGAAAATTTCCTTTATTATTATATAGCTTCATATCCCAATTTTATGCCTCTTTGATCTTTATATTTATGGATTACTATATTCCTTTGGGAAAGATAGTATATGTCCCCTTCGCTTATGATTCACGAGTTCATCCATTTCAAATCCATGAGTATTTTGTAACACCTAATTAGATATATATATATATATATGTATGTATATGAATATATATTCTTATGAAATAAATAAATGTGTTCAATATCATTCAATTAATGTAATGGAACACATTAGGGAATAATTAAATAAATTTTGAAATTCTAAAATAAATTATTTTACAAATAAAAAGGGATCCAGATACCTTATGTAAAATTTAGATGATTCTATAGAACCTCTTTTGAAATGTATTAATGAATTATATGTTACTATTAATTTATTCAAAAAGGTAATGATATCAATAAACATTGTTGATAAAATTAAATCGATAAATAAAAAAATCCATTAATTTTTTTTATAAAATTTTTATGTAATGATAAGGAATAATATTATAATGAATCTTGACTAAATAGTAATGGTTTGTTTACAAAAATAATTTCATGCATTTTTTATTTAAATTTTATTTTTTAAATTTAGAGAATAAAAAATAGGTATAATTATTATATATAAATGAATAAAAAAATCAATAATCATTAAAAAGTTTATTATCAATTGGTTTAAAATGAAGAAAAAATCATTTGATGGTAAAATGAGATATGTTTCTAAAAAAATTATTGTGAATTTTATTTTTATCATAAAGAATGTATTACTAAATATTGATTAAATATTTTAATGATATTGGAAGATAGTATTTTCTAATAATTATATTAACATTCATCTAATTACTTTCATAAGGCATGAAATGAGAATAAAATAATTTTTATAATAAAAGATACATTGTATCTTAAAATTAATTGTAACTATTTTTTGTGGATATATTAGATTTTATTTATTCAACATATAGAAATTGAATTTAATAAAATGGTATTAATATTTTTATTCCACATTTATAAATTAAGTTATATTTTTAGATTTCATTTTTTTCATAAAAATAAGTTACCAAGGTAAAAATATACTAATTTGGGTTAAGGATAAATGTGTTAGTTAGTTAAACAAAGAGTATAAGGTACAAATATCAATAAAAGTTGTCTAAATTTGATTATATGAAAAAATTTAGACCCTAACTTATCATATATGTGAAGAAATTTCCATTTGGTTCCACTTTCCTTTGAGGATTACATTTATTATATTTTAACATTCTTAATATATACAGGGGTGACACTCCCATAAATTATAAAATGGAATCTCCACTCCTCACTTATTCACATAGATTAAGAACCCTATCTTTACCATGATATTACCAAATCACATTGAAAATATCCTCACTATGTATTTTATCTAATGTATTGACCTGGATTCCACTAATCAGATGCACTGAGTTGGTTCACTGTGTGGCCATAAGAGAACTGCTCCATATGCCAGAGGCTGCTGACTAGCAGAGAGGGCATAGTGTATGAAAGTTGGTAGACTATTATATCATAATATAGTAAACCAACAATGGTAATAACTAATTAACACACACAATAGTAAAAAAATAGTTCATAGGTGCTAAATAACTAAAATATAAAATGTTGTAATAATAAATGAAAAAACTAAAATCACGAATAACTATGCCATACATGGAACATCGTTCACTCATTTGGTTGACCATATAGATACATGAATATAGAGTAAACTAAAATAAATGTAAAAGTATCTATGAATAACTCCAACCCAAACTACATACCCAGTCTCATGAAACTATTGAACTATAGTAGCCCGATCAGAATAACCAACACAAGAAACTCAATTGGACCATGAAAATATGGGGCTCAATATTATACACCAAGTGTCTGTGTTCAACCCAATAAAAAGAAATATGGTTTACACACAAATTGAGGAGCATGTTCAGGGATGAAAAAATAATCTAAGTAGGCCACCCCAATGTGAACCTACTAATCTTATGAAAAAATTTCATGCAAACACCACAACATAAATCGCCTTTAGTGGCGGTCTTGTAGCGGTGGTTTTGAAAACCGAGGAAAAACATTTTTTAAAAAGGGTTTAGTGGATGTTTATTAAAAACCACCACAACCCCCCCCCCCTTTATTGGTGACACTTCCTGCGACCCCGAACCCATTCTCCCACTAACCCCCACGACCCTACCTTCTTCCCATGATCCCCTTGATCCCCGAACCCCAGTTCACCTCCCCACCACAGATGATGGTTTTCGCTGCCCATCAGCACCACTTCCCCCCAAAACCCGACCCTAACCCCCTTCTCCCCCCAACCCCCGTGACCCACCTTCTTCCCTCAACCCCCACGACACTTGAACCCTAGCTCGCCGCACTGCCACCAGTGACAGTTATCACCGCCCATCAGTGTATCTCACCTCCTATCAGCGCCATTGACTACCTTTTTCACCCTTCCATGCAGGTTTTTATACCATTATAGAGTGGTTGTGGTATGATTTTTGGTTGGTTTCATTAAATTTGGTTGAATCTTATTTATTTTTGCATTTTATGGAAACCTCCTTAAATTAAATCATTTCATACATAAATCATAGGGTATCAAAAACTAATCATATATGGAGAGGTGGTTATGCTATAATTTAAATCCATATTGAAATCCACTCTAGAATTTAACAACATCCATGAAGTCATGAGCATTATTCCGTAGTTTAAATACATATAAAAAGGCATGAGGGTTATCACCTTGTTTAAATCCATATGGGAAGGCATAAAGGGTATATTAGAGTTTAGTCCTATTAAAAAATCTTAAAAGGATTTATATTGGATTTTATTTTATTCCATGATATTGAATGTTTATGCTAGATTTTAATGTTGTCAATGAATACTTAATGGTTGAGTTGGAGATATTGTCATTAAAAAAGTATTAAATATTAAACTGGGGTTTATTTTTTCTTATAAATTATTAATTTTTTAGGATAGATTTTACTTAAATCAACAAAATATAGATGGTTACAATGAAGTTTAATGTCATCTAGGAAGACTTAAAGGAGCCACAATGAAGTTTAGTGTTTTACCGAAATATGGATATGTTAGACTTGAGTTTAAGGCCATCCAGTAAGGCTTAAAGGTTTATTATAGAGTTTAATACCAACTATTAATGATTAGTGATATAGGTTATAGTTTATAGTCATCTATAAAGATGGAGTGGTACGTCGTAGTTTGATGTTATCTAGGAAGACTTAAATCCATTTCCTATATGGGAAATGTGTGGCATGCTCTCGGCCTAGTGGGGACCCCTAGTTGGAGGAGATCATTACCATTACACACCTGACATTCAAGAGATATTCTCCCTATAACTCATGGAATGATAGTTCATTACACAATAAAGAAGGAAGCAGAAGAAAGCTAACTTGGATAGTTAGAAGTAGGCAAGTTAATCTTGAACACCACCCCATATCATGGTGATCACATCTGTTTAATGTCCCTCAAGGATATTCCATGAGTTCCATGAATTTACTCATGTGTTAAATATCACATGAGTAAATGGATTGTGGTTACAATGGTTTGTAACCCACTATTCATGCACTTAACAATTATGTTCATTGATTTTCTAATTTTTAATGATATCTTACATGGAAGAATTATTTAGATGTTTACATATTAATGTTTAGATGCCACTGAATCTTATAAAGATATATGAATTGTACATTATGATTATATTAATTACTATACTCCCATGTAGTAGAATAAAATAGGCCAAGGGAGTGAATTACGATATCTTTATATTATAAGAAATGATATACACAAAATCTTATAGCATGCATTGATTTATTCTATGTCATACCATAAAAAATATTTATATAATACCTTATGATATACTCCATTACGGTTTTAAGTGGATCATATAGGTACACTAATAGGGGAGGTGAATTAGTGTGCACAAGTTTTTACCAGTTTTCTTTTCTTTTAGGTACACTACAATCTGGGTATGTGTGATCCTTTTCCCAAATTATACTAGAATCCCACCAGTGTTCTTTATACTGACACCCTATAGTGTTTCAAAATTACAACACTAACACAATGAGTAAGATCATAAGATATTCAGGCTGCCACTACAACACAACAATTGATCTTTCTCTTTGAGCCACAAAGAATAAATTTATTCATCACTTTATCACTTCAACTAAAAGTCAATGAATTAAACTAAATATAATTAATAAATTTTCATGAAAGTCGGTTCAGTATACTCTCCTAAATTGTAGAATATAATAATTTCAATTAAACTAACTATTATATCATAATGATCCAATTGAAAATATTACAATGCTCTACAAGTTGAATTATAATATAATTATTTAGCTTAACTCTTTACATTTTTACTAATGTTGAACTTTCTCAAATATATATGATCTCTGAATATAATTAGTTGTCTCAGTACAATAATGCTCGAGCCATTCCTTCTTCTACTGAAGAACCTCTTAAGAATAAATTTGAGAGAGAGAAAAGAAAGGTAGAAATTTGGTAGTATTATAGAATGGAACATTGTACTATGTAATAGAAAATAAGAAATACAGTTGGGAGGTAGAAAAATGGAGAGAAGAGGAAGAAGATAGAGGAACCTGTGAAAGATGACTCCACCGAGCTCCAGCTGGAACTTCCTAACATTATAGCCCTTTTGGCAACTACTTCTGTAAAATAAAAGTTTGAATTGTTCCCTTTTCCAACCCCCTACTGCTCCCTTTAATACCACACCAGCTCACTACTATAGCCAAAAACAATGAAAACTAATATTAGAGAAAAATACCCTTAGTAGTTTTTACACCCATGCCCTGCTATGGACCTCCCCACACCTGGACAACCCTACTCTAGCAAAGACCCACACCTGAATAGCCCCACTTGCCACCGACTTATAGCCCTTGGAAAACCACATCACCAACATTTCCCCCGCACTAAAAATCCACCTGGTCCACAAGGTGGACCCCCATAACATTACACAGCTCTTTTCGGGGATGAATCTCCTTCCAGTACAATGATACTTGAACCTATATATCCCCCATACAGTCACCATAATCCTACACTTCAGCGTGGAATTTTGGATTTTTATTTTATCAAAAATTTTGATTACCCTTTTCTTCTTGCTGGGTGTTGTAGACTTATATATGCCAACAAAAGAGTAGTCCCAGTTGAGCAGTCTGTATCTTCTCAAGCTGTCTGCCTCTAGTACAATAATTCTTTCTTAAATAGTGATCTGAAATTCATAATCTCGAGTTCTCAAATAATATGCTACTTTTTTGAATGATTTCAAATCTGGAAAATCCTTCAAATGAAGACATATAGTGTGATAAGGTAATCCCCATTGACAACCAACTTCAAATTCAACCAAATACTGAAAGGCAATAGTAGAAACAAGTGTTGAGTCCAGTTTTCCATCTTGGAGTGCACCAAAAGGCACATTTTTCGTAATACTCTCAACTATAGTATTATCAAAGACTCAATATAATGCCCCATCCTTAAAACTAACTTAATCTTGAGTTATTACAATATTTCACATTGAGGATCTTTTTGGGTTTAGATTTTTAGAGAATTAGATCATAAAACTTGCATTACATTCCACATATAAACAAAGTGGTTACATAAAGATAGTATTCTTCTTTCCCATCAATGGAAACATATTTAAAATAAAACATGGATTCTTTCTTGACACTTCTTTGACACTATTATCATATCATGTACCTTTCCCTTGACCTATGAAAAACATTTCAAAAAACTTGGGATGAGCATAAAAAGCTAAGTAAGGGATATAAAAATATGGAAAGGAAACATGGGTAAATATATAAATAAGAATGAAATCATACTTTACCCATAAAACATAATCACTTTAACATACCTCATCAAATCATGAATAAATCATAGAAATCATAAGACATAAAGGTAACATGATGCATTCATAACATTCTTACGTAGGGAGTAACCCTCTTGGTTACGTTTGGAATACCCATCACAGTATATTCCCTAAATATCTTCAGAAAAACCTTAACGTTTCACTCCTTCACGTTACACAATGCATTGGAGAGATATATCGGGCTCACCCGCCCTTAGTTTATCATAGAACCACCCGTCTTCATAATAATGCCTGAGAACCTCAACATAATCGTATCACATAAAACATGCATAAAGGAAACATAACATTTCCACCTTTCAATCACAAGTTATCAATACAACACATTGATATAAAAAAATTATGAAAACCATTTTCAATACCAAAATAAAATAAAATTAAAACATGGTATTTATTTTTCTTTTAAAAAAAGGTATGGCTTGTAGAGGAAGACGAAACTCAAATAACGGTCACGGCGGCGGAGAAGTCGTTGTCGCTGCATAAGTACGACAAAAACATTCCCTTTTTTCGTTTAGTAAAATGATTCGTATAAAAAAGATTCCTTTTGGATAAACCTAAAAGTAAAATGGGTTTATACACCGTATAAAATAAGGTTTTGTATAAAACAAAATATGCCTCAATGAAAAGAGATTGAGATGAAGTCCCATACCTCGGGTCCGACTTGACTCGGTCGTTCTTTAATCTCCTGAATAATAAACATGAGTTAATTTATACTTGTTTAAGAACCTTTATAAAGTTCATTATTCCTTTTATATCACTTTTTTCCATGTCATGAACACTATGTAATTATTTAAGTTAATAACGGTCTTTTAACGATCATTGGTACTTGAGTCAAAAATAAACCCTTTATAATTACAAGTTGTCCATGTATCCATTATATCCAGAATTATAATCATGATGTATATATCATATATATCATATATATTCAGTATATACATTCATTTATAATATTACATAATCATTTAGAGGTAAGAAATGAAATGCACCGTTCATGGAGACGGTAATCCGTACGTACGCATGAACGCTACTTTCATTTCTATTTCGTATTTTATAGAATGGAATCATAATGATATAAAGGTATATAATAATTACAGTGTAATATCATATATAATATCATAACTTCATCCTTTATACGTCCCACATATGGTATTAACGAATCAAATCACTTTGAGGGGGCGGTAGTCCGCACTTCCTTAAATGAAGATATCGCGTTTACCCATAATGGAAACCATAAAGGTATGCCCAAAATGAAAAATACAGAAGTTTAAGGAAAAAATAAACTTATTATATATCATATATAAATATAGTTTCATCTTAATGGACACATTTGAAGGTGTTAAAATAATGTTGAACAATCATCGTTTCGGGAGGCAGAAATTCGCCATCCACGGAAACAGTATGTTCTTTAACCATTATATGTAGGTGTGTGTGCGTGTAGCTCGAATCCTTCTTATAACAACATACTAGTATATTGAAGATACTGTATTTGTTACAAAATAAATGAATAAAAAGAGTTTATGGGGTTGGAGAAGCAAAATAAAACAAAAGGACTCAAGTGAAGACATTACCTTAAAATCAGGTAACTCCCTTTGGTTGAGCTCAAAGGATTCCTTGGGAAGACTTATGCCCAAAGTGAGGCTTCAAGGAGTAAGATAGGGATGTGGAGAGACAAAATGGTCAGGGTTTGTCCGAGCCAAAGGCTATGGTAGTGTGGGTAAGGAGGTAGAGGTGGGGGCCTTTTATAAGAGGAGAGGAGGGGAACTCTTGGAAAGTAAAGAAATGTTCCTTTATTTTAAACTGAGTTTCGGATTCAAAAGGTCCCACATTGATATAATTAGAGGGTAAGGTGATAAGGGTTCTAAATCCATCCATCCAATAGGTTTTGTACATGTTTAGGTCATATATTTTACATTATCATTTCATTTTATTTAAATCCTTTGTTAATGAGGTAATCGCTGCATCATCATGATGTCATAAATAATTTATTTTATTTAATGTCTAAAAATTATAAAAAAAATATCATGATGTAGGAAATATTTTTATCTTTCTAATTAATATTTATAGTAAAAAATATGACTTGCATAACCCCATGTAAAAATTGTTTTAGTAAAATAACTCATGTTTGTGTCATTTTTTACTTTAACATTAAATAAAAAGTTATTTATGACATTTCCCAACCAAAGTGGCTCCATGGGGTCCCCAATTTGACCCATGTATTTTCTTGGTCGGCCATGACACATCCAATGAGGGTAGGACATGTTTCAAGCTCATCTCATATTATTAAAACATTATTGTACCTTAAACTACACTAATTACCTCTAATCGCGATTAAGAACTTAAAAGTTACTATTCAACAAAAAATTATTTTAATCACATTGAACCACATTATAATTCTTAATAACAACCATATATGTCAGATTTTTGAAAATCAAATCACAGAAGTGGAAAAGTTTCATTTAAACAAAAAATCAGTTTCTTTAACTACCACTTAGTGGTTTCACTATTCATCAAAAATTGAAGTTTTTTAGAAAAATTCCAAAACTTCACCCTAATCTATATTTGATATTCTGAATTAAAAAATGATTTCTATTTTAAAAAATTCAAAACATATAAGATGCATTAATTAATTTAATAATTGACTCCCGCTGTCATTACAAATAGCGTGTTTTTGTGAAACAATAAGTATCAAAAGATTGACACTAGTTTAGGCCCAATCTCAAAGTGAAATTGATTCCAATGACCACCATTGGATTAAATGGTAAAAATATATTCTAATATCACTTTAATACTAATTAAAAATATAATCTAATCATATAAACAAATTATATTAAAAAGAGGTTTTGAATTAAAATACAACATTTTTTACTATTCATTAAAAATGAACTTTATCGGAAAAATACCAAAAATTCACACAAAGTAAATTTTGATGTCTCAATCATAAAGAATAAGTTTATTTTGACAAACATAGCTTATAAAATTATCAAAAGATATATTTTAAAATGGTTTGCCATTAAAAGGCAGCAAAACAATCTTTTAAAAATATTAGTGTATTCCATGCTTAAGATTGGATTTATTTTCATTTTAAGCCTTTAAAACACTATCTAATTCATTAATAGACATAGATAAAAATATCTATTATTAATTACTTACATGGGATGTTACATCCTTCCCCCCTTTAGAAAATTGCGTCCCCTCGATTTATTTACTTATCGAATAAATGGGGGTACTTTTCCCTCGTTGCATTTTCAGATTCCCATGTTGCCTCTTCCATCATGTGGTTTTTCCACAAAACCTTTACCTAATTAATCACCTTTTTCCGTAACACTTGCTCCCTATGGTCAAGAATCTGGACCGGTTGTTCCTCAAATGATAGGTTCTCTTCCAGCTGAACTACCTCTGGACTGAAAACATGATATGGATCCGGCATGTACTTTCTCAACATCGAAACGTGAAAAACATTGTGTACCTGAGATAAACTCGGAGGTAAAGCCACCCGGTATGCAACTGATCCAACTCTCCCCAGAATTTCATATGGTCCAATGAACCTTGGATTCAGCTTTCCTTTCTTACCAAATCTCATCACACTTTTCCATGGAGAGACATTGAGAAAAACATGATCACCTACCTCAAAAGTTAGATCCTTCCTCCTGTTGTCTGCATAACTCTTCTGCCTACTCTGAGCTGTTCTCATGTGTTTTTGAATCAGCTGAATTTTTTCTGCCATCTCTTCTACCAATTCTGGTCCCATCAACTTCCTTTCACCCACTTCATCCCAGAAAGCTGGAGTTTGACACAGCTTCCCATATAACGCCTCAAATGGTTCCATCTGTATACTGGAATGAAAACTATTATTATATGAAAATTCAACCAAAGAAAGACGTTGGTCCCAACTTCCCTGATAATCCATCGAACATGTTCGTAGCATATCCTCCAAGGTCTGAATTGGTCATTCTGACTGCCCCTCTGATTGAAGATGAAATGATGTACTAAAATTTAATTCAGTACCCAACGACTTCTGAAGGCCTTTCCAAAAGTTAGAAGTAAACCTGGGATCACGATCAGATACAATGGATAGGGGAACTCCCTGTAACCTGACTATCTCTTTAAGATACAAACAGGAAAGTTGATCTAGGGAAAAAGTATCTCGTATAGCAAGGAAATTAGCAGATTTAGTCAAGCGATCAACAATAACCCAGATTGCATTATTACCACGACATGCCTTCAGTAATCCCACAACAAAGTCCATGGATATATTCTCCCATTTTCACTCTGGCACTGGTAAAGGCTGAAGCATCGCTTTCGGTAACTGCCGCTTTTCTTTAACCTGTTGACATGTCAAACACTTCACAGTAAAATCAGCAATATCTCTTTTCATTCCATCCCACCAGTAATACTCCTGCAGATCTATGTACTTCTTAGTACTTCCAAGATGAACTGAAAACGGAGAACTATGAGCTTCAAATAACAACTCTCTCTTCAACTGTGAATCACAAGGCACACACAATCTCTTCCCAAATCTCAAAACACAATCATTATCAATGTTGAATTCATGCAACTTACCTTTCTGAACCAGCTCTACCATTTTCTGCAACTCACTATCTTGCTTTTGTGCTTGCTTGATTCTGTCTGATAAAGAAGATTTCACTGATACCTGAAACAAAAAAGAAGAACTTCCTGCACCAACAACTTCTATGCCAATGTTCATCAAATCCTTAACCAAAGGATCACGTTCCAAATGCAACATTGTAATGAAGCATTACTTTTTCGACTCAAAGCATCAGCCACTTTATTTTCTTTTCCTGGATGGTAATGAATTGTACAATCATAATCCTTGATTAATTTCTTCCATCTCCTCTATCTCATGGTTAAATCTTTATGAGTGAATATATACTTTAAACTTTTGTGATCAGTATATATTTCACACTTTACTCCGTACAAATGATGCCACCAAATTTTTAAAGCGAAAACAACAGCAGCTAATTTGAAATCACGTGTAGGGTAATTTACCTCATGAGTTTTCAACTGTCATAAGGCATAAGTAATTACCTGATCATTCTACATTAGGACGAAACCAAGTCCTTTCAATGAAGAATCACTGTATATAACAAACTCACCATTCCTGGAAGGTTGTGCCAAAACTGGAGCATTCACCAATCTTATTTTCAATTACTGAAAACAATCATCACATTATTTTGTCCAGATAAACATAACACCCTTCCGAGTTAGCTTTTCCATTGGACTAGATAACCGTGAAAAATTTCTAACAAACCTTCGGTAATAGCCTGCCAAACCAAGGAAGCTACAAATCTCTGTTACATTTGTGGGTCTTGGCCAATCTTCCACAACTTTTGTTTTTGTAGTATCAACAGTTATCCCATATTTAGAAACAATGTGACCAAGGAAAGAAATTTGTTGCAACCAAAACTCACACTTGCTGAATTTTCCATACAGTTTCTTTTATTTTAAGGTTTGCAATGTAACCCTTAAATGTCTTTCATGCTCCTCTTTACTTTTAGAAAACACCAAAATATCATCAATGAAAACCACCACAAACTTATCCAAGAACTCATGGAAAATTCTATTCATTATGTCCATGAATACCGCAGGTGCATGGTTAGCCCAAAAGGCATTACTACAAATTCATAATGGCCATATCTTGTACGGAATGCGGTCTTCAGAACATATACTTCCATTACCTTCAGCTGATGGTACCCCGATCTCAAGTCAATCTTTGAAAAATACTGAGCTCCCTGGAGCTGATCAAACAAATCATCTATATGAGGCAAATGATATTTGTTCTTAACAGTGATGTTATTCAAGGCTCTATAATCAATTCAAAGTCTCATTGAACCATATTTCTTTTTAACAAATAAAACAGGAGCACCCCATGGTGATGTTCTAGGTCGAATGAAGCCTTTCTCTAATAAATCTTGCAATTTCTCCTTCAACTCTAAAAGTTCAATTTGAGCCATTCGATAAGGGGGTTTTGAAACTGGCTTAGCATTAGGAACTAAGTCAACAGTAAACTCAACTTCCCGATCTGGTATTATTCCAGGAAACTCATCCGGAAAAACATCAGGATACACATTTACCACTGGCACATCATTAATCTGAACAGTTCCTTTATTTTCAACGATGTGTGCAAGCTAACATTCATTTCCATATTTTACAAGTTTCTTAGCCTCTTGATAAGTTATCAACAGTAAGGGTTCATTATTGTACACAAACTGAAAGACTTTCTGAAAAGAAACTTCTTTAGCTCTACAGTCAATCTTATCATGGTAAATAAAGAACCAATCCATACATAGGATAACATCAAACTCTACTAGAGGTAGAACAATACAGTTTGCGAGTAGGTTCTTTCCACAGATAAGGATAGGAAGATTATTATAAATTATTTTGGCCTCAACATTTCCCCAAGGTGTTTTTACCAAAAGTTCAGGAGTCATTTCTTTAGATGGTATTCCCATTTTACTAGAAAAGGTTTCAGAGATGAAAGAATGTGTGGACCCCGAATCAAACAACACACTGGCATAATCTGAAAAAACAAACAAAGTACCTGATACAACTTCATTTGATGGCCCGAAATCTGCTGAAGTAGTTCCAATGGATTTCACCACCCCTTTCTTCTTGTATTCTAACTGCTTCCCATCACTCAAGCTCTTTGTCAGACACTCGTTTGCATAGTGACCCATCTCATTGCACTTAAAAAATTTCACTAACTGTAAATCAAATTTGGTCTTACATTCACCTTGATCTTTTTCAGTGAAATCACGAGCCTTATGTCCCATCTTACCACATCAGTAGCACTTTCCAGAATTCAGAAGTCATTCCCCAGCATGCCTTTTTCCACATTTATCACAAACCGGAAACTTATATTTCTTACCATCAGACTTTTTTGAATAATTCATCCCTTTCTCCTGCCACCTTGGTCTCTTCTTCTGATGGTTGTTATAGAACACTTGATCATCAGAAAACTCCATTTCCACCTTCTCAGCACATAGAACAAGCTTTTCATAACTTTTAAACTCACGAGAAGCTAATTCCCTTCAATATTTTGGCTTTAATCCTGAGTAAAAATGATTGATTTTACTATCAAGGTCTCGGATAAAATTTAGAGCATACCTTGCCAATCGAGTGAAACTTTCTTCATAGGTTGCCACTGAGTCTTCCTCTTGCCTTAATTCCAAGAATTGTTTTTCCATCCTAAGTTGAACAGCCTTAGGAAAATACTTTTCAAAAAACATACCTTTGAATTCATCCCAGTCGAGAGCATCAATCTCATCAGCATCCCGAATATTTTTAACCATCGACCACCACTGATCTGCTTCACCCTCCAAACGGTAAATAGCAAGACTAACCTTTTGATTGTCTGATGACCCCATGACATCAAAAATCTTCTCTAGTGCTTTAATCCACCCTTCAGCTAGCACAGGGTCAGATGATCCTCTGAATGATGGGTGATGTTGCCTCATGAAATGTTCCACCACTAACATGTTCCTCTGCGGTTAATCTGGCTGATCTCGTGTATGGATACCACCACCATTTATCGCTTGATTCAACTGCTCCATTACTGCAACAAACAGTTCAGTTCCAATTCCGACCATCTCAGGATGCTGATTCGGAAGGTTATTTCCATCTTCATGCCTTCCTAGCACTACTTCCCTGTTTCCTCTGTGGAAAACCATTCTGAACAAACATGTCTTAGTTGAAGCAACATGGTAATCTTCAAATTCTATATCATTTCAATTTGACCATAAAAAAATATTTTTGGATAATCATTTAATAGAATTATAACTCCTAAAGTTATCTAAACCAACCTCTGATACCAACTATAAGGCCCCAGCCTTAAACCTTACTTAATATTGAGTTATTACAAGATTGCACATTGAGGATCTTTTCGGGTTTAGAGTTTTAGAGAATTAGATCATAAAACTTTCATTACATTCCACATATAAACAAAGTGGTTACATAAGGATAGTATTCTTCTTTCCCATCAATGGAAACATATTTAAAATAAAACATGGATTCTTTCTTGACACTTCCTTGACACTATCATCATATCATGTACCTTTCCCTTGACCTGTGAAAAACATTTCAAAAAACTTGGGATGAGCATAAAAAGCTCAGTAAGGGATATAAAAATATGGAAAGGAAACATGGGTACATATATAAATAAGAATAAAATCATACTTTACCCATAAAACATAAGCACTTTAACATACCTCATCAAATCATGAATAAATCATAGAAATTATAAGACATAAAGGTAACTTGAGGCATTCATAACATTCTTACATAGGGAGTAACCCTCTTGGTTACGTTTGGAATACCCATCACAGTATATTCCCTAAATCTCTTCAGAGAAACCTTAATGTTTCACTCCTTCGCGTTACCCAATGCATTGGAGAGCTATATCGAGCTCACCCACCCTTAGTTTATCACGGAACCACCCGTCTTTATAATAATTCCCAAGAACCTCAACATAATCGTATCACATAAAACATGCATAAAGGAAACATAACATTTCCACCTTTCAATCACAAGATATCAATACAACAAATTGATATAAAAAAATTATGAAAACCATTTTCCATACCAAAATAAAATAAAATTAAAACATTGTATTTATTTTTCTTTAAAAAAAAGGTATGGCTTGTAGAGGAAGCCGAAACTCAAATAACGGCCACGGCGGCGGAGAAGTGGTTGTCGCCGCATACGTACGACAAAAAAATTCCCTTTTGTCGTTTAGTAAAACGCTTCATATAAAAAAGATTCATTTTGTATAAAATTAAAGTCAAAAGGGTTTATACACCATATAAAATAAGGTTGTGTATAAAACAAAATATGCCTCAATGGAAGGAGATTGAGATGATGTCCCATACCTCGGGTCCGACTTGACTAGGTCATTCTTTAATATCCTGAATAATAAACTTGAGTAAATTTATACTTGTTTAAGAACCTTTTTAAAGTTCATTATTCCTTTTATATCACTTATTTCCATGTCATGAACACTATGTAATTATTTAAGTTAATAACGGTCGTTTTAATGATCATTGGTACTTGAGTCAAAAATAAAACCTTTATAATTACATGTTTTCCATGTATCCATTATATACTGAATTATAATCATCATATATATATATCATATATATCATATATATCCAGTATATACATGAATTTATAATATTACATAATCATTTAGAGTTAAGAAATGAAATGCACCGTTCATGGAGAGGGTAAGTCGTACGTACGCATGAACGCTACTTTCATTTCTATTTCATATTTTATAGAATGAAATCATAATTATATAAAGGTATATTATAATTCCAGTGTAATATCATATATAATATCATAACTTCTTCATGTATATGTCCCACATATGGTATTAACGAATCAAATCACTTTGAGGGGGCGGTAGTCCGCACTTCCTTAAATGAAGATATCGCGTTTACCCATAATGGAAACCATAAAGGTATGACCAAAATGAAAAATACAGAAACTTAAGGAAAACATAAACATATTATATATCATATATAAATATAGTCTCAACTTAATGGCCACCTTTGAAGGTGTTAATATAATGTTGAACAATCATCGTTTCGGGAGGCAGAAATTCGCCATCCACGGAAACAGTATGTTCTTTAACCATTAGATGTAGGTGTGTGTAGGTGTAGCTCGAATACTTCTTATAAAAACATCCTATTATATTTAAGATATAGGATTTGTTACAAAAGAAATGAATAAAAAGAGGTTAGGGGGTTGGAGAAGCAAAATAAAACAAAAGGACTCAAGTGAAGACATTACCTTAAAATCGGGTAACTCCCTTTGGTTTGAGCTCAAAGGCTTCCTTGGGAAGACTTATGCCCAAAGTGAGGCTTCAAGGAGTAAGGGAGGGATGTGGAGAGACAAAATGGGCAGGGTTTTTCTGAGAAAAAGGCTATGGTAATGTGGTTATGGAAGTAGTGGTGGGGCCTTTTATAAGAGGAGAGGAGGGGCACTCTTGGAAAGTAAAGAAATGTTCCTTTATTTTAAACTGAGTTTCTGATTCAAAAGGTTCCACATTGATATAATTGAAGGGTAAGGTGATAAGGGTTCTAAATCCACCCATACAATAGGTTTTGTACATGTTTAGGTCATATATTTTACATTGTCATTTCATTTTATTTAAATCCTTTGTTACTGAGGTAATCTCTGCATCATCATGATGTCATAAATAATTTATTTTATTTCATGTCTAAAAATTATAAAAAAAATATCATGATGTAGGAAATCGTTTTATATTTCTAATTAATATTTATAGTAAAAAATATGACTTGTATAACCACATTTAAAAATTGTTTTAGTAAAATAACTCATGTTTGTGTCATTTTTACTTTAACATTAAATAAAAAGTTATTTATGTCATTTCCCAACCAAAGTGGCTCCATGGGGTCCCCAAGTTGACTCATGGATTTTCGTGGTCGTCCATGACACATCCAACGAGGGTAGGACATGTGTAAAGCTCATCTCATATTATTAAAACATTATTTTTACCTTAAACTACACTAATTACCTCTAATCGCGATTAAGAACTTAAAAGTTACAATTCACCAAAAAATTATTTTAATCTCATTGAACCACATTTTACTTCTTAATGACAACCATGTATGTCGGATTTTTGAAAATAAAATCACAGAAGTGGAAAAGATTCATTTAAATGAAAAATCAGTTTCTTTAACTACCACTTAGTGGTATCACTATTCATCAAAAATTAAAGTTTTTCAGAAAAATTCCAAAACATCACCCTAAGCTATATTTGATATTCTGAATTCAAAAATGATGTCTATTTTACAAAATTCAAAACATATAAGATGAATTTATAAATTTAATAATTAACTCCCGCTGTCATTACAAATAGCGTGTTTTTATGAAACAATAAGTATCCAAAGATTGACACTATTTTAAGCCCAATCTCAAAGTGAAATTGATTCCAATGACCACCATTGGATTAAATGGTAAAAATATAATCTAATTTCACATTAACAATAATTCAAAAGATAATCTAATCATATAAATAAATTAGATTAAAAAGAGGTTTTGAATTAAAATACAACATTTTTCACTATTCATTAAAAAAAATGATCTTTATCGGAAAAATACCAAAAATTCACACAAAGTAAATTTTGATGTCCCAATCATAAATAATAAGTTTATTTTGACAAAAATAGCTTATAAAATTGTCAAAAAATATATTCAAAAATGGTTTTCCATTAAAAGGCAGTAAAACAATCTTTTAAAAATATTAGTGTATTCTATGCTTAAGATTGGATTTATTTTCATTTTAAGCCTCTAAAACACTATCCAATTCATTAATAGACATAGATAAAAATATCTCTTATTCATTACTTACTTGGGATGTTACAATCAACACAAAACAAGGTAATCATAAAGAATTGAGGGTGTATCCTCTGAATACCAAGGTAGATTGTTCCACCATTCAAGAGCACATAAATGGTAGTTAATGTAGACTTGTTGATTAGTTTGTAGAGTCTTGGTTAATATCCTGATTTTCATCTTCGGATCTTCAAATTTGGAAAATTCCTTCATACAATCTTCTTCAAAGAAGTTTTCATTCATCCAATTGGGTGTGCCATCATAGCAATTAGAAGTTTTAAGCATCAATAAAACGAACTCCAATGGAAACACTACATGAGGAGTAAAACCATAATTAAAGTTAAATGAACATGTTTTCCCCCATCCTTTGGTATCCATAACTAGCTATGGGAGCTGCATCCTAGGTGTAGAAACAACAATTCTACTACTATGTCCCCTGTTTGATTCTTCTTCATACGAACCTGTCAGTAATAGAGTAGGCAGCTACACAAGTAGTGATGGTTGCTACGTCTCAAAACTTTTCCTGGGAGTTGTTTCTAAAACCATAGTGTCAATATATTTACTGTGTGTTTCATAAATAAGTCCTATAGGCAAACCAAACTCCCTAGAAAACCTATCTACCATAACATCCCCACAACAACCTTTTCCCTCAATCTCAGCAACCAAATACTGCTCAAGTAGAATACAGATGGCATGCGGTAAAAACTCATGCATCACTTGATCACACTTTTGATCCTCCAAGAGCTTTTGGTCTAGCAAGCAAAAAAACTCCACTGTAGGAGTTACACTTTTCTCTTTCCAAACATGATACTCATTGTTTCGAGGAAAAACACTATGCCCACAACTATCTTGAACATCAGTAATAATATGTCCTAACTCACTACCAGATTCAACAACATTAATTTTCCCCTCCCTCAGGATCAGTATATTCCTGGTCTGTGAAAATTCCATTGGTGTCATGGTGCATAAGAGGGATGTTGATTCCATGGACCACGAATGTTTACAATGACTGCGTGTGTTGAAAACCAAACTTGCATGTAACATGAACTACCTAGGAATACGAGGTGCAAAAGTTCCCTTGTTGTGTTCAATATACTTTATGGTAGACAACAAAGGCTGTTCTACCTGAATTTTCATTGATCGAGGAAGAGAACCTCGTGTCGCTTAAATAGGCTTCCACTGCAACCCCCCTTCTCCAAGATCCAAAAAAGGAATTGTAGAAATATCAGGCTCTATTGCACATACAAAATCCATGTAAAACTTATTAGTTGAACTTCAACTACATACAATGCGAGCAACCCCTTTACTAGTCTCACGGCTAATTTGAAAAACAGTGGATAGAATTTCTAGATTTTTAACAGCCCCTTTTTCGGTTTCTACAACAGTTGCCTCAGTAATGCCAAAACCTAGCATTTTTGGAACCGCAGGTTCAATACCTAAAGCGGGATACTCATCTGCTTTTGAAAATTCTTCTTCAAAAATGATTAAATCTTTTAGTCCTGAACTAGGAAAAGTAGATAAAGTTTTCCTAGAATAGGAAGAAGTTTTTGTGATGTCTTCCTCCATTCCATGTTGCTCTTGTGCACCTGAGAGATCAGTTGTCCCTATTTCTTCCCCTGTAAATAACATTGTTAGATACTACTCCCTACCTCTCCCACACTTTTCATTGATTGCAGGTTTTAACCAAACCCATCCAGAACCAGGGTTTTCATTCAACCAAGGAAATAACCAATATAAAACTGAATACTCCATCCACAACTACGCCCAATAAACCTTCATATCTTCTAAAATCTGATTCAATGTGAATTAGCTCTCAATTTTATCAATCCGACCACATGGATCCTCTCCTAAAAAATGATACAACCAAATCTCATGTCATTCTGATCATCCAACATCCAATAAAATCCTCTTGCAGAACAACTATGCATCAAAAAGAAATTATAATGTTTTCTAGTATTGAAAATCAGTAAGCTCTCCCCACACCACAAGGTGTGTGTGACTCCCTCCTACGGTCACACATCACATCAATCAATAAAAAAGAATGATGACTTGACCTTCTATATTTTATCAAAAATATTTTATCGTTACAAAAATTAGACACTGAAATCATATGTCGGAAAGTCCACTCTACACAGTGAAAGAAATTTACAACTGCATGCAGGCTCATTTTATCACTGTAATAGTATAGCAGCTGGTTTTCCTCTAGGCCTTTGGGTCATGTATTGCGTGTGTGTTGGGCCTTGTGCCTTGGGCCTACGGGTCATGTACGAGTTCCCCTTCAACCCTTAACAGGGGGATTATCTATAATAAAATAAAAAATAAGGCCTTCGGGCTATTCGGGTTAGCTGTTATAGCTTGATCACTCCTTTTTGTTTTTTTTCCTCAATCTAAAATGCCGGTGTCAGATGCAAACCTTCTCCAAATCGCACTCCCTGAGAGAAACATACTTCTATGTTAGCTTACTCAATCGCCTTCCTATTTTAGTCTTCATCCATAAAAAATGTCAATAATTATTTTCTCAGTCCATTCAATATTCCTACATATTTTCTTTCCAGTATTCTTCAACAACAATAGCCTCCATCTCCTGCAATTCTATTCCAAACAAAAATTTTATTTCTCACACAACACTCCCCAACAAAGTCACCAAAATGTTAGGAGTAAATTAGAGAGATAGAAAATAAAGGTACAAACATATCAACATTAATAATGGAACATTTTATTAAGTAATAGAAAATAGGAAATATAGTAGGGAGGAAGAAAATGGAGAGAAGAGGAAGAAGATAGAGAAACTTGTGAAAGACGACTCCACTGATCTCCAACTAGAACGTCCCAACATCCTAGCACTTTATGCAATTATTGCTGGAAAATAAAAGTGTAAATCATACCCTTCCCAACCCTCTGCTACTCTCTTTAATACCCCACCATCCCACTTCTATAGTTGAAAACAAAGTAAACTAATAAAAAAGAAAATAAAAAAATACCCCTAGTAGTTATTACACCCATGCCCTACTCTGGACATCCCCACCCTTGGACAGCCATGCTACAACAAAGACCCACAACTGGACAGCCGCACCAGCCACCAAATGATGTCCCCTGGACAACAACATCCTAAACAGACCCGACCTCACTTAACATTGAAAACTCTGATACAAATAGATTTTGAATCATTGATGATAAACCTAAACCAAATTTAGTATCAAATCACTGCACACTGATTAGGAAAAACATATTTATTGTGTATTTTTCAAACATCATTCATATATTTGATACACTACAAGGATTTCTTTTATATATATAAAATATTTCATATGCATGAAAAAAAACCTTTTTGAAATGTATATTGCATAAGAAAATACTCACTATCTTATTGTTTCTTAAAGTGATTTTGTAATCACATGTGTATAAGCATACACATGCATACACATATGTACATTGGTTCTCTAGTGGGTAATTTACCATATGTATTTTTATAGGAAAACCTGATGTAACATATTTATATATATTTTTAACTAGTATATTTGAATATCTTTCCCTATTTAGTAGAAACAATGTGTTTTAATTTTTTTTAATATTGAGTAGGCACATTGTGATACACATGGATAAAAGATGGATCACATTATTGAGGAACACACCTCTGTAAGTTAGGGGTTTGAAAGAGTTTTTAGATTTTTCAATTCTAATCGATCTGTTCAAGGGAGAATAAGATTTCCATGTCCTAAATGTAAATTTAGAATATAGTTGAAGAGAGATAAAGTTTAAGAACATTTAATACTGAATCAAATCCATAGTCAATATTTTTTTTGAAATTCGAATGGAGAATCAAACATTACAGAAAGGATGAGCACTGATGTTAATCCATATATTGTGATCCCAACAACATCGACAATGGAAAATTAAATGCAAAACCTCATAAATGATGCATTCGGCGCTGCAAGACATCATTATCAACATCAAAACAAAACAGAACAACCAGATAATGGTGCTACAAATTTAAACATAACACATTATGTTTTTGAGACTATAACACAACCAGATCAAGATTGTAAAATATCATGGGATCCTCCTCTTGATTTTGTGGAGAAAAATGTAATAGAAAACTTCACTAAGGAAAATAAATTTCATGATTTAGTTGATGTTGGAAATCAATAGCTGTATAGTGGATGTTTTAAATATTCAATGATTTATTTTCTATTGAAGTTGTACCATATCAAATGTCTATGTGGAATTACATGTAAGGAAATGTCTATTATATTGGAATTTTTGTGTGATTCATTTCCTGAAGCCAAAATCCCTAAGTCTTTTTATGATATGAAAAAACTTGTTAACAGGATTAGTTTGAACTATACAAAAATACATGTGTGTCCCAATGTTTGTATGCTTTGTTGGCGAGAGGATTCAAGTAGATATAATTGAAAGAAATCTTATTATTATAGATGGAAGTCAATGGGTGATGTTGGAAATCTGAATCAAAATACTTTCATGAATAAGAATAATGGGAACACACTTGCAATGGTTTTTCATTACTTTTCATTAAATTATAGATTGGAAAGATTATTCATGTCACCAAAAACCACCGAACACATGAAGTGGCATTCTGTAGATAATAGAAATGATGGGTTAATGAGACATCCATGAGATTCAAAATCATGGAAGACATTTGATTTATTACATCCATATTTATCAGCTAATCCTAGGAATGTTCGATTGGGATTGGATGTCGATGGATTCAACCCATCTAGGACATTGAGTACTAGTTATAGCATTTGTCCAGTTGTTTTGACCCCTTATAGTTTGCATCCATGGATGTTTATGCAACAAACATATTTTATTATTTTGATGATTATTCCTAGAAAAAAAATCCTAGAAATTATATTTATGTATACTTTCAGCCTTTGATTAATGAATTATAGGAGTTATAAAGCAACGGTTTTGAGACATTTGATGCTTTTTCTAAAACAATGTTCAAATTGCATGTTGCTTTAATGTGGACCATTAGTGACTTCCCTGGGCTTGGGAATTTATCTAGTTGGAACATTTACATGGTTTTGGCTTGTCCTATTCGTGATTTTTATTTTGATCTCAAATGATTACCTCATAGTAATAAATGGTTCATCTCGTGCCATCGAATATTTCTCAATACATCTCATAGATTTCGGCTGAATAGATCAAAATTTAATGGTTTCATTGATCGTATACCACCTCTTAATTTGTTAACTGAATCTAAAATATTGGGACAACATGAAAATGTTTAAAAAATATTGGGAAGGTTTATCATTTGAATGATAGCAGGAAATGGGTTCGAAGTGCATCGTCAAGTGAAATTAGAATGCATCAAAGGAAGAAAAAAATATATTCTTCAAACTTCTATATTGGTAATTTAATTTGTTGTGGCATAATCTTGATGTGATGCATATTGAGAATAATTCCTATGACAATTTTATTTTCTCATTGCTTAATGATCATGGAAAGTCGAAGGATCATCTTAACTCTCACAAATACATACAAGTAATGAACATAAAACGTGATCTTTGGCCAGATGAGAATGAAAAGTATGCTCTGTAAATTTCTGTAATGGAAAATAGGGATAAAGATACATTCCATTGATTTTTAAAAAATGTTAAGGTATCTAAGGGGTATTCAAGAAACATCTCGGGTTGTGTTGACTTGAAGAATCACACGTTACATGGATTGAAAACTCAAGATTCACATATTTTATTACAATAGTTACTACCATTGGTATTGCATACATTATTACCTGAAAAGGTTACTACTATTGTACACAAAATATGAACATTTTTTAGACATATATGTGAGAAATATCTACATTTAGTTCATCTTGAAAACCTTTAGGAGAGTTTTGAATTGACCCTTTGTGCAATGAATATGATCTTTCCTCCGTCGCTTTTTACTGTTATGATGCATTTAACTGTGCATTTGATTAATTAATCTAAATTATGAGGGCCCTTTAATTATCAGTGGATGTATACAATTGAGGGGTAATTTATTTTTTTGTTTTTCAGTTACGAAAACAATTTTTGGAACTTAATTAAATGCATAATTATGTTTATTTTATTTCACAAATATCTTGGGCTTTTGAAATCATACGTGAGAAATAATGCTCAACCAGAAAGCTCTATTACTGAAGGCTATTTGGCTGAAGACTATATTACATTTTTTTCTAGATACTTGAATGATATTGAGACAATATTTAATAGAGTTTGACATGTTGATGACACATCGACTCAATCTCAAATACACCATAAATCCAAAATATTTACTTTTATTGGCCGATCAGTTGGGAGGACCTAAAATGTGACACTGACAGAATTAGAATTATTACAGGCACATGGATATGTGATGTTGTATAGAGAAATTGCAAATCCATTTATTGAACATTTCAGGATACAAATAAAGTGATTAATAAGAGGTCGAACATGAAATGAGAAAAGATATAACGAAAGCTGTTAACAAAGATCTTGTAAAATGGTTTGCACGACATGTAAGTTCATAAATATTGCAAAAAAATAATATTAGTTTGACACATATATTTTTTAAATATAATAAAGTATATTTATTTTTTTTATATCATGAATACTGATACTCGTGTAGAGATATCAGAAGATTTGATGTTTCTTGCTCGAGGTCCTCTAAAACAAGTTAGAAAGTTCGACACTTACAATGTGAATGGCTTTAGATTTTTTACAGTCAATCGAGAAGTGGGTTTGAAGACACAAAATAGTGGAATATTACATTTTCTAAAGTGGGATACTATGTAAAGCTAACTGATATTATTCAGTTAAACTACCACGGGCATTTTTTAGTTGTTTTATTCAAATGAAATTTGGCTGATATTATCATAGGTGTTAAAAGAGATTTCTTGAAATTTACTTCTGTGAACATCTCTCTCTTGATGGATGTTGGTGATTGTGAACTGCATGATCCATATATCTTATCATCCCAAGCAAAAATGTTATATTAAGTGAATGATGTTGTGGATGAAGGGTGGAGTGTAGTTTCTCACATAATACAAATACATTTGTATGATATGGGTGATGAAGTTGAATATTTGAACACTGAAATTGAATCTCATCAATAATAAGAAGTAGAATTATTTGTCCATAATGATATTGGAAATATTAATCTATCAATGTTGAATGAATTGGATGAAGTAATGGAGATAAAAACCATCATTATTGAAGGGAAAAATGACTGTATGTAAAATTATTTATTCATTCAGTAACCACTTATTTCATTTGTGCAGTCATTCATTATCATTGTTATGTGTATTTGTTTTGTTAGTACTGGTCATATATTATCATTTTTAAAAAAATCAGCATATTTCTTTGAAATATATGTTCTCAACTTTATTTTATTTGATTAAATGATAGGAATACCAAGGGAGAAGTGATACACTGTTTCATCCACTTCTGCGATAGATGACAATCCATATGTCTTCCTCCCTACAACATCTGAGCCACCTGCTGCCTGCCCCCCATGAACAATCTCTCCCGACACTATCTCTCACACCCTCTGTGAGAATCCATTTAGAGCTAAGTCATTGACTCCCCCTTCCACAGCCTCAGCAGTTGGGCGGTGTTGCGACACTTCTAGTTCATCATGGGTATACTGAAGGGTCAATGTTATAGTTACAAATTTTAATATAAATAAATTTATTGAATTTTATTACACTAATTTTGTGTTCATTAAATATGAAAAAAATGAAACTATGGAGAAAAATATAAAAATTGTAGACGTGTGGAAAATTAATGGAGAGAAGATAGTTGTCCCATTTGATTCATATGGGGTCCCAATAGATTACGTCGTGGGATTACTTGGAAAAATTCTAGGCCAGCTGGCAGTGTATCCCATTTCCCTTCCTATTTCATTTGTTGATTGGAGAAATATGCCTTCAAGTTGGAAAAATGATGTTTTTGACTCCCAAAAAAATGTAATTTTAAGACATTATGGTGTAATTGAATGTCATGTTATTAATATGTTCAAAATGAATTTCTATATACAGGCGTTTTTTCACTTTACAGTTGCTGATGTGATAGCATGAAAGTGTACGTTGAAAACTCTTGGTAAGAAATGGAAAGAATTCAAATGGAGATTGTAGAGCGATGTCAATGATACTTCATTGACCTTCCAACAAATGTACTAGAAGCTACCCAATGGGGTACTTAAAGAATAGTGGATTTTTTTTGTTGATAGACATCCTGATGTGAAGATGATGGTATTTAAATATATATTATTATATTAACCTAATTTTAAATTTATACATTTATATTAAGATGAGGTGATATTGAATACAATACTGTTAAATTTCTTTTTATTTATTTTAGGATCTCTCAAAAAGTAATGCATCAAGTCAGGCTAAGCAAGTCATCCCTCATACTGTGGTGTCAAAAAGACTTTCTTAAATCCAATCAACTCTGGTAATCTTATCATTAGTTTAAATATTTATAAAAAAATATTATCTATTTAATATATTATATAATTGATTTATCTTTTTTAATGCAGTTACAGATTTTAGGGCATGAAGCATCCCAAACTGAAGTGTGGTTTGATGTTCACAAAAAACATGATGGAAGTTTTATTAAAGAGCCTGCCAAAGAAGTTAGTGTATGAACTAATTTTTTCATTGTAATAACATATTATCAGTTTTTAATATGTTAATATATATTGATATTTGATTTATAGGTAAAAATTAACTAACTATGGGATGCCCATCCTGGGAAGTCCTACTAAGTCTCCCAGGATTACCTGGTTGCTAAAGTACTTGTGAAGGAGCATCTTGGTAGAGTGTGCGGGATGGGTTTGGGACCCATAGCATCTGAGGACATTGACAGGCCATCTAGGATTGTAGCTGTAACTACTCTTGGTTATAGTCATTCCATACCCAGAGATTCTCAATGAGAGATTTTTTTTTCTACGAAACACAATTCAAGACTAGGGGGATCAGATATCTACTTTGCAGAAACCATTGACTGACATATGTCAGCAGATGAGAAGATATCCCCCCCTGTGGTATTGCATCGACTAGTGGTGAGAAGGTAAATCACAAAAATTCAAAATCATTTAGTTTGAAAACTTTTATTTGTTTTATGTTTAAATATAAATAGGAAACACTATTTAATTTTAAATATAATGTTCATACAGGTGGTATCAGGAAGTGGATATGGGGGTGGAGAGGGTAAAGATATGTGTTCATCATCGAACAGTTATTAGTAGTATTGTTAATGTGTGGGAAAAATATTCTGACAATAGATTTGTATATGTGTCATGTGTGGTACATAGTTTCCACAAAACATTTTCATATCCTAACATTTTCTTGATTTCTCATGTTTCATTTTATGTATTTTAATGATTTCTGATGTTTCCTTTTATGTCTTGATTTCTCGAGTGTGGTATGCACCATATATGTCGACTCTTTATTGTGATGGTTCATTTTTTTATGATTCATTTTTTCTAAATTCATTTTTTCAGTATAATAAATTATCCTACATTTTATAGCCCAATTCATTTACCACTGCATTTCCATTTCTAACATTTAAAAATATTGATCATCAAAATTGTCTATTTTCCCTCATATTCCTGAAACTCTTGGTCTTTTCAACTTTCCATAATACTCATTTCTCTCCATTCTTCCCTATTTGAATATGATATTCTATCACATCATCAATGGATGAATATTCTCATTTGGTAAATTGTGTTCTAACAATTATTTTTTCCTATATTCCAAGACACTTATAGTTCAAGTTAAATGATTCATGATCATCTCTAATTGTGTTCTAACCATTCCCCACCATGTATCCTTCATCAACCAGGACACATTCTTTTCTGGGGAGAACCACATGGTTTCCCATGACCATGTTCATATCATGAAACCATTTAGAGGCCTCTCTAAATCTTAAAACCCAAAAAAAAAACAACCTAATAATTCAACCAATAAAATAATATCTCAGAAATAGTTATAGAAGGGTAGATTGTAAGGATTAAGGCCCTTGGAAAAATTCAAGTCATTATAGTCTCCCCCTCTTAGGAATTATCATCCTCGAGTAGTGCCTCTATATTTCACTCCCAAAAAACTAGGTCTATTGAGGTCGCACATCATATTATCACTTGTAAGACTCTCCATGATTATTTCTATGATCCCATATGTCTCTAACAAGTGACATAGGCTTTCTTCAAAAAAATCTCACTAAAGTCCATGATTCACACCAAACACTCCACAAATGTTGGGTAAGTCTCTAATTGAAATTCATCATAGTTGATCACATAATTTTGATCGAGAAGGTACAAATAAATATAAGAGACTTATAAAACATCACACATTCCTTGATATTGTGGAAAAAATACAAATATAATTCAACTATCATGACACTCTTGATAATCTCGAACAACCCCATAAACATCAGTTTTGTCATCCTTTGCTTCTACAATCATTGATTCCCTAATTGTGGAGTCTCCCATAATAAAACTCAAACACCCACAATGAATTCCATGTATTTCATCTTTCCGTTGTCATATGATAACTATTTTAAATGAGAAGTGATTAAATGCTTCTTGATCTAGTAAAATCTCAAAAATGCCTCTAAAATCACAAATGAACCACAACTAATACCTCCCATCGTAATTCTAACATATTAGTGAATGAAACATCCAACCATAAATAACATCAAAATGTGTCATTTGAATTGAATTATGGTTTTATTTTTATGGAGAACTCAACAAAGGATTGGATATCAACCCATATTCCCCTAAAGTATAATATTAATAAAATATATTTTCATATTGACTGGAGTATGTATTCTTTTGGTATTTTTGTATTCTTGGAATGTTTTTTAGGGAATTGGTATAGGGGCTCCAGAAACTGGATCTTTTTTTTGTAAATCTACTTTTTAGTGGTAGCTTTAACAGCTACTAATTGTAACAGGTATATTTTGCAGCAATTTTAACCACTGCTAAATGTTGGTATTTCTCTATTAGTGGCGGTTTTAACCACGGCTACGGTATTAAATTTAATGATAGTTCTAACCACCGCTAATATAATTAATACCCTTCCCCGAAAAACATCCAGGAAAAACATTATAACCACCAAAAAATGCGCCAACTATGACAGTTCCAATAAACATCTGCTAAACTACTTTAACAACCACCAATACTTTCCCAACACGCAATTTAGTGGTGGTTTTCAAAAACCGCTACAGAATCATATAGAGGTGGTTTAAACTGCCGCCATATCTAAAAATAACCACCATGAAATTTCAATTTTCTTGTAGTGAAAAACAATATGCTCAGCCTAGTCGAGACTCAACTGAAAAGACAAGCAATGACAATAACATGAGTCCATAGTCCACCGACTAGTTTGTAATCCCAATCAACTAAGAAAATGTTATCATGGATGTCCATACTTATATGTGTATATTTGTATAGTCACATACCTCTACATATGTACATTAATATGAATATATATGAGTATGATGAATGGAATAACATAAAAATAATAATAGTCAATCCTAGGGTTAGTAATCGTGATATCTTGAACAACCTATACAAGGGAATGAGATAGAATTTATTCCACTAAATCATAGTATAAATAAGTAGATCTTTGGGTCTGTATTCTTAATCGATATATAATGTATTTACCTAATTTCATAAATTTCACTAAGGAATTTATATCACCATATAGGGATATTTGTCTTAACCCTAGGTTCACCCATACTCACCTCTGTTAACTATAAAAATTTATTCTAGGGAAGTAAATTTTGACATCATGTAAATTGAAAAAATTTAGATTTCAAGCTTCTCATGCCAGGTAAATCTAGTTTAATTTTTGGGCCCTAGGTCTTGGTCCATAGGCAGTCAAAACATTTGGAACTCAGATGAACCCTTAGGTTATGGCACTTAGGTGATCTCTAAGGAGATACCGTAGGTGAGATTCCATACTCATCCCTGGAGATCTAAAATAAGTGAGAGTGGAATCATCTCTATCATTAGGGATAGAATAATTATACATAGGTATCCAATGATTTTAAACACCATGTCCAACATCATTGGTCATGTAACTAATCTGGGAGACTGTAATCATCCCCATCACATAGGACAGAGAAATCATACATGATTATAATTAGATTGGGGATAGAATAATCATCCTCATCACATACCAATAAGTGGAGAGAAGAAACATCCTCATCACTTGTGAAAACAAAAACATCCATGAGTATCATTACTATGGATTCCATCCTGTATATCATAGTCATAGGCTCAATAGTCGGATACCAAGATGAACCTATTGAAATCTCAATAAAATAATAATAATAACATACAGGATCAACAACTAGATCCTAGGTTTTATGTTTGGGAGTAAACATAATAAAAAACATAGCTCAGAAGTCAGATCCCAAGAAATCATGCATGGTCATCCAATGAGAAAGAATGAAACTTTGTGTTAGGATAAACAGACACCAACAAGGAATCACCTCTACCTATCATTTCTAAATCAACAATAAATATGTAGAAGTATAAGAAAATGTGTAAGGGTGGTCAACTAACTAACCCCATCACTAGTTCCAGAACCTCATGGGATTACAAGTTTATTACAGGTTCTAAGCTGACACCCCCTACTATCTCTTCCTAACCCGAACATAATAGCTCAGGTTTTGTCAAAAAAAGGAAACCCATTGGGTACCTCAATTAACAAAAAATAGATACATCCTACTCAATATCCTCAGTAAAAAATATAAAATGAGAAATAACACAAGGGATTATCTATCGATAAGAAAATGAAAGCATCATATAGGGGGTCCTTAGTAGAAAAGGTAAATAGAGTAATCTTATAATGTATCCACTATTGGTAACAAAAAGGGGGAATCTTAAAAGGGATCCTCAGAATTGTAAATAGGAAGGGGAATATTATAAGGGATGAAAAAATATGGTATATAGGCATAGAAATCATATATTGGAACCTTAGAAAAACACTACAACAAAATATCTATATAGTTGAGGTTTTTTTATTTGATGGTGGTTTAAACGACCCTGAAATGGATTGGCAACAATTTCCTGAAACCACTGTGAAAATTGGTGTCGATGTTTAACACGTAGAGTTTCCTTATATCTAGTGGAAGTTTTTGGAAAGCATTGTATAACTTTTATTTGGCAGTGGTTTCTATGTTTTAGTAGGGATTTTACGGCCAAAAAATAACAATATTGTAGCAGTGGTTGTAACTGCCGCTAAATTTTGAAACATTTTTACTAAAAAACCAATGCTAAAAAAGAGAAAACCGCCTCTAAAAAATAGTTTTTCATATTCAGTGGTGGTTTTGACCCCCACCCCAAAAAATATACCATAATATATTGGGGTTAAAACCAATATGGAATAAAAAATCTTCATTAAGTAGTATTTTAAACCACTACTATCTGATAAATTACAAAACAAATGTGCTATAGAATCTACAACCCTAGAAAAACCCTGAAAAAAATGAAAATCCATATAATCACATAAAAAATGAAACACAACATAACAAATGAAATATAGCATAATCAGAGTACATATAAATTAGATTACACATCATAAACACGTAAGGAATGTTTTCCCATTTAACAATCATAGTACACATATACAATACACAGACAATATAATTCTCCATGGTCCACTCTATTCCACAAATGAAACATGAACAAAATCTCTCCACTAATAACTGGACAATGATGATCTCTGTTCAACAAACTATTCATCTCCGTCTCTACATACTATAAATGGCACCTATAAGAAAATTATATTGAAAATTTAAAAAATTTGTATATTTATATTTAAACATAAAATCAATAAAAGTTTTCGAATTAAGTTCTTTTTAAGTTGTGTGATTTAACTAATCACCACTATTCATCGATGTAATATCACCATGGATATATCTAGTCATCTATAGATATATATCAACCAATGATTTTTATAAAGTCGATATTTGATCTCCCTATTCCTGAATTGTACGTTACATAGAAAAAAACTTTCTGAGCATCATGGGGTAGGATGGAACTATATCTAGGAGTAGATATAGCTACAATCCTCGATGTCCTGCTAAAGATCTTATATATTACTAGTCCCAAACCCATCATATGCACTCGTCTAGGATTCTCCTTCCCAAGGACTTTAACATTAGGTCATCCTGGGAGACTGAGAATCACTATGAGGGATTCGCATCCCATAATTAGATAATTTTTACCAGAAAATAGAGTATCAGTTATTATAAAATTATTTTATATTAACATAGTGACAACTGGTAATAAGTTATTATAATGAAAATTGAATTCATACCTCAACTTCATTGGAAATATCATCAACAAAACACCCATAATATTTTTTATGCACATCCAACCAAACTTCTGTTTGGGATGATTGGTGCCCCAAATTCATTGAATGCATCAAACAAAGTTAAATAAACAATTTAATATATTGAACAGTTAATATTTTCTAATAAATATTTAAACTAGTGGAAATTTTACCAGAGTCGATCAGCCATTAGAAAAACTATTTGACCCCATAATATAAGGGATGATTTTCACAGCCCAACTTTATATAATCTTCCTTAAAACATCCTAAAAAAATAAAACGTAATTTAACAGTAATGTATGCAATGTAATATCCTTATCATATACATGTATAAATGTAAAATGAAATTAATATAATAATAAATAATTAAATACCATGTTTTTTTCATCATGATGACTATTACTAAAAACATTCTGTTTCTACTTAGGTACCCCACTTGGTACATTATTATATTGTTGTTGGGTGCTCAATAATGTGGCATTGAATTCATTCTACATTATTCATTTCAAATATTTCTATTTCTTGTCAAAATTTTTCAATGTCCACATTTGTGATATTATATCAGCAATAGGAAAGTGGAAAAACAACTATAAAAAGAGATACATTTTTGGAAATATTTTAATTTAATAAAATAATGACATTATATTACATTATAATGTTTTAAAATTACAATTATACGTGAATCAAAAACTTCATTTTTCCAAGATGAAGGAATATGACTCCAATCGTAATATATAATTAGAAGGGTAATCGGATCCACTTCTATTTGGCATAGAATCTGGACAAATAATCCCATAGCATCATTTACAGGAACCCTATAGAGGTCAAATGAGAAATGTATATGTATTTCATTCAGATTCTAGACTTCTGAAATTTTCATATTTTTCATTATAGTGTATTTGTTTCCATATTTTATAAAAAAACTGTTAGTAGTATAATAAATGTGAAATAACATTATTCATATTTAAATTTTCAATTATAATAGCCACCCTCCAATATACTCATGATGATCCAAGAGTGGAGACTTTCTCCCTCACAGCTGAGGTAATAGAATGAGAAGGCATCAGTTGATCATATGATGGAACACTGGTGGAGGGTGTGAGACATGGTGTAGGGGGAAAGCGTTTGGTGTCTTAGATGCTATATAGAGGGATAAATATAGGTCATTATCTTTCAGTATGGTCAAGGGAATGTCAATTAAGAATTGACCAGCATCAATATAACACTTCATCCTTGGAATTCCTATTATTTAATCAAAAAAACACATGAAAAAACATAGTTTATGATGAGTAATTTTATATTAAATTGTGTTACATAAGTGGAGTTCAAAATGATTTAGAAGAAATTTAAGTGAACATTTTAAATTATTAAAATATAGAAAAAAAATATCTAGTCTAAAGAAAAAAGGGATGAAGTCAATTTGAATAATATAGTTAGTGACCAGATATCCACTATATAAACCTATAGAATGGTGTGTTATTAGAAAAAATATTTCATATAGCTGTATGAATAAAAATATTTGGATGAATTTATTAATGATGTCAGTTGTGTCAAATACATGAATGTGAAATGTGATCTGAACAAAAATAATATGATCGATAAAGTTGTTCCAAGACTATAGAGCTTAAACATGATCTAAACCAAATTAATTTTCTAAAAAACTAAAGGAGGATTGAAATGTCATAAAAAACAAAGAACTATAGTAGTGTAAATGTTATTACCATATATATGGAATTTATCTAAATGAGAATTTCTCATCTTTATCATGGAATGAGGAGACAATATTGGTATTTTAGATATGTGATCAAAAAAATATAAGTCTATTAGATGTATGTGAAGTATATACTCCACAATTGTGTTTTTGAATAGGAAGTTTACATTAAATAACTTCATAGTTTTCTTATCGGTGATGATGATGAAAAAGTGTTCCAATTATTGATAGTTTTTTATGGAATAAATAATAAACCATGATCTATGAACAAAAGGAGGTATTTTTGTTTATATTTATTTCTCAAAGAGGGGGGGGGGTAATCATAACTATTGTATCCTGATTGTGGAAGTTCAGTGCATTTTATTATAGTTTCATTATTAGTTACAACATTTCTAGGAAATAATTGTTCACAATTCAAGTAGTTTTCAAAAATCATGAGTTATGAATTAAATATGTCTATTATTTATAGATTATTAGTTTTTAGTGGTCTAAAAGGATTTAAATGAGACAATAGAACATTTATTTATAAAAAACAGTTCTAATTATGAACTAAATGGATTTTATGTGGATGATTATAAAGTGATTTTTAATCTAGTGGAAACCCAAATGAAACATTCCAAATATATAAAAGAAATAATAATTTTTATAATACCTTAATTACCTCACCCATTTTAGTGTACATCCTCAATAAATTCCATTTTATATCCACATAATATATTATAATCATTTTGGAAATAAACAAGAAAATTGTTTTATTTTTCTCATAAATTGGTGTATTAGTAACCATTAAGAAAGAAATACACTCCTTATAAAACCCCAAAAGATTAACTAGATATATAGATATTATATAATTCGATGCATCAATTTCAATCATATCATGACTAATAATGTATATGATAAGGATGTTACATCTTACTGTAGATAGCCAAACATAAACCTCAACCTCCCCAACCACCTAAAAAATATCAAGGTGCTTCCCAAGATTCTTATAATGGGATGAATTCCATCTAAAATGAATCCTCACACACTCTACTCTGATACAATAACTCATTCAATATTGGTACCCAACATTATTTACTAATCCAATCATGTGATTTTAATGTCAACCACCACTCTTATATGAGATATAGTCAAGATAATTCACAAAATATCTCACCATCCTACAATTTTTACATGCATTAGGTGGATATTAGAACATATAAATCCTATTCCCATCTTCTCCATACTAAAATCACACTAATTATCATATTCCATTTAAATCTTGAGAAGGTTCACAACATGATTTCCCTTTGATGTCTTTCAACTTAATATTATTCCCACTAAATTATCTCCTCCCTCCACAATACTAAATTATGAAAGATAATACATTAATCATATTGGATATGAATTCCCCCATGTTATTTCCTGATAATTATAACCACTCGATTTTTATGAATCATGAAAAATAAAACCAATAAGAAAACCTCCTATATTAATATTGCCTATAAACTCAGTTTTGTGAACCATTCAAGGGTTAATATTTTAAAATGTATGAATGGAATTGCCTACTTAAATCGATGACTCTCACAATACTCCAGAGCCAACAAGAACTCCAACAGGTCTACAAGCACATAAAAAAACCCTAAACACCTTTAAAATAATTAAAAAAACTCCTAAATTCAAAATCCTAGAATGGAATAATTAAATCCTAACACACTGGAATGAATAATGGGTCTGAAACAAAAATAAACAAAGTACGATAAAAACCCAACACACATTCTTTTAAATTACCATTCCTATGGATTATAGGTAGTGACCATTTAGGGGAGAAAGGGGTCAGTGCTAGGAGCTCAGGCTCAGGGAGCTCACTGAAGAAGGGGGCTCGCAGTGAGGGGGATAAGGGAGGCCGATAGTGATGTAGAGAAAGGAAGACATTGAGGGAGGGAGAAAGTCTCATGGTGAGGGGAGAAGGGGAGTTGACAGAGAGGTAAAAAAGGGGTCATTAGTGAGGGTGAGAATGAGAGACGATAGCGAGGGTGAGAGAGGGGATGTCAATGTGGGGAAGAAGGGGAGATGGTGTGAGATTTTCAGGGGGTTTGGTAAGAGGGGGTCTGGGGTGTTAGGTTTGGGGTGGGGGAGGGGGGAGGGGGATGGGTTATAAGTGTTTGCGTTTAACAAATGGATTTATCAGCAGTTTCATAAATCGATTCTAATAACTAATTGTTTTGTAGTGCAACATACATGTATAGGGATCCTATAGTGGATTCCCTAGGTTCACTTGTAAGAAAAGGATTACCACATGGGATCCTTGGAATAGTAAGAAGATCGGGTCATCCTATAGGGAATCCTCAAACACAATAAGAGTAATCCTACAAGGTATCCTCAAAAACAACTAGTCTCATGGACTATCAGTCCATAAAGAAACATCCCATGAGGTAGATGTCCTCAACGGAAAAATATAAAAATGATTAATTCAATAGAGATAGATCATGGATCATCTCAGGTTAAAGGGTATCACTCTAGAATAGTTCGAACACCAAGACAATAATTCATATACAAATTTATCTTGAGAGATGATTGAATTCAATTAGTGAAGGAATAACCTCTCTAATTTGATAAAATCAGAAAACGACTCCCAGGAGCTCTCAAACAACCTCAAGGGTTTGGATATTTTGATCTATGTTAAAAGATACTCTAAATGGACTACTCAAGGTTCTATTTCAGAAAATTGGGAAAAAAGACATGAAAAAACTCAAAGGGTATCAAGGGAAGAGTACATGGTTTGTATACCTTGGTACATGGCATGTACCCTCAAGCCCCCCCTTAGGAACTAGTCTATCCAGACTTCGCATGTAAAATCCCATGTATATAGCATGTTGGTCCAGTACACAATGTGTTCCCTACATGGGGTACCTTCCCATGTACCTCCCATGGATTTTCTCTGTATATCTTTTGAATTTTTACATCAACATAGAACGCATACAACATGAGGTATAGTCACTTACATTACACAACATGTTCCAATTACATGGGGAGAATGGTCGGGTACTCAGCTACACAACCAAGTCCCAATACATGATGTCTAATTCCCATACATGGCATGTATTTTGAAAAATTCATCTTCCCCAATATGTAAGAACACACAACGTGTGTTATCTAAAAAACATTCCATTTATATGGTTTTTTCAAAACAACAAAACCCCAAAATCTCCCTAAACCCCCCCATTTTCACACTAAAAGTAGTTGATCAACCCCCAAGAGGTACTACAAAATCAAAAAGTGGGATTCAAACTATAAAATGGGTAAACTACATGGATATATGGTGAAAAATCAAAATACCTAAATTTTTGAGGAATCCGATTAAGCTTCATCCATTTTTGTGTCATAATGTTGCCACATGATGATTTAGCGAGTCCCATGCTCTGCGACGGTAAACTTATTCTTCTAAATATATCTCTCTACCTCTCTCGCAATATCTCTCTCTTTCACTCTCTCTTTCTCTCTCCATCTCTCATTTAACTGGCATACTTGCAAAGGGGAATCTATAGTAGGAGTTCATGACAATCTAGAAGATAAGGAAGAAATATAAGAGGAAGTAAGAAAAGAAAAATTAAAAGAAAGAAAAAGAAAAGGGGGCATGGCCCGACCCTAGTGCCCAAACAATGTTTATGATTCACTATGGAAAAATCCTCATTCAAGACTCAATCATATATATAGAATCTCAATTTAATTATCCATTCAAAATATTTGTCCAAATGAACATGCACAAAATAATTAATACTAAATTTATTAAATATTAAATATCAATTATTCAGCAAAAATTTGAATGGCTCAGATATCCACCAAACTCTTATCCTAGGGTAAATACCCTATTCTAGTACCAACTAATTATTTCAAAAATTATCTGAGTTCATCTTCTAGGAGAAAATTACCATTTCAACTCTTACAAGCTTCTTAATGAAAAAAAATAAAATTTCAATTAAAAATTCATATCCAGAAAAACATAGGACCTTACAAATTCTCCACCATAAAACTTCTTATCCCCTAGAAGCATGGTGATAGGATTTTAATCTATGCTATCAACCCAATAATATAAACAATAAGTTATATTTATTTTCCAATTACGAGTATCCTAGCTTTAACGATTATCTCCAACACAGAATACATGTAACTATGACAGATCTGGTACACCCCACCATAGGAATACTCTAATCATCATCTCTAAAACAAAACCCAATATAAACACATCACATAAAATGATAAATATAAACTAAAAATTAGAGTCACCACCCTATAAACCAATGGGGAACTCCCCAAAACATGGCATAACTTATACCACTCCTTGAAAATAACCTCAACAGGTTTCCTTCATCAACAAGGGAAAAAAGTTGAAACGAAAAGAAAAGAAGCTTAGTGTAGGGATGATGCTCTCTTAGTATACTAAAGACGATTTAGGGTAGATAATGATTGTATCTAATTTAGAGTACGCTATGATTCTATAAAAAATAATATACAACTCTCCCTATACATCACTCACATCCAATAAGGCCACACTTTCTTCTACCAACACCTGACACCATATATCCAGATAATGCATATCTGAGCCCAAACATGGGTCAACCATCTCACAACACTCAATTCATCCTCGATTTTACATCTACCATGAAGGGACATTCATTATTTAACCACAACTCCCAAGAAATCCAGCAAAGAAAATTCTAAAAAACACATTCCCACAACTCACGCATGACCACTCACCAATATATTACTTAAATCATACCATATGCATCCAGTGTTATTCCATTACCACATGACTTGTACTACAACTAGTCTTCCATCATAAGTAAAAGTTGACCATGATACACAGAATGTTAATTCCACTAATCAAGAAGCTCCCTTAGAACTCCTGTTCTAAATCGGGCACATCACTGATGATCGTATTTTTTCCAAGACCACCCATCAACCGACATCATTATATTTGTGGGTGTCTACCAGTGCTCTGACTACATTATAATCTTTGGAAACACTTGTCCTATGGTTCAATCCCCTAAATTTTCCTTCCCGTCAATGCTAGTCTTGATACCAAATAACTGTAGCTTCTTGTTAAAGGATGAAAGCATCAAAATTCAAATAATGAAAAACACTAACACTATTTTTCCTCAATCTAAAACGGGTATACAACCCCTCTCACTACCTAAAAATACCTCTAAAAATATAATCTGAACTATTTCTTGTGGGTTTCCTTATAACAAAACAGTGGCTGATCTACAAGGGTCTTAGTAAAATTAAGTAACTCTAGGTCTCCCACATAGCCATATAGAAAAATTTTCAGAACTCAGTTATAATTTCTAACCACATGGCCCAAAATATCATACATCTCTATAGTAGTAAAAGATCACAATGACCTATTAGGGTCATAACTGACATCCTAGAATATAAGGGTATGATTTTAATCGATAATCCTCATAATGAACTAATCCATGGGGGTCATGATACACACATAAAAGAGAAACTAATAAAAAACTCACTAGGAATCTATATATGGTAATACCCCATGGAGTTTCAGTTCATGAGAGACAGAAAGGGTAACTATTTAAAACCTATATAGCATGGCTACTACATAACCATAAATGGAATGAAACACCCAAAAGGATATAACTTATGATAATCATGTTCCCTATCAACCAAATTGGGCCACTTCACCCCCCTATTATAGAAGGATGAGTCAACATCCTCATAAAAAATTCCTCAATGTAGATCCACATTACCTGACGTAACAAGGATATATATATATATATATATATATATCTCTTTGTGTGTGTGTGTACCAAAATGAATAGATCTCAGTCATCATAAATAATCACACATTATAAGTATTATATAATGTAAATCATACGTGCCAAATATAATGCATGAGGTGACACTTTTCTTTATCTACAAATAATCAAAATCCATATATAGCCTCTTATTAATGATCTAAGAGCTATAAACCTCTAATAAATCATCACATTCACACAATATGTACATCACTCTAGGAGAAAATCATATAAAATTATAACATCATAGATCATAACAATAATCTCATTCCCAAGAAAGTAAGAAGTCTTACTAGGATAAGTGTTCTCTATACACTAGTTCGATATCAATCACATGTTCCAACACATTTGTTAATACTCTTTTCTAACATATCCCAAATAGTAAATAGTATGAAAAGAAACCATTGATACCACATATTAATGTCCCCACCTATATTCCACTAATCTGGTACTTTGAAAATGTTTTCCATGAGGCCTTGAGTGCACCACCTCGTATGCCAAAAGCTTCCAACTAGGAGTGAGGGCCTAGGCTCTGATATTGGAGAGAGTATTCCCACATATCAGAGTATGAAAATAGTGTAAATAACTATGTAACATACATAAAAGTTAAAAAAGATCTCATAAGTAGTATATAAACAAAATTGAAAATGTAGTACTAATAAATGAAAAATATATAAAAGTCCAAAAAGTTAATCCATACATACAAAAATAGCCACTCACTGGCCCGACCATACAGATACAGGAGTAAAAAAGAAACTAAAATAAATGTAAAAGTTTCTACTAAAAACTTTTATCCAAACCACTTACATGGTATCCTAACACAGTCAAACTTCACAAAACTGATTAGAAAAATCCCACACGAGAAGCCCTTCTCTATCATGAAACCCTTGGGATCATCCCTATCTACCATGGATCTACTATAAACCTGAAATGTAGACATAAGTTTTAAATGCACATTGAGGATCACATGTGGGGGGTGAGAAAAAAACTCAATAGTACAACCTAATATCAACTTATAAATCTTCTACCATAAGCGTGTGAAAGGTCAATATGCTTAGCCTAGTTGAGAATCAACTGTAAAGATAAGTAAATCCAACAACGTAATGCCATATTCCACCCTGTGTCTATAATCTCGATCAACTAAGAAAGTGTTAACATGGATTTATACTTATATGTGTATATATGAATTGTCCCATACCTATACATGTGTAAATAATTATTAATAGACATGAGTATAGTGAATGAAATAACATAAAAACAATAACAATTGATCCTTGGCTTTAAAATATCAATCGCCTTGGCATATTCCAAAAGAGAATTGATGTGGACAACATGACACTCAAGTTATGTGTCATTAAGTCAATCTATGGGTCTATAATCCTTGTTGACATATACCTAATTCATCCAACACAAAAATTATCTCTCAGTAAGATACATCATGATACGGGGGTACATTTCCTAACCCTATGTTCACTCGTACATGCCTCTAATCAATATAACAATAGATTCCAAGAACTTATGTCTGGAAATCATGTAAATTTCCAAGACATGGACTCCATAATGATCATTATATATAAATATTGTCTAATTTTTGAGCTCCCAGTCTTGGTCCGTAGGTGGTCACAACATTTGGATGTCAAAATAACTCAAAGGGTTTCTCCCTTAGGAAATCTGTAAGGGGAGCTCATTGGTGAGATGCCATGCCCACACCTGTAGGTCTCAAATATGGAATATAGGAATCATCCCTATCATCTGATAGAGTGTAATAATCCATGAGAACCCTACGATGTAAAACAACTTGTCCAACACTGTGGTCAAGTAACCAATCATGGGTAGCATAATCATCCTAATTGAGGAGTCTCCCATAATAAAACTTGAACACCCACAATGAATTCCATGTGTTTCCTCTTACCATTGTCATATGATCACTATTTTAAATAAGATATGATTAAATGCTTCTTGATCTAGTAAAATATCAAAAATGCCTCTAAAATCACAAATGACCCACAATTATTACCTCCCATCCTAATTCTAACATATTAGTGAATGAAACATCCAACCATAAATATCATCAAAATGTGTCATTTGAATTGAATTATGGTTTTATTTGTATGTGAACTCAACAAAGGATTGGATATCAACCCAAGTTCACCTAATGTATAATATTAATAAAATATCTTTTCATATTGACTGTATTATTTATTTTGTTGGTATTTTTGTATTCTTGGAATGGTTTTTAGGGCATTGGTATAGGGGCTCTAGAAACTAGATCTTTTTTTGTAAATCTACTTTTTAGTGGCAGCTTTAACACCCACTAACTGTAACAGGTATATTTTCCAGTAGTTTTAACCACTACTAAATGTCAGTATTTCTCTATTAGTGGCGATTTTAACCACTACTACAGTATTAAATTTAATGGCAGTTCTAACAGCCGCTACAAT
This sequence comes from Viscum album, assembly GCA_963277665.1. NCBI lineage: Eukaryota > Viridiplantae > Streptophyta > Magnoliopsida > Santalales > Viscaceae > Viscum > Viscum album. The sequence goes on from OY728137.1 coordinate 1,908,759,082, forward strand.
GTTCCATCTTCTGCTCTTTTTCATAGGGGTTATAGATTTTTTCTCCTGGTTTTTCTGGGCATTCCATTACTTTTTTAGCGGTGGTTTTAACCGTCACTAATATAATTAATCCCCTTCCCCGAAAAACAGCCACGAAAAAAATTATAACCACCGAAAAAATGCGCCAACTATGACGGTTCCAATAAACATTCTCTAAACAACTTTAACCACCACCAATAGTTTCCCTACACGTAATTTAGAGGTGGTTTTCAGAAACCTCTACAGGAGCATATAGAGGCGGTTTAAACTTCCGCCATATCGAAAAATAACCACCGTGAAATTTCAATTTTCCTGTAGTGAAAAACAATATGCTCAGCCTAGTCGAGGCTCAACTGAAAAGACAAGCAAAGACAATAACATGAGTCTATAGTCCACCTACTAGTTTTTAATCCCAATCCACTGAGAACATGTTATCATGGATGTCCATACTTATATGTGTATATTTTTATAGTCACATACCTCTACATATATACATAAATATGAATATATATGATTATGATGAATGAAATAACATAAAAATAATAGTAGTCAATCCTAGCGTTAGTAATCCTGATATCTTGAACAACCTATGCAAGGGAATGAGATAGAATTTATTCCACTAAATCATAGTATAAATAAGTCGATCTCTGGGTTTGTATTACTAATCGACATATAATTTCTTTACCTTATTTCATAAATTTCACTAAGGAATTTATATCACCATATAGGGATATTCATCTTAACCCTAGGTTCACCCTTACTCACCTCTATTAACTATAAAAATGTATTCTAGGGAAGAAAATTTAGACATCTTGTAAATTGATAAAATTTATATTTCAATCTTCTCATGCCATGTAAATCCAGTCCAATTTTTGGGCCCTAGGTCTTGGTCCATAGGCAGTCAAAAAGTTTGGAATTCAGATGAACCCTTAGGTTATGACACTTAGGTGATCTCTAAGGAGATACCATAGGTGAGATTCTATACCCATCCCTAAAGATCTAAAATAAGTTAGAGTGAAATCATCCCTATCATTAGGGATAGAATAATTATACATAGGTATCCAATGATTTTAAACACCATGTCCAACAACATGGTCTTGTAATTGATCTGGTAGAGTGTAATCATCCCCATCACACAAGAGAGAGAAATCATACATTATTATAATTAGATTTTGGATAGTGTAATCATCCTCATCGCATACCATTAAGTGGAGAGAAGAAACATCCTCATCACTTGTGAAAACAAAAACATCCATGATTATCATTACTATGGATTCCATCCTGTATATCATAGTCATATGCTCAATAGTCGGATACCAAGATGCACCTATTGAAATATCAATAAAATAATAATAATAACATACAGGATCAACAACTAGATCATAGGTTTTATGTTTGGGAATAAAAGTAATAAAGAACATAGATTAGAAGTTAGATCCCAAGAAATCATGCATGGGCATCCAATGAGAAAGAAAGAAACTTGGTGTTAGGATAAACATAAACCAACAAGGAAGCACCTCTACCTATCATTTCTAAATCAATAATAAATATGCAGAATTATAAGAAAATGAGTAAGGGTGGTCAACATCCTAACCCCATCACTAGTTCAAGAACCTCAAGGGAATATAGGTTTATTACAGGTTCTAAGCTGACACCCCCTACTATCTCTTACTAACCCAAACATAATAGCTCAGGTTCAGTTAAAAAAAGGAAACCCACTGGGTTCCTCAATTAACACAAAATAGATACATCCTACTCAAGATCTTCAGTAGAAAATATTAAAGGAGAGATCATACAAGGGATTATCTATTGATAAGAAAATGAAAGCATCATATAGGGGGTCCTTAGTATAAAAGGTAAATAGATTAATCTTATAATGTATCCACTGTTGGTAAGAAAAATGGGGAATCCTAAAAGGGATCCTCAGAATGGTACATAGGAAGGGGAATATTATAAGGGATGCAGAAAATATGGTATACAGTCATAGACATCATATATTGGAACCTTATAAAAACACTAAAAAAATATCTATATAGCTGAGGTTTTTTTATTTGACAGTGGTTTAAACTACCATGAAATGGTTTGGCAACAATTTCCTGAAACCACTATGAAAATTGGTGTCTACGTTCAACACATAGAGTTTACTTATATCTAGTGGAAGTTTTAGGAAATCGTTGTATAACTTTTATTTGGAAGTGGTTTCTATGTTTTAGTAGGGATTTTACTGCCAAAAAAATACCAATATTGTAGCAGTGGTTGTAACTGCCGCTAAATTCTGAAACATTTTTACTAAAATAACCAATGCTAAAAAAGAGAAAATCGCCTCTAAATTAACGTTTTTCATATTCAGTGGTTGTTTTGACCCCCACCCCAAAAAATATACCATAATATAGTGTTGGTTAAAACCAATATGGAATAAAAAAACCCTCATTAAGCAGTAGTTTAAACCACTACTATCTGATAAATTACAAAAAAATGTGCTATAGAATCTACAAACCTAGAAAAACCCTGAAAAAAATAAAACTCCATATAATCACATAAAAAATGAAACACAACATAACAAATGAAATATAGAATAATCATAGTACATATACGATAGATTACACATCATATACACGTAAGGAAAGTTTTCCGATATTACAATCATAATACACATATATAATACACAGACCATATAACTCACCATGGTCTACTCTATTCCACAAATGAACCATGAACAAACCCCCTCCACTAATCACTGGAAAACGATGATATCTGTTCAACAACCTATCCATCTTCGTCTCTACTTACTATAAATGGAACCTGTAAGAAAATTATATCGAAAATTAAAAAATTTTGTATATTTATATTTAATCATAAAATCAAAAAAAGTTTGTGAATTAAATTATTTCTAAGTTGTGTGATTTAACTAATCACCATTATTCATCGATGTAATATCACTAGGGATATATCTAGTCGTATTTAGATATATATCAACCAACGATTTTTATAAAGTAGATATTTGATCCCCCTATTCCTGAATTGTACGTTACATAGAAAAAAAACATTCTGAGTATCATTGGGTAGGTATGGACTATATCCAGGAGTAGATGTAGCTACAATCCCTGATGTCCTACTAAATATCTTAGATGATACTGGTCCCAAACCCATCACATGCACTCGTCTAGGATTCTCCTTCCCAAGGAATTTAACATTAGGTCATCTTGGGAGACTGAGAAGCACTGTGCGGGATTAACATCCCATAATTTGTTAATTTTTACCTGAAAATAGAGTATCAGTTATTATAAAATCATTTTATATTAACATAGTGACAACTGCAAATAAGTTATTATAATTAAAATTGAATTCATACCTCAACTTCTTTGGAAATATCATCAACAAAACACCCATAATATTTTTATGCACATCCAACCACACTTCTGTTTGGGATTCTTGGTTCCCTAAATTCATTGAATTCATTAAAAAAGTTAAATAAACAATTTAATATATTGAATAGTTAATATTTTATAATAAATATTTAATCTAGTGAAAATTTTACCAGAGTCGATCGACCTTTAGAAAAACTATTTGACCCCATAATGTGAGGGATGAATTTTACAGCCCGACTTTATACATTATTCCTTAAAACATCCTAAAAAAATAAAATGTAATTTAACAGTAATGTATGCAAGGTAATCTCATTATCATATACATTTATAAAAGTAAAATAAAATTAATATAATAATAAATAATTAAATACCATGTTCTTCTCATCATGATGACTATCAATAAAAACTTTCTGTTTCTATCTAGGTACCCCACTGGGTAAATTATCATATTGTTTTTGGGTGCTCAATAATGTGGCATTGAATTCATTCTACATTATTAATTTAGAATATTTCTATTTCCTGTCCAAATTTTTCAATGTCCACATTTGTGCAATTATATCAGCAATAGGAAAGTTGAAAAACAACTATAAAAAGGAGATACATTTTTAAAAATATTTTAATTTAATAAAATAATGAAATTATATTACATTATAATGTTTTAAAATTACCTTTATACATGAATCAAAAACATAATTTTTCCAAGATGAAGGAATATGACTCCAATGGTAATATATAATCAGACCCACTTCTAGTTGGCGTAGAATCTGGAAAAATTATCCCACAACGTCATTTACAGGAACCCTATAGAGGTCAAATGGGAAAAGTATATTTAGTTCATTCAGATTCTAGACTTCTGAAATTTTCATATTTTTCATTATAGTAGATTTGTTTCCATATTTTATAAAAAATAGTAAGTAGTATAATAAATGTGAAATAACATTCTTCATATTTAAATTTTCATTAATAATAGCCACCCTCCAAAATCCTCATGATGATCCAGGAGTGGAGACTTTCTCCATCACAGCTGAGGTAATTGAATGAGAAGGCATCGACTGATCATCTGATGGAACACTAGTGGAGGGTGTGACAGATGGTGTAGGGGAAAAGAGTTTGGTGTCTTAGATGCTATAGGGAGGGAGACATATAGGTCATTATCTGTTAGTATGGTTGAGGGAATGTCAATTAAGAATTGGTCAGCAACAATATAACACTTCATCCTTGGAATTCCTATTATTTAATCAAAAAAACACACCACATGAAAAACATAGTTTATGATGCATAATTTTATATTAAATTGTGTTACATACGTGGAGTTCAAAATGATTTAGAAGACATTTAAGTGAAAATTTTAAATTATGAAAATATAGAAAAAAAATATTTAATCTAAATAAAAAAGGGATGAAGTCAATTAGAATAATATAGTTAGTGACCAGATATCCACTATATAAACCTATATAATGGTGTGTTATTAGAAATAATATTTCATATAGTTGTATGAATAAAATTATTTGGATGAATTTATTAATGATGTCAGTTGTGTCAAATAAATGAATGTGAAATGTGATCTGATCAAAAATAATATGATCGGTAAAGTTGTTCCAAGACTATAGAGCTTAAACAGGATCTAAACCAAATTAATTTTCTAAAAACACTAAAGGAGGATTGAAATGTCATAAAAAACAAAGAACTATAGTAGTGTAAATGTTTTTACCATATATATGGAGTTTATCTAAATGATAAGTTCTTATATCTATCATGGAATGAGAATACAATATTGGTATTTTAGATATGTGATCAAAAAAATATAAGTTTATTAGATTTAGGTGAAGTATGGACTCCATAATTGTGTTTTTGAATAGGAAGATTAAATTCAGTAACTTCATCGTTTTCTTATGGGTGATGATGAAGACAAATTTTTCCAATTATTGATAGTTTTTATGGAATAAATAATAAACCATGATCTAGGAAAAAAGGAGGTATTTTTGTTTATATTTATTTCTCAAAGAGGGGGGGTAATCAGAACTATTGTATCCTGATTATGGAAGTTCAGTGCATTTTAGTATAGTTTTATTGTTAGTTACATCCTTTTTAGGAAATAATTGTTCACAATTCAAGTAGTTTTCAAAACTAATGAGTTATGAATTAAATATGTCTATTATTTATAGATTATTAGTTTTCGGTGTCTAAAAGGATTTAAATGAGACAATAGAACATTTATTTATTAAAAAATGTTCTAATTATGAACTAAAAAGAATATTATATGGATGATTATAAAGTGATTTTTAATCTAGTGGAAACCCAAATGAAATATTCCAAATATATTAAAGAAATAATAATTTTTATAATACCTTAATTACCTCACCCATTTCAGGGTACATCCGGAATAAATTCCAATTGATATCCACATAATATATCATAATCATTTGGGAAAAAACAAGAAAATTGTTTTATTTTCCTCATAAATTGGTGTATTAGTAACCATTAAGAAATAAATACACTCAATATAAAACCCCAAAAGATTAACTAGATGTATAGATATTATATAATTCAATGCATCAATTTCAGTCATATCATGACTAATAATGTATATGATAAGGAAGTTGCATCTTACTGTTGATAGCCAAACATAAACCTCAACCTCCCCAACCTCCTAAAAAATAGTAAGGTGCTTCCCAAGATTCATATAATGGGATGACTTCCATCTACAATGAATCCTCACACACTCTACTCTGACACAATAACTCATTAAATATTGGTACCCAACATTCTTTACTAATCCAATCATGTGATTTTAATGTCAACCACCACTCTTCTATGAGATATAGTCAAGATAATTCAAAAAATGTCCCACCATACTACAATTTTTACATGCATGAGGTGGATATTAGAACATATACATCCTATTCCCGTCTTCTCCATACTAAAATCACTCTAATTATCATATTCCATATGAATCTTGAGAAGGTTCACAACATGATTTCCCTTTGATTTCTTTCAACTTAATCTTATTCCCACTAAATTATCTCTTCCCTCCATAATACTAAATTATAAATGATAATACATTAATCATATTGGATATGAATTCCACCAAATTACTTCATGCTAATTATAACCACTCGATTGTTATGAATGAAGAAAAATAAAACCAATAAGAAAACCTCCTATATTAATATTGTCTCTAAACTCAGTTATGTGAACCATTCAAGGGTTAAGATTCTAAAATGTATGAATGGAATTGCCTACTTAAATCGATGACTCTCACAATACTCCAGAGCCCACAAGAACTCCAATAGGTCTAAAAGCACATAAAACAACCCTAAACACCTTTAAATTAATTAAAAAACTCCTAAATTCAAAATCCTATAATAGAATAATTAACTCTTAACTCACTAGAATGAATAATGGTTCTGAAACAAAAATAAACAAAGCACGATCAAAACACAACACACATTCTTTTAAATTACAATTCCTAGGGAGTATCGATAGTGACCATTTAGGGGAGAGAGGGGTCAGTGATGCAAGCTCAGGATTGGGGAGCTCACTAAAGAAGGGGGCCGACAGTGAGGGGGATATGGGGGGCCGATAGTGAGGTAGATAAAGGAAGAATTTGAGGGAGGGAGAAAGGCTCATGGTGAGGGGATAAGGGGAGTTGACGGAGAGGTAAAAAAGGGTTCATTAGTGAGGGGGAGAATGGGAGACGATAGCGAGGGTGAGAGAGGGGATTTCAGTGTGGGGTAGAATGAAATATGGTGTGAGATTTTTAGGGGGTTTGGTAAGAGGGGGTCTGGGGTGTAAGGTTTGGGGGTGGGGGAGGGGGGAGGGGGAGGGGGTATAAGGGTTTTTGTTTAACAAATGGATTTAGCAGAAGTTTCATAAATCACTTCTAATAACTAAATGTTTTGTAGTGAAACATACATGTATAGGGATCCTATAGTGGATTCCCTAGGTTTACTAGTAAGAAAAGGATTACCAGATGGGATCCTTGGAACAATAAGAAGATCTGGTCATCCTACAGGGAATCCACAAACATAATAAAAGTACTCCTACAAGGTATCCTCAAAAACAACTAGTCTCATGGACTATCAGTCCATAAGGAAACATCCCACAAGGGAGATGTCCTCGACGGAAAAATATAAAAAGGAATTATTCAATAGAGATAGATCATGGATCATCTCAGGTCAAAGGGTATCACTCTAGAATAGTTCGAATACCAAAACAATAATTCATATACGAGTTTCTCTTAAGAGATGATTGAATTCGATTAGTGAAGGAATAACCTCTCTAATTTGATAAAATCATAAAACGACTCCCAGGAGATCTCAAACCACCTCAAGGGTTTCAATATTTTGATCTATGTTAAAAGATACTCTAAATGGACTACTCAAGGGTCTATTTCGGAATATTGGGAAAAAAGAAATGAAAAACCTCAAAGTGTATCAAGGGAAGAGTACATGGTTTGTATACCTTGGTACATGGAATGTACCCTCAAGGCCCCCCTTAGGAAGTAGTCTATCCAGACTTGGAATGTAAAACACCAAGTATATAGCATGTTGGTCCAGTACACAAAGTGTTCCCTACATGGGGTACCTTCCCATGTACCTCCCATGGATTTTCTCTGTATATATTTTGACTTTTTTCATCAACATGGCACGCATACCACATGAGGTATAGTCACTTAAATTACAAAACATGTTCCAATTAAATGGGGAAAATGGTCAGGTACTCAGCTACAGGACCAAGTCCCAATACATGATGTCTAATTCCCATACAAAGCATGTATTTTGAAAAATTCATCTTCCCCAATCTGTAAGAAAACACAACATGTGTTCTCTAAACGACATTCCATTTATATGGTTTTTTCAGAACAACAAAACCCCAAAATCTTCCTAAACCCCCCATTTTCACCCTAAAAGTAGTTGATCAACCCCCAAGAGGTACTAAGAAATCAAAAAGTGGGATTAAAACTATAAAATGCGTAAACTACATGGATATATGGTGAAAACTCAAAATACCTAAATTTGGGAAGAATCTGATTATGCTTTATCCATTTTTGTGATATACTGTTGCCACATGATGTTTTAGCGAGTCCCATGCTCCACGATGGTACACTTATTCCTCTATATATATCTCTCTCCCTCTCTCACTATATCTCTCACTTTCTCTCTCTCTTTCTCTCTCCCTCTCTCATTTAACTGACATTCTTACAAAGGGGAATCTATAGTAGGAGTTCATGACAATCTAGAAGATAAGGAAGAAATATAAGAGGAAATAAGAAAATAAAAATTAAAAGAAAGAAAACGAAAAGGGGGCATGGCCTAACCCTAGTGCCCAAACTATGTTTATGATTCACTAAGGAAAAAATCATCATTTAAGACTCAATAATTGATATAGAATCTCAATTTAATTATCCATTCAAGAATATTTGTCCAAATGAACATAAACGAAAAAATTAATACAAAATGTATTAAATATTAAATATCAATTATTCAGCTAAAATTTGAATGGTTCAGATATCCACCAAACTCTTATCCTAGGCTAAACACCCTATTCCGATACCAAATCAGTATTTAAAAAATTATCTGAGATCATCTTCTATCATACGTAAAAATTGAATGTGACCACTCACCAAAATATTATTTAAATCGTACCATACACATCCAGTGTTATTCCATTACCACTTGACTTTTACTACAACAAGTCTTCGATCATAAGTAAAAGTTGATCATGCTACATATAATGTTAATTCCACTAATCAAGAAGCTCCCTTAGAACTCCTGTTCAAAATCGGGCACATCACCTCTGATCGTATTTTTTCCAAGGCCACCCATCAACCGACATCATTATATTTGTGGTTATCTACCTGTGCTCTGACTACATTATAGTATTTAGAAACACTTTTCCTATGGTACAATCCCCTAAATTTTCCTTCCCGTCAATGCTAGTCTTGATACCAAATAACTATAGCTTCTTGTTAAAGGATAAAGGTATAAAAATTCAAATAATGAAAAAAACCAACAGTATTGTTCCTCGATGTAAAACGAGTATAAAACCCCTCTCACTACCTAAAAATACCTCTAAAAATATAATCTGAACTCTTTCTTCTAGGTTTCCTTAGAACAAAAAGGAGGCTGATCTACAAGGGTCTTAGTCAAATTAAGTACCTCTAGGTCTCCCACATAGCCATATAGAAAAATTGTCAGAACTCAGTTATAATTTCTAACCACATGGACAAAAATATCATACATCTCTAATGAAGGAAAAGATCACAATGACCTATTAGGGTCATAACTGACATACTGGACTATAAGGGTATGATTTTCACCAATAATCCTCATAATGAACAAATCCCTAGGGGTCATGATACATACATAAAAGAGACACTAATAAGAATCTCACCAAAAATCTGTATATGGTAATACCCCATGGAGTTCTCGTTCATGAGAGACAGAAAGGGTAACTATTTGAAACCTATGTAGCATGCCTACTAGATAAACATAAATCGAATGAAACCCCCAAAAGGATATAACTTATGATAATCATGTTCCCTATCAACCAAATTGGGCCACTTCACCCCCTATTCTAGAAGGATGAGTGAAAATCCTCATAAAAAATGACTCAATGTAGATCCACATTACCTGACATAACAAGGATATATATATATATATCTCTGTGTGTGTGTGTACCAAAATTAATAGACCTCAGTCATCATAAATAATCACACACTATAAGTCTTATATGATGTAAATCCTACAAGAAAAATATAATTCATGAAGTGACACTTTAATTTATCTACAAATAATCAAAATCTATCTATAGCCTCTTCTTAGTGATCTAAGAGCTATAAACCTCTAATAAATCATCACATTCACACAATATGTACATCACTCAAGGAGAAAATCATATAAAATTATAACATCACATATCATAACAATAATCCCATTCCCAAGAAACTAAGAAGTCCTACTGTAATAAGTGTTCTCTACACTCTAGTTCGATATCAATCACATATTCCAACACATTTGTTAATACTCTCGTCTAACATATCCCAAATAGTAAATACTATGAAAAGAAACCATTGATAAGAAATTTTAATGTCCCCGCCAAAATTCCACTAATCTGGTACTTTGAGAAAGTTTTCCATGAGGCCCTGAGTGCACCACCCCGTATGCCAAAAGCTTCCAACTTGGAGTGAGGGCCTAGGCTGTGATATTGGAGAGAGTATTCCCATATATCAAAGTATGAAAATTGTGTAAATAGCTATGTAACATACATAAAAGTTAAAAAATATCTCATAAGTAGTAAATAACCAAAATTGAAAATGTAGTACTAATAAATGAAAAATCTATAAAAGTCCAAAAAGTTAATGCATACATACAAAAATAGCCACTCACTGGCCCGACCATACTGATACAGGAGTAAAAAAGAAACTAAAATAAATGTAAAAGTTTGTACTACAAACTTTTATCCAAACCACTTACATGGTCTCCTAAAACAGTCAAACTCCACAAAACTGATTATAAAAATCCAACAGGAGAAGCCCTTCTCTATCATGAAACTCTTGGGATCATCCCTATCCACCATGGATCAACTATCAACCTGAAATGTAGACATAAGTTTTACATGCACATTGAGGATCACATGTCGGGGGTGAGAAAAAATCTCAATAGTCCAAACTAATATCAACTTATAAATCTTCTACCATAAGCGTGTGAAAGATCAATATGCTTAGCCTAGCTGAGAATCAACTGTAAAGATAAGTAAATCCAACAACGTAATGCCATAGTCCACCCCGGGTATATAATCTCAGTCAACTAGGAAAGTGTTATCATGGATTTATATACTTATATGTGTATATATGTATTGTCCCATACCTATACATGTGTAAATAATTATTAATATACATGAGTATGGAGAATGAAATAACATAAAAAAAATAACAATTGATCCTTGGCTTTAAAATCTCAATCGCCTTGGCATATTGTACAAGAGAATTGATATGGATAACATGACACTCAAGTTATGTGTCATTAAGTCAATCTATGGGTCTGTAATCCCAGTTGACATATACCTAATTCATCCAACACAAAAATTATCTCTCAGTAAGATACATCAAGATATGGGGATACATGTCCTAACCCTATGTTCAGTCGTAGGCGCCTCTAATCACTATAACAATAGATTCCAAGAAATTATGTTTGGAAATCATGTAAATTTCCAAGACATGGACTCCATAATGATCATTCTATATAAATATTGTTTAATTTTTGAGCTCTCAGTCTCGGTCTGTAGTTGTTCACAACAATTGTATGTCAAAATAACTCTACGGTTTTGTCCCTTAGGCAATCAGTAAGGGGATATCACTGATGAGATGCCATTCCCACACCAGTAGGTCTCAAATATGGAATATAGGAATCATCCCTATCATCTGATAGAGTGTAATAATCCATGGGTACCCTATGATGTAAAACAACTTGCCCAACACTATGGTCAAGTAACCAATCATGGGCATCATAATCATCCTTATCACTCAGGTGATCGTAATCATCAATGAGTATAATCATATTGTGGGGAGAATAATACCTCTCATCACATACCAATCGTATGAGATAGGAATCATCCTTATCACTTAGGAGAGAATAATCATCCTTGATTATCATTATCAGGGACATTATGCATGTATATCATAGTCACATGCTCAATAGCTAGATATTGGGAAGCACCACTAATGATCAAAATAATATAATATTCAAAACATATAGGATCATTATCTAGATCCAAGGAAGCACCTATGGGTATATGAGTAAAAAAATGGTTCAGAAGTAATATTCTATGAATGCATGTTTAGGTATCTCAAAGAGAAAGAAGGATGTCTCATGTAGGGCTCAATATCCACTAAATAGGAATCACTTATGGATATCATATCTACATAAAAAATAAACATGTGAAAGTATAAAAAATGATTAAGGGTTATCTAATACCTAAACCCACCCCTACTTCCACAGCGTCATGGGCTTACAAGTTTAGTACGGGTTCTATGGTGACACTCGCAGCCATGTCTACCCACACCCGACGTGCTAGATTAAGGTCTATCAAATAATTGGCACCCACTGGGTCCTTCATGTGATATACAAGAGAGGAAGTCTACACAATATCCTCAGTAGAAAAGGTAATATGACGAATCCTATAATGGATCTTCTATCAGTCATAAAACGCACACATCTGACAAGGGTTCCTCAATTGAAAAGGTAAAAGGAGGAATCCTACAAGGGGTACTGTATGAGTGAAGATAAAACATCATCCTGTAAGGGATCCCCAGAATGGTACATAGGAAGTGTAATTATATAAGGGACCCTCACAACATGGTACATAGGAAGAGGAATCATACATGGGATCCTTAGATCAGCACGCAGGTATAGGGCTCATATAAGGGATTCTATACGTTATGTTGTAACAAAAGGTATCCTAGAAGGGATCCTTGGTATAATAATAAGATAATGGAATTATAAATTTTATCCTCTAGTTCAAATATAAGAAGAGAAATCTTATAAGGGATACTCAAAGAAAACTAGTCTCATAGCCTCCCAGGCCAAAAGTGCTCATCCCAAAAGAGAGACGTCCTCAAGGGGAAAAGATTTAAATGAATAAATCAAGAGAGATTTTTCATGTCTCATCTTAGGTAAAAGGGTCTCACTCTAGGTCAGTATGAACACCCAACAATCATTCTCATTCAGGTCTCTCTCAAGAGATTACAGAATTTGGTTACTGAAGGAAGAACATCTCAATTTAGATAAAATCTTTAAATTACTCCTAGGAGTGCTAAAATCACATAAAGGGTTTCACCATTTTGATATACCTGAAAAGATACTCATATTAAACTAATAATTGGATAAATTATGATACCTAGGAGAAAACACATGAAAAAAATCATCAAAGGGTAACAAGGGAGGAGTACATGGTATGTTTACCATGGTACATGGCGTGTACCTTCAAGCCCCAACTTGGGTTTGTACTCTATCTTGACATTTCATGTAAAATTCCAAGTAAACTGCAAATTGTTCATATACACAGTGTGTACCCAACATGGGTTACCTTCCTATATACCTCACAGGGCTTATCAATTTATATATCTTGACCATGTAAATCAGCATGGTCTGTATCCTACATGGCCTTTGTCTATTTACTATATACATTATACACCCCTTTCAAGGGTAGCCAGGATAGGTACTCGGCTACATGGTCAAGTCTCATTAAATGGCATGTAATTTCCATACATGGTGTGTAATTTAAAAATTCTTCTTCCTAAACCAGGAAGAACACAAGGAATGTGTTCTTATAACCAAATGCAGTGAATATGGGTTTTCCAAAAAGAAAACCCCCTAAATCACCCCAAACCCACTATTTTCACACCGAAACCAGTAGATCAACCCCAAGGGTCATAAGAAATAATAAAAGTGTATTAATATTTTAAATAAAAAAACTATTTGGATCTATTAATAAAACTCAAAAATTTATACCTTTAGGTAGAATCCTCCAAAGCTTCACCCATTTTTGTGTTCCACGGTTATCAAACAATGATTCAATATGTCCTGAACTCTACGGTGTTACCCTTCTCCACCCCCTCTCCCACCCCAATTTTCTCTCTCAGTGATGTTATGGGGAATCCAAAATAGGCATGCACGAGAATCAAGAGGAGAAGGAAGAAGAAAAGGGGGAAATAAATAAAAGAAAAGAAAATGAATGAGAAAGAAAATGGGTCTTAGCCCAACCTTAGTGCCCAATAGGATTTTATGCTCTGCCTAAGTGAAACTTCTTATTTTGGACTCAACTAAGGAGAAAAAATCACAATCTTACTATCCATTCAAAATATATGGTTGAACGAACCTACATGAATAAATTAATATTTAATTTGTTAAATAATAATTATTAATTATTCCTATAAAGCTGAAAAGGCTAAGAAATCAACCCAAAACCTGGCCTAGGGTAAATACCATATATTGGGACCAACAGAGTGGTAAGAAAAATTATCCAAGGTCAAGTTCTAGGGTAAAAATACCATTCCACCCCTAATAAGTATCTAAAGAAATTAAAATTTCTGCTCCAAATTCACATTAAGAAAAACATGGGACCTTACATTTTAGGTTCTATAATCACAAATAACTAACCTAATATTGTTAAAGAGATATAGAAAGTACTATTCCCAATGAAGAGTTAATCAATTTAACATATTTCTTTTATATTTATATTTTATTAAAAATCCTACAAATATTCTATAATGACCACAATGTAATTCAATCTGTATAATTAATATAAATAAAATTTATTATATTTATGTAACAATCATTATAAACATTTTTTCATCTGATAGAAAATGAAAATATCACTCATGCGTATATGTGGACAACCTCCTTCATGAAGTGATGTATTTAATTTTTATTAACTACCTCTCATGGATATCTAAAAGTATGGGTTTAATGAATAAATATTATATAAATGTAATTATAATTATTTTAAATAAAAATTATTTTTTACATTCCTTTCATTCCATCCACTAAAAAATGAGAATTATACACGTTTGTATGTATAGACTACCACTTCCCTGAAGTAATGTATTTTGTTTTTAATAACTGACTTAAATGGATGGTTCTACTAGTTTAAAAAAATTATTTATAACATGATTATTATTCTTAAACCATGAACTTGGCATATGGATTGGAACCATTGAATGAATGATGCAGGGAAAAAAGAACACTTAACACCGAAATATTATGTTTGAAAAAAATAGCAAATGATAAATAAGATATTTATTATGAATGGTATTTAGTAGTATAAATATAAGTATGCATATAACATTAATTTCTAATAAATTTAAAATTTTTACACATGATTTTAGTGAATGTTCAACAAAGTAGAAGACCCTCGTAAGCGGTTATTTTTCAATCTCAATTTTAATCCAGATAGATCATGATTAAATTTAAATTGGAGAAATTGTATGCTCTATATATCTCTTTCTAATAAACCACATAAAGTTTCTAATCATTAAATTATTATTAGGTATTAATTTTCACCCTAATATTTTCTGTCCCTTTGGTTTAAAAATCATGTGATGGAATGCTGGTAAGAGTATTTTACCTTGTTGATTCATTTCAGAAAAGAATGTTTCTCCTCCATATCCATGTCCTTTATATTATTTCATGAGTATTATTATCTAAACATCAATGGTTGTTTAACTTTATTTTTATATATCTTTTACATTTTATAAAGTTATAAAAAATAATATTTTGAACATTTTTCATATAAGTCATTTTTTACATTATTTTGAAAGGTAAAAATAATATTTTTTAAATTTTTACCACATGATTTATTTTTTCCCAACATAAAAACGTTATTTATTATCACAATTCCTTTAAAAGTTTTTATTTTTAAAAATAAAAACCAATTTTATTGTTTTTTGAATTTTTAGTTTTATATAGTTACCAAAACGAAATGATTTTTATTCTTTTTTTCATACCAAATTTTTATTGATTTTATAAAATTGTATTTTATCTATGTCAGCATACTTTAATAATTTTTATGCTTCAAATAGGATATGATTATAATGTTATATTCTACCTTATTACTCTAGATTTATTATGATGATGTTTTGATGAAATTTTCATGAAACTCATCTTAATTCCATGTTTCCATTTAAAAATGAAGGAATGATGAATGATCTTATATGGAGGATATATGAGTTCTTTATTATTATGTGATAGGTGGGTTCATGATATCCCTTAAAACACCCCGAAAATTATAACATGTTAAATATGGCTTTAATGAATGAATTTTTATGTAAATTAAATAAGCTAAGTGTTTATAAAATTTTATTATGATTAATACTTTAAAATATAAATACCAATATAATTAATTTTTTTTATAAATTTTTATTTCAAAATAATTATATATATATATACATATATTAAAATATAATCATTAATTTTGGATTATTAATTATGAATAAATTTTTATATAAAAAAATTACTATTATAATTTTAATAAATATAATTTATGTCTCTATTTTATGAAATTTATAAATTATAAATATTTTTAAATATTTACAAAAAAACACACACATATATATACATATGTGTTATTTTAAAAAACTTGTTTTGAATTATTTATTAATAAAAATGATTTATATATATATATATACTCTAGAATTATATATATGTGATGATATTTTTTAGTTTAAAACAAAAAATGTAAAATGAGTTAAAAAAGTGAATAAAATGATTTAAAAAAGTTAAAATAATATATGAGGCGTAAGTTAGTGAATGGTGATTAATTAAAAAGTGAAAATTTAATAAAATAATTATGTGTTGATAAAAAAGGTGAGATGAGTGGAGAGAGGCATAGAAAAAAGGGTCAAAATGAAAAAATAATGGTTCATGGGAAACTATAAATATAAATATGATTATATTAATATAATAAAAATGAATTTATATATTCTTAAAAATGTCCCATATTTAATTATTTTTATTTGATCTATTTATTACAAAAATAATTATATTTATATGTAAATATATATATATATATATATTTCTAAAACACTAAATTAATGCATACATATATATAAAAATGAATTCATACTTATAAAAAATATACTTTTTTGTTTTATAAACATAAATAATTATGTTATATATAAAAATGTGATTTAGTATATATATATATATATATAAGTACATGTTTATAAATACATGTTTTTCATATTTATTATTTTATGTTTTATTATTTTTAATTGACATGTTTTTTAAGAACAATTAATGTTTTTTAGTTGTGTAAATAAAAATAATATTGATATATAATCATTTATTTATAGTCAATGACAAATGAAACACATAAATGGTTAGAAATAGAAGATTCGCGTGAATAAATCAAACAATATCCCTGACCTTTTATTTTTCTCATGCCGAGATATAGGAAAAATAATAAGTTATAAAAATAATGTATAAATTGATTAAAAAAATGAAAATCATGAAATCCTTCACCCCATATTCTAAAGTAAGCTTCATAATTATGTTATATATCATATTCACACCTATGAATATGATAAATCATCACCAAAATCATTGTGGTTATTTTCTTAGTGTCTGATGTGCAACAAATGTTGGTTTTCTGATCTTCCACAAATCAAGTAAGAGTTATGTTTTCAATTTTATCTTCAAACTTATATTTTTCATGGGTATTTTTTCAATTATCATGTAAGGATTTCCAAACATGGAATTTAATGTGTATATATAAATATGTATATACACACATGTATAGTTCAAAATTTTCAGTATTTTTAAATATAAACTAGATATAAGTTCTTTTGACATGAATAATATTTTTAAATAACCTATGATTATTTGAAATTTTAATGGTTTTAAATGTTTCTTATACAGACATGTATAAGTATGTGTATATATATAGTGGTATATGTAGAAACACACACACAAATATATATATATATATATAGCCATAAACAACTTAATTTTAGATAACCCTTTTAATTTATGTAAAATATATGGTGTTTTATGACCTCCAAACTAATGCATCATTATTTTAATATCCTATAGACACTTTGATTTCTTAAATTGAATGAGAAGAAACTTATCATTTTATTTAGAGTTATGGAACAAGTTATCATTTCATCTTCATACGTGAATCAACATCATATAGAATGCATTATGTGATCGTGGACACATTTAATCTATGTTTCTAACAATTATGGTTCTTGATTAATAAAATGTTTTCAAGGATGAGATTCTTCGTAAATGATTTTAGAAACATTCATGAATATATCAATGATACTATTTTGAAGGAATTAATACTATTTAATTATTTTGTTAATTTTTTGGGATAGAGATGAAAAAGGGAGGCCCAAGGGAAATTGTTTTAAAAAAGAATTCCATACTAGTGAAATAAGTGACGTTTCATGGAGTGAACCTATGAGTCTTAGAATTGACTGGTGGCCTTATGTATGGTTTTTAGACATGTAATTCCATGTATCTTCAATGACCCATAAGAAATTATTATTTTTCAAAGAAGAATCCTCAACAAAATTTCAGAGATCACTATTTTTGTAAAATATTGGTTTTTTAGAGGTTTTTGTGAAAATATATATTCAGGTAAATTTATAAAATTTTCCAGAAATGTTTAAAAGTAATTTATCAGTTTTTTTGAAAACCCATTATTGGGAATAATTAATTCTCACCCTACGTATTAAAATAACTTTTACAGGTTTAGTAAACTAGCTGCGTTGAAACTCTATTGGGGAAGCAACACACTGAAGAACCATTGTTTTAAAATTTTGATATTTTTGTTGTAATGTAATTCATTTATATAATTTTCAAGAAACAGTACAAGAAAGTCTATTCTGTCACATTTAACTCAATGTATTTTATCATGTTTCTTTTACAAAATACATACACAACATTTGTAAGGGTCGAAACCGGGTTTTGGGTTTGGGTCTTTATAATTGCTATCATATGAATGATCTAAACAACTTGGGATATTAGATATCGTAGGTACAGTATATAATTTTATTAGTTTTAGTTTTTCTAATTTTGACAAAAAAAAAATTTAAAATTATCAAGTGTCTGATGATTGAATTGCGAGGATGCAATTCTTCTTAAGGGGGGAATAATGTAACACCCTGTAAATATTAAAATGTTAAATTATCATTTAATGAATGATTTTTTATATAAAATAAATAAACTAAGTGTTTATAATATTTTATTATGATTAAAAATTTAAAATTTACATAAAAATATAATTAATTTTTTTATACTTTTTTATTTCAAAAAAATGGTATATATATACGTATATTGAAATATAATCATTAGTTTTAGATTATAAATTATGATTAGAATTTTTTTATGAAAAAATTCCTATGATAAATTTTATAAAAATAATTTATGTCTTTATTTTATGAAATTGATAAATTATAAATTTTTATACATATTTACCGAAAAACAGACACATATATATATATACATATGTTTTATTTTAAAAAACATTTTTTTGAATTATTTATTAATAGAAACTAATTATATATATATATATAATTATACTCTAACATTATATATATATTTATAATGATGTTTTTTAGTTTAAAACATAAAAAACTAAAATGAGTAAAAAAAAGTGACTAAAATGATTTTAAAAAAGAAAAAATAATATATAAGGCATAAGTTGGTGAATGGTGATTGATGAAAAGGTGAAAATGTAATAAAATAATAATGTGTTGAAAAAAAGGTGAGATTCGTGAAGAGAGGTGTGGAAAAAATGGTCAAAAAGTGAGAAAATAATGGTTCATGAGAAGCTATAAATATAAATATTATTATATTAATATAATAAAAATGAATTTATATGTTCATAATAACATCCCATGTTTAAATTTTTTTATTTGATCTATTTATTAAAGAAATTAATTATATTTATAAGTAAATAAATATAAATAAATATATATACATATAATTTTAAAACACTAAAATAATGCACACATATATATAAAAACAAATTTATAATTATAAAAGAAGATATACGTTTTGTTTTATAAACATAAATAATTATGTTATATAAAAAATGTGATTTAATATAAATATAAATATATATATATATAATTACATGTTTATAAATATATATTTGTCATATTTATTATTTTATGTTTTATTATTTTTAATTGATGTTTTTTTAAGAAATAGAAATGTTTTTTCAGTTGTGTAACTAAAAATGATATTGATATATAATCATTTATTAATAATTAATAAAAAAAAGTAATACACACAAAAGGGTGGAAATAGAAGACTCACATGACTAAATCATACTGGATCCCAGACCATTTCGTTTTCTCATGCCTAAATATAAGAAAAATAATAAGTTATATAAATAAAATATAAATTGATTAAAAAAATGAAAATCATGAAATCCATCACCCCATATTGCGAAGAAAGCTTCATAATTTGGTTATATATCATATACATACCTAATAATATGATAAATCATTCAAAAATTCATTGTGGGTATTTCTTTAGGGTCTGACATGCAAAAAATATTAAATTTCTGATCTTCTACAAGTCAAGTAAGTGTTAGTTTTCAATTTTATCTTTAACCTTATATTTTTCAAGGGTATGTTTTTAATTATCATGTAAAGATTTCTAAACATGGAATTGAATGTGTATATATACATACATATATACACACATGTATAGTCCAACATTTTCAGTATTTTTATATATAAACTTGATATGAGTTCTTTTTTACTTGAATAATAGTTTTAAAGAACTTATGTCTATTTGAAATTATCATTGTTTTCAAATTTTTTATACAGAAATATATAATTTTGTGTGTGTATATATATTGGTATATGTATAGACATATACACATAGAGACATATATATATATATATATAGGGATAAACAACTTAATTTTAAATAACCCTTCTCATTTATTTAAAATCTATGGTGTTTTATAACCACCAAACTGATGATTAAATATTTTAATATCCTATAGACACATTGATTTCCTAAATTTCATGAGAAAAAAATTATCATTTTATTTGGAGTTATATAACAAGTTATCATTTCATCTGTATACGTACATCGGCATAATCTATCATGCATTATGTTGTTATGCACACATTTAATCCTTGTTTCTTAAAATTATGTTTCCTAATTAATAAATGGTTTTATAGGATGAGATTCTCCATAAATGATTTTAGAAACTATCATGAATGTATTGATGAAACACTTTTGAAGGAATTAATACTATTTAAGTATTTTTTTTAAATTCTTTAGGATAAAGATTAGAAAGGCATGCCTATAGAAAATTGTTTTCATAAAAATTCGGCACTGGTGAAATAAGTGACATTGTGGGGAGTGAACCCGTAAGTCTAAGAATTGACTGGTGGCCTTATTTATGGATTTTTAGACATGGTATTACATGTATCTTCAATGACCCACAAGAAATTATTATTTTTCAAAGGAGATTCCTCACCTGAATTTCAACTATCACTATTTTTGTAAAATATTGGTTTTATAAAGGTATTTGTGAAAATTAGTTTTCAGGTAAATTTATAAAATTTTCA
The DNA here is from genome assembly GCA_963277665.1 of Viscum album. Taxonomy (NCBI): domain Eukaryota; kingdom Viridiplantae; phylum Streptophyta; class Magnoliopsida; order Santalales; family Viscaceae; genus Viscum; species Viscum album. Next base: position 1,908,780,574 of record OY728137.1, read on the forward strand.
AGCAATGTTTAAAAGTAATTTATCAGTTGTTTTAAAAACCCCTTATTGGGAATAATTAATTATTACCCTACATATTATAATAACTTTTACAGGTTTAAAAAACATTTTACGTTGAATCTCTATTGTGGAAGCAAACACCAAAGAACCATTGTTTTTTAATTTTCATATTTTTGTTGTAATATAATTCATGTATCTAATTTTCCAAAACCTAGACTGAAAAATATCATCTATTTTATTTAGCTCTTAGTATTTAATCATGTTTCTTTTATAAAAAAACAATCATAGCATTTTTAAGGGTTGAAACCGGGTTTTGAGTTTGGTTCCTTGTAATTGGTATTAAAGGAACAATCTAGAAAACTTGTGAGATTAAATATCATCAGTATAGTGTATAATTTTTCCAGTTTTAGTTTTTCTAATTTTTAGGATTAAAAAATTTAGAATTATCTAGTGCCCGATGAATGAATTGTGTGGATGAAATTATTTTTAAGGGGGGAAGAATGTTACACCCCAAAAATTTTAAAATGTTAAATAACAATTTAATAAATGATTTGTTCTATAAATAAAATAAAATAAGTTTTTATACATTTTTATTATGATTAGTACTTTAAAATTTACATTCAAATATAATTTATTTATTTTTATAAATTTTTATTTCAAAATATATATATATATATATATACATATATTTAAATATAATCATTAGTCTTAGATTATTAATTATTATTATATTTTTTTATATGAATAATTTCTATTATAAATTTTATAAAAAAAATTATATCTTTATTTTATGGAATTTATAAATTATAAATATTTATAAATATTTACCAAAAAAACACACACACATATATATATACATATGTTTTATTTTAAAAAAATTGAATTTTTTATTAATAAAAACAAATTATATATATATATACTCAAACATTATATATATAGGAAGATATTATTTAGTTTAAAAAAAATCAAATATGAGTAAAAAAAGTGACTAAAAGGATTTAAAACAAGTTAAAATAATATATGAGGTGTAATTTGGTGAATGGTGATTGATGAAAAGTTGTAAATGTAATAAAATAATAATGTGTTGACCAAAAAAAGGTGAGATGAGTGGAGAGAGGCATGGAAAAAAAGGGTTAAAAGTGAGAAAATAGTGGTTCCTGAGAAATTATGCATATAAATATGATTATATTAATAAAATAAAAATGAATTTATATATTACTAAAAACGTCCCATGTATAATTTTTTTTATTTGATCTATTAATTAAAAAAATAATTATATTTATAAGTAAACAAATATATATATATATATACATATATTTTTTAAACACTAAAATAATGCACACATATATATAAAAACTAATTTATACTTATAAAAAATGATATAATTTTTTTAATAAACATAAAAAATTATGTTATATAAAAATTTTGATTTAATATATCTATATATAAGTATATGTTTATAAATATATATTTATCATATTTATTATTTTATGTTTTATTATTTTAAATTGACTTGTTTTTTTAAGAAATAGAAATGTTTTTCTACATGCATAAATAAAAATGATATTGATATATACTCATTTATTAGAAATTTATAACAAAAGTAACACACACAAAAGGGTGGAAATAAAAGACACACCTAAATGATTCAAACAAGATCCCTAACATTTTTTTTCTCATGGAAAAATATTTGAAGAATAATAAGTTATAAAAATAAAATATAAAATGATTAAAAAAATCAAAATCATGAAATCATTCACCCAATCTTCCGAAGGAAGCATCATAATTAAGTTATATATCATATTCACACCTAATAATATGAGAAATCATCCCCAAAATCATTATGGTTATTTTTCTTAGCGTCTGACATGAAATGAATGTTGTTTTTCTGATCTTCTACAAATCAAATAAGGGTCATGTTTTAAATTTTTCTTTAAACTTATATTTTTCAAGGGTATATTTTTAATTATCAAGTATGGATTTCAAAACAAGGAATTGAATGTGTATATATATATAGGTATATACACACATGTGTAGTGCAACATTTTCAGTATTTTTATATATAAACTTGATATGAATTCTTTTGACTTGAATAATAGTTTTAAAGAACCTATGTTTATTTGAAATTATCATTGTTTCCAATTTTTTTTATATAGAGATATATAAGTATGTGTATGTATATAGTGGTAGACACACACACACACACAAACACAGACACATAGATATATATATATATAAATAAATTTAGGCATAAACAACTTAATTTTAGATAACCATTCTCATTTATTTAAAATATATGGTGTTTTATAACCTCCAAACTAATGCTTAATGATTTTAATATCATATAGACACTTTGATTTCATAAATTACATGAGACAAAACGTATTTTTTTTTAGAGTTATGGAATAAGTTATCATTTCATCTTTATACGTACATTGGCATCATCTATCACACATTATGTGATCATGCACGCATTTAATCATTGTTTCTAACAATTATGGTTCTTAATTAATAAAGGTTTTCTAGGATGAGATTATCCATAAATGATTTTAGAAACATTCATGAATCTATTGATGAAACTCTTTTAAAGGAATTAATGATATTTAAATATTTTTTAAATGTTTTCGGATAGAGATAAGAAAGGATGGCCCATGGGAAATTGTTTTCAAAAAATATCCGCACTCGTGAAATAAGTGGCATTGCTAGGAGTGAACATGTAAGTCTAAGAATTGGTTGGTGGCATTATGTATGGACTGTTAGACACAGTATTCCAAGTTTCTTTAATGACCCATAAGAAATTATTATTTTTAAAAGGAGAATCCTTAAATGAATTTAAGCTATCACTATTTTTGTAAGATACTGGTTTTAAAAATGTATTTTCAAAATCTGTTTTCAGGTAAATTTTTAAAATTTTCAAGAAATTTTTAAAATTAATTTATCAGTTGTTTTGAAAACCCCTTATCGGGAATAATTAATTATCACCCTGCATATTATAATAACTTTTACAAGTTTAGAAAACTTTTAGTATTGAAACTCTGTTATGGAAGCAACATACTGAAGAACCATTGTTTTTCAATTTTTATATATTTTTTGAAATGTAATTCATATATATAATTTTCCAGAACCTATAGTAGAAAAGGTTCTATTTTTCATTTAATGTTGTGTATTTAATCATTTTTCTTTTTTAAAAAACTTATACATCATTTACAATGGCTAAAACCTAGGTTTGGGTCCTTATATCCCTCTAATTGATCAGATAATGTTTTATATCTCATGATATCAAGAGGTTATATGGGTTGTTAACCCAATCCTGAGAATTTATACTAGTGGTTATTATAAGTCTACTATGAAAAAAAATATTTTTGTGGGTATCCTTTAAATTTGATTTCTATTATTATGTTTATTACACACTTCTAAGACAAAATCTTATGATATATTATTATGATTATTCTATTATCTCATGTATCATGATTATTTAATGTTCTATACTCTAATGAATAAAGTTTTATGCTATTTTCATTATTTATGTCATGAATCATGATAGGATATTTATATCTTAAGGTATTATCCTATTAAAATTTGATTATAATATCTTACACTTATGATCATAATATACGCACTCAGGATTATAGAATGTAATCTTCCAAGATTACCCTTACTGGGAAAAATAGATCGGGACCTACGTATTTTTTCATTTTCCCATGTTATAGAGAAGGATATTAAATATGATAAGTTAAGAAGGGTACCATATGAGAACAATTTTTTTGGTAAATGTTGAATATTATTTATAAATATGTTTGTTATGTATCTAGAATAAAAAGACATTGAACCTGTTTGCTTCTTATGTGGGAATTATTGTAAGATTCATTACATTTTTATCTAATATAATGTAATACTTATCGATATTATACTCAGGTAAACTTATATTGGGTCTCTTTAAATCCTCATCAAAGATAAGGTAAACTAATTTTCCCCCTTACAACTTTATACACCTTTTTTAACATCCCGTGGAGGTAATCTATGGATCAAACATAGTTTTGATTAATTCCAACCATATCCATTGTTAAAAGTTCTATCTATTCAATCTGAATATTTAATTTATGCTCTTAGGATCAGTATATATACATATATCACACTTTTTTTCAGAGAAATAATAAATCCATTCTTTAATGAAAAAATCTCCACGACTAGCTCTAAATTATGTGTTAGTTAATCTTTCTAATGGAACATTGATTGATTTCAAGAATGCATTTTGACCTTGTAATTTTTAATAAGAATATATAACAATCCATTTATTGGTTCACCCCTATATATCAGAAACCCTTATCAACTATAGAGTAGTGTGTGAATTTGTGTGATGGGCATACTTTTCATAACCTCCTAGGTATTTTAACCACATTAAACTATCTAAAGGAACATGAATCCCTTCCGAGATAACTTGGTATATGGATTTGAAAACAATGACATATTATCAGAGAAAAAAAATATATTATATATATCCAATCCATGAAATATATGAATATATAGTATTGTTATTGTTATGGTCCACTCCTCAATCACCTCTATCTTTGAAAGATTTGTAAATATAACCTATCTTTTGATTAAATGACCCATGAATTATCCCTACTTGATTATAAGTTATTTTTTATGTTCCATTTATGATGGGATCCCATCATATATAGTTATTTTTTCAGAGAACACATTATTGAAAAATGTATTGGAAATTATATTTTTGTGGAAACCTGAAAAAAAAACTATTTTAGCGACTGGGAAAGCCCCATCACAACAAAAAACCATTTAAGGATATATATATAGTTATTTTTATAGGATACATCTCCTATTGAAAATAATTTTAATTTTTTTATGGTATTAGTTTCCCATCATAATTAATAAAAAAACTATTTGTGAGGGGATTACATTCACATATCAAATAATTTAAAAAATTAAAAAATTAAAAAAAAATCGAACAAATAAAATAAAATAGAACAAAATTAAAAAACATATCAACATAAAAATAAAATAAAAAATAGAAAATAATATAATAGTATCACAAATACAGCATATAAAACTATAAATTTCAGAATTAATAACAATATTTAAAAAATGTGTTCACTAAAATGTTTAACATAAAAAATGCATCTACAAAGAACATAAATCATTGGGGTGGGGGAGGGTCATATAGAAGATGAGGTGGGGGAGGTAACTTCATCCATATACCCTTTCCAAATGTTGTTTGTACTCCATATTCTACAAATTTTGTTTCTCATGTTCTTGACACAGCTCCTCTTATTGATTCTCATGTTGTCGATGAAAATTTTCATGCTCTCTATACAAGGCCTCTATAACCTCATCATGAGATTATAGATTCTAGTAATATTGTGAATCTGATGATGAATAGTCTACATAATCTCCCCTTGAGATGGATTATGACATCACCTAAATATCATAATAACTTTTAGGTGTCAATTGAGGGTCGATACCAACAACTCAGCCTTTCTAAAAGGAATAATGAGTAATCTACATCCATCAGAGTCGTCAAATCCCTATTCACTAGAGTCCTAACCCTTAGTCTCAACCTTACTCTCATATGGGTGTGAGAAGTTTTGGCCTCACATGAATCCATAAAATTAATTTTGAATTTAAAATTGTTAAAATATTATTTTTAGGTAACTTTAAAACTAAAAAAACTTCAAAACACAATCTCGAGTTGTCTATCTCTAGTAATATCTCTAGTGATGGGGTTTATATACATCCTCTTGTAAACATAAAACTCTATAATATTGATCTTTTAAACTTAATATATGAAAAATAAAATAAAAAATTTATATTTAAAGTTATATAAATTATTTAATAAAATTAATTACTTGATATCATCGATGAATATTAAATGTATGACTATAATCTTTATGGGTGACCTATTATATCCCCAAATTCTTCCAACCATAGGACGATCTCTTCTAAAAATATTTGGGAAACAATATGACTATAGTTCATCCCAAACCGTAGAGGATATTTAATTCGGTCAATTATTGTTTTAATATTGATCAAAAACCATGGATCCACCTTTCATTATGGATCTCTTACTCATATTGCACAAAAATGGATGACATCAGTCACACATACATCCCCCCTATGCCTCTTAGGTAGAGGTCCTCATGATATCATCTCCGAGATATCATAAACCCTACAAATAATTTATAATAGAGTGTTAATAATTAAATAAATTTAAAAATAAATATTATATATTTACATACCATATGATGATAAAACATGCTCTGTCAAACATCAACGACAATATAATCCCACATAACCCATGTTCCAGAAAAATAATTCTGAAGAATAGCACTCCCCTTCCCAACAGTTATATGTGAAAAACTGTGGAAAAAAAGAATAGATAATGAATCAATTAGTAAATAAATAAATTAAAGAAAATAAAATATAATAAAAATTAACTAAGTTACACAATTGAACATACCTCCTCAAGCATGAATCAAAATCTATATTTAGACATCGCTCAGGAATATTGTCAATGATCATCAATCTCAAAAGACTATGGACCCTCCGAGTCGATGCACCACCTGGAACCTAATGGTTTTATGACATATAATCAGTCTCATCACCATGTAGTGCAACCTTCTGGAAGTAATAGAATATCTCATCGTAAGTCTCATTAGCCATCTAAAATATGAATAGAAAGTTATCATAAAATAATTAAAGATAAGTATTATAAATATATATATATATTTGTTTTTACTATAACCAACAAGTAATCTTTCCATTCTTTATCTTCATCATCATTTAAAAAAATGATAGTGTTAATATCTTCATCTTCCTACTCAATATATTCAATTTTCATAGAAGTTTCAATTCTCTCATCACTTGTTAATTAAAATACATTTGTTACATCATCAACATCGTTGTCACCATTGACCTATAACTATAGGGTGGCATAGTCGATATTCATGTCTCTTCAATTAAAATATATATTTGGACTTTTCTCAGGAAAAGTTTCAATTTTATACACTTCAATAGAACCATATTCACTTTCCATAAACTAGTTTCGATGGGATTTCAATTTTATAATTATTTAAAAATCAATTAACTCTTTTAAATCATCATAATAATTCACATAATATATTTGGTGGTATTTATGAGACAATAAAAATGGTTCATTTATCGTAATAAGGATTTTATATTTAATATCAATGATTTCATGGCACATATGAACACACAAGCCTCTATCAGTATAAAATCAATGACATTTAAATATTATTACATAATTATGTTATAGATAACATAACTCACTTATTTAATATGGCATGCCATAAAAGTAAACATCACTTCCTATATGATGACATCCTCTCAAGAAAACACCACTGTTCATTTTTTTTATTCATCATATGTACATGTATGAAATAAAAAATGATTCACCACTTATTCATTATAAGATTTAACCATTTTTGATGGTGGGTTACTCAATACACATAACTGATTATCAATTTTATCATCATGTTATGATAACTAAAAAATTGAAAAGTAATTAACAATATAATAATTAATAAATTAATCTCATATGTTAAACCATAAAATAATTTTTTTTCCTGTCTTTAAAACTAGTAAGAAAAAAATGTTGTTGATGTTCTTCATGAAAATCTATTGTAGTTTAAGGAAATTGTTTCTTAATATAATAATAATATTATATAAAAATAAAAAAATTATTTTATTTAAAATATTAAATAATATGTGATAGTAATACTCAATATAAAATTTATGTCATTTCATCAAAGTTGGGTAGAACATCTGTCTGAGCTCTGTGATGTTCATCATTTTAAAGCCCATGTTCATGAACTCTACCAACGCCATGTTTAGGATGATTAAAAATTGATAATTTAATTTTTACTGAATTTTCAACATTTCCATTATTATGACATATTCAATTATGTTTTGAATTATATTTAGGTTGGAAATAATGAGAGTTGGAAACAATAAATTCTCTCTTGTAAACATGACTCTACAATTGACCCTTCATATAATGGTTTATTATATACATTTTTATTCAGTTTCTGTATACATCACTCATATGGATACATTCCTCAAAACTATTCATGAACACCACATTTTTCTTTATGTAGAAAATATAATATCAAATTATCCATTATATCAAATAATGCTTGTGGTAATTTTTTCCAATTTATATTAAATTAAAAAAACATATTCTTATGGTCTTCAAAGTACATCATAGTATGTTGTCTCTAAAAAGATGAATCAAAAAATATATTTTATTTTTTTATCACTTCCCAAATTGAAGAATTAAATAGACCTCTATATCCAATCAGTATATATTGTTCTAATATAATAATGAAATTATGAATTTTTAATCTCGTAATATAACTATTTTTGAAACATGTAGAAAAATTGGAAACATAACCATCTTATAGTCTCAAATAGACAATACACTAACAAAATAATAAATAGTTTTCTTTGTAAAGTGTATAAGACTTTTTTGGATTCATTAACTTATGTGACATATCATTTTCACATAACTTTTTTTCTTATCTCTATAAAATTTTGGAAATTTCTAATCATGACTTTTCATTGTCTTTGGTCTTACTAGGTGTGTTCAAAACATTATAAAATATATTATGAAAACAATTATTCTCAACATTCATTTAATTCATTATATGAAATACCAACAAATTAACCAATATGGATTATCCAAATAAATAATTTGATTAATTCAATTTTGATCTTTCCTCGCACAATATATTTTTTCTTGGTTTTTATTTTGTGAAAAGGTAATGGGAGGTAATAAAGAGACAATAGATTTTAAATAAATACCTGATTTCATTTATAGGGGTCCATCTCTTTTGATGGTATATTTCCTGAAAATATTTAGGTTCTTTTGGAAATGATGATCAATTGGAAGAAATCTACAATGATTGTTAAAAGAATATTTTTTTCATTGATGATCATATATACTTTTTTGTCCCTTATAATGTATGGATATGATTTTAGACCACGTGTACTTTAACAAAATAACATTCCATATGTTGTGAAGTCACTTATATTCCACAATAATATATCTTTCATTAAGAAATTTGTTTCTACTACAACAACATGTGTACTAACACAATTACTCTATAGTAAATTTAACACATCAATCAATGGCTTCAAAAAAATATTGATATAATTTTCAAGAAGAAATTGAGTTAATAAGGTCAAAAGGATATTTGGATAATTCAAAAAAATCCAAGTAGGTATGTTTTTTGGAGTTATTATAATGGTCTAATAAGAATATTGACCACCGTACGAACTAAATGGTTAAAAACTCTTAGTAGAAAGACCCAATCATTAGTTTAGATCTTTTAAAGAAAAAAGACGCATGTACGAGGTCAAATTTTTTACATGAATCCCCATAAAAAGGATGATTTAATGTTTTACCATTTGAAATATTGGTTTATTTCATGATGTCAATGACGATGTGTTATGAGACATAAATAAATAGTATAATCTAGATGTAAGTGGAAAATACTTCAACTATTTAACATGAATCAATTCTTAATTCACAAGTTGAGCCTATTTGTATCTTGACTGTACACATGTAGGAAAACTGACTAATTAATCATTTTCACCATAATATAATATGTTTTCATTTCAAAATGCATGAATTTTCTAATAACCAAGACCAAAAAACAAACGCAATGGATGATACCAAATTATTAATATGTTCTTTGGAACTACATTCACCCCACTGATACCAAAAAACATAATCTTTCTGAAAACCCAAATGGAAAGGATGACCATCAACGTTTTCAAATGTGTCACACCACATTAAATAAATTTTCTCACATAGACATGTAATTTTCATTTCAGAAACAATTTTTTTTGATGATGTGAATGATAAAAAAACTTCGAAACTCTCAATAAATATAGGATTTATAATAGAATCAGTGGTATTTATGCAATGATATACCCAATCATGATCATGTAAAAAATACTATTATCGACTTCCTTGTTCCATATTTCTTTTAGAAATAAAAAATAAAAAATTTTTGTTTATAATTAATTTAATATAAGAAAAAGATGATCAAAAATGAGTATAAAATTTAGAAAAATTATTTCCATGTAAATATTATAAATTTTACCTATTTATCACTGATTTTAACTAATTAATACATTTTTTTACATATTATTTTATTTATAAATAGTTAAAATTATATAAATTCTTTGAGACTCTCAAAATGGACAAGATTTATACCAAAATAATTTGAATTCTTGTGATGATTTATCAAATAATGATCTCATAACAAAAATGTTTTCCTAATTACTATGTCCATAATTATCCAAAAAGTTAATATTTTAATTATATAATAATTAATAATATTATAATGGTAATTAAACTATTTTCAATTTGATTATATTAATTAAATTTTTTATTAATTTATAAAAAACATCAATTAATAATAATTTATTATAAATTCACAATTAATTAGTTTAAATTAAAAAAATTATAAATTAATAAAAATTAGTAAAATTTAATAAAAAGTAGTAAAATATAATATAAATTACTAAAATGGTGTAAATCATAAAATTTGCAATCTTCAGGTCATGAGAAATGATCAATCTCTATCAATCATGTCCAAATTTATCAATTCTCCTAACCTAAAAATTTTCTACCTATTCTATTTTCATATTTCTAGTAATTTATAATAATTTATATTATTTAATAGTAATTTATAATAAATTGTACAAATTTAAATTTTTTTATTAATTTATAAAAAAATTATATGTTTAATGGTTTTTAAAAAAAGTACACTTTTTATTAATTTATTATAATTTATAATAACTTATAATAATTTATAATAACTTATAAAAATTAATACTACTTTATATCAATTTATTATAATTTATATCAATTTATAATTTTTACATAATTTTTTATAATTTATAGTAATTTATAATAATTTTTTTTTATTTTTTACTCATTTCTAGTGATTTTAATTTGTTTAAAAAAATTGATTTTAAAATATATCAATTTATAAATTTTTCTATAATTTCTGTTAATTTATACTACTTGATGAATTTTTTTTGATAATTTATATCGATCTATGATAATTTATAATAATTTGAACTAATTTTCTTATAAATGTATACAAATTTATAATAATTTAATCTGTTTTTTAATTTATATTAATTTTTAATAACATTTACAATTTTTTTTAATTTAAGCAAATTTATACCAGTATATAGTAGTTTTGAATAATTTATAATAATTTAATCTTTTTTCATAAATTTATTTTAATTTTTATTAATTTAAAAAAAAAATTTAAATTTACTCAAACACTCATCAATTTTATAAATTTTACACAATATATATAATTTTAAATATTTTTTACTCCATTATTATATTTTTTATTAATTCTACTAATTATTACTAATTGCCACTAATTATTTCCAAGTTCCACTAATTATTACAAAGTAAAAGTAATTAATACTAATTATTTCTAATTATTAATAATTTTTACAAATTATTACTAATTATTACTAATTATGACTAATTATTAATAATTGCTACTAATTATGTCTAATTTTTACTAATTATTACTAATTTCCTTTAATTACCACTAATTACCACTAATTATTACTAATTTCCACTAATTATTACTAATTACTTCTAATTATTACTATTTATTGCTAATTATAGCTAATTATTTCAAGTTGTTTCTAATTATTGCTAATTACCACTAATTATTACTAATTATTGGTGATTATTGCTAATTACCACTAATTATTACAAATCAGAACAAGTTTGTGAAAATTATCACTAATTACCACTAAATTATCACTACTTACCACTAATTTACACTTATTACCATAAATGAAATAAATTATGAAAAATAATTACTAATTTCAACTAAATTTTACTAATTTTAACTAATTTTAAATAATTTTCACTAATATTTTCTAATTGTTTCTTATTATTACTAATTATTACTAATTATTATTAGGTTTTACTAATTTATAAAAATTTATAGTAATTTTTACTAATTATTCTCTAACTATTGTGAGTTATAGCTAATTATTTCTAGTTATTGCTAATTAACACTAATAATAATATAAAGTTTCTAATTATGACTTATTATTATTATTTACCACTAATTATTTCTAATTCTCCTAATTAACACTAATTATTACTAATAAAAACTAATTATTAGAATTTATTACTAATTATGAATAATTACCACTAATTACTACTAATTACCATTAATTAATACTAATTAATACTAATCACTTCTAACTATAACTAATTACTACTAATTATTACTAATTGTTACAAAGTACCAATAATTGATTATAAGTACAACTAATTTTTACAGATTATGACTAATTATTACTAATTATTATTAATTATTACTAACTACCACTAACTATTTCTAATCACCACTAATTACCACTAATTATTACTAATTACCAATAATTACCACTAATTACCACCAAATATTACTAGTTTTTATTAATTTTTACTAATTATTACTAATTACCGGTAATGATTACTAATTATTACTAATTATTGCTAATTACTACTATTTATTAATAATTACCACTAATTTGTAATAATTACCACTATTTATTACTAATTACTACTAATTATTATTAATTGCCTCTAATTATTACTCATTTCCACTAATTATTACTAATTGCCATTAATTAAGAACTAATAATTTAAAATAATTTCTACTAATTTAATGTAATTAATTATAATTACAAATAAATTTTAATAATTTAAAAAATTAATTATAATTAAAAAATAATTACTCTTAATTAAAATGAAATATTACATTGGTGCATGGAGGTGAAATAAATTACCAAAATCTACCTACTTGTTTGCGGGGAGGCTCGAAACTATGATCTCCCAAACACAGCCACAAGGACGCAACCATTAGGTTGCGCCTTATGAGGCTAGAACTACTTAAAACTAATTACTACAAAATATAAGTATGAAATTCTAATTAGAACCAATTATTGATAATTAATAACAATAATTACTAGCATTAAATTAAATAAATTAAATAAAAATTAGAATTATTAATTAAATACCTTGAAAATGAACTTTTTATCACATGAAATGTCAAATGTTTTCTCCCTAAAAATTTTAAAAAATCAAAATATTTAAGGAGAAAAATATGATGTGAGAAAGAGAGAGCTGAGGAAAAGGAGACAATGATGAATATTTATTTGGGGGTATATATAGTATAGATATTTTGTAAAGGAACTATTTTTGATGGGCCTGCCATCAGAAATGGTTTTTTTTGCGATGGGACTCGCCACAAATAGTACCCACTATAAATAACTACATCGTCGGTAAAAATTGTTATTTATGATTTACTACATCTCAAATACCCTTCTACCAATAGCTAATTTGTGACAAGATTAAATTCATATCGCAAATAACTAATAATTACCAAAGGTATTTGCGATGGGACCCCTCACAATTACTCTTCTAACAACAGATTATTTGCAACGCGATTTACTTCACGTCACAAATAAAAATACTGACAAAAGGTATTGGTGATGGTAATAAAATTTCCTCCCAAATACATTTTCTGTATTTTTGTGTGTAAACCGCACCAGAGGTATTTGTGACAAGATTTTTTCCCATGGAAAATATTTATTTAGCAATGAATATTTTCTATGAGATGCTTCTCCCATCGCAAATTCCCATTTTTCCCATAGTGGATACTTTATATTTCCAAAAATCACACGTGATAAATTTGGAATATATTATTTCATTTCTAAAGGTCATTAACATTGTTTTAAAATTATCATTATACTCATATTTATAGTGAACTATACTTTTCATACATAGATATTACACCTCTTTAGATTAATATTTATTACATTAAACAAACACACACCAGAGGATCATAAAGTAGTAGTTTCATTAGAAATGTGGAAACATAATCAATTGGTTAATAAGAGATCTAAATTATCTCCCACTTATTTTCTAATAACTAGAACCTTTCTTAGACAAACCACATGTAATACCTATCATCATAACTAAGGGGGAAAAATAAGAAATTGTGATCTTAGATGCTCAGTAATGGTAAACAATGGAAAAATGTAAACATTATGTGAGAATAAGAGTATGAGAACATGATAATAACATATTGAAACCAAACTATTCATATCAAAGATAAAAACCATGAGTCATGTCATAAATATTTGAATTTCATAAGACATGAATCAAAAGGAAATAAATGAACATGATCCAAGAGAGAAAAACATTGACATAGAACTTGAAATTATAGCCCAAACATAAGAATAAAAAATCATTTCTATATTATTTAAGGCTCATTTAAAAGTCTTGAATAGTGTAATGGGGATCACTCCCCAAACCATTGTAGTAGTCAAGGTTCAATCCAAAGACTATCATATTAGACAAATTCCATTATTAAAATGGGTTCACTCTCTATTCCTTTTCTTTTTATATCAGGAGATACCAATATTAACCGAATTCATTATACGGATATATAGGTCTTACCAATAACCTAATTAAAATCATACACATATGCGCCACAATATCAAAATACAATCATTGTATCAAAACCCATGAAAATAAATGGGCTTCATAAATGATTCATCACATCAGAACCCGTGAAAATAAATGGGCTACATAAAATATTCATCAAATTAGAACCTGTGAAAAGGAATGGGTTTCCTAAACATTTCATCATTTCATAACGACTGGAAAAGAAAAGGCTTCGTAATCATTTCATTATTTCATCATAGCATTTCCAATGGAAAAATGAAATGGGTTCCACAAGAATTTTTCAGGGTTTAACCAAGTAAGAGAAATGAGATTGATAAAGATCTTTTCAAAATAATAATAAAACATTCAGATAAATATTAATATTTATATACTTATATGATATCCCCATTAAATCATACAAAACATAAAATGATGTTATATTTGAGGGAAAATTATTTTTAAAATAAATTTACTTGGAATATTTCTTGAGGAAAAATAACCTTTCAAATTTGAAAACGATAAAAAAATTATAATTCTATTTCATTGAAAATAACCTTGGAAACATATAAAGGAATCTTTAAAAAATATTTATATTTTTTTAATGAAAATAACCTTTCATATTTGAAAAAATTAAAATATTACATAAAAAAATAAAAAAAAAATTCTTCGAGAATAACCTTTGAAACTTATAAAGGAATATTAAAAAATCACATAAAACATTTCCTGATGAAAATATCATTTCAACTACTAAAAATAATTTTTAAAAAACATAAAATATTTTATAAATAATATTCGTTGAAATAATTTTTGAAATTTGTAAATGAAGAATTAAAAACATTAAAAACATTTCTTGAAGAAATTAATAAACATTCCACTTTAAAAAACACTCATTTTGGACATAAAACATCTTAAAAATCCTTTTATTTCAAAATAACCTTTTTAACTTATAAGTCATTATTTAAAAATAATTTAAAACATTTTTTGAGAAAAATATCCTTTTCATATTGAAATATTTAGAAAAATAAAACATTTTAAAAATCCTTTTCATTGGTAATATCCTTTGAAACTTATAAATGAAATAGATATATAATTTAAAACCTTTTATTAGTGAAATATCATTTCCACTTTTAAAAAAATTTAAAATAAAAAATTTTTTAAAATCATTTTGTTTAAAAATAACCTTTTAAACATATAAAAGAATCATTAAAAATCATTTTAAATATTTCTTGAAAAAATATACCTTCCAATTTAAAAAAAATAAAAAATAAAAAATAATAAAAAACATTTTCTTTGAGAATAACCATTGAAAAAAATAAATTATTCTTTACAACATGAATTGTTCTTGGTTGTGGGAAATTCCATTCATAGTGTACACATTAAAACAAAGATTCCTTTTAATATTTTTATAAAAGAAAAATGGGTCTTGTTTGGAAAAAGACATGAAGGTTACTCTTAAAACAATTTTTAAAAACTCAAACTTTGGTAAATATTTATTTAATCATTCCTTTATATAATGTTAAAACTTTTTTGGAAACACTTTTATAAAACATATGTATAGTATAAAAAGTGTTTTCGGCCGAAGAGAGAAATAAAGAAGATTTTTATTAATAAAATATCTTTGAATATATAAACCCTAAATATAGAAAAGTTAAATGAAAACATGTATTCATTACAAAAAATTAGATAATAATAAAGTTCTTTGGTTTCTTGATATTTCACCATTGGATGTATAATCATTTATAATCCTAATAAATAATTAGATTTTAATATCAAACCCGGACCACTTTGGTTACTTTAAATTGTAATCCCTGTGAAAGAATAAAATAAAATGAACCTCATAATATCTTGAGAATAAATAATTTCAGGATATTACATTTTAAAGTCATTTTATATACTTATCCTAAAAGTATATAGGTTTATAACATAACCTATGTCATAAACAAGAAAAATTGAGACATAAATCCCTTACAAATTTGGTAATATTTTGAATCATAAGTCACATTAAATAATTAAAAAAATGAAACTTTAGATATCATAAAAGTAATTAAATTATTGATATAACATATCAAAGGTGTATTATACGAAACCCAAATAATAAATTAGTGGTGAACTTGGCATTAATCTCCTATAAATAAAAGTGAGGCCATAAATCCCCTACCTCAAATCATGACTTCCTTCATATTTGTTTGAATATATTATATAGTAAATATAGGTTTATTGTAAATATATTAAATAAGAAAAATATTATCAAACCATATATTACTTTGTTATGACCTTTAATTACCCATTTATTAACAATTCCTTGTTAAAATAACTTTTTGCTTAATAATTTCTTTATTTTTCATGTATGTTTTGATTTGTGATTTTTGTTACTTTTACATTGATCATGGATAAATTATTTAAATAATTTTAAACATATATAAATATCATATAGATTCAATATATATTAATTTAGAGTAAAACATAAAAGTTAGATATATATATATATATATAATGAAATAAACTATTTGTAGAGATAATAAGTTGTACGTAAACATGAATGTTATTTCCATTTTTTAAAAATTAAATAAAAAATAAAAGTTAACAATAAGTAAACTTTATATAATCATTATTATTTCATTTTTATCACATATATTTATTAACTTTATCCTTATTACCATCCATGCAGTGCATTAGTGAAAGAAGAATCACTTCGCATTGTGAATTGGTATTTTGTCGTACACATGAGCGACATTATAATATCCCCATGGAATGGAATGTAAGAAGGTATAAGAGATATTATAATTAAAAAATTATAATTATGTTACAAATATAACATATATATATACATTTAATATAACCCTATTGACAACCAAAAAAAATAAATCCAAAACACATCACATCGGTTTGCAAGGTGGTAGTATGTAATTCACACGATTGATGGTTTTATTTCCCATTTTATGGAAAAGAAATTGGATATTGGTTATTAAATTAACATAATCAAATATATTTTTTTTAGATATATTTTATATTTTATTATCATAGTTTAAGATAATTTTAATTTGTATTAAAAATAATTTAAACAAAAATGAAAGTTTAATAATTTTACCTCTTCTTCGGAGAGATTATTTAGGATTATACCTAATTATTTATTAAGAGGAATTAAAAAATAAAAAAAGACCTACATAATATTATAAGGTAATTTATGAATATATTTGATATATTATTTTTTTAAAAAATATTTTTGGAAGTGTGTATATGAGAGAAGAGGGGTGGCCTTTTATAAGTGAGGGAGATGACACACATGGAATTTTTGAAAAGAATAAAGTGTACAAGTGTTATGACATGAAAAAGTATCCTAATAGTTCATTATATAAAATTATAGGTGATAGGGTACAAATAGTTCCATAAAATGGGTTTTGGGATAGTTTATGAGTCATTTTACCCATTGCATTTTTATTTTAACTTCCCGATAAACCTATTTAACCTTAACGGTGAAATTTAATTTTTATAGTTTTTTCTAATAATTTTGACCAAAAATTAATTTAATCAAATTATATAATATAGATTTTTATTATTACTAATATTTAATACATTTTTCAAAATTGATTTCATATAAGTGGTAGAATTTAATATAAAATTAAACCCACAGAGGCGATAAAAAAGTAATTTTCTAAAGAGAAATATTTCAAATGTTTAAAAAGATTTTATATAAAAATTAAATATGAAATTGATATAAATGACCTAAATTGGATTTATAAATATATTATCAATCTAATTTTTCTTTTAATAATAAATTAAAATAAAATTTTTCTTGTGAATTATTTTAACAAAAAGACGATTTTTTTTATGAAAACAATACTTTTCACTATTCAATATAACATTTAACCTTTAAAAAATTATATAAAATTAACACTAAAATAATTTTTAAATTATGATTTCAGAAATTAGCTTCATTTTTCATAAATATTTCTAAAAATAATCATTAAATCAGTGTACAAAAGGCGAAAAAAGTACTTTTCAGAAAAAAAACATTTTTTTCTGTGTAAAATTAGAATTATTCATATCTCATGCCTAAAAAATACATAAGATTATTGTTATGCATTTTATTAAATTTTAAATATATACATTTCATTACAATCAGTCATAAAAATTGATTTATTTAATTTATTCATTTAAAACATGTTCGTGCGTATAAAAATAGTTTTTATGAAAAATATTTTTTTATCTATAAATGGTTTATTTTATAATAATTTATTATTAAATGATTCAAAAAATATTTTATATTATATATAAGTGTAGAAAATATATTTTAATAATTTAGTTATTCCTATTCATACGCGTCATTCTTACATCTGATTGATAACTAATATTAAATAATAATTTTTTAATAATTTTTTGTGTTTCATTAAAATCTTTCTATTGTGTAATTAATTTTTTTTAAAGAAACTATATTTATTTTTATAAAATATTACATGAAATATTTGGGTTTAAAATTATACCCCCTTAAAATAATTTTCCCTTGAAAATTTTCACTCTGATAAAAAAATTCACCATACTTCTAACTCAGTAAATCCTATGGTTCTCGTATTTCTTACTCAAGCACAAAGTTTTTCCACGAAACAATGACTGGGTGAGTGGTATTATTTTAGAGAAATTTTTATGTCCATTCAAGAATCTAAACTATTTATTACTTATAAGAAATATCACTCTCCAGTGCTACATCCTCTAATTTCATCACATGTGAAAGATTAGGTATGTACTTCCCCAAGATATATACATGGAATAAATTGTGAACTTGGGAGAGTTTCAATGGAAGTGGAAATTGAGTTGTTACTGTCCTGATACATTTAATGACTTAAAAGGGATCGTTATACGTATGGTTTATATTTACTTTATATCATAAAAAAATAATCTTAGGTTGTGATTAAATCAATTTATACTTCCTCTATTACTCTAGTAAATTAAGAAGAATTTGGTATGCCTGAAGCACTAACTAATCAAAATATTTTTAATATAATGTTAATTCATTCCATCTATCTATAGTTATCATCAAAATAAAATAGTTATCACGGGTTATTCAATGTGCATACATATTATAATGGGGGAGTAATACATTAATCTCTAAAACATCATACAAAGTTCAACATAAATCATTCCATAAATGGTAAACCTTATAATACATTAAAAATAAAAATTTAAAAACAGGTTCACTAAACTTCCCAAAACCAAAATAACATTAATCTACAAAATATTATTATGTATCTCTTAATGGTCACATACTAAATATGTGAATACGTTGGCCAAATATACTCTTAATTCATGCGGATAACTAGAATTACCTAAAATCCTAAATGAAAACATACATCAACCCTCATTCCTTAAATAAAAATATAAATTTTTTAATATATTGCATAAATAAAAAAATTATTTTAAACTCCATCATAGATAACATATAACACTTTGTCAAAAAACAATTAATTAGTTATAAGGTTATCAATATAATCTAGTTTACATTATTTGTATCAATAATTTCTTTATCCATAATAAACACTATTTTATCAACATCAAGAACTTATTAAGGGTTTTCTTCCATTGATCATGTGTTTTCCATAAAATATCAGATTTCCCTTAAATCACTTTTCTAGTTCATCATTACAATTAAACATATTCTTGAAAATCCTTAACATATAACTTCTATAGAACAATCCTTATATGTTTTATGATTCATGAAACATAATTCTTGAATTTCCAAACACAAACACATAAATCATTTCTCCTAATTCTTAAAACATTAACAATGATTAATCATCCTATTCCTTACTATATATTTTTTACAAATAAAAATATGAGTCATTTCTTAACATTCAACAGCTTAAATTTAATCATTATTCTCATGTTTGACATAAATAATATTGTTAGAACATCATGTACCTTTCTTATGATGATCATGGTATATTAATTATCAGTAATATAACCATTAATCATACCACCTTGATGATTCTCTTCATGATATTTCCTTCAAAACAATTGATTTCTATATTTCCCATTCTTTCCCAATTTATAACGTTTAACCAATGACAATGCCTTAGGAAAACCATTACTTATATCCCTTGTGTTAATTTAACTATTAATTTTTTTCACAGAAATATATTACTCTATTCCCATATGCTACACACATAAAACAACTTATCATTCCTTTAAGACATTCACTGGTTTTCTTCAAACCACATTTTCAACATATAAAAAACTGAATATTCATTACTTCATTGTCTCCACCACCTAATCCCTAATATATAAATATATCCTTATATTCTTTATAGAATATATTATTTGTTTATGGTGTAGGTGGTTAAATATATGTCATGATTACTAATTATGAATAATCATAATATCCATCACTCTAGTAATCAGCTAATTTTGTTTCTTATCTATACATTTTCTATCACATTCAACATTAACCAAGTTGCTTCTAGTTCCCTCTATTTATTAAAACTAAAAAAATTAGTGTGAGTAATAATATTTATAGTGGAAACCCATATAATCATTAAAAATAACTTATTGAGTTTCTAAATCATGAAAAATTATTTTAAATATATGATACCTTAGGTATAACCTAGTTTATACATGGTCATTATTTGAATCCATCATTTTTTATCATAAAGAGTTTGTAAATTTACAAATTATATCCCCCATGAGTGTCAAACTAGGTGTGCATTACGGTTCATTGTCGTGTACCAGGTAATAATCGAGTCAAGCCTAGTGTTCCTTTTTTAGAGTTATTAACCCTAGGAACATCTATTCTAGAACCATGTCCACCTATAATATATAGGTAGGGATGTATTTCTAGGAAACCACTACAAATATCATTCACCATTATTCTAGGATATTTTCATACACAGAGATTAATACTTATACATATCCTTACACATATCCCTTTGGATATCACTAAGGTTTTCTCATCCTAGTTTCCAGATGTTAACTAAACCTATCCTACGATACAAACTATAGTAACCCATAATATCCATACATAGATATTATATCTTTTAAGAAGAATATTCATTACATTACACAAATAGATTCCCAAGGATCATAAAAGTATAACACCTTTGGGTATTTTAAATATAAACCACGAGCTCATAAGAGTTCTATATTATCTATAACTTAGTTACTCATTCTAATCACCCTTATGAGATATATCTCATATAATACCAAATATCATAAAATAGGGAAATGAAACTAAAGAAAAGGGTTATCTCATATGCTCAGTAAGTTAAAATAATGGGTATACTTATACATAACATGGAAATAAAGGTACAAGAACCAGATAAAAACATATGAAAACCATACCTTGAATATCATAGATAAAAATATTGAATAATGGAAGTATTGGAAGTTCATAAGGCAATAATCATAAGTAAATCTAAGAACATGATATATGAGAGCATAAAATTTATATAATAAAAGGAATTATGATATATAGATATGTATAGAAAATAATTTCAACAGTATTCAAGGATCGTTTCTAACACAATCATTGTGTAATGGGTTCACTCCCTAAAACATCATAGTAGTTACAGTTTACTCCCAAGACTATCATATTTGACAAAGTATCTTATTGAATTGGGATCACTCTATATTGTAGTCATGTTTATCTCACAATATATTAATATTTACATAATGAATTAGAGAGAGATATAGGTATGACCCTTTATATAATGAAAACCATATATATATGCATTCTAAAATATCATCAAACCTTCATTATGTCAGAACACATGAAAATAAATGGACATAATAAATATTCATCATATCTTAACCCGTGAAAAGAAATGGGCTTTATAAAATTTTCACTATATCAAAACCCATGAAAAGAGATGGTTTTAATAAAAATTTAATCATAGAAAATTCTTTGAAAAAGAAACATGTTTCATAATAATTTCATCATTTTATTATAGCATAACCCCTAGAAAAAAAGAATGTTTCATAAGCATATTTCCATGGTATAACTCATAGAAGAGAAACATGTTTCATAAAACTCTTATTATCATAATCATAAACCACTTAGACAAATAATAAAAATGTAATCCTTGAATCCTATCCCTAGTTAAGAAAATATAACATAATAGGATATTATCTTTGATGGAAAATGATTTTTTAAAATAAAATCACTTAGAACAATATTTGAGAAAAATATCCTTTAAACTTTTAGAAACATAAACAATTTTAAAAATCGATTTATTTGAAAATATTTGTTGATACTTATAAAGTAATTACTATAAATAATTTTAAATATTTTTGATGAAAATATCCGCTCCACTTTGAATTTTTTTTTCAAAAACATAAAACATTTAAAAATATTTTTTTTGAAAATATCCATTTAAAATTATAAAGTAATTTTTAAAAATCATTTAAACCATTTCTTTAGGAAACTATCATTTGAATGTTAATAATTAATATTTAAAAAACAATACAAAAATATATATCTTTAAAATAACTGTTGAAACTTATAAATAAAGCCTTAAAAATAATTTAAAAATTCCCTTTGATAAAATATCCTTTATACTTTGAAAAACATATTTAAACCAAAAATATTTTAAAAAAATTAATTGAAAATAACATTTTCATATTATAAAGGTATCATTACAAATAATTTAAAACATTTCTTGAAGAAAATTTACATGCCACATAGAAAAACAATTAAAAATATAATACATTTTAAAAATCATTTTCTTTTAAAATAACCATTGAAAATTATAAATAAATATTTACAAACAATTAAAAAAACACTTGTGGGAAATATAATTTCCACTTTGAATTTTTTTTTTTTAAATGTAAAACATTTTTTTAAGAAAAATATCATTGAAAATAACCTTTGAAACTTATAAAGGAAGCTTTCAATGTATTTTAAAACATCATTTGAGGAAAATGCCCTTTCCACTTTTTTAAAAAAATTAACAAAAAATATTTTCAAAATACATTTCTTCAAAAATACATTTTTTAAAATTAAAAAGAATTATTCAAAACATTGGGTGTTTATGAAAATGTTAAATTCTGTTCATTATTTATATGTCAAAACAAATATTACTTCTACATTTGTCGTAAAATCCAAGTGGGCCTTATTTAGAAAATGACATGAACATTCCTTTTCAAAAAAATTAAAAATTTGGTAAAATATTATTTAAAAATATATTAGGTAATGTTAAAAAGTTTTTTGAAAACATTTTTTAGAAGCACAGCTATGGAAGGATTTTGGTTTTCAGTTGAAGAGAGAAATAAAAAATATTAAACAAATGTTGGTCTCTTTAATATTTTAATAGAAGAAAATGAAAGTAAAACATATATTCTATAGAATTAACTATAAGATAATAAAATACATGATTTTATTGATATATATATATATATATATATATATGAAAATCATCATTCGAATCACAATCATAATCAATCTTAATAAATGATTATATTTTAAAATAAACCCCTTATCACTTGGGTAAATTGAATCATAATCCTTGTGAAAGATAAACATTAAATTTAACTTATAATAACATGAAAATTAATATTTTTATGATATCTATTATATATACTTATCATGGGTACCATACATTCCATGTTTTCACCCATCAGACTTCCATGATCATGCCCCACCACTGTTACACATACCCTTGTCTCAATACTGCCCCTCCACCCCTATTTCACTCATGATTTCCATCAGGTTAACCTCCAACTCACACGTTGTCTCCTCTCTATCTAGGGTTCCATCACACTGTATCTGTCATCTTCCATTTCCTGAAACCCTTTCTTCACCTCTTTCCCTCTTCCTAATGTGGTTTCCTCAGTTTCCCCTATCACTCGCACTACATCCCCTGTCGACCTACACTTCCCGGTTCCCTTCTAACCCTCCTTAGATTCTCATGAAATATCATCATGCATGAACTCTAACAACATGCTTTAAATAAACCCCCACTAATTCCATCCATTCTCTACATCATTTCACTACTTTTGTGGATTGATATTTCCTGCACATAAACACAGTATATTTAATTCACTATGTTTCTCCAACCACTTGGTTTCCACCTCTAGTCAAGCTAGGGATCCCGCATTCCCCATTCAACATCTTCCTCCATTTTCTGGTTACCCTTCACTCCTTTGGGGCTTCCCCCGACAGTATCGAGGCTGTCTCTAGGGATTACCTTTACATACACTTCGGCTATTTATTTTATTCACATCCTCTACCACATAGGATTTCCCTCTATCCTCTACATCAGGATCCCCTATAGGTATATAATTATTTCACCTAGTATACCTATGAATTTACATGTTTATAAAAAATCTTTTTTTCATTTGCAAAGTATATTCACTAACTACTACTTGTACTTAGTTTCCTTTCTCAATATTTCTTCATATAAGGTTTATTCCATGGTTGATATATATTACCTCCACCAGATCAATGTGTTATCCATTTTAGGTATTCTTAAATTATTTGATTCAATACCCTTTTTTTTGCAGTTTCAATCATTCAAATTTCCTTTTTTTCTCATTATTGTTTTTATAAATGTATTAGATTACAAGAATAGTGGAATCAAAAAAGTTGGGTATGTTTAATAATCATCTAATCGGGTTTATAGCTATACTCTTGATTGATTGGTATTATTATTAAAATATTATTACTGAAAAATATGAATTTTTTGTCCTCATTTCCATTCAGTCTACAATTAAAACATACAGTTAATTTATTTTTTTTAATTGGCTATCAATAGATATCTTTTACAAATTTCATATACATACATGTATTAATATTTCTTATATTGATGTGTTTTCATATTACAGCTTGCTTAAAAGTATTTCATATGTAATATTTTGAATATTTCTTATATATAATTTTTTTTTGTTTTACAAATTTGATATTGCATATTGATTATAATTAATTGTTTGTAGATTGATGATACATAATTTTTTCTTATATATTATTTTTTGCAGATTTATTATACATAAGTATTTTTCACCACCACATCAAATCATTTTTAATTTTTGGTATGACTATCTAATTTGATTCAATACATATTTTTTGAAGATCCAATATTTTAGATTTTCTATAGTTTTCATTGATGTTTCAATAAATGTATTCGATTATATGTATAGTGGACTAACAAACGTTGGGTATATTAAATAAATTTTTCATATTTCATCCACTCTGGAATATAATTGTACTCTTCATTCACTATTTTTTAATGAAATATTATAATTTAAAAATATTCATTTTTTTCTCATTCACATTTTTTCTATAGTTAAAACATACAATTCATTTATTCTTTTCAATTGGATATAAATTTAAAAAATTAGTTGTTTTTATATATATATGTCTTTTAATATTGATTAAATATAAGTTTTTTCATATTAAATATTCCATAAAAGGATTACATACATAATTTTTTGTTTATTGTTTATAAATAGTTGTTTTCATATTGCAGATTTCATAATTCTTATGCTAAATTTGATTGCAGATTGATTATACATAAGTGTTTTCTTATACATAATTGTTTTCATATTTCTTATACATAAGTATTTAAAGATTTCATTTTTGATATTGTTTTTAGATTTCAAATTATCATATTAAATATTCTATTATTGTTGTTAAAACATAAATGTTTGGTTTGTATTCCTTCCTTATTTTTTCATATTGCAGATTTCATATATAAATGTTTTTTTCATACAACCAATATGTTTATTTTATAAAACTATTTCAGTATATATGGTATTAATTGATAATTTCATATCATAAAATTTAAGAACATTATATTATTATTTTATTAAATAATTAATAATATTTTATATGTTGAAACATCCAGATTCAATGCACTATTTATAACCTGTTTTAAAAATCGAATATATGAAATTGTTTTATTCTTATTTTTGTCTAGGGGAGAGATGATTGATTTAGAGTGACTGAAGCATGGGAGTCTATACAGATCTAGGACTATTGTAGGTTCTGGTTATAGGCCAACCAAAACTGTTTAAATCAGCACAAGTTTACATTCATTTTTTCCTTTTTGTTTTTATTATGTTCTCTCAATACTTATGCAGGTTTTAGTTCTGGTTCGGGGCATGATACCTTCTTTTAAGATTAAATATAAGTCAATTTGATCCTTTTTTAATCTCCCATGGTTATTATAGGGAATAATTTTTACACCTTTTATGGATGAAAAATATGTTTTATGTTGTATTTTTCTGATGAACATGGAATATGTTCAACCTATTGGTGAATATGGGATAAGAGATGAATTATATTTTCCATATTTTGTAAAAATATACTCTATTCAAATATTTTTACATTATTTTTAATTTATGTATGTACTGAAAACATTTAAATCCAAACATGAAATGGTTTAATCCCTTGAACAAAAAAATTTAATAGTATTTGATGCAATGTTAAGTATTTAGTGGGTATTCCAATTACAGGGGTGCATTGGCTATGCCTAGGAAAGTGGAAAGGAGTTGTAGGGGATAATTCTTATTATAATGTCTCTTATGGTATATAATACATGGCTGATATCAATTTTCTTATTCTATAGCTCTCAAATTATTTTACCCCATTCAAAAGATATGTTATATGTACAATGAAGAAGGTTACAAATATAAGGTACATGTATGTTTACCCCTTATACATGCATACATTGCAACAAAATATGGCATCTTTTTTAGTATTTATTTTTTTCAAATTGCTAATTTTTTAAGATATATTCATTTCATTTAATTCTATAATAACGTCCCCTTTTCCAACTTATATGGTTTGTAATTATTGAAATATATCATTATATCTAATAAATACCACCTCAAAGTGGTTCTAAATCATGTATTGTATTCTCTTTGATTATCTCTTTTTTCAATAACAACCATTACAAAATTATTATTTATTATTCCCCTTTCACTCAAATGATTCAAAAAAAACTATAGAAATTTTTAATAGTATGTTTTAATGATATCAATTCATTAATCAGATCCCCTCACCTAGAATTCTGGTCAAAGAACCAATTGAATCCAGATATACCAGTTTTTTCCATCAATTCAAGGCTTAGAGAAGAGGTTAAATTATCCCATTTATGTAGAATGTTGGGAAAGAGTAGTATATTTTCTCATGTCTACATAATTAAGAACAACCACAGATGCAGTAATAAGTATGTTTAAATCCAAACATAATGAATCAAAAACCCTAGAAACCATATGACTTGTTAATTCCTGGGAACCAGAAATATAACAGTATCCTTTATTCCTAAATTAAAAAAATCTATAGTGGATAGTGAAGATAAATCCCTTACCCAATCTATGTCCAAATAACCATAATGATAAATTGGATCGATAAAATAACAAATAATAGGGCATCCTCCTGATGTATGAGCCACTATTGGAAAATAAGACATGGTAATAGTTCCTAGACCAACAATATTCAAGATAATATTGGTTCCCAATACTATATAATTTATCTTAGAAAGAGACTTAACATGTCTACTAGACTAGAAGAAGGATCCCTCATTAGAGAAATGATCATATAATAAATGTATTTTGAAATGGATGAAGAAATATTGAGAATAAATACCAGCATGTATGGATATTATCATGTCTCATTCTCACTAATTTCCCCTTTCCTTGTTCATACCCCCTAAGAACCAGAAAAATAAGTACAAATAGTTATGGATATTATCATATTTTACTCTAGAAATCATAATTAATGTTCTTTTATTTCATAAATCCCTAGAATTTTTTACATTCATATATCAAAATCATTCTTAATTTGAGGTTCCTATATTGAATCAGTTTAAATTGGGTTTTCCTGAATACATCAAAAGTGAATACAATTGAATAAACAATTTCATGAATATTGTAAAATTCTAGCACCTCTCATCTACCATGTTCATGAAAGTTGATCCATAGAATGTATATTGTATACATATCTTTGGTAACGGTATTCACAGGAAACACGATATTAAAATATTTTCAGCTTTTAGTTATTAACTCTACCATTTTGTCTTTTAGTTATTGGGGAATTCGTTCACCTAATAATTGAAAAATATGATAATAAAAATTCTTAGATGATGTTATTTTTTTTGTATATAATAACCACAGAACATATACTGAAACATCTTATTGGAATTCTTGTAAAAGTCATTCTTATGTTCCTTTTTGTGGTTAATTAACCGTTTTGGAATTTTCATTCTACATTCTTCCACAAATTTCCAATTCATGTGCATTGACTTCTCTTCTTCCCTTTTATCTTTATTTTGTTATTAATTTTAAAACTACAATATTATATGAATATTCCTAATCTATAGAGTATATTTTGGTTATTACTATTCTGTATACTATATATTTGCACATGAATATTTCATATTTAGCATATGCATATTAAATATTCATATTTAAAAATAGATCCATTTTAAATTTTATCAGTATCATAATTTAAACTCAATGTTATCTGCTACATTTTCATTAAATAATATTTATTATATCTCCTTGAATCATTCTACAAACTTTTTTTGATTTTTTCAACTCATTGATAATATTTTTGATTGTTTCCCATTAGTTATATTATAATATTTACCTGATACACATTATCTATGCATGTTATGGTGTCAGGATTGCTGTTATACTCCCATTATTCCATGTACATATTTGGAGGCATTGATCCCCCCAATGTTTGATGATATTTGGGACCCAAATAGACAGTTTCCAAAGAGGCATTTTAGTTATTATTCATATTCATTCCTCACTAGATTAAGGGTGTACAAGTGGGGATGTATAATTTTATTCTATAACAAGGAAGGAGTCAATTCAAGGTCCAGAGATTTTAGGTATGGGAGGGTCACTGATATCTTTATCACAATCAAAAATATATAAAATCAATGACATTATATTATTTTTATTATAAAGTAAATTGAAAATTATATAATAAATGTATTACATAAAATAATTGTTTTAAATCAGTGTTTTATAATATTCTATTCATGTATAACTAGTGTTTTATACACTTTTATCTAATATGAAATTACAGTATAATATGAAATATATGTTTAACATTATAAAATATCTTTAATATGGATGAAATTATATAATTTGTATTGTAATCAATATTATGGAATCTAAAATCATTGTTTGAGCATTATATACGTTTTTATGTGTAATCATTTGTTATAGTGTGTCTAAATTCTGAAATATATGTGACAAAATTCACACAAATAACACAATATAAAATATATAAACTTTTTATAATTATCTATTATATAATTCGAAATCTATGTGTATAATGTGTCTATAACATGTGATATTTGTAAAATATAGAATCCTTGTGTGTTAACAGTGTGACCATTAAATTAAAATATTTTTATGTATTTTTCATGAAAAATATAATAGTTTGTCATGATTTAGGTATTTCCCAAAACATATTTATAATAACTTTTAATGCACAATAGATTTTATTTATTATTAGTTCTTA
This sequence comes from Viscum album, assembly GCA_963277665.1. Lineage (NCBI taxonomy): Eukaryota > Viridiplantae > Streptophyta > Magnoliopsida > Santalales > Viscaceae > Viscum > Viscum album. The sequence goes on from OY728137.1 coordinate 1,908,810,567, forward strand.
ATTAATGGGTCAAACATATCATTTCATATTGTCATTTTTTTATGCCACAAAACTAGATTTTGTATTCATTCCATTTACATTCACATCAATTTATTTACACTAACATCATGTGTTTTATAATATGTTGGGTGAGTTGGAAACTATTGGTACAATGATGAAAATAGTACCACAAGATGAAAATCCATTTTGGTTTTTTTCACCTTCAATACATTGTATATTGAAAATGGTTAGGGAGGAGGAATTATAAATCTACAAATAAAACATGCAACATACATATGAAAAAAGTCGGGGAGACTCAAACTAAAAACTTCCCTAACACCTCATAGGGTAGTAATCACTAATCTAGGCCCCAAGGGATTCAATAAAATGTATATAATCTAGGCCCTGGAGGATTTATTAATGTATTTTATTTCTCGGTTTTGAATTTCCCATATAAAATTATATTCCACAATAATATTATTAAATATTTTTTGTTATGTTTATGATGTCCCAACAATTTTCTCAAGTTGTATTTCATTTTTATGTACAATTTTTTTTGATTAAATATGTTGAATATTAATATTGAATAACAATTTATCAAAATAAGATTATTTTATCCAAAATAACCATTAAATAATTGGGCTTGGTGAATTCACGAGAGAATACTAGTTACATGTAAAAGTGGTTTTATATGCACCTCATAAAGAAAGATATGTTCATAACATAACATATGTGCCAAAAAATATAAATTAAGACAAATGAAGCTTACCTATTTGGTAATATTTTTAATCATAATATGAATTAAAAAAATAATATTAAATTAAACATTAAATATTGTGGAGAAAATTATATTTATGATATATTATGTAAAATGGGTATTATATAACCATATAAAAGGAACGTGTAGTGAATTTGGCATATGTCTCTGAGAAACAAATGTGAGACTAAGAATACATTACCTTATGTCTTAATTACCTTCATGCACATTTAAAACTCATGAATAATAAATCTATGTTCATTATAATTATATTAAATAATTTTACTCATATATAACATACAATATATGACTTACTTATGACATTTACTTACCTATTTATTAATAATTCCTCATTTAAATCACCTTTTGAGTAATAACTACTTAGTTTTTCTTTTGCGTTTTGATTTTTTATTTTCTATAATTTTACTTTGATCATGGTTCTATAATATCCATAATATTAAAATTTAAATAAATATAATTTATATTCAATATATATTCATTTAGAGTAATCTATAAATTTGGAGATGTAAAATGAAACACATTGGTCATGGAGATGGTAGGTCGTATATATGTATGAATGTTGATTTCATTTTTTTAAAAGCTAGAAAAAAATAATAGAAAATAAAAAATCACATATCCATAATATTTATTTTTTAATATATATCAAATATATTTATTAAATTTTTCTTTATTACCTTCCATGGAAATATTTAGTGAAAAGTGAATAACATTGCTTCGTGACATGGTAGTATGTCATACACATGAGAGATATTATTGTATCCCCCGCAGAATAGAAGGTAAGAGGTTATATATGATATGATAATTAAATAAATATATTCATGTTAAAAATATCATATATATTTATTTAATTTAACTCTATCAAAATCCATGTAAAAAATGAAAAATACATCACATCGGTTCTTAAGGAGGTAGTCCACCATACACACAATCAATGATTTCTTTTCCCATATGATGGAAGAGAATATGTATATAGTTTATTAAATTAACATAATAACATATAAATTTATTTTAGATAATTTTTTTAATATTATCATAGTTGAATAATAATTGAAGGTGGTGGAATAAAAAAAATACAAAAATGAAAGTTTAAAAATTTTACCTCTTTTCAAAGAACTTCTTTAGGATTTTACTTAATGACTTACTATGAGGGATTTATAATAAAAATAATTCTTCAAGAATGTGTTCTGTTAATTTTCTTTATATTTGGGTATATATAGTCCAAAAATATGATTTTCCAAGTGTGAATAGAAGATGGGAGGGAGTTTCCTTTAGTTGGTGGGGGAGAGGACACATGTGAAATATTTGAAAAGAATAAAGTTTAACCACATTTATCAGTCACCAAAGTCGCCAAAATGTGTATTTCATGGACCTTATATGTGATAAGGTCTAATTATTTCTATAAAATTGGTGTTTAACATGTTTATAGGTCATTTTAAACCATATCATTTTAGTTTAACACCTTGGTAAAACGATTTTAACCTTAACATCAATATTTAATATTTTTTTTCATATTCATTTTGACCAAAAAATAAGTTTAACATATTATATGATAATTTTTTTTATTGTAAAAATTAATTAAATTTTTATAAATTTTATTCATCGAAGTGGGAAATTTTAATTTAGAATTAAACCCGTAAACATGAAGAAATTTTTTTTTTCCCAAATATATATTTTCAAAAGTTTAAAATGTTTTTTAATTAAAAATAAAATATGGAATTGATTTAAGTTACCTAAATTGGTTTAATAAATATATAGTTTAACTAATTTTATTTTTAAAATTGTATTATAAGAAAATTTATCTTTTAAGCTCCGTAAGTAAAATGGTTTGTTAATAAAACCCAGTATTTTTCACTATTCAATAAAAAATTATAAAAAATTAAATCAAATATAATTTTTATATGATGATATTAGAAGTTATGTTCATTTTTTAAAATAAATTTTCTAAAATTTGAAGAACTTAATTTCAAAATAAGTTTGAAAAAGGTGAAAAAACAACTTTTTTAAAAGAAATATAGTTTTTTATTGTTATATTAAATTTATGCATATATATCATGACTAGGATATACATAAGATAAATATTAAACATTTTATAGAATATATAATATATAAAATTATTTAAAATCCTTCACAAATAATTATCTATTAAATTTACTGAGATAAAACACGTATATTTGTGTAAAAATAGTTTTTCATAAAAAAATTTCCTTTATATTAAATGGTTCTTTTTTCCATTTATAATTAAATAATTCACCAAATAATTAATTTTATATTCAAGTGTAAACCATATAGTTTTCTAATATAGTTATTCTTATTCATACCCACTTTCCCAATGGTTGGGTGATATATATCATATTAAATACTAGTATTTTAACAGTATTTCGCATTTTGTTAAAACTCGATGTTGCATGAAATACAATCTATTAAAGAAATTAAATTTATTTATGAAAATTATTTCATAAAAACACGAGGTGTTAAAATATTGATCAGGTATTACATAATAATATAATCTGTAAATAATACCACAAATTAATTTTGGTAGTCTCAAGAAATTATTTTCATTAGATTCATAAAGAAAATGGTTGAATTTATAAGTCTGAATAGAAACACTATGAATTCATAGTGTCTATTACTTGTATGGAAGTATTTATTTGATATATACTTTATATTCCCCCATTATTGACGATATCCTGATTGAATTCCAGTCATGAAAAATAATTAATCCCCTATTAATTCAATAAACAAGTCATCAAGAAGAGGTAATGAATAATATTTCTTGATCATGATAATGTTATATTCTTTATAATCAGTATAGAGATTCATTGATCAATATTTGTTCTTAAATAAGAAATTGGTGTACCTAATGGGGATACACTCAAGAATATAAAAACTAAATCTAATTCCTCTGATAAAATTATGTCCATTATTTAAGATATATTTTATATCAGTATAATACTAGTTATATTTTAATAAACCATCCCATGTTTACCCAACACATCACCCGACCAAATTCTCCATTGGGACCAAAGGTTTTTCTCAATCCCCATGGGATATCAAATAGGGATTGGGTATCTAGAACAAAAAATTCGGAACAATTTCACCCTATGTTTTGAAATAACCACCTCTTGAATATCACTTGAGATTCTGATATAACATATCTTTGTATAAAACTATCAAGGATAAATAAACAATTTAAATATTAATTAAACAAAAAATATGAGTGAAAAAATGAATCACTAATAAGATAACAGATAAATGGAAATAAAACATTATGTAAAAATAATCCAAACACCACAAGTACAAATAAAAAAATAAACATCAAGACTCATAAATAAAATACATAACTATCCCAAAAATAAAATCAAGCATGAAATACTCGAACCCATCTCCATGTGACACATAGTTACACACCATGTCCCAACATCAACTGTCACTTGATAACCTAAATATAAAACAAAAAAAGAGAAAAAATCATAGGTTCCTAAAAGAAAGCATGAGAGATACATACACCCAATGGTTTATATTGGGTGTGATCCAAGCATGCCCAACAAAATTTCAACAAAAAGTTTCCATAATTTCCTTTCAAAAAAATTTCATTAATTGTAGTTTTATTCTAAAAGGAAAAAGAGGATCCCACATGAAATTTTAGAATATCCAAGTAATATGTTATAAATCACCTTTATAAAGCATATTATTCTTAATGTGTGTTAAAGTTAAATAAAAAACAATGTATTAGAACAATGTTAAACCATAGAAAGGGTATCATTTAATAAATACAAAATTATTGGATTAAATATGATTCCATTTTTGAATTTTTTTATCAAATTACATTTAGTGAGATTAAAACCATTTTCCATTTTAAAACACTTAATAAACCTTATAATAAATTAATCTAAATTCATAAAACCATAACTATACGGAAATATAAACACAAATAGATACCATGGTATAAATTAATAAAAATAAAATAAACAAACAAATGAATGGATTAATATATTCAACTCATGAGCAATAGGATATAAAAATTTCATATATTTAAATCCACTAAATAATCCCTGAAAGGAATAAGGAATAATGGAAAACTCCTTGGGACTTAAGTAACAAGGACATGAACTTGTTATTGGAACTCAAGGAAACTAATGAAGGATTCTTCAACCTCTCAATAATCCTGTATATCTAACTACATAGGATATTACATCCTTAGAGAGTTTATGCTATAAAAAATCACATAATATATCCTTTTAGATTTTTTCCATTCAAACTAGGAAATACTCTATAACCAGTGCACAACCTACACTAGATATTTCACTTATCAAAGTTATCTAATAACCCCTAGTGATCCCCTGAAATGTCAAAATGGAGGTTATAAAAAATTAAAGAGTATTCATCACTTGATTGAAAAAACAACAACAAATAACTCTCACATATCACCTCAAACATCCTTATACAAAATAACTCATTTCAATTTTATAAGAATCAATAATTACTAAAATGATTTACAATATCCTCCTTGGGGCCACAAACCATAATAATAAGTGAAAAATAATAGATCTTATAGAGGTAAACACAAATATAATTATATACTAAATATAAATTGTCAACTAGGACTTCTATTGAAAATCCATCTTGGGATGCCAATACCCTTTTCCCCATTTTAAAAAAAATATATATTTTAAAATATTTCAGAAAAACATATAATTGTACAACAACTAAAATATAACTTTTAAAATATCCCTAGGATACAGTTTGAGAAATTATTTGAATTTTAATCATATAGGTCCATATATAAAACCATTAAAACCAAAAATCCCCTTTATTTAATACTATTGGGATAATCTAATCAATTATTAAAATTAATTAATTCCATATAAAATAATAATTATCCTTTAAACCTGACCCAAATTGGGTGAAAGGCATTTGAACCATAAAATTTTATTAAAAATTCCTTATAGTAATTTTAATAAACACATGTCACACGAAAATAATTTTAGAAACTTGAAACCCATTAGAAGATACTTTATTCCAATTGAGAAAATACTTTAAAAAGTTATTAAATTCACTATGACTATCACATATATGTTTAATTTAATGGGAATGATTTGATAAATAATTAATAATTTAATGAAAAAAAAAGGAAACACATAAAAAAACCAACCTCAAATCAAGTGAAACCATATCACAACACACTGCCTTCAATGAAAAATTCCCAACCAAGGAGAAAAACGCCCTCTAAAGGCCTTAAACACTTATAATCCTCAATTTAAAACCCTGATGAACCATAATATTTTCCATATGGACACAAGGGATCATTTGAGGATGAGGAAGAAACAATTAATTAGTGTGGAGAAGAGGAGATAGAAAAACAAGAGAGAATTATGGGATTACTTTATAGAAAATGATTTAAATAGAAAGAGATATTCCAAAAATGTAAGTGGGGTTGAGAAATGATCATATTTCATTTGACATAGGCTCTGTCAATCCTGGACGATAATATAGGTGGTTTAAACCTCTTATAATTGTTAGTAGTTTATGTTGAAATCCACATGTAAGTGATTATTTACAATATTCATGGTTGAGTAGTATAGTTTACCGAATCATATACCGACCATGTATACTACTGTGTACAAAAACCACAAAGTCACAAGATTTACCAAATAATACCAAACCATGCCAAATATCACTACTAAAAATCATAGAACTGCGGCATGGTCCCTACAATGGTTTCATCTATTCATTCACCGACACAAAAATCCAAAAGAGGCTCATACAGCTTTCATATAATTTATCCTAATTCAAACCTAGCCATGTACTACTCATGCATAACAACCATGAAATAATAAAAATTAATTTGAATGACTTACAATAAAGACACATTTCATGGTTTCTATAAAAATATACATTGTATATCATGAAAAAAATATAAAATTCTAGAACACTTGAGATTTAAAACCAAAACACTTCATAATTTTATATTACCCAAATTAGAAAAATATACTACATTAACATGAGGGTGTCAAAATTCTCTCCACCATTCCATTTTCTACCACCATTAAATCTTAGTTAAAAGTAGGAGGAAATAAGAAATGGACCTCTAGAATAACTATAACAAATCTTGATAATGAATCCTTGAAATTATTTACTCTAAAACAATATGACAAATCCTTAAACATCATCAAAAATCAAAAGAAAAATTTAAAACACACCCAAAAATCATGAAACTATAGAATTTAGAGATCTATCATTGGAATACCTATCATTTAAAATTCTTTTAAAGTATCGAGATAGTAATAGAATATTTTAAGGGAGAAAACCCACACAAAACCCTAAAGAAACAAAACTCCTCCATAAAACACCAAAATCATCAAATAATCATCCTTATATCCTCAAGAGAAACAAAACCCTAATAACACACCATGTTTAGAAGAAAACATCAAAAACAACACAATATCCAACATCACTAAAATGTGAAAATAAAACCAATATGAAAACATGGATCAATGTGAAGAAACACAAGATCTAACCATAGGTCACAAAACTAAGTAACAGGGGTGATTTATAACCTCATACCTCAAGCAACACATCCTAGTGATCCCAATAATATCAAAACCAAAACAAACCATTAGAAAATATTAATTGTTTCTCCCTCTCTCATAGACTCCGAAAACACACACCTCAATGTCCTCTCATTCATAACCCATCAAAACCTAACCATATAGATAACCACACATAAAATACTCCATGGAAAATATCAAAAACTGTATAATAAGAACAAAATCTATAATTAATACCTCGTAAATAGGGAACCACAAAAAAATTGAGAAATACATTTAGTGAAAACCACCACAAGGATGCTCTAAATTTATTGAGTATGAGTTTTAAAATAAACAATCACCCAACACCACTCAAGTTAATTCTTCGTATAATGTTTATAAAAATAAACCTTGCCACTTCACCACCTCTAAGGGACTACAATAAATGCCAAAATAGTGGATAGTGACTAAATAAGTCTTCAATAAAAGAAGGTTATCCCTCCACCAATCAATTTATAGTCTAAAAAGTACTTACAACAAAAAGAGATTCACATAAATGAAAAGAGGATTTACCCTGTGGATCATCATAAAAGATATACATCCACATTCTATTAAGACCTTCCAAGGATAAACAAATGAGTGATACATTACATTAATTTAACCCATTATTGCTTCACACCCAAACTAAATAATCCCAATTCACCCTAATAAAAAACAAAAATATAAAAATTCAACAAAATAAAATATACAGAAAAAACATTTAAAAACATTAATTTTTCATAAACCATGTTCTTTATCAAAATTAGTCTCAAAACAAATTTTCAAGTATAAGAAAATATGAAAAAAAATCATCCTCTTTGTAATAATTCGACTTTTATTATAAAACTTATAATAAGTCACATACTTTAAAATCAACATATTTTAAAATGATTTCAAATGTATTTCATAAAATCAGTCACATACTTTAAATAATTCAACTTTATTAGATAAAAACCCAACATAGAGTTCTCAAAGATTCATATTTTTTAAAAAACACTTCATGAGTTCAATTATGAAACCAAAATTACCATTTCGTTCACTTAAATTTTAAAACTCACTTAAAACATCATTGTTATTTTAAATACTTTTTATCAATTAAAACTTATTCGAAAATATTTTCCAATCTTCAATAATGACACAGAATAATTTTAAAAAATCCCATGTAAAAAAATTCATCTTGTAAAAAATCCCTAAGTCCAAATTTTTTAAAAATAAAAATATAATAAAATATTTTTTTTTGACTAAAAAAATTATTCTGAATATAAATACAATATGTTAAAAATTATATTTCTAAAAAACATCATAAAAAATTTACTTTCATTCTACCACAAAACTGTTTTTGTAAAAAAATAATCCCATAAAATATTCTATTCCATTCAAAAAATAGTTTTCTAAAACACAAAACCAAATTCTCAAAATACAAGGCCAAATAACACAACTCAAATAATTGATCAAATCCTCATCCAAAAAATCAATTCACTATAAAAACTCCCTTATCTAAACTCACATAAGATGAAACACTATTGAATTCATTTTGATAGCCTAGGAAGACAAACCAAAAAATCTGAGGTAAAAGAAGAAATATTCATGGTTTGGGAATAAGGGTTCGAGAACTGTGTGATAACCCTGAAACAACCTATAAAGTGGATTAAAGATCCATCCACATGGGTTTCACAAGGTTTTACATAATTTGAAACCTAACAATGAAACATTGGTTCATCCTCTCTTTATACACTAAATGTGACAACCCACATAGGGTTAATAATGAAAAAATTTCATGTCATATTAATATTGTTGATTAGATTTTGTTGATTCATGTGTTAAACAATAATTCGAAGAAATTTATAACTCAAAAAAGAAATAATTTTATTTCTAACTAAATCATTTTACATGAATTATATCATTTTATTTAAAATTTAATTTTATTAATTTTATAATTTTAATTGGATAAAAAAAATTAAAGGAAAAAATAATGAATTTAAAATTATAATGTTAAATTTATAAACCTGTTATTGAAATTTTGAAGATTATGTTATATTTTATTCAAACAAAAAATTGGTTTCTTTATTTTTAAAAACATGGTTCAAGGATTCTATTCAGTTTTTTGAATTATTTTAATGTAAAATATCATTAAATTTTTTATTATATAACAAAAAATTATTATGAATCACAAATGCTAAAATTTCTGAGGCCTAAGTGACAAAATAATAAATATTTTAACCCTATGACACCCTTCTCATCATCACCATTATATTTTTATTAAGCTGGAAGGTAAACATCCAAAAAAATGAATAAAATAGGGACAAAAATAAGTGAAAACACGATATGCCTAGGGGTAGAATAATAAAGACCAAGTTGGTCCCCTATGATCAGGTTGACCCCCTTCTATTTCTAGAAAATCATTCTTGGGATGTAAGTGATGTTGGGGACCATTTCCTCTACCACCAAAGAAGAAAGGTGGTCCACCACCCAATTTCCTTCACGCCATATATGTAAAACATGAAAGTTGTTTTCGATAATGGATTTTCATTTTCAAATGATGTAAACGATCGATCAGGAAATTGAACCTTTTAAATGTATAAAATCATGGATGATCATATAATATGTCCCTACATGAGAAGCATAATATTGTTATGGACAAAGAGATCCAACCCTATGTACAGTGCTTTGGCCTCTACTTGGATAGATATCCAATACACATAGTATGTAGAAAATGCGAGAAGGATAGTCCCCCATTAGTCTTTGAAAACCCCTCCTCTTCGCATGATGCCTGAGGTGTATGAACCATTAATATTCAATTTTAACCCCAATGTAGGTATCTGTCACCAAATCCAATGACCTATCTTTCTAGTAGAGGGAGACTTCCCTGAGGATGTACTCAGTTGAAATAATCTTAGAGTGGGAGAATCACGATAGTTGCGGATACTGCTAACCACGACGATGGGGAGTGACCTTGTTTGTGAGATAACAGATCTTAAGGATGATAGAACAACCTCATACCTAGCCTTATTATTGGCCTACCAAATACACCAACACCCCACACTCAGAATAATAGATCAATTTATCCTTTAAAATCCCATTGTGGTTGAACCCTGAAACCATATCTCCAAAAAAGTGATGGCTCAAAATTGTGGGGAAGAGAGGGTAATGAACTCTCTAAGAAACTTCTTCATATCCATGGCCCATTATCTCTCATAAAAAAGGTGATTATCATCCTACTCCGGCTGGGTATTATAGTTTTGGTATCTGGAGACTAGGTTGAAACCCATCCATTTCACTTTATCATCCCTTGTAAATGCATAGATTCATATCTTTCATGTTAGAAAATTAACCTTATCTATAACTATCTTACACCAACCCATGATTTTCTAGAAATCCCATTTCCCCTTATCCATATATATCCTAATGATTTCTCTATAGGTAAAGTCTCTTGACTTGTAAAGAGTAAACGCGTGTTTATTTGGCTTGAAGTTGATAGTAATAATATCCAACACAACCTTTTTCTTGTCATACAGAATAGTATGGGTAAAATGAGGATGCAATCTAGACTCATTAAGAGATATCAACAGTGTTGGACACTTCGGAAATCCAATCATAGAACCAACCTAATTTTGATGTCATATAAGGATTTCACCTTTCCCAATAATCCATCTGGAGTGGGTACTTAGGGTCGGGATAAAAGATAATATCATAGAACATAAAGGAGATGAAAGGGCCTTGGTATTATCCTCATCCCACCAATTTTATATGACATGGTTTTACCCCAATGATTCTACTCTTCCACTACCTCCCAAGTAGGATTTGTATGCATGTATTGAATAGTATCTGAGTGGCTCCTCACATTGATCTCACCTTCGTGAAAGGGCCTCGTCACCCTACTCCATGTGTTCATGTTATGTTTTCCTTCAGAAATAGAAACCTAGATGAAGTTATCCAAGATTTTATCAATGTTTCCAATGACACCCTTTTTCACTTTGCTATCTAGGAGGTAATAAACAGGTATGACCAAGAGTACACTGTTGACTAAACCAATATGACCCCTAAAGGATAAGTTGTGGTTTTATAGTTAAAAACACAACTTTTTATCTACTACAATATGAAATAAAAGTCACTAATACATAGGTGTCCTGGGGATATCGGGGTTCCTAGGTAATAAAATGGAAAAGTACCACTTTTCTTGTGTAACCCAATACACAAGGAGGTTACCTGTCTGTTGCTGCATCTTTTTGATATGTATTGGATACTATTTGAATTGTTAAATGGACTCTCTTTTACATTTAAAATCTAATTAAGATTCCAATTTTCTCGAACCATTAATACTTGAATACTTATCCAACATCCCTATAAAATTAAAATAGGTTCTTTTCTTTTTAAATGGCCAACCTAGAATGTTTAAGGTGTAAGAAAAATGATATTTTTCAAAGAATAAGTATAACTATTAATCAAGTTATTTCATGTGTATTTATTCTTATACTTCCTATAACTTATTATAACCATTATCCTATGGTAAAATTATTTTCTTATATAAACTGAATATTATTATTTTTATGGTATAATCCTTTCCCATCTCATTTTTAATCCTATAGGAAATGAAAAAAAATCATGTGTACTTGTAGACTACCACCTCATTGAAATGATGTGTTTCATTTTTCATGACCAACTAATTTGGATTGTTAAAATGATGGAATTAATTAAAATATATAATAATTATAACATTATTATATTTCTGGAAAGATATTATTATATATACCTTAATACCATTACATTTACTGTGAAATAATAACATCGCTTATGCATACATCTGAATTACTACTTCAAAAAAACAATGTGATAAATTTTTCATTTACATGTTTCATAGATGGTTCTAAAATAGTAATAATGACCCCTTTGAGTATATTTAATGCATTGAAGGTATTTAATTTTTATGAATGAACTAACCTCAAAATGAATAATGTAAATATATCCCATTTAGTAACTAAATAAAATAATGTAAACAAAATATTTTATGATATTTTATGATGGACATGAAACATTATATGTGTTTTATATATTTTTTGGTTCATAAAAATTTTTCATGATGAATGGTGATCCTTATATAGCTCTCCAATTAATTGGTTAAGGAATTTTTTCTCCAAGGAATATTTATTAGAATTATAATTGAAGGTTATTACAATTATAACAGTGCTTGTAGGAGTGATTGTAAGAGTGAAAAAATATTATGTTATAGGATACCTAAAAATACTTTCAAAATAGTTTTCATGGATTTAATTTTATTCCATAATGAAAGCAAATGCGATTATGTATAAAGTGAAATGCATGCCCCATTTAAATGTGACATGTATGTTTTTTTACGAAAATGCTTTCATGAGTGATCATGTTTTATAAAAAACCATCAATATTATTATTATTCATGTAATATTTCATATGATATGTTTTATGAAAAGATTTAGTAACTTAATTTGACTAATTTTCTAATTAAATTTTTTTAGCTCTGGGTTATTTATAAAAAATGAAAACTCTCTATGGAATTTCATGATTTTCAAAATGGAAAAAAGGGTATCTTTATTTTTATATCCCTTTCTATGATTTTTGTGATCATAAAAAGTTATCAAATTTTTTTCATAGAATATCAGTATTAGGGATAAATTCATAAATCTCTCTATTTTACCTGTGGGGGATCATCCTAAAATAAGTTAACATGTATTTAGTGAAATAATTGTTTAAATTTATGAAATTTATTTTTGTGGAGAAAATAAACATTGAGTGGAAGTTCTCTCTTTATTGAAGGGTTTTATCAGTAATATTTTTACAAATTTTCTGAAAATAAAAACCTAAAGGATCATGGGAATTTATGAAAAATCAATCCCTTATATTAAAATAAAAATAATGGGTTGATTAATGTATGTGTCTCTACAGTTGGTATTAGATAAAGGTGTTCATAACCTTATACCTTTGGATGTTATTATAAAAATAAATTTAGGAATGTTAATCTATGAATTATATTATCATAATAAAACTTTTAGGGTTTACATGTTTCTTTATCTAGTTTTTGTCCTCTTCAAAAAAAGTCCAGAGATAAAAGTGGGTGGATAGAGAGAAAAGGCTTCAATAGTATGATATCCTTCCAAATATATAGCCAAGAATTGGTGTAATTACATTAAATCCATTTGTGACTTTGTAAAATTAGTTAAAGTATGAAATTAATGTTGGTACCATTACAAGAGAGGGACCAAATCTCAGTAAAAAAGAATGTCTATATTAGAGTATTTCATGAAGCAAAGTCCTACATCATTTAGTAAACTCTATACCCTAGTGGTAGATGAAGGATGCATTAATGATATGGAAAGGATAATCAATGTTTGGGGTTATTCTTAAAATTAGGAAGTTATTCTTTCAATTTATTCTTTTATTGGTTAATTTAGTTAATGGTGGTCATTTATTAATAGTACAATGAAAAAGAAGATTTTGAGTCCCTGGAGTGGGCAATTTTTTCACTATTTTTTGTAAAAAATATTTTCCTAAGATTTTTTGAATTATGATAAAAATGAAATTCTTTAAACTAAATGCAAAGTAAGAGTACTCTATTTCCTTTGTGAATCTAATTTTACTAGGTTTATAGGTATATATAAAATTTCATTATGGACTATGTTAGTGAAATTGATAGGTTTTACTTAATATTGAATCCATGTTAGTGAATACCTTTGGCCTCTCATGGATTTAAAAACTATATGAAAATGTGTTGTGAGCTAAGAAAGTTGAGATTGAGTTTGTTGAATTTTACAATAATATTCATTAGAAGAAATATATGTGGAATACAATAAGAAAGCATCAATTGATGAAATTTGAAGGCTATAGGTCTAAGTTTTCTTCTTATGATAAGTGTTTTACGAATAGTCCTAGAGAGTTTCTTAGGAAATATGTAAAGAGTTATCAATGTGATTATCTTGGACATTTATATCATGAATTCAAATAAAATACTAGTAATGGTTGGAAATTTTATGATAATAAGGAAATGATATGTTTTTTAAAAAAGATATGGTCCTTTACAATGATGTATTTCTAAATAAAATAATGAGTTATAAAAATCAACCTGACCAAAAGAAGAAGGTTGTGTAAATTTCACTTGTAACTACCTTGATAAATTCATGACCATTGAATGAAGTGGTGATGTGTACATTAATTTGTTTCCCATGTTATTTCAAATTCTTATTTGATTTAGTTTATACACATTCTTTTATTTCTAGGTAATTTATTCATAATATGGAATTATTTTCTCAAGTAATGATTAAATAACATTTTGTAAAAAATAAAGGTGGAATTATTATGGAAACAGATATTTATAATAATCGTCTGATGATTATATTTGGAATAGTTTTTCCTAAAAAATATTAGTATCTTTCCCATAATTGAGTTTGATGATTTTTTTGATGGAGATGAGTAGAATTTTTCAGCCCAATTGTAAGTATTATCCACTCTAAACTCAACTCTGGATTTATGTTCATTCACCCCAATCCAGCTCAGTCTGGTGTGAGGGTTCTTGAAGAGGATTTTGGATTGTGTTGTTTTAGTTCTAGTCAGTGTTCTATGAGTTGTAAGATAAATTAGGTGTTTATATTGGTCCTATATTTCTTATTTGGAAGTACTATCAATATTGAATATGTTTTAAGAATTTGTGAATTTTTTTCAGTTTTCATCGGTGAAGTTTGTGGTGTTCTTTTTTAATGCCTTTATGGCATTAATGATGGTGTTTTCCAGCAGTGAAATAATGTTTTCATTGATGGTAATGCTGATGGTTGTAGGGTTATTTTTTGATGGTTATATGGTGTTTATGGATAGGGATGATTGATGGTTCACTTTTTTTATGTTTTGATCAGCAATGAGATGATCGTCAGGTTCCCAGTAGTGTGGTGGTGTCTATATAGTCAAGATCGTCTATCTCGAGGCATAGATAATGGCCCGTGGTTCGATATATGACCTGAAGGTGCATGATGTGAGGCCGTTTTTGGATTGAGGTATGAGATAGTTTATCATTTAATTTGAATTTTTAATCAATACATGAAATCTATGTTAACCTATCTACAACTTGGTTACTGCTCATCCATAAAGTGGATATTTGAAAATAAAAAAAATCAGTCATTCTAGGAAAGATTGGGGAGATAAAGAATTTATATTCAATTTTCAGGGTGAGTTTAAATTTTTATATAAGAATGATTTTATACCTAAAACAATATATAAGGATTATATGAAACTGAATAAGGATTTAAATAAAAGTTGTCCTTATATTATTATTAAAATTATAGATGTTATTTAGATTAATAAAGTTATAGTATTGAATTAATATATGGATGTATTTACTAATGATTATCCTTAGGTTATTCCTTCTTAGGATATGGAATTCACAATTATCTTAGTATCAAAATATAATACAATCTCAAATCCACCTTATCAAATGTCTCCTCTAAATATATTAAAATTGAATATGATATTTCGAGAGTTTCTTGATAATGGTGTTATTAATCATATCTCTTCACTATGGGTTACTCATGTTTTTTTTTAAAATAAGGATAGTCACAAGAGAATTTTCATTGATTCTAGAGAAATAAATTACAGGATTATTAAGAACCTGTTTGAATTTCCTCATGTAAATTGATTGTTTAATCAGCTCTAGGGTTCCCATTATTTTTTAAATATTGACCTCAATTCCAAATTTCCCTTACTGAAAGTGAAGGGGGAATACATTCCAAAAATAGAATTTTGTATTATTAATTGGAATTATAGGTTTTTGTATGCCTTTAGGGTTGACTAATTCACTCATTTATTTCAGGGATAAGATGAAAATAGTATTTTTATTAGTATTTGAATAAATTTATATCTTTCTATTAATGACATTATGTTATATTTTAAAATCTATGAGTATTATGAAGAAATTATAAGGATTTTTTTTATCTTGATAGAAAATTTCTAAAATTTAAATTTTAGCTATTATAAATTTCATTCCATGGGAATATTGTTTCTAAGGGTGGAATAAATGACGATCCTTTTAAAACTAAAGTGGTGGAAGAGTGTCCAATACCTAAAAATGTAACAGAGATTTGATGATTTCTTAGATTTGTGGGTTATTACTGATGGTTATTTGAAAACATTTCTATGAAATTTAACTAACATACTAAGTTTAATTGAAAGGGGGATAAATTCATCTGAGTAAAGGGTGTTATGATTGCTTTTAATAATTTAAAATAAAATTGGTTGATTCTCCAATCTTAGCCTTTCCATCAAGAAATAGTGAATTTTATATTTACAGTAATGCTTCATCGAAGGTCCTTGGTATTATTTTAATCAAAAAAATGATTGGGTAATTTTATATCCATTATCCTAATTTAACCATTATGAATGAAATTATATGACACATGAAATTGAGTTTTATATATTAGTTTTTTCTAAAAAATGTAGATAATTAATTTATATTGGGAGAAATGAGAAATACATACTGACCATAAATGTTTATAGTATATTTTCTCTTAGAAATATTGAACATGAGGTAGAGAAGACAATTAGAATGGATAAATGATTATGAATTTATGATTCACTATCATCCTATTAAAGAAAATAATATTGTTGATTCCATTAGATAAAATAAAAATTCATCATCAATTTTTCTAGGTTTAGAAAATGATCCATGAGTTAATGATTTAATGAATGTTTTCCTAGAAATTATGCATACATAAACTCCATTAATTTTGGTTAAGGTTTAGGGGGTGTCATCCTTTTCCATTAGAATTAGGCACACTTTTAAGTAATAATATGGTTTCAAATATAGATTATAGTTTGTTTAGAAGGGTAAGTTTCTTTAATTTAACTTTGAAAAAGATGTGGTTATATGATTTGAAAAGAGGTTGTATGTGCCAACTGATCCTAAACAAAAGAAGGAATTGTTGAGTGAATATATAGTTCTCTATTTTCAAATCATCAAAGCATAAATAATTTTTTTAGATAACTTTGGGAATATTATTGGTAGGATGTAATGAAAAAAAATATTTGTTTATTTTACTATCAAACGTTTAAATTTTCAATTGGTTAGAGCTGAACAACAACCACTCAAGGAGATGATTTATCCTTTTTTTCTTATTTTATGGATATGAGAAAATATATACAAGGATTTTTTGGAGGTATTACCAAATACGTCAAGAGATAATAATTTTATTTGGGTTATTATTGGTTATTTGGCTAAATCTATGCATTTTCTACCCATCTGAGATACTAAGTCATTGAATTAAATGGATAGAATTTATGTTAAAGAGAATGTTATGTTACATCTATTTACTCTCCCTATTGTGTCAGATCATGTTCCAATATTTTCCTCTAATTTCTTGATAGTTCAAAATCCTTTAGATTTTAATGTAAGAGTTTGTTTTATAAAGTATGCAACAAGAAACTGTAAGTTTAAACGAACTATGATATACTGTTAAAATATTATTCTTTATACATGAATATTATAACATATCCATTAAATTGGTTGGTATTAATGGGAATAATCAAATTTTTATAAATAATTGTGGAGGATAAGGAAACTTTCTTGATAAATAAGTACATAATTCTTGGTAAATCCTTTATAAGCTTCACAAATTACTTTTTTAAATTTTTTGATTTTTATTACTTTTTGTGAACAAATAATAAAATCAATTTTTACACTTTAAAAAAATTATTTGAAAACATAAGGAGAAGATTTTTTATCAAAAATTAAAAAATATCTTAAGATGAATTTTTGGTATTTTTCTTAAAAATTGTAATTTTTTAATGAATAGTGAAAAATACTATTTCATATTGAAGACCAAATTTTTATTTAAATAATATATAAAGTAATATTTTAGATTTACTATATTTTAAAATTTGTATCAGTGAAATTATATTTTTATTAATCAATTTTTGGCTATTTTATTAAATTTTATGTTGAATTATGATATAAAAATGGTTTATACTTAGGAAAACATTTTCCTTGGAAAATCATTTTTCATCGTGTCTTTGGGTATAATTTTAAATTCAACTATACACATTTTTTGAATTGAATTTAGAAAATTTTAATCCATATTTGTAATCATAATATTTAACATTATATAATATGAGAAGCTACATTTTTTATACTAAATAGTAAAAAAGAAGTAAAAATTCATTAATGTTATTAAGGTTAAAATGAATTTAACGAGGGTTAAACTAAAACAATCTGGGTTAAAATGACCTAAAACTAATCCAAAACCTATTTTTTCCATATTACTACCTTATATATTTTTATATTCAGTAATTATCTATTTTGGATCCTTTTCTCACTTGTAAGACATGGTCATAACTTTTTCTTTTCAAAAATTCATACTATGTCCTCTACCTACTTATAAAAGAGAACCCCCCATACTATAATATTTACACCTATAAATTTTTTTTCAACCATTTAATACCTAAGCACCATTATTAATTTACTCCCCTTGTAAGGGAGTCTTTTTTAATAATAAATCCAATCTAGTGAGGCTTTAGACATATTTCTATTGAGGTAGTCTCAAGAAGATTTATCATTCTTAACTGAGTATCCTTGTTTTATTTCTTCTTCCAACTCATGAAAGTGATGACAAATTGGTATTATATGACAAAATCAGTATTAATTATATAATAAGTCTTTATTATGTAAAATTTATAACATAAATACATCTCCTCATCCACCATTTGGGAAAGGAAACTATCATTTATATATATGGAGGACTACCGCCTCATGAACTGATATAATTCATTTTCTATCATCGCCTCTCATGGTTGTTAATGATGATGAATTTAATGATTATTTATGATATTAATTAAATTTTAATAATTATTGGAATGTAATATATCATATAAATTCAAACCTTACCATCCATTGAAGAATAAAACATTGTTCGTGGGTACGACATACAACCCTCTCGCGAAGCGGTGTGATTCATTCTTTATTATCGTATCACATTAGTTGTATATGTAAGTTAATTTTAATAAATAATAGGATATTTATTATATTATGATTATAATGGATTGTTAAAATAAGACTTACCTTATTTCTAACATGTTCTTTTAAAAATTGAAGTATTACATATCCGTATGTATGACCTTTCGTCTTCATGATTGTAATGTTGTTCATCTTTTCCTAACCATAATTCATGGATGTTTTTAAAGTGTAATTTATGTATAATTGATTATTATTTAATTATTAATATTTTTTAAATGATTTAAAAACTACATATTTGACCTCGGTGAACACACTGGTTTCTTTAAGAAATTATGAACTGATAGTCTTTAAAACACCTTACATGGATATAAATAAATACGTAATTAAATATGTCATTAAAATAAATGAATTAAATTGATTTATTATAAGGGAATAAATAACCAAAATTATGTAAACAAAAAATGATAGATATAAGTTTTTTATATAGGAGATAAAATATATACATGACAATTCTAGGCTCAAGGTAAGGGTTTCATCTCAAAAACATCATTCTTTGAGACAAATGTTCTTTTATGAACCTAATTTATTTTAAATATAGTATATACAACCCCTTTAAATAATATATTATGAATACTTCATACTTCATTATATTTTATGTTATGATTTATTTACTTTATTCAATGGAGTTATGATTAAATAGTTACCAAGCAGTAAAGGTTTATGTTTTAATCTCATTTTATTGAGGATTGTTTAGGATTGAAATTATGTTGAAGGAAATTATTTGATCATTGTTTAATAAAACCATTTAATTTTATTATCCAATGGTTATTCATGGAATTTTCAATTAATAGTACCAATTTTCCACTCTTTGGTACTTAATATTGTTGATAAAATATTTATAATAAAATCTGAATTCATTTCTCATTATGGCCAGAAATATTTTTTCGTCCATATCCATGTTTTCCAAAAAAACATATTCATGGATATTTTTAAAATTATAAAATAAGTTATTAAATAAATTTTTAAAAAAATTACCATTTAAAAATGGTTTGAAATAAATTTTCTTTTCAATTTTTTTAAAAATGTTTTATTTTAATTCTTATAAACTGTATAAAATGATAATTTCTTTAATTTATGTAAAATGTATGGAATTAATTTCCATCAAGAACACTGTATTATTTTAATATTCCTTTATAATTTTTTATATTTATTTTAATATAAAATTTTCTACATATTATTTTTGGAATTTTTCTATTTTGAATAATTTATTTCAAATTAGAAAGGTATTTTTCTCAAGAAATATTCCATGTAAACTTTTAAATAAATTCTGATCAATGATGATAACCTTTGATATTATGGATTAAATATAATTTATATATATGACTCTCATGAATATACACATCATATTATCCTTTATTTTTATTCGGTAATTCATGACTTATGTTCATCTCTCACATTCCTTCTTTGTGAAATTTCCAATTATTATGATATGTGAAAATATTATGCAACCCATTTTCTTTTCATGGGTAAATATTATATTTATTCCTTATGATTGATTTCCATTTTATTTGAATCATAATCATGTGCATGTTATGATGGGTGTACCCAGATAGTACTATAATCCATTGGGTAAATCTTTCGCCTTATGAAGTTTTGTGTATAGAGTTAGGTAGTAAACCTAATCCATTATTAGAATTTTTCCACCATGTGATATTGTCTAGGTTGTTTTACATGACTCATGTTTATATCATGATATATATTTTTTCCTCCTATCCTATGATTCAATTATTTTATGATACCATTTCATTTATATTATTCTTCAAGGTAATCACCCTTGAGAATTATCTTTTATGATATCATGTTATACCTTTAACTCACATGTATTGTTTCATTATCATGTTTATTCCTTTACTGGCCATTTTATCTTACACCATGTGTATTTTTATTCCTTAGTTTATAACATATAGTTTATAGAAATTGAATTAATATAGGAGCTTATTATGGAGAATAAAATAAATTCTTTTTATTTTTAGTCTCACGTTGGTATTTTTTGAACCCAGTATTCCAAACACACTATGCTTTCTTTATACTAATTTTTTTATTAATGGATATTTATTTCAAAAATAATGTAATAATATGCAAAAGTATTGGGTCACTATTTTTGTTATTATAGGAATGTCTAGTTATTTTTGGGATTATGACTATAAATATTTAGTGAGAAACCTAGGGATAACTCTAACTGTAATTCAAAGTATTAGAAAATATCCTGAAATTTTTGTGAAGGATAGAGTGAGTGGTTTCCAAAAAAATTACATCAATATTTTTATATTATAATTTGATGTGGCTTTGATAGTGTCATTCCAATGGGTAATAACCTTGAAAATGTTCAAGTATTTTGGATCGATCTTCACCTAGTTCATGATAATGGGCCTTTATAAACACCTGTTTTGACACTCTAGAGGGATATGTTTTGGAAATTCATAAACTCATTATGAACCATAATTAATGACTTGAAAAAATTGTTAGGTCAGGGTTCTAATAATAATAATTACTATGGATAGCCTATATTTAAACCAATAATCTCATAATTAGAATATACTTATAATATATAATTTATTCCTTCAATTTTTTTAAGTTTCCATTTGGTAGGTTACTGTTTTCTAATATATATTTTTCTTAGTTAATGGATGGAAATAGTGGAAAGAATTCAGACAACCAATGTTTTGTTAAATTTGGTGATTTACGTAATGAAATGATTGAACTAATGATAATAGAAGTCAAATATCGTGTGATAATGCGAAAATAGTTCTCTTGAATTATGTTCAATAAATAGAACATAATTGAATTTCTAAAGACATCAAAGATGAGAGGGATGGAGTATCATGGAAGTTCAAGATTAAAAGAAGACAAAGAAAGAAGATTTTTTAGGATCGAAATAAGAATTTAGATGCTCAATATACAAGAGGGGGTGAATTTTATACATTAAAAATTCCTTTGGAACCTTTAAAAGTAAAACTTATCAAGGTTAAACAAACATTAACAAGACCTCTTAACGAAACCTTTTCAATTTTTCTTAAAATAAAGATTCTACCTTAAAGCGTATAGAATCTGAAATAATCAGAGTTTCAGAATTTAAAAGTATAAGAAAGTTATACTTTCAAACATTAATAAGGTTATTATACAGTAGAAGAATTAAAACAACTTGTAAAATAAAACAAGTAACAATAGGATTCTTTTAACCTAAAGAGAAGGGTTTCCAATAGACTTGGATAAAGGATCCTTGATTTATACTTTCATGAAAGTTTATCTTACCCAAACCCAGGTAAACCCTCTATCCGAAGATCAGTATTTGTCTTTCTTTCCCTGCATTCCCTCAATTTATAAGGAAACCGGAACCTCTATCTTCCAAACCAGGAAGCCCACAATCAGCACAATCAGAGTCAGCATGAAGCAAGTCTGAACATGTTGTTCACCTCTGAACAAGTTGTTCAAGACATCTGCATGAAGCACTGAGAGTAATAAGAGCCTCTCTCTCTAGAAATTACTTCACAACTAATTCACATGAATCAAGTTCATCAACATTATACAATGTATTTTTCTTGTTCAAATGAGCTTGTATTTGTAGGGAAAGCTTCCCAATGGTCAGATCCTCTCTAACTGTCATATTTTCCTTAAATCTCGGAGGGACCTAGACACGTGGAAAACATACAGCGGTTGGTTTGTAACAGATTGTACAACATCGTTTCAAGTAACAGAAATGATGTTATGTTAATGATAAATGTTAAGCATAAGAAGTCTTAGAATATGATATCATTAGAATGATACATTAATAAACTCTACAATTATCAGAAAAATAGAATCTTAAGAAATCAAGAAAAAGTATTCTTAGAAATAACATTCTCAAGAAAATGGAATCATAAAATCATAGTCACAAATACACCAGATTCGTTATCATGAATACCGGCATCATATATACACCGGAATCGGTATTGAAAATCAGCATCACATATACATCAGAATCAGTATTGAAAATCGGCATCATATATATATATTGAAATTGGTATCATAAAATTGAATCATATATACACCATATTGTGAATCATAAAAACTGAATCATATATACAACAGATTCGGAATCTTAAAAATAGAATCTTATAT
The DNA here is from genome assembly GCA_963277665.1 of Viscum album. NCBI lineage: Eukaryota > Viridiplantae > Streptophyta > Magnoliopsida > Santalales > Viscaceae > Viscum > Viscum album. Next base: position 1,908,834,007 of record OY728137.1, read on the forward strand.
AAAACAGATTCGGAATCATAAAAACCGAATCATATATACACCAGATTTAGAATCATAAAAACTGAATGATAAATCGTAATAATAAACATGTAAGTCTAACAGATAGGAAACACGTAATGATATATCTATAAACATAGAAGAATTACAATTCCGGATCTTAAGAAAAATACAGAACTTAAAAATATTCAGAACTTAGAAAAAATGATTTTTATTTTCAAAACATAAAACCATAAGGAATAGAGAACTCATAAGATATCTTTATTGACTCAACAATCTCCCCCTTTTTGGAAAGAACAAACAACTTTTCTAAGGAAGAATATATTGACTTAGATAAAAAGTTAATAAAAACTTATCTCCCCCTTTGAATGAGATTATAAATGAATACAACTAACTCCCCCTTAGGTCATTTTTCCCAAGGATCATATTCTTGATCTTAAAATTCTGTATTTTTTTAAGGGAATAACTCCCCCTTAGATAAACATATCTTCTTAAAAGAAAACTCTCCCTTACTTGGACATTTTCCTTTCATTCCAAACTCACCCTTAATAGATTCTCCCACTCAGAGATTAAATTCCACTTTTAAATAAATTCTCCCACTTTGTGATTTTCAAAAATAAGGAAAGTAATGGAAAAGTATAAGATGTACCTAAAAGGTTAAGAAAGCATACATCCGAAAACAAAATAAGGATATGAAAGAAATTTCCTAAGAAAATTTTAGAAATAAGGTTTATATTATAACAAAATATCGGAATGTAAATAAAAGTCATCCATCCTTCTTCTGCTCAGACAAAATATATTTTATTAGGTCTTTGAGCTTCTTGACTTACTTATGATCATCTTGAAACTTCTTCAACAAGATCTCATGATCCTAGTTCTTCTTTTCTAATGCCAAAATCATTTCTTCTTGAGCAGTAACCATTTTCTCTAATTCATCTCTGACTTCCTTTTCACTGCTAACAGATTGGGAAACTGAATTGAGTTGACTACACTTCTAATATATTGAAGCCTTAACCTTCTTGAATTCGGTTTCACAAGAATTAATACCTCCCTTTGTTGATTCCATGAAATCACCAAACTGCCTGAGCTCTTCATTGATGGTTTTGGTGTGGTTAAATAATTTCTTACAAGTTACCTTCTGGGATTTGTAATCAATAAAAATATTACTGAAGTCTTCTTCTTTCTTGACAACCATGTCCATAAGCATATTGGTTGACTCTATCTCTTGGTTTAAGGTTTCTTCCATCATTTGAATCTAGGAATCTATTTTTGAAAGAACCAGAATGATATTGACCAACTTACTAAGAGATAGCTTGACAAAATAATTCTCAAAAGATGAAGAGGACTCGGATCCTGAAACATCTTTCACTTTCACAATTCCTCTTGGAGTCAAGGAAGCTTTTCTCTCTATTCTCTTAGAGGACTTCTGAGGATTTTCTTTATCAGGTGAGGCAACCAAAACACTCTTTCCTTTGTCAGGATTTGGAACTAGGGTAGGTTCATCAGATACTTGGATAACAATAAGATCATTATGTTCATCTTCTTCCTTTTGAAATTCTTCCTCTTCTTCACCTTGATGTTCAACTTCTTATTTATCTTCTTTTTTCACTTCAGTTTCTAATTGTTCTTATTCTTCAACTTCAATTTATTCCTCAAATTCTACCTCTTTCTCAACTTTTTCCTCAATTTCTTCTTCAACTAGTTCTTCAAATTGTACTATTGAAACAAATTTGAAAACTAAACTTGAAGGAGTTCCAACATAATCATCCACTTCCCTTAAAACATCATCATCATCTTCTTGGATTATCTAATCTTCCACTTCTTGAATAGGTTCGGATAAATCTAGGAATTTCTTAACTTTCTGGATTTTTAGAGTGGCCACTGGTTTCTTATGAGAAAATTTAGACTCCTGAACTTGTTGAGACTTCTTTTCCATGGCTTTAAATAAAGACTGGAACACTAGGGCTTCTGAGGATTTATTCTTTACCTTCTTCTACTTATTTTCTTTTTCATGATTTTCAGCTTTCGTGATTTTTAGAGCCTTAGACTCCAATGGATTCAAACGAAAAGAAGGATCTCCTTCCTTTTTGTTAGCTACAATTTCTCTCCACTTTGAACCTATTTCATCTAAATAAGATTTTGGTTTCTTAGTAGTAGGAGGTGAGGATACCGGAACATCAGGAACTGGAATTGGAAATCTTGGTTCTTCAAGTTTCATTTTCTTAGGAACTGACCTTGAGGATTCTGGAACATCACCCTTGTCCTGAACAACTATTTCATCAATGTCTTCGGATCCTAGGATAAACTCAACCTTCATCCCCCTTAGAGTTTCATCACTAAGAAACAATATCTTGAATGGCTTCGAGACTGATCAGCATGGAACATTCATTTCTTGATGAAATAAAAAATTATCCTCGAAATAGTTGTTGGTTACAGAAGCATCTAAGATCTAATATCTTTTCCTTTAATTGCTTGGATGGTGAGAAAGATGTATTTCACCATGTTGATCTTACTTAGGTTGATAAGGAAGTCTAAGAGAAATATATCACATATCTTCAAGGAATCCTTATCTCCCTTTCTTGGAATAATAAATCCTTGCATCCAAAGGGCTACCGTCTTGTGATTTGTTGAGATAATTGTGATATTCATATTCTTAATAAATTTGAGACCAAGAAAATATAAAGCCTTTGCTTTCTAAAATGAACCTTCTTTCTCATGGAGTTTCTGAGAGAAAATAATAGCCTCCACTTCATACGGTATATTAAGAACACTTTCTGCCTTCTTGTAAGGAACTATATATGGCTTATCATAGAATTTGAACATAAACATATCCTTACCATCCTTTTGGAAGAAATAAACTCATTCATAGAATTGAATAAGGAGATCAGGATAAACTAGATCGTAAGATTTCTCCTTAGCAATGCATACACTTTCCCATCCATTAGATCTTATCACTTTAGAAATAAGGGAGTCATATTTCTCAAAGAACATAGGGCATACCATCGTTTCTCTAAAGATTGACCAATCCATTATCTCCTTGTTAATCATCATCTGATCTGCTGAGGATTTTGGAGTCATTCAGGGTGAAGGAGAAGTTCGGAACGAAAACTTTTATGGCAGCAAAGCTTCATCCCTGAGAACAGTAAGGATGGTGTGATACTTGAAAAAGAGGCCCCCCTTATATAGGCATGGCTACGACTTTTCAACTTACATAACATAATCAAATGGCTGACAAAAGCCTAATCTGATCTAACGGTTGAAAATGGATATTGAAATTATGAATTTCGATATTTTGAATTAAGGTAAACCATAATTTAAGAAGTTTTTAAATACCAACAACCAAAACATAAGATAAAGAGAACAAATAGTAATAATGACTACCTTTTGGAATACTCAGAGTGATTTATCAGAATTATAAGAAATTTTCCTGGAAGTTTTTAAAATACAACATTTTCAAATCCAACATTTTCAAATCAGACATTTTAAAATCAGACATTTTCAAATGAAAAGAAAAGGATTTTACGGGAAAAGAAAAACAATCATATATACTCCCCCAGAAATAAGGAGTAGTTTAATATTTAGGATATGATTTAAACCAGAAGTAGATATGAATGATTACCTTATGGAGATCATTCCTAGCTTTTGTTTAATGTATTCAAATATATTAGAAGGTAGAGGTTTTGTAAAAATATCAGCAAGTTGCTCTTGTGTTCTGATGAATTAAAGAATAACATCTCCTTTAAGTGTGTGATCCCTAAGAAAGTGATGTCTAATAACTATGTGCTTTTCACAAGAGTGATGTTTAGGGTTCTTACATAGGGAAATGGAACATGTGTTATCACACATAATTTGAGTGTTAATAAAACTCATACCATAGTCTGTTAGTGTGTGTTGCATCCACAACACTTGAGCACAACAACTTCCAACTGCGACATATTCAGCTTTAGTTGTGGAAAATGATACAGAGTGTTGTTTCTTGCAAGACCAAGAAACTAAGGAATATCCTAAGAAATGAAATGTTCTGAATTTACTTTTTTTCTCCATTTTCCAACCACCAAACTCATCATCCGAAAAAATTTTAATTTCAAAAACATTTCCATAGGAATAAAATAGTCCCAAATCTAATGTTCCCTTTAAATACTGGAAAATTCTCTTTATATATTTTAAATGGGATTCTTTAATATTTTCTTGAAATCATGCACATAATCATACTAAAAACATTAATTCATGTCGATTAACTGTTAAGTATAGTAAAATTCCTTTCATCCCTCAATAAGATGTTTGATTTATAGGTTTCCCTGCTTCATTAATATTAAGAGTATTAGAGGTTCCAATAGGAGTACTAATAATTTTAGTTTTGTCATACCCGAACTTATTTAAAAGATAATTGATATACATATGTTGGGACATATAAGTTCCTTCTAGTTTTTTAGAAATTCGAAAACCAAGAAAAAAAAGTTAACTCACCCATCATACTCATCTCAAACTTAGATTTCACAAGATTCGAAAGGAATCAGTTAAGGATTGTTAAGTTGATCCGAAGATAATGTAATCAACATAAATTTGAACAATAAAAACATCTTAATTATTTTTCTTAATAAAAAGGGTTGGATCAAAAGTTCCCTTAACATAGTTATTTTGAATAAAAAATCCTGAAAGTCTATTATACCAAGCTATAGGGGCTTGTTTAAGTCCATATAATGATTTGAAATGTTTTAAAACATGGTTAGGATATTTTGTATCTTCAAAGATAGGGGTTGATCTAAATAGACATCCTCCTGTAACTAACCATTAAGAAAAGCATACGTCACATCCATTTGATAAAGTTTAAAATTAAAAAATTCTGCAATGGATGGAAGAATACGGATAGATTCAAGTCTTGCTACAGGAGCATAAGTTTCCTCATAGTTTATGCCTTCTTATTGATTATATCCTTTAGCAACTAATCTTTCTTTGTTTCTAAAAATGACTCCATTTTCATCACATTTGTTTCTAAAAACCCATTTTACTCCAATAACAGAAGTTTCCGTAGGTTTCTCAACCAAGGTCCAAACTTGATTTCTTATGAATTCATTGAGTTCATCTTGCATAGCGTTTATCCAATCTTCATCACCCAAGGCTTCTTTAGACGGCTTTGGATCAAATTGGGAAATAAATGAAATATGTTCAAATTAATTTCTTAAGGAACTTCAATTTCTTATTGGATTATTAACAATTCCAAAGATGTTATCCCTGGGATGATTCCTAAGTAACAACTGACTTGGGTTTTGAAAAACTTGTTCATCAACATAAGATAGAAAATATTCAGGAGTAAATGTTTCAGAAAGATTTTCGTGAACATTATCCATGTTTGAAAAATCTTATATGAAAGGTTGGTGATCATTTTTAGAAAATATTTCAGGAAAAGATTTAGGTTGTTTGAAAACAAAAGGATCATTTTCATCAAAATTAACATGTATTGTTTCTTTCACAATGCAAGTGTTTTTATTAAAGACTCTATATGCCTTAGAGTTAGTAGAATAACCTAAGAAAATTCATTCATCAGATTTGGGTGAAAATTTATGTAATTTATCCTTGGTATTCAAGATAAATACTTTGAAACCAAAAACATTGATGTAAGAAACTTTTGGTTTTCGGCCATTCCACAACTCATAAGGTGTTTTATTAAGAAATAGTCTTATTAAAACATTATTTATAGTATAACAAGTAGTACTTATAACTTTAGCCCAAAAAATATTAGCTATATAATATTAACTCAACATGGATCTATTCATCTCTTGATGAATGCTATTTCTTCTTTCGACAACCCCATTTTGTTGAGGTGTTCTTGGAGTTGGGAATTTTTGAGTAATACATTTTTTACTACAAAAAGTTTCAAAATCAGAATTTTCAAATTCTCCACCACGATCACTATGAATAGTTATCAACAGTAGGTTTTTCTCATTTTTAACTTGAGATGTAAAGATCTTGAAATAAGAAAAATCATCCGATTTATTTGCGAGAAAATAGACCCAAGTAAATCTACTGTAGTCATCAACTAGAAAAAACACATAGTATTTGCCTCCAATACTTCTAGTTTGTGTTGGACCAAATAAGTCCATGTGCACTGACTATAAGGCATTATAAGTCATAACTTCACTTATAGATTTAATGCTAGATTTATGTTGCTTGCTATATTGACAAGGATCACATACTTTTGAATAATCAAAGTTATGTTTTGGTATATCCTGAACAAGTTCTTTCTTAGAAAGATTGCAGAGATTCCTTAAGTTACAGTGTCCTAGTCTCTTATGCCAAAGCCATGATTGATCTTCAAATGCACTAAGGCAAGGTAGATCTTGACTTATAAGGTCTTCTAGGATTAAGGTGTAAACATTCTCATGCCGAAGTGGAGAGAAAATAAACTCATCCATGGAATTTTGAACTAAACATTTATCATTTCTAAAATTCACAAGGTAACCTTCATCACAAAATTGGCTTATGATAATGTGGTTGTGCCTAAGGACTTTTAAGAAAATAACATTTTAAATAATATCTTTTCCAAGAAGAATAATGTTACCTATACCAAACATTTCTCCTTGAGAGTTATCACCAAAAGTTACCTTTCCACATTTAGTCTTTAAAATATTATTGAAATAGTTTTTGTTACCAGTCATGTGCCGGGAACACCCACTATCCATGTACCAAATGTTTTTGGTACTTCCTTCATTTTCCTGAAAAAGAAGAGTTAGGTCTTCATAATCCAAACTTACTTATATTTGAAATTGGTAGATAATAAGAGCTTGGGTAACCAGATTGTTTTGGATAAATAAGCCTTATGAAACCCAAGGGATTGAAATCTATTTAAAGAAACAATTTTCTTAAAATACCCCCCACTTTGGCATTTAGTACAAAAAGGGGCTCTATGAGGAATAAATTAATTGTTTCAAAAAATAGGTTTTTCATGAGAATAACCTAAACCCTAACTATTACCATGTGGTCGAATCTGGGATTATATCTTGTCAAAAGTTTCCTTACCAGAACTGAATTTTGAAAGAAGATTCTTCAAGGAAAATATCTCAGATTTTTGTCTTAGGACTAAATTCTTTTACTCAAGAATAATAGATTTAGAGTTAAGTTTATCCTCTAAAACAACTTTTTCTAAAAGAAGATTCTTAATATCCTTAGAAAGTTTATTCTTCTTAGAATTAACTTCCTCAAGTTTCTTAGAAAGATTTTTTAAAACATCTTTTCTCTCATCAAGATCTTTTTAAAGATCTAAAATTTCTTTTGTTAAAATAGATTTTCTAGAATTTTCTTTATCATGTTTCTTAGAAACGTTACAATTTCTTTTCTCAAGAAACTTATAAAATCTTGATACCTCATCATAGGAAGGAAAATCATTATCATTATCTGATGAAGAAGATTCTTCACCTGAAGAAAAAACTTTATCTAGAAAATTTTCACTTAAAGACATATTGGTTAAGGATTCATAAGTTCATACCTTAGCCATAAGACAATGATTTTGAAATAGAGATCTTGGTATTAGAGAAATATTTATTTTCCTAGAAGATTCATATTTTGAAAAATCATCAGAAGAATCTCCAACATTGGAACTCCAAGTGTCATTGGATTTCAAGACATTATTATGCTTTGATCTGTATAATTTCTTCTTGTTTCTTTCAAAATTCATTTCCTTCTTGTCTCTCTTCTTAAGCAAGGGACAATCAAGTCTGATATAACCAATTCATCTACATTCATAGCATGTCACTTCTCCGCCTTTCTTATCTTTTCCATCTTTCTTCTTCTATCTATATTGAAATTTCTTCTGACCAACAATCTTTTTCATCCTCTGAGAAAGATTGGATAACTCATTTTATGAAGCATCACTTTCACTAGATTTATATTGTATAAAAACTTTCTTAGCTTTTGATCCTATAATTCTCTCAGGAGTCTTGTATTTCATATGATTTGAAGTAGTTGTAAAAGAAACTTCTACATTCCCATTTTTCTTCTTAATATTATCAGCATATCTCTACATTCTGGTTTCATGTTGAAGAAGAGTTCTAAATAGATCATCAAGAGAAATATGAGTAACTTTCATATACTTATCTATAGCAGTTCTCTTAGATTCCCATTGATTTGGAATGATGTCAATAATCATTTCTACAAGAGCTTCATCATCTAAACCTTTCTCACCCATTGATTGTAAGTTGTTGATGATAGTCATAAATCTTTGTTGTACCTTACATACGGGTTCTCTATAAGGGAAGTAGAAACGATGATACTCAGCCCTGAGCATAACTCTTCTAGTTTCAATAACATTGGAATTTCCAAAGTGAGTTACTTCAAGCTTCTTCCAAATACTACTTGAAGCTTCACAGGATGAAATCTGGCTATAAATGTTTCTTGTCATGGAACATAGCAAAGTATTACGAACCTTAATGTTCACCTAATATTCCATCTTATCTGGATTTTTAAATGTTCTAAGTTATTTATAAGGAATATTATAATCTCCAGTTAACATAATGTTGTTGTAAACACCTATGTTGATCACTAAAGTCTTCATTCTATCTCTCAATTACTCATAGTCATTCTCATCAAAGATGTGTGGTCTAGTAGGATTGAGATTATCTAAAGATCCAACATGAATTCCTCCCATACTAAAAAGATATTTACTTCCACAAAACATATTAGTAGTAAATGTTTAAGAATAAAAATGAATATCTTAAGAAAAGGAAAACTTGAGCATAAAAACCTATATGTGAATATAATTATTTTAGAAACCTTCCTCTGATACCAATTGTAGGATTGAAATAAAAATGCAGATTCTCAATATATAAGAGGGGGTGAATTTTATACTTTAAAAAAAAATCGAACCTTTAAAAGTTTTGTTAAACAAGGTTAAACAAACATTCACAAGACCTCTTAAAGAAACCTTTTCTTTTTTTCTGAAAAGAAAGATTCTACCTTAAAGAATATAGAATATGAAATAATCAGAGTATCAGAATTAAAAAGTATAATAAATTTATACATTATAATTTTAACAATGTTAAGATACGGCAGTGGAATTAAAATAACTTGTAAAATAAAACAAGTAACAATAGGATTCTTTTAACCCAAAGATAAGGGTATCCAAAAACCTTTGATAAAGGTTACTTGATTTATACTTTCAAGAAAGTCTGTCTTACCCAAACCCAGAAAAGCCCTCAATCCGAAGATCAGTATCTGTCTTACTATCCCTGCAAGCCCCAGATTTAGAAGGAAATCAGAACCTCTTTCTTCCATACCTGGAATCCCATTATCAGCATGATCTGAGTCTGCACAAAGCAAGTCTGAACAAGTTGTTCATGTATCAACAAGTTGTTCATGACATCTGTATGAAGCACTAAGAGTTGTAAGAGCATCTCCCTCTAGAAATTACTTCATAGATAATTTATATGCATCAAGTTCATCCACTTTCTACAATGTATTTTTCTTTTTTAAATGGGGTTTTATTTATAGGAAAAGCTTCCCAGCGGTTGGATCCTCTCTAATGGTCATATTTTCCTTAAATATCGGAGGGACCTAGACAGGTGGAAAACATACAATGGTAAGTTTGTAACAGATTTTATGATATCATTTCACGTAATAGAAACGATGATATGTTAAAGATACATGTTAAGTATTAGAAGTCTTAGAATCCAATATCATTGGAATGATACATTAGGAAACTCTAATATTATCAGGAAAACAGAATCTTAAGAAATCAAGAAAACAGATTCTTAGAAATAACATTCTCAAGAAAATGGAATCATAAAATCGGAGTCACAAATACACCATCTTCTGTATCATAAATATCGGCATCATATATACACCAGAATCGGTATTGAAAATCGGCATCACATATACACTGGAATCGTTATTGAAAATCTTCATCATATATACACCGGAATTGGTATCATAAAACTGAATCATATATACACTAGACTCGGAATCATAAAAACTGAATCATATATACACCAGATTCCGAATCATAAAAACTAAATCATATATACACCAGATTCGGAATCATAAAAACTGAATGAAAAATCGTAATGACAGATCTGTAAGTATATCAGATTGGAAAAATGTAATGATATATCTGTAAACATAACGGAATGATAATTTCAGATCTTAAGAAAAATACAGAACATAAAAATATTCAGAACTTAGAAAAAATGTTTGTGATTTTCAAAACATAAAACCATAAGTAATGGAGATGTCATAAGATATCCTTATTGACTCAGCAGATTTGATTTCCCAGATATAAAAAATGAGGGAAGAGGAACCATGGAAAATATCTTAAGGGAACAAGTTGATTCTTCAAGTGTGGAAAAGTAGGGTACAAAGGCACTAATTTCTGAAGAAGAGTAAAGATTATGGTAAACAAGACATAGAGAAATAAAGATAACCTATAGAACCATTAATAGTTCTATGTTACAGATTTGGGTAAGTTGTTAATTATTTATAACTAATATTGTGTTTCCATGTATTTCATTTGAATAATAAATAGATTACTTTCAAAACTAAAAAAAGAGACAACGTAAGATTACATGTCTAGGTGAACCCAAAATTAATTTTTTAAATATATTAATTATATTTAAAATCAAAACTGATCATTTATTATGAAAAAGTCGAATAACGGATGCTTTGAGTTGAAATATAAAGCCATCATTGAACTAAAAGAATATGATTTACCCTATACATGATATAGTGTTTTTTGGTGTCGTAAGTTTAGTTATAAGTCATCATGGGTATAAATAATAAAATAAAAAATTTATTTATATATTTTATTATGTTCACATAGTGACATCTTTTTCCTCTATGAGGAGATATTAGGTTTTGTAGATTAACTATAGAGACCAAGAGGACATTGGAGGAGATATTTCATGGTAGAATAAATAAGATTAAATCAATATCAAGTGTCATTGAGATGTCAAAATTTGAGTATCTCTCCATTCACAACAACATGTATTTGTTCTTTAATAGTGATTGATCCATCTTAAGGTAGGACATTTTTTGTGTATTATTCTTTTTTGTATTATTCCAATAATGATCGCAAATCAATTAACTAAACAAATGATTCATGGATTGAGTTTTTGGCTGGTACAGGTTATATTATCTGTGATTGGGGGATTTATTTTATTGATGGTATTATATCTATTCAATATAAATGAATTGAGGCCAACACGAACCCCGTCTGAGGTCGATTCTTCTTTTTTGTGTATTATAAAATTCTTACTCCATTCTTAGTTCATCATAGAAAATTCCTTTATCCCATGGTATGATGAATTCCCAGAAATAAATTTTTGAACGCCCATTTCATGGAGCAGTCGATTGATACCATAGACCAGAGTTTAGATTCATGATGATATAAAGCTATGATGATAGATAAGAATATTATCACTATGGTTTGGGCATGAAACCATGACGAGGAATGACAGTGGTGGTTCCTAAGAACCAAATAGAATTAGAATCCTACCAATGATGGTGAAGGAGGTCTTCATCACCTCAGATATGTTATGAACAACATATTCCCTAGAATAATTTAAGGGATTGGATTCATAATGTAATACGCATGAATAATACCATGGGTTCTATGAAAAACTCAACTACGCAGTGTGTAGTACTATGAACACACAATGTGGAGTAATTATTTATGTGGAATTAGGGTGTTGGCATAGAGATAAGTATCACACACCGTGTGACTTGAATCACATGTTGTATTATCCATCCCAACCAGCACGACATGTATAGGGTGTACATGCAGAGGAAGTCGGGTGGAGTTACACATCATGTAGTCCATTCCAGATTCCATGTACATCGTAGAATGTGGCTCAGTGTGTAAAGGTTGTACACACATAGGATATAATGTGAAACCTCACATAATGTGGTGGGCCACACGCCATGTGCTTAGACATATACATGGTCGTGGGTTGTGTTACATGGGTGAGAGTCAATTCTAAAGGAACACACCATGTACTACCTGTACACATCCTATACTTATTGAAATATAGATTAGATATATTTTCCTACTTATCTTAGATAAGTCTCATTAGGGTAAATTCCCCTGATCCATTCATTGAGGTTTTATTATGGAGTTGTATCCTACGCATAGGACGGTGATCCCCTTCAAGTAACTTCATTAATAGATAGAGTTCTTGTAATTATTTCTTGAGGCATGGAGTGAGATACCATGTCATTATCATTTCCCTAGGTGGGATTATTGGTATCGTCATGACCAAAACTATGTGGCCATTGATCCAATACTAAGTGGAAATTCCATATTAGGTTGTTAGTATACTGAATAGCCTAGGGTGTTCTCTTTATTTGTATATCGATCTCTTCATACTTCTAATGTATGCTTCTTATGGTGAGATATGATGAGCATGACATATTAGATGGAAACCATCTATGTTATCAAACTAATGGATTTTTTTCTCCTAAATGAGTTCTATATGGAACCTTTGAGAAGGAATCCTTGGATGAATTTACGATTGTGATCATTCCTAGATACTATGTGTCTATATTGAGTATAACTAGATATTCTTATCATGCATGTTGTTGAAATATAACTATAATGAGATGACTATAATTCTTGATTCTAAATTCATAGTGATTTTAGGGTGTCCTAATTTTTATTTCTATACTCACCCCTTCATGAAATTTTCTCACATGGGTCATGTCTTGTGAAGAAGAGTCACCTTTTAAAGGATTCGTAGAGGTATATAGATCAGGAAGAGATTTGTGATCCAGATAGACTGAATTGTGTTCCAATTGTTTCATTTACAAAATTCCTCTACTACATCACAGGTTGGTCTTGTTTCAGTTTCTTTTGGTCATCTTATATTTGGAATTTTTTTTCTAGTACTTGTTTTCATACTATGATTGTGTAATTTTAGATGTATTCATGCATCATTATTGGATTTTTTTAACATTTCATCATTCTGTGGGATTAGAGATGTGTGTGTGTCCAATTAAATTAGGATCAGACCTCCCATATTTGTGATATACCTACTCTATAGAGACCCAGGCTTAATATACAGGGATATTTTAACGTTTAGAAGTTTATTCATAATATTACAAAACCACATACTTGAGTTCCATAATATTTTAGTGTCTTTTGAAACTTTTATCGTAACCTTCTAGTCTAGTGAAATATCTTCAGTGTTTCTCTTGATTATCTTCCCATTTAGTACTCTTACATAAATTCTTTCTTCATAACCTAGATAAAGGAATCATAATAATGGGTGATATCAGATGTTCTGTAATTGTAAATAAAGTAGATACGTAAGAATAACATAATTAAAAGGTTATGAGAACATGATAATAACATTTTATGATCGCATGCTCCATATCAAAGATCATACACATGACTAATGTAATAATTATTGGAAGTTCATAATACATGAATCATAAAAGGAATCAAGAGAAAAATCCATGAAATTATAAAATTGGAATAAGATATGGAATTTTTTCACACACATAATAATATAAAATCATTCCCTATAAGTCAAGGGTAATTGGAAAAAATATATCAGGGCACTTCATGGGGGATGCAGCTACTAGGTATGACAAAACACCATCCCAAGCCATATCCCTTTTCATTTAGTGGAATGGTTTCACTCCCCCAAACAATCATAGTTGTCATGTTTTACTCTCAAGACAATCTCACTAGTAAAGGTTCACTCCCAAGACCATCTTAGTAGTCAAGGTTCACTCTCAATACTATCATATAGGATAAAGTCCTTTACTTAATGGAGTTAACTCATGGTTACAACCATGACTTTTTGATGAGATATAAATATTTTCCTAATTAATTGAAGGTATATACAGTTCCACCCATCTCATAATGAAATCATACATACGAGTTCCGTAAGATAATAAAACATTCATCATATCATGACCGATAAAAAGATATTGGATTCATAAACATCATATCATAACACATGAAATGAAATGGGTGTCACAAAAATTTCATCATATCATAACCCATGGAAAAGATACAGGTTACATAATAATAGAATAACCTAGGAAATGGAAATTAGTTTTATAAGAATATAACCTGTGAAAGGGGAATGTGTATTATAAACATATAACCCAAGAAAGTGAAATGGGGTTCATAAACATCCTGATATCAAAACACAAACCTTCCAGATAAAGAATATGTATGGTACCCTTGGATCATATTATCAGTATGGAATAAGTAACCCAAATGTATTTCATCATATATAGAATATTATTTTGAATGATCTTTAAAAAAAATTCTTGATAAAAATATTTTCCGTTGAAAAATACTCTGAACTTCCTTTTCCTGTAAAATAACCTTTTGAAAACATATAAGGGAATCTTTGAGTGTTATTTAAATCACTTCTTGAACATAAAACATTTTTGAAAACATTTTTATTTCAAAATATATTTGGAATCATATTATATAATATTCTATATTATTAAAATCCTTTTCATTGAAATATACATGAATTCTTTTTAAGTAAGCTTGAAAAGCTTTTGAAAAACTTTTATTTTAAAATATCGCTGAAAAATATCACTGAAAATATTAAAGAATATTTAGAACCTTTTGAAAAAAAATTCAAAAAATAACACACTTTTAAAATTCTTTTCCTTAAAAATTTGTTCAAAATTTCACCTAAAAACTTTTAAAAAAAATGTTTAAGAGACATGGTTATTTAATAATTCATATTTTTGTCTGATGAGAAAAATAATGTCCTGTTATCTTAAAAACATTTTCAAAATTATATTTACTACCAAACAGTGGATAAATGGTACCATTATCTTAATGTATCATGAATAAAAATTGGAGACTAAAATTAATGATAATTATTGATATATGTATCAAAATATTGCATATGTAGAAGCATAATCATAAATTATCTTAATAAACTATGAGATTGCATTAATAAAATATAACCACTTTTGGTAACATTAAATATTATTCTCAATGATATAATAACATTACATTAATATTACCATATCATGAGAAGAATTTTATTCATAATATAAAATTTAAAATGGTATTATATAAACCTCATAAAATATTATAGGTTCCTAATATAACATGTTTCTCAAAGAAGGAAAATTGAGACAAAATTACCTTACTGAGATGGTCACTTTTGAACCATAAAACCCCATGAAATAGATAACATAAAATGGATATTTAAATAACCATAAATATAAGGATAAGTATCATAGAATATTTCTATGGTCATTATATACACCATACAAAATTAACGAGTGGTGAATGAGGCATAAGTCTCGTAGAAATAAAATTGAGATTAGAAATCCTATAACTACTTGAGTAACTTTTGAATCATGTGATCCTTGAAAGAATAACATAAGTTTAAAATTTTAATGTAATTAAATAAATAAAAAACATGATATAACATTCCATTTTGAAACATATGCACCACACAATAAGAATAAGTGGTTAATATAACATATATCTCATAGAAATAAAAGTGAGACATGAAAACCCATTCATTATTCTTTGACTTTATTTATACATGTTCAAAACTCATGTGTAATATATATAATGTAATTATAAATATACCGTAATACCATATTATTATATACCATACCAAATATTATTTTATTATTACTTTATATTACCCATTTATTAACAATTTTATGTAAATGTTATGTTTTGGGTAATAACCGCTTGGTTTTTTTTTGTATATGTTTAGACTTGTTATTCTGGATCCTATAACTTAGATTGTAATTTAATTATTTAAAGAATTTATAAAATTATCTAAATAAAAAATATTTATATAATATAATTATTTATATTAATCTATAAAATATTTAAATATTAAATTGAATACACTGTTTATTGAGACAGTAGGTCGTGCGTACGCATGAATTCTTTTTTCTGATTCTTATCATATTAAGAGAAAGAAAGTAAATGGTATATATGTGTATATATATATATTATCATTATAGTAGAATTATATATATATATATATATCATATATGTTTAATAAACTCATCCTTAATACATTCCATGTAAAGTGTGAATGAATCACATCACTTTAAGGAGGTGGTAGTCCACACGTACACAAACGAAGTTATCACATCCCTACAAAATGAAAATAATAAAGGTATCTGTTATATAATAATTACATAATATTAATGACATAATATATATATATATCATACAAATATATTAAGTCCATCAATATTCTCAACCTTGACAGGTGGTAACGTAAGAACAAACGACATCGGTTCACGAGGTGGTAGTTCGACGTACACACAAATGATGGTTTTATATCCCATTTAATGAAAGTGTATGTGACTGTAGATAATAACCTTGATATAACAATATACTAGTATATTTATGATTAATAGGTTATAAAATAAGAATTTAATAAGAATAATTGAAGGTGTGGAGAAGGAAATACAATAAAAGTTCTTGTTGAAGGATGTTACCTCTTCTTTAGGAACCTCTTTTTGGTTTTCCCAAAAGCGCTTCCTAAGTTGGATTAATATTCAAAGTTAGTTTTAAAAGATTAATATATATGTTTTTAATAGATTAAATAATGGTTTATCTAAGCTGAAGTTTTTGATAGGTTTCAATAATTGAGGGGGGGGGGTGAGTTCACTTTTATAATGCGGGAAAGGACAGAATTTGGATTTTTGAAAGGAATTTGTGTTCTCTCAACTTTTTTAACCAAGAGGATTCCATAAAACACAAAATTAGACTTTTTAAATCTTTTGTTTTAAATATGGTGATAAAATGGGTGTTTCTCCACTTTATGGTAATTTTGAAGACTTATATTCTAACTTTAGTCAATAATAAACTCATTTTTACTTTAATCACAGTAATTAATTTTAAATGCTTCCAATGATAAATTTTGTCACAAATTAAGTTCACCATATTATATATTATATATTATTACTATTATAAATATTTAATCCATTTATCCAAATTCTAATCATAGTAGTGGTAGAAATTAATTTTAAATTAATCCCTTAGAAGGGATAAGAAAATGGGTTTTTAAAGTGAAAATGTCCTAATGTTTGAAATATTTTTATATCCAATTTCAAGGATAAATTGATTCCAATGACATAAATTGTATAAATAGATATATAAAATTACTAAATATAATTTTAAAAATATAAATATATAATTTAACTAAATAAATAAATTCAATGAAAATTCATCTTTCATTTAAAATTTAGAATTTTTCAATATTCATCAAAAAATGAATCTTCATAGAAAAATACCAAAAAATCTACCTAATATAATTTTGAGGTAATTATTTCAAAAATGAAGTTTATTTTAAGAAATATAATTTATAAAAGTGTTAAAAATTTTATTTAAAATAATAATTCTATAAAAAGGTGGTAAAATTACCCTTTAAGAAAATATATATCTTTTTGCATAAAATAGTATTTACTTTTATTTATTTTCTAGAAAACACATAATATGAAAAAAAAATAGTTGAATGAATATATATATATATATATATATATATATATCATTAAAATAATTTATAAAAAGGGGTTTAATTTTTTTAGTGATGTAAAACATGTCTGATATCATAAATATAGTTTTCCAACCACATGTTTCCTATATTTTCAAAAGGGATTTATTTTCATTTCTAGTTAATTGGTCAAAAAAATAATTATTATTATATATATTTTTAAACAATATTTTTATAATTTAATTAATCTTATTCATAACCACCATTCCAATGGCTAGGTGAAATAATAATATTATTTACATAATATTATTAATAGTACATTATAGTTTGGTAAAACTAGATCTTGCATGTGATGAATGCTATCAAAGGAACTCAGCATTATGTGTAACACAAGATATACATAGTGTTACATGTACCTAAAACTAATCTATGTGTTTTGTTTAGTGAAATATTATCTTGGTGTTTTTTGAAAGGCAAACCAAACATAGTGCTTTCTTATATGACAAGATATATTCAGTGTTGTGTGAAATTAAAAATATAGAAAAGTTTGAATTAATTAGAAATTAAAGTATTTCACAAAATATTAGGTTGATACATTATACCCTCCTTGAAATTTAATTTTCTCTTGAAATTCTTTTGGTTTACCAAAAGTTTAATAATTGAAATTTCCTTTCATGGAAAACCACATCATAAAAATGAATACTAAAAATTCCTTTAAAAGGGGAATGTTGGAAACATAACATTTACCCAAAGTAACTCATAACTAGGTTTCCATATAGGAGAGAATTGTTAAAAAGTGAAAACATAAACATTTAAGAGAAATAAAATTCTCATGTTTTAATGATTGGTGATAGAGAACATTTATAATTAGAAGTGGGTGATCTAGAGAAATTTAACAATCCCAAAATGATAACCCAATTAGGATTGAAAAAGGTCATTTATATCATAGAAAAATGATGATAATGGGAAAAAAATCAAGACCATTTTCCTAAAGTTTAGGAATTTTCATTAGATTATATACTAAGATTATTTCATCATAATCTCACCCTTTATTTGGCCTTGATAAATTTCCACTTCATCTCTTATTTTAAGAAATGAGGGTGAATTTGTCATTCCTAAAGTATTATCAGATCATGAGATCTGTAAATAGAAGGATAGTAATTTCCAACTATCTTTATCACAAAATTTTTTTTAGAAATTTTTATATAATATGAATAAATCCTCCTATGGTGAGATAATAATTTTATCTCTATAACCTCATCAGAATTTCTGTATAAACAATTCCATAAATGGTTAATCCTGTAACCCTTCTGAAAGATGAATGTAAAAAAATTTATAAATAAGGTAAATAAATTTATCAAAATCATATTTACATTTATCCCCCATATATCATAAAGAATCTATTATTTTTAATCTACCAAATAGGTGAATACCTTCATCATTTATTCTCTTATAACATTGTAATAACCTAAATTTCCATAAATCATTATTGAAAACATTCATGTTTCCTTATTCAAATGTTAATTTATATATTCCGTAAATCAAAAAATTATGTCAACATCATAAATGATATAATAAATGACTTTTTCAACAAATCATTGATAAGTTCCATGGTAATTAGTAGTTTCCAATTTATTTATCCAAACATCACTATCTTAATATTTGGAATATATTAAGGGTTATATTTCCCTTAATTATGTGTTATCTAGGAATATAAACATTCCGTTAAATTAAATTTCTAGTTTATAGGAAACATTTGACATGTAATTTAAATATTATGTGAAAACTATAAAATGAAAAATACTTATATATTTAAAAATTCATAATTCTTCAATCCAATTACACAAACACATTGATTATTCCACCTCATCATTATACCATTAACATGGCTACCTCATACTATTACTTACTTTCTATTTCCATTCACATTTCTCCTATATTCTCATAATAATCATCAATATAACCATTACTCATACCACCTTGCTGATTGTCATCAGGATCTTTCCACTTAGGACACTGATTTAAATAATTCCCATTCTTTCTATATTTAACCAATTCAACTATTGATGATGTATTATGGTGTCCATTATTCTTATCCATTTCTTTAACTAAGCATTTCATTTTCCATTTGTAGTTAATTTCTTTGTATAATTATTTTCCAAAGTCAAAAAATCTATATGTTCTTTTTAGACATTCACTTGGGTTCTTATTTCCACATCCTCAACACAAATGAAATTGAATCTTCTTTCCTCTAGAGTTTCCATTACCTAAACTCTCTGTAAACCCCTTCCTTCCATTATTTGGTGAGTTAGAGAGTTTTTCAATGTTTAAGTTGTTAATAATGTTTTATGAAAACTAATTATCCAGGATCACAACATCCTTCACTCTAGTGATCATTACATTTGACTTCCCATTAGAAAATGTTTAGTCATATTCATTGCTAACTTGGTTACTTATAGTACTATCCATTTAATAAAATAAGAAAACATAGTATAAATATCACAAATCATAATATAAAACCACCTAATCATGAAAAACCACTTATAGTATGTATAAATCATGACACCTTTTAAATTTATGACACCTTGGTCTTATCCTTAAAAAACATTTCTAGACATATCCTTAGAAATACCCATATGGATATCACTAATGTTTTCTCACCATAGTTTCCAAATGATGAAAAATCATTTCCTTTGATTCCAACTATAGAAACCCAAGATTAACATACATGGATATTACATCATTTTAGATGAATATTTATCATATTAAAAAATTACATGACCAAACACCATAGTAGTTTAGTGTCTTCAGAAACTTGGTAAAAAAAATACTACAGTCTGGTAAAATATCTTCAATATTTCCCATGATGGCCTCCCCATTTAATATTCCAACATAAAATATTTAATTATAACATGGGGAAAATAATCATAAGAACTGTTGTGCTTGGACTCTCAATAAGGGTAAATAAAGGATATATAAAAGGATATAAGCAGCATAAGGATATGAGAACATGATAATAACATTTAAACATCATACTGAGCATATTAAAGATCATACACATGAGTCATGTACTAAATATTTGAAGTTCATAATAAATGAATCATAAGGTAATCAATACTATAATCCATGAAATCATAAAATAGGAATAAGATATGGAACTATGGTATACACATAAGTATATAAAATAATTCCCTATAAGATAAGGCTTATTGAAAAAAGAAACTTATCATGGAACTTCATGGGGGATGCACCTATTGGGAGGGACACACCAACATCCCCAACAGAATTCATTTACTTTTAGTGGAATGGGTTCACTCCCCAAAAAATATTAGTAATCAATGTTACCTCCCATAACCATCTGAGGAGTCAAGGTTTACTCACAATACCATCTTAGTAGTCAAAGTTCACTCCCAAGACTATCTTAACAGAAAAAGTCCTTTACTGAACCAAGTTCACTCCCCATTCCAGCCATTTATATATCATGATATATAAATCATGACCCTATTTTTGGTATATATATATCGGTCACACCCATATTATAATTATATAATGCATAATATTTCCACAAAATAATGAAACATTCATCCTATCATGGCCCATTAAATGTAATGGCCCTCATTAATATCATATCATAACCCATGAAATTAAATGGGTATCATAAAAATTTATCCTTATCATAACCTATGGAAAATATATGTGTTTCATTATAATATAATAAAACTTTAAATATAAATGATTTTCATAAGCATATAACTCGTAAAAGAGAAACAGGTTTCATAAACATATAACCCGTAAAAGTGAAATGGGTTTCATAAACATCGTGTTATCAAAACATAAACCATTAGTAGAAATAATATTAATGGTACCTGGTGTTATTAATTTATTCATAAATTTTTATTTACTCTATTTACTTATTTTCTATCAAAAGTGCATAATTGGTATGAAATATTCATGTTTTAATATTAAATTTAATTTTGACCCTCATTTGAATTATTCCAGATTCGAGTTAGTTTAATGATTTTATAATAACTCTCACCCTATGGATCCAAATTATTTTATTATTGTTTTTAGGGTTTCTTATACACTTTTCAACATATAATTATAAGGAGTATTTTTCCAATTCATCCATTTTGAGGTTCATATGGTCTGTACAAAATGGCGCAATGAATCAATGAAGAAACCGGACCATCCATTATGATTGAATTTATAATATCAATCTAGAATCCCAAATTTGATGAAAATCCATAATATTTTCTTGATTAATAAAAGTAATTATCGATAAAAAATCGAAGTCCCAAATCCAACAAAATGGTCCTAGCATAAGATTTTAATCCATCCCACCATTTTTTCCCTAATTTAAAGTCATCAAAAAATTACTCACTTTACTCCCAATGTAGGCATCATGTGGAGATGATATTTTTTATAGTGAAATAAAATATATAGGATTCTTACTTTATAGAATCATTCTTTCGAATTTGAAGGCATATTCATAGCCAAAATTGAATTCACATGTAGACCAGAGAAATATTCGAAAAAGAAATGGTCAGAAGAAAATTGTTTTGAACAATAACCATAACTTTGTCTAAAAAATCCCAATGGCCACCAAATTTTCCAATTATACATAAAACATGATTATATACAACTTTTAAGAAGATGATGTATCAAGATTATGCTATATTTATGGTCAAATCATTTATCCAATTGGAGTGTCATTTTTTGAATGAAAAATGTCCACCTACTTCGGCTATAAATATATTCCCCTCTTCTCCTTACAAAGGTTAGGAATTTCAGAATAGAGGATTATAAAAGTTCATGACCAAATCCTTTAAAAAGGATTAGGAGGACCTTTCAAACTCATGTTTTTATTTTACAGTCTCGTCCTACTCTCATTTTTTTCGTTTTATTTTACATTCTTTTCATTTGCAATCATGTAAGTTGTTTTCAATTTCATTTCAATTTTAGGGAATTTTTCTTATTAATATTCTATTTTAATAAACTAAAATATATTATTAAGTATTAATGGTTTTAAAATAGTTTAAATAAAGTTGAAACCACTTACCTTACTCTACTTTCCTATTCAATCAAAATTATGTGTTTAATTCTCATCACAGTTCGTGTGTGTATTTGACACGCAACTCATTTCTTATCCAATTATTTATGTTCTATTTATAATTAATCTCCATAAAAATATATTAACATAATACTAACCATATCAATGGATGGGTAATTATACCAATGGTATGAGTCATAATTTGGGGATATTAAGTGATTGAGATCTTTTTCTTGATGAATATTATTTAGGTTAACATTGTGTATGTTAAACATAAAATGTGATAGATTAATAGAATTTTTTGATTAACCTGTGGATTTTGTGGATTATTGGAACAATAAATACACTACAATAAACATTTTTTTATTGATATTATAATCCTATGTTAAGTTAAGTCTTTGACTAAAGTCTCAACACCTTGGAATTCTAATCAAAGTCATCTTGTGAAATAGCTATAAATTTAATATAATATAAAGCAAAGCTAAAGGATATCATAATCTTAAAAACACAACAATAAACTCACCCCAATTTCTATAAATTTTTTAAATTGATCTACATCAATAAATCATATCATTTAAGCTCTACAAACAAACCCCCTCCCCATTAAAAAGAAAAATCAGAAAAAATAATCGGCAATAAATAAAGTAGCATCACCAAGGATTCAACCCAAGTGCCACTATATAAATTTATAGAGCTCAAAACCCTTGAATGGTCAATAGGGGGAAGGATGACGCACATAAAATGGTTCTATTTGTAGATATTTTTCATTAATTGTTTGGTATTTTTTTTATTTTTTATGAAACAAACCAAAAATAAATAAATATTCCATAAATATTTATGAAAAAAAAGACAAAAAGAAAAACCTACCTTCCTCATCCTTGAAAACTTATCTGAATGAATCTTAGCCTTCCAAAAAATCCCTTGGATTTTGTTGACAATGAAATAGTGTGAACTCATCACTAACATAAGAAAGAATTAGGGATAATCAAATCACTCAAGAGCTAGTCAATTCCAACCAATTGAACTATATATGTCCAATGATAGGTAAAAAATCTTAAATAAATCACTAATCTTGATATGAATTACAAAACCCTTAGTATTCAATATCTAAACATTGAGGCTGAATTTGATCTCAAATTAGGATTGACTCATCTTCTACCTTATTCCCACAGACTGGCTGGTGAGGATCCACCTCTTCATCTCAAAGAGTTCCAAGTGATGTTCTCTACTATAAAACCTCAAGGAGTTTTTAAAAAACAAAACAAACTCCAAGAATTCCTTTTCACCTTAGTGGACTCTACCAAATCATGGCATTAATACCTCCGTCTTAGTTCCATAACCACATGGAAAGACATGAAGTGTCTCTTCATAGATAAATTCTTTCCTTTTTCTCATAATACTTCTATTAGAAAGGAAATTAGTGGTATTCGTCAATTCCCCAATGAATCACTCCATGAGTACTGGGAGAGGATAAAAATGACTTTCTAAACCTATCAACATTACCAAATCCTGGAAAAAATGTTGATCCAGTACTTCTATGAGGGGATGTTGAAAATTGATCAAACACTCATTGATGTCGTAAGTGGGGGTTCTATTATTGATAAAACTCCTAAAACTATAGAGGAATTCATAAGAAACATGGTTGAAAACATGCAATAATTCCATACTCGAGAAATGATCAAGTCAAAAAAGTACAAGAGAATCAATCTATATATCCCAACAAAATGATCGAGTGGAGGAGTGAACTTACAGAACTTATGAGACAAATAGTGGTGGATGTCAAATACCAAAAATCATATTCTCTATAATCTATGTTCCCTAGACCTATCAAGAATTGTGGAATCAATAACTCACCAGCTCATCCAACTAACACATGTCAACAACTTTAATAGGATCCATCTAATTCGTCTATTCCAATGGAGATAAAAATAAATTATTTTCATAGAGGAACACAAACCCTAAAAAATAAATTCAATTCATTAGAAACTTCAAACAACCCCACTATGATCCCCTATCTTCTACCTTTAATCCAGGATTTAGGTATGGTAATCCCATTTCTCATCCCCTCTTAGTTCCCTCCTCAAAATCCCAAAAAATTACAATATGGTCAAGGTGGTGCTAATTACAAATAGACTTATAAATTTATTCTTCAACCACAAAAGATCAATCCTCCTCTTCGTCATCTTGGATTTCACTATATTAATGAGCCTTCCCAATTATCAACCAAATATAATCACTCTCACAATAACCAAAATCAATTTAATCCCAATATAGGACACGCCTCCCCTTCCATGAAACCATGGGAAAGTGTTGTGGAAGATCATTCATCCTTCATCCAAGCTAGCATTAATAATATTGAAACCCAAATTGGTCAACTTCTTTCACCCTTAGCAAGATACAACCATACAATTCTACCCAACTATTAGATCATCCATTTCCAAACCCCAAGGGTAATGTAAGTGCAATTTTACTTTGATTGGAAAACCTGTTTCCATACCTCATGATGAGTTCTCCAACTCCCCTTTAAATTTTGAGTTTGAAAATAAAAAGAACAAAAATCTAGAAAATGAACTTGAAGCCACTGCCTCACCTCCTTCCATTACTCTAAAAAAGATAATTTATTTACCTCAAGCTTTCCCTAAGCCAAGGATATCCTTTTAACCTAATCCTAAAATGATAGAAATGTTTAGATGTGTTGAATTCAATATTCCCCTCTTAGATGCCATTAAAAATACCTAAATATGAAACTTTTCTTACAGAATTCTTAACTCATAAGAGACATCTTAGGACCATTGAGAATGTTTCAACCCAGCAGTCTATTCCCATTAAGTGAAAATATCTAGGGACTTTTATAGTTCCATGAAAAATTGGGATTTCAACTATTATGATGCACTCATATATCTAGGACCCATAATAAATTTCATGTACAAATACATCTTCTACAAAATTGTTCTATCTCACTTACATCCAATAAGTGTCAATTGAACCCCACTATCATATTTATCATGTTATAATGAGAGTGGATCTTTTGAAATTGGAACCATGATTAACCAATTGATAAATGGGGAACATGATGTTGACCCATCATTCATATAATCCATAAACATAGAGGATATTGAAAACTCCTATGAATCCCATATGAACTCTAATCTCTATTGTTCCACCTTGGACAGTATTAACGAAAATGAATTAAAACCAACAGAAATCCATTTCTCCATTATTTAGTTGTTTATCCAACAAATGAAAGATGATACTGGTCTAAAACCTCTTCCTTCACACTTTTATTCCCATTCCATGATCAATCTGATCATGTGATTTTCTCTTCTAAACATACTAAAAACAAGGAGTCCAAACTTATTTAGGAGTAATAGGGAAAAAAGGATTTTGTTTGGATCCTATATGAAATAATAGGAATCAACCCATACCTTTAAATTCATCACATCCATCTTGAGGAATCATCTAAACCAATTAGGAAACCACAAAAGGGACTCAATACACTCATACTTGAGGTAATCAGGGGAGAGATTACCAATATTCTCCAAGTTGGTATTATCTTACCAATTTATGATAGTGAATTGGTTAAACCGATTCATGTGGTACCTAAGAATGTTGGGATAACAATTTCCATAAATGAATAGGGAGATTTTTTATAAACTCTACTGAAAAAAATGGAGTGTTTCCATCCATTATAAGAAATTGAATGTCAAAATAAGAAATGGTCACTACCCTCTTTTATTCATTGACCAAATTCTATAACAATTATCTAGAAATTCACACTATTGCTTTCTTGATGGATACACTGGCTACATCCAAATCCCAATCACATCTCAGAACCAATAAAAAACTACATTCACTTTCCCCTTTTGAACATATGAATATAGAAGAATACATTTTGGTCTTTGAAAAGCTCCTAAAAAATTCTAGAGGAGTTTGATGAGTATATTTTTTTAATTCATTAAGTATTGAATGAAGGTATTCATGGATGACTTTACCATTTCTGGTAATTCAATTGAATCCTTCTTTCATTCAGTCTCTCTAGTCCTTCAAACGTGTTTTAAATGTAATATTGTGCAAAATTATGAAAAATATCACTTAATGGTTACTAATGAGATTATACAAGGGAACAAAATATCACAGCATGGTATTCCTGTCAATCCTGCTAAAATTGATGGGATATAACATCTTTCTAAATCAATGATAGTTTGACTCAACCGTTCATTTCTTTGGTCATTCTAGTTTCAACTAGTTATTCATCCATAAATTCAAAATTATTTCCCTCACACTAACTACTACTCCCAAATGATATTGTATTCCATTTTGATGAATCTTTCAAGATCCCATTTATTGAACTCACATATGTTCTTACATCTTCCCTGATAATACAACCCCCAGATTGGTCCATATATTTTTAATTTATGTGTGATTCTTATGATAGGGACATTGGGGTCATTCTTAGTCAAAGAATAGAAAATATTCCTCATTTCATATATTATGACTCGAAAAAATTGGATGAAACAGAATCCCATAGCACTTTGAATGAAAAGGAACTTTTAACTGTGGTTTTTCTCTTGGATAAATTGAATCCCTATCTCTTAAGTTCCAAAATCATCATTTTTATAGACATTTCATCTTTTAAGTTCCTAATTAAGAAAAGTGATTCCAAAATGAGGCTAATAAAATGGATCTTAATGCTCTATGATTTTGACATTGTGATTAAAAATAAACCTAGAAAATAAAACCATGTGGTCAATCACATGAGTAGAGTTTCAAATTATTGTCATTCTAAAATAATTGATCTCTAATTTCCCCCTAAACACCTCTCATCTATCACTCCAAAGATACCATTATATGAACCAATTGTAAACTACTTGGTTTTTGGTGTTTTTCAGGAAAACTTTTCAAAAGAAAAAAAGTGATGCCAAAAAGTGATTCAAAATTCTATTTTTGGGAAGATAATAAAATTTTAAAAAATGGGATGACATGGTAATTAGAAGATGTGTTGATGAATATGAACATTCCTCTATCTTATAATTATGTCACTCACTTCCCAGATGTGGCAATTTTGGACCAAAAAGTTCCTCTTGAAAGGTCCTAGACTCTAGATTCTTCTAGAATTCACTCTTCAAGGACTCACATGAGTTTCTTAAATCATGTCCCACTTTCCAAAATTTTGGCACAATTTACAAAATAAATGAAATTACGTAAAAGCCTTTATTATTTGGTGAGATATTATATGTTTGGGTTATTGATTTATGGTACCATTTCAACCTTCCAATGGATTATCATATATTCTTCTAGATGTTGAATATATTTCTAGGTGGGTCTAGTAAAAACCCACTAGGAATGATGATTCACATACTATATGTGAGTTCCTAAAAAACCACATGTTCCATCAATTTGGAACACCATGTGCATTGATAAGTGACATAAGAAATCATTTCTTTAATCAGACGTTGGAATATCTTTTTAAAAATAATGGGGTTGTACATAAAACATGAACTACATATCACCTGAAAACAAAAGTAATAGTTGAAATTTCTAATATATAGTTAAGAGAATACTTTGGAGAATTTTAAATCCCATTATAAAATACTAGCCGAAAAGACTTGGTGAAGTGATTTGGGCATATCAAACTGCCTATAAAACCCCCATTTTGATGTATCCATTTAGGATAGTTTTTGGTAAAGAAGTTAATTTACTAATTGAAATGAAACTCAATGAATTTTGGCCTCTAAAAACATGTAATTGGGATTTTGAAAAATATGGTGAATAAATATTGTTTTAGATAAATGAACTTAAAGATATTTGACTAGATTCTTATGATAATTACAATATCTACAAAGAAAAGGCTATGGAACTTTATGAAAAACACAATATGAGAATGGTTTTTCATGAGGGTGAAAAGCTATTGTTCTTCAATTCTTGAATTTGGAATCACCATGGAAAGTTTAATTCCCATTGGTGTGGTCCTTTTATTATTACTAATGTTTACCCATTTGATGGAGTGCAAGTCTAATACCACACTTCTAAAAGGAAATTAATAATTAATGTACATCAGTTAAATCATCACCATTAGAGGGAAAAAATCTTGGTAACCTCATCAACTTCCATCAAATCACTAACCAATATGGTATACCCACACTTGGATGGAGATGGAGACCCACCAAATCAAAACTCAAGACACATATTTCCTATTAACTTCTATGTATTTCTATCTCTACCTAATTACTCCATTATTCTCATAATTGTTTTAACAATTTCCTCGTGAAACTTTTTATTTTCTCTTTCTATTTAATATGGGTGTGTCCTTATAAAACACTAAAAAACTAAAAAACTAAAGGAATACAAAAAAAGGGTTTGTAATTAATTACTATCCACTTTTGAAATTTTGTCCATCCATTTTGGGGAGTCAAAAGACACATTTTAATCTCAAGATTTTTGTATATACATCATTATTTTGGATAAATAATCTTCCGTCAAAACCAAAAATAATGAATGCTTCATTTTTTATTTGGAAAATGAATCTTCCCCAACTGCGAGGAACCACATTAACTTTCATGCTAAGTTAATATATGACCATATTTTAAAAATGTTTTTTTTCACACCCAATTGTTATTCTTGAGCTTGTGGGCCTCCAAAATGAATTTCATAATTTAGTGCGCGTTGATTTAATAGAGGAATTTTCTAAATAATATAAACATCACAATATTCAAATATACTCCCATTATCATTACATTTATACTACTTTTGAAATCCCATTTTATCCTATTAAAAAATTATATTTGATATCCATAATAAAACCCTAATATCTGGTCCCACCCAATATCTACAAGGAATCAAATTGCATAAGTTATTTCAATTTAAGTGTAAGGGGAGTGGTTTTAATTTCTGGTATCCACTTTTGATTTTCAACATGGAATCATATGCTTGAGGGAAATCATATATTTAAATGTGCTGGAGAGATTATCATTCAGTGATTTTGGGGAATGGATTTTCATTTATATAAATTTGTACATGTTATAAAAAAAGTATTAAAAAAAGGGGTTGTGTTTTGGGAAGGTCAAAAATCACTTTTCATAACCCTTTTATCTTGTTATAAATATTATAATTAGCTCTTTTAGGAGATCAAACATGGGTTGGGATATGTATGGGAGATATATTTCAAGTTATAGTTTAAAAATATAGAAAAAAGAGCAAATAGAACAATTATGTCATTTGGATAAGTTTTGTGTTTTGTAAATTTTTTAGATTTTCATCCCCTTTAAATTTTCATCCTATTTTTTGTAATGCTTCACACAATAATTCCCTTTTACATATGTGTCTTGATTTCCTTCCATGTTTTATTTAAAAAATAATTGTGTGTTTTTTACCCATGTTAGAGTTTTACCCCACTTTTACACTCTTTTGGACACTGTTTTCCTAAAGTCACATAGCCAATAAAAACCAATATAAGTCCTCTTGATTCTTGTACACATTATGATAGGTAATTGAACCTGATATATCTTTCAAACTCAAAGTTTTTCACTTTTTTTTGTGAATGAGTGAACCTCCATAAATAAATTTTTATCATCTTGAGAGGATTATGTTCTGATTTTATACATTTTCTATTTATAATTTTGATCCTGAAAATGATTTTTTTGCAACATTTTTCCTATAACTATTTTTGTTGTAATTATTTATGGATGATTGAACTAATCTAGACCCCCTAATTAGTGAAAATAAAAAATTTATATTTGTTGGCAAGTGAAATTGATTTAGATGTGTTTTGATATTTTTGTACCTGAGGAAATATAAATTATTACATGTGGGGGAGTTAATGTTACTAACATATTCATAACTTTTTATTTACTCTCTTTACTAATTATCTATGAAAATTGCATAATTGGAGTGAATAATCCATGATTTAATATTAAATATAATATTTATCCCTAAATGAATTAATACTAATTAGAGTAAGTTTAATGTTTTAATCATAACTATCATCCTAATGATACAAATTATGTTATTATTATTTCAGGTTTCCTTATTTAATTTTAAACATATCATTATAAGGAATCTTTGTCTAATTTATCCATTTGAAGTGTCATAAGGTCCACACAAAAAGGCATAAAGAATCTATGAAGAAACTAGATCATCAATGATGATAGAATTTCTAGTCTTAATCCAAAATCCAAAATTTGATTAAACTCCATAATATGTTCTTGATTGCCCAAAATAATAATGGATATAAAAAATTCATTCCAAATCCAACAAAAACAGTCCAAATATGTGATTTTAATTCTACACCACCATTCTGTCTGGAATTTAAAAGAAGCACACAATTACAGACTATTATCCTGGTATAGACATAAATTGGGGATGATATATTGCAGTGTGGAATAAAAAATATATGAATCCAACTTTTTAAAAGGATTTTTTAGTTAGAAGGAATCTTATTGGCCTAAAATTCATTCACATGTAGATTAGGTAAATATTCGACACAAAAATGGGCACAAGAATTTTTTTTAGTATAGTTGCTATAACATTGGAAACAAAAGTCCAATGGTCGTCATCATTTTAGATTAGATAAAACACATGAATATATATAACTTGTAATAATAATATATCTCAATATTATTCTATATGAATATAAAAAATTATTAAACTAAGATTAGGGTTAGTTTTGGAATTCAAATAGTCCAACTCATTGGAAAATAAATACATTCCCCTTTTCTCCTTGAAATGTGTTGGAATTTCCAAATAGATAATAATACATTGTTATGACCAAAGACTTTCTAATTTCTATGGAGAACATTCCAAACAAATTTTTTCAATTGATAGTCCCTTACTCCTCTATTTGATTTCATTTTCTTTTGTGTTCCTTTCATTTGCAACTGCGTAACATGTTTTCAATATCATTTCTATTTTAATTCAATTTTTTATTCATATTATTTTGTAAACTTTCACCTTATATTTTTAAATATTAATTTTCCTAAAATATTTTAAACCAAATTTCAACCCATTCTCTTCTTCCACATTCTCATTCGATCAAAAGTATGTTTTTAATTCTCAACAATGTTCGTGTGTGTGTTCAATGCATTACTCTATTCTTTTCCAATTATTTTCATTCAATTTATAATTAATCACCATAAAACATATCACTATATTACTAACCACATCAATATATGTGTATATATATAATATGGTTGAGTAATATTTTTTGGATATTAAGTAATTGAGAGATTTTTCTCGATGAATATTATTTTGGATAACATTATGTATGTTGAACTTAAAATGTCATGGATTAATTACATGTTTTTTCAACATTTGGATTAAATGGATTATTAGATCCATAAATACACTACCATAAAAAAAGTTTTGATTGAGATTATAATCTTATGTTATTGTTTGGACAAAATCCTCAAAACTTGGTAATTATGATCAAAGTAATCTTGTGATGTGTGTATTAATTTAATGAAATATAAAGAAAATATCAACGATATCATAAGTTTAAATACAAAATAATGAACTCATACTATTTTTTATCAAATTGTTAAATCAATATAAATCAATCAATAATTTGATTTCAGATCTGTAAACAACCCCCTATTAAAAATAAAATCATAAAAACAATCATCTATAAAAAAGTAACATTTTCTAAGATTCAACCTAAGTGCCACTATACACATTAGCATAGTATAGGACCCTTGAATAGTCATTAAGATATAATTGACCACACTTCAGTACCATTGGATTATATCCACAGTAAAGAATTAGTTACACAAATGGATGTCATATTAGATATATAATATTTTGATTGATCTTTTAAAAATATTTCTTGAGAAAAATATCTTTTCTTTGAAAAACACTTTGAACATTTTTTTTCTTTGAAAATAACATTTCAAAAACATATAAAAAGGATTTGAAAATAGTTTAAAAACATCATGAACACAAAACCTTTTTGAGAACCTTTTTTTAAATAGATTTTAAAATATATAAAATAATATTTCATATCATAGAAATACTTTTCATTGAAAATAACCTTGAAAACTTTTAAAGTACGATTGTATAAATTTAGAGAAAAATTTCATAGAAAATATCATTTTAAAACCAATAAAGGAGGCTTGAAAAAAATTGAAAATTTTTAAAAACATAACATATTTATAAAATAATTTTCCTTTTAAATTATATTTAAATATCATTTTCAAAAAATTGAAAACATTTTTAGGAAACTTGGCTATTTTATAAAATATATTTTTGACTAAAGAGTGAAATAAAGTCTTATTTACTTAAAACATTTTCTTAATTATATTAAGTACTAAATAGTGGGAAAATTGTACCATTAAATTAATATATTATGAATATCCATTTAATAAGAAAACTAATGAGAATTATTTAATATGGATCATAAGATATCATTAATATAAGCACAATCATAAACAATCTTGATAAATGATGAGATTGTAACAATAAACTATTATCACTTTGGTAACATTGAATCTTAATCCCCATTAAAGAATAAAAATAAATTAATCATAAAATATAATTATAATAATTATATTCATGATATAAAATTTCAAATTGAAGAATATACACCTCAAAAAAGAATAAAGATGCACAACAAGTCATGTGTCTTAAAGAAGGCAGACTGAGACAAAATTACCTTACTGATTTAGTAAATTTTGAACTATAAAACTCCATGAATGAAATATAATAAAATTCATATGTAAATAAACATAATTAAAAGGATAAGTATTATATAATATTTTTATTTTATGTATATAAACCACATAAAAGAAATAAGTGATGAATAATGCATAAATCTCACAGAAATAAAAGTGGGACTAGAAATCCTCATTCTACTTCAGCTACTTTTTAATCATGTGATCCATGAAATTATTACATAAATTGAAAAATTTAATATCAATAAATTAATTAATTTCATGATATAAAATTTAATAAGTAATTATATAAACCACACAATAAGAATAATTGGTGAATATAGCATATATCTCACAGAAAAAAATTGAGATGAGAAAACCATTACCTTATGTCTTGAATTTATTCATACATGTTAAAACCACATGTATGATAAATATACGTTTATTATAATTATACTAAATAAACATATTTTTATATATCATACCATATATGATTTCATTATGACTTTATATAACCCATTTGTTAACAATTTCATGTTAATGTTACATTTCGAGTAATAACTGCTTTTTCTATATATGTTTTGGTTTGTTATTCTCGATCCTATTATATAGAACATTATTTAAATATTTTAAGAATATATAAAAAATTAATATCATATATATTAATTATATAATTATTTATAATAATCTTTAAAATATTGAAATATTAAATGGAATACATTGTTTATTGGGATGGTAAGTCGTACGTTCACTTGAACATTGATTTCGTTTTATTTTCGTAATAAAGGAATGGATTTAAATGAAATATATGTATATATATTATCATTATAGTAGAATTAATATTTCATATATATATAATACTTTTAATAAACTCATCGTTAATACATTCAATGTAATGTGTGAAAGAAATCAAATTGGTTTGAGGAGGTGGTAGTCCACATGTCCACAAATGAAGTTATTATATGCACAAAGAATAGAAATTATGAAGGTATAAATTATATAATAATTACATAAGCATACATAAATCGTAAATTATATATATATATATATATCATATAAAAATATTAATCCCATCCTAATTCAAAAACCTGAAAGGTTGTAATGGAAGAAGGAATGATATCGGTTCACAAGGCGGTAGTCCTCCGTACACACGAACAATGATTGTGTTTCACATTTGATATATTTTTTTTGATATTATAGTTCATAACCTTAATATAAAAAAACATTTTTATATTTTATACAATTAGGTTATTATATAATAAGGTAATAATAATATGTAAATGGGTGGATAATGAAATAAAATAAATGTGCTTGTTGACGGATGGTACCACTTCTTTGGGTATATCCTTTTGTCATGCACCAAATGGCTTCCTTAGTTAGCATTATACCAAAAGGGAGCATGATAATATTAAGGTAGGTAGGTTTGTAAAATATATTGGTCAAATGTTTTTGATAAATATGTCTTTATATGTGAGAGGAATTGAGGAGGGTGAGTTCCCTTTAATAAGTGGGGGAAGGGAAACACATGGCATTTTTGAATAGAATGTGTGTTATCCCCTTGTTTTTACCAACAAATAGGATTACATAAAAATTAATCCTTGAATTTTTAATTTCTAAATATGTCCATAAAATTTTTTGGACAATTTTATGGTCATGTTTACACCTTATATTCAATGTTTAATCATTAAGTAAACTCAGTTATACCTTAATACATGTAATTAATTTTAATTTCATTCACAAATAACAATCTTCAAAAATTAAATTCTCATTATAATATATTATAATTTATTCTAATTACAAATATGGAATCCAATTTTACAAATTATAATCCCATAAGTATGAGAAATTAATTTAAAATTAATCTCGCATAAGGGTCGAGATAATAGGTTTTTAGAAGTGAAAATGTTCAAAAGATTGAACTGTTTTTATATCAAATTTCAATGTAAAATTTATTTAAATTAACTAAATTGTATTAATATATGTACTAAATACCTAAAAATACTTTAAAATAAAATAAAAATATAACTTAAATATATAAATAATTTATAAGAAAATTCATTTTTCAATTAAAATTTTGTATTTTCACTATTCATCAAAACATGAAACTTCTGATAAAAATACGAAAAAACCAAAATAAGATAATTTTTATATTTATATCTAAAAAATGAAGTTTATTTTATCATATAGAATTTATAAAAGTGTCAAAATTATATTTAAAATGGGCCTTCCATTAATCGATAGTAAAATTACCCTTAAAAAATATATATATCTTTGTGCATAAAATTGGATTTATTATTATCTATTTTCTTGAAAATACATAATTTGAAAATTAAATATTTTATTAAATATCATATATATATAAATAATTAAAATCATTTATAAAAATTGGTTTAATTAAATTATTGAGGTAAAACATGGTTGATTGCATAAATATAGTTTTTGAGAAAAATATTTTTTATATTTTAAGATGGTTTTTATTTTCATTTATAATTAATTTTTCACCAAAATAGTTCTTCTTATATACATGTGTAAACTATATTTTCAATTTTTTTCAAAACCATAATTCCAATGGCTTGGGAAAAATTATAATAATATTTTAATAATAGTAGTTGTTGTAAGTTTTAGTTTTGTAAAAATAGTTATTGATTGTAACATAAGATATATAAGGAACTTGTTATTTTGTGTAACAAAAGATAAACATAGTGTTGTGTGCACCAAAATCTAATATTTATGTGTTTCATGTTGTGAAATCTTAACTTGGTGTTACGTGCAACACCAAAAAAACTAATTATTTCTCATAAGACACGATATATTCAATGTTGCGTGAAATGAAAAATATTGAAAAGTTTAAATTAATTAAAAAATAATCAAAAAATATTGATGTGTTAAATACTTTGTGCTGGTCACTAGCCTCCATCTTATTAGAGGCGGGCTCAGGGTAGTCATGGTTTGGGCCATGTTGGGCCGGGACATGAAAGAGTGGTATCAGAACCTTTTAGTTCAACCATAGGACTTTTGTGTGTGTGTGTGTTAGGTTTAGGTTTTATGTAAACAACTTTAAGTGTTTCGAGTTTGGATTTTAGTTCTGGGACTCCATTGGTGGTATAAAGGCTGACGTATCCAAACACCAGTACTCTAATCAACTACCTTTAGAATTGGTACATGAAGATATCAGTTATAGGGAAAACATTAGTACATGATTCATATAAGAATGGGTCTTAGTTTTAATTCCCTTCTTGAGTCATATCTCCAAATATTCTCATTGATTGTGATATTTTTTTCTCTTTTAGAATTCCTGCATGAATTTTTCCATCTTGGATTTAGTAGTAGGATCATGAGGATTATCCTCTCAATGATGATGCTTTGATATAGGGACTTATTTAGGAGGTGTTACCTCTAGGTGGTTCACCAGTCTTTCCACAACATGTTGATAAGAATATTCTACCAATAGTACCAACAGATGAGGTGTTTAAGATGATAACTCTTCATGGGTTTTATCTATAGTAACCCCCCCCCAAGTTCTGATGTGAGCTAGACCCATAAGTGGATGAGGATAGGAACGGGGTAAAAACATAGATCTTATATCTTTTTAGGAAACTAGTATATCATATGGTGTTCTAGGAAGCGAGCCTACTTTATGGATTAGTGGAACAATGGTGGGGCTTAGTGACCTAGTTGTATGATGAGGTGGGTCCTTCATGGTCAGAGTTTGTTCACCATTTTAAAGAGGATTTTTTCCATAAACACTGAGAGACTTGGGCATCCAATAGCTTCTATATCTTTATTAGGGTAGAATGATTTTGGTTGAGTGTTCATCAAGGTTCACCAAATTCTCTCATTACTCAATGGATATTGTGTGTGATTAGTTTTTTCGGACTCATACCATCAAGAGAGGCCTAAAAAGATACATTCAATATGTCATGATGACTCTATGATTTCCACCAATTGTTGAGTGCCAGAGCATGATATGGTAGTCAGTAGTTTACTTGTTGAGCAGATATAGATAGTTGGTGCTGATAGTTGGCACATGGGAGAAAATACTTTGATATAAGGGAGCTAAAAATTGATATAGGGACTTGGAAATTCATGATGTTTTAGAGGTGATTCTAAGATAGAGGTTCAGTTGTTTAAGTCTCTCTATATGGATCAAGTCATTTTATGGAGATTCAGTGGTACTTATGGGCCAATTATGGATATCTTGCATGGTATTCTCCTACCTAATGTGTGGTAGATATAGAGATAGTGGATAGACTAGCTAGATAGAGGTATTTATAGGAGGAGGTAGGCTCGTAGGGAAGAGGGCATGAAAAAGGTGATGGTGAGCTACTGGAGGTGGTAGATGTTTTGAATATTTACCACCACCACCCCTAGGTACCCTCAGTAGGATTATGGAGCTGGTGTTCAAGGTAAAGGGTAGTTACAAGTAGTCTAGGATTATGAATCAGAGGCTCTAGGGAAGATACAATATACAATCCATGTCTTCTATATATTATATACTGTATTGATAGATACTTGTGTGATAAAATCCTTCTTTTCCAGTTTTCTAGTTTGATACTTTGAGATTCTTGTTAACCCTTTGGCTCGACCCATGTTCTGGGAGACTCCAATGGGAGGAAACTCAATAAACACACACTTTTTCTGATGGTGTGACCTATCTCTTGGAGGTGATATTTTATTTTGGGACCTCTTTCTACATTTGATGAGTCCTTACAACATCATCTTTGGTGTGGAATGATTATCTCTAGTTCATTCCCTTATATATTGTTTCATGTGGAGGATTTGGTGTGTTTTCTAGTGATGGGACGAGGTATTACTTTATTAGTGAAATTTAAACTCGGGAAGAAAAGGATGAACTCATTTTTCGGAGGGTGTAGACTATCATCCACTAGTTGGATAGAATAACCCTTGGTGTAGTGGATTCAAGGAGATTTCACTTTCCTCTATTGGTGTCGGAGTATGAGGCCATCTTTCTTGAGGATATTCCATGATTACCTCCCCACAAAGATATAAATTTATGCATTTATCTACACTATATAATGACCATGATATCTACTCCAGCATATCGCATGGAAACTGCTGAGCATCTCAAGCATAGGTTGCAGTTAGAGGACTTGTGTAGGAATGGCTTTCTTGGACCCAATGTTTCACCCTAGGCAACCCCAATGTTGTTCACCAAGAAGGTAGATAGGATTTTTTGGTTGTGTATGGATTACAATTACCTAAACTATGTGACCATAAAGGAAAAGTATCCACTTCCAAGGATTGATGATCTCTTGAATCATTTGATAGGGGAATGATAGTTCTTGATTATTGACATCATATCAGCCTATCACCAACTATGAGTACAAGATGATGGTATACCGAATATTAATTTTTTATGTCATACATCTCATTATGAGTAATTTTTTATTGCATTTTCCATGATTAATTCCTCAATGGTTTTCATGAGACTCATGAATAGGATATTTCAACCTTTCTTACTCTAGTTGGTGGTAGCCTTCATCAATGTCATCCTAGTTTACTTATCATACAATTAAAATAATATGAGACACTTGAGGATGGTTCTAGATGTACTACAATATAACTAGATTAATGGGAATCTCTCATAGTTCCATTTTTGGATTTAAGAGGTCCACATTCTATGAAATTTTATATCAGTAGACGGTGAAGCAGTGGACCTGGAAAATGTTGAGGAAGTATTAGCATGTGATCCACCTAAAATAATGATAGAGGTGTGGAGATTCCTTAGGTTAGTAGGCTACTATCAAATATTTTTTCCCAATTTCTCAGGCAGATCATCTCTTTTGAAATCTTGGAATCAAAGAAAATCCTTTCATGTAGTCAGAGAGGTTCCAGTAAGATTCCTAGGAGTTGAGGTGATAATTGATGAGAGCTCCCATATTGATATTTCCATAGGATGCGGTTGAGTATGAAGTTTCTGTGATGCATCAGGGTCCGAGTTTAGTTGTGTTATAATGTATAGGTATGTAGTGATTTCCTAGGGTTCTTGTCAGATGATACCACATGTGGATAAATATTCAACCTAAAATCTTGAGGTATCAATGATAATTTTCAAACTACATATGTGGAGACACTGCCTTATGGGTGAGTGGTTTATCATCTATTATGATCACAAGAGTATCAAGTGTATCTTCCCTCAAAATCATTGTATCTTGAGACATATGTAATGAATAGAGTTCCTCTAATATTATGACTTTGATATTTTCTATACACATGGGAAGGAGAACATGGTAGGAGATCCCTCAACAGGTGATATGTTTTTAGATTCTAACAGATGTGTTAGAGAATTTGGCCTCATTATAGTTATCCTTTATGTATAAGGATAGAGAAGCTTGTGACTAGTCAATGGATGTCACCCCTATCCTATTATAGAAAGGTAGGGAGACACAAATTTGTGATAATGCCTTTAAGACCTTACATACTATGATATCCACTAGAAATGCTCTATATGGATTTTATGAAAGTGGGGAGAATATCATTATTTTAAGAGGATGGATGATGGTACTGGATATGATGAGAGAGGAGGGGATGAGGGTGTTTCATACTTAACCCATAGTGATACATCTTTGTGTGGGGAAGATATAATAGGACCTTTGGCATTTGTTCTGGTGTCCAGGGATGATGAAGTGTGTTGTCAATTTTATCTCTCAAATCCTTACTTATCAGCAATTGGAGGTTAATTACCAAGTTCCAGTGGCTTTACTTCATCCCCTTTATGTTATAAAGTGAAAGTGGTGTGGGATATCTATATACTTCATGATGGGGTTACCATGTATGTCCAGGTGACATAATTCCATCTAGGTGATCATAGAATAATTCTTCATGTCAGACAAGTTATTAACTATTCAATGCATAGTTCTGTAAAGATATTAGGACTCCTTCACCAGCACAAGATAGTCTGACTCTGTTGAGTTACCTAGAATATCATTACAATCTATGATTACCTCTTCACATTAAAATAATTGGAAGGATTTTAAGTGGCCTTTGGGTATCATTTGTGGCTGAGCATAGTGTTTCACCCCCAAAAAGATAGCCAAACTGAGCAGGCCATTAAAATCTTAGAGGACATGATCTAGGATTTATTTTTAGACATTGTTTGTAGTTGGTAGGATCACCTACCATTGGTGGATTTTTTATACAACAATAGAGACCCTTCCATCATCGGTATAGAACAGTTTGAGGAATTGTCTGGGTGACCACATAGGTTACCAATATGTTAAAATTTCTTAGGAGAGTCAGCACTTATGGGCTCAGAGTTGGTGTGCTCCATGAAAGAGAAGTTATAGATCATAATGGAGTGGAAGATGACTAAAAAGATACATCATAAGTATTATGAAAACTAATGATGAAGGAATTTGGAGTTATAGGAGGGAGTCCAAGTGTTCATAAGGGTCTCATCTCAGTGTAGGTTGTGGATATTTGGTCGGGTAGAAAGTTATATCTAAGATTAATTGTACACTTATAGATATTGTGTACAGTTGGTGAGGTGGATTATTTCTTAGCTCTACTTCCATAGATAGAATGGGTGCACAAAATCTTCTACATATCTAAATAGAGGAGTGATGTGCACAAACTATTGCATGATATCGACTAGGGAGAGTTGGACATTAAGGACGGGGCTACCTTTTTTAAGTACTGGGTACAGATTTAGGATTAACAATAGGAGATCCTTTATGGGTGAGTGATTCATTTAGTGTGTGTTTGGTGGTAGTATGGGAATCATTAGGAGAGTAATATAGAGTAGTAGACCCATATGAATGCTTAGTATCCACACCTCTTTGTGTAGTCTTATTGTTTTATTTCTAGGAAATAAATACTAAAGGTGGGGAGAATATAATGGAATTTATTTTTCAATGTATTTATTTATAATACTATATAAATTATTTACAAAAAATGGTGTTGAGATGATGTGATATTTTGATTCCCGATGTTCCCAAAATTAATTTTTAAAATAAATTAAATATAATAAATATCACGAATATGCAGTTTTCTTGAAATAAGTGGAATAACATTTAAATGGAGTCTTAGATTAGAAATATGAGGCTACTATTGACCTCAGATGATGTCATTTACCCAAGGAATGGAATAATTCTTATTGATATCATATATTTGGTTAAAATAAATAAATTTTATATTTATTTTATTAAGTTAATGAAATGACATGTTTTTCCTTTATAAATACATAGTTATAGTAAGATTTCTAGGTTGGCCTTTTAACCCTAGAGATCTATTAGATTATTTTAGGAGATATCTCTTGGCAGAAGACATTAGATTAGATCAAGATCGAGGATCGTTGTGCCATCGGGATTTGATGATATCATCGACAACAACAATGTGAATTTGTTCTTTATTAGTAATGGATAAAAATCAAGGTAGGAAAGTATTTTATTTTTATTTTGTCCCATTTGATTATTCATATAAAACGTGAATAAATTATATAACAAATTGATTTGTGGATCAAGTGTAGTATGGGTACATGTTATATTTTACAGGATTGGGAGATTTCATTGAGGATTTAATTATATCTCTTCATTTTTCAATGTAATGGAAAAAAATAAAGTCCAAAATGAACATTAGATGAGGTACTTTCTTCATGTTTTTGTTTTTTTGCAATTCTTCTCCTATTCTTCATTCATCATAGGAAATTTATTTGGCCCTGGTTTGATGAATTCCCAAAAATCAATTATTGTAAGCCCATTCATTTCCATAATAGATTGATGAAATATATTAGAGTTTATATTTATGAGGAGTTCAATCTATGATGAAGGATTTGGAGACTATGACCAAAGCATGGGAATGCGGCACTGATGAGGTACGAAATCCATGGTTCCTATTGAAGTTTTGTTAACCACATATCTATGATGAATAGCACATTCTATAGAGGATACAAAGGTATTAGATGTTCAGAGTAAGACATATAAAGAAACCTGCAGGGTCTGTTAAAAACATGGCTACACTACATGTAGTCATTTAAAGGAATGTCTTGTTGTACTTTTTTATGTGGTGTTAGGGTTTTGGTGTAGATATAAATATCACATTTCATGTGGCTTGAGTCACAGTTTGTGTGACTTGAGTCACACATCATGTGCCGCTTACCTACCAACTCAGAATGTATAGGGTGTACATGCCTAGGAAGCCTGGTGGCGTTGCACACAGTGTAGGCCATACCATATACCATGTACCCCATAGAAGAAGACTCAACATGAATATCTGGTACATGAATATGATAACAAGTGGATCCAAACACTATGTGGTAGCCTATATACCATGTACTCAGACATGGAAATGTGCATGGTCCATGTTACAATAGATGAACTTGGTGCTGAAGAGACACATTGTGTACTTCTAGTACACATTGTGTACTTCTTCAAAGACAGACTTGATCCCTTATCCTCATTATCATAGAAACATTTCATTATGGTATGTTTCCTTGATCCATTCATGAGGGTTTAGTATGGATTCATGTCCAACTCATAGGATATTTATCTCTTTATAGGAACATTAGTCTTATATAGAGATATTGAAATACTTCCATGGGGCCAGGAGTAAGATCCTCTATGATTATCATTTCCCTAGGCGGAGTTCATGATATTTTCATGTATAACACCATGTGAACATAAATCCCCTACTTATTGGGTTAATCCATATTGGGTTGTTAGTAAACCACTTGGCCTTTGGTGTATTCTCTATCTATGTATCGATTTTTTTAGACTTCCAGCATATACTTCTTATGGAAAGTCTTAACCAGCATGAAATATTGGATGGATTCCATCATTGTTATCTGACTAATGGAGTGTGTTTTCTAATATGAGTTTCATATGGAAGCATTAAGTAAGAATCCTATAATGGATTTATTGTTGTTATTTTACCTTGATATTTTGTATCTAGTTTTATTATATCCATATTTTCTGGTCAGATATAATGCTGACATATCCTTATAATGAGATGATTACAATTATTGATGTGTGACATCCCAAGTAAGTAATGAATAATAGATATTTTTATCTATTTCTATTAATGAATTAGATAGTGTTTTAGAGGCTTAAAATGAAAATAAATCCAATCATAAGCATGGAATACACTAATATTTTTAAAAGATTGTTTTACTGCCTTTTGATGGAAAACAATTTTTAAAACTATCTTTTGACAATTTTATAAAATATTTTTGTCAAAATAAACTTATTCTTTATTATTGGGACATCAAAATTTACTTTGTGTGAATTTTGGGTATTTTTCCGATAAAGTTCATTTTTTAATGAATAGTGAAAAATGTTGTATTTTAATTCAAAACCTCTTTTTAATCTAATTTATTTATATTATTATATTACCTTTTGAATTTGTTTTGAAGTGAAATTATAATATATTTTTACTATTTAATCCAATTTTGGTCATTGTAATCAATTTCAATTTGAAATTGGACTTAAACTAGTGTCAATCTTTTGATACTTATTATTTCATAAAAACACGCTATTTGTCATGACAGCAGGAATTAATTATTAAATTAATTAATTTAACTTATATTATTTCAATTTTTTAAAATAGACATCATTTTTGAATTCGGAATATCAAATATATCTTAGGGTGAATTTTTGGTAATTTTCCGAAAAACTTCAATTTTGATGAATAGTGAA
The DNA here is from genome assembly GCA_963277665.1 of Viscum album. NCBI lineage: Eukaryota > Viridiplantae > Streptophyta > Magnoliopsida > Santalales > Viscaceae > Viscum > Viscum album. Next base: position 1,908,877,787 of record OY728137.1, read on the forward strand.
ATCACTAAGTGGTACTTATAAAAACTGATTTTTCGTTTAAATGAAATTTTGCCATCTTTGTGTTTTGAATTTCAAAAATCCGACATACATGGTTTTCATTAAGAAGTAAAATGTGGTTCAATGGGATTAAAATAATTCTTTGGTGAATAGTAACTTATTAAGTTTTTAATCGCGATTAGAGGTAATTAGTGTAGTTTAAGGTAAAAATAATGTCTTAATAATATGAGATGAGCTTGAAACATGTCCTACCCTCATTGGATGTGTCATGGCCGACCAAGAAAATCCATGGGTCAACTTGGGGACCCCATGGAGCCACTTTGGTTGGGAAATGACATAAATAACTTTTTATTTAATGTTAAAGTAAATATGACACAAACATGAGATGTTTTACTAAAAAAAATTTACATAGGGTTATACAAGCCAGATATTTGACTATAAATATTCATTAGAAATCTAAAACTATTTCCTACATCATGATCTTTTTTTATAATTTTTCTAAATTAAATAAATTAAATTATTTATGACATCATGATGATGCAGCGATTACCTCATTAATAATGGATTTAAATAAAATGAAAAGATAATGTAAACTCTATGACCTACACATGTCCAAAACCTATTGTATGGGTATATTTCGAACCCTTATCACCTTATCCTAGAATTATATCAGTTTGGGACCTTTTGAATCCGAAAATCATTTTAAAATAAAGTAACATTTCATTACTATCCAAGAGTGCCCCTCCTCTCCTCTTATAAAAGGCCTCCACCTCTACCTCCTCACCCACATTTCCAAAGACTTTGTCTCGGCCAACCCCTGCCCATTTTGTCTCTCCACTTCCCTATATTACTCCTTAAAGCCTCACTTTGGGCATAATTCTTCCCAAGGAAGCCTTTGAGCTCAAACCAAAGGGAGTTACCCGATTTTAAGTTAATGTCTTCACTTGAGTCCTTTTGTTTTATTTTGCTTCTCCAACCCCTAAACTCTTTTTATTCATTTATTTTGTAACAACTCTAGTATCTTTAATATACTAGGATGTTGTTATAAGAAGGATTCAAGCTACACTTACACACACCTACATCTAGTGGTTAAAGAACATATTGTTTCCGTGGATGGCAAATTTCTGCCTCCCGAAACGATGATTGTTCAACATTCATTTAACACCTTAAATGGTGGCCATTAATATGACACTATATTTATATATGATATATAATATGTTTATGTTTTCCTTAAGCTTATGTATTTTTCATTTTGGTCATACCTTTATGGTTTCCATTATGGGTAAACATGATATCTTCATTTAAGGAAGTGCGGACTACCGCCCCCTCAAAGTTATTTGATTCGTTAATACCATATGTGGGACATATAAAGGATGGAGTTATGATATTATATATGATATTACACTGGAATTATAATATACCTTTATATCATTATGATTCCATTCTATAAAAATAATAAATAGAAATGAAAGTAGCGTTCATGCGTACATAGGACTTACCGTCTCCATAAATGGTGCATTTCATTTCTTACCTCTAAATTATTATGTAATGTTATAAATGCATGAATGTACTAGATATATATGACATATATGATATATACATCATGAATACCATTCTGGATATAATGGATACATGAACAACTGGTAATTATAAAGGGTTTATTTTTGACTCAAGTACCAATGATCGTTAAAACGACCGTTATTAACTAAAATAATTACATAGTGTTCATGACATGTAAATAAGTGATATAAAAGGAATAATGAACTTGAAAAAGGTTCTTAAAAAAGTTGAAATTAACTCAAGTTTATTATTCAGGAGATTAAAGAATGACCGAATCAAGTCGGACCCGAGGTATGGGACTTCGTCTCAATCTCCTTTCAATGAGGCATATTTTGTTTTATACAAAACCATCTTTTATACGGTGTATAAACCCCTTTGAATTTTACTTTTATTCAAAAGGAATATATTTTTTTATACAAAGCGTTTACTAAAAGACAAAAGGGAATGCTTTTTTTGTCGTACGTATGCGGCGACAACGACATCTCCGCCGCCATGACCATTATTTGAGTTTTCGCTTCCTCTACAAGCCATACTTAAAAAAATACCATGTTTTACTTTTATTTTATTTTGGTATTGAAAATGGTTTTCATAGTGTTTTTATATCAATGTGTTTTATTGAAATCTTGTGATTGAAAGGTGGAAATGTTATGTTTCCTTTATGCATGTTTTATGTGATACGATTATGTTGTGGTTCTTGAGAATTATTATGAAGACGGGTGGTTCCGTGATAAACTAAGGGCGGGTGAGCCCGATATAGCTCTCCAATTCATTGGGTAATGCGAACGAGTGAAACGTTAAGGTTTCTCCAAAGAGATTTAGGGAATATACTATGATTGGTATTCCAAACGTAACCAAGACGGTTACTCCCTACGTAAGAATGTTATGAATGCCTCATGTTACCTTTATGTCTTATGATTTCTATGATTTATTCATGATTTGATGAGGTATGTTAAAGTGCTTATGTTTTATGGGTAAAGTATGATTTCATTCATATGTATATATGATCTCATGTTTCCTTTCCATATTTTTATAACCCATATTAAGCTTTTTATGATCATCCCAATTTTTTTTTTGAAATGTTTTTCATAGGTTAAGGGGAAAGGTACATGATATGATGATAGTGTCAAGGAAGTGTCAAGAAAGAATCCATGTTTTATTTTAAATATGTTTCGTTGATGGGAAAAAATGAATACTATCTTTATGTAACCACTTTGTTTAAATGTGGAATGTAATGCAAGTTTTATGATCTAATTCTCTAAAACTCTAAATCTGAAAAGATCCTCAATGTGTAATCTTGTAATAACTCAAGATTAAGTAAGGTTTAAGGCTAGGGCCTTATAGTTGGTATCAGAGGTCGATTTAGATAACTTTAGGAGTTAGAATTATATTAAATGATTGTCCAAAAATATTTTTTTCCTGGTCAAATTGAAATGATATAGCATTTGAAGATTACCATGTTGATTCATCTAAGACATGTTTGTTCAGAATGGTTTTCTGTAGAGGAAACAGGGAAGCAGTGCTAGGAAGGAATACAGAAGGAAATAACCTTCCGAATCAGCATCCTGAGATGGATGGAATTGGAACTGAATAGTTTGTTGCAGTAATGGCGCAGTTGAATCAAGCGATAAATGGTGGTGGTATCCATGCACGAGATCATCCAAATCAACCGTAGAGGAACATGTCAGTGGTGGAACATTTCATGAGGAAACATCCCCCATCATTCAGAGGATCATCTGACCCCGTGTTAGCTAAAAGGTGGATTAAAGCACTGGAGAAGATTTTCGATGTCATGGGGTGTTTAGAAAATCAAAAGGTTAGTCATGCTATTTACCGTTTGGAGGGTGAAGCAGATCAGTGGTGGTCGATGGTTAAAAATATCAGGGATGCTGATGAGATTGATGCTCTTGACTGGGATGAATTCAAAGGTATGTTTCTTGAGAAGTATTTTCCTAAGGTTGTTCGACTTAGGAAGGAAAAGCAATTCTTAGAATTGAGGCAAGAGGAAGACTCAGTGGCTGCCTATGAAGAAAGGTTCGCTCGATTGGCAAGGTATGCTCCAAATTTTATCCGAGACCTTTATAGTAAAATGAATCGTTTTTACTCAGGATTAAAGCCAAAATATCGAAGGGAATTAGCTTTTCATGAGTTTAAAAGTTATGAAAATCTTGTTCGATGTGATGAGAAGGTGGAAATGGAGTTTTTTGATGATCAAGTGTTCTATACAACCAACAGAAGAAGAGACCGAGGTGGCAGGAGAAAGGGAAGAATTCTTCAAAAAAGTCTGATGGTAAGAAAACTAAGTTTCTATTTTGTGATAAATGTGGCAAAAGGAATGCTGGGGAATGTCTTCTGAATTCTGTAAAGTGCTACCTATGTGGTAAGATGGGACATAAGGCTCGTGATTGCACTGAAAAAGATCAAGGTGATGGTAAGTTCAAATTTTATTTACAGTTAGTGAAATGTTTTAAGTGCAATGAGATGGGTCACTATGCAAACTAGTATCCGACAAAGAGCTTGAGTGATGGGAAGCAGTTAGACTACAAGAAGAAAGGTGTGGTGAAATCCTTTGCAACTACTTCAGCAGATGTCGGGCCATCAAATGAAGTTGTATCTGGTATTTTTTTTGTTTTTTCAGATTATGCGAGTGTGTTGTTTGATTCGGGGTCTACACATTCTCTCATCTCTGAAAACATTTCTAGTAAAATGGGAATACCATCTCAAGAAATGACTCCTGAAATTTTGGTAAAAACACCTGGGGGAAATGTTGAGGAAAAAAAGAATTTATAAGAATCTTCTTATCCTTATCCGTGGAAAGAACCTACTTGAAAACCTCATTGTTCTACCTCTAGTAGAGTTTGATGTTATCCTGGGTATGGATTGGCTCTCTATTTACCATGCTAATATTGACTGTAGAGCTAAAGAAGTTTCTTTTCAAAAAGACTTTCAGTTTGTGTACAAGAATGAACCCTTACTATTGATAACATATCAAGAGGCCGAGAAACTTGTAAATGATGGAAATGAATGTTACCTTTCACACATCATTGAAAATAAAGGAACTGTTCAGATTAATGATGTGCCAGTGGTGAATGAGTATCCTAATGTTTTTCCTGATGAGTTTCCTAGAATAATACCAGATTGGGAAGTTGAATTTACTGTTGACTTAGTTCCTGATGCTAAGCAAATTTCAAAACCCCCTTATCGAATGGCTCAAATTGAACTTTTAGAGTTGAAGGAGCAATTGAAAGATTTATTAGACAAAGGTTTCATTCGACCTAGCACGCCACCATGGGGTGGTCCTATTTTATTTGTTAAAAAGAAAGATGGTTCTATGAGACTTTGAATTGATTATAGATCCTTGAATAAAATCACTATTAAGAACAAATATCCTTTGCCTCACATCGATGATTTGTTTGATCAGCTCCAGGGAGCTCAGTATTTTTCAAAGATTGACCTGAGATTGGGGTACCATCAGCTGAAGGTAAAGGAATCAGATGTTCTGAAGACTGTGTTTCATACAAGATATGTCCATTATAAATTTTTAGTAATTCCTTTTGGGCTAACCAATTCACCTGCTGTATTCATGGACATAATGAATGGAATTTTCCATGAGTTCTTGGATAAGTTTGTGGTGGTTTTCATTGATGATATTTTTGTGTTTTCTAAAAGTAAAGAGGAGCATGAAATACATTTAAGGGTTATTTTGGAAACCTTAAAATAAATGAAATTTTATGGGAAATTCAGTAAGTGTGAGTTTTTTTTTCAACAAATTTTATTCCTTGGACACATTGTTTCTAAAGATGGGATAACCGATGATCCTGCAAAAACAAAGGTTGTTGAAGAATGGCCAAGACCCACAAATGTAACAGAGATTTTTAGTTTCCGTGGTTTGTCCGGATATTACCGAAGGTTTGTTAGAAATTTTTCACAGTTATCTAGTCTAATGACTAAGCTGACTCGGAAGGGTGTTAAGTTTATCTGGAAAAAAGAATGTGATGATTGTTTTTAGTAATTGAAAAGAAGATTGGTGAATGCTCCAGTTTTGGCACTACCTTCCAGGAATGGGGAGTTTGTTATCTACAGTGATGCTTCATTGAAAGGACTTGGTTGTGTCCTAATGTAGAATGATCAGGTAATTGCTTATGCTTCATGACAGTTGAAAACTCATGAGGTAAATTACCCTACACATGATTTGGAATTCGCTGCTGTTTTTTTCACTTTAAAATTTTGGAGGCAACATTTGTATGGAGTAAAGTGTGAAATATATACCGATCAAAAAAGTTTAATGTATATATTCACTCAGAAAGAATTGAACATGAGACAGAGGAGATGGCTAGAATTAATCAAGGATTATGATTGTACAATTCATTAGCATCTGGGAAAAGCAAATAAAGTGGCTGATGATTTGAGTCGAAAAAGTAATTCTTCATTAACAATGTTGCATTTGGAATGTGATCCTTTGGTTAAGGATTTGATGAACTTTGGAATAGAAGTTGTTGGTGTGGGAAGTTCTTCTGTTTTGTTTCAGGTATCAGTGAGATCATATCTATCATACAGAATCAAGTAAGAACAGAAGCAAGATAGTGTGTTGCAGAAAAAAGTAGAGCTGGTTCAGAAGGGTAAGTTGCCTGAATTCAACATTGATAATGATTGTGTTTTGAGATTTGGGAAGAGATTGTGTGTGCCTTGTGATTCACAGTTGAAGAGAGAGTTGTTATGTGAAGCTCATAGTTCTCAGTTTTCAGTTCATCCTGGAAGTACTAAGATTTACAGAGATCTGCGGGAGTATTACTGGTGGGATGGAATGAAAAGAGATATTGCTGATTTTACTATGAAGTGTTTGACTTGTCAACAGGTTAAAGCAGATCGGCAGTTACCGAAAGGGATTCTTCAGCATTTACTAGTGCCAGAGTGGAAATGAGAGAATATATTCATGGACTTTGTTGTGGGATTTCCGAAGGCATCTCGAGGTAATAATTCAATCTGGGTTATTGTTGATCGCTTGACCAAGTCTGCTCATTTTCTTGCTATACGAGATAATTTCTCTCTAGATAAACATTCCCGTTTGTATCATAAAGTGATAGTCAGGTTACATGGAGTTCCCCTCTCCATTGTATCTGACCGTGATCCCAGTTTCACTTCTAACTTTTGGAAAGGCCTTTAGAAGTCATTGGGTACTGAATTAAATTTTAGTACAGCTTTTCAACCTCAATCAGATGGGCAGTCAGAACAATAAATTCAGACATTGGAGTATATGCTACGTTCTTTCTCTATGGATAATCAGGGAAGTTGGGACCAACATCATTCTCTGGTTGAATTTTCATATAATAACAGTTTTCATTCCAGTATATAGATGGCACCATTTGAGGCGTTATATGGGAAGCGGTGTCGAACTCCAGCTTTCTGGGATGAAGTGGGTGAAAGGAAGTTGATGGGACCAGAATTGGTAGAAGAGATGGTAGAAAAATTTCAGTTGATTCAGAAACACATAAGAACGGCTCAGAGTAGGCAGAAGAGTTATGCGGACAACAGGAGGAAGGATCTCTCTTTTGAGGTAGGTGATCATGTTTTTCTCAAAGTCTCACCATGGAAAAGTGTGATGCTATTTGGTAAGAAAGGAAAGCTGAGTCCAAGGTTCGTTGGACCATATGAAATTCTGGAGAGAGTTTGATCAGTTGCATACCGGGTGTCTTTACCTCCGATTTTATCTCAGGTACACAATGTTTTTCATGTTTCGATGTTGAGAAAGTACATGCCCTATCCATCTCATGTTTTGAGTCTAGAGGTAGTTCAGCTGGAAAGAACCTATCTTATGAGGAATAACCGGTCCAGATTCATGACCACAGGGAGAAAGTGTTACGGAATACGGTGATTAATCAGGTAAAGGTTTTGTGGAAAAACCACATGATGGAAGAGGCAACATGGGAATCTAAAAATGCAATGAGGGATAAATACCCCCACTTATTCGATAAGTAAATAAATTGTGTGGACGAAATTTTCTAAAGGGGGAAGGATGTAACATCCCAAGTAAGTAATGAATAATATATATTTTTATCTATGTCTATTAATGAATTATATAGTGTTTTAGAGGCTTAAAATGAAAATAAATCCAATCTAAAGCATGGAATACACTAATATTTTTAAAAGATTATATTACTTCCTTTTGATGGAAAAATATTTTTAAAACTATCTTTTGACAATTTTATAAGCTATGTTTGTCAAAATAAACTTATTATTTATTATTGGGACATCAAAATTTACTTTGTGTGAATTTTTGGTATTTTTCCGATAAAGTTCATTTTTTAATGAATAGTGAAAAATGTTGTATTTTAATTCAAAACCTATTTTTAATATTATTTATTTATATTATTATATTATCTTTTGAATTGGTTTTGAAGTTAAATTAGAATATATTTTTACCATTTAATCCAATGGTGGTCATTGGAATCAATTTCACTTTGAAATTGGACTTAAACTAGTGTCAATCTTTTGATACTTATTGTTTCAAAAAAACACGCTATTTGTCATGCCAGCGGGAATTAATTATTAAATTAATTAATGTAACATATATGATTTGAATTTTGTAAAATAGACATCATTTTTGAATTCGGAATATCAAATATATCTTAGGGTGAATTTTTGGTATTTTTCTGAAAAATTTCAATTTTTGATGAATAGTGAAATCACTAAGTGGTACTTATAAAAACTGATTTTCTGTTTAAATGAAAATTTTCCATCTTTTTATTTTGAATTTAAAAAATCTGACATACATGGTTGTCATTAATAAGTAAAATTTGGTTCAATGGTATTAAAATAATTTTCTGGTGAATAGTAACTTATTAAGTTTCTAATCGCGATTAGAGGTAATTAGTGTAGTTTAAGGTAAAAATAATGTTTTAATAATATGAGATGAGTTTGACACATGTCCTACCCTCATTGGATGTGTCATGACCGACCATGAAAATCCATGGGTCAACTTGGGGACCCCATGGATCCACTTTGGTTTGGAAATGACATAAATAACTTTTTATTTAATGTTAAAGTAAAAATGACACAAACATGAAATGGTTTACTAAAAGAATTTTACATGGGGTTATACAAGTCCATTTTTGACTATAAATATTCCTTATAAAGATAAAAAGATTTCCTACATCATGATATATCTTTTAAAATTTTATACATTAAATAAATTAAATTATTTATGACATCATGATGATGTAGTGATTACCTCATTAAAAAAGGATTTAAATAAAACGAAAATATAATGTAAAATATATGACCTACACATGTCCAAAACCTATTGGATGGGTATATTTAGAACCCTTATCACCTTATACTTGAATTATATAAATGTGAGACCTTTTTAATACGAAACTCATTTTAAAATAAAGTAACATTTCTTTACTTCCAAGAGTGCCCCTCCTCACCTCTTATAAAAGGCCCCCACCTCTACCTCCTTACCCACACTTCCAAAGCCTTTGGATCGGCCAACCCCTGGCCATTTTGTCTCTCCAAATCCCTATATTACTCCATGAAGCCTCACTTTGGGCATAAGTCTTTCCAAGGAAGCCTTTGAGCTCAAACCAAAGGGAGTTACCCGATTTTAAGGTAATGTCTTCACTTGAGTCCTTTTGTTTTATTTTGCTTCTCCAACCCCCTAAAATATTTTTATTCATTTATTTTGTAACAACTCCAGTATCTTCAATATACTATGAAGTTTTTATAAGAAGTATTTGAGCTACACTTACACACACCTACATCTAATGGTTAAAGAACATACTATTTCCGTGGATGACGAATTTCTACCTCCCGAAACGATGATTGTTCATCATTCTTTTAACACCTTCAAGGGTGGCCATTAAGAAGACACTATATTTATATATGATCTATAATATGTTTATGTTTTCCTTAAGCTTCTGTATTTTTCATTTTGGGCATACCTTTATGGTTTCCATTATGGGTAAACGCGATATCTTCATTTAAGGAAGTTCGGACTACCGCCCCCTCAAAGTGATTTGATTCTTTAATACCATATATGGGACGTATAAAGGATGGAGTTATGATATTATATATGATATTAAACTAGAATTATTATATACCTTTATATCATTATGATTCCATTTTATAAGAATACGAAATAGAAATGAAAGTAGCGTTCATGCGTATGTACGGCTTACCGTCTCCATGAACGGTGTATTTCATTTCTTACCTCTAAATGATTATGTATTATTATAAATGCATGCATTTAATTTATATATATGACATATATGATATCTAAATCATGAATACCATTCTGGATATAATTAATACATGAACAAATTGTAATTATAAAGGGTTTTTTTTTTACTCAAGTACCAATGATCGTTAAAACGACCGTTATTAACTAAAATAATTACATAGTGTTCATGACATGGAAATAAGTGATATAAAAGGAATAATTAACTTGAAAAGGGTTCTTAAACAAGTAGAAATTAACTCAAGTTTATTATTCAGGAGATTAAAGAATGACCGAGTCAAGTCGGACCCGAGGTATGGGACTTCGTCTCAATCTCCTTTCATTGAGGCATATTTTTTTTATACACAACCTTCTTTTATACGGTGTATAAACCCCTTTGACTTTTATTTTTATTCAAAATGAATCTATTTTTTATACGAATAGTTTACTAAAAGACAAAAGGGAATGTTTTTTTGTCATACGTATTCGGCGACAACGACTTCTCCACCGCCGTGACCATTATTTGAGTTTCGTCTTCCTCTACAAGCCATACTTAAAAAAATACCATGTTTTACTTTTCTTTTCTTTTGGTATTGAAAATGGTTTTCATAGTGTTTTTATATCAATGTGTTGTATTTATATCTTGTGATTTAAAGGTGGAAATGTTATGTTTCCTTTATGCATGTTTTATGTGATACGATTATGTTGTGGTTCTTGGGAATTATTATGAAGACGGGTGGTTCCGTGATAAACTAAGGGTGGGTGAGCCCGATATAGCTCTACAATGCATTGGGTAACATGAAGGCGTGAAACATTAAGGTTTCTCCGAAGATATTTAGGGAATATATTGTGATGGGTATTCCAAACGTAACCAAGAGGGTTACTCCCTATGTAAGAATGTTATGAATGCCTCAAGTTACCTTTATGTCTTATGATTTCTATGATTTATTCTTGATTTAATGAGTTATGTTAAAGTGATTATGTTTTATGGGTAAAGTATGATTTCATTCTTATGTATATATGATCTCGTTTTTCCTTTCCATATTTTTATAACCCATATTGAGCTTTTTATGCTCATCCCTTTTTTTTTGAAATGTTTTTCACAGGTCAAGGGAAAGGTACATGATATGATGATAGTGTCAAGGAAGTGTCAAGAAAGAATCCATGTTTTATTTTAAATATGTTTCATTTATGGGAAAAAATGAATACTATCTTTATGTAACCACTTTTTTTAAATGTGGAATGTAAAGCAAGTTTTATGATCTAATTCTATAAAACTCTAAACCTGAAAAGATCCTCAATGTGTAATCTTGTAATAACTCAATATTAAGTAAGGTTTAAGGCTGGGGCCTTATATGATATAATATGAAAATTTATTTAGAGGTATAATACTTGGTATTGTTATACTCACCCATGTATGGGATTTTCGCAAATGTTTCATGTCTTATTAAGATGACTGACCTTTTGATGGAGTCCTATAGGGACCAGGACCGGATAGAGGTTAGTGAGCTAAACAGACCGAGTTGTGTTCTAGTGGTTGCATTTGCAGTAGTCCTCTCATAAATCATATGTTTGACATGTTTTAGTTTTTTTGGGTGGGCTTGTTTTTGGAACTTTTTATTTTAGTATATTTTTTTGTTCTTTAATTGTGGTATTTGAGATATATATATGCATAGTTACTAGTATTTTTACATTTCAGTATTTTATGGTCTTGGATATGTGTGTGTGTGTGTACTTTATTCTAAGGCCTCCAATGTGTGTGATATTCTTACTTAATGCTAGTAGCCTTCCCCTATCCTATTGTAGTTGGTCTTGGGTTAGTTATTCTATGATCCTCATTGCCCTGGGTCGTGAACTTATTTAATTAAATGATCTAATCTATGTATTAATTCCTAATAGATAATTTTATTACAATTATTTAAGTGTAATGATTTAGTGTTTTTGTGTTGGATTTCAAGAATCATATTGTTGAAGTATTTTTGTCAATGATATTCTAGTTATATGAATTATGAATCATCTAAGTATTATTCTAAAGTTGTTTTTCTTAAAGGATTTTCAAGAATATATTGAGTGGTAATAATGACTTAGAAAGGTGATTTAATAGTATGGTGATATTTTATGGAAAATATATGATTGAAGAAAAATAGTCTTCGTGATGTTCTTTTTGTTGAGGTAATTATAAAAAATTAAAATCTGATCTTATAGAAAAGGATGATCTAGATATAAATTCTTGGAGGTTAAAAAATGGTGATCTATTCACCAATGTTATTTTTGAAGATATTCATCATATTCTTGTGAATATTATAAGATCAATGGGAAATAAGAATATGATTATAATATTATTTTACCATAGATTTAGAAAATGAAAAATCATAAGTTGAGGGATGAAACATCACATCCTGTAAGTCCATGGGTCCAGGAACAATAATTTAAGGGTGACAATTGTGCATGTAACAACCTAAAATTCTAAAGTAAGAACATAATATTTGATAGTGGGTATGCCACGTAACACCAATATTAGAAGAAAATATAACACCCCAAGACTTTATTATATATTTATTATTATGTTAATTTAATATATTTAATATTTGAAATTAAATTTAAGACTAATTTTATCTTACATTACAGGCAACACTGATTTTAGCTTAAATTTTATCCAATATTGAGATTAGTTTGCATTAAGTGCAACACTGAGTTTAAACGAAGCATGAAACATTATTGAAATACTAATATTTAGTATCAAACATATCACCTAGATGACAAATTGGTGGCTATTAATATTAAAAACAAAAATATAAAAATTATGGTTTTTGATTTCTTATAAATAAAATAACAATTATTTGAAAGAAAACAATTCTGAAAAAATTATTTTTTATAAAGGACAATTTAGATGCGCTTTCTCCATATAATTTAAAATTGATTTTTCACACTTTTATAAAATTTATTTTAATAAATAAACATTATTTTTAAAATAAAAATTTAAACATTATCATAGGGTGAAATTTTGATACAGTTTTTAAAAGTTTATATTTTGATGAATAGTAAAAAATACTATATTTTAATTGAAAACTGCCTCTTTGTTAAGATAATTTATAATTTTGGACTATATTTTTAATTGTTTTAAAAGTAAAATTAGTTAAATATTATATAAATTAATCCAATTCAATTATTTAAAAAAAATAAATTGAATTTTGATATAGAAACATTTTAATATTTTGAACATTTTCTCTTCGAGAACCAGCTTTCTTATCATGTTTGTGAGATTGATTTTAAATTAAATTTTACAACTAATGTGAATTTAATTTGAAAAAATTTATTCCATAGTTGGGATCATAAAAATTTCAAATTTATAATTTTTTAAAATTTATTTTTGACCAAAATAAATAGTGAAAATAATTAATATTAATTACCATGGTTAAGGTAAAAATGGTTTTATCATGGGTTAAACTAGAAAGATACGGGTTAAATTGAGCCAAAAACGTGTCTAAAATACATTTTATAGTGATATTCGGACCATATACCTATTATAACCAATAATGGTCTATTATTTGATCCTTATTACATGAAAAAAACTTGTTGGTATTTATTCTTTCCTAAAACTAAAAGTGTGCCACATACCTCACTTATAAAAGGAAACCACTCTCATCTATTATTAACACCTTCAAATCCTTTTGGTTTGTCCAATACCTGAAACAATTCCCAAATTCTATATTATCATCATAGAAGACTTGGTTTAGGGATAAATCTAGCCTAAAAAGGATTTGGTGCAAACATAATAAGATACCCGAAGAAGAGGTAACATTCTCCAAGGAGCATTTTTATTTTATTTCAGTCTCCACCTCATTAAATTATAATTAAACCAATAAGGTATAATAACATTATTATATTACATATATATATGTTTTGATATTAATTACATTTCCTACAACCACCATCACTTCCATCAAAATGGGTTACAAAATCATCATTCATGTGTACGGTGGACTACCACCTCATAAATCAATGTCATTATTTCTTCCTTTACCAACTCTCATGATTGAATTTGGTGATTTATATAGATTATATATATAAAATATTTAAAATGAGTCCCTATATCATGTATACCATTTTATTTTCTATTCCGTAGAAGATACGATAATGTCACTTGTGTGTATTGAAGACTATCGTCTCATAAAGCAATGTGATTCTTCTTTCTCTAACGCTTTACATGGAAGGTGATAAAGAAAAACTTAATCATTATATATGATATAAATTAAATAATTATTATGTTAATGAAATATTTTTCATTTCGAAAATAAAATATATTTCATTTTCTTTCTTACCTATTCACCCAATGAAAGATGATGACGTCATTCATGTACATGTGGACGACCACCTTCACAAAATGATGTGACTCTCTTTTAATCGCTACACCAAATGTATTATATATATACATATATTTATAGAAATAATATGGTATAAATGTTATTTTTATAATTCTTTAAATTTAATATATTTCTTACCTTATTTCCATAATGATCATTAGCAAATGGAAATACTACTCATGCGTACCTACAGCCTGTCATCTCTGTGATGGGAACAGACTTCATTTATCAAATAAATCTTTCATGATTGGTCTTAACATTATAATTGGTATATATATATGTTATAATTATTTTATTATTATTATTCTATAGATTATGAAACTAAATAATATTCACAATAACTAGTACCTTCATGATAAAGAATGAGTGAGAAAAGAAGGAAATTAACACGTGAAACCATGAAAATAAAGAAAGATTATTGATGAATTTGTCGTAAGATATTATAAAATGATCATATATGATATTATAAATATTAATATGTTTATTGTGTAATTTAATAAAATGTTTAAACCTACTATATAATAGTTTGAATTTCATTTAACCAAAATGATGCATGATATAACAGACTTCTTCTCAATTTCCTTTCATTGAGGACTATTGTAATAGTACGCACATAATTTCATTTCTATGGTGTACAAACTACAATTTTAAATATAATATATTGATTAATTCATAATGCATAGTATTTTAAGTTTTAATTTGAATTATTTCATACAGGGGTATTTCACTTGATTATTTCCATGTCGTAAAATTTATTATGCAATCTCACTTTCTTTTATGATGGTAAAATTTCTCTTGAAATAATCATCTTATTATGATCATTTTTCCTTGAAAAATAAATTTATATTGAAAATATATATTATATTTTTATGGATATGATTATTTCTTAAATTATATACCATTTTTTACATAATGTTTTTACTTTTAAAGTTATTTGATTATCTGGGGTAATATTGATAAACCATTATCCTTTACTCAATACAGATACTCAATGATAAGGCGCATTTTTAATGAATTAAATCAATTTTTAAATATATGATGAATTATATCCATAATAAATACATGGGTGGGGCTCCGTTATAGATATCCACCTGATCCATCAGTAGTCTCATGAGATAAATCGGTTGGCCAAATCAGATGGGTTATTACCGAGTAGTTTTAAAATGTCATGAGGATAAATCTTGATTATAAAGGTATTATGTTACCAAGATACATTAAGTCAAATAATTAATCATTTATAATTCATTTATTATTATTATCCATGATATTTTTACTATGATAATATCACTGTATGATTTTTATTCTATGATTTTGATTAACTGGAATGTGTTTTAAATTATTTATTATTCTATATTTTTTATGAACTATCTTATTATAATAGTCAGTTGATTTAAATGGTATAAATTTTTATTTATTTTCTATTCCATGTTGATAATTCTTATTGATATGTAATATATTTGGATGCACTTAATCCTTATAGAGAATTTGAGATCACCCTTATTTTTTTCTTCCCCATGGATATGAAAAAGAATTATTATAATGAGTTTTCAAGGATCCAGTTCATTTGTTTTTAAAATATATTATGTTTTATTTTCTATTCCAAATATAAAATGGGTATCATGTATGTATCTAGTTTACCCAGAATACAAAACTATTCAACCCTTTGTATTTGATTCCTTTTATATTATTTCAATGTAGTAAACTACACAGCGGCTTTAGGGATGCAAGGTTCAAGGTAGTTATAGTTGGTATCAGAGGAATTTTAGTAGAAACCTTGAGGACTAGACTAAGGAAAACACAAATCAGGGAATATAAGCCTTTCATATACTTTCAGTTTAATTATAGAATAACAACCTAATGTTTTGTTAAGGAATATATTATTTGGGTTTTATTAGAAATAAATCCCTTTCTAGAAATTACAGGTAGATGTAGTTCTAGAACATAGGTACCTAGGGGAAATAACTCTAAAAAGGGTGCATTGGTCAATACCTAAGCATAACATAGTGCATAAAAATGAACCTTATTATGCATATAGTTTGACACTCTTGGTGGATAAGATTAGTATAACTCACATTTTCTTTAAAAACCATTCTAATGTATTTGAAAATAAATATATCCCCAATGGAATAAATTTTATGATACCAAGATTAAAAATGCATAAATTTTATTTTATCCAAAGATTTGAACTATATTTGTAATTATACATTATGATTTAAAATTCATAATTTTATGAGATAATATAGCATATTCAATTATTTAAAAATGGAGCCTGGAAGGAATAAGGGTATCAATATCTCATTCTAATGTAGATATTTTTCTATTGAGGAAGCTAATAAAACTAGTATTAGAACTGAGAAAATTATGGATATGATAGGGTATATTAATTTAGTAATGAAAAATAACCTTTCCTTTATGGATAAAATTATTAAACATTGATATTCTTTTATGTTAGATCAATTTATCAAGTATAATCCTCCATCATTGGATTGTAATACTAATCAAATGGAATCTATGTGCTATATTAAGATTATAGAGAAAATATTAATATCAATGGGATGTGGTAAAAAAGAAAGGGTTGAAATTTTATTTTAGTAACTATAATTATATTCTTACTAATGGTGTTCATTTATCCAAAATACTAGAGAATAAGAGGATATATAACACATAGAATGGAATGCTTCTAAGGATATATTCTATGAAAAATATTTCCCTCGTGTGAAACAATGATATGAAGAGAAAGTTCCAAAACATAAACAAAAAGGAAGAATAAATATTTATAGATTATGAAGCTACTTTTACAAGGTTATCTAGGTATTTTATGTATTACATTCACAATATAATGTAATATTTTGAACATTTATTTTTAGGGATTAAGGCAAGTCTTCAAAATGTGTTGGTCTCTAAAAATTTTCCATCATATGAGGAAACAGTTATATGTCTTAAAAGAATATAGAAATAATTCTTGAGATATTATATATTCAAGGGAAAAAATATAATAATAGTTTATTAAACCACCATGAAAAGGGAAATGTTTCAAATAAGAATAATAGAACGCATTGATTTCTACCTTGTGAAAACTATGTAAATAATCACTATAGGAAATGCTTTTAGGGTGTATGAGTTTGTTATGGGTTTGGAGAAAATAGTAATCATGTTAAATAATATAAGGGGAAGAAAAAAAAAGCACTAATATTCATTGTATCAATAGTAGGTATTTGGGGAACTATGAAAATTAATACCTCAATAATCGAGGAAATATACCACAGAAGAGTCTAAGGGGAGAAGGATATGGATTTGATATTTCTACAAATGAGTTGGAAATACCCAATAATGTGGTGGATGAAAATTGAATAATATCTTCAAATTTAGGTTATGATTTATTTTATTTAGGATCCTCACACTTTTATATATACCTAGTTTTCCAAGAAAATTATAAATTTCCCATTTAATTTGAGAAAGGAGTTTTCAGTTAAATCTCCTTGGGGAAGTCTCACTACAATAAGGAGGTGTTAGGAAGTCCCCATTTTGAGACATAAAAATGATTTATTTTCTAATATTATTATCATACTTATGTTTTAATTCAATATAATCCATGGTATGGATTGACTATAAAAAATATGATGAAAAAAATTATTGCAAGAATAAGTAAATTATGATTTCTGAGGAAGATGTAGAATTATTTATATTTAGAGAAAAGACATCATCATCTAAGTAGTATCTAGATCCACCTATACTAGCTCCACTAAATGAGATTATTTGGTAATAAGAGAAAATAAAATCTAGGTTTAGTGAGGGTAAACTTAAAATTGAGGTTGTACCAATTGTGTTGGAATACATTGATGTATTTTTTAACAATCATAATTATGTGATATACACATTGATTCCAAAGATTTAAAAAGTGTGAAGACCATGAAAAATAACAATGTATTTATAATGGAAGACGTGTAAAATGTATGCTTGATGAATGGGATTGTGATTTATTTTATAAATGAATATTCTTTATTTTATTCCCATAATTTTGTGATATGTACTTTTCCAAAAAATATTTCAAACATGTGAAGAGAATATGAAATATTGATTTATTTTACCTATAATATTAAAAAAAGTATAATTGATGAATTTTATTGGTATTTTATATAAAAGGTCATAAAATTTTAGCCTTCAATAAATTAATTTTACTTAAAATACTATTCTATGTATTCATTAAATTATTCTAATTACTCCCCAAATCCAAAAAAAATAGGCCAACATATCCAGTCGGCCAACCAGCTCAATCAAATCACTTGTGGGAGTCAACTTAACTGCTTCTAGGGGGCTATATATCTGGACAACCAATTAGTGTGGATGTAGGGGAGTAGATCTGTTATAGTGTGTGCATCATGATCATGTTACTGTGCCTAGGAAGACCACACAATGGAACACATGGTTGGTGATGTCATGGGTGAAGGTGTTGTGGGTTCCAAACCCACTATAGGCTTGAGGTTATTATACCACAGAACCATTTATTGAGAATACCCCAACCACATGAAATATAGATATAGGATGGGAATATAGTGGGCAAAATTGATGTGTTAAAAAGAAACGAATAGAATCTAGGTTGCATAATGTGTTTATTCCAAGCTATATAATCAGACTATGATAATTGTCTTCAATATTCATCCTTCATGGGATTCTCCTATGATCACCTGAGAACTGATATCTAGTACCCTGACTCTATAGTTCTCTCCATGGTCGTCCATGTCCACTTATTGTGCTTGAGACATCTTAGTCATTCTCGAGGTACCAAATCTATGCATGTGGCTTCTATTCGCATGGATGAAAATCACATGAAAACTGCTAGTGTGAATACCACTGTGAGGCCATCATATTATGAACCATGAGTCACATTATGATCTAATAAGTATGTGTGAGAATTAACATCTTCACAATAAGAATAACATATATCCCATTATAAGAACTTCGCATCATCCACATGATCATACAAAGATAAAAGGTTGATCATGAGAATACATGTGAGATTAGGAAAATACCTCATACAGTTTTCAAGAAGACATTTCATGAGTATATAGTGATAAGGAAATGGTTTCGGAACAATTTTGTAAAGATTCGATATCCATCATTCATGTCATCTGGAGATTTCACCTTGTGATCTCATGATGAGGATCATGCAAAACCTCCACCACTACAGGCTAGTGCATGGGGAACCTTCACATTGGAAAGTGGAAAAAATATAGGTCATCCTCACCTATGTAAACCATATATCCCCCATAAAAAACAAACACACAATGGAGGGGAGAAAATGAAGAGAAGATAGACATAAAAGTGTATAAGAATATAGGCTAGCAAGAATTATCTACTACCTTCAGAGAACACCACTAAGTAACCACAGGAATCCCATTTTGGGAACCCACCAAGGAATTCCACTATGAGAATTAATCATGTGATCACTACAAGATCACATGGTCACAAGAAAAAAACTATCATCATGTAAAACATATGTGATGAGAATCATTCCTGTGAACCCCTAGTCATATGAGATTCCACCACAATTATGAGAATCCTAGAAAAATAGCCCTTGCCACATTTCCTCTTCACCTATGATGACTCATAAGGGTCTTTAAAGAAGGATCATGAGAACCCATTTCTTTGTTACATCGTGAATCCTTTGTCTCACAAATTTTCATGTAGGACTGGAAGTCGATACCTTCACATAAAATACCATCGCAGATCATTTTCCATGAAAAGAAATGGCCATGCAGAGTAAACACCGTGGAAAAGTACACCTTGCATGAAAAAGGGACAGACCACCCTCAACTAAGAACCATTTTCCATGATATGGATCTAATGTGTAGTCTTCTACACATAATAGAATACATCTCAAGACCCCCATATGAGGTTATGAAAATTGCATGAGCAAGGTTAATTCATGTGATGTCATCTTTTGGGAACCCCTCTACATGTATATGGACTTGGTATGGATATAAACCCATGAAAAGTCCCTCATTATATCATTAAAACATAATAGGTGCATCTATAAAATGATCCTTTATCTTTGTACTCCTCTCAATTAAAAAAATTCTTATGCGGCCTTTAAGCATGATCTATTTTGACGTGAAACTTCCAACACTTGAACAATAATTATATTATAAACATTTTCAAAAGACCCTAACATGTGATTAAATTGAGATATAATGGTCATGATATTTTTCAATGGTCTCACGATGTTCTTAGTTGGATTTGTACATATCACTTTAACCATAAGATAGACCCTAGACATGTCATTTTGTACATGCGATAGGACTTGGAAAATTCAGGATGATCATGTGATAGCTTATCGACATATCAACATTGTCAGGTGACAATTATTTTACATGATATAATTTTCATAGGTCATCCTACATAATGAAAATTGATCATGTACAAACATATAATACAAATAAGTTGACAATGAGAATGATCTTATAGATGATTTAGTAGATCATGAGAATAATTCTACAAGAATTATGTTGATCATGTGAAAGATCATGGACATGTCTGCTTTGATCATGATAATACATCCAAGACAAGTCAGTTGATAATGTGAAGGATCCTCAACATGTATTCTTTGATCATGCAAGGACATGAAAGATAATTCATTTGATCATGTGAAAGATCATGTACATGTCTACTTTGATCATATAAAGACACCTGATATAAGTCAGTTGATCATGAAAATACCCTATATATTCTCTATTTGATCATGTGAAATATATTAGATACCTCAACTTAGATCATGATAAGAATCCTATACATGTTAGGCAGACACGCTTGGATGTGTCTTCCATATCATATTGACACCCTAAACCTGTCTAAAAAATCAATCCTTATCTAGTAGATAGACAAGAGATGTTGGAAAGATCCCCTAGGAATTATCAACTCTATTTTGGAGACACACTATGACCTATAAAATATAGTCAACTATCTATGAAACTTCACTAGCACCCTCTATTTATAAGCGGTGTATTCTTACTGGGTTATGGTTATGCACTCATGCGACCTTATTTGTGTTTTCTCCTGGATGGGGCCATCCATGCCTACCAACCATATCCAATAGGCCTTTCATGGACACCATCTCTCTTTATCTATTATAAGATAGAGAATGAACATGAAAAAAGGAATCCATACAGTTATAAGTACCCATCATTCCTAACACCTTTTAGATTACTATAATGTCTCCAAGTGTGATCACACACTCTAACACATCAGTGGTTTAGGGAGTAATGAACTGTGACGACTTTTATTCAAGCCAGAGTAGGATATATAGGATTCCTTTCTAAGGCCATATCCCCAAAGGGCATCCACTTAGGTCCAAGATTGTTCATATCAAAAATATTTCTAGCTCATGGGACCAATTTCTCCCATAATTAAAACATCCAACCTAGTCCACTAGTGGATGATAAATGGGATCATACACAAGAATGATTTTAAGTATATGCCTTGACCACACCCTTAAGTAATTGAACCCATCCATGGGATAGGGTCAAATTGAACTATGATTACTCTGATTCTAGTTATTAATATGATATATAGGATTCCTTAATAAGTCCTGAGCTCCACACCATATCTTCCATGACACTAATAATAATACCTCTTAAAGGGAAACTTTTATGTGTAATAGCAATGAAAATAAACTCTCATGTGATGTGTCAGGTCTCACAATATCTCTTGTTTCTCACACCGATAATGACTATTATGGTCTTAGAGATGGATGTTGATTGTACCAATAGTATTATGGGGATTCCCAAGTGTGGTCCCATCATTAGGATATATGTCTGATTACATTCCATCTTCACTCAAAGGGATATGTTCCCAATGAGGCAATTCAGGGAAGCCTAATACGTATAAATACCTCCCAAGGCCTCTATTGACACATCTTTTATGACACAGACATAAACTACAATGACTCTGATTCCTATTATTAATAAGATACTTAGGATGAATCTTCCATGATCAATCTTGATAATAACATCCTTACCACATGATGTTAAACTACATGGATTGTTTCAATCACATGACCTTAAACTATAACAAATGAACTAAATGTGTTCTGATTCTGATTATTACAGGATATGTTGGATGTCTCATAGAGGTTCCATTCTAAATCTTATGCACCAACTACCTCCCTAGATAGAAATAAACTCCAGGGAGTTTTATCATGTTTGTAAAACAAAACATCATAAATAAATAAGAGAATAATGGAGAACCTATGATATACACAGAATTGTTCCCATCAATATGTGGTCTTAATACAGTTATTGACATAGGGGTAAACTATCATGTATTGAGGCCTAAGAAGAATTTTGAGAATATATCTTAAATCTATACGAGATCCCCAGAATAAGAAATAATTCACCTAAACAGGTGTAATTATCCCAAACACCCATCCTCTCGACCAATGTGAGGTTATAAGTGTCATTGGGTCTGAAACCCCAAAGGACCACCTGTGTTTGGAAAGTA
Source organism: Viscum album (assembly GCA_963277665.1). NCBI lineage: Eukaryota > Viridiplantae > Streptophyta > Magnoliopsida > Santalales > Viscaceae > Viscum > Viscum album. The sequence goes on from OY728137.1 coordinate 1,908,900,416, forward strand.
GGACTATAATCAATTATGAATGTGGGGACAATTGGAAGTTTCCATTAGAAAAATACATGGAAAACATAACAAGAATTATTTTACAACCAACCTCAAATAACCACAACCAATCATCCAGAAGAGACCATTCCGGAATTTTCATGAAATAGTATTTCCTAATGAACAACCTAGTCACCCCTAGACCATGAATATGAGTTTTCCATTTCTTTAATCCCTGATTCAAAACCAATATCAATAACTCCCTATATAATGGCCACTTTGGAATGATTGGAGTGGAAGAAACAACTTGAGGATTTGTGGGAAAAGTGATTTATTCTCCATAGTTTTTAACCATGGGGATCCCATATTATCTTTATCAAGAAGAAATACTGATCCATGAGGTTGTGAATTTATTATAGAGAAATTAATTATATTATAATAAATTATGAGTATCTTTTGCCTAAAATTAATTAATTTTTCAATCAAATTCATAGATAAAAAAATTTTTCAATAATTCTCTTTCATTATATGTATTATAAATTAGGAGTAAATAATGAATAAATTCCAAAGGTATTTTTTCAAAGTAGGGATACACAATAAAATTATACAGTAAATGCATTTGGATTTACTAATTCATACTATATTTTTATGAATCTAATAAAAAAATTTCAAGGAATATCTAGATTAATTTTTTATGGTATTCATTGATGATATTTTTTTGAATTCTAAAACCTACGAGGACCATGATAATCACTTATAGATCATTATTAAAACTCTGAGAAGGAAATATTTATTAGGAAATTTTGTAAGTGTGATTTCTAGATTCAAGAAGTTTCTTTCTTTGGACATACTGTCTCTATGGATAAAATCTCAATTGATCCGGAAATGATGAAGGTGGTCATAGAATGGACTATAGAAAAGAACATAACTGGTGTACGTAGTTTCATTTATTTGGAAAGTTACAATCAATGATTCATTCATATTTTTTCTTGAATGGATAACCCATTACAAAAATCATGCATATAAAGGGGTTTAGTTTGTTTGTAAAATGGAATGTGAATAATTTTTTGATAAACTAAAGTGGATATTTGTCAATGCTTTGATATCTAATCTACCATCTGGAAGTGATGGTTTTGTGATATAGAGTGATGCATCGAAAAAGGGACTTTGTTGTGTCCAAATAAAAAATGATAAAGTCATTTCATATGAATCGAGGTAATTGAAGACTCATGAATTGAACTACTCAACCCATGATATTGATTTGGAAACTACAATAATTTATTTGATGATATAGAGACATCATCTCTATGGTTAAAAATGTGAGATGTACACATATCATAAAATCATAAAATATTTATTTTCATAAAAAGAGATGAACAGGAGATAAATTTGGTTTCTTGAGCTACTCAAGGATTATGATTTCTCAATACACTACCACGCAGGGAAAGAAAAAAATTAACTGAGTAGGAAAAACATAGAATTAGGACTTGAATGAGGATTTTTAGTGATCCTATATCATAGATCTATTAAATGTGGATATGAAATTTTTTAAATAATGGAAAAAATCATTCATTTTTAAAATGATTTCAAAACCATATTTATTGGAAAATATAAAAAGTTCATAATTTGATGATGATAAATTTCATCAGAAACTTAAAGATGAGAATGATGGGAAATTTGCAGACATTTTTTGTGAAGATGGTGTTCTTAAATTTGGAAAGATATTATGTGTTACAACTATACATGATCTAAAAATTGATTTTTTTATGATATTATAGCTTGAATTTATCTATACACCTTAGAAGAAAAAATATTTATAGGGATTTGAGGGAACATTTTTTTTTGAGATAAAATTAAGGGGGAAATTTCTGATTTTGTGTCCATAAGTTTGGTTGTCAACAACTGAATTCTATTATACAATATAGAAAAACCGGGTTAATATACATGGATATTACATCATTTTAGATGAATATTCAGTACATTACAAAAATACATGACTAAGGACTACAATAGTTTATTGTCTTTGGAAACTTGAAAAAAAATATAACATCGTGAAAGATATTAAATGTTTCCAACAAGGATCTCCCCATTTAATACTTCTACTGAAAACAATTCTTCATAGAACGGGGAAAGGAAACTTGAAAAATGGGTGAGATAAAATTATTATTAATGGTAAAAAAGAGATATACATAAGCATATCATGATCATTAGTGTATAAAAATGTTATACTAACATTAAAAGATCATATCGTTCATTTCAAATATCATATACATGAGTCATGGAATACTGATTGGTAGTTCATAATAGAAGAATCAAAAGGTAATCCAGATCATTATCCATAGAATCATAACGTTGGATTAAGACATAGAATTTTTGGTAGACACATAAACATATATAATGATTTACATGGTAGTAAATGAATCACTACCAATGTCCTGTTAGTAGTATGGGATCACTCTCAATACTATCATTGTAGTCTGGGTTCACTCCCATTACCATCTTAGTAGTCAAGGTTCACTCCCAAGACCATCTTAACAAAAAAATTATTTAATCAACCAAGTTGACTCCCTGTTCTAGCAAAGTATATCACATGAGATATAAATATTTACCCAATTCGTTGGAGGAAGACATATTTTCCACCTTTCTCATAATAAAGTCTCACATAAATGTTCTAAAATATCATAAACATTAATCATAAAAAACCCATAAAAAATTGGAATTATAAAATTTTAATCATATCATAACTGGTGGAAAAGAGACAAGTTATATAATCATTTCATCAAGGAATGACCCATGAAAGGAAAAAAGGATTTTTAATCATATAACCTGTGAATGATAAACGAGTTTCATAAACATATAACCCATTAAAAATAAAACAGTTTCATAAAATCATGTTATCAATAGATAAACCATTAAAAGAAATAATATGAATGGATCAATTGGTTAGTTTCCCTATAAATTCATGACTAACACTAACAGATTTTATCTTAAGTGATAAATAATTTAGAAATATCTTTTAAAAATATTTCAGGAGGAAATTATGCTTTCTTAATTGAAAAATTATTTTTAAAACATAAAACCTTTGGAAAACCCTTTTCTTGAAAATAGACATGAAAATTTATAATGGAATCTTTGAAAATATTTTAAAAACAATTTTTATTTTAAAACTTATTACTGAATCTCTAAAATGTTTTTAAAACCATTTTCATTGGAAACTAATAAAGGAATCTAAGAAACGTTTTGAAAAAAAATTTATTAAAAATTTATAAAGGAATCTTGAAAATATTTTGTAACCATTTTTCTTGAAAAAATATAAAGAAATATTGAAAAAAAATTGTAAATAATTTTCTTTGAAAATACTATAAAAACTTATAATAAAATTTAGAAAACATTTTATTAAACCATTTTCTTTGAAAATACTTTCAAAACATATAAATAAAGCTTGAAAAAAAATTAATACACTTTATATTTAAATAATTTGTAAACTTATAAAATAATATTTGAAAACCATATAACATTTTTATAATACTCTTTCCTAGAAAATTATCTTAAAAAATTTTAATTTTTTTTTTTTTGAAACCATCTCTGAAAACTTGATTTTTTAAAAAATTAAAATTTCTAAACGAAAAGAGATATGACATCAGATTTTCCTAAAAAATACATAATTATCTTAAGTAAAAAAGAGTAAAAATATTTTAATATTAAATTAATACATCATGGATAACTATATTGAAAAAAACTTCATTATTTTTCTTTAGATATGGATCATAATATTTCATCAATGGATGTATAATCATAAAAAATCATAATAAATGAATATATTTTTTCAATAAACTATTACCACTTTATTTCCTTGAATCATACTCCCCATAAAATTATATGAATCTTAAATTTTTATTAAAATAATTATTATCATTATATTATATGTCAAAGTTCATTCAATACACCTCGTAGAATAATATAGGTTCATAACATGACATTTGTCTCAAAGAAAGAAAATTTAAACACAATTAATTTACTGATTTGGTAACATTTGAAACATAAACCCTATTAACAAAATATCATAAAATAAATATTAAAATAACATTAAATTTAAGTATAATAATAATTTAATACATCCATGGGCATTATTCACACCACATATAAGAAATTTAAGGAGATCATGGCTTGTGTCTCACAGAATTTAAAAGTGACACGAGAAAATACTTACCTTAAGTCATGTGTTTCTTCATACACATTCAACCCTAGTGTATAATAAATATAAATTTATTATAAATCTAACACAGAACCATATTATTATATCCAATACCATATATTATTTTTTTATTAATTTATATTACAATTTTATTAATAACTTCATGTTATTGATACATTGTGGGCAATATTCGTGTTGTTTTCCACATATGTTTTGACTTGTTATTATTAATACTCCTTCTTAGATCATGATTTACTTATTTAAAAAATGTAAAAAATAATATAATTATAATATATATTCATTATATAAATGTATATAATAATCTATATAATAAATAATTGTTAAATGGAATACACCAATCATAGAGACTGTAGGTTGTATGTATGCATGAAAGGTGTTTCAGTTTTATTATCATATTGAAAGGAAGAAAGTAAATTAAATATATGTATATATATATAATAATTTAAATATAATTATTACATCATTTATATAATATAATTTCCATAAACCCATCATTAATTAATTCTAAGTAATGTTTTAATGAATCGCATCGCTTTGAAGATGTGACAATCTACACGTCCACAAATGAAGTTATCACATCTATGTAATATAAAAATCGTGAAGGTATATTTTATATAATATTTAAAGTAGTATAATTACCTCATAATAATCATATATATCATATAAAAATATATTTTCTATCATAATTCCCACCCATGAGGGGTGGTAATGTAAATTGAATAACATCGTTTTGTGAGGTGGTAGTTCATCGTACACAAGAACAATAAGTTCGTTACCCATTAGATGTAAATGTATTAAAGTGTATTTTGAGACCCTAGAATACAAATATCTCAATATAGTTTTTATAATTATGTTATTATATAATCTAGGAATAATAATATATTATGGGGTGGATAATGAAAATATTAGAAAGGAGCTTGAGGAAGGATGTTACCTCTTCTTTGGGTAACTCCTCTTAGTTTGCACCAAAGGGATTCCATGGTTACATTTCATCAAAATGGGATGATTATAGAATTAATAGGGGAATTTTTTGAGATTATGTTAGAATATTATGTTCTATACAAAGGTCTTGATATGTGTGAATAAGTGGCATGGGTGAGTTCCTTTTTATAGGGGATGAGGTGTGACATTATTTTATATTTTTTAAAAAGGAATTCCACCCACATTTATCACATTTTAAGTGGGTCCTATATTGGTAAAAATTCTATAAAATGGAGGATAGTTTCTAAGTATTTCCATACAATGTATTCTGGATAATCTTATATGTCATTTTATCCATTAAGTTTAACGTTTATTCTTTTGTTAAGCCAATTTTTCGCTTAATCATTGTAATTAATTTTAATAACCTTCACTTATATTTTTGGTCAAAAATAAATTGAATTTATTAGAAATGATAAATTATTATGTTTCCAAATATGTAATTTATATTTTAGAATTAAAATCACAATTTTGACGTAAATCATTTCATATTTAATCTCGTATATGGGATGAAAAAGCGGGTTTTAAAAAGTAAAAATGGTCAAAGTTCTGCTATGTTTTTATATCCAATTTCAATGTGAAATTAATCCCACAAAAATAAATCGGTATAAATGATTTATAATTGATCTAATTATACTTTAAAACCAAATTAAATTGTATTTTATCTATATAAATAAATAATATGAAAAAATAGCTTTTAATTATAATTCAGTGTTTTTTACTATTAATCAAAAAATGAAACTGCTCAAAAACAATCTAAAAATTTACCCAAATTAAATTTTGATATTACACTTTAAAAAATTAAGTTTATTTTTTCATAAAAAAATTAAAAAAGTTTCAAAACTTATATTTATGTTGGGTTCTCTATTAAAAGGTGGTAAAATTACCTTTTAAAAAATACATCATTTTATTTATAAAATGAGATTTATTATTATATTGTACTTATAAAATCTATTGGTTGAGTATCAAAAATATTTATTGAATATATAATATATAAATTTTATTAAAAATATTAATAAAAAGTGGTTAGTTTAATTTATTGAGATAAAACTATGTTTCTACCTAGAAAAACAGTTCTCTTAGAGAAATAATTTCTTTATTTTGAAATAGTTATTACATTCACATGTACTAATTGATAACAAAAGACTTTATTTAATATATATGTGTAAATAATATTTTAAAAATTTAGTTAGCATTATTCATAACTTCCTTTTCAATGGATAGGTTATAGCTATATTAATATTTTAATAATCATGTTAATGGTATATTGTAGTTCAGTAAAAACATAGCCTTATGTGTTATGAAAGTTATCAATGGAACTCAATATTGTGTATAACACAAGGCAAACTTAGTGTTGCATGTATCAAAATATAATATATGTATTGTGTGTTGTGAAATATTAACTTGTTGTTTCATATAAAATAAGAAAACATTGTTTCTTTCATACAACACAAGTTATAAATAGTGTTGCCTGAAATGAAAAATATTTATAAGATTAAATTAATAAAAAAATCACAAAATAATAGTATATATAATTCTACCCCACATTAAAATTAATTCCTCCCTCAAAATTAATCTGTTTTATCAAAGGTATAATAACTATAAGTTCCTTTCTTAAAACACAAATCATAAAAATAAATACTAAAACATCCTATAAAAAGGGAAATATTGGATCCTAACGGTTACCCAAAGTAAAAAATTTCTAGGTTTCCATATAAGAGAACATAGGTGGGAAGTGAAAACATAAACATGGAAAAGAAATATAATTATCATTTTCTAATGGATATTGGTATAAAACACGGTTATGAGAAAGTTAATAATCATAAATCCATAAATCTGTGATGCTTCTAAGGGATATTTGATTCATCATAAATGAAGGTACCGGGATACAATTTTTGGTTTAAATATCATTTTTACTAAATTTTAAGAACTTTCTCTAGAATATATACATAAATGATTTAATTCCATTCCATTTTTACAATATCACCATTTTTTGTGCCTTTATCAATACCCATTTCATGTCTTACTTTAGGGAATGAAGGTGACTTCTTCATTCTTAAACAACTAAAAGATCATTCGATTTATAAATATAATGATAATTAATTCCATAATTCATTTTTTATCACACTAAAAAGGTTAGAATTGGTTATCCAATATGCATAAATACTCATATGGTAAGAGAATAATTTAATCCATAAAACCTCATCTGAAGTTTAACATAAACCATTCTATAAATGATAAACCTTATAACCCTTCCAAAAGATAAAAATCAAAAACAATATAAATAAGGTCACAAAATAAGATTAACATTGATACCCCATATATAATAAAGTATTAATTGGTTTTAATATACCAAACATGTGAATACTCTCATTGTATATTAACATCAAACATGGTAATAACCAGAATTACCATAAATCATTTTTGAAAACAAGCATACTGCCTCATTTTTTATATTACTAGATATATTCTATAAACCCATGAAGTTGAAAACTTCATCCATGATATTATATACCAATTTTTAAACAAATTCTTTTATCTATTTTGAGGTCATAAATAATATCTTATTTAATTTATCGAAATAAAACATCTCTTTATCCATGATAAACGCAATGTTTTAAACATCTTGAACACAATAAAGGTTACCTTATGATAATGGAAAATATAAAATTTCCATTTAATCACTATTCTAAGTATTCATAATAATAAAAAAAATCCTTTTTAATCCTTAAAAACATATACAGAAAATAATTATATATTTTATTATTCATATTAAATAATCTTTTATTTCCAAAACATATACACTTCAATCATCTAACTTCATTTTTTAACCATTACATGAGATTAGTAATATTATTATATAATACCCATTGTCTAAGAATATGAAATATGAATCATTTATTAAGGTTCCTAAACCTCAATCTAATAATAATTCTTATATTTAATGAAAATAATGTTTTTATAACATCTCGTACCTCTCACATGTTTTTTTGGTTCTTTCATATTTAATAGTATAACCAATACTTGTTCCACTTTCCTTATTCTCTTCATGGGATCTCTACTTAGGAAATATATTTTTATAATTCCCATACTTTCTACATATGAAAAATTTGATTCTAACCTAGTTGCTTCTAGTTTCTATTATTGAAGAACATGAGATAGTATAGCATGACAAACACATATCATATAATAATACTACAAAATCCTAAAAGAATTCTTATAAGATATCTAAATCATGACACCTACTTGTTTAATATATAACACCATAGGTGTTTAATAGGTTATTCATACTCATACTCTATTTAATTTCTTCATTATGGTTTGTAAAGAGTTTTTTAACTCCCAATTTATATCCCATGTGAGTGTCAAACTAGGTGTCCAGTAGGGCCCATTTTCATGAACTGGGTTATTCTCAGTTTAGGCCTAACTAACCTTTTTAGAGTTCTTACCCCTTAATTCTATGTCAGGGCCACATCTACTTATATTATCCAGATATAGATTTATTTCTTGGAAACTAATCACTCTATCCTTTACCAAAATTTCAGGACATATTCCTATAATTTTCCATATCCTTAGTCTTATCCTTAGAGAATCCCCAAGAAATATTCTTAGAAAAGTACCAATGTATCTCACTAAAGTTTTTAGATCCTAGTTTAAAAAGGCTAATTAAAATTTTCATTTGATACCAACTATAGTGACCCTAGATTAACAGACATGGATATTACATCATTTTAGATAAATATATAGTGCAAAACAATACATTCTTGAGGAACATAACAGTTTAGTTTCATTGGAAACATGGAAAAAATATTCTAACATGGTAAATGATAATCAATTTTTTCTACAAAATTCTTCCCCGATATTAATTCTACATAAAACCAATATTTATAACCTAGGTAAAGTAAAAATAGGAAATGGGTGCGTTCAGATTCTCAGTAATGGTAAACAAGAGAGATATATACGCATAACATGAGCCTAAGGGCTTGAGAAAATGAGAATAAAATCTGAATATCATACCTTTCATATCAAAGATCATATACATGGGTCATGGAATAAATATTGGTATTTCATAAGGCATTAATAAAAAGGCAATCAAGAGAATAATCCATCAAATAATAACATAGGATTAAGACATAGAATTTTTGGAAGACACATAAGCATAAAAATAATTTCCATAGTAGGTAAGGCATTTCTTCCAAGGTGATATTAGTATTATGGGTTCACTTCAATACCATATTGGAGGTCATGGTTCACTCCCACAAATATCATAGTAGTCAAGATTCACACCCAATACCATATTAGTGAAAAAAATCATTTAAGAAACTAATTTCACTCCACATTCCAACCATGTCATTATCATGTGATATAAATATTTACCCAATTTATTTTAGGGAGATATAGGTCCCACACATCTCATAGTGAAATCATTCATATGTGTTCCACAAGACCAAAAAAATTCCCCACATCATAACAAATGAAATGAAGTGGAAACAATAAACATGTAATAATACCATAACATATGGAAAATAGAAAGGTTTCATAATAATTGCATCAATGTTTAACCAACGAAATAAAGTAGGTTATATAAGCATATAACCTGAAAAAGAGAAACGGGTTCCATAAAAATATAACCATAGAAGGGAAACCAATTTTATAAACACCATGCCATTAATACATAAACCATTCAGATAAATAATATGAATGGAACCTTTGTATCAATTACATATAAAGTCATGAGTAACACTAATATATTTCATATGTGGGAAATAATTTTGAAAAAATCTATTAAAAATGTTTCATACAGAAATTATCCTTTATTATATGAAAAATTATTTTTAAATCATAAAACCTTTTGAAAACCTTGTACATAGAAATAAACTTGAAAACATATAATGGAAAATTTTACAAAATTTTGAAAAAATATTTCCTTTTAAAACATATAAAGTGAGTTTGAAAACATTTTGAAAATCTTTTTCATTGAAAACTTATAAAATAATATTGAAAATGTTTTAAAAATAATTTTCAAGGAAAATTTATAAAAGAATCTTGAAAAAAATTTCTAAACTATTTTCTTTTCAACCTTATATAGTAATCTTAAAAACATTTTATAAACCATTTTATTTGAAAATAATTTAAAACAATAAAAATAAATATTTAAAACCTTTTAAAATAACATTTTCTTTGAAAATAATTCGAAAATTTATAAAGAAATATTGAAAATATTTTGAAAAACATTTTTTTAAATAATTTGGAAACTTATAAAAGATTATTTTGAATCCCTTAAAAAAAGAAAAATCCATTTTCCTTGAAAATGATCATTAAATAATATTTTAAATTTTTTTTGAAAACATGATTTTTTGAATAAAAGATATTTTTGAATAAAAAAGAGAAATGATATCAGATTTTATTAAAAATATTTTAATAAATATATTGAGTACCAAATAGTGTATAAATGGTACTAATATATGAACACATCACTTATAACCATAATAGAAGAAAATATATGATCATTATTGAGATATGGATCATAATTGTTCACCAATAAAATGATAATCCTAAACAATCCTGATAAATGATGAGATGGTTTCAATTATCTATTACAACTTGGTAAACCTGAATAATACTATACATAAAATTATATAAATCTTATAATATATTTAAAATAATTATTTTAATTATATAATACGTCAAAGTGAATTGAATACACCTCTTAGTAGAATATAGGTTCATAACATAGCACATGTACAAAAGAAGTAAAATTGAGAAAAAAATTACTTCATAGATTTGGTAACATTTGAAAGATAAAACTCATGAAATAAAGGTCATAAAATAGATAAATCAATACCCATAAATTAATTTATTATAGTTATATAATAAATCCATGGACAGTATTCAGAACACATATAAGAAATAGGCAGTTAACTTGGATTGTCTCTCACAAAAAATTAAAGCTAGATGAGGAAGCCTTTACCTTAAGTATTATTATTTTTTAATTATTCAAATATTATATTTAATAAATACAAATTTATTATAAATATACCACAAAACCATATTATTATATCTAATAACATATATGATTTATTTGTGACTTTATATTACCTGTTTATTAACAACTCCATGTTATAGTTGCTTTTCGGGTAATATTCGTGTTATTTTTTATAAATGTTATGAATTTTTATTCTTTATAATATTACTTATATAATGATTTAATTATATAAATAATGTAAAAAATTATATAAGTATCATATATATTGATTATATACCATTTATCGAGATGGTCGACCATACGTACGCATGAGCGTTGTTTTTGTTTTATTGTCGTATTGAATAAAACTATGTAAATGAAATATATATATTTATATAATCATTAAAGTATGAATTTTATGTCATATATATCATATAATTTCAATAAAATAATCATTGATACATTCCGTGTAAATTGTGAACAAAGCACGTCACTTTGAGGAGGCTATAGTCCAAATGTACACAAATGAAGTTATCACATTTACACAAAATAAAAATCATGAAGGTATGTTTTATATAATAATTAAATAAAATAAAGACATAATTAATATCATATATATCATCTAATATTATATTTTACATCATAATTCTCAACTACGATGGGTAGTAAAGGAAAAAATTAATAATATTGTTTTGTGTGGTGGTTGTTCGTCGTACACAAGAACGGTAAGTTCATTACCCATTAGATGGAAGTGTGTGTAAGTATAGGTCAAAACATTAGAAGAAAAAAACATTATTATATTGAGGATATTCTTTTAGTTATACAATCATGTAATAATATTATTTTATGGGGTGGGTAATTAAAATAAATCAAAGGAGCTTTGGGAAGGATGTTACCTCTTCATTGGGAAACTCCTCATGGTTTGCACCAAAGGGGTTCCTAGGTCAGTTTTCCTCACAATGGTAGGATTAAATATTGTAAAGAGGTATGTTTTGAGATTATTTGAGAATATTTTTTTTATACAAAGGTATTTAGAGTTGTTAATAATTTGTATGGTTAAGTTCCCTTTTATAGTGGAGGAAAAGTGGAATTCTTTTAAATTTTTCAAAAGGGAATTCCACCATTTTTTTCCCATGTCAATTGGCTCTAATAATGGTAATAATTAAATAAAATTGATAATAGGGTCAAAATATTTCCTGAAATTTTTTTTGATGAATTTATAGGTCATTTTAGCCCTTATGATTAAGGTTTAGTCCTTTGTTAATATAACTTTCCTCATAATCGCTTTAATTTATTTTAATTACTTTCTCTAATAATTTTGTTAAAAAAAGAAGTTGATTTTTTTTAATTATAAATTTTTCTAATTCCAAATATTGAATACATTTATAAAAATTCCAATCACAAGTGGTATAAATTAATTCATATTTAATCCCATAAACAGGATGACAATGTAGGATTTTAAAGTAAAAATGTTCAAAGGTTTTCTAAGTTTTTATATCCTATTTAAATGTGAAATTAGTCCGAATGAATTAAATTGGGTTAATTTATTTATAATTATTTTAATTATACTTTAGAAAACTAATTCAATCATATTTTAACTATATAAATAAATTATATGAAAAGGATGTTTTGAATTTAAATTCAATATTTATCACTGTTCATCAAAAAATGAAACTTCTCAGAAAAATACCAACAATTTTACCAAAAGTAAATTTTTATAATACCCTATCAAAAATGAAGTTTATTTTTTAAAATAAAAATTATAAAAGTGTCCAAATCGTAATTAATGTGGTTTTTCCATTAAAACTCAGTAAAATGGCCATTTAAAAAAATACTTCTTATTATTCGTAAAAATGAATTCATTATTTTCCTAAACCTATAAATATATTAGATGAGTATAAAAAGTATTTATTTAATATATAATATATTAATTTTATTTTAAAAATTAATCAGAAGTATTTGTTTAATATATTGAGATAAAATTTTGTTTCGGCATAGGAAAATAGTTTTCTAATATAAGTAATTTCATTATTTCAAAATAGTTCTTACATTTATATGTACTAATTGATAACCAAATGATTTATTTTATATAAATGTGTAAATAATATTTTCACATTTTCTTTGAAATTATTATTAACTTAATTTCTAACGACTATGTAGTACCTATAATATATTTTAATAATCATGGTAATAGTATATTATAGTTAGGTAAAAACTCAGTCTTACGTGTTCTAAAAGCTATCAATGAAACCTGACATTATGTGTAAAACAATCCAATAATAGTGTTAAGTATACCCCAAGCTAATATATTTATTGGGTGTGGAAGAATATTAACTTGGTGTTTCATAAAAAATAACAATACCTTGGTGCTTTCAAATAAACTTTCTATATAAAATTTTTCATGAAATGATAAATTTCAGAAATACTAAATTAAATCGAAAAGAATTCACAAAATATAAAGGTGTTATAGAAAACATCCTATAGGATTCATAAAACTTATTCTTATTCTTATTTGTAAATGGTTTGACATTACTATGGACTTTTTCACAGGACTACAAATTACTCTATGAAAGAAAGATGTAATAGGGGTTATTATTGATTGCCTAAACAAATATGAATATTTCCCTTCTATAAGATAATATTTTACAATTGATAATTTCATAACGATCTATATTAATGGTGATATAAGACTTCAGGTTTCACTCTTTCAATTGTGTCTAATTGAGATGCCTTCTTTACATTGAAAATATGGAAGAGTCTTCCAAAGTATCTTGATTTTGTTCTTCCTTTCAGAACTTTATTCCGTCCTCCAATTGATAAAAAGTCCAAAAGGAAAATTTAAACATTGTAATACATATTAAGGAGATGTTATCATGACTTTTAAGGTATGTGGGATCAGTCTTTACCATTGGTGGAGTTTTCCAATAACAATAGTTTCTATTCATGTATTTAAATAGTGTCGTATGAAGTATTATATGGAAAGAGATATCTTAATACAACTTTTCTGAATGAAGTTGGTTAAAGGAAACTCAACGGTCAATAAATTATTACAAAAACAACAACAAAGTTAATGGTAATTTAGGATCACATTAAATTAACCTAATGTAGGGAAAATAGTAATGTTGATAATCAGAGGAAGGATTTAAAATTCTAGCTAAGCGATTATGTTTTCTTGAAATTATCTTTACTGAAGGATGTTATAAGGTTTAATAAGAAATAAAAACTGAGACCTAGGTACATCACAACAATTTAAATATTTGAATGAATTAGATTTTTTCTTATAATGAGGAAATTCCCCCAAGTCTCTCAAAAGTACATGATGTGTTCCACATAACATTATTAAAGAAGTACATATAAAAGAAAAATCATGTGATATCCTATAAATAAATAGAATTGGAAACTGATCTACCTTACTATGAATTACCCATTCATATTCTTGATACTTGAGATAAATTATTGAGGAATCAGATGCCTCGCCTTGTAAAGGTACTTTGGAAAAATCCCAAAATAGAGGAATCAATGTGTGAACCAGAGTATATTCTTAAGAAGAACTACCACCATCCATTTATAAGGTAATATCCATAAAATCATGAGGATAATGTTTTTGTATTAGGTGATAATGTAACACCCTGAAATTCTGAAATAAGAACATTGTAATTCATAGTGGTTATGACATGAAACACCAAGCTAATAAGACAATACAACACCCTGAGAGTTTATGATATATTTATTTTTATATAAATTAAATCACTTTAATAGATAGTAATATATGAAATATTATGTTTATCTATCATTACATGAAACATTTAGTTTATATTTATTTATATACAACACTGAGTTTAGATTTCATTTCACGCAACACCCTGTTTAAATGAAACGTGACATAATATTAAAATATTAATATTTAAAATGATAGTTATCACCAAGGTGATAAATTGGTGGGTATGAATATAAATAAATAAAACATGAAAATAATGGTTATATATTGATTAGAAATAAAATATGAATCATTTAAAATAAAAATCATTGCTTTCTGGAAAAACTATATTTTTTTCTAAAGGATCGTTTAGTCACGCTTTGAACACGTTAATTAAAATAATTTTTTAAAACATTTTTAAAATTTATTTTAAGAAAAAACATAATTTTTGAAATCATTATATCAAAATTATCTTTGTGAAATATTTTTTGATTTTTCTAAAAAAAATTATTTTTTGATTAATAGTGAAATATATTAAATATTAATTGAAAGATAAATTTTAAATTAAATAATTAATAATAATATATTATATACTTAATTGGTTTTAAAGTAAAATTATATTAAAATCATATCAATTATTTCAATTTAGTCTATTTGAATAATTTTTAAACTAAATTTTGATATAAAAGAGTTGTAAGCTTTTGAATATATTCTCTTTGAAAACTTGATTTCTCATCCCATTTGTGGGATTAATTTTAAATTAAAATTTAAAAATTCTATTAATTGATTTTTGAAAATTTTATTAAATATTTATAATAATAATAATTTATAATTTCCAACCTTTTCAACTTAATTTTTGACCTAAATTAAAAGTGAAAATAAAACAAATTAATTATCATGGTCAAGGTAAAAATTGATTCATCAAGGGTTAAACTAGAAATAAAATGTATAAATTGAACAAAAAACTAGTATCAAATATATTTTTTGTTAATATTTCTACCCTATACCTTATATTATTGTAATTTTTTCATTATTATATCCTTGTGAAATAAAAATAAACATGGGTTGAATTCATTCTTTTCAAAAATTACATGTATTTAACTCACCTCAGTTATAAAATTCCACCCCCTATCCTATCATCTTCACAACTTAAAACACCTTTGTTTGATAAAATCATTTCCCCAAATGAGGTTAAATCACATCCAATCAAAAGAAATCACAAGGTAAGGGAATTTATCTCAATTTCCCTTTATTGAGACATATTGTAATGTAATACACCTAATTTATTTTTTATGGTCTATATACTAACCTTTTACATATAGTTTCATTATTCATTCATAATTCATGAGATTTTAAGTTTCAATTTAAATTATATCATCTATGGGGATTTGAAATAAAAATTACCAATCTTTAAAAGTTATTGTACAAACAATCTTTGATTTGTGATTGTCAACTTTCTATTGAAACTATCAATTTATTATGATCATTTTTTATTAGAAATTATATTTCTATTAAACATTCAAATTATTGTGTGATGGATATTAATATTTCATAAACCATATACCATGTCTAAATATGGGGTTTAATTTTAATGGTATTTGATCAATTGGAGAAATTTTGATAAATTTGTATCGTTTACTCAATATGGATACTTTATAATGAGGGATGTTGTATTTGATTTAATTTATTTTTCAATATGAGAGTATTGATTTGTAAATTTAATACATTTGGGGAAGTTAAATATAGACCCTTGATGAACCACTAGTCTCATGAGATGAATTATTTTTCCAAATCATATGGGTTTTTACCCAGTATTTTCAAAATACCTAGAGGATAGATCTTGATGGTTAAGGTATTATGTTCCTGGGAAAAAATACATCCAAAAATTAAATAGGTAAATCATTAATAATTTAGTTATTATTATTATTCATAATATTTTCACTATGATATTACCTCTGGATTAATTTTATTATTGGTTATTGATGAAATGACATATGTTTTAAGTTATTTACCTTACCATATTGATTATGCATTATCTTATCATGATAGTCAAGTTATTTTAATATAATATGTGTTAATTTATTTACATTTTAATATAGATTATGATTATTGATTCATAATATCAATCGTTATACCTAACACTTATTGAGAATTTGAGTTCACACTCATTTTTTTCATTTCCCTGAGATATGAATAAGAATTATTGGAATGAGTTTTCAAGGATACGGTTTATTTATTTTTATAATTTAATGGGTTTTATTTTTTGATTTCAAATGAAAAATGGGTAACCTATATGTATCTATTTTAAAAATATTACTAAACTATTTTTTCCTTCAGGGTGTAATTTCTTGTATCTTATGTCAATGTAAAAAAGAAGTCATTGGCTCCATGCTACTAGGGTCGAGGTTGCTATAGTGAAGTTACTACCATTTTCCTATGGAAAGAACTTTTTAGTGTGAATTTTTTTTACCTAAATGTTTTATCAAATATATAATTTTTTGACTTTTAACAACTTCTTTTATGATCAAAATTATTTAATTTCATAAAAAACTTTTAGGGGATTAATTATATATTGAAAAATGTTTCATTAGGTTGAGGTATATGTAACCCTTAGGTATAAAATTTTATTTAAAATAAAAATTTATTTAGGAAGAACATAATTTAGTCCTTGAATGTTGAGGTTATTTATGATATATGGTTATTTAGTTATGGATTTATTTAAGTTGAACATTGTATTTGAAAATTAATTTGAAAGTGTATTAATTTTGAGAATTATTTTACCTTATTATAACATTTTTTGGTTTTTTATAATTTCAAAATACAAGAGTAATATCTTGATATCATTTTTTAGAATCATGTGATATGTTATAATTTAATTTTAGCTCTTCAAGCATGAAAACAGCATCTTGATTACCCATTGATTGGAGGAAAAGATGAAATTGTAGAGAAAAAAAACAAAGGATAGAATTATACTTTTAAATTATGTATATTTCCTTATGTTCTTAGTATAAATGGTAAAATTATCCCTAAAATTAGGAAAATAACCTTGAAATAAAAATTTTATTCATTTTTTATAAATCAGAAGTCACTTCTGTCTTAAAAAAAGTATAATATTATCTCCTAAATAGAAATTTTTCCAAATACATGTTTAAAATTACTACAAATTTTCCCATACTTATAAATAATGTTATGTAATGACCTTCATATTTCCTTTTTACACTTTTTAAGAGGAAGTTTTATTAATGCTCTTTATTATGTGGGTTTTTCAAAAAAAAAATCAAGTGTCAAATCCTTGATTTCTGACCACAAGTTCAAATTGCGGGGAAATGATTTATTTATAGGGGGTTTAATTTAACACCCCATGATTTTAAAACTACACTATGTCTAATAATATATACAACTTGCAACATTGAGTTTAACAAAAACATGTATACTATTAAAATATTATTATTTAAATGTGTATGTTATCAACTATCCACTATATTTGGAAGTATGATTATGAATAATCTCATTTTGAAAATTAATTATGAAGTATAAAGAAACATTATTGATAAATGTGTTCAAATTTTTTTGAAGAGTCTTTATAAGAATTGAAAATAACTATTTCCTTAAAAATTATTTTTTATTTTTTTCTGAACAAATAATTAAATTAATTTTTTCCACTTTTAAAAAATTTATTCGAAAAAATGAGGTATTTTTTTAATAAAAATTAAATTATTAACATGGGATGAATTTTTGGTATTAATCTAAAAAGTTTTACTTTTTAACGAATAGTGAAAAAAACTAATTTTTATTGAATACACCCTTTTTATGTCATTTAATAAAGTTATATTTTAATTAAAAACTTTTTAAAAGTTAAATTAGTTCAATTATGTTATAATTAATCCAATTTATGTCATTTTAATCAATTTTATGTTGGAGTTTGATATAAATATTTTTTATACTTATGAAAACATTTCTTTGGAAAACTATTTTTCATCGAGTCTGTGGGTTTAAAAAAAATAAGTTATGCCAATTTTTTGAATTCAATTTGAAAAAATTAATTAAATATTTTTAATAACAATAATTAATATTAAATAATAAGTTTAAATTATTTTTTTTTAATAAATATTAATAACAACAAAAACATTACTATGGTTAATGTAAAAATAGGTTTACCATAGGATAAACATAAAATATAACTCTTAAAATGAACTAAAAACATTTTCATGTCCTATTTTCAGGACCAATGTATATCGTATATCATATAATGGTCGAAAATGATCCATTTGGAGCCTTGTTCATCAATAAAACATGGGTATGAATTTTCTTTTTAAAATTTCCAAGTGTATCCTCTCCCCTACTAATAAAAGGGAACCTTCTCTCCTATACCCTTTACACCTCTAAAGCCTTTTGTTTTGGACATCAAATACAAAATACCATCCAAAATTCCTAACAAAATCCTAGAGTCTTTTTTATTATAAATACAATCTCGAAAGACTTTATGTATAATCATAAAGAGGTGGTCTGAAGAAGAAGTATTGTTCTTAACTAAGGATCTTTGTTTTATTTCTACTTACACCTCCATAAAATATTAATAAATAATGTTGATATAATAATATAAATATCTCCCATATACATAGATTTTATTATGTAAATTTCATAACATAAATCTATCTTTTCTTCCACCAAATGGGAAACTAAAGCATTGTGTGTGTGTGTGGAAGACTAACGTCTCTCTAACCAGTGTAATTATTTTTCCATCATCACCTATCATGGAAGTATATGATAATGAATTTAATTATAATATATTACATTCATGAAATATTAATAATTATTTAAAATAAATATATCATATAACTTCTTACCTTTCCATCCATTTAAGAATGATAACGTCATTTGTGTGTATGATGAAAAACTGCCTCATGAAGTGATGTGATTCGTTTTTTGTTATCATATCACATGGATGGAATATATAAGTCTATTTAATGAAATAATATTATATTTATGATATTATTAAAATTATATAAATATAAAATAAAACTTACCTTATTTCCCCCATGATCATTGAAAAATGGAAACGTTGCATAGAAGTCGGTACGACATATTATCTCCATGATTGAAATATAATTCATTTTCCAAAATCAAAATTCATTTTAATTTTTTAAAAATATAATTTATTTATATAAATGATTATTATTTCATTATTATTATTCTGTATATGATGAAATAACGACCCCTATGATCATGGTCAACACACCAATGTTGTTTTGAAATTATGATCTGAGCGTCCTCAAAACACCTAATGTAGACATAACTGGATATATAATTTAATATGTCATTAAAATAAAAAATATATTTATATATAAGAATGTAACCCTATAAAATCTTCTTAATAAAAAAATAATTGATAAAAAAATTATATAGAAGATAAATGATATATATGACAAGTTTGGACTCAAGGTAAGGGTTTTGTCTCAAAACTTCCTTCATTGAGACACATATTCTTTTATACACATAATTTCTTTTAAATGGATTATATAATACATATTGACATATTATATAATGAATCCTTTGTAATTTATGATATTTTAAATTATAATTCATTTACTTAATTCATGGGATTTGTGATTCAAAAGTTATCAAATAGTAAGGGTTTATATTTGAATCTCATTTTGATCAGTATTTTTTATGATTGAATTTTTGTTCTCGGAAATTATGTGAGCATTGTCTAAAAACCCATTAAATTTTATTATCCTCTAGTTATTCATAAAATTTTATATTAATGGTTCCCTTTTCCTCTTTTTAGTAGTTAAAATTTTTTATTCATTTTTTTAAATAAAATATAACTTCATTTCTCTCTTTGGTTGAAAATATTTTTTCTTCCATATCCATGTTTTCTAAAATTATTTTCAATAATATTTTTAAAATTTTCCAAATTGTTTATTAAATAAATTTTACCCATTTTTTACTTTTTACAAAATAGTTTGAAATGAATTTTCTTTTCATTTTCCGAATAAGTTATTTTTAACCTTTTTATAGACAATGTGAAATTAATATTTCTTAACTTCTATTACACGTATAAAATTACATGTCATAAAGACCACTCAATTTATTGAAGATTCCTTTATAAATTTTAATGGAAATTTTTTGTATAATATTTTATAATTTTTTATATTTTGAAGAAGTGATTTCAAAATGAAAATTTTATTTGTATCAAGAAATGTTCTATTTAATATTTCATTGACATTTAATAAAATAATGAGAACTATTGATGCTACTTATTGCTTTAAAATTATGTATTTTTTTCTTTAGATATATAACAATCTTATTCTCCCTTAGTCTGATGGGGTAATACAAGCCTAATATTCATCTCTAAAAATTCTTTCGTTCTGATGTTTCCCTTGATTATGCTATGTGACAAGATTATAAAACCCATTTTATTTTTATGAGTAGATCTTATGTTTACGACTTGTTGTAAAATCCAAGGTAAATAAATAATATTACTTTTCCATATTTATTAATATTTGTGAAGATAATTCTATGTTCGATGGCGTACCCAATACGCAACAATGAGTTTCTTTGAAATCTTTCGTTGCTCACTAATAATATAATAATATTATTTTAAATGGTAGATAACACCTAGCCATTATAATAGCAGAAATGAACATAACTAACTAAAAAGTTATTATATATGTTTGTTAAATATTTTTGCATTTATCCAATAAATGTTATAGGCTTAAATGAAAATGAATCCAATTTTAAGAATAAATATTCTAATACTCTTTAAAATGATTATTAACTTCCTTTTGATGGTGAACCCTTTTTAAATATACTTTTTGTCACTTTTATATGTTATATTTGAAAAAATAGAATCCTTCTTTAGAATCAAGACATCAAAATTTACTTTGTGTAAATTTTTGTTATTTTCTGATAAAGATCATTTTTTGTGAAAAATGTTGTATTTTAATTCAAGACCTCCTTTTAATAAAATTTATTTATATTGATATATTATCTTTTTAATTAGTTTTAAATTTTAATTAAAATATATTTTTACCATTTAATCCAATGGTGGTCATTTTAATTAATTTCACTTTTAAATTGGACATAAACAAGTGTCAATCTTTTAATAGATATTATTTCTTAAAAACACGCTATTTGTTTTGACAGTGGGAATTGATTATAAAATGTATTAATGCAACATATATTATTATAATTAGGTAAAATTAATATCATTTTTTAATTTGGAATATCAAATATATCTTAGGGTGAACTTTTGGTATTTTTCTGACAAATGTTCTTTTATAATGAAGAGTGAAAAATACTGTATTTTAATTCAAAACTGCCTTTTCATCCAATTTATATATATAATTACAGTGTAATTTTAATTGGTTTTAAGGTGTAATATAATTATTATTTTTTTCATTTAATAAAATATTTGTCATTTTATGTAATTTCACTTTAAAATTAGATGTAAAAACAAATCAATCTTTTGATAGATTTTACATCTTAAAAACTCGTCTTTGGTTGTGACAATTAGAATTATTTTCAAATTAATTACTGAAATTTATGTGTTTGTAATATAGTATAATGGATTCCATATTTTTAATCAGAAGGTCGAAATTATGTAATTAATACTCTTTTGTTTTTGGACATTATGAATAGTAACGACGGTAATTATCTTTAATTATCGTGATTAGTTAGTAATCGGGTAGTTAAGGGTAATAAAATAATATCATAATAATATAAAATGACCCCAACATGTGTCTTAATTCTATTGGTTGTGTCATGTCCGACCATGGTATTCCTTGTTCTAACTTAGGGACCCCATGGAATCAATTTTGGGTGATAGTGACATTTTATCATTTTATTTTTAAAGAAAGAAAAATATAACAAAAGTATGTAACACCTATGTAAATCAATTTTAATTTTGTCTAAATAAATGATATCTTAGAATATAAATATTAATTGGAAATCTAAAAATATTTCCTACATCATGGTATTTTTTTTATAATTTTTAGACATTAAATAAATAAATTTATTTATGACACCATGATGATGCAGTGATTACCTCATTAATGAAAGATTTAAATAAAATGAAAATATAAGGTAAACTCTAAGACATAAACTTTTCTAAAACCGATTTTATGGATGGATTTAGAACTCTTATCACCTTATCCTCGAAATATATCATTGTGGGTCCTTTAAAATATGAAAAGCATTTCATAATAAAGTAACATTTCATGACCTTCCAAGAGTGCCCCTCCTCCCTCTTATAAAAAGCCCCCACCTCTACTCCCTTACCCACACCTCTCAAGCCCTTGGCTCATCCAAACCCTGCTCCTATTGTCTCTCCTAATACCCATATTCATCCTAGAAGCCTTACCTTAGGCAGAAATCTCTTCAAGAAACCCTTTTGGTTCAAACCAAGGGGAGTTACCCTGTTTAAAGGTAATGTCCTCTCTTATGTTATTTTGTTTTATTTTGCTTATCCAGCCCCCTAAAAAAATTTATTACTTTATTTTGTAACAAAACCAGTATCTTCATTATATTATTATGTTTTTATTAGACTTATTCGAGCTACAATTACACACACCTCTATATAATGATTAAAGAACATACTGTTTCTGTTGGTGGAGAATTATTGCCTCATAAAATGATGATTGTTCAATATTCTTTTAAAACCTCTCATGGTGTCCGTTAAGATGTCACTGTATTTATATATGATATATATTATGTTTATTTTTTCCTTATTCTTCTTTATTTTTCATTTATGCCATACCTTTATGGTTTCCATAATGGGTAAACGCGATAATTTCATTTTAGGAAGTGCGGACTTCCGCCTCCTCAAAGTGATTTGAATCGTTAATGCCATAAATAGGATATATAAAGGATGGAATTAATGATATTATATATGATATTATACTTTAATTATGGTATACCTATGTATCATTATGGTTTCATTCAATTAAATTATGAAATAGAAATGAAAGTAGTGTTCATGCGTATGTACGGCTTACCGTCTCCATGAACGGTGCATTTCATTTATTATCTCCAAATGTTATGTACTATTATAATTACATATATATAATGAATATATATGAAATATATTACATATAAATGTTTAATATAATTCTGTAATTATAATATTTATATCTCCCATTTATATTTAATTCCATTAATATGACAAGAAATGAAAGTAGCGTTCATGCGTACGTATGGCCTACCGTCTCCCTGGACGGTGCATTTCACTTTTTTATCTCCAAATGTTATGTAATAGTATAAAATGAATATATACTGGATATATATGATATTTAAATCATTAATACTATTTTATAGATTATGTACTTATAACTACATGGACAATTCTTTTCAAACATGGTCATTTTTTACTCGTGTACAGAACATCGACAAAAACGGCTAATATGAACTCACATAATTAACTAATTATTATATCATTATAATATGTTATATGAATTTAATAATAAAATTTAAAAAAGGTAATTATGAAATTATAAATTGACCAAACTTTATTATTCAGGAATATAATGAAACGAACAAGACAAGTCGGACCTGAGGTAAGGGATTCTACATCTCTCTTTATTTTCATGTATTCTCCTTTATGTAATTTATTTTAAGCTCCATGTTATTATGTTGGGGGTGTTTTTTTATATTCATAATACTTTCCTTTTTATTTTCATATGGTTAGAGACCCCCTCTTTCCCTCATCAATTTATTTTTATAAAGTTTTAATTGGCGTCGTTAGGCTGCCGAATTTTCGTAAGGGATTTCTTATCTCACTTTTAATTCCGTAAGATTTATATTGTTCGCCACTTATTTATTGCATGTGGTGTATTGTGTACTGAATTTTATATATATATATATATATATATTATCATTCTATTCACGGTATTCTGTTATTCATTTGGTTCTTATTATCTTTTGGTCATTCGACTCGATTGATCACAATGAGGTAAGTGGTTTTTATCTAACTTTGTGTTCCCGTGAGATTCATGCTACATTTTCCACTATTTCCATTCGTGTGGTGTATGTACTTCCTGAGATTTTATTATTTTTTTAATATAATTGAATTTATGTGTATTTACATCTTCATTTTATGACCCTTATTTCATGGGGTGTATGTTTCGAAAGTCACCCAAATCGGTAAGGGAACCTTTCACCCTCCTCTTTTTAAAAGACATCTTTTGTTATGTCTTTTAATTTACATCTTATTATGTTGTGATATGTTATTATATGTCCTTATTGATATAAATTTTATTTCCAAGTGATGAGATACCATTTTCTCTCTCATCAACTCATTTTCTGAATTTTAAAGTAACGATGTTAGGCTTCTACAAGAGAACTCCTTAACTCAATTTCAATTATTTGGGTTAAACTTGTACTCCTTGAATATTTCATTCTATTAATATGTTTGAATGACTCTGATTGTTTTACACTTAATATCCACTTATATTTGGTTTATTTATGTTTTTCACACATAATTATGTAATTGATTTATCCTTAATCTAAGGATAACATCTTTGTACGGGACATTGTCTCAATCTCCTTTCATTGAGGCATATTTTGTTTTATACATAACTTTATTTTATATGGTGTATAAACCCCTTTGAATTTTACTTTTATTCAAAAGGAATATTTTTTAATGAAGAATTTTACTAAATAATAAAAGGGAACGTTTATGTCTTACGTATGCGGCGACAATGATTTATCCGCCGTCATGACCACTATTTGAGTTTCGGCTTCCTCTACAAGACATAACTTTTTTTAAAATGAAAAATAAATACCATGTTTTACTTTTCTTTTATTTTTGTATTAAAAATGTTTTTGATGATGTTTTGATTATATCAAAGTGTTTTTGATATCTTGTGATTGAAATGTATAAATTTTATGTTCCCTTTATACATGTTTTATGTGATAAGATTATGTTATGGTTCTTGGGAATGTTTTATGAAGATTCGTGGTTCCGTGATAAACTAAGGGCGGGTGAGCTCGTGATAGCTCTCCAATGCATTAGTTAATATGAAGGAGGTAAACGCTAAGATTTCTCCGAAGAGATTTAGGGAATATACTGTGATGGGTATTCCAAACGTAACCATGAGGGTTTCTCCCAACGTAAGAATGTTATGAATGCCTCAAGTTACCTTTATGTCTTATGATTTCTATGAGTTATTCATAAATCTTATGATTTCATGAGGTATGTTAAAGTGATTATGTTTTATGAGTAAAGTATGATTTCATTGAATCTTATGTATACATGGACTAATGTTTTCATTCCATATTTTTATATCCCTTACTGAGCTTATTATCCTCATCCGAAGTTTTTGAAATGTTTTCCACAGGACTTAAAGATGAATAGGGTCAAGGATGGGATCAAGTAAAGACATGCTATCTAAAACATGGAACTAGAAATGTTCCTTTTTAAGAGTTTTTATTTTATAAAATAAATAGAAACTGAGTAGAAGTGTCTACTTTGTAATCTTGTGAGATGTAATAGTTATGTCCTAATTCTCTAAAACACTAAACTTGAAAAGATCCTCAATGTGAATTATTCATTTAATTAAATATTATGTAATTATTTAAGGCTGGGGCCTTATAGTTGGTATCAAAGGTTGGTTTACATATCTTTAGATGTTAGAGTATTGTTTAAGCAGAAGTGACAGGTTGTGTACAACCACAATGGTTATTATATTAGATGGAGTCGTTGTTATTTTTAAAAGTTGGAATGAGTTTGATATAGCTTGGATAATTATATATTAGTGTTTATATTCCTCATTAGTACATTAAGATTTTTTTGATATACTCACACTAACATTTTTGGTTTTAGTGAATGGATGGATCTATCAGGAACCAATGTGACAATGGGTTTGAAAGAAACTGTGGTGGTTCTCTGATTAAGAGACTCGATGAAATTAGGGATTCAATGAGAAATATCGTGTTTATTCTAAAACAACTATCAAGGAGTCATGATTAACCACTTTAACCTTGGTGATTTCTCTAATTCACCATGTACGAGAGAACCAACTCGATGTAGAAGTTCAGGTAATAATTATAAAGGTAACCATTCGGGTTTATATAATCCTTACTTTTGAGGTAATTATGGGTAACTATATGTTGAGTATAAAATATGTTATGGTTATTTTTGATGAATTTATCTATTTTTGAGGAATGTTATAAAATTATATAGTTTTGGAAAAAGGAAAACATGCAGACCATGTGACAACTCGTCACGTTGGACAATGTTGTGGGAATCAAACCCACAACCAAAGTGTGATGGGCATTTATCACCTACCACTGGACTAGGTGAAGTCCCTGGTTAGTATGAATAATTATTTTTAGCTAGATGATCTTATGAATTAGGAATAAGTTTATTTTGGGTTATCTATGGAAATGATTAACCTCTCATGGAGGATATGTGATTAGGTTAATTACTTTTCAATATGAGACTTTAAGAGAAATTGATGTTATTTTGAGA
The DNA here is from genome assembly GCA_963277665.1 of Viscum album. NCBI lineage: Eukaryota > Viridiplantae > Streptophyta > Magnoliopsida > Santalales > Viscaceae > Viscum > Viscum album. Next base: position 1,908,927,723 of record OY728137.1, read on the forward strand.
TAAATGTTAAGATTTATCTTGGAAGACTATGTGATTAAATCCTTCGAAGATTTGGGTTTCAATCTTAGTTTTGATTAATTTTAAGAATTTTATGAACAATTGTTTATCGAATGGTCTTTGTTGAACTTTGGGTAATGTTTAACAAATTTTGGAGATTAAGAATATATTTTCTTTTTATAAAGGATTATACTTTTGGGGGTTTATCTGACCTTATACTAGCTTTTTGGTTTTGGATAAGGTATAAAGACATGAGAAATATATAGTTCTCTTTTTTGGATTAGTTGATTCTCTAGAAGTTGATTTTAGCGCTCTTAATGTGAACAAGTCATCCCGGGTACTCGTCATATGATAAAATATGAGTTTGTGTTAGAAATATAGTAAAAGTTGAAAGTATACATGACAATTAAGTATGTTTCGTTATGTTTTATTCAATCTCATAAATAAATTCCTCAATAAAAAGTAACTTAAAACAAAAACGTTGTCTGTTAACTTTTTCTACTGGGAAATCAAATACCATTTAACCCATCAGAATTCTGTGATTTTATAGGGGATAAATTTCTCCTAGACATGTTTTCTATTACTTTCCATCAGAACATGACCCTTTGTTTTCTCTTACATATCCACGTTTTCCTACAAGGAATCCTAGTTTGGGTTTACTCGGGTGACCATTGTACTTCTCTTTCTTTCTTTTAAAGTGATAGTTTTACTGACTCTTTTTCCGATGTGGGACTTTAAATGAAGTTTTAGAGCCCAATTTTAAAATTTCGAGGATGCAATTCCCAAAAGGGGGGAAGGATGTAACATCCCGGGTAAATAAATAATATAAAATTTCCATATTTATTAATATTTTTTAATGGAATACTATGTTCGATGGCGTACCAAAGACGCAACAACAAGTTTCTTTGAAATCTTATGTTGCACACTAATAATATAATAATATTATTTTAAATTGTAGATAATGCCTTGCCATTAATTATCAGAAATGAACAGAACTAACTAAAAAGTGATTATATATGTTTGTCAAATATTTTTACATTTATCCAATAAATTTTAGAGGCTTAAATGCAAATGAATCCAATTTAAGAATAAATATTCTAATGTTCTTTAAAAGGCCGATTAACCACCTTTTGATGGTGAACACTTTTTAAATCTACTTTTTGTCACTTTTATATGTTATATTTGAAAAAATAAAATCCTTATTTAGAATCAAGATATCAGAATTTACTTTGTGTAAAAAAATTATTTTCCGATGAAGGTCGTTTTTAAGTGAAAAATGATGTATTTTAATTCAAAACCTCCTTTTAATTTAATTTATTTATATTGATATATTATCTTTTTAATTGGTTTTAAAGTTTAATAAAAATATATTTTTACCATTTAATCCAATGGTGGTAATTTTAATTAATTTCACTTTTAAATTGGACATAAACAAGTGTCAATCTTTTAATAGATATTGTTTCTTAAAAACACGCTATTTGTTTTGACAGTGGGAATTGATTATAAAATGTATTAATTCAACTTCTATGTTTTTAATTTGGTAAAATTGAAAACATTTTTGAATTTGTAATATCAAATATATCTTAGGGTGAATTTTTGATATTTTTCTCTCAAATGTTCATTTATAATGAATAATGAAAAATACTGCATTTTAATTCAAAAATGTCTTTTCGTCCAATTTATTTATATAGTTAGATTGAAATTTTAATTGGTTTTTAGTTTTAATTTAATTATGTTTTTATAATTTAATACAATTTTTCTCATTTTATCTAATTTAACTTTTAAATTGGATATAAAAACAAATCAATCTTTTGATAGATTTTACTTCTTAAAAACACGTCTTTGGTTCTGACAGCGGGAATTTTTTTTAAATTAATTACTGAAATTTCTGTGTGTGGAATTTGGTATAATGGGTTCCATAATTTTAATCATAATGTACAAATTATGTAATAAGACTCTTTTTTTCGGACATTATGAATAGTAACGATGGTAATTATCTTTAATTATCATGATTATTTAGTAATTAGTTAGTTAAGGGTAATAAAATACTATCATAAAAATAGAAAATGACACCAACATGTGTCCTAATGATATTGGTTGTGTCATGGCCGACCATGGTATTCATTTTTCCAAATTAGGGACCCCATGGAATCACTTTTGAGTGATAGTGACATTTTATCATTTTATTTTTAAAGAAAGGAAAATATAACAAAAGTATGTAACACCTCAGTAAAAAAACATTAATTTTGTATAAATAAAATATCTCTTAGAATATATATAGTCATTGTAAAGATAACAATATTTCCTAAATCATGGTATTTTTTTATAATTTTTAGACATTAAATAAATAAATTTATTTATGACACCATGGTGATGCACTGATTACCTCATTAATGAAATATTTAAATAAAATGAATAGATAAGGTAGAATCTAAGACTTGAACTTGTGTAAAATATATTGGATGGTTTTATTTATAACTATTATCACCTTATCCACGAAATATATCATTTTTGGACCTTTAAAATCCGAAAATCATTTCATAATAAAGTAACATTTCATGACCTTCCAAGAGTTCCCCTCCTCCCTCTTATAAAAGGCCCCCGCCTCTACTCCCTTACCCACACCTCTCAAGCTCTTGGATTGTCTAAACCCTACTCTTATTGTCTCTCCACATCCTTATCTTCGTCCAATAACCCTTACCTTAGGCAGAAAGCTCTTCAAGAAACCCTTTTGGTTCAAACCAAGGAGAGTTACCCAATTTAAAGGTAATGTCTTCTCTTATGTTATTTTGTTTTATTTTCATTCTCCAACCACCTAAACTCTTTTTATTCATTTATTTTGTAACAAAATAAGTATCTCAAATATACTATAATGTTGTTATCTGAAGTATTCGAGCTACACTTACACACACCTCCATATAATGATTAAAGAACATACTATTTCAGTGGCTGGCGAATTACTACCTCACAAAACGATGATTGTTCAATCTTCTTTTAACACCTATCATGGTTGTCTTTAAGATTTCACTGTATTAATATATGATATATATTATTTTTATGTTTTCCTTATTCTTCTTTATTTTTCATTTATTCCATACCTTTATGATTTCCATAATGGGTAAACACGATAATTTCATTTTAGGAAGTGCGGACTGCCGCCACCTCAAAGTGATTTGAAACATTAATTCCATATGTGGGATATATAAAGGATGGAATTAATCATATTATATATGATATTATACTGTAATTACGATATAACTATGTATAATTATGTTTTAATTCCATTAAATTGTGAAATAAAATGAAATTAGCATTCATGTGTACATACGGCTTACCGTCTCCATGAACGATGCATTTCATTTCTTATCTCCAAATGTTATGTACTATTATTAGTACATATATATAATGGATATATATGAATTATATTAAATCTAAATGATTAATATAATTCTGGAATTATAATATATATATATCGCTCATTTATTTTTAATTCCATTAATATGACGAGAAATGAAAGTAGCGTTCATGCATGCGTACGGCCTACCGTCTCCATGAATGGTGCATTTCATTTTTTTTTTCTCCAAATGTTATGGAATATTATAAAATGAATATATAATGGATATATTTGATATTTAAATCATTAATACTATTTTTTAGATGATGTACTTGTAACTTCATGGACAATTCTTTTCAAACATGTTCATTTTTGACTCATGTACCAAACATCGACAAAAATGTCTGATATGAACTCACATAATTAACTAATTATTATAACATTATAATATGTGATATAAATTTAATAATAAACATTAAATGAGGTAATTAAGAAATTATAAATTAACCAAAGTTTATTATTCATTAATATAAAGAAACAAACAAGACAAGTCGGACCTAAGGTATGGGATCCTACCTCTCTCTTTCTTTTCATGTATTCTCCTTTATGTCATTTATTTTAAGCTCCATGTTCTTATGTTGGGGGTGTTATTTTATATTCATCATACTTTTCTTTTTATTTTCATATTGTTAGAGACCCCCTCTTTCCCTCATCAATTCATTTTAATAAGTTTTAAGTGGCGTTGTTGGGCTGCTGAATTTTCATAAGGTATTTCTTATCTCAATTTTTATTCGGTGAGATTTCTATTGTTCTCCACTTTTTTATTGCATGTGGTGTATTGTGTAATGCCTTTCGATATATGTATTATCATTATATTCATGTTATTATGTGATTAATTTGGTTCTTATTATTTTTTGGTCATATGACTCGATTGATCACAATGAGGTATGGTGTTTTATCTCACATTGTATTCCCGTGAGATTCATGCTACATTTTCCACTATTTTCTTTTGTATGGCATATGTACTGCCCATGATTGTATTATTTGTGTAATATAATTTAATTTATGGTTATTTACATCTTCATTGCATGACCCTTATTTCATGGGGTGTAAGTTTCAAAAGTTACCCAAATCGATAAGGGAACCTTTCACCCTCCTCTTTTTAAAAGACTTCTTTTGTTATGTCTTTTAATGTACATATTCTTATGTTGGGATATGTTATTCTATATCTTTATTGATGTAAATTTTATTTCCAACTGATGAGATTCCATTTTCTCTCTCATCAACTCATTTTCTAAATTTTAAAGTGACGTTGTTAGGCTTTTTGCAAGAGAACTCCTTAACTCAATTTCAATTATTTGGGTTAAACTTGTACTCCTTGAATATGTCATTATATGAATATGTGTGAATCAATATGATTTTTTTTACACTTAATATCCACTTATATTGGGTGTATTTATGTTTTTCAAACATAATTATGTAATTTATTTATCCTTAATCTAAGGATACAGTCTTTGTACGGGACTTCATCTCAATCTCCTTTCATTGAGGCATATTTTGATTTATACACAACTTTACCTTATATGGTGTATAAACCCCTTTGACTTTTTCTTTTATTCAAAAGGAATATTTTTATATGAAACATTTTACTAAATGACAAAAGGGAACATTTTTGTCTTACGTATGCGGTGACAACAACTTATCCACCACCGTGACAATTATTTGAGTTTCGGCTTCCACTACAATCCATAACTTTTTTTAAAATGAAAAATAAATACCATGTTTTACTTTTATTTTATTTTGGTATTCAAAATGGTTTTGATAATTTTTTTATTATATCAATGTGTTTTTTTATATCTTGTGATTGAAATGTGGAAATTTCATGTTTCCTTTATGCATGTTTTATGTGATATGATTATGTTATGGTTCTTGGGAATTGTTTATGAAGACGGGTGGTTCCGTGATAAACTAAGGGTGGGTGAGCCCATGATATCTCTCAAATGAATTTGGTAATGCGAAGGAGGTAAAGGCTAAGGTATCTCCGAAGAGATTTAGGTAATATACTATGATGGTTATTCCAAACATAACTATGAGGGTTTCTCCCTACATAAGAATGTTATGAATTCCTCAAGTTACCTTTACGTATTATGATTTCTATGAGTTATTCATAAATCTTATGATTTAATAAGGTATGATAAAGTGATTATGTTTTATGAGTAAAGCTTGATTTCATTGAATCTTATGTATACATGGACTAATGTTTTCTTTCCGTATTTTTATATACCTTACTGAGCTTTTTATGCTCATCCAAAGTTTTTGAAATGTTTTCCAAAGGACTTAAATATGAATAGGGTCATGGATGGGATCATGTAAAGACAAGCTATCTAAAACATGGAACTAGACATGTTTCTTTTTAAGAGTTTTTATTTTATTAAAAAAATGGAAACTGAGTAGAAGTGTCTACTTTGTAATCTTGTGAGATGTAATAGTTATGTCCTAATTCTCTAAAACTCTAAACTTGAAAAGATCCTCAATGTTAATTATTCATTTAATTAAATATTATGTAATTTTCTAAGGATGGGGCCTTATACTTATGACTGATTTCTATTTTGAAAAAAAAATCATGAAAATTTTATGATGGTTTTTCTTAGATATCTCTCCAATGAATTGGGAAAATCTTTAGTCTCGTGAGGTTTCATGTATGGGATTAAGGGGTAAACCTAATACATTAGGGGAATTTTCTCACCAAGTGATATTGTCTAGGAATTTATCCTTGGCTCGTTTATTTAATATTATATGTTGACACCACATTTCCTATAATTCTATGGTCTTATGATACCAAGTTATTGTTGTTACTCTCCCATATTATTACACTTGAGCCTTATCCTTTTTGATATCTTGGTGTACCTTTAACTCACACTTTAAGTTTTTATATAATTTTTATTATGTTATTAGGATTTTTAGCTCGCCCCTTTTGCCTATGTATTAGCTAGGATATAACAAGAATTTTTTAGAGTTGAAATGGATTTAGTGTCTCATTATAGAGAAAAAAAGAAAATCATTTTATTTTTAGTCTCACTTGGGCGTTTTATGAACCCAATCTTCTAAATACACAAGGCCTTTTCGATCCCTCTTTTTGTATTAATATATATTTATTTTAAAAATCGTGTAATTATATGTCTAAATTACATAGATCGCTATAATAGGAATAAAAAAATTGATGGGTATTGAGTTTAATTTTATCACATGCTTTCAACCACAACTAACACCCAGATATTTTAAAATAACACTATGTTCGATAGTGTATACAACACACGACACTGACCGTAACTGAACCTCAATATATTATTATTTAAATCTTACAGTTATACCCTATTCATTGAATTGATGGGTATGAGTAAAATTAACCATATTAAAATATATATATAAATTAATGAATCAATAAAAATATAATCATTAATTCTTAAGAAATAAGTACTTAATTTAAAGTAAATTCATTTTATTTTTCATAAATATATCTTCTTCAAAAATGGTATTTATTTTTTTAGTGAGAGAATATTATAATTAATTTTTTTCAATTTTAGAAATTTTATTTTTTAAAAAGGATATAATTTTTTAAATAAAAATATCATAATTATATTAGGGTGAATTTTTTGTAATTTTCTAAGAGGACATATTTTTTTCTGGAATATTATAAAATACAATTTTTTGTGAAATACGGTATAATTTTTGATATCACTAAAAAATAAATACAATATAAAAATTTATTAAACATATGGATTAAATCACGTATGATAATTAACTATAAATATCATAAAAAATTATTCAAAACATATAAATTGGAATTTAATTCTTCATAAATATTAAAATCATTTTCAGTTCCCACAATAGTGCTTTTGTGGTACTGGAAAAGTAAAATTTTTTTTCCTGATGCTAATATTTCACAAGGAATAATCCTTTAATTGAATTGGTTAATAAATATTAATTATTATTTACTATTTTTATTTATATTTACAAATATTGAAGTTATATTACAAGTGACTCATCTAAATGCTTGGGTAATGTTTGTGCTAGGCTAGAAAAGTCAAAATAACATATTAAATAAGTTTTCAAGACATATATTTGATTAAATAAACATATTTATTAAAAATAAATTTTATATTTAAATTGATTATTTTTTTTATAGAAATTTATTTTTAATTTTACTGATTAAATAATTACATTAAATGCTTATGCAATGCCAAAATAGTTCTTGTTCAAGAGGTAGAAAAATGAAGTAAATTATTTTAAAAATTCTAAAAGTATTTTTTTGAGTGATTTATAGTGTCTTATTCTTTTTAATAGAAATATATAAAATATTTTGGATGTTTTAAAATTTCTATTACAATTATATAGTTATATTTATGAAATTAAATTCAATGTTCAAGAATATTTCCAAAAAATAAAAAAAATGATATTTTTTAAAAAAATAATATGTAATTAAATGATTTAAAATTCATAAAAAATTATACCTTTGGAAATTTTAACGTTATATGGTTGAACATGTCAATACTGGTCCATTTATAAGGCAATTTACCCTTCATAACATCTTTTTTGGTTCCTTTACTACAAAAATAAAATGATATCATAATCATTATAAAAAGGGTTAATGGTATGTTAAAACAAAGATATAAGGTTGAAAAAAATCACCTACTCTTGTCAAAATTTTAATTTATGATATTACTTATACTTATAATCATACTTTATTATAAATATATCAATTTTGTCACATTTTTCATTGAATATTAATTTATAATAATTTAACACTTTAAGTAATTCCATGAGTTCCCCATCCCTTACTTATTAAAAACCCTCATATCCTCTCTTACTCACACCTTTTGAGAACTATTGTTTAGATAATACTTATCTAAATTCCTTTTCAACATTCCTACACACATATTAGATGTATATTTTTGATATAGTACCAAAATTATATATATTAAGTTATAATGAAAATGAAGTTTTTTGAAGAAGAAGTATAGATTTTAACCAAATGTTTTAGTTTTATTACATCTTCTACCTCCTTTAAATTCTATATTAACAAGAATAAATTATAAAATAAGTATCCTACATATTGTTAAATTTTATTATGATTATGTTAAAACCCTTTTTCATCTCCTTTTCTATCCAATATGAAATAAAAACATCTTTCATGTGCACATGTAAACTACCACCTTCATGAATCAACATGTCTAATTTTTCATCACCACAAAAAATGGTGGTTATTATGATTTATTTAATTAATATATATTATATCAATTACTTAATTAACATTATATAAAGATAATATATCATAAAATTACTTACCTTTCCATACATTTAAATATGAAAATGTTATTCATCCATGAATGTGAACTACTATCTACATGTTGTAACATAATTAATTTTTAATAAAAATATTTCATATATAGTTATAAAATTATAAATAAAGTATAATAATTATATTTATTTCATGAATATTATTCAATATATTATTGAATAATTTCCTCTTTAAACATGTTTATAATACTGAATTTATTTCTTGATTACAAACAGAACATCTTAAAAATATCCAACATAAACTCAGATGAAGAAGAAAGTAATAAAACATGGAAATAAATAATTTAAAAGGTATAATAAAAATGGAATTAAACTGAAATAATGTCTTAATGAATTATATAATAAACATATGTTTAATATTTAATAAGATAAATAATGTACATGACCAATCTGACTCAAGGTAAGGGACACATGTCTTAAAACCTCATTTTAAAGGTTTCACATATTTATTTTCTAAATTATTTTCATAGATGTAAAGATTCAAAAAACTAATTTATTAATCTATTGTAAGGAAAAAATGAATAATAAAAGAAATTTTATTGATCATTTTACTTTCTTACAAATTTTTTCAAAATGAATCTGTTTACTTATTTAAAATGGAATGTTTTGACATTCCTTTAAAAAGGAAAAAGGAATATTCTATTTTAAAATATATATTATTAATGGATTATCACAACCGATAATATTTATTTTATTTTTTTATGAATATATAAACATCCTTGTTTTCTTCAAGTAAAACTCACCCTTCCCTTTGTTCTGAGAATTTTAGTTTTTAAAATTTAGTTTTAAAGTAAAGAGATATATCAATTTCCAAAAAAATACTTACGAGTTCAAAAGGATATTTTTATGAGTTTTATGATATAAATGCATGATTTTATGTGTTTTATGAATTTAATAATCCTTTAACATTGTTTATAATTATCAGGGATCTTGATATATCTTGGATTATGAGTGATATTGATACAACACTAATGAATTTTGATCCGGATATATATCTCCAACAAATTGAGTAGTGATTATGATTTCTAGAGATTAATATTGAAATTTGATGATATTTTTTATTCCACTTATAAGGGTGATATGAATAAGATGTCCCAAGGAACCTAAATTAATTTTCTATTCTTGCTAACTTTTTTTCATTAAAATCGTTTTATTTTAAGAGGCCAGATAATTATAATTAGTTTAAAAAGAATGAATATACCATTTTAGTACAAAACATATATGTTTTTTTATGTTTTTTTCCTTTAGGTATTATCATGTTTTATAATAAACCCTCATGATTATTTTTTTCATTTATGTATTCTTATAATTTTTTAATGAAATAGTTTTGGAAGTAAATATAATTTCATGTGTTAGTAAATGATTACTTGATCCCCAAGTTTATTATGTTATGGGAAAAATATCTTTTATGACCTCATGGATTTAAAATTAACTAATTGGTTTATTACTTATTTTTTATATCCCTTACTGATCTTTTTGTGATAATCCTACTATTTCAAATATTTTTAGATGGTTTATGGATGAGCAAGACAAAGAATATTTTATATTTAAAGTCATAAATATTTTTCATAAAGAGAAATCATGATTCATAATAAAGGTTTTATATTTTGAAAAAAAATGGATAATAAGTATAATTTTCTACTTTATAATATATGGGTTTGTCATCTTAGAGTGATGACATAATTCAGAAATTATAAAACATGATTGGGATGATGTTGATGAATCAAAAGAAATTAATTCATATCTCTGAATTGTATGAATGAATTATTAATGAATAATAAAACAAATCATGGTTAATAGTTTAATAAGGATGTTGAATGAATATTGTGTTTATGTATTGATTTTTCAAAATTATGATATAGTGGTCTTTTATCAATCATATTATGATGTATTATAAATGTTATGAGAACCATGAAACACTTATGTATTATTCAATAGTAGATTATCTTTTAAAAATTTGGAAATATATGATATATGGAATTTATACCTTTGAAAAGTGTTGTAGTGAGAAGGTAATAATTTTTGTAGACATCCATTTCTGAAAATTTAATTATGGTACTAATAAAACATTTCTCAAATATGTTCTCAATGTTAAGTTTGTAATAGTTAGTTAACATTATTTTATTTTTTTTAATAAAATAATCTTATAGAAACCATTAAATGATAAAAATTAATTTTATGATTAATGTTGTTTTTAGAGGATATTCATAAATATTTTATAGGAATTTCATAGGATCAATATGAACTATAAATATTATTATCACATAATTTTTTACATTTATAATTCAAATATATTTATATAAATTTAAAAAATTTAAATCCAGGATTTCAGTAAACAACATGTTGCATCAAACAAGGCCATGGGGATTGAACCCACAACTGAAGGAAGACAAGGGTGAAACACCCACCACTGGTCCATGTGGTGTCCTAGTTGGTATGAAATTTTTTTTACATAAATAATTATATGGATGAATATTAAGTGCATTTTTTTAGGAATATAAAATAGTGTGGTAGTCATTTTATTTTTGAGAAACTATTTTTATATATTTAGAGAATATATGATTAATTTATATTCATTTTCAGTATTATAATATTATTTTAGGGAAAAAATTATTATTTTTTGGTTTTTGAGGTGATTAATAATATTTTTTGATAAATTTTATTGGATAAGGGTATATTCATCCCTTATGTTTAACATGGAGAATTATTTAGAATGCATGAAATTACCCTTTCAGGGTTGTAAGACAGAAGGTATGAGACAAACATTGAGTTTAAAATATTATTTTATGTTGAGTTCATTGAGTTTGACTTTAATATGTGATTATTTACTGATGTTTGTTGAAACATTGGTGAATATTTGTTGAATTTTATATATTAATGTTTTATTTCTTCATTTGACGGTTTATTAATTTCGGATATTATCTTAACTTGTGGTAATTTGTTTTTTTATTTATAAATACAATTGGAATATCTTATTATCCTTTTGAAATTTTTTAGATTCATTAAAATTTTATTTTACTTATTAATTCATAAAAGAAATCATTTTTGAATATTCAATTCTAGGATTAAGAGATGGGATTGCAGTGGTAACTTGTTGAAACATGAATCCCAAGTATGTGATTCGATATATGAAATTAAATAAAATCAAGTATATTTCCTTATGTTCTTAGTTTAAATGGAAAAAAATTACTCAACTCTAAGAAAAGGATATTGAAACAAAATTTTATCATATTACCCTCATTTCTAATGAATAGATTTTCTTTTTCATGCCTCTTTGGTTTATTGTTTTGTGGTTATTAAATGTCTCGTGATCATTCACTTTCTTGTGATCAATTTTCCCTTTCACTCTCTATCATTAGTTGAATATTATGTTTCCCTCCATGTCTACATTTTTATTTCCCATTAATTTTCTCTTATTTAGAACCCAATATTTTTGTTATTCTAAATGAGATTTTTTTCCTTTCCCTCTTTTCAAAAGGATGTTTTATTAACCCCTCTTATAATGTGAGTTCTCAATGAAGTTAATCTAAAATTTTAATCCATTGATTAACATGGTCAATTTTGAATTTTGAGGAAGAAATTTATTAATGGGGTATAATATAAAACTCTAATAGTTTAAAATAACATTGTGTTCAATAGCATATACAAAATGCAATACTGAGCTTAAATAAACCATGATATATTATTATTTAAATATTACAGTTATACCTTAGCTATTGAAGTGGATGGTATGATTATAACTATCCAAATTATAAAATACATATAAATATGCAAATCAATAAAAAAACTGACTCATTCTTAGGATATAAGTACATGTTTTTTAGTAAATTCATTTTATTCTTTAAGAAATTATTTTTTTCAATTGTGGTTTTTACTGACTTTTGTGATAGAATGTTATAATTAATTTCAAGCACTTTTAAAAATTAAATTTAATTAAAATGATATTATTTCTAAAATTATCATATCATAATTAGCTAAGGGGGGTCTGCGTGGTGTCACGCTGCTTCTGTTGCGAGAGTCCAAGGGCGGAAACAACGGTACATCTGTTCTTTCAGGGGTGGTGGGCAGTGTTCCTTTGGTCTCAGTTCTCCCAGTACAGGGTTCCGGATAAGGAGTGTCTTTCCATTCGTGAGTATCTTCTGGCATGGTTTTTGGGCTTCGGCAGGAGGGTGGAGGATCATTCCGCAGGTATGATCATTCTAGTTTCTATATGCTGGACACTTTGGGAAGCTCGCAATCAGGTAAGGCTAGGTGGCAAGAGATCGTTATTAGAACTTCAGGTCCACATGAGATTTCTCATTGTAGAATTGTATTCTCTTTTCAAGAAAGGTCTGCATGCATATATTATGGGGTCCTTTGTGGGTGGACAATGTGCTCAGGCCCTACAGCGAGGGAGATGGGTTAGATGGCAACCCCTGGTTGACGGTTTAAAATTGAATGTGGATGGTTCTTGCTCGGGGGGTATCATGAGGGGTGGCAGTGTTCTACGAGATTTCTAGGGGTCAGTGCACATTACTTTCAGTGCCTATTATTGGCCATGCACTTCTACAGGTGCGGAGTTTAGAGCCCTCCTTACGGGTCTCACTCTGTGCAGAAGAAGAGGTCTCCGGGTGACAGAGGTTGAATCAGATTCGAAGGTTCTGGTTAGATCTCTTCAGGGTGCATGTGACGTGGCTTGGAATCTGGTGTCTGTTTTTAGAAGGTGCAAAGCAAAGACCAATCAGGGCAGGTTTATTCAACATAGTGTGAGAGAATCCAACTTTGTGGCAGATGCATTGGCCGGCGGGGGCAGGCCAGAGGAGACTTTAATAGTGTATGATAGTCTTAATTCTCTTCCTTGCGAGTGTGCCAATGTGATCCGAAAAGACTCACTGGGCCTTCACTACTTTCTACCTCTGTGACTTGTATCCCTAGAGTTTCCTGCCCTCTTAATAAAAAAAATAACTTTCAGTCAGTCAGTATCATTTATGATATCCCCAAGACATAAATATAATATAAAAGTTTGACTAAATTATTTATGAAATTATTTATAATAATATAATATTAATATCAAAAAAAGATAATTGAAAACATATATATTTTAATTTATTTCATGATAAATATGAACATCATTTTCAGTGACCACACAGTTCTTTCACAATATAGGAAAAGTCCAATTTGGTGTCCTAGAGATAATATTTTAGAAGGAAAAAATATTTTGTTTAATTGGTTAATAAATACAAATTATTATTTATTATTTTGATGTATATATATATTTATATATGAACTTATGAGTTATATAATAATTGGATTATATAAATGTTGTTGTAATTCCTCTATAAGGCTTGAAAATTCAAAATAACATATCAAATAATTTTTCATTAAATACTTGTGAGAAAATATACATAATGTATTAATATAATAGTGTATGTATAACTAAATTAATTTATTTTTATTATTTATAATTTTTATTAATTTTTAGTGATGAAATAATTACATTAAATTCTCACGAGACACCAACACATTTCTTTTGAAAGACGTTGAAAAATTAAGTAAATTATTTTAAAAAAAATTAAAAGAAATTTTTTGGTTATTTATAATGTATAATGAATTTTATAGATAAATATGACAAATTTTGGATGTTTTAAAGGTTTATATTTTAGTACCATTATTATCATTATGACTTTAAATTCAAAGTAAAGAAATAGTTTAATAAACAACATTAATGATTTTTAGAATAAAAAATATATTAGTAAGTGATTCAAAATTCATAAAAATAGTATATTTTCCCAAGGTAATGGTATATGGTTGAAAATATCACTTGTGCATACTTTGGACTATCACCTCCATGAAGTTATGTATAATTTTCCTCATCACTACCTTTTAAGGATGGTTATTATGGTGAATGTAATTAATATATGTGATATAAATGAAATAATTATATTTATGTAAAGATAATATATCATATACTTTCTTACCTTTTCATCCATTGAAAATTTAAAATGGTACTCATGTATGTGTGGATAACCATCTCTTAATTTTATGATAAATAATTTTTCATATCAATATTTTGTGGTTGGTTGTAATATTATAATTTACATATAAAGATGATTATTATCTCATGATTATTATTTTTTATATGATATAAAAATGACCTCTTTGACAATGATTATCCTACCAAAGCTATTTTTTGGACTATGAACTAATCTTCCTCAAAACATCTTACATAAACTCAACTGATTAAGTAAATAATAAAACATGGTCATATATTATATAATAGGGATAAAAATACTGGAATAAAAATGAAAAAGGTTATTGAGAAAATGAATAATAAAAATAATTTTTGTATTTAGGAAGATGAAGCACATACGTGATGAGTTAGAGTCTAGGAAAGGGATATTATAAATTAAAACCTCATTTTAAGTGTTTTAGAGATTTATTTTCTAAATATTTTTCATCCATGTCCATATTGTCAAAATTATTTTATGAATTTATTTTCATAGACATAAGTGAATAATAAATAATATTTTATGTATGTTTTAAATTTATTTCAAATGTTTTTCAAAAGGTATTTTTTTACATAGTTTATACAGAACTTTTTTACTTTCTTTACAAAATGAAAAAAAAGAATATTCTATATTAAATTATAAAAAATAAATTACTTCTATCTCCACTATGAATATTACATAAAATTTATTTTTTATTATAAACATTTATATTTTCTTAAATAAAAACCCATCCTTCCCTTTGTTTTTGGAATTATAGTTTTTAAAGATTTTTTTTAAATGAAGGGGAAATAAAAATAGTCAAAACTATTTTACTTATGGGTTCAAAGGGATATTTTTATGAGTTTTATGATGTAAAAGAAATATTATATGTGTTTCATGGATTTTATGGTACTTTTAAGTTATTTATAATTATGGGTGAACTCAGTATATCTATGATTATGGGTGTTACTCATATATCTTTTTAATACATTGGGTAATGATTATGTTCTCTAAATAATTATGTTGAAAGTTTATTGAATTAGTCATTACACTTATATGTATTCTTATAATTGTTATTATAAAGGTTAAATAGATATTATTTCCCAAGTAACCTATATTAATGTTTTATTGTTTCTAATTATTCTTAATGGAAATCATTTTATTTAAAATGTTAAGCTAGTGATATTTTTTTTGAAATAAATTATTATGAATCTTTTGGGTAAAAAGGTATGTTTTTAAGAAAAAAATTTCTCTTTAGGGGTTCTCATGTTTTCAAATAAACCATATTGATTGCGATTATTCCTTTATGTTTTCTAATGAAGTGTTTTATGAAAAACTTTGGGCAGAAGATCTTATTTCATATGTGATTAAATTATTATATTACTTCAATTATTAATATATTTATTAAAACTCTCATTTATGATCTCAGGGTTTTAAAATGAACTAAAAAGTTATTTTATTATTTTTTATATACCATACAAATATTTTTTTCTCATCCCATTATTTTAAATATGTTCACATGGTTTATGGATGGATATGAAAAAATATTTTTCTTTTTGAAATTCATAAATATATGTCCCCAAAGGAAACTTGTCTCATTATAAAAGATTTATATTTTTTAAAAATGGACACTAAGATGAAATGTAAACTTTATAATATATAGATATATTATATAAGAGTTTGGACTTAATTCAAAAAAAATCTAAATATAAAAAATTCTCAAAATGAAAAAAAGTGAACTCTTTTATTAAAATTCAATTTACGGATTACTTTAGGTTGGGTCCTAATATAGATTGAACACTATATTCAGGATATTGAAGATATTATTAGAGATTTGTAACTGTATAATTAGGGAATTTGGGATAAACATATTTCATTGGTTGAATTTTCATAATAATATTTTTAATTCCAGTACACAAATGACACCATTTGAGGAATTATATGAAATCTGTTTCAAATTCCATATCGTTTGAAAAACGATGGTGAAAGAAATTTTTTGGACCAAAATTAGTAGAAGATATTGTTAAAAAAGGTAAATATGATTCAGCGCCATATGAGAGTAGCTCAGAGTAGGTAGAGGAGTTATGTAGAAAATAGGAGGAAACATATTTTTTTTGATGTAGGTTATAATGTCTTTCTTAAAATATCTCTTGGGAAATGTGTTATGCATTTTGTTTAGAAACGAATTTCAATAACATGATTTGTGTTTCAATATAAAATTATTAAGAAATTTGTATTAGTTTATCATCGATTTTCTTTACCATCAATCTTATCTTAGGTACATGATATGTTTTCTTTCTCATTATTAAGGATATTTGTACCTAATAAATCTCGAGTTTTGATACTTAAAGTAATTCAATAGTAAGAGAATAATACCTAATGGTAAAATACATTTAACATTATATATTTCATTGATTAGGTGTTATAAATAAGTTAACTCACAAGGCTATGTTTTTTAGAAGAACCAATTGATTTTGTAAACAATATTAGAACCTGAAAAGTCAATTAGGCAAAAATATATCCACTTGTTTAAGTAATAAATAAATTATTGAGGATATAATTTTTTTAAGGGAGATATCTGACAACCAAATTAATGTTAATAAAAAATAAATTTAATGTATTATAAATATTTATGATTATATTTTATTTATTAATTTTTACTCTAATAATTTATTGAATTTTTTCAATCAAAAAAGAATTAGTTTTATTTTAACTAAATTATTTTCCATGAATTATATAGGTTAATTAAAATATAAATTTATTATTATAATAATATTAATTGTATATAATTAAAAAAAATATTCATAATTTTGAAGTTAACGTAGGGTTTTTTTGGGTTTTTTTAAAAAAAAGCTATTTTTTCTGAATAGTAAAAATATTGTTTTTAAGTATAACACAATTTTTTTACATGTTTATGATGTAAGAATGAATTAAAAATTTATAAAAACTTTATATAAAAAAATATTAATTTATGTAATAAAAAATTAAGTACTGTTTTTATTTTATAAAACTATGTTTGATATTTTGAAGACTAAATTTTATTTTATTTGAATAAAAATTTATTTTTATTTCTATGCATTTATTAAGGTTGTTCTATAATTCAATTCGATTTTTGAATAGTTTTAACATCAAAGAAACTCTATTTATTTAATAATAAACCAAAACATTCTTAGGAATCATCACACCTCAAAATTCATAGTCCTAAATGATAAAATAATTAATCTTTAAACCCTAAAACGCCCTTCTCCCCAAGTATAAATACCCCGAATATTTTCCCATAGAAAACCACTTACCATTAACATTATCATGCAGTATACTAACAAAACAACTTCCCCAACATCTCTAGACACATATTAATGGTTATTTTATCTCCAAAAACCAACCTATAAGGCTTAAGGTGTAATCTAAAGCAGTTTTTCCAAAGAATATGTATAACTATTAACCGAGTTATTTTAGGTAAATTTCATATTATACCTCCTTCAAACCTATTATAAAAAATATAAAATATAAAATGTGTATCTATAATATAATAAAACGTCTTTATGTTTATTATAAAACCCATTTTCATCTCATTTTTCATACTATGTGAAATGAAAACATCGCTCATGAGTACGTGTATACTACCACCACCACGAAGTGATGTGTTTTGTTTTTCATAAACACCTCATATGTAAGATTAAAATTATATATTTAATGAAAATATATTACTATTATTAATTATTTTTATATAATTGTAATATAGTATTCAACTTCTAACCATTCTATCTATTAGAAAATGATAATTTCATTTGTGCATATGTGTGGACCACCACCTTCACGAAGTGATTTGGTTATTTTTTACATTTATACACTTAATGGATGGTAATAAAATTTTATTTAAGGAATAAAAATAATATTTATATAATTATTAATATTATTTAGATTATTTAATAAATAACCATTTGACCATGTTCAACATACCTAAGTTATTTGGAGTTTACGAACCAAATTGCCTCAAAATACCTGATGTAAACTTCGCAAATTTAGTAACTAAATCAAACAAAAAAAATAAATGAAATAAAAGAAATAATCATGATAAAATAATCATGAAAATGTTTTTTAATAAATTATATAATTTATATAAGTTTATTATATATTATTTTAAGCATGTACATGGCCAGTTAGAATCAAGGTAAGAGATTTTTTGTTTTCAAACTTATTTTAAAAGTTTTAAAGTTTCTCTCCTCTTTTCCATTAATATATATGTTGATTAAAAAAACTAATAATGTTACTAATTTACTAAAATATATATTCGTATAATTGAGAAATATTCTTTTATTTTTTTTATGAAGTTTATGTAAGAAATTTTTTAATTATTTCCAAATTGGTGGTTATTGATCTTTTTACAAATGTGTGAAAAGTAACATTTTTTATGTATATAGCATCAGAAGAATTTCCCATAATAATGAGTTTTATAATTTAGGAATCATAATATACAATTTTTCTTCTTTTTTAAATAATATTGTCTTTACTTTCTCATGGAAATTCTAATTTAATGAGTTTTGAAGGAAAAATACATATATACAGATTTTTATTTAATGCCCAAAACTACTTTTAGATATGTGTTAGACAAAATATTTTAGGAGATTTTATGATTCAAATTCATTCTTCTATATATTTTACATATTTTATGGTCCAATTATATTATTCATGATAATAGGTGTGCTAGATATATCCTTCCTATGTATTGGGTAGTGATTTTTTTATTTTGGGAATATAAATTGGAACTAACTAGGTAGGTTAATCTATTTTATAATAGTACTTGTGAGAGTAATTATAAAATTGATATGAATTTTATTTCCCTAGGTACCTAGCTAAATGATTTTTTATTAATTATTTTTTATTTAATAAGATAAACTAATTAGATTATTTTAAAGTGAATTTTAGACTCACATTAATGGTAAAACGTATATTTTCCAAGAAAATGTTTTCATAAATTATTAATTTTTATAAGAGACCCACCTGATTATTAATTCTTCAATATTATTTAACATTATATGTTTTCTGAAATTATTTGGGAAGTGACATTGATTTCTGGAGTAAGTAAATGATTGTTTTGAGATTAAGGATAATAATATAAAAGGAATCAAATTATTGGATTTCATGATTTTCAATATATACTAAAAAGATTAATTATTTTTCTATACTTTATTGAGATTTTTGTCCTCATCCCAAGTTTTAAATTTTTCATGGGCTTAAGGATTATTTGAAGCTATATCAATGTCTATATTTTTACTATGAGGATTATTATTAAAATAAGTGAACTTACTTCTAATAAATCATGAGTTTAAATTTAAGAATCCTATTTTTTTGGAAAATAATAGGAATAAAGTTGAAGTTTTGACTTTTTATTTTAAAGGTTTGATATGTAATATTTTTTCCCTATTTGTATAAATCTATAAACCTAAAATATCATTGTAAAGTGTGAAAATTCAATCCTTTCTATTAAAATGAAAATAATGTGTTGCTTAAGTTATGGGTATTTACCCTAAAAGATCAAAAAGATCCTCAAAATCACCTATATATTCTATGGGAATCAAAATCTCATAATTTAATATCCAAACAAATAAAAACTAATCAAAAAGAAACTAAAAATAAAGACTCAAATTCTTAATACCCATGGTATCTCATGTTTCATCATGAATGGTGGTGATCGATAAACCAGTTTTTTTACACCTATTATATTATGATAATCATCCTAAAATCCATACAAAAAATACATCATGTAAAAATAAAGAGAGTGTATAAATAAAATATGACCTCTTATAAAACTTGGATTTGATTCCATTTGTAAAGAACCGACCGGAACATATGTGACACGTCAACCAAACTTATTCACCAATGGATCTAGAAAGAATTTACAATATCCACATACTAGAAACTTGTTCCAAGGTATCACTAATATACACTTTGGAACAATTTCACCCCTAGAAGAAAAATAAAAACATCTTAAATATAACATGGTAGTTCGATATGTTCTATCTATGTATCAGAAACTGATTCTTAAATAAATTGTTTAAGTAGAAATTAATCAACCAATTACAGAAATAAACATAAAATATAATAATTTAACTCATAAATAGAAACAAAATTCAAAATAGACATATAAAAACATAATTTATATAAATAATAAAAAATAAAGATATAGGACAGAAATATCATTACCTAAGAATACAAAAAAGAAATCCAGGACTTAATTAATACCACCATCTCTATGTTACCCACGGTCAATTACAACAACCCAACATTTTCCATCATTGGAATACCTAAAAATAAAATTCAAAAGCGAGAAAACCTCGGCCACCTAAAAGAAAACATGGGAGCATCACACACAATGGTGAAAAAAAGATGTGAGGTAAACATGCCTAATGGTATTTCACTACAAATTTTGTAAAAATTTATTTCAAAATCCATTTATTTATTTTTAGTTTGAATTATGAATATAAAATAAGTTTTCCTCATTAAATATTAACTCAACCACATAACATGTCATAAATATAATTCCTCTATCGGAAACAATTATCAAATTCCTTATAATGACATAAACAACTAATTTCCTATTTAAAATACTTTGAAAACTATAAATTTTTTTGAAATAAAACAACAACCATGACTATAATAAAATATAAACACACATAGGAATCATGATATCAATGGATCAGAAAAATAAACAACCAAATGAATGGTTTCATTTAGTCAACACAAG
Source organism: Viscum album (assembly GCA_963277665.1). Classification (NCBI taxonomy): domain Eukaryota; kingdom Viridiplantae; phylum Streptophyta; class Magnoliopsida; order Santalales; family Viscaceae; genus Viscum; species Viscum album. The sequence continues at coordinate 1,908,949,123 of OY728137.1, forward strand.
ATATAAGGTAGAGAAACAAGTTGTGTAATGAATTCTCTTAAATAATCATCAAACGAAATAGTAAATCCCTAGAAAATACCTAGGAATCAAGTAATAGGGACATGAACTAGTGACTCTAACTCTATGATGTCACTAAAGGATCAATAAAAATATTGGTTGTATTTAGAACTAACTAGGTTATATAATCCATCTTCAATGTTTTTCGGCTAATGTGATCCACATAATCTATCCTACTAGAACTCATCATGTCTAACCAAGAAAAAATATCTAGTTAAAACACAATATACACTTGGGATTTCACTTATCCCAGCCATTTACTTACTCATACGATTCCCATGAAATGTCAAAATTTTGGGGAGAAAACAAGTAATACATAATCATCACATAATTAATAGTAAAATACAATAAATAAATATCATGTCACACTTCTAACAATCTCACACAAAACTACCCATTTAAAAGGATTAAGTGTCAATAATTATAATAATGATTAATAATATCCCCCTTAGGGTCCATAATCTATACAAATATGTACAAAAAAAGTGTCCCAATAGTGTGTAAAACATATATTATAAGATACTAAGTATAAATTAATATCCTAGTATTTCATTCAAAAATATAATTCGGATAATAAGACACTTTTTTACATTTTCAAATATTACATTAAATCATTAATTAAACCCAAATAATTTCATAACACCTGAAGTATCATTTTAAAAACATACCTTTATAACAATTTGAGACAATATATAAATTTAAATTGTATAAGACCATATATAAAACCCATTGTGACCCAAACCTCCTTCATTTAAAACATGTTATTGGAATTTAAAAAATTACTTACTTTCAAGGAATTCCATGTAACATCATAATTATCCTTTAAACATGTCCCAAATTTGGTGAAAACCTTTAAACCTCATAAAACTTTTAAAATAAGTTTTATAGGAGTTTTATCAAACATGTGGCACACCAACATCACTTTTGAAACTAGAGGAACCATAAAACACACTTTATGTAAAGTGAGAAAACACTTTAACCGTTTATTAATTTCAGTAATACTATCATATATAGGTTTAAGTTAATAAAAAATGACATTGAAATATTTATGTATTCAATTAAATTACAAATAAATGAAATACACAGAATTACCTACCTATAATAAAGTGTACCTATATCACAATGCATCACCTTCAATGAAGAACACCCACCTTTAAATGAAAACATCCTATTAAATCCTTAAACACACAAAACCATCATTTTAGAACTGCCTTGAATACTAATATTGAACCAAAAACCTATAAGGATTGTCGAATCCTAAGGAAGAAATGTGAAATAGACATATGGATGAGGATAATGGGGGAAATAGAATAAGGGGATAAAATTTAAGAAACGACTTGAAATCAAAGGTGGGAGACCAAAAATGGAAGAGGAAGGGAGGTAGTTGATCCATTCATTTTCCTTGGGTAATCTAAATTATGAGGAAAATTGAGGGGGTTAATACCCATTAACAATAATAAGAAAATAAGTGGAAATATATATTTATGTTATTTTGGGAAACTCGTATATTTTTGTTTCAATTTTTACCAAATGTTTTCCAACTATGTGGCTTGTAGTGAAAAATAACCACACACTCACATGGTTTTGTTTCATGGTTAACCATATAATGTACCAAACATGAAAAAAAACCACTATTAAAAACTACATCAACAACTCATGGTAACCTACCTTTTTTTCCCTATTTGTGTGCCAACACCCCAATCCAAAATGGACTGTCATGGTTTTCAATAAATTTTAAATTTTTTGAACCCAACCACATGCCACCATAACATAGTAACCACGAACTAAAAAAATTAAAATGAATGAACCCTACACAAGACACCATATATGTTTTCCCCTTAATCATTCATATTAAATCATATAATAGATATAAATATCCATAATTACAAAATTTTAAATCAAAACTCCTAAAAATTTTAAATTTTCCCAAAGTAACCTAAAATAATATGCTATAGTGAAATATGGGTGTCACTTATGAGTTCAATAGAAAATTAAACATATATATCTAGAGGGTGAATAGATTTTTCTTTTATAAATACATCAACATATTTTTTCATAATAGTATTTACTAAATATTATGTTTTCCCAACCATCTAAAATAAATGACACTCATTATTATTTTACATGACCCATATTGGGTAGGTAACTTAAATAGAGAGTTTATAGTTAGACTTACATCGATATATGATCATGGGTGGATTTGGGAAATGATATTTTATTTCCCTATTCAGGAAATTGATGTATTATCTATGTATAGATATCCATTCCATTCCATAAACCACAAAAAATTAAACCAAAGATGAATATCAATATTTTCTAGAAATGAAATCCCAAAAACATTCTTTAGAGAAGGGTCATATACTTGGGATATAATAATCATAACATTGGGATTTTCCACTAATAATTCAATATCTAACTATTTGGGTGATGATTCTATTCCCTTTAAAATTTTCATACTTTTATTGAGTGGGAAGAACCAAAATCAAATAATAAATGTATTCGTTCTTGAGTATACGATGAGTGAACCTTTTGTTGAGCTCCTTGTTTTAATAATCACAAAATCATGATTATTGTGATAATAAATGATTTTCTTATTTTCTGTTAGAATTTTATATTATGAGATAGATTGGGGAAATTTTCCTAAGTATAAGAAAACACCAACAAAGACTCACCAACAAGTAAGTATCACTATTTCCTTAAGAATCACCGCTAATGATGATTCACCATCAAATATGATTAATCACTAAAATGGAAATTTAATCAAGTATAGAAAAGTCTAATAAAAAAAGTATTAATGTCTCCTTAATACACCATCAAAAAAGACTTTCCACTAGGATCTAAAATTGGATAAGTACTAGGATGACTCATCATCATCATGAGTCACCACCAGACCCTGACTCACTGCTAGACTCATACACCACCATAACCAAACTCACTACCAAATCAAGATATTGTTCTAAGGTCTCATCACTATACATAGACACCAATATACGTGTTGTCGTTCTAAGGTTTCACTGCCAAAATTTTCACCACTCAAACGACAAACCAGAAGTTCTTATATTTATTTTTAATTAAATTTATCTAATGACTAGTTTATTGAATTTAATACTCAAAGTTATTCTAATTATTTTTCATTAATTGTTTGATAAGGATGAATTAATGTTTATTGGAAAATATGCATTATGAGTATAATAAGTTCTTGTGGATAATCTTTACTGCTGATGCTATTAGAAGATAATGTATACTCTCTTTTTCTAAAAAATAAGTATCAAACTAAATGATATACATGTACATGTGAAGAAAGATGAGTAGTTGTGAAGTGTTCCATACACAAAACATTCTTACCTGAAATTAACTGCAGATGACATGATTCCCATTGATCATATGAATAACTTCCAATATACTCACAAGAATAAGTTTGTGACACTTTTTTCTTGAAAAAAATTCTGAAACTTGACTCGAGCTATATTTAAAACTAAATTTAGAAGTCATGATCTGCATTGCATACCATATAGAGAAACATCATTTCTTCTAAAATTTATTTTATCGATTTTTTTATTCACATTTACATTATGAGTAGTGTGTGTTACTCTATTTAGTTCACACACACCATATAACTATTTAAAATAGAAGAAACATTGATATTTTCTCAACACTTTTAATTTATTTTTCCCATGTGTTGTGGAAGAGGTCAAGTTGTGACCTATTTTATCTATACTCCCACGATTATTGTGGAAGAGTTCCAACAGGGCCTGGACATCTTGGATGTTGTTAATCCCAATCCAGGTTGTGGACAAAATTTTTATTTTATATAAACTACTTGGTGATAGGTGATTGCAAAGTATAGAGGACTAAGTCTTATCTTGAGACTGAACCTCATGTATTAAAAAAAATTGTGTGTTTTGTTTTTATTTTTTGATTTATATTTTGTACTATAAAATAAAATCTACTTTTGTGTTCAAGAAAAAACATTACTTTGATAAATTGTTTTAATTAGTGTTTATATTAAAACTTGATTTAGAAATTGAATTTAAATTTAAATTAATATTGTATATTTTTCTAAAACAAGACCTAATTAATCTTTGAGTATTATTTTAAAAGATCACGAATTATATCAATCTATTGTTTTAACTAACAGTTATGTTTTTATTTAAATTTTGGGATTTTATTAAAATCAATTTTTAACGGAATTTTTATTGGGTAGTCAATTAATCCGCCTCCCCTCTTAAGATACTCACTCTGACCAACCTATGGTATCAAAAGTAGATGCATTGATATCATGGTTCTCAAAACATTTTCAACTAATATTTTTTTGAGCTTTAAAGATTTTAAATTTATGTTGGTTCTAAATTTATCACTTTAAATGGATAATAAACAAGAAGATTATGTTACAAATAGACCTCATTATTTCAATGGAAATAACTATTCTCAGTTGAAGAAAAAGATGAAAATGCATATTGAGAGTATGGGTTTTGAAATCTGGACTACCATATAAGATAAATATAAACTAAATTTAGCTACTATAGTGATATGGGATGAAGCTACCAAAACTACTTATAACAGTGACAACAAATCCATGAATTCCTTATAATTTTATTTTGGATATATAGAGTTCAATAGAATTTCTTTTGTAAAAGTGATTTTGATATTTGGGATATATTTGTTGTTTCATGTGAAGGAAAAACAAATGTTAAAGATATAATATTATACACATATACTATTTAATATGATACTTTATCTATGAATCTTGATGAATTTAATTCTAATATATATATCAGGTTTAATGAAATTTAAAACACTATGAGCTCACTGGGAAATCTTTTATCTAACAAAGATAATATTATGATATTTCTAAGATACCTCCCAAATAGATATAGGGTCATATCTATTTCAATTAGAGAGTCTAGTGACATCTAAAAACTTCCAATCAAGGATCTAATTGGGAAATTGATGATGTATGAATAAAAATTGAAAGTAACCCAATAGGAATATTACTAGCCTAAAATAAATTCAGTAGCTTTCAAGTCTATTTCCTCAAAATAGAGAGAAAAGTAAAAGTAAAATAACCAAACTAAATGTTTAAGTGGAAGTGATTCACCTTCAGTTAGTTATGAGGAGATGGATAATTTGGATGGAATATTTAAGTAGTTTTATAGGAATAAGAAATTTTTAAGCAAGACTAGTTATCAATGAAAGTATGAAACTAAATGAAACTGGAAGAGAGATTGGAAAAGAAATCAAAAAACAAATGAAATAACCTATTATGAATGAATAATAAAAGGTCATGTTAAAGTATACTATTTGAAAATGAAATAAAAAAATATGATGACATAGACTAAAATTTTTAGAAATCCCTGAAAGCAACATGGAGTGCTTTGAAGACAGCTCCAATGATTCTAACTCTACTCTTGAACAAAAGTCGGACAGAGCCAACATGTGATTCATGAATAATTTCTATGAGGTACCTATTTTTTATAATTTTTTTTGTAATTAATGATAATAATTATGAGAATGGTCATAATTATGATGAAATTTATCAAGAAGGTATGTCTAAATATTTCAAAATGATATAAGACAATTTTAATTAACTTAAGTATAAGTACAATGTCCTTAAAAGATAGAATGCATTATCTTCTAAATTTAAATCTGATTTATCTATTGAGAAAGAGAAAAATAATTAGTTATTAAAATAGAAACCAGAGAAAAAAATTTCAAATGATAAATAAATAAGGACTTAGAAAGGTTTATCAATGTTAGAGAAATAATTACTTATATTTAAGGAAAATAGGTCGCTCTTAATAATGTTACAGGTACAGGATACCAACATAAACAAAGAATAATAATCAAGAGAACTTTTGAACCTAAATCTAAATCTGAATGTTCTGATGTCAGTTATTTTTATAAAGGACCAAAAAAATTTCAAAAATATTACAATTTTTTTATAAGAGACCTCTCAGACAAATTTGGATTCTAAATCCCAAATTACTAACACTTTTCTACCCAAGAAAATTTGGGTACCAAAATCATGTCTTGTATAAATTGTTTTTTGTAGGAAAATGGATTGAATGACTCCTTTAAAAGTCTATAGTACTTGGATGGTGGATGTTCAAGGAATATGACAGGAGACTATTCTAGCTTCAAGAACCTAATAAATTTTTATTGTGTTCATGTAACCTATGGTGATAATAGTAAAGGGAAAATCATCAACCTTGGCCAAATTGGTAACATAGATTTATTTTTAATTTCCAAATTAATATTTTTTTATTATTTAAAGTATAATTTTCTTATAATCTCAAAAAAAATTTATGCTGGTTATCATTTCAAATTTCAGAATAATACAGGTAATGTTTTTTATTCTAAAAATGTTTCAATTTTTATTTATTTATGGAATGAAAATTTTTATATTATTGATCTTAATTCTTTAATTTCTCAAATTTTTTCTTGCTTGAGTGTATTTTACAAAGAATCTCGGATTTGGATTAGGATATCAGGCAATTGTAATATTCACTCACTTAGGAATCATAATTTCAAAGTTTTAGTCATGTATCTTCTAACACTGGAGTTCCAAAATGATAAAGTCTATAAACCTTGTCAAAAAGGAAAACAGTACAATATTTTTTAAAATTAAAGAAATAAGTAGAAACTTTTAAACATCTTGGGTTGATTCATAAAGTTTTATTTGAACCTTCTACAGTTTCATGTCTTAATGGGAAGAACTATGTTTATATACAAGTAAATGAATTTTCTAGGTATACTTGAGTGTTATTTATAGCTCCCAATAGCAAAGTTTGTTATTAATTTACCTTGTATGATAGGTCTCTAGAAAATATAAGTATACATAGAACTAAGACCACAAGAAGTGACCATTGATTTGGGTTTGAAAATAAAGACTTTGAATTTTTTTTATTAAAAAAATTGTTGTAGTCATAACTTCTATACTCCTAGAACTCCTTAGAGGAATAGAGTTTTAGATATAAGGAATAAAACTATTCAAGATATATCTTAGGCCTTGCGAAATGAATATGACTTACCTGTATACTTTTCAAAATATGCTGCAAACATAGCATGTTAAATGATCAAATAAGTTTTAATTAGGCCTATCTTGAAAAATGCCCCTTATGAGATTTGAAAAAATATTACAATTTTTTTTATTAAATGGATTTCATGAGTTCATTCATAAATGGGTATATAGTTGAGAAGGAGTTTTTTGGAAAAACCACTTAGTTTTCAAAATCCACATTTTTTACATCATGTTTTTAAATTAAATAAAGATTTATATGGTTTAGAACACACCCTGATAGCTTTGTAGGATAGGCTCAATGATTTTCTTATTTCAAAAGGTTTCTCAAAAGGTATATCTGATGCTACACTTTTTAATAAAAAAATCAAAATTTATTGGAGTTGTGAGAATCCATGAAGAATATATTATTTTTGGATCTTCAAAAAATCTATTATGTACTAAATCTTCTAAAATGATGAAAAATGAATTTGAAATGATTTTAATGGGTGGACTCAAAATATTTCATTGTTTTCAAATTTTTTAAAATAAATAAGGAATCATTTTAAATCAAATTAAATATACAAAGGATCTTTTAGAACATTATAATATGGATAGAACATAGAGTAGTGATATTACTATGAGTACCACCTATAAATTTGATCTTGATGAATCTGGGAAACTAGTGGATCCAACCCGTTATAGAGGAATGATTAGACGTCTTCTCTATATTAATAATATCCAACATTATTTTATGTTTATTGTGCATATCTGTTATCCCTTTTAGGAAAATACAAAGGATTCACACTTGGATGTTATAAAAAGTATTTTCAAATAACTCAAATAAACTACCAATTTAGAATTTTTTTTCCCAACAAGACAAGCATTTGATTTAGTTAGTTATTCATATGTATATTTTGGTCGACGTAAGTTAGAATGGAAAAGAACCTCTATAACATGTCACTTTTTTGGGAAGTCTCTAGTTTCTTGGTGTAATAAGAAGAAAAATTATGTTGCACTATATACTGTGAAAGTAGAACACATATGTGAAGGTAGCTTTTGTAAACAAATTTTGTGGATGAAAAACACATTAATAGATTATAGGTATCAATTCCTACATGTACCTATAAACTTTGATAGTACAAGTGCTATAAATATTTCTAATAATCTTGTGTCACATTCTAGAAAAAAAATTGATGTAAGGAATCAATTTTTGAGATATAATATTCAAAATTTTGATATCACTGTTTAATAAATTATTATAGAACATCATATTGTTTACATATTAACTAAGCCTTTGAATTATTATAGAATTAATTACATCAAAATTTAATTAGGTATGATCAACTTTGGTTAAGATTAAATTTATGTCTCACCATTGTGAATGTCTACCCATTTTGAATGTCCCTCCATTAAAGATGTCTCAAAATTTTTAATGTTTCACCATTGTGAATGTATCACAATTGGACTTATCACCATTAGAATTCTCACTATTGGACTTATCATCATTGGTCTTCTCACCAGTGGACTTCTCGACACTAGAATTCTCACCATTGAAATGTTCCATGCCTTTGTCAAATTTTTCAATTTTTAGTATTGAACAACCATTCTTTATATTATTTATGGTTTATTTAATGGGTAGTCAATTCATCCCCCTCACCTCTTAAGATACTTACTCTGACCAACTTATGGTATCAAAAGTAGATGCATTGATATTATGGTTCTCAAAACATTTTCAACTAAGATTTTTTTGAGCTTTAAAGATTTTAAATTTATGTTTGTTCTAAATTTAACACTTTAAATGGATAATCATCAAGAATATTATGTAACAAATAGACCTCATTTTTTCAATGGAAATAACTATTCTCAGTCAAAGTCAAAGATGAAAATGCATATTGAGAGTATGGGTTTTGAAATCTGGACTACCATATAAGATAAATATAAACTAAATGTAGCTACTATAGTTATATGGGATGAAGCTACCAAAACTAATTATAACAGTGACTATAAATCCATGAATTCCTTATAATTTTATTTTGGATATATAGAGTTCAATAGAATTTCTTTTGTAAAAGTGATTTTGAGATTTGGGATATATTAGTTGTTTCACATGAAGGAACAACTAATGTTAAAGAGATAATATTAGACACATATACTATTTAATATGACACTTTATATAAGAATCTTGATGAATTTAATTCTAATATATATATCAGGTTTAATGAAATTTTAAACACTATGAGCTAACTGGGAAATCTTGTATCTAACAAAGATAATATTATGATATTTCTAAGATACCTCCCAAAAAGATGTAGGGTCATATCTATTTCAATTATAGAGTCTAGTGACATCTAAAAACTTCCAATCAAGGATCTAATTGGGAAATTGATGATGTATGAATAAAAATTGAAAGTAACCAAATAGGAATATTATTAGCCTAAAATAAATTCAGTAGCTTTCAAGTTTATTTCCTCAAAATAGAGAGAAAAGTAAAAGAAAAATAGCCAAACCAAATGTTTAAGTGGAAGTGATTCACCTTCAGTTAGTGATGAGGAGATGTCTTATTTGGATGGAATATTTATGTAGTTTTATAGGAATAAGAAATTTTTAAGCAAGACTAGTTATCAATGAAATTATGAAACTAAAGGAGACTGGAAGAGAGATTGGAAAAACAATCAAAAAACAAATGAAATAACCTATTATGAACGAAGAATAAAAGTTCATGTTAAAGTATAATATTTGAAAATGAAATAAAAAAATATGATGACATAGACTAAAAGTTTTAGAAATCCCTGAAAGCAACTTGGAGTGCTTTGAGGACAGCTCCAATGATTCTAACTCTACTCTTGAACAAAAGTCGGACAAAGCCAACATGTGATTCATGAATAATTTCTATGAGGTACCTATTTTTTATAATGTTTTTTGTAATTAATGATAATAATTATGAGAATGATCATAATTATGATGAAATTTATCAAGAAGATATGTTTAAATATTTTAAAATGATATAAGACAATTTTAATAAACTTAATTATAAGTACAATGTTCTTAAAAGACAGCATGAATTATCTTCTAAAGTTAAATCTAATTTATCTATTGAGAAAGAGAAAAATAATTAGTTATTAAAAGAGAACCCAGAGAAAAAAATTTCAAATGAGAAATAAAGAAGGGCTTAGAAAGGTTTATCAATGGTAGAGAAATAATTACTTAGATTTAAGGAAAATAGGTCGCTCCTAAGCATGTTGCAGGTACAGGATACCAACATAAACAAAGAATAATAATCAAGAGAACTTTGGAACCTAAATCTAAATCTTAATGTTCTGATGTCAGTTATTTTTATAAAGGACCAAAACAATTTCAAAAATATTACAATTTTTTTATTAAATTGATTTCATGAGTGCATTCATAAATGGGTATATAGTTGAGAATGAGTTTTTTGTAAAAACCACTTAGTTTTCAAAATCCACATTTTTTACATCAGTTTTTTAAATTAAATAAATATTTATATGGTTTAGAACACACCCTGATATATTTATAGGATAGTCTCAATGATTTTCCTATTTCAAAAGGTTTTTCAAAAGGTATATCTGATTCTACAATTTTTAATAAAAAATTCTAAATTTATTGGAGTTGTGATAATCCATGAAGAATATATTATTTTTGGATCTTCAAAAAATAAATTATGTACTAAATCTTCTAAAATGATGAAAAATTAATTTGAAATGATTTTAATGGTTGGACTCAAAATATTTCATTGTTTTAAAAAATTTTAAAATAAATAAGGAATCATTTTAAATCAAATTAAATATAAAAAGGATCTTTTAGGACATTATAATATGGATAGAACATAGAGTAGTGATATTACTATGAGTACCACCTATAAATTTGATCTTGATGAATCTGGGAAACTAGTGGATCAAACCAGTTATAGAGGAATGATTAGAAGTCTTCTCTATCTTAATAATATCCAACCTTATATTATGTTTAATGTGCATATGTGTTCTCCCTTTTAGGAAAATAAGAAGGATTCACACTTGGATGTTATAAAAATTATTTTTAAATAACTCAAACAAACTACCATTTTAGAATTTTTTTCCCAAAAAGACAAACATTTGATTTAGTTATTTATTCATATGTATATTTTGGTCGATGTAAGTTAGTTTGGAAAAGAACCTCTAGAACATGTCACTTTTTTGGGAAGTCTCTAGTTTCTTGGTGTAATAAGAAGAAAAATTATGTTGCACTATATACTGTGAAAGTAGAACACATATGTGAAGGTAGATTTTGTATACAAATTTTGTGGATGAAAAACACATTACTAGATTATAGGTATCAATTCCTACATGTACCTATAAACTTTTATAATACAAGTGCTATAAATATTTCTAATAATATTGTGTCACATTCGAGAAAAAAATTGATGTAAGGAATCAATTTTTAAGATATAATATTCAAACTTTTGATATCACTATTGAATAAATTATTATTGAACATCATATTGTTTACATATTAACTAAGCCTTTGAATTATTATAGAATTAATTACATCAAAATTTAATTAGGTATGATCAACTTTGGTTAAGTTTAAATTTATTTCTCACCATTGTGAATGTCTACCCATTTTGAATGTCCCTCCATTAAAGATGTCTCAAAATTGTTAATGTTTCACCACTGTGAATGTATCACAATTGGACTTATCACCATTAGAATTATCACTATTGGAATTATCATCATTGGACTTCTCACCAGTGGACTTCTCGCCATTAGAACTCTCACCATTTAAATGTTCCATGCCTTTGTCAATTTTTTCAATTTTTAGTATTAAACCACCATTTTTTATATTATTTATGGTTTATTTAATATTTATTTTTCGGTTCAAAATTTACTTTGGTTTCCAATTTATCCAAATTCTCAATTTTGATTTACCAGATTCCCAAAAATCTAATATGATAAATGAGGCACATTGTTTTGTTTCGACACACTGTCATTCTTTAAACACTTTTCTCTCAAACCCTCTGTGATCTTTTTCACGTGACCTTTCAACCTTTCCTTCAACTTCGACTAAGCCAACCATGTTTACCTCCATATCCAGAGTGAATCAACAATAATATTCTTTATCGAAATATTCATATTCCATAAAGGCACATGATCCTCATCCCGGTTGGGGAGGTATCCTTAAATGCATCCACAAGACCCAGGTTCAAAACTAGGTAGAGGCATATTTCAGGGGTACTGTAGTAGTACTATAGCAGTTACTATAGAAGTATTGTACACTGTGAGGATACTATAGTAGAATGTAGACTGTACAGTTACTGTAGCAGAACTGTACTCTGTGCGGGTACAGTAGCAGGCATTGTTGCAGTTACTGTAGCAGGTACTATTAAGTACTGTAGTATCTGGAACTATTCACCTGGGGCCACCAGTTTGTGCTTGAATTTTTTAAGGCTTTTGGGCCACCTAGGACTTCGGGTTAATAGGGATTTCAAGAAACCTTTAAGGCCTTTAGGCCACGTCATGGCCTTCGGGCCACATACAGTTTCTCTAGACACACAACAAAAAAAAGAGCAGCCTCAGAAGAGGATTTAGAGAAAGTGCACTCACCAGAGAAGATCCAAATGGATTTTTCAAAATGAGAGGGTATGGCTATGCCATCGGGACCAGACTGTGCTTGCACGGGAAGCCTATCCAGATGTCTATGTGAAGGTGGAGAGCTACTATCGTGATGCAGATGCTAGGGAGAGGCAGTTCCTTGTAGATAGTCTGGTTGAATTCCCTAATACCTTCAGGTCATGTAATCTCCTAAGCCTATGGGACATGTAATATCTGAGCCTACGATCCCTTTAAGGGTTCCCCCTCATCCCTTGAAAGGTGGGTTATCAGAAATCAATAAAAAATGAAGGTTTTCGGGCCATTCGGGTGGAAGTGTATTCCATAAAGAAGCGGAAATGGGAACTCAGTCATCTAGAAGTAGTAGAAGTAGTGAACCTTGACCTCACGAAAAGAGTTTTCATTCCTAATAAATAAGTTCAAGATGAATGGTTTTTATCCCGTATTTCAATAGTGATAAATTTAATACAGAACCAAGGATGGAAGGAGTGTTTCCTTTCAAATGAGATATTATATTATCTTAGGTTGGTATATCATTCTTTTTTCATTATGTGGATTTTGGTTTTGAACAAGAAGAATAATAATATGTGAGAATGAGGATAAATGGCCATAGAATCACCGTTTCTTCAAGGAATTAGGATACATGAAGGATTTATCAATGACTACCAATGAACCATTAAACATGATGGTGCTGATTTAATCTATGAAGAATTACTTTCTAATCTAACTAGACCTTGAATCATTATACGGTCAATTTCCTTTGAGTTAGATGGAGAGTGAAAATTTATCATAAAGTGTATCCAACACTTGGTCTGCCCAAAAATGGGGGATTTTTCTACTTTAAGGTATCAAGATGTTGATTTAATATGTATTATGAATAGAGTGAAGAAGATAAACCTTTGCATGTACCTCATTATTCATATTAAGGAAATGACTTATCCAACCTCTAGATTAAATTATTTTATCTAGATGAAGTTGATTTCTACTATGATTAAAGCCAAAGGAATAGTTAATGAAAATGTAGAAGCTATAGTGGATTGTGGTGGATTTTTTATCACTAAAATAATTTGTAGAAGGCTGAAGATCAGTTGGAACCCTTGTAAAATAAATTGGTAAGTGATAATGAATAGATTTATGATGAATTTAATCCTATAGATCTTCCTTTTCTACCAAGATACCTTTTTAACCCCAGTCTAGAACTTGATGAATTTTTTGAGTTCTTTTTGAGTGATAAGGAAGATAAGGCTACTTTCTATAAAGAATAAGAGGAGAAGAAATTTTCTTATAGAGGAAGCAACCCTGACTTATATTCTACATCTATTAATATAACATATGAAGCTCCCCATATTCCTTGGAATATATCTATAAGAGATAAGTTAGTAAAAATTGATGAAGAAGATACTGAAGTATTTGGAGAAGATTAGTTAAAAATTAGTTACAAATCATATGAAGATAATAGATATGATACAGATGAAGAAGGAAATTGAAAAGGAAGGGGAGACGAAAATGAAGATGCTAATGGAGATGATGATGATGAAGGATCATATCCAGATGAATCTAGTGGGAAGATTAGAAAATATGATGTTTATATTCCTAAATATATTCAACCTTCTCTTAGATATTTTGTGCCCAGATTATAAGAGAGGCATTATTTTATTGGTGAAGTGGATATTGATTCTAGAGAAGAAGGAGATGCATCTATTGAGGGGGAGAAATCCCCAATTCATGATTGTCATCAAGTGGATGTTCCTATTGATGTATTTGATGTTGTATCTATTGTTGATGATCAGACAGTTTCTTATTTTCTTTTTGTTGAGTATTTGTTAGTTATTGCTTCTATTGAATAGCATGTGGTTGAGAAGATGGATTGTGAGGGTGTGTATTGAGTTGTTGATATTCATTTGAGATATTTCTCTACTTCAGATAAGCCTTTAGTTGATGAGAAAATGGAGGATGATCCTTATATTTAATAGTTAATTGTTGAGACCTCTATCCGTGTACCTATTGTGGTGGTGTCTATATTTGATTCTTATTCAGTGGTTGAGATTATTCAAAAGCCTTCTGATAGATGGATTGATCCCATGTTATAGGAATTGGATTCTTTTTATAATAAGGTTGGTAGCACCCAAAACAATGGTGAACCTACCATTTGATAAGAAATATATCTTTAAGGATCAATGATAAATCAAATTTATGTTACTAGTTTTTTAGAAATATTTCCCTCTGTGATAACTCATGCACCTATTACTCATCTTGTTCCAGTTTATGTCGTCACCAAGTGTGAATTGTGTGTTTTTAGAGAAATGATTGTTTCTGATTTTTTTAATAGTTTGAAAAGTCAATAACCACTTATCACGAAGCTAATTAAAGATGATTTGCGATATCTATTTTAGTTTTTGAGTCACCATATTCAACCAATAATGATGTACCATATTCATGAAGTGGTAATTGAGAATAAAAGACTTTCCAGTGAATGAGAGTATTTGAGATCTATTGTTGAAGATATATAGACTGCTTTTGCAACTAGTATGGATGATTTATTAGAGAGAGTGTAAAATCTTACCTCAGTGGATTCTAGTTCTACTTATCCTCCTCCAACCTAGGAGTATTTGCACATTTACATAAAACATACTTTTACCGCTTATGTGAGTTGAATTTAAAAAATCCGAGAGACATGGTTAATATCAAGGAGTAAAATGTGGTTCAATAAGATAAAAATAATTTTGGTGAATAGTAACTTTTTACTTTTATTTACCACGGTTAAAGGTAAATAGGGTAATTAAGGGTAGAAATGATATTATTATTACCCTAACTCAGGTCCTAATTCTATTGGATAATTGTAATTCGACCAAAAACAATCTTCGGAATAAAATATGATCCTTTAGGTCCACTTGGATAAGATTAGGACCTTTGTTATTATTTAATTCAAAGAAGAGTTAAAAGTGTTAAATTCAATGTTTAATAACTAAACAATTTTTAATATAGAGTTACACATAAGATAAATTCGACTATAAATATTAATTATAAAGATAAAATTATTTCCTACATAATGTTATTATATATATATATATATATATTATACATTAAATAATTTAATTCATTTATGACACAATAATGATGTGGTAATTACCTAATTAATGAAATTTTAAAATAATTGATATTATAAATATCGAAATAATTTTAATTTGAGACTTTTTGTAAATTAATCTAATTTTATATGTTAATATTACATATTAGGTTTGGTTAGATGAAGTTTGTTTGAAGTAATAATGTTGTTATTAATTTAGCAAAAACAAAATACCAAATAGTGTCGAAATTGATATAAAAGAGTTTTTAAAACAAATATTATATTATTAATTGATATTCTATTCCTAAAAATCTAAGGCCCAGCAAAAAGACTTATATAATTATAGGTGTATCATTAATGGACCACATGATGTTATCTTGGAAGTATATAGTATGTTTATTAACGATATAATATAAAAATACAAAGAGACGTGGTAAATGTCAAACTATTTAACTAATAGTTAAATATAAAATATAAGGTCAATATAGTTACTAAAACCTCTCTAAAACATATTGGTTGAGTGGTTCTAGACCCATCCTCACCTTATCCTTTAAATAATCCACTTTGGAGCCACTAGAAACCGAAAATGATTTTATTATAAAATAATATTTCTAGCTTTTTCTAAGGTTCCCCTCACCCCTCTTATAAAAGGGCACTCCCCCTTCTCTCTAATTCACACCTTCAAAGACATTTTGATCATCCAAACTCTACCCAAATACCCTCTAAAATATCATCCCTTAATCCTAGAGTCCTTACTTTAGTTATAAATCCAACCTAAGGATCCATTTTGATCAAATCAAAAGGATGAACCCGAAGAGGAGGTAAATATTTCATCACCTCTTTCAAGTTCCTTTCTTATTCCACTTCCACTTTATTTATTGTTTCTATTATAAAATAATAACACCAGTATATTATATATAATTTTATGTTATTATAAATATGGTACAACCATATTCATTATTGTATCCATCCTTTTAATGACATGTCACCATACGTGCGTACGTACGGCTTACCGTCTCCACGTCATGGTGTAACTGTTATTTAATACATTATTATTTTGATGGGTATAATAATGATGTGTAATTGATGTAAATAATAAATATAACATGATAATTATTCTTTATATATTATGTACCATCCAATTATATATTATTTTAATATCAAAAGAATGATATTGTCACTCATGCATACGTACGGATTACCGTCTCCAAAAACGTGATGAGATTCGTTCCCCATCGTATCCATTCAAGATAAAAAAAAATTTGATGATTAAAAATAATTTTTAAATACTTAATAAAATTCTGAATATGAATAAGATACATTATATACATAACAAACATTACTTTCGAAACAAATCATACAAAGGAAAACAAATCAGCTAACACCCGAAAAGATGATAATACAAAGATATTATTAACAAAGTAATGTTAAAAGATCATATATGATATCATATTAATGTATATGATTCATGTATAATTTAATAACAATTATTTTACCATTATATAGGTGGTTAACCTACCCTCGACCAAGGAAAAGTACAAGTTAAGGGTTAATTCTACAATCTCCTTATTATCCGGGGTTGTTTTTATGTAAGTATCTACTGGGACCTCTTTATCATACTCATCCATGTTTCTTAAAAACATATTCCAAAACATTTTTACTATTTACTAGAATATGGGTTAAAGTCATTTATACCCTTTTTTGACTTTTTATAAAATGTTTTTAAAGGAATCTTTCCGTCGTTTTCCAAACAAGGTACCTTATGAACTTTTCGACAAAATTAAGGTAAGAATTTTTTTTTTACTTATACGGCGGGTGCGTCTATTTTCCGCTGTTATAACATCATAAAATCTTCCCTTAAAATATTATAATAATATTTTTAAAATAAATGTTTTCTTTTATAATTATATAACTTTAAATTATTTCAAAAAAACAAAGAGATATTTCTCTCAAATAGTTTTGATATCATCTATTTCAAAATCCTTTGATGGATTTTATAGTTGTTTGAAGTCGATTCATTATGATAAAAATATTACATATTTTATTGAAGGTTTTATGATATGTTTAACTGTGGATGTTTTATTTTTATACCATTCAAGGTTTATTATTAAATTATTGACATTTTATATGCTTGTTTTAATACGAATTTTTATGTTATACTTCAACCTTTTCATATGTTGAATGTATTGGACTTAGTAAGTGACGGGGGGAGCCTGCTGTAGCTCCTCGATGCATCGGTAGGTCTCATGAGACAACTAGATATGGAATTTTATGAGGACTTTCCCAATTTGATATATGGTTTTGGCCGAGGCCTTAATCATTTCTAGATTTCTTGGACGAGGCCTTGACAAAATATTTCAGAATGTCTGGCATTATACATTCCCTCATTATGAAAGTAATATTGATGGTTCATGTGGCCATTCTACTAGTAGAATACCCATGATTATGTTTTATTATGGCATTATTTAATCATCCCATAATCCTACCATAAAAGTATTCATGTTTATTGTTGGTAAAGTCATATGGTTTTAATTATTCACCATGCTTAATATTTATGTTATCATCTGCTGTATTGCTTACCCTTACTGAGTATTTGAGGTCACCACTTTCTAATGTTTCATTTTCCTAGGATATAAAGAAGATAGATATGAGTGAATTGCAGGCATAATCTATAAGGCTGTGATGTTTCTAATAGAGTAAATTTGTGTTGTATTTCTTTTCAAGTTGTAAATTTGAACTTATGTATGATTCTTGTTTCCAATAATACTAAATTAGTCGGTCTTTCGAGACATTATTTCCTTGTGATCATGCCAATGTTATGTAATAATGCACTGACTCTGGGTAGGTTCGGGACATTACAGCATTACAAAAAAAATATATTTTCTATCTAAAATAGAAAAACATGTATAACGTTATTTATTTTCATTATGGATAATCTAAAATTTAACCAAATGGTTTTATGATAAGAAACCATTAGTTTTTTATTGTTAATCATACAATTAAATCTAATAATTTATAAAAAAATAAGTTCTGCAATTTTTGGATAGCACAAGAATATTTGGATTCCCAAATCATTAATTACTAACATTTTAGGACCCAATATAATATTGTTATCAAAATAATTCCTTGTTTTATTTTTCTTGTATTGAAAAATTTATTTGATAAACAATAAAAATGATATGTGGATAATGGAAGATAATGAAATATGAGTGTATAATTCTCACTTTTCCATTCTTTATCCAAAATTTATGGAGGCTCTATAAAATTTTGTGACAATGATAAGGGAAAAAATATGTAAGTTTGATTAATTATAAATCCCAGAATAGTTCTCATCAAAAAAATTATTTATTATAAAATATCAACACACAACCTAATATTTATTTCTAAATTTTTTTATTAAATTTAATCTGTATTTTTTAAAAATAATGATTGTTTTTATTTTAAGTACAAACTTCCTAAGGTTAAGGAACCTATAACTAAGAACATATACACTTTAGAGATTAATCCTTTATGTAAAATAAAGTAAACTTTTTAAATACTGAAAAATTGAACCCTATATTTGAAAAATAAGACTTATACATTTTAATGATTACTGTTTGAGAAATTCTTTTAATAAAAATTAATTTTTGATTTACCTCAACATAAATTGAATAAAGAGAATCTATGTGGTGAAATACAAATAGAAAATCAACACAAGTCATATTTTAAACTAATTAAAGATTTTTCTATATATATGCCTCTAGATCTTATCCACATGGATTTTTTAGACCATATATAATAGTAATACTAAGAGGAGAATATTTTGTTTATTTTTTAGTTTCTTATTTTTCTATATTTACTTAAGTTTTATTTTTTATTATTATAAGTGATTCTTGTTTTTTATATGTTTTTGTGAATTATTTCAAAAATATAAAGATGTGAAAATTATATATTGGAGGAGTGGCCATAGTGGGGAATTTGAAAACCATGTGTTCAATTATTATTATAAAAATCATACTATTTAACAAATTTTTTCTCTACCTAGGACAACTAAATATATTTGTGTTATTGAAGGGAGTAATAGGACCTTGAAAGGAATTTATAGGACTATTTTATGTTAATATAACCTTACCACTAAATTTTGTGATAAATCATTAAATATATAAAGTAATATTGTTAACAAAATTATAATTAGGACTATTTTGAAGAAAACAACCTATGATATATGAAAAAATAGAAAACCAGGATTTGGATATGAAATATTATTTGGATAAAAAGTTTACATTTGTAACATAAAGAAAAATCATGCTAAATTTGAACTGAATGATGACATAGGAATTGTTCTTGGTTATTCTACTACTTCTAAGGATTATAGTATTTTCAAAAAGAAATCAAAGGTTGTTAAAGAATCTAGTCATGTGAAATTTGATGGAATTAATTTGTTTGATCCAAAATGAATCAAGTTGAATAATTAAGAGATCATTTTAGAAATAAGAGACCTATAACTCTCTTTTATAGTAGAAAGTATGATGATTTGAAACAGGATTATGGTGAAATCGATTCTAAAATGATAGATACCATTGAAACTAAAAGTGTGCTTCCTATATAGCCTAAAACTATAAAACATCATCCCTTATATATTGTAATAGGAATCCTAGATAAATTAATTTTTAATAGAATAAGTGGTTTAGACCTTATATAATTCTCCACATTTTTATCTATACTTGAACCTAAAACCATAAAATAATCCTTGGATAAAAAAAATTGGGTTTTAGCTAAATAAGAAGAGTTGGTCCATTTCCAAATGAACAAGGTATGGGAATTAGTCGTTAGACCATGAAATTATCTTATTATAAGAAAAAAGTTTACTTTTAAAAATAAAAAATATGATCATAGTGTGATCACTAGTAATAAGGCTGGATTTGTGGATGACGAGTATAATTAAAAGGAAGGAATAGATTATAAAGAAACCTTTTCATCCCTAACTAGATTAGAATCCATTATAAATATACTAGCCTATGCATATCATGTGGATTTCAAATTATATTACATTTATGTGAAATATTTATTTCAAAATGGATTTCTTATAGAGTAAATTTATGTTGAACAACCTCATGGTTTTGAAAATCCTCATTTTCAAAATTCTATTATCAATTATACTAATTCATTTTATAGTCTTAAATGAGCACCTTGATCTTAGTATCGTCATTTGAGATATTTTATTTTATCAAATGGGTTTTTAGTATGAGTGGTAGATCCTACTATTTTCACGAAACCTTCATCTTAATATACGAAATTAGTTTAAATATATGTTAATGAAGTGATTTTTGGTACTAAAAAATATATTATGTAGTGAGTTTTTGAAACTCATGCAAAAAAGAATTTGAAATGAGTATGATGGGTGAGTTAAATATAATTATTAGTTTTAGAATTTTAAAAACAATTGTAATTATCTAAATCAAATAAAATATATAATTAAATTACTTAAGAGGTTAGGAATCAAAAATGGTAAGTTACTTAAAAATCCTATGATTTCTAATAGGAATTTTATTTATATTAAACTGGAAAACTAGTTTTAAAAAAGTTATATATAGGAATAATTGTAATTCTAATATATCTAACTATAAGTAGACAAGAAACTATGTTTTTTATTATTCTTATGTAATATATTATAATAAAATACCAAGAATCTAATTTAAAATATACCAAAATAATTTAAAGGTATTTGAAAGCAATAATTTCTATTTCTTTATTATTTGAAAAAAACATTATAGAATTAATTTTACCTCATACTGATATACTGAATTTGGTGGGAAGAGTACCTTAAGAACTAGACAATTTATAGATAAATCTATGGTATCCAAACCTATTAAGAAATATCACTTAGATGCATTTTTGTAAGATCACATGTGTTGGAATGGATAAAACTTTCAAATGAATTTGACATTTTCATCTGGTGGATGAGCAAAATATTAAACTGAAATTTTAAATCTCATTCAGAGAGTTTGAATATTTAAATTATTGTTTTTAGATGGGTTTTAAGGACTAAGAGGTTTCTCAGGTTTTTGGATGTATTTTAGGAGATTTAGGAATCGAAAACATGGTTTCATGAGAAACATAATAGGGTGTATTATTGGTACATGGTTATGAATAATATTGTAGCTTAAATTGTATATCCAATTTCAATATGATCATAGTTATTTGAAACCATGAGGCCCCCATGGGGAAACTGGTTAAATTAGTATAGGTGTGAAATGTTATCATGCGTGTTCGATGCACGGTTTTTCTAACTGTGCACTACAACCATGCATGGTGTGGTGTGAGGATACTGAGACCCACACAGTTGGTGCACGGTTAACCCAAATGTACGTCCAAACCATGAATCTCATAAAAAGTGATAAAAATGACAATTTTTTCTCAATCAAATTTATCATTCCTCCTCCATTACCCTCCCCATATTCTCATATATATTATCCACCTAAGATCTCCTCCTCCTTCCTACCTAGGATTTGGGATATACCTTTCATCCGGTATAGAAATTGAACATCATCAGTCTCAATGGATCGAAATTGGTTTTCCTATCATTATGCTTCTTTATTTTATTAGTTTATATTTCTATATTGGATGATATTTCTATTATATCTCATATTCCTTATTTTTATGGAGTTTTTTTCTTTCTTTAATTTATCTCATTCTATATTGAATCGGGTCTCAGTAATAGAGGAGTGAAGCTTCTTATGAATGAGGTAGGTGGTCTATATGATTTTTCCTTAAAGTTCTGTCATTTATAAAATACATTTTTGTGTGGCATGCAAGATATTTTTCATATTTCATCTCAAATTTTTAATAACTTAAAATTAATCCTGATATCACAACCTTGATGGTCCTTAGACATGTTAACATAGTTTTAGGTTGATGAACTCACCCCAAACTACAACACAATGTGAGTTAGATTAAATTCTTAAAATTACATATTAATTTGTCTAGATAAACCACTTCATCTTTGGTCACATGTTGTATTCTTGACTACCATAATGGAATGAACTAAAATAATTGGTTCAATTATTGAAAATATGATAATCATGCCTCTATTTTATATGAAAACAACCTTTGAGGTGATCTATTTTAATCTATTGAAAAATAATGATAATTAAAGGTAGATATTTTCAATGTGATATGACAGTATCACATCATTAATATTATGAATTATTACAAACAAATTTCTATTGTGGTTATGATTGGTTAAGGGTGATTTACTTCTTTAAATGAATTAAATGGATGGTTGATGGAATGGCCATGTCACTTGTCATTTTGAATGTTAGATGAGAAATGGTTATTGTGTGTTTTATGTTGTAATTGGCATGGATTGTACTCCTTATCCATGAATTAACTTATAGAATGGGTGTATCTCATGGACTTATGGTTTTTTTACAATTGATATGGTCTTATTCCATAGTTTTATTTTATAATATCATGGTTGTAAACATGGATGATATCTAAATATATTGTTCAATATAAAAATGAAAGACCACTTCACCTTAAGAGATATGTGGGTTCCTATTTATTGAAAACCTTGGTTATTGGATCATAGGGAAAGTGAAATTACTCATTACAATATTATTATTAAGAGACCTTGGGTAGGGATATTATACTGGATTCTTCATTCCCCCTTGGTCAGGTATGTTGTACATGGTGTTCCACAAAATTTTTGGTTGTTGTACATAAAATTTACAACACCTTTATTAGGATGTGGCACAACAAACTTCACATCAATGATTGGTATTATCAGGCATGCCTCTTCATATCCATTATTCATATGATTGGGTTATGCCCCTTTATAAAATATGACACACTTATTATATTATTATTATGGAGATTCCTTGGTATTATAACGAGGGTCCTTACTAGTGCATTCCTATCTTTTCATATATAGGGTTACATATATGCATATATATATATATATATATGATGAAACATGTTTTGGGAGATTCTGACTTAGGATAATGTCGATCTGGTTGTCTGGATGCCTTTTGAGGAAACTAATCCAACTTGATTACATTTATTATTTACAAATTTTCTTATTATACCTACACACTACTTTATTTTATACAAATGGAATTGATTGAATTGGAAGAAATTGGAGGTTCATTATTGATTTTACCTCACACCCTATTTGGAAAATATATTGGTACATAGATAAATCATCTAGTTTCAGGTTAAGTTGGATTTTACTTCATTATTATTATTTTAATTCTGATTAGGACATGGAAGTGGATTTACATCTGAGCATGCAATCAAGGTACCTGCCATAGATAAATTATTTTATTTATTTATCGTTTTTTATTTAATTTTTGTTTTATGTATTGGATTTTTTTAGCATGTTTATGAATCTTCATGTTTATGCATTGATGTTTATTTGGATTTTTCAGGATCTATTATTGTTATTTGTCTTGGATTTTTTAATTTTCCATTGTGTATATTATTCCTTGATTTCATCTTATGTACAATATTTATCAATAGGGTATATTCTCCCAAATATACCACCTTTAGACCCACTCATCTAGTCAAATGCCTCTAACATATAGGGTGTTGTGCTTGAGGTCATGTCACCCTCTAGCTCAGAGCACCATTTTAGTAAATCCAAGTTCAAGACATAACAAAGTGGTATTATATATTTCTTTTACTAATATTAATATTTTTGGATGGTAGATAAGAGACTATTAATATGTTGACACATGATAAATATCACATTTTTGGGTCCAACCAACCCACACATGAGGTAAATATCAAGTTACTGGGGACGGAACTATGGTTCATGTTTATTATTATTAGAGTTGATAATTATTTCACCTTGATTGATTGATGTACTTCCAATAGTTATTGATTTATGGATTTATATTATTTACATATTTTCTTATTATTTAAAGATATGGGATTTGTTCATGCATCATTCTAGGAACATAGGCTTCACTTTTAATTAGTATTCTTATTTTTATATCATGTTTTCATGATTTATCAGCATGCTTCTTTATATACCATGCTTGTTTGATTTTCTTCTTACATGACTGTATCCTATATTGATGTGATGGATTTCTATATTCTGTCTTAATATATATTTAGTTAAATAAAGTGGTTACATTAACTTAAGTAGTTTTTTCCCATATATCATTATGGTGGCATAATATTTAATCATCCAAAAATTGATAAAGGAAATGAAATAATTTAAAAAATGGGTAATAAATTAACCTGAATGTGATTTTAAAATTTTAATAAATTGGATTATTATAAAAAAATGTAAATAATTGTTTATGGATATCATTTAAATTTTGTTTCAATTGAAACTCGTAGAGGATTATACCTCTATAACATGGGAACGATGAACCATATAACTAAATCCATATATGCTTCTCTCGGCCCTTGTAAGTGAGTTTTAGCATTGTACACCTATAAGAAAAACCAATTAAAAAGGTTTTGAAATTTTGATAAACCAAATGTTATTGGGTTTCACTTAAATGGGATTTCAATGGTAATTTATAGTGTTGACTCTATAAATTGAGAATGGATCACTGTATAACTAGATAAAAGTTAAAATAATGGGACCCCCATAGGGCATATTATTCTTTATATGCCTTTTTACTTAACCCCCAGGGGTATTATGATGCTCAAATTAATGGTTATTTAATGTGTATGTGGAAATTAATATGGTGTATCGTATAAATTTTTGGAGGAATCTTACTTGACTAGTCCCCGTAAATTGATAAAATTATTTTTATCTTCTTTTGATATTTATTATTATGAGGTGTGAGTTAATTAAAATTATAATTACAACCTAAATAGAATTTTCATATTTATATTAAAATTTAAATTTTCTCAAACTGATTCCAATTGTAAAAACTTATAGAAAAATTATGTATAAAAGGAAATAATGAGAGAATTTTCAAAATGATTCATGGAATCATTTAAATAAAATGTTAATTACAGTTATAAAATGATTTCCCATATCATGAGTACATGAGATTTCCTATTCCTAATCCTCTTTAAATGTTTATAATAAATGTAAATTTATGAAAAGGATATATTAAAACACTTAAGTTGTTTTGATAATAAGGAACCCTTATATAAGGGTTAGTTTTTATGTTTTTTTGAGGGATGAGTTAAATAATAGTGCAATCATTGTATGTAGGTATCAGTTGGATTCCTCATTCTATTGTGTTGAACCTAGAGGTTAAGTGGTAGATCAGAGTGACCTTTTAGGAAAGAATATAGTTTAAAGATAAATTTTTTATTCTTAATTGAGGGTTTATCTTATTGTGGTAGCTCCCTTGGATATGGGAATCCAGCAAACTTTTGACCCAAGTTTCTAGGAACATTGAGTGTTGTTCATTTGAAACATTTGATTTGGGTAGCTCTCTTATATTATAAAATTTCACCCTTAGTAAGGAGGGTGGTTGTTAGGTAATATGTAACTAAAGGGTTTATTACTGTATGTGGATACTCGGTGAGTGTTAACTCCTTTTATTTTTACATTATCAATGTGATCCTCCAAGAGAAAATCCATATGAGGATGATCGAAGAGAATCTAGGTCTAATAAGATAATTCTTGAATGGAAATTTCATTATTTGTATTTTAATATGTTTTGAAAATTCTAGTTTTATGATTTTTTTAACTCTTTTGGAAGGGGTTTACAGGCGCATTAGATTCCATGTAATATAGTCCTTTAAGTGGGATACAATTCTCATGCAAGAGAGATTAGGTCCAACTTAATGGACCTAGTAGCCTTTTTTTAACATATTATTGATATAGATGTGTGTGAAACCTAGATTACCTTATCCTTGACTCATACTTTAGTGAGTTAGTGATGTTTAGTTTGATTAGGGGAAACCTATGAGAGTGTTTGACTTGGTGTTTGAATTTTCCTTATGGGAAATGAGATTGGCTTTATGATCATTTTGAGATGATTCATGGATGGTTCTACGTTTTTGTAAAATAAGCATGGTGATTCTATTGGTTTTATAAAAATAACCTAGGGTAATTATGTAATGAGACTATTTTTCATGGGTGGGACTATTCAGGTTCCTAGCACAGTTAACCAGTGTTTGTGTGGTAGACACTTAAATTTCAAAAATGATGTCATGAGATGGGATGTCACTCGTTAAATCATAGAAAAAGTAAGTTACCAATTTTGAAGAGGATATCCAAGGGAGATATTGGTATATTGAAGAACTAACATGTCATATGGCATAGTTATCTTGGAATTGATGATAGATCACTCACAGGAGCATGATTTAAACCTTGAATTATGTGCTATGGGATATACACCCACTATGTATAGAATGTTTTTTTCATGACTCTTTTTCATGTTATATTCATAGAATGGAAATTTAGTGACCATCCAGGTATTTTACAAGGATCAAAGGTTTCAAGAAGTGATTCTTATGGACATGGAAACTTGAATCTTTGGATAATATAAAGGAAATATCCTAGACATTAGGGATATTTTAGAATTATACCAAGATCGTTTAAAAGGTAAACCATGGTTATATCTAGACTAACTTGGTTATCATACATGGTAGCAGGGTTTGGTAAAGAAAAGTATATATTTTTTTGATGTGAGCATGGATCAAAAAGAGTGATACACCGCTAGAAATGGAATCTTAGTATACTATTAGTCAGATATAATCATTCCTAAAACCCTAAAATAATCCTGATTACACTAAGAGAGTTTCTTCTATACATCAAGATACTTATTAATCTTTTTTAATTGGAAAAAAAAGAATCTTTGATAGTTTCACTCAAGGAGAGGTTTTAAAATAATCTAGATGGTGTGTAGTACCCCATTTTTCATTTGAGGGTGGTGACCCATGTTGTTCTTAAAAAACATAAAAAATTCCTTTTAAAACACTATCAAGAAGTGGGAACGAGTGATGGGTGAATTATTCATTACTGATAGGGGTTGAGAGGATTATTTTCCATGACATTTTTTATGTCTGAAGTGGGATGAGGAATGGATTTTGGTAATCGTGAATTTTTTTGTGATGATAATGATACACTTATGATGAGAAGTGGAACACTGGTCGCTATTGGAAAACACCCATTTGATAATAATCATTGTACCTTGATTCCAGTTGTTTAGAAAATGTTTTAGCACTAGAATTCCATTAAATAAATGGAATAATGTCTATCCGGATTTCTTAGTTAAGTCGAGGTACATTCTCTTGTATGGACATGGTGATGTCTGATTATGGTTGTTAATCCTAGAGTATTTTATAAAACCCCATGTATACAGGATTGTTAATGTACCAATTATTGTGATATATCATAATGATTGTTTTGATCAGGAAATGATTCATCCATAAGATTTAACTAGAAGTCGAGTATGGGAGTTGTTGACCATACTTGGAATAATCCTAGTGCACCATGGGTTAAAAGGATTTAGAATATGGTTTTAGTGATGCATCGACTATTGAAGATGATCACTTAAAAAGGTAGTCAACTATAGGTGTCTTGTATTGATTTTATTTCAATAGTTTGATGTTTTTGGTAAAGAAACACATTTAACATGTCGTTGGGATAACATGGGGGCATTTTAAAGGTTAGATGTGGCTTTTCAATGAAAAACTAGGGTGAATAGTTTGACCTTGGTCAATTATATTTCAACATTTTTGAGAAAATAAAAGATTGAGAATAAGTTTCTCATGTGTAATACATTGAAAATTCAAGGATAATCATTCAAATATTTAGGGATTTCTTCAATAGGAAATTCTAATAGTGATATTATTGTGAATCAAAATTGTTTATTTTTAATCTAGAACCTATGGTGGGGAGCACCATCAGCTGTTTGGTAGAAGAGATAATGACTTCATCATGTATTAATTTAGATGGGATAAAATAAGTGTCATTTCAAGATTTCATTAATGGGTATGATCATTGTCTCATATTTTAATTACTTATGTACTATATGTTTAAAGTAGTTCCTTTGAGGTTCATTGGCCATTTGTAAACCCAAAATGATCATTTCAGTGAGAAATTAATTACCCAATTAGGTTAGGTTATGTTTTCATTATTCATTAAGGCTTATTAGGGACAATAAGTTCTAATTTGGGGAAGTTATAAGATACGATTTTTTGGAATGTATAAAATATTTAAATGAGTTTGATCTTTTATTTTGTTGTATGGTACAAATCTTAAACTAATATTTTGAACAAAATTATGCGAGTTTTAACACTTAATATTATTTTTTAGGTTTTTTTAAGGATTATAAGGTGTCTTCGGTGTTTGGATATGTTTTGGAAGCTTTGAGATTTGAAAAAATAGTTTTGTGTGAAATAGACATGGGATCATTGTTTGTGCTAACCATGCAGCCCAAATCGTGAAGCATGTTTATATAATAACACTAATTGTTGAACTCGTATGGCCCCTGGGGGAAATCATGTAACATAGTGTAGGTGTGATGAGGGGACACACATGGTTTTAGCATGGTTTTTCTAACCATATGCTGCATCCATGAGTGGTGTGGTGTGTGGATAGTGAGACCTGCATGGTTGGTTCACAGTTAACTAAATCGTGTGTCTAAACCATGTGTCTCGTTAAAGGGAGTGAAGATGATCATTTCCCATAACTACTTTATCTTTCCTCCTCCCTTATTCTCTCTCTATTCCCATGTACAGTAGTCTCCTGAGAGATCCTCATTCCTCTTCCCTGGTCTTTGGGATATCTCATTCACTGGACATTGAAATCAAACATCATCAGCCTCTTTGGATTTCCATTGATTGTTCTGTCATTCTTCTACCTAATTTTCTCCATTTATGTTTCCATGTCGAATGTTATTTCCATGAAAGCTCATATTCCCTATTCTCATGGAATTTCCCAATTTCTTTTATTACTCTCATTTCGGCTCAAATTAAATCTCGGTATCATATGAGTGAATCTTTATAACATTGAAATTGGTGGATTATATGCTTTTACCTTAATGTTGCATCATTTTTAAAATATGACATTTTTTCACATGTTTTACATTCTTCATGTTGCCTCTAAAATTTTTAATAGATTTAATTTAATCCTTTGATCACAACCTTGATGATCCTTAGACACCTTAACATGGTTTGAGGTCAATGACCTCAATCTGAACCTCCACAAGAGGCGAGTTTGATTAAATTATTGAAATGACTTAGTAAATGGTATACATAAACCACTTGGTCCTTGGGCACTTGTGTTAAGCTTAATAATTTTGATAGACTGACATAAAATTATTAATTTAGTTTGTTAAAAGAGTATGATAACCATGCCTCTATTTTTTAAAATAAAATTCCTTTGAGGTTTTCTTTATTAATAGATTGAAAAAATAAATAATTAAATGGAGATATCTAAAATTAAATATTACATGATCACAACATCCTTATTATTACTCATTAAGAAACCGCATTATAAGGTGGGTTTCACTGTTTAAGGGAGATTTAATTTTATAAATGAATTAAATGGAAGGTGAATGGAATGTCTATGTCACTTATACTTTTATAACATATATGTGAAATGATTATGGTATGTTCTACATTTTAATTAGTGTGGATTTTATTCCATTTCCTTGAATTAATTTATTTAATGGTTGTTTCCCATGGACTTATGGTTTGTTTAAAAATGAAATGGATTAATTTTATAGTTTTAATTGAAAATGGCATGGATGATCACATGGTTGGTATCAAAATATTAAATACAACGTGAAAATGAAAGGACACTATGCCTTGAGTGGTGCCTAGGTTCACATTTATGGAACACATTGGTTATGGGATCATAGGTAAACTGAGAATCCTTATTACTTGATTATTACTAAGAGACCTTGTTTAGGTTTTTTGGACAATATGTTTCACACACCTTTGGAATAGGATGTTGGACATGTCATTTTACATAATTTTGGGTTATTGGACATGAAATTTCCCATCCCTTAATTAGTATGTTTCACATGGTGCTTCACATCTTAGATTCAAATGTTATATATGATGCTTTACATATTTGATAGGTATTACCGAACTTGGTGCTCTTTGTCCCCTATTCTGATGCATGGCATTATGCCCATTTTTAAAATATGAGGCTCTTATTATAATATTATGTAGATTCCTCGGTATTATGGCTCATTTCCTCATCGGTTCATGTATATATTTTCATATATAGGATTACATATCTTTATATATATATATATATATATATATATATATGGTGTCACGTGTTTAGAGAAATTCTAGCTTAGACTGAAGCATGTGTGTTTAGTCAGTTGTCTTTTAAGTAACCTAAGCCGACTAAATTACATTTGTTATTTACTTATTTTTTTATTATACTTGTACACTAATTTATTATATAATAATGGAATAATTTTCGTTATACATGATTATTGGTGGACTACTGAGTTTATATCACACTTTTTTTGGGCCACTGATTGGTACCTTGATAGATCTCATGGATGTAGGTTGAGTTAGATTTTGATTCTTCATTGTTTCATTACTTTAGAATAAGAATTGGAAATGGATTTATGGTGGACCATACACTCATGATTCCTTCTATAGTTGGAGGTTTTTATTTATTTATTCTTTTTTCATTCTGGTATTATTGTATTTATTATCTACTATATGTTATAATCTTGTTAATTTCTCAACATGTTCATGAATGGTTATTTATTTAGCTTTTAACCATATTATATTTAATTATTATCCGTATGGTATTTTATCTATTTTACACTATTTATATTCTTCCTTTATTTGTACCATTATTTTGTACTTATCCAAAGGTTATATTCTCCCCACTATACCACCTTTATACCCACTCTACTAGTTGGCAACCTATGGCATGTTGGGAGGTGCACTTGTGGCCATGTATCCCACTGACTTGAGGCGCGGTTTTAGTGGATATAGGGTCTAGACATGAAAATTATCTACTATTAATATAGATTACATAGCTACTGGTAGTTATTGGGCATAACTATTGTGGATGAAATGCACCTTTATAGATTTTGGATTCAATTTTAGTCAAGTGTTAGTCATGTTTAATAACACTAGTGTTTTCAGTATTTATAAGATTCCAATAAAACATTAAAGAATAAATTATACAGATATAGGACATAATTTCTTGATAGAACATTATTAGAAAGGTGAGATCTCTCTTGAATTTACCACTAATGAAAATCAATTAGATGATATTTTTATGAAACCCATTTCCTGTGAGCATTATGATTTTGTTATGTTGGAATGAGGGATATTTTCATTCATGTGAGATTAAATTATTTTATTTCTCTTTTTTAAATTATATTTAAATATATACATTTATACTTAATTTATTTATATTTTAATGGTTTTGAGAATTAAATGAATTTATTTTTTTATTTCTTGTTGTCTTTTATCTTATTTAAAATTCAGATTTAACACTGAAAACTTATTATCTATATATCTCTATCCTAAATCAGGTACATGACATAAACTATAAATCAATCCTTTTCTCATGGGCCGTTAAGCAACATCATTTCTCCTCAAAAACTGAACATTCACCCCTTGAGTCTCTCAAAATCCAATCAACCTTTTTAACATTGGGAAGTCAAAGCCTGAAGATGATAGTTGTTCAGGATATTTGAAGAGATATAAATTTGGTGGTGTTCTACATATAGTGGTTATAAGGAAAATCATATACATGTGATGGTTAAATGGAACACAGATGTTACAAAAGAAGTTATTCTCATTCTAGTGATAGGAGTATATTTTTTACAAGAAGAATCCTGAATTCTTATTTTTAGAGGATGTAAATGATTATATAAGGAATGTTGAGTTTATGTTTGATTAAATAGGGGATGTGTTTTCTACTAATGTTAATGAAAATTATCTATTAGTTTATTCTATAGATTTTTAAGATATCAATAACTATTCTCATGAAGGTGAGTACAATTTCACTCTTACCTTAGTTGAAAAATAATGTGTATGACCCTCTAATGGATTTTAATTTTTTTAGGTATTATTATTTTTAGAATAAAGAAGTGAAGGGTTTTTAATCAAGGTGTAAGGTCCTATGAAAGTTCCCTAAAACTATAATTTCTCAAGAATTGTGATAAATAAAGAAGGAACGATTTCTATACATGTGTCTTATATATTTACTGATCAGTAATGTGAACCTAAATCTGACAAGGTATGTGATGAATGTCTTGAAATACTACTATCAAGGAAATGGTAAGCATAATTCTTACCCCTATAAAAGGATTATCTCCTTATACTTGAGGAAGAAATAGGTGGTCTTAATAGGAGGATTAGTCATATTACATAAGATAAAAACCCTATCTATAGTTGTTCTGGAGACTTTAGGATATAACTAGGATATAAACTACAAGTCCCTAAGACCTGCTATACAGGAGGGTTATGCTCAGGTGGTTATACCAACTCTTAAACCAACTCAAACGGAGCATTCCAGGGCCTCACCTCCAATGTATATTTCACCTAATGAGATGTTTCATACTAAGGAAGTGGATTGGATAGTTATTACTTGTTTAGTGCCAAAAATGGCTCAATTTGGCATGTGGGAGAAGATTATGAATTTTTATATGTTGTAAATCCTAGTGCTACTAAATAATTTCATCCATACATGCCCAATGTTGATACAACTACTGGATCTCAATAGGAATGTCCATTTGATATTTTTCCCAATGTTCCTATAGCTTGAGATGGAGTCGAGTCTGAGGCTGAGAACATTATGATAGATCCACTCCCAAGATCACCTAATGTTAATAGATATAGAAGTGGGAATGTAATCACAGAAATATTCATATATTCCACATACCTATAAGACCTTTTCATCTCTCCCTCATGTGAATGTTGATGAACCTTCAATAAGTAAAAGTTATAAATGATCGGATATTGAGAGACATATTCTTACATTTGCATCAATAGTGATGAATGAGTTTGATAATATAATGGTATATTATAATGATCTAAATTAAGATTTTATGTCTTCCATGGATGATATTAGACAAATGAAGGGAAGTTCAATGTCTAGAGATAATTTTGATAAGTTGGTCAGGATTATGTCATTCTAAACCAACATGATCAAGAATCTCCAATTGGTGAAACTAGTTGATTATAGTGTATATAATGAGGATTTTTTGTCTATAGAATCATAGGGAAGTGAGATCAGAATTTTGTGTGACCCCATGTCTGAAGTGAATGATTTATAGTTACTTTATACCCCCAAAAATACAATATTTAGAACCTATTAGTGTCTAATCATACCTTCCTAAGGCTATCCTTATTGAAAATCAGTGATTCAAAAAAGATATTAAGTAGAGACTAAACACTTTGAAAGTTATTCTGGTGAGGTAATTTTTGTTCATAAAGAGATTTTATCCAAGTGTCACCACTACAATAGAACATTTAGTGGTTCCTGATATCCAGACTCTATTGATCAATTATATTCTAATATGAGTTCATTTTCTTACTAGATCCATTCAATGAAATGTGACATACTCTATGTTGTACAATTTTTGTAAGAGTTTAGGATGGATATTTTAGCTGTGTTTAAGGAAACCAAAGGATCTATAAGAATATTAGGAATTTTAGATGATGTATCCTTGAATGACATGATTGTTCTTATGAATGAATATATTACTTTGGTCGATACTAAGATAGATGAAACTGTAGAGGTATCCAAGTAAATTAGCTATATGTTTACATCTTATATTGGACCAATCAATAGAAATCATCACAAGTTTATGACTACACTCCGAAATATCTATGAAGTGATTGAAAATATTTACTCAAATTATTTTTAATAGTATTATAGTTCTTTAATGTTTGAAAAATATATTGATATACAAAATAGTTATAAGAGAAAATAATTTATTATATACTATCTAATCAAACTAGTTTCTCTTGGGCCAATAGCCACTAATGATTTGGTAACTCATGAAATATCCAGTAATTTCCATGATTTTTCTTTAGTAATTCTTGAGTAGTTATCAAACATGGATAAAACTTTTACTTCCTTGTATT
Source organism: Viscum album (assembly GCA_963277665.1). Lineage (NCBI taxonomy): Eukaryota > Viridiplantae > Streptophyta > Magnoliopsida > Santalales > Viscaceae > Viscum > Viscum album. Next base: position 1,908,983,840 of record OY728137.1, read on the forward strand.
GAAGGCTAATTTTATTTAAAGTATGAGAAGATAGAATTCAATCCAATATATTTTTAGAAACTCATAATGCTCAGTCTAGTTATTCTTAGCTTGTTGTTATGTTTACTTCTTATTAGATATTTTCCATAAGTTATATTTATTTATTTAAATGATTTTTTTTAAAATGGTATCCCCTTAGTTTCTAAGATGAATCTATAGGTTTGTAAATCTATTTTTCAAATTTGAAAATTAGATATTATCAAGAAAATATATATTTAATGATTCTGTTTACTCTCTCAGAGGGAGAAGATCCATTAGAATAGAACCTCAATATACCAACAAGTGTTCTAGGAAGAATTTATATATATTTTTTGACCTATCCGCTATCTAAAAGTGATAGAAATCAAAATATTTTATTTTTTCTACTACTGAACCTACTTGAAAAGAAGTTATGTCTTCAGTGTGCACAAAGAAGATTGAAATTGTAATATTTTGTTTTTATGACATCAACATCTCTTCAGATCCCCTTGACAGGGTCTTGAGTATTCTGAACTAGTGTCCTAAAGATATATCTATTATTTGAACTAATGAAGGTTCTATATTAGATCTTGGAATATTAGTCACACCTCTAGTAGTTGACTGGACAACTACCTGTTACTCCTCTCAATACTTTAAGAAACCATCACCCAAATATCTATTTGAATTTTAACCCATCCATAATCTAGGTTCATCTAAATGATGTTAGATATATGTTTTATATTTTTAATTTTTATAAGTGTTCATGTTTAATAAAATTAGTATTTATATCTTTATTTTCTGTGAAGTGATTGTTTTATTTAATGTTTATTTTTATCTTCATGAATGTTTTACTTCCTACAATTTATATATTTCAATTCTTCCTTATTCAAATTCAGATTATAAATTACATTTTAAAAATTTATGACTCAAGTAACTAAAAAATGTGTTTATTCCTCTCCTTAAACTTCCTTTTTAATGCCATAGAAGGGGTAGAAGATGTATAAAGGGTGAGAAGAAATTATAGATATAAAATTTTAAAATCATTATATATTATATTGCTTTCTGTAAATCTCTTTAAAAAATTTAACATTTTATTTTTATTATTCAATAAGTTTTGTCTATGTGGTTCTAATTAGATTTTTGAATCAGTCAGCTATGAAAAATTCAGATGTGTTATCAATATAGATACATGATTTGGATATTTGAAGAACATCTCTTTGGATCAATTCATCTATGTAAATTTAGATACATTTATTTTGGATATGTGGTGATCTATAATCAATTACATCATTCTGAAACACCGGTATTTATTTCCATTGGAGTATTTCAAGTGAAAAATTTAAAATCCTCTTGAAACATTAAACAATGGACTACAAATTTAAGGTAACATCATTTTACAAAGGGTTGAAAGTACTATGAAAGGAAATATAAGGGAATATTTTATTTCTAAAAGATTTTTTCTATGGTAATTTTTATAAAAGATCATGAGGAGTTTTTTCAAAAGTCTATATTTTATTATATATCATGTTGTGAAATAGTTTGTGAGAAAATATACAATATAATGGTAATAATAACAGAATATATAGCACTTACACACACTCTCTATCTCTATTTCTCTCTTTAAACTTTCTTTGATACTTATATATTCTAAAAAAAATAATGGTAAGAATAAATTTTTTTAGTTTTGTTATTATGATAAATATAGATTTTTTTGTGACTCTCCTTGAGTTATATATCATTATTATTCTCTATCTTGAAGAAGACTTCTATTATGTCGGTTGTATCATAAAACTATGTGCTTCATTAGTAATCTCTAATTATTATTTCTTCTTGCTAAAACTGATAACTTCTTATACTGAGTGTTGGAGGCTATTTTTTTCAAATCCTTGTAGGAACCCAATAAAATCTCATTGATTTTTACCAAGTGATGTCTTCTTACACTCAGTTAGGTAGCCTCGAAGAAAAGGACTGGTTCTATTAAAATCAATAAGATCTGTGAGTTGATATTTGGTAAAGTGGACTAGGTAATATTTGTTCCCATAACCACTAAAATTTTTCTATTTTTTATCTTTTTATTACATTTTTTATTTTTGATTCTAACTTTTTAAAAGAGAATATCATAAATAAAATTACATTACAAGTGGGTGGTATTAAGTAAATAAATTCTCAAGAACATAATTCACCAGTGACATTATTGAGTCTTTGTGAAGATCTTATATAACCAACATAAATATAAGTAACATTCAATTTCTTCAAATGGTAATTTAGTCCTAAAAATTCTTAGATTCAAAGTGATATTGGAAACAAAAACCCTTACCTTAACACTAGGATTCAATGAAAGCACATTTACCTCCTTTATTCTAAACATAATCATCTTAATTACTTATTTAATAACATTATTGATATATATATTAACTTTTATAATCATTAATTTCAGTCATTCATTACATATATACTAGTTATTTATTTTTTATTTTCATCATTATATGTTAGTAATTTGATTATTTAGTACATTTTTTAATGGTTTTGTTGATCCTCATTATTTGATAATGGGTGCATAATTACTATAATAGTCATGGTAGTGGAAAAATTGTGTTTTAATGATGTATTTTTTGACATGTTCATTTCATTGATGGTTTTGATAATTTTCAAGATAATTTAATTCATAAAGAATATATTTTGTGTAATTTACCCATAACTCTGAGTTAATTTATAATGATAATTAAGGTTTTGGTTCACCATTGAATAAATATATTCATAAGATAAATTAACCTTTAATATAATATAATAATTTTATTATTATCCTGACACTCATTCATATTTTAAATGGGGATGATGTATAACATCTTTCAGGTAAGTGGTTGAACCGACCCAAACAAGAACATTTATACTAATTAATGAGTAAGAGTAGTGTGTTATATAATAGTAATGTCATTTAATTATAAGCATAATTATGTTAATATGACATCATTATAGTGTATAATGATATTTATAAGGAATGTAGATTATATGGTAATTGAAAAATATAGTAAAGAACTAAGTTCTTACTTTGATGAAATCTCCCCTTATTGAAACGGGTTCCTTCAAAATGAAGAATTTTAGATATTTTATTGGAATTAGTGGCTACAATATGTTGAATAAGTAATAATGAGGGGATAAATGGTCATGTATTCATTATATATTAGAAGGAAAATAGTGGTTTGTGAGGGGTATAGGGGAGCTCCTTTTATTGATGAAAATGATGTACACTTCCTTGAAAACATAAGTTATGTAAAGGGTAAATATTTAATAACATGTGAGTTAAGTAAGTTAGGTGAAGAAATTTTTTTGGAAGTTTTATGATTGAATCTCACACTTAAAAAAATTAATTATATAATTTTTAAATATCATTTTAATTAAAAAAATTGAAACCATAATAAATATAACATTTTACCTTATTTAATTGTTTTCCATAGTAATTATTTTATTACTAAAAATATAAGATGAAACTTATTACCAAATTTTGACATGATGATTCAAAATTTGGACACAATTTTTTCTAATAAATTTATTATCTATCTGAAATTAAACTTTTAAATGAAATCACAATATATATATATATATATAAACTGTTTTTATAGAAATGTTGATTTTTAAACATTAAGTGTTACTAATATTATTTCATATCAATTAATAATAAAATGAGTGTTTATATATTTTAATTTATTAAAAAATATTATAATAATAATTTAAAAGTGATACATATAATTTATTAATATAAAAATAGACAATATAAGAAAACAATTTGTTGAAAATTATCTCTTCTTAATATTAAATGGTTTTAATCACTCCCTATTAAAATAAATTATTTATCTTCAAACCATTTAATTTTATCATAAATTAGAAATATAATATTTCTTTAATTTTATAAATACATAAAATCATAATTTTTAAACTATAATATGTAACGAATAAAAATACATATTTTATTATAAAATATTTTAATTACATGTTTTTTGTTTAACTCTGGACTTATTTATTATTTTTCATACACATTTTATTTAATTCATTAAAAACAATTAAAAATCCTTAATGTAACTATTATATACAATTATATCGAATAAATATATATCCAATGACCACGTGTTTAATGACTATATATCCAATTTCCATATTCAAATGGTCATATTTTATTCTTATTTGTAGCCTTACAAATACTAATAAAATAATTCATCAAATCTATTAACTTAACTTTAAACATTTAAGTTATGATTTTTTGATTTTTCCTTCTTTACATAGTTATAATAAGTAGAATCATCTTTATATAAAACCACAATGATAAAAAATTCATGTTCATGATCTTTATATTTACTTGAATATTTATTCTAATTATGTTTTCTTAATATTGTTTCAAATTATATTCTAATTATGTTTTAATGTTAATATTTCATTATAATATTTTAACTCAATAAAATATATCACGGTTATTTTTTGTTAGGTGTTATATTTGAAATAGATTATTCAAAATTATATTTATTTAAATGAAAAATACATATTAAAATCGTTGGGTGATAAATTTTCTCCACCAAAAAATAATTTCACCCTAAAATTTAATTTTTTACGGAAATATATGTGGTTATTTTTACATCAATACATTCTAGGTTCCCATGATTCTTATTTTAACTTATAATTCCTTCATCGAACTTTAACAGAGTAAATATTCTTGTTTCATAGTACTTTATCTCTATGATCCATTAAATCTATTGATTTCTCCTCATAATAGAAATAATTTTCTAGTAGAAGTACTTATGAGTTTAGAACATTTAAAGGGTTAGTTACTTACTTTCTAAAAAGTAATACATGTAACACATAATGTACTTGGAGGGTGGATGTTTAAAACAATAATACACCTTCACCAAACGAGTGGGGATTCTGAATGAGTCAATATACTTAGGGATTAACTTTACCTTTTCCAAAAATCCTATAACCCTCTTCTATGTTGATACATAAAGGAATACCTAGTATTTGACATCAATTTTTAAGCCTCATCAATGATTATTAACATTTTTTTTAAAAAATCTAAGGTGTTTTAATATGTCATTGAATGGTATAAATAATATTTGAAATTTCATAAACAAGATTTACTCCAAATAGATTAATGTCTCCAACTTTATCCCAATATGTTGGAGTTATACACCTTTTCTAATATAGATCCAAATATGGTTCCATTTAAATTCTAAAATTGAAACTATTTTTATATGATAACTCTAATAGGGGAAGGTGTTAATCCCAAACTCATTTAAACCCACAAAAAAAATTCATCACATCCTATATAGTGTGAATGGTTTTTTTTAGATTGATCATCAATTTGATAATGATGATCAGTGAAAAATCTCAACTCTGTACTCAATTATTATTGAATACTTATCCAAAACATTAAGGTAAACATATTATATTGATTAGATACAATGGATAATGGTACTCCATATATCCCTACCAATTATTTTATTTATATCATATAAATTTTATTGAATGATAAATATTATAAAATAGAAATGAAATATGATAATTTCATAAGGTGATAAACTACAACCCAAATAGAAGTATAGCCTTTAGAAGTATTAGGAAGTCCTAAAACAAAATCAATAGTGATGTTTTCCCATTTTCATATAGGTATGGGTAATATTTTAATTATCCCCATTGAATTATATCATGTCACCTAAACCTAATGGAATACTAAGTATTGATATATATACTCTAAAATGTCCCTCTTTGTGTTTCCCCAAAAAAATGGGACATAATATCTCTATACATAATTATTTATTGAGTATGGATAGATAAAGATGAGCAATGTGCATCGTCCACCAACTATTTCATCAATTCAAGTATTTGTGAGATAAATATTCCTTTAAAAAATTCTATAATTCTATAATTATCAATTTTAAACTACATAATATTCCATAAAATCTTATATGTATCCATATCCTCATTCTACGCCTATTTTATCTTTATATATATGTGTGATTAAGTATTTATTTTAAGAGGATAGGATTTCTCTAATCCCATTCTTATTCCTAGGTCCATCCTTTAAAACCAAATTAGTATTTGGTATATGTCAATCCTAGTCATGGATAATATATCATGATACTTTTGTTAATGTTATATTTGATTGCTGGTGATATTTATATTAATGTTTGTTTGGTATTTTTTTATATTATAAATACCTCATGTTTTTACAAATAACTTACATGATTAAATTTATAATTATAATTTCTCATAAATTTTATAATTAAACATGTGTTTATTCTTTAATTGTTTATGTTTTTATAGTTTTTTGTAAATTATTATTCTATCACTGTATTTTAGTTCTAGTTTTTCGCAGTTTTATGAAATTCATCGTAAATATGGTTTTAAAGTCATAAAAATTGTTTTAATGTATTCTAAAATTTTAAAATTCATGGGAAATTTTTTCTATAATTTACTTGAATTTTTTAAAGTGTAAAATGATACTTAAGAAGTTTTGAATCACACTTACAAAGATAATAAAATGAATCATACTAAGAAAAAAATTATCTAAGTATCTAATGATACATATACAGATGGAAAAAACCCTTACCTTATTTTAAAATGAATTGGTATTCATTTCCACACCATAGTTTAAGGATTGTTTATGTAAATAATTACATTTTTAAAATAATTCAACTAAAATGAATATTTTGGGGATAATAAATTTTATAATGGAATTCATTTTAACATTAATGTTTTAAAAGCCAAAAAATTATTTTCAGTTCAAAATGTAATGGTGTTGGTGAATGTGGCCCCTAAAAGAAATTAAAAAACTCCACAAGGACCATATTAGTATATTGTAAGTCATAGTGTTGGGTTATATTCTTTGAGAAAAACTATAGTAAAATTTCTTGAGTAAAATGACCAAATTTATTTAACCATCCCATGGATAGGTGTGGGCATATATTGGTTAGGTTTGGTTTTTATTAAAAAAATGACGAAACCAAAAAATTCAGTTTGGTTTGAATATATAAAAAACAAAACCATTTAATAGTGATTTTTTTTATATTATGAAATCTCTATACTGTTAATTTACTATTTTGTTTGGTTTGGAATGCAGACTAACCTATATTTTTAAGCTAAAATATCGATGATATTTTATATCGGTTAGGTAGTAATGTAGAAGTAAATTTATTCATAATATAAAAACTTAATAAAACAAAATAATTAAAAAATAAAAATACCCAAAAAATAAAATCAATCCAAAATAAGGACTTAAAATTAAAACAACAAAGAACCAGATATTGAAGGAATGAAAAAATTAAGGTAGTAGAAGGTCACTCCACCATCTATAAATTATATCCAAAGGAAGTAGGAAATTCAAAAATAACGCTCATAGAAAATATTTATCTTTAGAAGGAATGAAGAAAAACTCTACCACAAAATATCTATTTGATTTATGAAAATGTTCTTTAAGACAACATCAACCAAAAAACCATAAGTTTAACTTATAAAAATAAGGAAAATAATAAATTTTATAAAAATAAAAACAATTTTCAACAGTGGAACTATATTTGAAAAAACTTATTAAAAACTATTTAAGTTATTTATCACTTATAAATAGTGATTTATTATTATATTTTCAAGATTATTTTAAAATTCTTATGAAGGGAGATCAAATGAAATCTAAAAATTATTTTAAAATATAAATAGTTACTATAATATTAAACTACCATCATGAAAAGTATCATCTATAACCACTATATCATTATGATGCTAAAAAAATGAAACCACCAAATAAATTAGTAATGGAGCTATGATAATATCCCTTACCTAGTTTTTATACATGAAATAGGTTCTTTAAAAAATCTTTAACAAGTATATTTCCAATATTTCTCAAAGAATATGAACTATTAATTATAAAAAATAATTTTATTAAATATTATTGAATGGGCGGTCAAACAAAAGAATCCATATATAATTAGTTTCCTATAGGAATATTTTTAATGAATATACTCCTTTAAAATGTTATTTAAGAAATAATGAAATTGAAAAACATCCATATAAATTTAAAGTAATAAATTTTCATGATTCTAAGGAAACCCTTGTAAAAATGTTGTATATATATTTTCTAGGAAACTATAATTATTATCCTTTTATAAGTTAATACTTTCTTAATAGAATTTATAATTTACCTTATAATATTCTTCAATATTAACTTAGGCTACAAAAAACATTGAAAATTAATAAAATGATTTATAGAAAATCAAAAAATTTACAAGTCACGCTCTGCTAATATAAAAAAATATATTTCTCTTTCGAGTTATAATTTTGATTATATGTGTTCAATAAGATGTTATAAAAATATTTATCCTTATACCTAATATATAAAAGTAATACCTCATGGGAATAAAATGGAAAATCACCCCCTTTAACAAATATACTCTTTAAAATATACAACTTATTACCATTAGATTTACCCATGTGAAATAAGAACATATATTTATCCTAAGATAAAGACTACCCCGAAGCTACTTCATAATGAGAGAAAATATAAACCATGGTATATAGGGACTCAAACTCCCCTTGATAAATAAAATATATATATATATATATATTATAAAACAATTGAGAAGGAGAAAAAAATTTCATCATCAATTTATACATTTCATTGAAGATATATAAATATACACATAAAAATGGTCTTAACAACGCATACCAAATCCATTCATCAGTATCTATAGTAAAAAAGTTCAAGTTAGAAGTTAAATTATTTTTTATATTTTAAATTTTATACTTCTGAATATCATTAGGTTTATTATTTTTCCTTTAAAATTAATATAGGGTTTGATTATACCTCATGTCCAAAAGGTTATTCCCTTGGTTGTAACTCCCAAACAATAATTAGGTATTGTAGTTTTTCTTTGATCCGTATAGAGGAAACGTTTTTCGGTTTTAATTTCTATGTGGTCGAAGGGTAGGAGTTGTAAGAAACATATCACACCTTTCAAAAGTCATGTTTCTTAATGGGTACCATTGTTTTCTTCAAGTGAAGAAGGGTGAATATTAGTTATAGGATCCTCTATTTAAAAGTAATATAAAAATCATGTGTTTATATTTTTATTTCTGGTACATTTTATCTTTAAACACTATACTTCATTGCACCATTTCTTCAAAAGATAATATTACTTTTATTGACTATTTTTTTAAAGGATTTGATTAAAATTATAAATGGTCCATTGATACCACTCTAGAACATTTTTTCATTTCAAATGGGCTAAAAATTGGTATCAAAGCTAAAAACTCTTGGGTATAGGTTTTTTTCATTGTATTTTTTTATTCTATATTAAATATACACGACCTGATAGTCTAAAAAATGGATCTTTTATGATGATTGGAATTAACATAAATGATAAGTGTATTAAAAAGAAGCCACCATATGTTAATGGAAATAGTTATGGTTATTATCAAGAGATAAATAAATAATAAACAAAGAACCTGAGTATTGATCATTGGATTATCATAGTGAATGTATATAGTATATCAGAAGATGATCTTGAAACACTTTTTTTGAAATGATACAGTAATTGTTTTTTGAATTAAAAAGTAATGGATATATTATACAGTGTTATAAATCTAAATGTTTCTAACTATATTTTGTCTTCTAAGAAAACTCATGATATCTAGATAATTCTTCAAGTGACACATTATAGTTCATATATCATAAAATAATAATGTTGGGAATGGTATTTGTAGAGTACAAATACCTCAAAATTGGAGAGGATGAATCTTTTAAGAAAATGTTCCAATGATTCAAAAGTATCACCAGTGGGACAAGTTTACTTACTGAATAGTTTGAAATGTAGGCTTAGTTAAAAGGGTATTATTTTCACTACCTAAAAAGTGGCATGTGAAGAAAGTTGAAATCATTAGGAGTAATAATTTTAAAAAATATAATTTAGATGAAGTAATCGGTTCATTGATACATTATAAGCATGGACGAAAAACCATCATGAATGAATATGTTTCAAATAATAAAGTTATAACTTTTAAATATAATATAAGTGATTCTTATAACTCTTATAAATCTGAGTACTAGGGAAATGATATAGATTTATCCCATAAATAAAAAAATTACTACCTTGTGAGAATTGTGTAGTCAATATATAGTGTAGAAAGATGGGTAAAAATGTAGGTATGAAAGTTTAATTTTTCAAGGATCATGATTTTTCTCATATAACCTATTTTGTGTAATGAAATAAAGGATCCATAAATTAAGACTATCCAAACCTTAATAATTCAAATAAAGATAAGTGTATAATGAAAAAAGATAAGGAAACACTATTTAAAGGTTGGAATTATATTGATGAGTTTGTTTCATATAGTGAGTATAGAAGTGAAAAAGAAACTTGGAACCTTAAATTAATGGGTAAGATTCTTGAGGTACCAAAATCACCTTATAATCTACTTTTATAACCTATTATGATTTTTTATAATGGTATTTCTAATTATGAAAAAAATATAGTTATTAATGAAGTTCAAGTTATATTTTAGATGTTGGAAAGTTTTTTGTTAAATAATTGTATAAAGAAAATTAGAAATTAAAAAAATATGGTTTGAGAATTATTAATACGTGTAAAGACCTATGAATTAAAAATATGAGATAATATAAATAAGACAATAAAAATATGAATAAATTGAAACTATGAAATTTTTTATCTCTAAAAATGAAAAGGGGTAAAGTTAGTCGATCTAAAATATTAAAACTAAAAGGTAAAAATGAAAAACATAAATATTTTCTTTCTAAAAATGATAAATATATATAAAGAGGATTTAATTTAGTATTGTAATATTAAATTAAATCTTATAATTAATGTAATACGATTAGTTAATAAAATGAATGACTATAAACAAAATATTCATGTTTGAATGTTAAAGTATATGGTGATTTAGAATTTATTCAAGATGAAAATGAAATGGTTGAAAGTTAAAATTGTAAATTTGAAAAATCATTTATCAAATTTTTTTCAAGTAAAATAAAAATGTTATAAAATGTTGTATATAATGAAACCTAAAGATAAAATGGTTTTGGTTTTAAAGGCCACCAACCAAGAATTAACAGAAGTTTATTTATTATAGTTTAAATGTAAAAGTTTCAATTATAACACATTTTAAGTGTATAATGCATGGGAATTATACCAATATTTTTTCCTTCAGATTACATAAGTCATTTGATTATAAAAAACATTTATCTTTAAGAATTTATTTTTCTAGTCTTACCAAAAATATAAGTTTTAAATAGATTTGGGTTTTTAAATTATCAACTACAAATCGGATTAGACCCAATATGGAATGGGTACCAAATGAATCTTTTACTACATTAATTTTTGGAATTATTCCATAAAAACCTCAAAGATTTATGATATATGGACAATTTGTATTTTAGAAACTTTATTGGGAATAGTTATTACTTCCTATCATTTAATTAGAGAGAAATAGGACTTGTCACATTTGGAGATAATTCTAATGTTTGGATTAAAGGGTTCAGAGATATAGGATTTTCAAAAACGGTCATTATTTACAAAATTAATATATGTTTAGTGTTTAAAATATAATTTAATAATTATATCACAAATGTGTTATGATATAATGAAATTGAAATTTTAAAATGATAAGTGTATAGTTTTATAAATGGTATTTTTATTTTATAAATTGTAAAAGGTAACATATATTATATTGTCCGATAAGAACTAACATAATAGATGATTATGTGTGGAACTATTATTGAAACTAATGAAATTTTGGGTAATAGAATATTTGGAGATGATAATATTTAAATTCTTTATAAATTATTAAATCATGGGTAGTTATAAGATTTACCATAATTAAATAAAAGTAAATTCTTTATTTTGGAATCTTATTTTAAAGGTAATAAAAATAAAAAAAGTTATAAATATACTAATAAGGTTAGAACTTCTTAGTCACTTGAATTATTGAATCATGATTTTTTTTATTCATATTCATCTTATTATTTTAGGATGAAATAAGTATATAATTTTTTGTGATTTCCGTCAATTCACATAAATTTACTTTAAGAAATATAAAATTAATCTATTTAATGATTTTTACTTTTTTAAAAATTTATTCAGAATAATAAAGTTTATTTGATTTTATTTATCAAAATTGACAGAGGTGGTTAATTTTTAAATCTATAATTTGAGAAATGTTTTGGAGATAATTGATATATTCATAGATTTTTACTCCTAGAACAACATAAAAGTTGTTATTATAGAAAGAAATAATAGATAAATTCAAGAAGTGACATGAAAAAACCTTAATAAATTTAATTTTCATAAAATTTTTGGGGCGAAATTATTAAGAAAACATGTAATATTTTAAATGGAGTTTTAATTAGGAAAAAATTTAATAAAACTCTTTATGAATGTTTTATAGGAATAAATCCAAAATTTGGATATTTTAGGGTGTTTGATTATCAAATTTTTATCTAAAATGAAAAATATAATCATGATATGTTTAATTATAAATGTGATGAAGGGATAATTATAAGATAATATAATTATAGTAAATCATATATAGTTATAAATAAGAAAACATTTTTTATTGAATAATCATTATAGGTTACGATTTATGAAAATAAAAATATAAAGAAGATTTCATATTTATGTAGTGATGAATGATTTAATAAATTTAACTATATTCAAGATGATACTCAATATAATAATGATAATGTATCAATTAAGTGGGTGAAAATAACTTCTCAATCTGATCCAAAAATTAGAATACTCTTAATGATCATCCTCTTGATAAAATTATTATAAACATTGAATCAGATATTCAAAAAAAAAATTGGTCTTGTATTTTTATATTAATTCTATTTTTTTGTTTATATTGCTCTTAATACTGTTAATGATTCAATAAATGAATTCGATAGGATTATTTATTTGAAATAAGAAATTAATTAATTTTAAATAAATAAATTTCATTACTTGGTAATGATACCTAATGATAAACAAGAAATTGAAACAAAATGTATTTTCAGAAATAATCTTGATGAATATAGAAATGTAATAAAAAAAATATGGGTTAATTTTCCAAAGCTATGTTGAATAAGAAGGAATTTTTTTTAAGATTAATTTTTTCATGTTTTAAGAATATATGTTATTATGATATTGATGGATTTTAATTATTTTCAAAATTACAAAATATTTCCAATGGGTGTTAAGAATTTGTTTTTAAATGGAATAATGTATATATAGGTGTATGTTAATCAACATAAAAAACTAGCCGAGGTCTACATGACATGTTTCCCAATATAGATTTCAAAAATGTGGAGATCAACGCAAAAACCAAAACATGTCATGTATATAATAGAAAATATATCAAAAAAATAAATTATAATGTAGAATAAATGGTGTGAAACCATGAGACATACAAAATAATCCAAAAGGATATAACCAAAAATAAACAAAGATAGTTCTAAACTAAAACTAATTGTGGTCATTCTTCATTACCATCTCAACCCACTATGAAGACAACATCAACCAATATAAGTTTATAAGCTACACAATGCTCATCTATTTACTTATTTCCTTTAAAATAATATATATGTACACCCAATGACAAATTTTGGGCGTGAGGAAAATTCCTAGTAGCATAACACCATGAATAAATACATTTTCTATCTTATTAAACCATTAAATATAGCATTAAAATCAAAAAGATCAAAATGATTTTATATTTGGGAATATTTTACAAAGAAAAAATAAGTGGTTTTCCTTTGAAAACAACCCATATCTAAAGCCACATGAATATGGTATTCAGCATGAATGATAACATAGGGAATAGAAATAAAAATCATTTATATGTCAAAGGAATAAACATGTGATCATGAAAATATAATAGATAAATAGAACCAATAACCATGTAAAAATGGGATCTAGCATATGGGAACACATGACTATGACACGCAAGGAACCCAAATACCACATAATGTGATTCCAAATGATACGAACTCCTAACAAAATCTATCTATAATTATCTTGTACATAATATGCCATATCCTAATGGATACCTATTCCCTTATGGTTATGCACACAATATGTTTTTGATATGCCAATAACCTGATGCACTCAAGGTTCCCTATGTGACATTTTTCACAAAACATTCAAATACGCATGCTCAAAATGCTATTAAAAATTCAAAATCAAAGAATCATAACTCCCATGATTGAAAATCAATTTCATATTCCAAACCATCTTGGATTAATTTCATCGAACACTAGAACTTTATAAAACCTTTTTAAATAAAAATATCCTTAAAACCATTTTCCAATAAAAATAATTTAAAGAAAATAGGACATATATATTCAAAATAAATTAATTTTATAAACAAAACCCAAGGAATTTATAATAACATTACATAGATCATAAGATAGAACCGTTATATAGGGACACCAACCCCACCAAAAAAATAAATCTAGTCTCCTTTGAAATTGGTGGTTAGAACAAAAGAGATCAAGTAACATATATCCTAGATCAAAAGAAACATTATCAATTACCCATAAAATCATCCAGATCCATAAATAACATCCTATTAAAGTTACAGTGAGGTATAATTAAAATATATTGAGAAGATATCAAGAAATAAGTGTAAAAATCGAGAGATAATTTAAATATACCTCAAATAGATCAACCCAAATTGATCATGAATCATAATGGAAAAAATGATAACCCCTATAGAGAATCGAGGAGTTCACAGCTCAAGATAAATATATATTAGGATAATATTGAAGATAAAAACAACCAATGGTATCAAGGTAATTTTCTAATTTTATGAAACTCATATGGGCCACATGGCCACATAGTTAGGCCTCATAGTTAGAAAAACCCTATAATGACCATGCAGTGTCTACTATTCCTTGAAAGTATAAATGTATAGTTAATTTTTAATTTCTAAATGATTATAAAAACCATTCTCAAATCATGAAAATTGGTTCTAGAACTATTAGAAACATATCGCATGGTTACTATTAACCATGCACTTAGCCTGTTTCCTCCTAAAACTACAAATTTTCATCCCCCAACTCCCAAAATATTTTCAAACCACAAAATAGATAAACTAGAATCACAAAAAATGCATACCTATAAACTAGAAGGAGTTTTAATTCTCTCACACTATGCCACATTTTTTCCTAAGAAATCACTAATAATTTTGTACTCCTAAAAAGATAAGGTCACTACTACCTCATAAAAAATTCTCACTCCCATTTCTCAGGGTTACCCTAGCCACACTACCATAGTACATGAGCCAAGGTTATTGTTTTACCATAAAATATATTATCTTAGAAATCCATAATATTCTCTATCTACTCGACCACTATGGTATCGAGCTCAAGATCGACATCCTTCCATTCTATCAAAAGGGAAGGATCTGGTTAATACCTTCTTCAATTGGGAAACATAAAACACATCAAGAATCGGTACCATGAAAGATCAAAAACCAAAATGATAATCCACCTTTATAATTCATTTAATGATCTCAAAAGGGAAAATAACCCATGGGTCCAACTTATACTATCTTCCCAAATTAAGATGTCCCAGATGAGGTGAATCCTTGAGTAAAATAAGATCACTAGCCCTAAACTCCAATGGGATATAATGACGGTCTATGTAAAATTTATAATGACTTAGAGATACCTATAACCTCTTTTATATCATCTTTATATTTTACATAATCACTTGAACAAGGCTCAAACCATCTAAAGTCTATTATCCCAAATATTCCCAATAAAAAGTATATCTATATGGATGCTTATGAAACTCTTAAATGGTAAAAATTTTAATCAAGAGAAAATAAATGTTATTATATGATAACTAGAAAAAGGAACATGATTTTCCCATGAACCTATAAAATAAATAATACACACTTTAATTATATCATCATTAATTTTAATGGATTTCTCCGTTTTTCATCTATATAAGGGTGATATGTCATTCTTAAATAGAACTAGGTACCTATTTAATCTTGAAAATAATTAAAAAACCAAGATGTGAATTGTAAATCCCTATCAAAAAAACAATAAAAGTAACTCCATGGATCTTAATGGAATCTCATTCATAGAATTTTCTGACCTCTTTCACCATCACCATATCCTTATTAGGAACGAATTGATCTGATTTCATAAGTATGTCAATGATCACCCAAATCACACCTACTAGGAGTCTACGGTGATACAATTTTTAATTCCATAGATATGTCATCTAACTTACACACCAGAAGGGGTAATGGATACAACAAACTAATATGTTTATCTTGTTGTACCTTGATCTTATTCTAAGTAAAACATCATCACATGATGTCTACAGTCGATCGCCTCATCCCTGGACACTAATATTGATGTCCCAAATCATGGTACATATTGGTAATCTTATGGTGAATGGGAAAAATAGATTTATGTACACTCTATATCAAATATTTCGTCAAAGATATTGAAATGATAAATATTCTTTGGAAACAAAAAAAACATAATTGAGAGACTGAGACGAGACACCAGAGGTCTCTCTAAGATATCAGATTTTACTAGAATAATGAAAATGGATTCCTATTTATTTTTTATACTTAATCCAATCATAAAATGATGAATCATATTTCACATATTCTTTGAAAACATTCCCATTATCCTCTTCCACTTCAATTCTCATCTTAGTGAACATGCTTATTAAAGAAGAATCTTCTACTAACTCCTTTAAATATTGAGTTAGTAAGTTACTCATCAACGTGTTGATGACCTCATTCCATTTTATAGGTATATATATAATATAAAATTTAAATATCTAATTATATTGGACCATAAATATATGTCTTGTTTTTAGGTCCCTCTAGGTAAAAATATAATTTACGAACATATGATCTAAATACATAGTAAACATATTACCAAATAGGTTGTAGAATCAATTACTGAGACCGTGAATCACTACAGTCAACTCAAGATCATGGGTAGGATAATTTTTTCAATAAGGATATAGTTGTTGTGAACTATAGGATGCCACCTAATTCCCCTACATCAAAATTCATCCTAATCCTATAATTGTGGAATCATAGAAACATAATAGACCAAACCTAATTCCAGAAGAATAAGAACTAAAGCTGAAGTCAATCCCACTTTCAGTTACATAAACTTTCATTGAAACTTATCATTAAATTTTAATTTGAAACCCATGTGGTTCAACTCATTCATAATATACAAAATTTTAGAGAAATCTTGAATGAAATTTATATAATAACCAGTCAAGAACAATACACTACGAATCTCAAACACATTTATAGTTTTCTCCCAAGACATCATAGCTTGTATTTTTTTGGGATTCACTAATATTACTCTCTCAGATATGACATAACCAAAAATATTCACCTCTTGGATCCAAAACTCACATTTAGAAATCATTCCATATGGATGATGTTCTTTTATATTTTTCAAAACAAAGTCAAAGTAATATTTTTGTTCTTTCTTGGACTTGGAATACACCAAAATATAATCCAAAAAAAATAAAGAAGATTCCATGAACTGATGAAAGACCAAGTTAATAAAATATATAAACACCAAATGATCATTGGTAGTTAAAATGATATAAAAATACTCATAATTTTCATACCTACTCTTATAAGGTGTCTTAATAATACCATCCTCTTGTACCCATAATCGATGGTACCCTAAATGAATATCAATCTAAGAAAACCAACATGATCCCTTTAAAATGATCAAACTGGTCAAAAATCCTAGGTAAATGATAAATTTTATTAGAAATCATATAATTAGGATTTAGGTAATCAACAAAAATCCATAGGCTTCCATGTTCCTTATAGGTAAGAGAACCAGCGAAGCCCAATGTGACATGATAGGGTGAATCAATCCTTTGGCCTCAAGATCTTTGAGTTGAACATTAATATATTCAAACTCATCATTTTAAAGGAATTAAGATAGAAAGTAGATGTAAATTTTCCTTGTAAGAATAACAATAGTGAAATTTTAATTTTTTAATGAACCAACATAGGCCTACAAGACATTTCACCCAATATAGATCACTATAAGGTTGAGATCAATACAAAAAAAAAACATGTCTCTTGTATAACATAAGATAGATAAACAATCAAAGTAAAACTCAGAAGAAAGTGTACACAACTATGATCATACAAAATTATCCAAAACTCTAAACCTATAAATGAAACAAAGAAAACTCAAACCAAAACTCTATGGGACCATATTTCACCGCCATCCAAAACACTAAAAATATGTCATCAACCAAGAAATGGTGGTGAGATATATAATACCCTTACCTTTACCAGTTTCCTTTGAATACAAATCTACATATTGTAAAAGTCATATTAAATGGGTGAATAAAATTCCTAGTAATATACCATAATGAATCTATACAATTTATTTCACATGAAATATTTATTCCTTGATTTAAAATAAAACAAGTTTCATAAATATTTTATAGTTAAGAAAATATTACAAAAAAACATTGGTTTTTATCTAAAAACCAAACCCTATGTAAATCCATAATAATATAGTAATGAATGTTAATGATAACATAGAATGAAAAAATAAAAAAAACGTTATATACCAAAGGAATGAACATGTGAGAATCAAAATATGATACATAAATGACACCAAGAGAATGAAACAAAAATGGGGTTCATCCTATGTGAATGAATAACTAGGATGTGAAAGGAACACTAATAAAGAATAAAATCAATCCTAATGATACTGAGTATTACCAAATTATATCAGTAATTAACCCATCCATATGAAAAAATAACCTAATGGATACCTAAACCCTACGAATGACATGCAGAGTAAGGTTTTTAATGTCCATAACCCAAAGATCTCGAGGTTACCAATGTTCGATAAATTCACAAAACATTTAAATAAACATGATCATAATTTCATAAAATATTTTCATAAGTGGAGGATCACTTCTCCCATACATGAAAATCTATTTTAGAGCCAAAAAATCATTAAGTCATTTCTTTGATCACTAGAAGTTATAAAAGTTTTTTTAAAGAAAAAACACATTAAAAACATTTTACAATCTAATAAATATGTATTTACACAAAATATAACTCATTTATTATGGTCATATTTAGACCTTATATTATCCCCCCTTAAAATATATATCTATTTGGAATAATTTTTCTTGGGTTTGACTTTATTATTTTGTACTCTTTTATGAAATTTCCAAGTAGTTTCTCTCCCCTCTTATAAAAGGACACCAACTCTAATTTCCTATCCACAATAAAATATCCTTTTGGATCATCCAATACCTACCCAAAACCTTTACTTACATACATTACCACTTTATATATTACTTTTTATTATTACTAAACCCTCCTAAGAATTATTTGTATGCTAACCTAAATTGGTTGTTCAAAGAAGAGTTTTCATTCTTAACGAAGAGTTTTGTAATTTATTTTTCTTCCACCTCATTAAAATATTATTCAACCACAGTGATATAATAAAAAAATTATATACCATATAATGAGATATTATTATGTTATTTTCAATATTTTAATTTATATACTATTCTATAAAATTTGAATGTAAATCACCAATCGTGTGTGCGACAGGCTACTCTCTCACGTAATGATGTAATTCATTTTCCGTAACCACCTCTCATGGATAGATATAATGACATATTAATGTGTTTATATATATATATATATGATATTTATGAAATAAATATAATTTTATAATTCTAATATCACATATAACTCCTTACCTTCCAATCCTTTAGAAAATGATAATGTCACTCATGCGTACGTGTGGACTATCGCCTCTATGAAGCAATGTGATACGTTTTTCATTTTATTTTGAAATGGATGGTAAAAAGGTCACATATAATGAATATATATGACATATAATATTCAAAAATTATTCTTTAATGTTTATTTATTATATACCATTCTTTTATTATGTTTATAGGAAAAAATGGAAATATTGTTCATGCATACGTACGACCTACCGTCTCCATGAATGGTGTAATTCATTTTTATATATATAATTTTATGGATGAATATTTATATATATAATTAATTAATATGATATTTATATCATTATTAAAATTCTATATATTATTTAATCATAATAAAATTACAAGTACCAATACTACTGAATAAAAACCTACATGAAAAATGAAGAAGTTATCACTCAAAATAGTGATTTTAATAAAGAATTGTTAATAATCTTGTGGTAATAGGTTATATGTAAATAATATATGGTATTATATTTATGATTATAGTTCTGTAATATAATTATATTATATCTATATTTATTATATTGGTTCTTCCAATGTGTATAAATAAAATCAAGACTTAAGGTAACGTATTTTTGTCTTACTTTTATTTCTATGGGACACATGCCTTATTCACCAATTATTTATTTTATGTGGTGTAAATAGTAACCATAAATATATTGTATGATTATTTTTCTAATTTTTATTTTTATTTAAATATACATATAATTTTCTTTCTTTCAGGGGGACCATGATTCAAAATTTACAAAAGTGGTATGGGATTTATGTTACAGCCTCATTGTTCATAGGGGTTGTTTTTTATTATTCTTCCAATCATAAAATTTATTGATATAACTCTATATCATATCATAAAGTTTCTCCTCCTCTAGTTATTTCTATAGAATAAGTTTTTCCCTTCCATTTTCCAATCTATAAGTACTAGAGAGACCAAAATAATGTTTTTCAAGGAAAATCAACTTTGTTTTTCTCTTCAGTTGAAAATATATTATCATTCAATTAAATGCTTTATATAAATGTTTTAAATATTTTTTTTAATACTATAAAATGATTTTTTTAATGATATTGAAACCCTTGTTTACATTTTTAATAAATTGTTTAAAATGAATCTTCTTGTCATTTTCCAAAGGATATACTTTTTTACTTTTTACAATAATTACAAAAAAATGTTTACTTTTAACTTATAAGACACAAATAGAATTTCTCATCATTATTAACAATAAATTATTTGAAGCTTAATTTATAATTTTACAAGGTTATTTTCAAGTAAAATTTATCTTCATAATATTTTGAGAATTTTTAGTTTTTAAAGGTTATTTTCATAGTGGAAAAAATATTGTCCTCAATAATTATTTAATGATATTTTTATGGAATTTTTATTCATCAATGAAAAAAACTTGGGTGTTGGTTATGTTATAGTGAGAATAAAATACAATAGTTCTATACTTATTATTTATATTGATGTTTTAGGATTATGGTTATGAGATTTGTGTGAAGCCCATTCATTTTGCATGGATTATTTTATGATGTATTTATAAAATTACTAGGAAACCCGATTTCTTTACATGGTTTATGATACGGTGATATTATGAATATTTAGTAATTTTATAGCACACATATGTTTGGTTTTTATTATTTTATAGGTGGCCCCATAATTATATAGTCTTCCAATACATGGGATACACTATTATATCTCATTAAATAATTATGTGAAACAAGTCAATGTGCTTTATCTGCTATGGGAAACAGGTGTTCATTCCTTATCCATTATAACTGGATGGTATTAGTAGTTACCCATAACATATGAAATGGTTTCTATATTTATGGTGGTGACACACTTATATGTTGTAAACATCTGATTCATGACTAATTTATTATGATTTATCCCTCCAATGCTTCATGTCTTTTTAAATGATAACATCTTATTCCATGAATCTTGTTTATGTAACTTGATAGATTAGTTATGAAATTTGTAAGTTATATTAATGATTTTGTATCCCTATTCTTATCTAATTATTTCATTATAATATCTATCAATATATGTCATGTTTATCCTTACTGAGCATTTGATGTCACCCATTTTAATGTTTCCTTTCTCTATGATATAAATAAAGGTTTTAAGTAGAGTATGTCTATGTAGAGTAATAAATAGGAAGATATTTTCGGGTGATTTTGAGTATATTTAATTAAATAATAAAATGTTCTATCTATTCTTCAAAGACACAACACATTTACAATCCTCGGGTGTGTATTTTTGAAATGTATTGAATATTCATCTAAATAGATATAATATTTATGTGTATAAATACTAGGAAATTATAGTTTGTATAAAATTAAGGTTTAGTAAATATTTTAATATTAGGGTTAGAAAACATTGTTGGAGACCATGGGGATAGGTTTAATTATAGGATAACATCCTAATGTTTTGGTAAGAAGGATATTGTGTTGTTTTCCTAGAAATACATCCATGTCCAGATACTATAAGTCGGTGTGGATCTGGCATAGTTTTACCTTCGGGTAATAACACTAGAAAGGATGCATTGGTATTTGATGTGATCATCCCTTGGTGCATAAAAATTGTCCTTGTTTCACACCTGGTTTGACACTCCTAGGGGATATATTTTGGAAACACATAAACTATTTACGAACTATCATTAAATATTTTGAATATATGATGAACATTAATGACCTAGGTTAAAACTAAGGTATTATAAATGTAAAAAAGTTGTCAAGATTTAGACATCCTATGAATGATATTTCATAATTAATCACTCTAATCAAACATGCGTAATATTCATGTGAACTATTTTTGTTTTACTAAGGGATAAAAGATAGAATGATGAAGCTGATGTGATAATAGGTATTCTCAAATATTGAAGTTCCATATTTGAGATTATGAAAAGCCTTAATGAATTCATATTCATATACTCAATGATTATATATTTAATTAGTAGTGAATATGCTTAATTATATGATGATCATATCACTATTTTATTATTCTTCTCTGGTTGAAGTTTTTGGGATTGTGATTTCTACAGATATTCTTATTCACCTATTGGTTAAAATTGATGTAATATTAGGAATGTATTGAATTTATCTACAAAAATATCACATTAATTTATAAGGAAGGTAAGTTATGCTTTATATTCCAAACCAAACTATGATCATCTATAAGTGTGATTATAAATATAAACATCTAATGGAAATTTCATCCATTGTATGGGTCTGGATTCCAATTCAAAATGAGTGTCAATCTCATATGATCGGGTAGAAACTAAACATCAATGAAATACCTATTTTTCGGGTGGTTTAATGATTTATTTTTAGAATATTTTCTTACAATTCTACCAAATTTTAACTTTGTGTTATCAATATAACTCATATATGGTACTAAACCTATTTCAAAGACTCTCTACAGAATGGTCCTAATTGATTTATAGGAATTAAATAAACAACTCTAGTAGAATATTGATAAGGGATTCACTTATTTAAGTGTGTTACCTTGGGGTGCACTCATTCTTTTTTTAATAAGAAATATGGG
Organism: Viscum album; assembly: GCA_963277665.1. Taxonomy (NCBI): domain Eukaryota; kingdom Viridiplantae; phylum Streptophyta; class Magnoliopsida; order Santalales; family Viscaceae; genus Viscum; species Viscum album. The sequence goes on from OY728137.1 coordinate 1,909,007,192, forward strand.
TTGATGAAACTTTTCATTGATTATATATAACTGAATAAAATCACAATCAATAATAAGAATCATATACCCTGTATTTATGACTTGTTAGATCAACTGTGAGGAGCTCAATAATTTTCCAAGATTAACCTTTATTTCAGATATCATCAATTTATGTTAAAGAAGGAGGATATACCCAAGATATAATTCCATACAAGGTATGTACATTGTGAATATATAGTGATTCCATTTAGTCATACTAATTCCCAAGTAATCTGTATGGATTTAATGAATATATACTTTAGAGATTACCTTATTCATTTTTTTCAATATTTATAGAAAATATTCTTAATTAATCATAAAGTAATGAAAACCATAATTATCACATATTAATTTTACTGAATACCTTAATGAAGGATAATTTTTATGATAAATTTACCAAGTGTGAAATTTGGATATAAAAGGTTTCACTTGTGAGTCATATAATCTCAAGAGATGATAAATCTATATATCTATCAAAGATAAAATTTATTGGACATCATTCCATACTTACCACAATGATTGAGATCCAAATATTTCTTTGTTGTTTAAAATATTATCAATGTTTTTTGTAGAATTTATCATGAATATCTAATCCACTCAAAAAAGTAACTTGGAAGAGGTCCAAGTTCCTTTGGAAAAATGAACGTGAAGAAATTTTCACTAAACTGAAGTGAAAGTTAGTTAGTGCATATGTTCTTACATTTCCCTATAGTGGAGAAGGGTTTATAATCTATAGTGATGCATTGAAAAAGGTATTGGTATGAATTATAATATTGAATGATATAGAGATAGCTTAAACCTAAAGAAAATTTAAGGTTCATGAGTAAAATTACCAAACCCATTATTTGGAGTTATCAGTGGTAAATTTTTCATTAATGATATTGAATAATTATCTTTATAGTGAATGGTGTAATATATATACTATTCATAAAATATTGTTGTATATATTCACTCCAAAAACATATAAATAAGAAATAGAGAAGATTGTTATAGCTCATTAATGATTATAACTACTTAATAAATTACCACCCTGGGAAAGAAAAAAAAGGTGGTCGATTATTTGAGTCGAAAGTATCATTAAATTTTATCTACAATAAGGTTAAAAAAAGATATAATATTTTTGGATTTTTAAGGTATGGATCTTGAAATCATAAAGGAAGTGGGTAGATCTTGTTTTCTAAAATAAGTGTTCAACTATCTGTCCATGTGAGAATTAAAGAGATGTAGATGGAAAATGTGGAACTACAGAATAAATTCAGAAATATTCCAAATAATAACCTTGATTATGGTAGAATGATAAGGTTCAAGAAACTTGTATTTTTTTCTCCCGTATTATATTTTTAAAAGGATCCATTAGAGGAAGCTCATAGTTCCTCATTCTCTATTAATCATGGACGTATGAATATTTATAGATATCTAAAAGAATATTTCTAGTGAGACAACATGAAGAGAGATATTGTTAAGTATATATATATTTACTTATTATGTCAAAAATTTAAGGTTAAGAGACAAAATAATAATGTGATTTGACAACCATACCCATACCATAATGGATATGGGAAAATATCACCATGGATTTTGTCATTAGACCCCCTAAAATTTCTAAGGACTATAATTATATTTAGGTTGTTGTTAATATACTTATGTAGTAATCACACTTAATTTCTATTAGAGAAGAATTATATATTCATAATATTATCATAACATACATTAAAGAGTTGTTAAGTGTTCATATAATACCACATTTTATTATATGTGATCAAGATCTGAAGTATACATTGATGTTTGGGAAAATTCTCCAATAGGATTTGGATATGAAGTTACGTTTCAACACTTCTTATCCTCCTCAAAAGGATGGTAGTTTTATAGAAACATTCCAACATAATAGGATATGTTGATATCTTGTTATCTGTATTGAAAAGTTGGTTAGTATTAATACGTTTATCTAGTTGATTATTCTTACAACAATAACTTTCACTCCAGAATTCAGATAGCTTCTTATAAAGCCTTATATGGAAAAAAAAGTTCATAAATCCAATGTGTTGGAATGAATTTGGATATTGAAATAAATTGGGACCTAATATAGATGAAGAAATTCTAGATAATATTAGATCCATTCAGTAAGACATAAGTGCAATGAAATTTTGATTGAATGTTTATGCTGATAGTCATCATCAAAATATGATGTTTTTTGTTTCTGAGAAGTTATTACTATGAATTTGTCCATTGAATAATGTTATGGATTTAAAAATAGGGTAAAGTCAAGTTGTGGGTATATTAACCCCTTTTATATTCTTGATCAAGTAGGGATGGTATCATATCTCTCAGTTCTTCCACCAAACCTATCTCAAGTTCATGATGTGATTAATGTATTTATCCTAAGGAAGTACATACTTGACCCTTAATATGTACTAAACTCAAAGTTCATAAAACTAGAGAAAAATATTTATTATGAGGAATAACTAGTAGAGATTCTAGATAATAGAGAGAAAGTGTTACAAAAAAATACCACTCACCTAGTCAAAGTTTTGTGACAAAATCACCAATTTGAGGAAGCTACGTGGGAACTTGAGGATATGATGAAGTAGAATAATACTAGTTTTCTGTAAAATAGAAACAGAATTTCAGGGGAGAAATTAATTTTAATGGAGGTATAATATAACACCATGATATTTCATGAAATAATATTTTCAAATTAATTTAGTTTCATTGATATCTCGCATCATATGTAAGACAGAGTTTAAATGAACCACGATATACTACTCAAATATTATTATTTAATATCATTTTTATAACATAGATGTTAAATGGGAGAGTATTAATATGAATAACTAAATAATTAAAATTATATTTTTTACACATGTACAATATAAATTCATTGGTTATCAGTTCATTATAAATGAAAAAAAACATTAGAAATTAAAAGAAATGTTTTTCTTAAAAACTATTTTTATATGAACATTGTGTTTTATTAACTTAATAAATTTTATTAATCACTATTATTGAATTATTTTAATGAAATTTATATAATTTATTCAATAAATTTTTGTATCATCCATCTAATATTTTTTCTAGTCATGGGATAATAATAAATCTAGTTTTATGCTTAAAACTGTATTTTTTCTAAAAATGGCTTCATTTCATCCTGCGCACTTATTTAAAAATTATTTTTTTGAATATTTTAGAAACTTTATTTGAAAAATTAACATAATTTATTAAATCAACATACTAAAATTACCTCATAATGTATTCTTTATAATCTTATTAAAAGATTAATTTTTTAATGAATAGTGAAAAAATATTGATTTTCTTAAAAAGTTTATTTTCATTTAAAGATTTTAAAAAGTTAAATTTTTTTATTCTAATTAAAATTATTTATATTATAATATTATTAAAAAAATATAGTTCATTATTATCAATTTTATGTTCAGATTTTATATTAAAACTATTTATGCTTATGAAAAACTTTTCTTTGGAAAATTGTTTTCCATCGCGTCTACGGGTTTAATTTTAAATTAAATTGAACCAATTTTGTGAAATTAATTTGCTAAAATATATTACATATTTTTAATCAACATAATTAATATTTTTTAATAAGCCCAACTGAATTTTTTTTCACAATTACTAAAAAAATAGTAAAAATTAATTATTATGGTTAAAGTTAAAACGAGTTTACCAAGGAGTTAAACCAAAATATAAGTGTATGTTTTAAAATTATACTTATATGATTCATTTTTTATGGAAATATCTAGAACTTATATTATCTCAAAATTGAATATATTTCTATTTTTATATAGTTTTCATGGATATGACTTTATCATTTTTTATTCTTTTAATAAATTTCCATGTAGTTTATCTCCCCCATTTATAAATGGGCGCCTCATCTCACCACCAATGAACACATAAAGACGCTTTTGGATCCAAAAAATCATACCAAAAACACTTACTTACATCCTTTAACACATCCTATTGTTCTTGTTTTGATTATGAAACCCTTTCAATAAGTCTTTTGGTTCTAACCTAAAGAGGTTATCTGAAGAAGATATATTGTTCTTAACCCGGCATTATTATTTTATTTCTTATTAAACATCCTTAAAATATTAATCAAACATGGTGATATAAAAACATCATTATTGACCATATAATTAGATTTTATTATGTTAATTTCATAACCTAAATCCATCTCCTCTTCTATTAAATGGGAAATGAAAACATCAATCGTTTGTACAGAGGACTACCGCCTCATGAACCGATGTAATCTGTTTTTCATCAACACCTCTCATAGAATGATATAATGATGGATTTAGTGTGTGTATATATATATTATATTTATTATGTCACAAACCATCACAATGGGGCCCTTTCCAGGACTCCCCAAGCCTGCCTCCAATATGCCAGGGGCTGGTGACTAGCACCGAGTAGGCATATCACTAACATGCACTACTGGAAAATGTACCTATCCCCACGGTTTTCACCAAAACCGTGGGGATATACCCCCCCTATACCCAAGGTTTTGGAAAACCGTGGGTATAGGTGACTTTTCATGACCTATACCCACGGTTTGCCAAAACCGTGGGTATAGGGGGGTCTATCCCCACGGTTTTGGAAAACCGTGGGGATAGGTCCTGAAAAGTCACCTATACCCACGGATTCCCAAAACCGTGGGTATAGGGGTACCTATCCCCACGGTTTTCCACAAAACCGTGGGGATAGGTCAGGGATAAAATACCTATACCCACGGTTATGAAAAACCGTGGGTATAGGTCAATTTTGTGTGCGCGGGAAATTTTTTTTTTCCGCGGGAAGGAATTTTTTTTTGGCAGGAACCCTATACCCACGGTTCTTCCCTCTATACCAACGGTTTTTATAACTATATTTAACTAAATATATATATATATACATATATGTGAAGTTAGGGTAGTGGTTAGACACGGTGTTTTCAGCGAAGAGGTTGCGGGATCGAAACTCGACGGCTGCATTATTTTAGGACCTATACCCACGGTTTTGAAACCGTGGGTAAAAGCCGTTGACACCGTGGAAATTGTCTATGTTTCGGTGACACGGTGGCAGGACACCTATACCCATGGTTTTCCAAAACCGTGGGTATAGGTTGGGGACCTATACCGACGGCGTTCCAGCCCACGGTTCCCAAAACCGTGGGTATAGGCTATCCCCACGGTTTTGGGGGCTATACCCACGGTTTTGAACCGTGGGTATAGGCTATTTTTCCAGTAGTGATGGGAGAAATCTCCTACATATCTGTACACATGCTGACATCTACAAGCCCAAAAAATATATAAAATGTAAAAAACAAATAAGAAACCAATGCATGAATATATCTATATCGTGAAACCAAAGTATTATAGGAGGTAATATAAAGTAAACAGGGCCAAAAATAAGCCCACCACAAAGAAACTGTAACAACACGTCCAACCTTTAAGTAAAGGTGCTAGGATTGCTATATCAAAGCCGCAGGAACACACCTCAATATTTCTGGTATTATAAAGAAATGTCTAGTCCTGCTCCACCTAGTACATTATAAAAAGGTCAAACGTTCTGCATAAGAAATGACACGTGTGGGAAAAGCCTGTGAAGGGGTGAGTATAAAAATTCTTAGTAGGACACCCTGAAACCACAAAGCATACAACACAGGAAAGTACATTCAACACTACATAGGTATATGTCTTAAGAAAATATAATAATAATATGAAAATATTATCAACAAAGAAACATAGTATAAAGGTAATCCACAACCATAGTATATCAGCCTAGGATTTCAGTTTCAAGATTCCATGGAGCACTCATTTGGGAGGACACACCCCAGATTCTGATAGCACTAATGACGCCCATCTGAGAGATACCTCTCATTAGGTACTATCATGTGATATATATGTTGATAGTTATAAATATAATATGATAAAACATATTATGATCACATCCAAGGCCATGGGGTGATACCAACAACTCCATCTGGATTAACCCGTTAAGTAAAGGATTAAGGCTTGATAGAATTGGTCACGTCAATATTAAAGACTCTACCTAGGGAATGAAGATGAAAAGTTGATCATGCACTGGTTCTCTGAGGGGATTCCAACAACTCTATCCAATAAGTCTTACTAATGGGATTGTAGGTCTAGGAGTAAGAAACGAATCACACAAACATTCAGAAAACTGATAAAGGGAACAAACCCTAATGAAACGTGTCCAAGATATAGAGAACAAGAAAATCAAGCCATGTAGAAAGGGGTACACGACATATAGTATGGGAATGCACTCTGTCCATTTACCTTAGGTACTTACCATGTACAACAGACCATGTCATTTAAACTGTGTCTTGTAGAAGAGGGGTATATGATATGTAGAGGGGTTATGCATCGTGTCTCTGTATCTAGGGTCTGCTCATAAACTCCAGTAGTGTGCCAGTATATGGCTTTAACCCATGTATCCCTTCCCCTATACCAGTACATAGGGTATCCCATGTACCTAGTCTAGGAAAAGCTGTTTGGGGGAGTACATGTTATGTAGGATGGTCATGTAGTTCACGTCATGTCTGTGTACTTCCCAAGAATAGTTCGAGTTCATCCAAGGGGGGCACAAGTTGTGTAGTCAAAGACTACATGCCTTGTGTATCGTGTTTCCTAAAACTTGTCGTCTTCCAACTGCTCATTTCATTGATCTTCCAACCTCTGATCCAGTGATCATTTTGACTCAAAACTCAATATCCAAGGTTGTTTGGTCATTACATCATTGAATCAATATGATTTGGGCCTACAATTTTCCTGCAAAATGAGATCATCTATGTTCTTAGTTATGCATGAAATAATACCAAATAGGCACAAATTGTCATTCAATCCACTACCTCTACCACCATTACACCTCCATCTAGTCGTTATAATGTCGGATCTATGGTTTTAGGTCATTTTTCAAAGAATCATAGGCGTAATGATTGATTGTTCACAAATGGGTTCAAAGCATGGGGAAGAACAAAGAATACATGAATCGGTGAAGAAAAGGACAAAATAATTGAGAGATATGAACCATGGTATATGTTCCTTTCAATCATGGTTTTTCACCATTAGAACAATAAACTAATCAAAATTAATTTAAAGCTTTAACTCCCAATAAATCCAAAAAAAATATTATCCTACATAACAATCGATCTGTGGGATAATATATTCATGGATTAGTCCACATTAATCATAGGAATCAAGAATGAGGAATAGAAAATCAAAATAACTCATCCTACCTTAGGTTAGATAGGTCGCTGATGAATAATGATTTATGTGTCATTATCATTGGTGAGATTCATCAAGATCGGTGTGTGTTGATTGTCAATATGAGGTTATTTCATTTTCCGTTAGAAGGATCCTCCACAGGTTCTCTCTCCAACATCTCAAGATAATTAAATGGCTATAAAGATAACCCTATATTTATGAAAAAAATGACTTACTTAAATATAAACCTCCTTACTGAATCAACAAATGGAATAAAAATAATTTTCTAAAATTATTTTATTCCTTTAAACATTTGTGAATAAGTTTCCATAATAGACCAGTGTTTACCAATGTTAAGTCCTTCCTAGGGTAAAGCCACCATTATAAATTAAAAGAATTTCCCTCAAATCTATGATCTGGTCACCTGTTTAGAATTTATTCCACTTTTTTAGGATAATGATGTGCACAAGTGATATTTAATATTTTAATATATTTCAAATATTTATCTCATGAAAATTGGGCCTTGGAATTACATGTCATCTCAGTTCCTAGTCTCAAAATTAATTAATATAATATTTAAAAATAATAGAAAGAAAATTTGGGACACTACATCATCCACACCTTGGGGCTTTACATCCTAAAAAAGTATAAAAAAACTAATCAAAATGATGTGGGTACTGAAAGAGAATCTAAACATCCAACTCCCCAGTGCTCTCTTTGAGATTCTCATGCTTCCACCAAACAAGCACTAAAGAAATAAATTGCCCATAAAGGATCTTCTCATATTGATCCTTGATCTCTACTTGGTACTTAGTAAAACTGTATCTATCCTCACTATTCAGCTCTCCCTAGTCAATGGCATGCGATGGGTTCTTTATTTACCTGCTCAATTGTAAACAATGGAATATTTCATGAACTCATTATTATTATAGGGGTAGAGATAAGGGTTATACCACCTCACCAACTCTATTCAGTATATCGAAAGGGCTGATGAACCTTGGAGATAACTTTTCGCCCTGTCCAAATCTCTATAATACATTTCAAGGTTAAACCCATAGGAATACATGGTCTTCTTCCTCGAACTATAAATGCCTTTTATACCTATTACCATTAGACTTTTTGATGGATTTGTGTGGTCTTCATCCAATCTTGGATGATCTAAACCTTCTCTATAGTATCTCGCAACAACTCCATTCCCATCAGTGCTGACTCCCCTGGGTCAGTCCCGTAAAGTGGTGACATGAAAATCCACCCATACAAAGCCTCAAATGGTTTCACAACAATGCTAGAATGATAGCTATTTTTATACACAAACTCCACCAGTGGTAGGTGATCATTATAACTATGGACAATGTCTAACATGAAAGCTCATAGAATGTCCTTCAGAACATGAATGGTCTTCTTTATTTGGTCTTCAGTCTACAGGTGAAATGCTATTATCAAGTGTAATTGGGTACCAAACTCCTCTTATAATCCCCTCCACATGCAAGATGTAAAGTGAGAATCACGAGTAGAAAAAATCATCGATGTGACCCCATGGATTCAAACTATCTCATGAACATAGAGGCATATCAAACTCTGTAATTAACTCTATTCTCAAATATCTATGAAGTGGGATGACTTTGTGATCTGATCAATGATCGCATATATGGAATCATGTCCCCTAAACGTATGTGGTAATCACATCACAAAGTCCATAGATATATTATCCTACATTCATTTTGCTACCTCAAGGCGTAGAAACAAACCCACAGGGAATTGGTGCTCATCCTTCACATGTTGACAAGTAAGGCATCTAGAAACTAAATTTTCAAATCATTTCTTCATCCATGTCTATGAAACCAAACATCGAAGGTCCTTCTACATATTTTCCACTCATGGATGTCCACTAAAGGGGGTGTATAAAACTCTTTCATAACCAAATCCCACAACATCACAGTACCATCATGCGTCCTATAAAAATAACGGCATGTCCCCACCTATAGAAAATCCATCAGTATAATTCCCTATGGATATATGAGCACATAGGGTCTCACAGTCAGTATCCCCAAGCTATGCCTCCCTAACACGTTGTAAAATTGGATGGGTGAAAACCATAAAATAGAGGTAATAAACCTAATCTCTATTCACACGGGCAGACTACAATGAGGCTATCTTCTCTGACGCCTCATTTAGAAACTATAAACTAGATCTCCTACTGAGAGCATCCGCTACCACATTCCCCTTCCCATAAGTATAGAAAATATCAAAGTCATAGTCTTGGAAGAATATAGACATCACCTTTATCTCATGTTTAGGTCAATCTAAGAGAATATATACTTGATACTCTTCTAATTAGAGTGGATGATAAAATTATTTCCAATTAGGTAGTGTCATTACATATTCAAAGAGAAGACAAACATAGTTAAATCAAGATTGTGGGTCACATAGTTCTGATCTTGTGGTCTCAACTAAAATGAACCATAGGCAATCACCACTATCTTATACATCAATAAAAACCATGTTTGGTTCCTGATGCATCACAGAACACTACAAACTCAACACCCTCCTCTAGAAATCTCAAGATTGGAGCACTCGTCAAACTCTACCTCAAATGCTAAAATGCATGTTGCCACATCTTTTTCCACACAAATGGCTTTCCCTATTGAGTAAAATCTATCATAGGTGATGATATCTTGGAGAAATTAGGTATTAATATCTAATAATAGTCTTCTAACCTAAGAAATCTCCACACCTTTTTCACTCTCTTAGGTGGCTCCCATGATAACAATAACTTGACATTGGACAGGTCCACTGCCACTCCATCAGCTGAGATAATGTGTCCCAGAAAGTGCACCCCCTAAATCTAGAGATGGAACTTTAAGGGCTTCCTGTAAATCCGGTTCTCTTGTAGTATGTCCAGACCTATCCTAAAGTTTCTCATGTGCTCCTCCTCAGTCTCCAAGTACACAATGATATCGTCAATTAAGACCACCATGAATCAATTTAAGTAAGGTTTAAAGATCCCATTAATGAGCCCATGAACACTAATAGGGTATTCCTCATGCCAAAAGTCGTCACTAAGTACTCATAATGACATTAAAGAAATCTAAAGGTCATATTAGGTATATCCTCATCCCTTACTCACAACTGGTGATAGCATGATCGGAGTTCAAACTTTAAGAACAATCGGGCCCCTCTCAACTGATCAAATAGGTCACCGATCATCGGTAGTGAATACTTATTCTTTAGGTTCACCTACTTCAGGCACTGATAGTTCACACATAAACTCAATCTCATATCTACCTTTTTAGAAAACAAAACTAGGGATGTATAGGGTGAAACACTAGGTCTCATGAATCCCTTCCACGAAAAGTCCTTTAACTGCACCCTCGTCTTGCGGAGCTTTATAGGAGCCATCTGGTATGCTAGTATAGATATCTATTTCATCTTGGAGTGTAAATCAATGCATAATTCTATCTTTCAATGGGGAGGTTAACCATGAAAATCATCAAGAAATATATTATAATACTCCACCACTATTGTAGGAAATTAGAAATCATAACATCCACTACACCAAGGATTAATCTGGGAAATTAATGAGTAATCTATTTCCCCCTTCTATGTGTGGGTAAATCTTGTGCTGCTAAAGTTTCTTTTTCACCCACAAAGGAAAAAACTCAATTTTTCACTATGGAAACACCACACTCTTCACCTAAAATAATAAATATGGGCATAAACTATATATGACCAATAAATTCTAAGAATGATGTTGTAAGGTTTCGACAGCACTACCAAGAGGTTCTAACCGAAACTATCAACTCCAAGGGTGAAGTCACAATGTCGACATAGGTGTTTGATCACTGAGCCTTCTCTGTTAGGTGTCTCCAAGTGTAAGGGTTGAGTTATCGATTCAATCAGAATCTCTAGGTCTTATAAATGATATGTGTTGAGAAAGGAATGACTGGTACTTATGTCTATCAGTTTAGAAGCTAAAGTCGAAAAGACACATATCATACCTCGAATCATTCCTAGAACCCCTAGGTCATAATCCTTGACTATATGCTGGTGTCCCTTACCCTTTCCTCCATCTCCCTGATCCTGTCATGGGCCACCTTGGTTGGTGGTGGTTACATGTTGAAACATAAACCACCCCCTGCTCCTCTTCTAGATCCTCTATCACATATACCTCCCTATGGATCTGCTTTCTCCAATCGGTGTCTATGACTTAGTGATCCATCAACAGTCTCCCTTCCAGCATTACGGCGGGTTGGAAAATCTCGAGCGAGATGTACCCTTCTATCACATGACTAACACCACCTCTATCTAGGATGACTATATCCACCATATGAGCTCTTAACTGCATATTATATATCATGGTACCTCCTCCTAAAACATCTCCCACATCTCATCCCAGAAAGACTAATGTCATCTGCCTACTGCCAAGGTCTATACTCCTACATCCCAATTCTGATTATAATCAATTGTATCTTCACATTAAATAATCTTTCATCCACCAAATCTCACTCAAGAACCCCGGCATAAGTAGGAATTCATAGAGGGATGTCTCTATCTCGGATGTCTCTATATAAACCTCGTCAAAAGCTCTAATACATGAAGTACTAAACTAGAACTATATCCATCGAGTACCTAGAAAGGTAGGTGACTCTAAATGAAAAATAATTTACTATCATTAAACCCTACTAGAGATGAAGAATCTTCTGAATACGCATCGCACTAAACATAGCTGGTGAGAACCCCTCTCTGAAGAGGTGCTCAAACTCTTTCCATGAAAGAGTTTTCCCATCATGAGTTTGGGTAACCAAACTCCACCATCATCTTTCCTAGTCATATATGGGGATCACCACCAGGACTACCATATGATCTACTCGTGTCCTGACTAGATAGAATCTTGGGTCACTGCCTCAAGCTAGTCCTTAGATGCCTATATGTTGAGATCACCTCAAAACCTAAGGGGTATCTATCACTGAAACTCATGAAGAGTGCTCAGTCTGTGCTTCTCATTTGTTGGTACTGTATATACTACGTGATTCCCTACATTTGGTTTTATGGATGGTGCACTACCTAGAGGTAACATCTCAAGAACTGGTCCATGTTTCGAAGACTCTTCACTAAGGGGGTCATCCACATGATCATGTTGTTAAATCTTAGCCGGAATACATTACATAGGAATCCTATAAGTAAATAAGATGTATCGTAGTCAATGAGTATATATGGAGAGCTGACTCAAGAAAGACATGGAAACCACAACCCATTCCTATATGATGCAAGTACAATTATTTTCCCTCCAACCAGTGTTCTCATGTACCGAATCGAAAAGAAGGTGATTAGAGTCTTGGGGTATGGATATGTCGGTCGTCACACAAACACTAGATTTCCTGGATTGAAATCCGAACTCGAAAAACTTAACATTGTTTCTCCAAACCAATTTCACAGTATTTCAATCATAATGTAGAACCGACCCCTCTAATACCACTCCGTCATGACCCATCCCAATGGGGACCTTGCTACAACTCCCCAAGACCACCTCCAATGGGCTAGGAGATGGTGAATAGCACCAAGTAATAATATCACTAATATGGAATGCATTTCTTATGTACCTACACATATGCACACATATCACATCCCACAAAATGATGACATGTAAAAAACCACTAAGAAACCAATGCATGCATACATCAATACCCTGTAACCAGAGTACAAAAGGAAGCAAAGTAAAGTAAACAGGTCTAAAAAAATCCCACCACAAAGAGTCTACAACCACAATTCCAACCTATATATAACGGTTCTAGGACTACTATCTGAAATCCTCAAGAACACACCTCAGTCTGTCTGGTCTCACAAAGCCCCATCTGGTCCTGGTCTGCCTAGGACTCTATCAAAAGGTCAATTGTCTGCACAAAACAAGACATGTACATTAAAATCCCATATATGGTTGAGTATAACAATACTCAGTATGACTCCCTAAAACAAAAAATCATACCAAAAAAGTAAATTATAGTCATCTCTATAAAGGTATATGTCTACATCACATTTAATAACAATATCCAAATATACTCCACAAAGAAACACGGTCTAAAGGTAAGGCACAACCATAGTATACCATCCTAGCAATTTATTTTGAATATTCTAAAAATAACTCATCTGGGAGAACACACTCTTGGGTCTGATAGCACTGATGATGTCTGTCTGAGAGATATCGCTCATCGGGTACTTTCATGAGAGAGAGACATTGATAGATCAGAGGAGAATATGAAACAACAGATAAGGATCACAACCAGGTACATGGGGTGATACCAAAAACTCCATCGGGATTAACCCGCTAAGTAGAGGATTGATTCTTGGTAGGATTTGTCACATCAATAAAAAGGAATCTACTTAGGGCATGAAAATGAATAGAGGATCTCGCATAAGGCGTCTCGGATGATTCTAACAACACTATCCCTGAATTCCTATAGAAGGGGTCATATTCATAGGAGTATGAAACGATTCACACAAACCTTCAGGGAAATGAAAAATGGGATGAACTCTAAAAAAACTTGTCCAAGATATAGAGGACAATAACATCAATCAATGTAGAAACGGGTACACGACATGTAGTAGGCGAACACATCATGTCCCAGGACCCCAGGTACTATCTATTGACAATGGCCTATGTCATTTAAATTGTGTCATGTAGAAGAGGGGTACATGGTGTGTAGAGGGGTTACATGTCATGTCCTTGTATCATGGTCCACTCGTGTACTCTAGCTGTGTGCCCGTTCATGGAGTTAGCATGTGAATCCCTACTTGTGTACCAGTACATGGGTTAGTTTTTTATGCCAGTACACTGGGTGTCCCATGTACCAGAACATGGGGTAGCATGGGAACCTAGTCCAGACCACATCGTGTGGGGAAGTACACACTATGTAGGTTGGCAATGTAGTCCACCCCATGTCTGTGTACTTCCCAAGTACATGTTGATTTCATCCAATGGGGACACACACTGTGTAGTCAAGGACTACACGTCATGCGTATTAGATTTTCATAGAACCCATATTACTCCACCTGGTCCCATAATCGATCTTCCAACCTCTTCTCCTATGATCAGTTCACCTCAAAACTCCATATCCAAGTTTGTTCGGTCATTCCCTCACTGAATTCGTATGATTCGAGATTTCAATCATCTTGGAAAATGATACCATCTCCATTATTCATTACACACCAAAGTTTGAAAAATCGATACAAATAGTCATTCGATCTACTACTACAACCACTGATGCACCTCCATCAAGATTTTATGATGTTGGATCTATGGTTTTGGTTTATTCTGCTAATAATAGAAGGTAAAACGATCAATTTTTCACAAAGGGTTTCAAAGCATGGGGAAGAACTAAGAATGCATGAATGAGGGGAGAATAGCACAAACTGGTCTATAGGTATGAACCTTGATCAATTTTCTTTTTGGTCTTGTTTCATCACCATTAGAATCATAAATGAATCATAAATAATTTCAACATTTAGCTCTAGATAAATCCCACAAAAAGACTATCCCACATAACTATCAATCTGCGATCCAATTTATTTATGGATTGGTCCACGTTCATCGTGGGAATCAAGAACAGGAAACAGAAAACCAAAATAACACATCCTACCTTAGGTTGGATTAGTCTCTAATGAATAATAATCACTACATCTTCATTTTTGTTGAGATCCTTCAAGATCGGTGTGCACCGATTGTCGATCTGAGGTTTCATTGTAGTCCGTCGGAAGGATCCTCTGAAAGTTATCTCTCCAACATCCCTAGATAATTTCAGGGTTATGAGGATAACCTTGTAATTCTAAAAAATGGACTTATATAAATATAAACCACCTCATTGCATCAACAAATGTAATAAAAATAATTTTCTTATATTATTTTATTCCTTTAAACATTTTTGACGACCTTTCCACAATTGACATGTGCTGACCAATGTTAGGTTGGGCCTAGAGTAAAATAGTCATTCTAAACTCAATTGTTCCTTTAGATTTCTGATCCAAGCATGAATTTGGAATCTATTCCAATTTTTTTGTATAACCGTGTTCACGCGTACTATTTAATATTTTAATATATTTCAAAAAAATTTCCCAGGCACACCAGACCTTGGAATTACATATTGTCTTAGCACATGGTCTCAAAATTAATCCATATAATATTAAAAAATAATAAATGGAATAATACATGACATTACATATGAGGAAAAATTTGAAGAATATAGGAAATTAATATAGTGTTTTATATATCTCAATAATTTCTTGAAAACCCCAAAATAAAATGTGTAGATGTTATATTTTAGGAACAATTTTTGAAGTTTGAAGATTTTTTTGTACTTTCATATAAATTTTTTTAAGTTTTATATACAGTAATTTTGGGGGAGCTTAAATATTTTTATATTTTTATATGTTATATTAAATTATAGATTTTATAAAACATCATAATGTTTATAGTATGATCAAAGTTATAAAGTCGATACATTTTTTAATAAATTATAGTGTTTTAGTTAATGTTTTGTTTAATTTTAAAATGAGGGACAATGATTGTGTTTCTTTTTTGGTTTTTAAATTTCTATAAAGGGGGGTCTTTTAAGTGTTAATTTTTATTAATGGTGACATCTAAATTGAATTTTTTTTATTATTAATATTAAATATTCCTTCACGTTTTTAAAAATTCCACACATTTGTAAATAGATAATTATTATTTCTCATAGATTTGATAAATCAAAATTTATCTATTAATTAAGTGATTAAGTGTTTATTAATTATTTTATAGTGTTTCATAAAGTATTTTTCAATCACTGTATTTTAGTTTTATAATTTTTTTATTTTTTTAAAGTCATATGAAATATGGTTTTGAAGTAATCAGACACTATTTTTAATTCATATGAAAATTAAAAATTCATGTAAAATCTATTTTTCAGTTTACTTGAATTTTTTGAAGTTTCAAATAACACTTATGATGTTTTAAATCACACATACAGTGACCATAAAATGGATTATATGAACTAAGAAAATTATATAAGTATTTAATGAAACATATGAAAATGGATAAACAAACTTATGCTATTTTAAAATGGATTTTTATTCTTTTTCATGCAGTCATGGAAGGCCTTTGAGGTAGACAATTACCTATATAAAACAGGCAAACTAAAATGAGTGTTTTAAGGACAATACATGACATAGTAGAAGTAATTTTGACTTAAATATTCTAATATCCAAAATTAATATCTTCACATCAACCTGTAATGGTGGTGGTGACCTCAGATTATAGGAGAAACATCAACATGACATAGGGATTATCTTAGTGTTTTATAAGTCATGGTGTTGTGTAATATTCATTGACAAAATATATCGGTAAATTTTTTGAATAAAAAGGACAATTGTTGCTCAGTATTTTATGGAGAAGGTCATTGTCAATACCCATAGATAATGGTTATGCAAAAGATAAATTATGGTTATACATAAGGTAAATTATGGTTACACGTAATAGATGGATATAAATAAGGTAAATGATGGTTTTTCATCTTTATAAAATGACGTTTATAGAAACTTCAAAAAAAATATAGATTTGTTCCTTTTCCATTTTAAGTGGATTTTGATACTCTATTTTTTTAGATTTTCATATTCTCATTTACTGTAAGTTTATATAAACTATTCCATTAGTTTTATTAAACTTTAAAATACATATATATTGTAACAAAGTTATTCAAAGTGTGTTTGAATTATTTAACTATAAAATTCACATGGTTTTTCTCCATGAATAGGTAAACAATAATATTATTTATTATTAATATTCTCAATCATGGCATGCTGTGATTGGTTCTTGAGAAACAACCATGTGGTGATGATCAGGGAATTTATGAAAATTCCACTAGAATATGTTCTCAAAAGCTTGATTAAAAACACAGAGGCTTCTAATAAATTTTATAGAACACAATATATTGATTTAATAGTTACGAACTGTGGAATATTTTATCCCATAACTATTTTTATATTGTCATAAAGTCAAAAATAAACTTCAATAATCATTATTTTCTATCATTTCATTAATGATTTTCATAAACAATATAATATTCAATTCTCTTTTTCTCTTCATAGTTTTGTACTTGTTATCATCACAGTATTTTTTATATTTTATGTTTGTGAGTATCAATTATTTTTTTAATTTTCCTATCAAAATAAATTATGGTTTTCATATACCTCATAACGAAAAGAAAGGTCTAAGAGTTGTGACTCCCAGAAAATTCATGTGTTCATGTTGTTCTTTTTTCCATTGAATGGAAGTTTTTGTTGTGTTGTACCTAAATTTGATAAAATGTTGGGATTTGTAAAAAGTTAATTACACCTTTAAAATATGATTTTTTTTATTGAGTTCCATTATTATAAATTATTATAGAATATTGAAGATAAGTTGTAGATCATTCGGTCAAAACTATTATAAAAATTATTGTGTTCATACATTTATTTCTGTTGTATTTTATCTTTGAAAACTACACTACTTTAAATTTCATCTTCATGTGATAATATTACTAAGAGTGATTATTTATATTAAAGGATTTTTAAAAAAATATTAAAATAACTACTCACCCACCCCCCCAAATCAGTGTTTTCAACTCAATTAAGCCAAAGCATTCATGTTCAAATAACTATTCACCGTGTTTGTATTCATAAGGTGGTGATGTTTTGAGAATTTATAGTCATTAATAAAATATAAAAATCTCCTTTGTCTCATGTTAAAATCCTTAAAAATAAAAAATATGATTTAATCATGTATGAAAAATATATGTATATCACACTTTTCATAATAGGGATAATGCCATTATATCTTAAATTAAAATATTACCTCGTATATCTCTGAATCTTATGTCGGGTAATTCTTCACTTGAACATTTAATTAACACATGGAAAACACTACACCATTTAATTTTGTATAAATACATGACCCAAACCCATATTTCATGCATCATTATATGGCAGAAACCCTTGGCCACTATAGGGTAGTGTTATTATAAGCATATTAATCAATAATATCTTGATATCCTTGAAAAATTGTTCACATTCATCTACCCAAAGGAACCTTACTCTCTTTTAAGTTAACTTAGTCAGTGGATTTAATTTTCATGATAATTTTTAAAAAATATTCAATATTATAAAAAAAATAAAAAAGTAAATAAATATATTTTATAGTGGATGGTCTAAGAAACTCTTCAATCACCATTGCCTTTCAATGATCCACATATATACCCTTTCTTGTGATTACTTGACTCAAGAATGATACTTTTTGAATTTATAATTCACACTTGAAAAATTTAACATAAATTCATTGATTTTTAAGTGAATTTAGCATAACCCCCAGCTGATCCTCATGATCTTCCTTTCTCTTGGAATGTGTATTACTATTATCTATAAATTCTATAAAAAATTATTCATGTTAATTTCTAAATGATCTATTATTCTTATTAATGATGATATTGGAGGATTTTTTAAGACTGAATGGAATCACTTTGAATTAATTCTATCTATATCTTTTATGGAGTAATGGCTTGGATATATTATCTTTTTTAAACCTTAATTGACGATATCAAGATTGTAGGTCAATCTTTGAGAAATATTAGTCTCTTCAGTATTGATAAAATAATTCTTAAAGATGAGGTAGAGTATATTTTTTCTTGATCATGATCTTATTGTGTTCATGATAATAAATAGAGAGACACATTGATTCATATTTAATCTTAATAAAAATAATTGGTTGGTCCTATGGATAAGCACTTTGGTATAACAAAACGTTGTCTAGATTCTTATGGAGCTACTCCTTCAATTCCTCCAATTCTATTAGGTCCATTCTATAAGGAGTGTTTTATATTTTCGTAGCATAATGTATGAAATCTATATATAACTAAACCTCATTATCTTGTGTAATATTAAGAAATTATTTTGTAAATATATGAATATGTTCTCACAAAATTAGAATATCTTATATATCATATTTTTTCAAAAACATTTAAACTAAATAACTCTCATTATTATGTAACAAGAACTATTTAAGGGAACTAACTTTAATATGGATATCATAGTCAACCTTACCCTAATAGATGACTATTGTTTTATTATGGATATAAAATTTTATTTCCCCATATTAAAATTTTTTTATGGGATTTATATAGAGAGATTCAATCCACGCCCAAAATCACATCAAATTCAACTATAGGAATAATAATATGATTTTATGGAAACATATTCCCAAAAAAATCTATTAGAGACGAGTTGTAGACATAGTATGTTATCATATCACCGATGGGAGTTTTCATTGATAATTTAATATCTATATTTTGGGATAATTATTATATTCCCACATAGAATTTTCTGGAAAAAAAAGAGTGAATAAAAAAATAATCAAAAATGAAATTTTCCTTTATTGATTGGATAATGGTTTTTCTTTTCCCCATATCAATTTCATGACCCACATTAAAAAAATTTCTTAAAAATTACCTTTTTCTCTTATAGATAACTCATTTATAAGACTTGGTTTTAATCCACTAAAGAAAAATTTCATTTCATTTTTAGGTTCAATGATAAATTAGAGGCATACCGTAAAAATATTCTAAAGTTTTTTTCATATGTATTAATAGATTCATCTCTCTTTTTATTTAACTCAATTAATTTTCTATTCATTTTATAGATAAGAGTTCATGGAAAATATTTATTGAAAAATTCATTCAAAAACTTCTCTCATTATATTGAGTCGATTTCTTCCTCTTTCATCGAATTATTGATTAGGTTTTTTCATTGATCTGCCTCACATTTCAAAGGATAAATGGATAAAACATATTTTCATTATTTGAACACTAGTGAAAAAAAAATCCTTCCCATTTTTTAATCAATTTATCAACAATTAGTTTGTCATAATTCCCACTAATGTGTATTGTGTTGCTTGAAGTAGTTAATGGAGAGTTTTCCCTTCAGAATTAGTTAGGTATATCATTATTATTTTTGATTATGGTCATAGCATGAGAATGTAGGGTGAGAATAGAAATGATATTTTTCACTTCAACTCCCATCCTATTTATTTACTCATTTGGATATTCATTTTTTTATCTATCATGGTCATTGAAAATTCAATTCCTCAATATTCTTTCCATTTTTTAAAAACAAAAATGTTACATCGAGTATCAATAAATTAGAGTAATAAAACATATGATAAGAAAAATAAATCCTAATATGTATTAAATTTGAGAACCTTTAATTCAACATATCAAATTTTGGGTTAATCCTGCATTAGTTTTAATTCATTATAGGTTGTTTTAGGTTCAGTGCACTTATTAATTGTATCCTAATACCTAGAAATAAATAAAACCCACTCTAATACCAACTGAGTTAACTATTCTATAAAATTAATACATATTAACTCATTTTATATAAACAATTTTTATATCCCAAAATATATCACACCCCATAACCTATAGGTTTACTGTCTTTACATATTAACTATGTGATATTATTATTTCACAATAATAATTTATTATTTCTCATAAAATTATCACACATGATATCCTACTATACTTATCAAAGATAATACTTCTTTTCATTTTAGATTTAATGGGAAAAAGGAAAGGATGATCTCAAACACTCATTTTGGGTAAATATAAGAGATATCAATCAAAGATCATAGGTGAGCCTATGAAAGGCATGTGGGGATGATTACATAATTCATGTATATAAACATGACATAATAAAATCATACCCAATAAAACATAGATCATAAACCATGAATTTTGATATAAGGATTTGGTTGTTACATAAGACAAGATCCATTGGTGTGTTGAAACATGATTCTATAATCATCTTCTAAGAACATGATAATGGGGGAAATATTTGATTAAATGATCATGTAATGGGAGAATATATCCAAGAAAGATCATTATGGAATCATAGCACATATTTCTTGGAATAATAAAATAGTAACATAAGAAAATTACCATGATCCATGTGGAATAACAAAGGTATGTGACATAATATCAAAATGTGACATAAATGTAATCATATGAATTCATAAGATTATGCACAAGTAAAACCATAATTAGGACCATGAATAAATTTTTGAACATAAAAATAATTTCAATGTATTGAGTTGTGAACTTGAAAATAATTTCCACCTATATAGTTTTGAACATAACAATAATGTCCACATGGATATTTATGAACATAAAAACAATATCCACACCAAGTGGTTTGAACATAACCACAATTTATATGTATAAAATATCTGAAGATATAAATATTTTCCCAATTAATTGTAGGGTTATATATGACCCACCTTCCACATAATGCTAATATATACATAATTTTCTGATAAGAACTTAAAAACATTCATAATTACATCGTATACTAATTAGTCTGTGAGAATGAAATGGGTTTCATGAAAAAATTCATTATGCATTGTAATAAACCCTCTGTAGAAATAATATGAATGATATCATTAGTAATTATGCCGAGTAAATCATAAGAAAAAAAATGAAGTTTTAATAAATAAAAAAATAATATCATTAGAAAATTTCATTAAAAATAATAAGAAATATCCTTCACTTCTGATAACTTTATTTACAATTAAATATAAATTTTTTGAAACACAGGGAATAATAATTTATTTTATAAAATAATTAAAACCTTTAAACTAATATTCACTAATTAGAATTCATATAATTTCAAGAAAATGGGTTTATACTGTATACAGAAAAAATATATTCTTTTCACAATTTCGTAAACAAAGTAAAAAAGTGGACTGTATGTAAAATGTTTAAATGATTCCTTTCAAAAATTTGTAAAGTAATTAAAATATAGTATAAAATTATCGTAATAAATAATTGAAAGATAGATAATTAAATCCATAATATCATATTAAGAATATGTTCATGGAATAGAAAAATTTCTCACTAAGGAGAAGATATATGGTTGGTTGAACTTGTAAGCATCACTGTGGGAAAATTATTGGTTGAACTTGTAAGCATCACTCTGGGAAAATTATGATCCAGAGAGAATTTAAATGGTAAGGGGACTTTTAAAACCCATAAATAAAAAAAATAGAATACAATATATTGTTTTTCTATAAATAACATTATATTTTCCTTAATGGGAATATATTCAAAAAAACTCAGATTCAATATGAGATTTAAAAAAAACCTTAACTTTACTCCTAGATTCTATAAAAACGAATTAACCTCACGTATAATAAACATATTCATATTAATAAATTATTTAAAAACTTCGTTAACATATATTAAATTATATATTATTCATTTATAATCATGCATTACACATATACTAGTAAGTTATTCTTTGTTTTCATCCTCGCATGTTAGTATTTTTATTGTTTCGATCAAGTTTTCTAATAGTGATATTGATCCCTCATTATATGATACAAATATCATCATAACAAAAAATTTCAAATTAGGGAAACGTTTTTTTAATTATCTATATATTGCCATATTTATTTGATGGTTGTTATTGTTATTGTTCTTGATAATGGAATCCATAATGAACATATTTTATGTAATTTACCAACAATAACAAGTTACATTTTATTGATTATTAATTTTTTGTCACACATCCATAAATATATTAATAATATAAATTACCCATTAATATCACATATTAACCATTTTATTTTTGTCACACTCATTCATGTTGGAAATGATAAAGATAGTATAACATCATTCATGTAGGTGGTTAGACCATCCATAAAAATAACATGTTATACTAATGAATGATTAAGAGTATAGAGTCATATAATAGTAATATAATTTTATAATAAAAAAAATTAATCTAATATAATGTCACTATAATTTATATTGTATTTTTTATTAATTTATATGATATGGTAAAGGAAAAATAAATTGAAGAACTAGGAACTTACTTTGATAAATTTTATCCATAAATTAGGTTAGTTTTGAATAAAGGTTTTAGGATTCCTTCATGGAACTAAATTATAACCAATGTATAATAAGTATTTAGGTTATTAAAAATTTGAACGTATTATATATATTTTAAGGAAATGGTAGTTTTGGTAAGGGTATAAGAGATCTCCTTTGCTAAGTGAAAATGAGGGACATTTCAATAAAAACATAGGTTAGATGAAGGGTAAAGATGTAATCAAATAGAAGTAAGGTTAATTAGGTTCAGATATATTAGTGGTAATTTTAGGATTTACTCCTATGGATAAAAAGATTCTTATATAATGTATATATATCATATTAATTAAAAAAATCATTCCATGATAATTTTCCTCTTTTTATATATTTTTACATTGTTTAATTATTTACCTAGGGAATTATTTCTCACTAAAAATAAAATATATCCCATGTTAACCAATTTTTGAAATGATGATTACAATTTTGGATTATTTTTTATCTAATGAATTTTCTATATATTATAAATTGAACCTTTTATTGAAAATATAAATTAAATAAAGAATTATTTTATATAGAAAAGTCACTTTTTGAACATGAAGTGTTCTTAATCATATTTCATATCAAATACTAACTAAATGAGTGTTAATTGTTTGAAAAATTTAAATATTTTATTTTAATAATATTTTAAAAGTAATAAATTTATTTTATTAATATATAAATAAGAAATATAAAAAATAATTCATTGAAAAATATCCCTTTATAATATTGAAGGATTTTACTCACGCCCTATAAAACTAAATTATTTATCTTCTAACCATTAAATTTTATCAATAACTTGGTATTAGAGTATTTATTTAAATTTTATAAAAATATAAAATCCTTCAATAAATATAAATTTTTTATTAATAAATATACAAAATTTATAATAAAATATCTTATTTACATATTGTCATTTGTTTCATTCTAGAATTATTTATTATTTTTTATATATATTATTTTTAATTTGTTACTAATTATTAAACTACCTCAATGTATATATTAGATTGTATTATATCTAATGAACATATTTCCAATCACCATATATACAACGTCCATTGGTAAAATGGTCATATTTAATTTTTATATATATTCCTACAAATATTAATAAAACTATTCATCCCATACATTTACTTCTCTCTTAACATGTAAATTATATTTATAATTTTTTTCTTTATTTATATAGTTACAATTGAGTGAATGATCATCTTTAATACCATAAGGATAAATATTTCATGTTCTTGGTATTTTTATTTACCTACATATTTATTCCACTTATATTTCTTATATTTATGTTTCATACTATATTCTCATAATGTATTAATATTTATCTTGTATTATAATATTTTATCTCAATAAAATATACCACAATTTTTTAAGTCTGGTATTTCATTTTAAATTTTTTATTCAATATAATACATGTTTAAAGGAATAAATATTTTAAAATCATGGTGATTTACAAACCATTCAGTGGAAATTAAAATTTACACCTCATTTATTAGGGTGAGATTAAATAAAAGTCTTAAAATTATTCCAATAACCTTTTAGAATATGATTCACAAATAAAAAAATTGAAACTAAAATATAATCTAATTAAAATAATAGATGGTATCTCATTTGGGTTATAAGTTTGAAGAAATACATTACATCAAAAAAAAATTTTTTATTGTGTGAATCATTTGTTGAGGTAAATTTTAGAAACAAATTTTTATAAAGAAACATAATGTTAATCTATATGAATTATCTAAATTTTGTAATGGATATTATATATATTATCTCAAAGGTACAAAAGTAATAATAAAGTGAATGGTTGTATTTATATGAGAGGGATCACATTTCTAATTTATATAGTGTGAATAAGAAACACTTTGATAATTATAATAATTAAAATTAATTGTAATTGTACCGCCATAAGGTTTTATAATTTATTACTTTAAATAAATGGTAAAAATTCATTTCTGAAAACACTATTTATTCTAGAGTAAATTTTTTACAAAATATTCATTTTTAGTAATGTTATTAACTTTAAAAAATGATATTAATAGAATTTATTAATGAAATTAAAGGGATTATAAAATCCTAACATCAAAGAAAAATTTATGAAACTATGAGGAATTTTAATTTAATTAGCCATGGCTAAATGTAAATAGTTTTGTTTAAAAAAACATTGTTTTTTATTTTGTATTATAAAATATTTATTTAAAAGTTGCACTTATAAAGTTTAAAATTTTAATTTTATGAAACTAAATTCATTTTATAATTTAAAATTTCACAAATTCATTAGGGTGATTTTCTATGATTTTTCTAAAATGATTGATCTCTTGGTGAATACTGAAAAAATACACTTTCTACAAACACAATCACAATTATGAAATAATAATTATATTAGAATGACTTAAATATTATAAAAAAATTAGAATAAATAATTGTTTAAGAATTAAAATAAAACATTTAAAAATATTATTTTGAATTTATAAACCTATGTTATACATTTTAAAACCTAAGGGATGTTTTAAACCCATAAAAGATCTATTTTTTGAAACTTTCATTGAACTGGGTATTTACAATGTTATATATAATTTTTTATTGGTTTTAAAGTCATATAAAACTATTTTTTTTATTAATAAACCAATAAAAGTCAATAGGATCAACATTACACATTATTTTTGGGTAAAATCATTTTCACGACTAGAAGGCCATTTTTCTAAAAACTGTATGTGGTGTTGTTTTGTTTACTCATATTAAAATTAATTTTTAACCATTATGTAATTCTTATAATGAATTTTTCACATATTTTAAATCAAAATATTAAAATTAATTAACAATACCAATTCTATTTTTGTCAATAATGAATAGTTACCATGGTAAAAGTTAGTCACCACAGTAAAGGGTAAAAGGGATAAAAGGAGGCTTAAACTAATGGTTAAGGACCCAAATAAAAAACATAATCCATAAATTTGATCATATGAGTCTATATGGAATCTATCTTATCTTATATTCTAATTTGGGTTTATTTGGTGTTATTTTCCCCTTAAAATGACTTTGTTTTATATTAAAGTGAAGACTATTTACAAGAGTGTCACTCCCCTTAGTTATAAAAGGTTCCCTCTACCCCCTTTATTATACACCCACTATGAGAACTTTAACTAGGCCAAGATATAACCAAATCACTATCCAAAATTCCTATCCATTACCTAGATGTTCTAGTCTCACCAAAATACTTACCCAAGAATGTTTGATGACAGACTCAAAGGAGGATACCCAAAGAATATGTGATTTTATTTACCAAGTTATTTCAAGATTATTTCTAATTTATATCCAAATATTCAAAAACCATATTAATATAATAAAATTGGTGCCACTAGTTTATGGAAATTTTATTATATTATTTAAAAAAATCATCTACCACTTTTCTATTAGTTGAAAAATGAAAACATCGCTCATGAATACGTGCAGACTATGCTTACATGAACGACATTTTTCATTTTTCAGCAAAAACATACAAGTATAGTTATCAAAAATTTATTTAATTAATAAGTATAATAATTATTAAATATTTATTATTTTATAAAATAAGATCATTTACCACTTTCCATTATTTTTTATGTTCAAAAAATCAAATTTATGTCCTTGTGTATGTGCAGATTACCACCACCATGAATTATATTTTTCATTTTTCATTTCTACCTTATATGGATTGTTCTAAAAATTAATTTAATAAATAAAAATTTTAATTATTACATGATTATACTTATAAAATTTTGATATTATCATTATAAAATAATATGTTCTTAGTCATTAAACTATTATAATATTTTATTTTTTTGGTCAGTTCTACCACCTATATAAAAAATGTTATAATGTTTAAGTCATCATTTCTTTCTATTAAATAAAATCTTCTAAAAATAGAATTTGTAAGCTTCCCATGTGAATTGTCACCATAAGTTCCATAAAATACCCATGAAGATTTATAATTATATCAATTAAATATATAAAATATTCATTGACATTATATATATGATGAAACCATGGCCAAAGTTCTTAAACCAAAACTATGAAATATAAACTTGCAAGGGAAATGGGGCATTTAACACATAAACATTAATTTTAACAAAATAGCATTACTAAGGGGGAAATATGAAATTATAAATGAATGGTATTTATATAGTAAAATATAAATATGGTTCTAATATATATATATATATATATATATAATAATAATTTTAAATTTATTATACATTTATGTTAAAATGTATCTAATTAAGTGGGAATCAAGGGTAAGAGTTTCTCGCCTCAAACTTCCTTCTTTGAGACATTTTTTAAATTAATCCCCTATTTGAAATATATGGTTTGTATGAAAGATTATTGAAATATTATATCATGATACACTCATAAATCCTGTTAATTAAAATTATATTTTAATTTATCTCTTTCATGAGCTTTTGATTCAAGTGTTACAAATTTGTAAGGGTTTACTTTACAGTCTCACATTTTTTGGTATTGTTTATTACTTAATTATAATTGAGAAAACTTTTATGTTATTTATCTTATAAACCAATTATCTGTTATTATTATTTAATTATATATGTTTATTTCAATAATTGATTCCTTTTTCTGCCTATTCGGTACTCAAACCCTCCAAAAATGATGTTTATGATAAAATATGACAATATTTCTCTTTTTTCATCATAAATTTATCCCCCATTTGTAAAATATTTATTTTTATTCTTTTTTATTATTATATATTATTAAATTATATATTAAGGTCAAATAATATTAACTTTGACTTTATATTCAAAATTTTAAAATGAATATTTTTAACAGTTTCTATAAAATACGTTTTCGACTTTCTTTACAAAACTATGAAATGAATATCTTCTTAACATTTTTCGCTTCAAAAAATTATTCCACCATTATGACTATTATTCATTATTTAGATTCCTTTATATGTTTTTATATATTTAAAAAGTTATAACTAATTCTATTAATCTATTAATTTTTAAAAATTAGAAGATATTATTTTATTAAAATATTTCAAAAGGGATTTCATTCCACTCATGTATAGTTTTATATTTCACTCTACATTTATTTACTTAATAATATTTTTTATTCAAGATTACATTATTATGAATAATTTTTTAAATAATTTTTTAAATTTGTATTGAAATCTAATAAAAATATATTTAGAAGTTATTTATAACTTTTTTTCACAAAAAAGTTCAAAAATCATTAAGAAATTTTCATTTTAAAAAGTTTCTCTTCCATTTTTCTCTCTATCTCCCAAAATTCATTCCTTTACTAAAATAAAATCATTTATAATGAATTTATGGTCTCATTCATGTACATATTTTGCATTACCCTCCCTATAAAGATGCCCCTCCTAAGCTAGCAATAGAGAAAGAGAGATAATGACCCTCGATTATTGCCTCCAGTAGGACTCGGGGTGGTGACCAGCACCCAGGGTATACAATTCTCAAAAAATAGGAGGCATTACCATTTTATAGTAACCAATATCGGGATATAAGATGTATCAACCTCGAAAGAAATTTAATAAATATATATAATAAGTCCAAAACTATCCCACATGCATGTTTAAAACAAAACGGCTATAAATACAATAAAAACTCCAAGGTAAATAATAAAAGTAAATGCTAGGTAGCTACAGAGAAATTATCCAAAAGTATAATCAAGTAATGCCTATAACGGTCCACATAGTCTTCCTAGAAACCTGAAATAATTTTTATAACATAGGGTGAGCATACAAGTTTACTTAGAAGGAAAAACCAAGGTCTATCGTTCACAAATGGGAGAAGCATACTAATGCCCATGTGAGAAAGCATAAGAAACTAGCAGCACCTAACAAGGAATACTAGCCATCTGAACCACACTAAGGTAATCTCACCAAATAACTCATGTCAAGTAAAGTAATATAATCAGTACATCAATGATTTAGGTACCCTACACCACTTTCCACAATTTAGATGCTCATAAACTATTGAAAAACATCAGAGATCTTCCACACACTTCCACAATCCCCATGTCACAACTCGCCCCCACACACCCAGGCCTCAGAACTGGTCTTGTAAACTAGGAAAATAAAGCTCACCACATCCTTCCCACAGACACTTTGGCCACAACCATACCACATCCCACCTATAGAGACATATCTCACAACCATAACTCATCCAAAAGAGACCTTGAAATCACACCATATCTCATCTCGTAGACACTTGAAAAATCACACCTCGCCAATAGACACTTGTTCCTCACAACTACACCACAACCTACCTAAAGAGTCTTAGTCTAAAAATTCCTAGAAGAGGTAGCTAAGAATATCCAATAACCATCCATCCATCCGCCCATCGGGATGCTGGGAAAATACACCCTCCCCCGTGAAGATAGGGGTGTTTGGCATATATTTCTCAACTATGGTGGGGTGCATAAAGAAATCACATGGAAATATAAATAGATACATATATGGTACCAAACACTTAAACTCATCCCATGGCTTCACAAAAATTTCTAACCAACCCATTACTTCCCCACATTGCTGCGAAGCCTAAAATACCAACACCACATAACAAGACATAAGCCCATTTTATGTTTTCCATCCAATTCTATTTAACCATTTATATTTATATTAAACCATTCATTAATAAAATCCATCACTATCGAGAAATTACTAAACACAATCCCTTTAAAGCAACACAACCAAGGTCATCTCCAAAATTGGAAAGATAAAAAATTAAACTAGCTTCACATTCATCTAAATTTTATACCCATTCATGATATATTGATCACCAAACATGGGTAAATTTTTTTCATGCTACTCATAGAGAAACTTTGAGTAAACCAACCATATCAACCACTACCATAGTTCATTAAACTCATCCCACTCAAGTCATGTTCCAACCAAACCAAACCCCAAAAAACCCCATCCAATAAAAAATCACCACACAATGGTCCCATAGCCTCGTTGCACCACACAACAGTCACAGAACTTCACCGCACCACACAAGTTCATCCATTGCATAGTCAATCAATCTCTCTACCTAAGATTCCATTACATGATCAGGTTGATGTGTCATTTACAATTTAATCCATTCCGTTGTCCTAACCAACCCACATGACACAATGAAACCACTTCATGACCCATATATCTAACACACACAAACAAAGAGATCCCAAACAATACCTCACACCACTTACCAAATCATGACACAATTATGGATTAAACAAAGTATCCCATAATTAATTATGCTTATTAATTTAAGGGATTATCACAGAAACTATATGATCATGGGGAATTCGTTCATTATCAAAGTGTATGTAATTAAAAAATTTCCATTTTCAGGTGTTTCACAAGAACTAACCAACATGAAACTTATTTAGTGAAAAAGAAAGGACCACCAACTGGAAAAAATTTCATTGGGGCGTTTGTCCCATACAATCACAACATCACAAAAAAGATCATGGATATAAAAATTATGCAAACAAACCCCACTTCCCTTTTAAATTCAATTTTCTATTTCATTATCTTTAATTAGGGTTCTATAAATATGATCCATTGGAAAAAAAATCAGATCCCTCCAACTCGATACACAATAAAATAGAAACGAAGGAGAAACCCTACCTCAAAGAAGATTTTCAATTTGTTAGTACACCGCAGGGTGAAGAATATATCCCAAAAGTGACAACTAAACCACTAGAAAAACTGATAAACCTATTCTGTACCAAAGTATCATAAAAAAGATACCCAAAATCACATTTCAATACCACCCAAATTATAGTAGTTAATTCCATAGGGAAGAACAGGAGAAAATAGATGAAAAGTAGGAGAAAACATACCACGGGTTGATAAAATATCTCCTATGAACAACCACCAAATTCAATTGACCAAGGAGGGAGAAGTGGGGATTGAATGTCTCATTAGGGTACCTAGGATTCATCTAGAATGTGAGGAAATATGGAGAATGGACGAATAAAATCAGGTTTGGCCAAATGAATTTTTTTTTTAAAAAACTTGGTTGAGGTAATACACAATGTGTAATCCCCTTTCACATTGTGAAACCCCTCGAGGTCAACTCCCTCCATAAAAAACCCATCGACTCCTAAATTATTTTATTTTTCTTAGACCACAAATCTTCTCATATTGTGAACCCTTATAGAAAATTTGTGAACCTGATAAAACACATCGAAGTTCAATAATAACCACCCTAAGTTGATCGAAACATGGAGCGGAAAAACTCCTCATCCAAGAACACCTCTGAAATTTTCTTACACAACTGACTATAGGACACACCACAAAAGAATAACAACTACACTATCCAACCACGCGAACCAGAAAATGGTGTCCTACATGTTAGGATATTATCTACTCTGGATGGCACTGACTTTCCCGCATGGGTTTAATCGCATCATACTTAATGTGTCTCGATTAGGAATTTTCATTCCCTTTTACATATTTTAGGACTTTATCACACATCACGGAACAAGGAAACAACTCATCTCATTGTCAACAAGGTTCAAACATCACATTACAAAGTAAAACAGAACAAGGAAAAACTCAAAACAATTCCACGTACTTGGCATACATCTGTGTTTCCCACTCCCAATTACTCTCCTCCAGGCCACCATACCTCCATAAAACATAAACAAAAGGAATGTTCCATCCTTGTATAACCTTATCCTAATGAGGATAGATCCCTAATCTCTTCTCCAAGAATGTTTTGTTATCTTCGATATCCAACTCTCCCCAATCAGTGACATGGGAATCATCGTGAAGATACCGATGGAGTTGAGAGACATGAAAGACGTCGTTGATCCTCTCCAACTAGGGTGGAAGTGCCAACTAGTAATCCACCCTGCCAATTCACCCCAACACATCGAAGGGTCTAATGAATCTAGGAGAAATACTAATCCCCCTACTAATATTTTTCTTCCCACACTGAGGGGAAACCTTTAAGAACATGTGGTCCCCAAATTTGAACTTCATGTCCTCCTCCTGCAATCTTAATAAGACTCCTTTCAATCCTACATAGCTTTCATACTCTTACAAAAAAGTTGATCCTTCTTTATTGTGGTCTGCACTACCTCAGGACCAAGAACAGCTATCTCCCCAACCTCTTTCCAATACAAAGGTGAATGAAACATTCTTCTATACAGAGCTTCAAACAGATTCATTCCAATGGAAGAGTGATAGAAATTATTGTATGAAAACTATACCAAGGGTAGGTGTGATATCTAAGATCATCCAAAGTCTAAGATGTATGCTCACAATATATCTTCAAGCATCTAGGTTTCCTATTATGTCTTCCCATCTATTTGAGGGTGGAAAGTAGTGTTGAGGCATAACTATGTTCCAAATGCATGTTATAATCCCCTCTAGACTCGCAAGGTAAAACATGTATCCTGATATGAGACAATGGATCACTAAGATTCATTCATATGCACCAACTCATCCACATACCTCTTTTCCAAGGATTCCATTATGCCTTACTCCTTGGTTACATAGAAGTGATCTAATTTCTAGAGCCAAGGCAGAACTACCCAGATCATATTGCATCCTCCCTATGCTCTGGGTGACCATATGAATAAATCCATATATATGTAATCCCACTTCTACTAAGGGACATGATGCTCAACCTTCACCTTTTGGCCCACTAAACACTTTTCCACAAACTCCACCACTATTTGTTTAATCCTGGTCCACCAAAACTACATCCTCAAGCCACTGTAGATATTGGAAACTTTTGGGTGCACCTATAAGGGTGATATATAAAACTCACAAAGGAATCCCCCATGCACCATCACTGGAAAAAATAGCCTCCCATGGAAGATCATTAGATTCTGACCATCCCTCTAAAGAATCACCCAGGTCAAAGCAATAACACATCACCTCTGCCTCTGAGTCTCCCCACTAATAATACTTCAACTTCTACATCAGATAAGACTACAATATCATCTAAAATATATATCCTCATCCACCATCCAATATTGCACCTATGTTCAGGGCTTCCAAATCCTCCATCGCCATCCAAGATTCTATATATTTCTGAACAACCTTCTTTTGTGACTTCATGCTTAAGGAATCAACCATGATATTCCCCTTTCATGAGGTGTAAGAGATCACAAAATCATATTGTTGCAGGAAATCAACCCACCTTCTATGTCTCAAGTTCATCTCTTACTTGGAAAATATATAACTCAAGATCTTGAGTTCTGTGAAGACCACAAATCACTCCGTAAGGAGGTAATGCTACCACAACTTCAGTGCAAACATGACTACTGAAAACTCCATAACATGGGTGGCATAGTTATTTTCATGGGGATGTAACTTTATTGACCCATAAGAGATCAATCCACAATAATGCATCAACATGCATTCCAATCCCATATGGAAATAATTTTAAAACACTTCAAACGTCACCCCTTCCTCTAGAAAATGGAGCACTAGAGACCTGATCAAACACCCCTTAAGATAGTTGTATGCTTCTTGAGACTGCTCACTCCACACAAAACCTTGGTTTTTCCTAGTCAAAGTTTTCCATATAGCTTCAACCTGAGATAAATAAGGTACAAATCTTTGATAATAGACAGCTAGACTAATAAAACTACGAACATCTACCACATTATTGTGTGCTTCCCAAGAAAAAACTACCTCTAACTTTATGGGTCAACTAATACACCCTGTTGTTACACCACATGTCCAAGAAAATCCACCTCACATGTTTAGAACTTATACTTGGACAACATTCCATAGAGTTAGTGGCATTGAATGACTTGTAAGAAAATACTATGGTGCTTGGTATTCTCCTCCTCTGACCTCAAGTAGATCAGGATGTCATCGATGAATATGATAATGAACCGGTCTAGGAACTCACAAAATATGGAGTTCATAAACCCCATGAAAATAGTTGTTTCTTTCATAACACCAAATAGAAGGACTACAAAATAGAAGTTCTCATACCTGCATCTAAAAGAAGTCATCAGAGTGTATCCCCTCTTCACCCTCAACTAGTGATATCCAGACCACATATCGATCACAGAAAACAAATGTTTTCCTATCAACTAGTTAATAAGATCTAATATCCTTGGAAGAGGGTAACGGTTCTTAACTATCACCTAATTCAACCTCTGGTAGTCTATGCACAAGCTCATAATACCATATTCCTTCTTTGAAAACAACACCAGAGCACCACACTATGATACACTGGTCTGGATAAATCCCTTATACATCATGTCATCAATCTAGATCCTTCACTCCAGTAGCTTAAAAGGTTCCATTTGATAAGAATCCATCAAAATAGTAGAAGCATCAGGCTGTAAGTATATCCCGAAATCAACATCATGTTGAGGGGGTAGAATCACAACCTCCTCGGTAAAAACATTTAATAACTCCCTACAAATCTGTGAACCTCTACCATCTTAGTATCCAAAAATTCCACTAACAGCTCATCCAATAAGAAAAGAAGTGGGTTCACATTCCTTTTCCCCACCTGACAGCTCCACTCACCGATACAAGTCACACGCTGGCCATCCATGTTAGAAAAAACAACTCCCCTCTGGAATCATTCGATAACACAATGCACAGAATACAACCAGTCAAAGCTGAGAATAACATCATATGACTACATCTGTAGCAAGAATAGATCCTTGTGGGACTGATGTAACCCCATAATCAATCTACATCACTGAAATACATTAAATAAACTGGTCTAACCTCAGACTAGGGTACTCAACACCAGGGGAACTACAAGCCTCTCTATGTCTAGTCGCGTACCATGGGATAGAGCAGGTGCAATAAAGGATTGAAAATTTTCTAAATCAAAAAAAGAACAAGAAATAGTACTAAACAAACTAATCAAACCTAGAACTATATTTGGACCTGCTGGAACTGCTACCTCTACAGCATGGAACTGACCACATCCAACTCTTCTATCAAGAACCAACCCAGTTGGCCCTAAACCGGTCACCCGAGCCGGTCCGCGGCATCGCCCGATGGGTGTTCTCAGTCCCCATGGGCTAGAAACTAGTTTCAGGAATCAAAACATGCACATGGGGATGATTTAAGGCCCAAATAAATAACTAGAACTAGAAAAATAAACAAAAACACTGAAAATATAGGAATCTAATAACTGAATATCAAATAAAAATATAAACAGATTTAGTTATAAGATACAACTCAGCAGCTAAAAACAAATATACAAAACTAAAACTAAAAGAACAAACTGAACTGCCACCACATGATCTCCATGTGACCACTTGGTCACCCCCAACCACAAATCCAGAACTGCTCTAATAATGAGTGTCTACCAAAAAACATGAATAAAAAAAACTAAACCTACAAAATAGATCAAGTCTACCGACACTGAGTGGTATAGGTAGGTTGTGAGCTAACAGCTTAGTAGGCAACAACCAAATAATCCATGTCACTTCTTCCCAAAAAAACATTCCATTAATAATAATTTGAAATATATTTATAAAAATATATTTCATCCCTCCTTATTACTTTAAAACAAACAACATGCATCATTTCCCTCATAATTTAGAATGAGGCACAATATGGGAAAAATGGATATGTTCTTTCTTTTATAAATATCAACTAAGAAAATTATTTTTAAACCAACCATGCATTCACAGTTTTTCCAAACAAATACCAAAACTAGGTCCAAAGAATAAGATTCTACACTATGGGGAAAACAGATCTAGTAATTCTCATAATGGGGAAATACGAGAAATCCTAGGAACTTAGAGGAAGACCAAAATGTACTATACATGTGACTCATCTTGATGGCATTCCCTACTCAATGAAGTTATAATGCCCAAATGTCTGACTATCGCCCAACCTAGCCTGGTCGACGGGCCCAATCCCAAAGTAATAAACCCATGTCCCGCCTATTATGGACCACTACCTAGTATAATAACCTAGACTATGTATAAATAGTTCTTAGAAAACCTCTTTTATATGCTAGGTTCCCCAATATATTTCATAAGGGGGTGTACCATACAATTCAAACAATAAGCCACATATATATAACCAAATACACCACACAATTCGGCACCACTGGCACCACCTCAAGGTACCTTTACTTAAAATAATTACATATAAAGGAGGTCCCATACGGAGGACCTTTCCATCTCACAACCAACTGACATGGAAAACGACCTAACTCGAGAGGGGGTTTACAAAATCCATTTCAAAACACCAAATGAGACTTTAGTTCTACCCATCCTGGTAAAATTTTCAAAAAGAAAAGAGACACATTAAAACCATTTCTAACTGTATGAAATTCCATTTTTGTTTTCCCTTTCTACTCAGTCTTAAAAATTCAAACACACACCCAAACATGTATCATTTTCCAAATGGGTCCTTATCTCAAATCTTCCTTACCCTAGACATGAATTTGAAACATGCACAATGCACACAAAAGTGTCAAACCATATTTCAACTATTTTCAGATAAAATTTCTTTTTTAAAAAACACCATATGTGTCATGACCTTCCACAAAATGTTGAAACCACCCAATCCATTTTGGAAACCATGGAATCACTTATCAAATGAGATGGAAAGAGAAGATGGGAGTTCCTTTTATAAAAACCAATGATTGAGAAAATGTCTACTTCAAATTTCATCATTATTTTTCATCCCATATGTGGGTACGCTCTATGAATCCATGGATGTTCCCATATCCAATGGAATAGTACAGGTGTTCCTCCCCCAACTATTTTTAAAGAAACCACGCACACACCATTTATTAGAAAAATAACCAATTTAAATTAAAACACCATGTTTCATAAAGACAACCAACTCAAGAAAATCAATTTATATAAATCAATTTATCTAGGATAACACCACCCAAAAAATACAACATAACTATATTACAAGAAAATGACAATTTTCCAAACCCAAAGGCAAGGATACACTTGGGTATAAATAGACAAACAATTTAAAACCAATTTTTAATCAAACATTCTAACATGAAAATGCTACCAATAGTCAACTATGTATATAATAGGAGTGAAAATACGATTTAAGAATTTATCAAGAAAACCCAAGCATTAAATGGATTGAAAATGGAATAAAATACATGGAAACACCTAAAGATCATGTGAGAAAGAGAAGAACCCCATGGAAATGGAAGATTAGGCCACTAGGAACAAACCGCCAACCATAGAATCCAAGATAACACAAGATAACACACTAACCCTAGCATTTGGGTTCATCCAGAAGAGATATAACCAGAATAGAACCACGAAATAGAGGTGGGGAAGATATAAAGGAGGAAATTTTACCAAAAAACCATAAATCTTGCCTTGGAATCAAAGAGGAGACATCCATAGTGGAAGAGAGAGAAGGGAGAAGGTGTATTGGTACCTCTTGGTGCATCAAAAATAAAGGGTATGGTGGAGACCGAATTTAGGGTAAAAGAGGCAGTGGGTAAAAAAATAATTTTATTTTTTAATTATTCTGGGTCTTCCGCACAGTTTTGCAAACCGTGAGGTAACCATGTGGACCCCTCTACCAATGGAGGTGAAAATACATGCTTACCTAGGATCGACTGCATAGCTATACACAAGCCATGTGGTCAGTTCTATCTGACCTACATGTGTTTCATTGCCTCTTCACATAGTTACTACTAACCATGTGGAAACTGTGTGGCACCAAAAAAATCCTACCAATCTTTTTAAAACCTCAAAAATTTCGACCAGGTCTCAACCCAAGCCTCGAAAAAAGGACCCAAAACTAGAAATAGAACAAAATAAAGGAGTATCTGAGGTTGGGGAGTGATAATTATCCTCACCACAGACACTTTATACTCCCATAATGTCAACAATCCAATAGTTAACACAACTCGAGTTCATGCCCATGTAAAATCAAGGAAAACCAAAAGCCTCAGGATGACCATTCCCAAAACACATCACACCTGATCGATTAAAAACACATAACGAGATTGAGGGGAGAAAATGGGAGGGTTCTCCCCACCATAAGAATTCCACTAGCACAGAGACCTTGAAATAAAAACACACCACCCCCAAGGGGGGTAATGCGAGAACTTCCCAAACCAAACTTACCCAATTTCCTTTACAAGGATTGATCAACGCCCATGTGACTTAAAAGGAAATCTTGGTAGAAGAACAACAAGGCACCTAAGGCCATCAACACCACCCACAGAAAATGATTAGAACTCTTACCACTATTAATAAATGAGGAATTCATAGCCCAAGCTCAACCCACTTTCTCAATGAGAACAGAACAACCCTACCATAAGGACTCAATAAGAAACATACTATAGAGAAACCCGAAATACTGGGACACTAGAGTGGAGAAGTCCTCTATGAGAACCAAAACACACTAGAGTAAAACTCACTAAAAGGAACCTGAATTAATAAAGGTACCATAAACACCACCCATCAATCTCAAGATTCCAAACATCCACCCTAAAAACCATGGCTGAAACCAAAATCAAAACTAGAATGAGTATTCTCATTTACAGCCCCAATACCCCTCAAGGAACACGAATGATTTGAAATTCACATTTAATGCAGATAAAGATGCTTGGATTCCAATATAATGAGTTCATCACACCACTACACAAGGATGAACTTAAAATGATGGAAATAATAGAACAAGAAAGCTTTTAACATTTCCATCCCAAAGCAGAAAATGTGACATCGATACGAGGTTTCATACACCCTCGAAAACTCTTGGTTGTGCGTGAACTTCACCCTAAGACCTATGGGTGGGGCACTGATGGCTGAAGCATCTCTTATCTAATATTCAGGCACTAGGATCACCCAATACAAACTCCTTCTTCCCCCTAATGATTCGAATGACCAAAATTGTGGTAAATTTTCATAGGGATACAACACTATGGCTTACAATTCCTTAATCGTCCATAGCGATGGTACACTAGAAAGTGATCAGAAAAACTGGACATCAGATTCAACTAGGATAGAATTTCATAGACCAGATAACCTATCATACATACTCTACCATATGGGAAAAGCTCACGAAAACTATCCACCACCAACTACACCCCTAATTCCAATGATGTTGAGACATTCAACCTCTACAAGTCAAAAACTAAATCCTTAAACAGAACCAAGATGGAACAAACCTTAACAGCCATGGGAACTCCAAAAAACCTGAAGACACTTACCTTCCACAACCACACAATTTCTTCTAAAAGACCTCGATTAACATGATAGACATGAAACACTCAATTTTAACTAGAATTGGGCATAGTTCACCAAAAGAATTTGGAGACTTTTTGGGAAACACATCCTGAACCACATGAGAAACACAAATTGAGACCAGCCTCAAGCCATAACACAATCAAAAGAAACACCCTGAGCTTACAAAAACTAGCTCAAAAGCCAAAGAAACTCAAGAAAAACTAAAAACACAATTTTCAAAAATCTTATTTAATATTAATGTTCAAAATTTTAGAATTTTCAAGACACTTTCAAAATGTTGAAACCCCATTTTAAAGAAAATAATATTTCCAAAATCATATTCTTATTAAAATATATTTTAGAAATATCAAGCCAAGACTAATATTCCAAAATCCTACCCATATAATCTTATGAACCCTCACATGTGCATTTATCCAATCCTACTTACATCATCGATGGAAAAGTTCCTCTTATAGGATCGAAATAGTATATATAGATGCTAAAATACAATATGGGTGAGTTGTAAGTTTAGAAACATTCTTTTCCTAACCAAAAGGAAAACAATGTTTTAAAATGTTAAACAAGGTAAATTCGCAAACCCTAAAATAGTACTATGAGTAAAACTTGCTTAGGTTTTGGAAATATGGTTCCAAAAATGGATCTTAAGAAAAGTTTACATAAGAAAATATTATACCATAAATCTTATAGAATCTTACTTATCAGAGTAAATAAAAGTATGAGAAAGTATATAAAAGTTATACTTTATTAGTTATCAAAATAAAATGGAAATAAAACTTGAAACAAAATAAGTAAAAACTAGTAAATATTTTAACCCAAAGAGTAGGGTATCCAACAACATTGGATAAAGGTCCCTTGAATTATACATTCAAGAAATTCTGTCTTACCCACACTAGGGTAATCCCTTGATATGAATATCAGAATCTACCTTGTTATCCCCAAAAGCCCTAGATATTTATAGTAGTCGGAACCTCTTTCTTTCTATCCTAGAAAGACCTCGAACATTAAGGTAGTCGGTACCTCTGTCTTCCTATCCCTAGAAGCCATCGATTGTACTCAGCAACAATCAGAGTCACACGAAACAAGATGAAAAATATATTTAGTAACACAAAAGGCATGAGAGTCTCTCTCTCTCTAGAAATCACTTCACATCATGTTATCTCTAGATTAATGGAATGGTAATGAGCTTCTTTAAATGAGATCTTATTTATAGGAAAAACTCCAACAGTCGGATCCCTCTTCAAATGGTCATATTTTTTCTTCAATTTTAGAGGGACCTATACACATGTCACTCAACTAATGGTTAGTTAGAAACATATTGTATTACCTTGTTTCATAATAATAACATGTGTAAAGTAAATGAAGTATCTTAACAAAATCTAAATTTATAGAGTCTAAGGAAAAATAGAATTTGGATTCTAATCATATAAACAATCTGATTCTATATAACATGGATATTCAGATTCAGTTTTCAAAATAATTTAGAATCTGAATTATAAAGAATTCAAAGTCTGAATTCCAATGAATTCTAAATATGAATTCTGAGTAATTCAGATTATGAATTCTGAGGAATTTTGAATCTGAATTCTAAGGAATTTGGAATATAAACTTTGAGGAATTTGGAATCTAAATTATAAGTAATTTGGAATCTACATTCTGAAGAATATAGAATATGAATTCTAATGAATTATGAGTCTTAATTCTATGTAATTCTAACTTTGAATTCTGAGGAATTTGGAGTCTGAATTCTGAGGAATTCAAAGTCTGTATTCTAAAGAATTCAGAGTCCGAAATCTGAAGAATTTAAAGTCAACATTCTGAGGAATTAAGAGTCTGAATTTTAGAGAATTTGGAGTCTGAATTTCAGGGAATTTGGAGTCTGAATTTCCATGAATTAAGAGTCTAAATTTAAGAGAATTCAGAGTCTGAATTTCAAAGAATTTAGAGTCTGTTTTTTAGAGAATTTGGTGTGTGAATTTCAAATAATTTGGAGTCTGAAAACAGAAATCTCTATATCCAAGTAATTATAAGATTCCTCTATTTTAGATACAAATATGAATTTTTGACTTAGAAATAAAATGAATTTAATTTAGAGAGATTATAAAATGATACAGTGAAAATAAAGGTAATGATAGAATTTTCCTTAGGGAAGGGAAACTTTCCTTAAGAATATAATCCTTAGTGAAATATGATTTTCCTTAAGATAAAGTGTTTGTGATTTTTAAAACATAGATGAATAGAAAAGTCATAAGAAATCCTTATTGAATCAATAATATCCCCTTTTTGGGAAAGAGAAAACAACCTTACTGCAAAGAATGTATGGAATAAGATTTTTCTTTATGAATTTTAAAAGAAAACTAATCTCCCTTAAATTATGAATCATAATGAATATGACTAACTCTCCCTTAGGTTTTGAAATCCCTTAGGATCGTATTCTTAACTTCTTTAGAGGGATTTTACTTTTTCTTGAATACGAATGTCCTCTTTAAGTAAGATCCTCCTTAGTTAAACTACCCCTTACTTAGGGCATTCTATTCATTATACTTAGTATTCTTTTTATCATTCCCTTATCCCCCTTTGTGATTTTCAAAAAAGAATAGAGATAATGGAAAAAAAATATGGTACTTGAAGGATTAAACTATACACAACAAAACAAATAAAGAACTACCAAATTTCCATTAAGATTGTAAAAATTGGTATAGGAAATAAAATACAACAAAATACTGGAATTGATAAAAAAAATTATTCATCCTTCTTTTACTTCGACATGATATTCTTCATGATAGTCTTCAACTTTTTAAGATCTTTATGATCATCCTCAAACCTTTTTAGTATATATTCCTAATCCTCGTTTTTCTTTTCCAGAGCCTTTATTTTCTCAACCTGAGACTTAAGAATTTCTTCTTGTGACTTAAATAACTATTTTTGTTGTCTAAACTTTTCTTTGAACTATATTCTGAGATCCCTTTCCATCTTCGAATTTTTAGTAACTAAATTTAACTACCCATTCAGATATTTCTGTTCACTCTTCCTGTCTAGTTGTTCAAGGTTTAGCTTCTCCATAAAACTTTTTGTAGTATTTTTTATCCTGTCATATGAATTATTGAATGAATCATTCACTGAGTCTTGGAAGTAATCAATGATTCTCAATTATTAAATTTTTCTTTTGGACCACTTTGTAATTTTCTTAAAATATCTCATATGAGCATCATAACTGATATAAAATTTTTTAAAATCTACCTCAATCTTAATTAATTTTTTCTTGAGCATGCTTATGAAATATATATTTGGATTAAAGGAGTGTTGAAGCAGCTGACACCTCGATTTAATAATCGCAAACAAGGGAATGGTGTCTACTAATTTCTCTAGAGACTACACAACAATGTCCTAACCCATGGAAGATGATTCAGAATCTGATTCCCTTGCAGGTGACTATTCTTTTTCAATCTCATCATCCTTCCTCTTGGATGATCCACCAATATCCTTCTTAGCTACCACATATTTCTTAAGTGTATCAACTATCACATGTTTTCCTTTATCCACTATGGAAATGGTATCTATAGGCTTTTTGAGTTCATACTCACTATCCAATACTTAGATGATTCTATCTTTATCAACCTATCCTTTCTCACCATCTTCCTTAAGATCACCAGGTTGAATGAAGTCATAATTGTTGCTTTCATCATCAGAAGGTTTATTAACCTCTACTTAACACTCATCATCTTTTCCTTGAGAAACAATTTAAGTTGATTTATCCTGGGAAGTTTAGATTGAATGTTTTTCAGAAGGACTTTCCTTCTCATGATATTCTTCAACTTGCCTTATCACATCATTACTCTCATATCCTTCTTCCTCTTATTCTTCTTCTACTTCCTCTTCTTGAACTATATCTTCCTCTACTTCAGGTTCCAGAATTATGAATTTCCTTCCCAGAGTCTCTACTGGTATTGGTTCTTTGAGAAATGATTCATGTACCTGAATTTGCTCAGAGGCTTTCTCAATAGCCTTGAAAAGATCTTGAACAATCTCAACTTCAAAAATTTTATTCTTTTTCTTATTCTATTTTTTCTTACTTCTCTATCTCTTCAGCAACCTATAATTTCAATATCTTTGACTCAACAGGATCTAGGAAAAATCGAAGATCTCCTTCCTTCTTATTTTTCTTGTCTTCCTTCCACATATCTATAACGTCATCAGGGAAAAAATTCTTCTTTGTCTTTGGGGGTGATGACTGGATTTCTGGAACTGTAGGTTTTTCTGTGACTTCTGGTTCCTTCTTCTTTCTCTTATTCAGTGATTTTTTGTAATTCTATACTACTTACTATTTCTTAGATGTTACTAAAATATCATTTTTTGATAATTCATAAAATTATCATAATTTACTATAGAAACCAAAATTCATCCTACTCGAAGTATCATCACTTAGAAGTAAAATCCTGAAAGTTATTACTTTAGAAATACAATGGATTTTGAATGACTCTAAGCATAGGACTATGATCTTGGATAGAATTTCCATATACAAGATAATTTTCAATTTGAGGGTCCCATTCTTGATATTAGTGATAGTCAGTAGTATTTACTTCACCAAATTTATCTTCCTCAAGTTCACTAGAAAATTCAATACATAGATGTCACTTTTTCCCAAGGAGTCCTTGTCTCCTTTTCTTGGAAATAGGAAACCCTAAACCCATAACTATAGCATCCTAGAATTTTTTGAGAGATAGTTTATCTTTGGTATTTTCACCCCTTTGAGTCCAAGGCACTCTATATCTTTCTCTTTCTCAATGATTTTTGATTCATCTGGTAGCTTGTGGGTGTAGAAAATGGATTCCCCTACAAATGATATTCCAATGATACTAGTTTGCATTTAGAAGGACATGGAATTGGTATTCCCATAACTCTTGAACAAAATCTTATC
This sequence comes from Viscum album, assembly GCA_963277665.1. Lineage (NCBI taxonomy): Eukaryota > Viridiplantae > Streptophyta > Magnoliopsida > Santalales > Viscaceae > Viscum > Viscum album. The sequence continues at coordinate 1,909,051,495 of OY728137.1, forward strand.
TCTAACACCATAATTAAAAAAACGTACTCTCTCATAAAACTCAATAAGTAACTGATGGTAAACCGGATCCTATGTTTTCAGTTTGGCTATTCAAAGACTATCCTATCCATTGAGCTTGACATTTTGTGTAATTTGTGAATTATAATTATTGAAAAATCTTGGATCAAATAACCTTCCTCTATATATTTTCAACTCTATGATTTCCTTGGCTGAAGACATTTGTTTCTATGGAGAGGCTTCCAAATACATCTTTAGTCTAAGCAAACTCTAAAAATCATAACAGTCTTTTTGAAGGGAGGCAGAGCTTCAGCACAAGAAAACATGAAAACCGATGTGGGATGAGGAATAAGGGGACTTTATATAAGTGTTGAAGCGACGGTTCATATTCAAAAATTGATCCAACAGTTAAAACAAGCACGATCTTATCTGATGGTTGAGATGAAATCCAAAGAAGGATTCGGCAGGTTCCTATCTTTTTCGGTTTTTAAGATAGAAATCAGATTTAAGGAAAGTGAATCTGAAACATTTTCTTAAAGAGAGAAAAAAATACCTAAAACTAAATTATTTGATTATGAAAATTTTTTTCAGAAAACATACCTTCTGGATTGCTAGGAAACTGTCAGTAATAAAAAAATATTCTACTTGAGAAATTTTAGATTCTAGAAAATTTATTAAGGAAAATTTTGGATTTCGGAATTTTGATTCCGAAATTGTGGTTAAAGAAAAAAATTTATTAAAAAATTATTGGTTATGAAAAAAAATTATTAAGAAAAGTTTGGTTAAAAAAATTATTAAGAAAATTTTTTTTATAAAAAATTTTGATTAAGAAAATTTAGGTTATAAAAAGACTTTTGATTAAGAAAATTTGGTTATCAAGAAAATGTACTCCCCCTATAAAAAGGATTTTATTAATGTAAGGATAAATATTTCAACCAAAAATTTAATATGGAAGATTACCCTATGGTTATCATTAATAAATTTTGTTTAATGTATTCAGATATATCGGAGGGAAAAGATTTTGTAAAAATATCAGCATGTTGATCTTGCGTTCTGATAAATTGAAGAATGGCATCTCTTTTAAGTGTGTGATCCCCAAAAAATTGATGCCTAATATCTATTTGTTTTTCAAGGGAGTGATGTGTTAGTTTTTTACTTAGGGAAATGAAACTATTTTTATTACAAAATATCTCTATTTTGGAAAAACACATGCCATAGTGTGTGAGTGTGTGTTGTATCCACAACACTTGAAAAAAATTTGGTTATGAAAAAAAATTGATTTAGAAAATTTTGGTTACATAAAAAAAAAATTATTAGGAAAATTTTGGTTACAAAAAAATTTGATTAAGGAAATTTTGGTTACGAAAAAAATTTTGATTAAAAAAATTTTGGTTATCAAGAAAATGTAATCCTCCTATAAAAAATAGTTTCTTAATGAAATGAGATATGTTTTAACAAAAAGTTAATATGTAAGATTACCCTAAGGTTATCATTCCTAAATTTTTTTAATGTATTCAAATCTATCGGAGGGTAAAGATTTTGTAAAAATATCAGAAAATTGATCTTGTGTTCCACTAAATTGAAGAATAATATCTATTTTAAGTGTGTGATCCCTAATAAAGTGATGCCTAATATCTATGTGTCTTGCACATTAGTGATGTGCATGGTTTTTACTTAGAGAAATGGAACTAGTGTTATCACACAATATCTATGTTTTGGTAAAACTCATGCCATGGTCTGTGAGTGTGTGTTTAATCCACGACACTTGATCACAGAAACTAATGAATCTCCTAATAAATTACTAGTTCTAGATGTACTTTTTCTATACATTATACATCCACTAAAATCAGCATCGGAAAAAACATTTTAAAACAAAATCATTTCCAGAAGTATAGAAAAGTCCTAAATCCATGGTTCACTTTAAATATCAAAAAATTATTTTCACCACTTTTAAATGGGATTCCTTTGGATTATATTGATATCTTATGCATAAACATACTGAAAACATTAAGTCCAAATGACTAGCTGTCAAGTATAGTAAACTTCCTATCATACCTCTAAATGATGTTTGATCTACCAGTTTTCCAGCTTCATCAAGATCAAGAGAATTTGAGGTACTGATTGGAGTGATTATACTTTTAGTGTTTTCATATCCATTATTTTTAAGAATATATTTAATATATGTGTGTTTTGATATATAAGTTCAATATAGTTTTCGAGAACTTTGAAAACCTTAGAAAAATGTTAACTCACCCATCATACTCATTTCAAACTAAGATTTCATTTGATTCATAAATGTATTAGTTAAAGATTGATGAGTTGAACCAAATATAATGTCATCAAAATAAATTTGAACAATCAAAACATTTTTATAATATTTCTTTATAATAAGAGTTTGATCAGTAGTTCCCTTAACATGATTTTTTTGTAACAAAAATCATGTAAGTCAATCATACCAAGCTCTAGGGTCTTATTTAAGTCTATATAAATCTTTGGTAAGTTTGAAAAAAATTTAGGATGTTTTTTGTCTTCAAAAATAGGTGGTTGTTCAACATAAACTTCTTCTAGAACATATCTGTTAAGGAAAGAACACTTCATATCCATTTGAAAAAGTTTGATAATAAAGAATGCTGCAAAGGTAATTAAAATGTGAATAGATTCTTGTCTAGATAGAGAATCATAGGTTTATTCATATTTTATTCCTTCTTATTGAATATATCCTTTAGAAACTAATCTAGCATTATTTATTACTGTGATTCCATTTTCATCACACATACTTCTGAAGACCCATTTTACTCCAATTACAGAAGTATCATTAGGTATTTCAACTAAGGTCTATACTTTATTCCTTTCGAATTAATTTAGCTCATCATGCATGGATTTAATCCAATTATCATCACTTAAAGCTTCATCAGTTCTTTTCAGTTAGAATTGGGAAGGAAATTCTAGATGTTCTACTTCATTTCTTAAGGAACTTTTAGTCCTTACAGGTTGATTTACATCACTAACGATATAATCACTGATATAATTCTTTAGAAACAACTGATTTGGGTTTTGTAAAACTTGTTAATCAACATAGTGTAGGAAATACTCTGGGGTAAATGATTTAGAAATATTTTCTTTAGAATTTTCCTTATTAGAAGAATATTCTACTAAAGGTTGATATTAATTTTTTTTAAACACATTAGAAGATGTAGTTTTGAGTTGTTTAAAAACAAAAGGATCAGTTTCATCAAATTTAACATGCACTGTTTCTTCAATAGTACAAGTATTTTTATTAAAAAATCTATAAGCCTTAGAAGTAGTGGAGTAGCATAAGAAAATTGCTTCATCAGATTTGGGTGCAAATTTATATAAATTATCTTTAGTATTCATGATGAAAACTTTGCAACAAAATACTATGAAGTAAGAAAGTTTAGGATTTTTATTGGTCCACAACTCATAAGGTGTTTTATTAAGAAAAGGACTGATTAAAACTAAATTTATAGTATAATAAGATATTCTATCAATATCAGCCCAAAAGTTTTTAGCAATAGAATATTCACTCAACAAGGTTATAGTTATATCTTGAAGAATTCTATTTCTTCTTTCAACAACATTATTTTTTTGAGGATTTCATGGAGTTGAGACACTATGAGTAATTCTTTTCTTACTACAAAAAATTTCAAAATCCAAATTTTGAAATTCTCTTCCATCATCACTATTAATAGTTATCAATGGAAGGATTTTCTCATTTATAACTTGGGCTACAAAAGTTTAAAAAATCATATTTCATTGCTATAAAATAGAACCACATAAATCTAGTGTAATCATAAACTAAAACAAATACATAATATTTTCTTCTAATACTTCTAGTTTGTGTTGGACCAAAAAGATTCATATGCTCTAACTGTAATGCATCATAATTTGAGACTTCACTGATTGATTTAAAACATGATTTATTTTTCTTGTAATATTGAAATGGATCACAAACTTTTGAAGAATCAAATATATGCTCTGATAGATCCTTAACAAGTATTTTCTTTGAAATTTTGCATAGGTTTCTAAGTTTATAGTGTCTTAACCTTCTATGCCACAACCAACATTGATCTTCCATTTCACTAAGGCAAGGTAGATCTTTTCTTCTAAGGTCTTCTATGTTTAGCGTGTATGCATTCTATTACCACTACAGGAAAATGTCCGTTTAGCGGCGGTTTTTTTGCAGCGGTTTTAAAAACCACCGCTAAATGTCTGTCGGGCCGCCATTTCGTGGCGGTTTAAAAACCACCATGGAATGCCTTAATTTTTTTTATTTTTTTTTTTATTTTTTTGTAGGATTAGCGGTGGTTTTTTAAAAAACCGCCGCGATGCTGCGAAATGAAAAGAAAAAAATAAAAAAACATGAGAAACCCCGAAATCACTAAAACGACCATAACTTTTGATTCGAGTGTCTGTTGGAGTGCCACGACCAGTAAAATTGAAGCTCATGAAAAGATCTAGAGGGACATATAATAAAAACTATGAGAAGGTATAAGGTGTGGAAGATATAAGAGTTATAAGAAAGTTTAAAAAAGTTCTCCAACTTCAAATGGCCATAACTTTCGCTCCGGGTGTCCGTTTTGGCTCAACCACATGTCAAATCAAAGCTAGCGAAGAGAGATACGCACCAATTTAATACAAGAAATATTTTGTTCTGTTTTTAGACCCCAAAAACCCCTCTGAAGGCCTCTGAAACCCCGTTTCCGTCACCGGTGTCCCGTCGAACTTGTCTTCAAATGGACCTACCTTTCGATCCGCGTGTCAGTTCAGACTCCTCCACCTTCCAGATCGTAGCTCATTCCATGAGCTTAAGTTTGACTGGTTGTGTCACCCACATGCACTTATGGATCATAAGTTATGTCCTTTTTAGTGGGTATCGGGTTTGTTATGTTTTTCGATGCCTCGTTTCTAGCACTTGTTCCCCGTCATCTTTTTTTAAATGGTCGTAACTTCCGATCAGCCTGTCCATTCGGACTCTTTCACCTATCAGGTCAAAGATCATTTTAGGATCTTTGATTTGACAGGTTGCGGATCTGAAATGGACTCTCGGATCATAAGTTATCTTTGTTAATATGAGTCCCATGTTTTTGTCACTTTATGACCGGTTTGACGGGTTTTGACGGTTGCTCCATTTATTACTGTTTATTTGGGTTTCCATGATTTTTTATCTTTATCAATGGTTTTTTGTGGGTTATTATGATGATTATGTTGAATTATTAAGAGGTTTTCCAGAGTTTTCATGAGTTTTCATTCGTTCTCATTCTTTCTAATGCCTCATTCTTCATGCTTCTCCATCCGTTTTCATGCGTTTTCATGATTTTTCATCCCTTGTCACGTCTTTTCATACTTTTTCATGTGTTTCATTTATTATTTATTATTTATTATTTATAATATACTTTAAAATATTTATTATCTATTACTTGTTACTGGTTATTTACTATTTATTATTTATTTTGTTTATTATTTATTATTTATTATATATTATTTATTATTTATTATTACTGATAATAAAATATTATTATTAATAATAACATATTATTATTAATAGTAATATTTGTTATTGGTTATTTATTATTTATTATTTATCATTTATTTTTATTTTTTATTTTTTATTTTTTATTTTTTATTTTTTATTTTTTATTTTTTATTTATTACTTCTTATTTATATTTATTTATTATTTATTATTTATCATTTATTATTTATATTTATTTATTATTTATAATTTATTATTTATTATATATTATTTATTATTTATTATTTACTATTTATTAATAATAATATATTATTTATTATGTGTTATTTATTATTTAATATTTTTTATTTAATATTTTTTTATTTCTTATTTATTATTTATTATTATTTATTATTATTTATTATTATTTATTATTATTTATTATATATTATATATTATTTATTATTTATTGTTTATTGTTTATTATTTTTTATTTTTTATTTTTTATTTATTTTTTATTTTTTATTTTTTATTATTTATTGTTTATTATTTATTATTTATTATTTATTATTTATTATTTATTATTTATTATATATTATTTATTATATATTATTTATTATTTATTATTTGTTTATTATTATTTATTATTTATTATTATTTATTATTTATTATTATTTATTATTTATTATTATTTATTATTTATTATTATTTATTATTTATTTATTATTATTTATTATTTATTATTTTATTATTCTTTATTCTTTATTCTTTATTCTTTATTCTTTATTCTTTATTCTTTATTCTTTATTCTTTATTCTTTATTATTTGTTTATTATTATTTATTATTATTTATTATTATTTATTGTTTATTGTTTATTGTTTACTGTTTATTGTTTTTTATTTTTTATTTTTTATTTATTATTTATTATTTATTATTTATTATTTATTTATTATTATTTATTATTTATTATTTATTATTTATTATTTATTATTTATTATTTATTATTTATTATTTATTATTTATTATTTATTGTTTATTGTTTATTATTTATTTTTTATTTTTTATTTTTTATTTTTTATTTTTTATTTTTTATTATTTATTATTTGTTATTTGTTTTTATTATTTATTATTTTTATTTGTTATTATTTATTATTATTTATTATTTATTTATAATTATTAATTATGTGTTATTTATTATTATTATTATTATATATTATTTATTATTTATTATTTATTATTTATTATTTATTATTTATTATTTATATTTATTTATTATAATTTATTTATTATGTGTTATTTATTATTTATTATTTATTATTTATTATTTAATATATTTTTTATTTCGTATTTTTTATTTGTTATTTATTATTTGTTATTTATTCTTATTTATTATTTGTTATTTATTCTTATTTATTATTTTTTGTTTTTTGTTTTTTGTTTATTGTTTATTGTTTTTTATTTATTATATATTATATATTATTTTTTATTTTTTATTTTTTATTTTTTATTTTTTATTTTTTATTTTTTATTTGTTATTTATTATTTATTATTTATTATTTATTATTTATTATTTATTATTATTTTTTATTTTTTATTGTTATTTATTATTTATTATTATTTATTATTATTTATTGTTTGTTATTTAAAATTATTTATTGTTTATTATTTATTGTTTATTATTATTTATTGTTTATTATTTTTTATTTTTTATTTTTTATTATTTATTCTTTATTCTTTATTATTTGTTTATTATTATTTATTATTTATTGTTTATTATTTATTATTTATTATTTATTATTTATTATTTATTATATATTATTTATTATTTATTATTTATTATTTATTATTTATTATTTATTATTTATTATTTCTAATATCTAATTTCTAATTTATTATTTCTAATTATTATTTATTATTTAATTATTGATTATTAATTATTGATTATTGCTTATTGTTTAATTATTATTGAGTTTATATCTATTAGTTATGTATTATTTGTTTTTTCAATTAATATATATAAGTACATTAAATTCTGTTTATTAACCACATGACGAGCTTGCTAGAGTAGTAAAGTCTTTGGAAATTATGCAAGGGGTTAGGGGTTCAAATCTCACCAAACATAGTGTTTCTTTATATTGCATGGGCATGTGCATGGGCATGTGCATGGGCATGTGCATGGGAATGTGCATGGGCATGTGCATGGGCATGTTCATGGGATGTGCATGCATGGATAAATAATGTAAATAACGTAATAGGAAATAAATAAATAAAATACGAAATAAAAAAAATAAAAAAAATAATAAATAAATAAAAATATAAAAATATGAATTGAATAAAAAGATAAAATAAAAAAAATAAATAATTTAAAAAAATCAAAAAAATCAAAAAAATCAAAAAAAAATCAAAAAACCACCGCTAAATCATTTAGAGGCGGTTTAAACCGCCGCGAAACGTTCTGCGACGGTTTTGAAAACCACCGCGAATTGTTTCCTGACGCACGATTTCGCGGCGGTTTTTCAAAACCACTGTCAATCTATTTAGCGGCAGTTTAAACCGCTGCGAAAAGTAAAACCAAACCGCCGCTAAATGCTTTTTTGTCGTAGTGTACCTATGCGCAGAAAGAATAAACTCTTTGTTGGAATTGTGTACTAAACATTTATCATTCCTAAAATTCACAAGGTAACTTTTATCACATAATTGGCTTTTGCTAATGAGGTTGCACTTAATACCTTTAAAAAATAAAACCTTTTGAATTAAATTTTTTCCGAGAACAACAATGTTACCAATACAAAACATTTCTCACTAAGCATTATCTCTGAAAGTTACTTTTCCTCCTTTCATCTTGATAATACTTTCAAAGAAGTTTTCGTTACCAGTCATATTTCAGGAACATCTGCTCTCCATGTACCATAGGTTGTTGTTGGTATATTCTTTATTTTTTAAAAAATAAAAGAGTTAGACTTTCTGAATCTAAACTTTCTTGGATTCGGAAATTTTAGAAAGTAAAATTTTAGGAATCTAGATTTGCTTAGAAAAATAAGTTTTATAAAAACCTAAAAATTGGGTTTTGTTTAAAGAACAATTTTTTCTCCCAATTTCCACCACACTGACATTTATTAAAAAATGATGCACTTGGGGAACGAAATAATTATTACTAAAAATGGTTTTGAATGAGTATAACCAATTCATAAATTATTCCTTAGGGGAAGAATTTGAGAAAACATTTTATCAAATTCTTTCCTTCCTGAGGTAAAATTTTATAGAAGTTTATTTAAGAAAAAAATGCATATTTTAGTTTAATGACCAAATTATTATCTTCAAATTCATTAATCTTTGAAACTAAGTTATTCTCTAAAAAAATTCCTTATAAATAAAAATTTCAAGATCCTTAGATAGTTTATCCTTCTCAGAATTAACTTCTTTAAGGTTTTTAGAAATATTTTCAAAATAAAAATTTTTCTAATAAAAATACTTAACAAGATTTAATATTTATTTGGTTAAAATAGAAATTCTAGAATTATCCTTCCCAAGTTTTGTTTTTTGAGTTTATAATTCTCATTTTTAAGAAGTTTGGAAAACCTAGAAACTTCCTCATAAGAAGGTAATGTGTTATCTTTATCAGAAGAAGATTCTTCATCTGAAGACTTATAAAATTTATCATAAGTATAATTTGAATTCAAAGATACATTGGTGATAGATTGGGCATTGTATACCTTCTCCCAAAAGAAATGATTTTCAATTGGTGGTTTGGCTAGTAGACCAATATTCTTCTAACTAGAAGATTCATACTATGAAGATTCATTAGATGAGTCCCCACCACTAGCACTCCATGCATCATTATCCTTCAATACTTTCTTAGCCTTAAACATATAGAAATTCTTTCTGTTTCTCTTAGAATTATTTTCTTTTTTATCTTTTCTTTTGATCATGGGACAATTTTTCATGATGTGTCCAAATATTTTGCATTCATACCAAGTGACTTATGAATCTTTCTTTTCTTTTCTTTCTTCTTATATCTATACTGAAATTATTTCTTTCCCACAATCTTGTTCATCCTTCAAGAAAGATTAGCTAACTCATTTTCAGAATGTATACATTCACTATACTCAAATTGAATAATGACTTTCTTAGATTTAAATGTTGTAACCCTTTCTGGAGTCTTAAATTTGGTAGTAGTAAAGGATGCACCTCCATTTCCATTATTCTTCTTATTCATATCAGCATCTCATTTCATTCTTATTTCATGTTGTAACAGAGTACCAAATAGCTCATCAAGAGTAATTTTAGTGACTTTCTTATTTTCATCAATAGATTTTCTTTTTAATTCCCACTTATTTGGTATAATATCAAATATCTTGTCCATAAGAAATTCATCCTCAAGACCTTTCTCTCCCAGAGATTGAAGACTATTTACAATGGTCAAAAATCTTTATTGCACCTTGAATACTGGTTCTCCAATGGGAAAATGAATCAATGATATTCAGATCTCAACATAGATCTTCTAGTTTCTATCACTTTGGAAGCCCCAAAATTTGTAACCTCATGTTTCTTTCATATGAAGTTGGTGGCTTCACAAGAAGATATTTGACTGTATATATTCATAGTCATAGAACACAACATAGTGTTGTGTACCTTGTAATTTAGTTGATATTCTGATTTTTCTTGGTTGGTGAAGGTTTTGACTTCCTTGTCCAGAATTTTGTAATCACCACTAAGCATAAAAAATTTAACCACTCTAGTGTTAATGAAAAAAGTCTTCATTATATCTCTCTAGTACTCATAATCACTACCATCAAAAATAGGAGGTCTCGTAGGATTTATATTATCAATGGAACCAATATTCATTCCTGTAATTCTATAAGAAAATACTTTTCCAAAAAACTTATTAATATAAAATTTTTATAAAAAAATAGAAAAATCTCTAAGCCAATCTTGAACAAGAAAAGTTAATCAAGAAGAACATAGAACTTGGAGAACTTGAGCAAGAAAACTAATAGGTGAGTATAAGTATTTCTAAGTCCTCCTCTAATACCAATTGTAGGATCAAAATAGTATATGTAGACTCTCAAATGCAAGAGGGGTGAATTGTAAGTTTAAAAACATTCATTTTTTAACCTTAATGAAAATTTTTTTTAACAAAGTTAAACAAGGTAAATTCACAAACCCTAAAATAGCTCTATGAGACAAACTTTCTTAGGTTCTGAGAAAATGGTTCTATAAATGAAATTTAAGAAAAGTTTACTTTTGAAAATATTCTACCTTAAAGTGTATAGAATATTACTTATGAGAGTAAATAAAAGTATAAGAAAGTATAAGAAAGTTATAATTTATTACTTTATCAAAATACAGTATAAATAAAACTTGAAACAAAACAAGTAACAAGTAAAAAATATTTTAACCCAAAGAGAAGGGTATCCAACAACCTTGAAAAAAGTTCCCTTGATTTATACATTCAACAAATTATGTCTTACCCACACTAGGGTAATCCCTCAATAGAAATATCAGAATCTTTCATGATATCCCCGCAAGCCCTAAATCTTTAAGGAAATAGGAATGTTTGTATTCTTATCTCCAGAAGTCCTCTAACATTAAGGTAGTCTGCACCTCTGTCTTCTTATCCCCGGAATCCCTCAATTGTACTCAGCAACAATTAGAGTCGCATGAAGCTAGTTGAACAAGATGTCTAGTAAAGAACAAGGCATGAGAGTCTCTCTCTCTCTAGAAATAACTTCACAGTATGTAATCTCAAGATTGATGGAATGGTAATGAGATCGTTCAAAGGAGCTCTTATTTATAGGTAAAACACCAATGGTCAACTCTCTCCTCCAACGGTAATATTTCTCCTTGAATTTTAGAGGGAACTATACATATTCCACTCAACCAACGGTTAGTTAGAAACAGATTGCACGATATTATTTCATTATAATAAGATGTTTAAGGAAAATTAAGTAGCATAACCAAATATGAATTTCTAGAGTCTAAGGAAAAATAGAATTCTGAGTCTAATAAAATAAACAATCTGATTCCATATAACATGGATATTTGGATTTTGTTTTTCAAAGAATTTGAAATATGAATAATAAAGATATTCATGTCTGAATTCCAATGAATTTGGAATCTGAATTATGGGGAATTCAGAGTCTGATTTTCAAAGAATTTTGTGTCTAAATTTCATAGAATTCGGAGTCTGAAAAAAGAACACACAATATCCAAGTAATTATAATATTTTGAGGTTTTAGATACAAATCTGAATTTTTGACTTAGAAATAAAATGATTTTGATTTATAGATATTATAAAATGATACAATTAAAACAAATGTAAGGATAAAATTTCCCTTAGAGAATGGAAACTTTCCTTAAGAAAATAATCCTTAGGGAAATATGATTTTCCATAAGATAAAGTGTTTGTGATTTTTAAAACATAGAGGAATGGAAAATTCATAAGGAAACCTTATTGACTCAACACCCCAATACACACTCCATACATACCCATACACATGGGACCCTCCATAAAGAATAATAAGGTTCAAACATCTCTTTTACTTATCAAATACAAACATATACCCAATTTTTCAAATCGAAACACTTTCCCTTTAAATATTGACTTCACCAATTCCAAAAAAAATAAAATGAAATCTTTTTTCCATTTCAAAACCACTTTCATTTTTAACGCACACTCATATTAACCGATATCTAAACAAAACACCAACAACAAAAAACCACCGGAATGAGGAACCATTGCCTACGACCAATATAGAGACATGGTGGTGATCCATGCCTCAAGCAAGGAATAACGCTCTAATGACCTTAAACTAGAAAGTTGGACTCCACATGGGTCAACACCCCATGTGAGGCCACAACCTAACTTTATTTTCCTCCATTATAATCCCTTAATTCAAAACAACCCAAGGTAAAAGAATCAAACCCCAGATTACCCATGATAATTTGAGGATCGGTGAAAACCAGAGTTCATGACACTATTCTTGCACCTACTTCCCGAGTTTTGACAGTCCTAATCTTATTTTACTAAACACCCCAAAATATTAAGAACCTTATCTGATAACATTTTTTTATGAACCAACCCGGTTTGACCCTGAACTAGTCACCCGAGCCAGCCCGTAGCATATCTTAAAAGGTGTTCTCAATTCCCATGGGCTATAAACTAGTGTTGGGAATCAAAACATACATGTCAGAATGATTTAAGCCCAAAATAAATAACCAGGACCAAAAAAATAAACCAAAAAAACTGAAAACGTATGAAGCTATCAACTGAATCTCAAATAAAAATATAAACTAATTCAGTTATAAGATACAACTCAAGAGTTGAAAATTAAAATACAAAACTGAAATTGAAAGAATAAATTGAACCGCCACCACATGATCTCTATGTGAGCTCTTGGTCACCTCCAACCACAAGAACAGAACTGCTCCAACAATGATCACCTATTAGAAAACCTGAACACAAAAAATTGAACATATAAAACTGCTCAGGTCTACCGACACCGAGTGGTATAGGTTGGTTGTGAACTAACATCTCAGTAGGAAACCCCCAAAGAATACATGTCACTTCTTTTCAAAAACATTCCATTAATACTAGTTTGAAATGCATCTATAAAAATATATTTCATCCCTACTTATTATTTTAAACCAAACAACATGCACCATTTCCCTCATAATTTAAAATGAGGTAAAACAAGGGGAAAAGTTATATGTTCTTTCTTTTCAAAATATAAACTTAGAAATTTTTTTTAAAACCAACCATGTATTCAAAGTTTTTTAAAAAAATACCTAAACCATGTCCAAATAATAAGATTCTACACAATGAGGGAACTGGCTCTAGTAGTTCTCATAAAAAAGAAACAGGGAAAATCCTAGGAACTTAGAAGAAGACTAGAATGTACTATACATACGATTCATCCTAAAGTCATGCCCTACTCAATGGTGTCATAACACCTTCATGCCTGAACATCAGCCTATCTGGCCTAGTCAAGGGGCCCAATCCAATAGCAATAAACCCAAGTCCCACCTACTATGGGCCACTAGCTAGTATAATAACCTAGAATAGTGAAATAATCATTCTCAGTAATCCTCTTTTATATGCTAGGATCCCATGTATATTTCATAAGGGGTTGTTATATACAATTCAAAAAACAATCCACATATATATATAACCAAACACACCACACAATCTGGCACCACCCTGACCACCTCAGGTTTAATCCCTTACCTTAAAATAATTACATACAATGGAGGGCCCATACCGAGGACCTCATGATCAACCGATGAGGAAAAAGACCTAACTCACGAGGGTTTTTACAAAATCCATTTCAAAATTAAAAACAGGCCATTAGTTCTACCAATCTTGGGTACATATACCCAAAGGAAAGATACACCTTAAAACTATTTCCAACCATAATAAATTCTATTTTTTCTATGCCCTTTCTACTTATCCTTTATGTTTAAAACACACACCCAAACATGTATCATTTTAAAAATGTGCCCTTATCTCAAATCTACCTTACCCTCAAAATGAGTTTGAAAAATGAACAATGCACACAAAAGATCCAAACAAGATTTCATCCATTTTAAGATACAACTTTCTTTTTAAGGAACACCAGATGTTTCATAACCGTTTACACAATTTTGAAACCACCCAAGCCATTTTGGAAACCAATGAATCATTTATCAAATGATTTGGAAAGAGAATATAAGGGTTCCTTTTAGAAAAACCAAGGTTTGAGAAAAGGTCCAATATAAATTTCATTATTATTTTTAGCCATATATATGGGTGCACTTCATGCATCCATGGATATTCCCACATCGAATGGCATATTACAAGTGGTCCCCTCCCAACCATTTTTAAATAAACCACACACACACCCCATTTATTAACACAATAACCCATTTACATTAAAATATCATGTTTCATAAAGACAACAAACCCAATACAATCAATTTCAACAAAAACATCTCTCTAGTAAAACACCTCCCACCAAATCCAACATAACCATTTGAAAATAAAATGAAATTCTTCCAAACCCAAAGTCAAGTATAAACATGGTCATAAACAGAAAAACAAGTTAAAACCTATTTTTAATCAAACCTCCCAATAAGAAAATTATACCAATAATAAATTATGAACAGAATAGGGGTAAGAAACATGATTTAACAATTAAGCAAGAAAACCCAAGCATCAAATAGATTGAAAATGGAAGAAAAGACATAGAAACACCAACCGATAATGTGAGAAAGCAACAAAGTCCTTAAAAATGGATGATTAGAACACTAGGAACAAACCTCCAACCCTAGAATCTAGGAAAAACAAGATAACACACTAACCCTAGAATTAGGGTTTTTTCAAAAGAGGGATAACCAAAAGAGAACCAAGAAATAGAGGATGGGAAGAGATAAAGGAGTAAAATATACACAAAACCCTAAAATTAACCTTGGAATCATAGAGGATACATCCATGGGGGAGGTGATCCACGGTAGAAGGGGTATTGGGACCCCTTGGTGTGAAAAAAATGAAGGGAAGGGTTGAGGCATGATTTAGGGTAAAAAGGGGTAGAGTTTAAAAAAAAGAAGTTTAATTTATAATTATTCTGGGCCTATTGCATGGTTTGGCTGCACAGTTTTCCAAATCATGAGGTAACCATGCAGGCCCCTCTCCCCATGGATGTGAAACCACATGCTTACCTGGGATCGACCACACGGCCATACATACGCTATAATATTGGTTATATTTGAACTTCACGTACTGCATGGCCTCTTCACAAGGTTACTACTAACCATGTGGAAACCATGAGACACCAAGAAAATCCTCCCAAACTATTTAAAACCTCAAAAAATTTGATAGGCTCTCAACCTGATCCTTAACCAAAGGACCTAATACATGAAATAGAAAAAAAATAAAGGAGTATCTGAGGTCGGGTTGTAACATAATTTTCTCCCTTACTAACGACATCCTCCATAACCATGCCCAAGCTGAGGCCCCTGAGGAACACCCTAAGGCCTGCCTCCACCTGCTCCATCTCCCCTCAGAGGAGCAGGAGCCTAATATCCCAATTGCTAAAATGGAATGGCTAGAAACTGCTACTAAGGTGGCCACTGAACCTACCCACAACCACCATAATGATCTTGAATAGTTGTTGTAAATTGACTCTGAATATATCCATGGGATCTTCAAGTGAAACACCTTGGTCCCAAGTTCATGGGAAAAGCACGAGGACCTGAAGGCTGAAACGGAAACTGTTGAGGTTGGTTCCTTGCTAGTTTAAACCTCGAAGGCCCTGGTACCTGAAACCTACTTCTAGTAGCCTTTACCTTAGAAGAACCTTTTTGGATCTCCTCCTATGGTATACCTACTTGTGATTGAATCCTCTCAACTACCTTTACCATCTTTTGAAAAAGTAAGTACATCTGTATAGTAAAGCGAGTAATTGTGTACTCGAGAGAAGGAAGAAGTACCTCCTCTAGATGTCTCGCATAAGAATACTCATCTGAAAAGAGATCCATGGGAAAATTAGGGAGATCCTTAAACATAATTCCTAACCCCAGTACCAAAAATCTCCCTTACTGGAGGGAGAGTAACTCCTAACTCTTCTCATCTTTCATGTTCAAAGAAAGAAATTCTACTCAGAAATCCTTCTTGAAATTGACCCACAGAACATTAGTCTCCTTCCTCTCCCCTTGGTATAGTGTCTGCCATTGAAAAGTATCTCCCTATATCTGGCTCACTACCAAAGGAATCCAGTACTATTTTGGATCTTAGATCAAGCTAAAGGTGATCACAATCTCCTCAATCCAACTCTCTTTCTCCATGCCTGAAACACTAACCTCGTACTTTCCTAGAGTTTTTCGTTGGAAATCATGTAGCATCCTCTACCATTGATTATCCTCCACTACTCTATCAACCCTCCATCAATCGACAAGGTTATCCAGCTAAACCTCCATTACCCGCACTATGCCCAGATGATGACAAGGTTCCATAGCGAGAAAAGGTAAACAATGAACTCCTAAGCCCAAGAAGTATGGAATTTTATTTAAGATTAATTTTAACTCATTATTTATTTAAAATTATCCGAAACACCAAATTTAAATAGTAACACAAGTCATTGTGATGTATGAACCTCTCCTAGTGTCTTTACCCAGCAAATGGTGTAGCCTCACTTGGTTGTTTGGTAGGCTTAGAGTATTTACATTGGATCACAGGGGCTCTAAAATCCCATGTTCTATCCAGTCTTCCCTGGGCTATGTCACACACTAATATTACCAGACACTATTACCCTACCAACCCATACAATCCTAAATGGACCTAATTACTGCTTTAACCTATCTCTCAACCTTCATATGAAACCATTCTGTCATGATCCCCTCCCTCCAAAGATGCCCCTCCTGAGATGGAAATGGAGAAAGAGAGATAATGACCCCCGAGTCCCACCTTCAATAGGCATGGGATGGAAACCAGCACTAAGGGTATACAATTATCCCAAAAATGGGATGCATTACCCTTTTATAGTAACCAATATTGGGTTACAAGATGTATCAAACTCGAAAAAAATCTAATAAATATATATAAAAAAGGACAAAACCATCCCATATGCATGATTAAAACAAAACTACTACAAATACAATAAAAAATTCATGGTAATTACCAAAAGTAAAATCTATGCAGTGACACAACAACTGCCCAAAATTTTGATCTAGTAATGCCCAGCATGGTCCACATATTCCTCCTAAAAACATGAAAGAAGTTTTGTAATGTGGGGTTAGAATACAAGTATACTCGGTAAGAGAAACAAAGGTCTCTCATGCACAAGTGGGAGAAGAATAATAATTCCCCTGGGAGAAAATAGAAGAAACCAACAACACCTAACATGGAATACTATCCGTCTCATCCTCATTAAGTAATTATCACCAAATAATGAAAGTAAATTAAAGTAATATAATAATCACATCAATGGTTTGGATACCCCGCACCACTTCCCACTGGTTAGCTGCTCATATCCAAATGTAAAATGTCCTGGAACTTCCACACTCTTCCAAAAAACCCTATGTCACAACCCGCTCAAACACACCTAGGCCTCAAAGCTAGTCCCACAACCTGGAAAAACGAAGCTCACTACATCCTATCTACAGACACCTAGGAAAGCACAATATATCTCATCACATAGACACCAAGAAAAGTACACCTCACCCACACACACTTGGTCCTCACAATAGCATCACAACATACCCAAAGAGTCTTTGGCTGCCAATTCCAAGAAGCGAGAGAAGGAAAGAGCTAGTAACTATCCATCTATCCCCCCACCAAGATGTTAGGAAAAGAAAGCCTCCCCCAAAATGGGTTATTCGGGACATAGTGATCCACTAGGGTGGGAGGACATAGAAATCACAAGGAAATGCAAATAGATACATGTATGGTACTAAAAACTCAATCACAACCTATGGATCCACAAAAATCAATAACCAACCCATGACTTCCCCTCTTTGCTGCCACACCTAAAATAAACACACCACATAACAGGCCTCAATCTCATTTCATGTTTTCCAGCCAATTTCATTTACACATTTCTAGTCATTATTAAACCATTAGTTTATCAAATACATCACTATAGGGAAACTACCAAAGAAAATTCATAATAAGAAACACAGCCAAGGTCATATCATTAGAAGAAAAGGCAAAAAAACTAAAGTATCTTCACATTCATCTATAATTGAAACACATTCATTATATATTGATCTCTAGACACAGGGAAATATTTTTTCCTATTACTCATGGAGAAACTCTAGGTAAACCACCTATATCAACCACTATCGTTGTTCTTCAAACTCATCCCACTCAAGTCATGTTCCAACCAAACCAAACCACAACACACAACCTCATCCAGTCACACATCACCACACAAAAATCCAAAATCCTTTTTTCACCACACAATAGTCTTGTAGAGTCACTCCACCACAAAATTTCATCCATCCTAGAATCAATGAATCTCTCTACCTTAGATTCCATTACATGGTCAGGTTGATGTATTATCTAAAAAGTTCATCCATTACACCATCATAACCAAACCACATGAAAAAAATCAACCACTTGATGAACCATATATATCACACACACAACCACATCTACCCCATACAACACCTCACCCCACATACCAAATCATAACAAAATTCTGGATTAATAAAAATCCCATAATTAATTCCACTTATTAATTCAGGGGATTATCATTTAAATTATATGATCTTAGGGAATTCATTTATTATCCAGGTGTATATAATTAACAAATTTCCATTTTCAAGTGTTTCACAAGAACTAACCAACATGAAACTTGTTTAGTGCGTTAGCAAGTACCACCAATGACAATGATTTTTAGCAGGGCTTCTAGCATGTACAATCACAACATCACAAATAAGATCAAGGATGTAAAACGCATTCGAACACACCCTACTTCCCTTTTCAATTCCATTATCTAGTTATTTATCATTAATTATGGTGGAAAAACTATAATCCACAAGAAACAGAAGTATATCCCTCCCACTTGATACAAAATCAAAGATAAATAAAGTAGAAACCCTATCTCGAAGAAGCTTTTTGATTTGTCCAGGCACAGTAGGGTTAAGAAGAAAGACCGCAAGTGAGAAATACCTTGCTAAAAAGAAAAATCAACATATTCTATACCAAAGGATCATCAAAAAACTAACCAAACACTCATACCAATCCAACCCAAAATACAATAGTGAATTCTAGGGGGAAGAAAAGTGAAAACATAAGAAAATGAGGGGAAAACTTACCATGGGTCGATAACAGATTTCCTACGAAGAACCATCAGATTCATTTGACAATGAAGGGAGGAGTGGGGATCAAAGGTCTCCCCGAGGTGCCTAGGGTTTGTTTGGAATGAGATGAAAAAGTGATAATATCTAAATGAAATAAGGTTTGGCCAAATGAAATATTTTAAAAAAAACTAGGTTGGGGGATAACACAATGTGTAATCTACTTTCACGTTTTGAAACACCTCAAGGTCCACTCCCTCTGAAAAACCCATTGCCTCTCATATTATTTTATTTTTCTCAAACCATGAATCTCATTATACCATGAACCCTTCCAAACAAGCCATGAACCCAATATTTATATTGTGTAACCTCATTACAAGGGGTGTAATCCTTCCACTTCTAACTTTTAGCACCTGAACCTCTCCAAACTCACTCTGAATATTTCTAACCTATAAAACTCACAAAGTAATGAACCATGAGGACACAAACCGTTACAATATTTCATATTTTCATGAATTTATTCTATATAATTTTTAATATTGACTTATTCATATACTCATTACCATATATTTTGTGAATAATCCATTTTATATAAATCAGATTGGGGTGTTTTACAATAAAGATACCTCATTTATTAATAGGGAAAACATTAAAAATCCATATAATTGCTAGTTATATATGGATGTTTATTGGTAGTTAAGGTATGTTGATTAAATATTGGGAAAATATTGACATTCTATATACTTAATTCAACTCATATGCATATTCATTTGATATACAAAATGAAGATGTATTGTATATGATGAAATCATTGGGCATGTTTAGCTAAAAGATAGGACCTATAATTATATGAAACCTAGATGAATTGGTAGGTCTCATGAGATAATCAAAATCAGTATTATTTAGTGTATAAATATACATATATTTGTTATTTCATGGAAAATATGATTTAGTACTGGGAAAGGCCTTGAATTATATATCCCCTTAATACATCAGTGGGTGATGTGAGATAAAAAAATGGTTATCGATTTGTGTATTAAATCCCATTATATTATAATTTCTTGTCATAATAACTTGATGGTATGTAAGATTTATAGTCATAATTCCTTGATGTAATGATTAAAATGTTCTACAATATGCACTTCACTGCTAGAAAGAAAATTATTGTAATCAATTTTGTTATTTATATTGTAATATTATTCATGGATATATTTCATTCTCAATTTATTTATTATATGGTATATTGATTTATTATTTAATTTTACATATTACTCATGTTTATTTCTTTATAATAATTTCCATTGAATGCAACACTTATTATGCTTTTGAGCTCACCCTTCTTATGTTTTTCATATCCCCAATATATGGAGAATAGTAAAACATATCATATATCTATAAGGGTATCATGTGTTGATAATTTTTAGTAGATATTATAGACTTCTTATAGAATAATAAAATCCATGTATAGTGTGAAATATTTTCATTAGATTAGAATTCAAAGTGTTTCATTGTGTAAAGGTTTTTTCAATTTCTCTAAATCTCAAAACATAAAAAATTATCAGGTATGTAAGTGAGAGAGCCAATATTTTCAATAATTTTACATTGAATTTCTGTGATTTAATACTACCAATGTGTTACTTTAAGAACAATTGTCACATTTTATGGTTTTAGAAGTATTTTTAGGTTAATTATGAAAATGTCCTAATTTGGAATTTTAGTTATTTGAAGTCACTTTTGTAATTCATACATATCTTTCTCTACACTAATACAAATTGAAAGATTCATTTTTTTAGATTCTATGTTCATTGGGATTAAGTTCATTCCACTAGACCAAAAGTTAAATCTAACATTTTAAGGCCTAACAGAATATCACATTTCAGGCCTTAGAATATGTACCCAAACTAGAATAATTTTGAACATGGTCCTATATCTCATAAAGTTACACAAAAATTGAGTTAAAGGTTTACTTAGATGTAGAGAACGTCCATGGAAATATTCTTCATAACTTTTTCAACATGTCATTATATATCCTTCATGTTAATTAATTCATTATAACTTGGTACTTGAGAATATTAATAGTCAACCAATCTAGAAAATTGTTTCATATAAAATTGCTAATAACTCAGTCTCTACATGTAAAATGAAGTTGAAATCTTATGGTTCACGCACATGGAATAGAAAAAACTTTAAATAATACAAAATTTCCCAATTAGTTCATTTTATATGTATAACATGTGAAAAAAATGAGGGAAAATCAAGAGAGAAAATTAGCAACCCTCATGGCTATAAATTTTTACTCATTCTCCATTTCAAAGGAGTTAGAAATTCTATATATCCATTTTTGTAGATATGTATTGTTTTATTTTTTATTTTGTAAATATTTTATATTTATAATACATTTTATACTTCTTCTTCGTATATTTATCTTTCATTTTTCTATTTAGTGTTCATACCATTATTTTCTATTCTCAACTGCAATAAAAATAGAGAAAAACATCAGTAATTTTTTGAGGGAGGGAATAGTTATTTGATTATACTTATTACATACTCATGTTTCTCTTTATTCAATTTTAAGAATTTTGGTGATAGTAAAATTTGTTAGGGTGAGTGATTTTCCCCTTTTCTCTATCACCAAATTTATTCTTCTTATTCATTTATCATCCTTCCCTATGATATCTAAGTCATGCATACAATAGAGTATGGTTTGGATGGTGATGGTTAGTGAATAGATATATTATTATAATTTAGGAATTGTATTTCCCCACATGTATACAACTCAGTGTGGGGTCATAAAAACTAATATGAGAGAGTTTAGTGAGGTATATTTTGATCACTACATTAAATTGATTCTTGAGAATATTTTAACAAACAATGATATCAATCACTATGATCTCCTAAGAAAAAAATTCTTCTTTAATTATTTCTAACTTCATTATATTTACATTTCATATATATATATAAACATAAATATTACATGAAATATTTAACCCCCCTTCTATTTTTATATTTTTTATATTTATATTAGTTAGAATACAAATAGTGAAAATATAAATTTATTGTTTTGTGATATTCATAATTTATCCCTACCTCTGGGTATATAGTATATTTCATGATTAAGAAAATAAATTTTTGATTGGGGATCTATGAAAAATCATTTCTCATCAATTTGGTTTCCTTTCCAGAGAGGCACAACACATTCACACATTATCTTCATAAAAATTTATAAAATAGAACATTTCAAAAAGTAAAAAGATATTTATCCATAATTTATTAAAATTATGATTATTAGTCACAAACTACGTAATCTCATGTTTAAAAATAAGAAAAAGTTTATAATTTTGAAAAATATATACTGTGATGTCTTAGAGATAAAATATAAAAACTAGAGATCCAAATATAATGGATAGCTAAAAATGTCTAGACATCCCTAGAGAAACCTAAACCAAAACTAGAACCAAAATGAGTGGTGTAATATATTTAGATAAACATTTTTTATGTTAATTAACCTTATAAGGTAGAGAATAAACTACTAAAAATTTACTAACATCAGTCCTCACTCAACCCTTACTTGAAGAGGTCTCTAAAAAAGATATACTAGTTGATACACTTATGGGAGATCAACATTTTTTGAATAATCCTTTAATAAATTTTTTAAGATTACCTAAAAAGGATCTTACATTTATTTATAATGAAAAATAAACACCTCTCTACCTCTCAATTACTTTATAATATTATATTGAAGATGCTCTTACTAAGATTTAGTTGACACTGGCCCTACCACAACTAATTAATTTTCATGATGGCTTAGTTGAAATGGAAATTTTTTTTATTGATTATTCATGTTTTAACATAATTCAAGATGAATTGTTTTTTTACTTCTCATATAATGAAATTTATGAAAAGAAACATGGTGCAAACCCTATGTATTCTTGTTAATGAAGAAGCCATAAAAATAGTGTAATAAGAAGAAGAGTTGGACATGAATTTGTTGATGTGACTACCTCCAATACAAAAAGATGCATATAATATGGGGTATGACACCATAGAAGTCAATAAGGAGTACCAATATCTTATTTTCCATACCCCACAAAATCTACATTTATCTATTTATTTTTTCTTGGTGTTTGGGACTTTTATTCTCTTCTTTGTGGGTATCTATTCTCTATGTCAACTCATAAACACCATAAAAAGTCACATGTAGTGGTTCATATAAATAAAACCACACCCACCTTCAGATTAGGGATAACCCATTTGAACTTCCTGACTATGGTTAGTAAAAATATATCACCCACATGGAGGTCTAAACTATGATTTATTAATTTTTTCCCCTTTATATTACTTTTTACATATTTTTCTTCTTTTTCATTTTCATTCATACTTTTATATAGTTTTAAATTTGTAAAAATGAGGAACATAACTCAAGGATTCCACTTATGAATAAACTCAGTTTGTGACTTTCCCTCCCTTTCATTTTTCTTCTCTTATCTTTGTATTTTGGTTGAGATTAAACGAAAAGTGGTTAAATTCAAGTTTGGGGGCAGCAATAATCTTAGAATTTTCTCTGTGTTTTTTTCATATTTTTTATAAACTTTATTCTTCAATAAATATTCTTATAATGTTTTACGCATTTATTCATTTTGTGATGATTTTCAAGGTCTTTGAATAATTTAATTTCAATTGATTATTTTTTTAGAAATCTTTTAATGGAATTTTATTTTCATTAATTTTTTTGAGTTTGGCCAATTTTTCAAATCCATTCCCTTGAAATAAAAACTCAAAAAACAGCACCATCTTGTAAGGTATTGTAAACCATTTTTTCAAATCCTTCTGAATACCCACTATTTCTTGAGACAAACATATATTTTTTTGTGAACCAAAAATTTTTATTTTTCTCTTTCAAAAATTGGGACTTTATAAAGTTTCATTTTTGAAATTAATGAGAAATTTTTTTAAGAAATATTTTATCTTGACTCATATCATTACATATAACTTTTTTATAATTTATAATCTATTATTTTTTTATAGTATTAAGCAACATTACAAGAATATTTTTCCTTACCTACTTTCATATAGGATATTTTTACATCGAAATTTCATGTTTGAGTATCAGGGAAGAGTGTTTCCCATGTTTTCATTGGGATATCATTCATTTTAGGGTGGTGTCATATGTGTGTAACTTTTTGGGAATTCTAATTTCCATGATTAAATTTCATTTTACTTCATTGTACGTCATTTTTCTCCAAAATATTGAAAAAAAATAAATTTAAAAAAATAGAAAAAAATTGTAATGGGCTTGAATTTTTCATTATACTTATTTTTTGAATCATGTCCCTATAAAAATTTGGGAAATTAATTTTAATTAATAGAGTAATTCAATTTTGACCTCATCCTTCGTGTTAAAAAATTAAAAAATCACATAATTAAACAAATTAGAGAAAAGAAAAAAATGGAGAGTTGGGATTAAATCATTCATTATATTCACTTTTTGAATCATGTACCATTTAAAAGGGTCTATGGTGTATATTTTTAAGGCTAATTGAGTGAGTTATATCATTTTTTCACTTGAATATTCATGTGATTATACTTAAGATCTCATCCTCCTCTTTACAACCTTAAATTTTTAAACATTTTTACCCCCAACCCTTAGCAACTGATTTCCACAAGAAAATTCTCCATGATTGAAATTATTTTTATGTTCCTTGATGAATAGAGATGAGAATTTTCATGAGCCTAAGGTGATACATTCAATTTTAAGTATGGTCATAAATCTAGATTAAATATCACTTGAGTGAAGAGTGAAATAATATTTAATGTGAGGTAAGTTGTTATTATTCCATGGATAGATTTTGTGGTTAAAAGAATTTAAGTTTGGGAGATAAAAAATAAATGGTACTATTTTTCATATATGATACATCATGTAATTATATTTGGGAAAGGATCTTCTTATTTTTATCACCGTCAATTTTGATGTGGATTTTGATTTGAATATTAAATGATTTCCCAATGGTGTATTAGTTAAGTGTGGGATAATTAAGGGATATAACATTTTAAATAATTTTTTATTTAATTTTTGTTTTTTAATCCCACCAATGTGTAATTTTAAGGTAAATTTTCACATTTTATGGTTTCAAAATTACTTTGATCTTAATTATGATAATGGACTATTTTTGTAATATATTTTTCTTAAGTTCTTTATGTTATTAAAACATTACTTTCATTACATTGATGAAAATTAAAAACTTATTTTGTTAGTATTCTATAATCATTAGGATTAATTTCATTCAACTGGACCAAATGCCTGATCAAATATTTTAATGTGAAAATAAGTTAATAATTAAGTCCTTGGAATTTGTTCTCAGATCTGGTGAATTTGTAATATGTTTCTATATCTCAAAAAATACCAATCCAATTATACTAAAAGTTTTAATGGATATAGAGACCATCCATACAAAAAAATCATAACTTTTTTCACATGTTATTCTACAACCATCAAGGTTATTAATGCATTGTAACTCAGTACATGGGAATAGGAATAAAAAATTATTCCCAAAAAAAATGTATAGATTTATTTAGTCATAAATAAGGATCTATGTGGAAAATGAAGATAAAATTTGGTGTCCACATGATAAAGAGATAGAGGGAAAAATTTACAGAACACAACATTTTGCAATTTTCTAATTTAACATGTGTACCATGTAAAAATATTCAAATGAAAAATCTGGAGCAAATATGTGCCACCCTCTTGGATATAAATGTTTACTCACTCTCCATTTCAAATGAGTTGGTAATTCTAGATATCCATTTTATTAGATAATTATTTTATAATTTTCTATTTTAATTTTCTACATTTTTAATACTTATTAGTCTTCATCTTCTTCTATTTATCTTTCATTTTTCTATCGTTTTCTACCACTATTTTATCTTCTCAAATCTACTAAAAAAGTAAAACTAGTCTCAATTATTGTTTAAGGTATGGATCAAGTATTTGATTGAGTTTCATACATGATCATGTTTGTCTTTATTCAATTCATAGAATTTTTCTAATAGTTAAATTGATTATTTTGAGATATTTTCCCCTTTTCACTATCACCCATGTTTTTCTTATCAATCATCTATCATTCTTCCCTTTACTATCTATGTTATGAATATGATGCATTATGGTGTGGGTAGTGACGGTCTGTGAAGATATATATTATATAAAATTAAGAATAGTATTTTTCCCATATGCATAGACATCAGTGTGGGTTAATAACAATTAAAACAATAGGGTGTAGTGTGATAGATCATAATCACTACATTGAATTGATTATTGAGAATATTTTTATAAACAATAATACCAATTAATGTGATATCACAAGAAATAATATCTTCTTTATTTATTTATAACTTTTTTATATTTTAATTATATTTATATATATATATCAATATTATATAAAATATTTCAACCCCCTCACCTTAAAACATTATATTATTTACTTTTATATTAGTAAGAATATAAATAGTGACAATAGAAATTGGTTGTTGTGTGAGCTCCCTCTTAAAGAGTGATCCCTAGGAGTGCACTATATTTCGTGATTAGGAAAATAAAATATTGACCATGGATCCATAATAAAACCTTTCACATCAGTAAGTGACTAAATAATTTATTTTGATGTTGTAACAATGGACGTTCAAAATTAGGTCACCTGAGTTGGTTTCAAAGCTATTATGTAAAGATTATGTTTTTAGAACTATATCTTATATTATCTGTCTTATAAATACCAGTTAGTATTATAATGGGGTTTAAATAACTTTATAGGTTAGTATATTATCATATTTGTATAATTTAAGAGTTATGGATACCATCATGGGTTAATAAGTTTAGGGTTGATCGTGAGTTCAAAGGAATATATACCCTTTTTAGATGTTATGTTATTATATTCTAATGAGATTAATGATATTTTTGGAAATGTTTATTAGTTTTTAGAATGAATACATGATTGAATTATAGATTTTCATTTGAGTTTTTATGTGATTTTATTATTGTTATTGGGGAAGTGTTTAATTGATTTTGAAAATATAAGTTGGGAAGTATAAATGGATTTGGGTGTTAAAAAGTTATTTAATGTTAAGGAAATTCATGTTATTTTTTAGAAAAGATTCATTTATTTTTAGGATTATATATGATTCAATTATGTATTTAATGGTACGTGATTTTTTTAGTGATTAATGTTTTTTGGAGATATTTATTAAGTATAATTTTTGGAACATGTGTTTATATAATTTTTTGTTTTAGTATGTAGTAAAGAATATTTTTTATAATGATTATTATGGTTAAGTAATTTTTTAGGTAACATTTATATTGATTTCTGAAGAATATGTGATAAAATGTTTTTGATTTTGGTTTTTTAATTTGGTTAAGAATATTTTGATGGTTTTATGGTTTAGTTTATGTTGGTATTTTGGTGTTCTTATTGTGGTTCTGGAGATTGATGTATTAC
Source organism: Viscum album (assembly GCA_963277665.1). Classification (NCBI taxonomy): domain Eukaryota; kingdom Viridiplantae; phylum Streptophyta; class Magnoliopsida; order Santalales; family Viscaceae; genus Viscum; species Viscum album. Next base: position 1,909,079,220 of record OY728137.1, read on the forward strand.
TTCTTTTCATGAAGGTTTATTAACATTGAGTAATATATTATGTTTTTCTTACCAAATTCGGTATACTAAATGACTATAGATATGAGAAATAACATTCCATTATTTTTTTGATCTTATTATTCAATAAAAGATGATTTGTATTATTCATGCAAAAAAATCATCATAGTTATTCATAATTTCAAATATGAGATGAATCAGAGGTGGAAAAGTAATTAAAACAAAACTGAAGGATGAAAGTTATGCTTATATAATGGAAATAAATAATGTTAGTATATTTTATCATATTCTCTATCTGGATGGTAAAATATTCCTCAAACTATAGAAAGAGTAAGATAAATCTATTGAGTTATATAAGTAAAATATCACTTGGATCTTGAGGTATTCTTTTGAAAACTCCATCACATGTATAATTTTTAAAATTTTATAAACATGGTTCTATAAATATTTAATTAAAAAATACTATATTTTGTAGTTTCTAAATTAATAATTAATTATCATGATAAAATATATATCTGAGTCAGTATACAATTATTTTAGTAATAATAAATAAAATTTTGAGGATACAGTTTTTTTAATGGGGGGAATATAAAACCCGGAGATTTTATATTTTTTAAATTAAATAAATTAATCAAAATAATTGGTAAAAATTTCATTTATTATAAATTAATTTTTGTAATAAAATATCATATCCCAGCCTGATTTACTCTATGAACAGTAGTCATACCAATTTAGGACAAGGCCTTAAGCATATCGCCCCAAATGCTATAGGCTTCCAACTAGTAGGGATGGACTAGGGTGTGCTTGTGAAGAGATCATGACCACATATCAGAGAACAAAATAGAAAAATAAAAAATCATCAAAAGTAGTAAATAATAAAATGGTGGAAACGAAAAATATAAACAGGATATAAAATAATGAAATGTAGTGAAGGATCAAAAAACCATGTCATACATAAAACACTAATCACCCACTAGTCATATCACCTATACAATGGAATAAGGAAAATAAATACACAAGGATCCTTTAATACTCTAAGAATAACCATATACTTGGTCTCTAAGACCCTTTCTAGCTTATTTATCCCATTTAAGAAAATCAACATGAGCAACTCTACCTAATCATGAAACCTGGGGCCTCAGCCCAACCTATTCCTAAAACCAAATAAATGCATGCTCGAGTACTCGGGTCTAGTGGTGGCTCCAGGAGGGTGTTAGTATGGAACTCGGTAGGGAAACACTAATGTGGTCTTATTCTAGATAGCATAATTAGTGATATGTGCATGTGGCATGCTCAGTTGAAATAAATGACAACTCTAAATAAATAAATAAATATTGATCATCATGTATGTGAATCCTATTGACTATAACTACTTCAGCTAGTTCCAAAGTGTCTTTAAGAAAGCTACTTCAGCATAGATGGGTACAATTATTATCCCTTGGATCTCCATTACTCACCTCCACTATATAAATGAATCTATGTATCAACCAGAAATCATGTAAATAAGGAATAAATCTATATATCATGCCACCTAGGTCTTGTGTATATCTAGTATAATGTTTTAGTCCTATGTCCCAACTTGTAGGTAATCGTGACATTCAAAACCTCATTATTTCTAAAGGGGTGACCCTTAGTAAATATATAAGGAATAATCTCATTGATCCAAGATAATAACTCAGTATCCTTTAATCACTAGCTCAAAATCCCACTCCCACATTTCTCTACATAATTCAATAAGCGTCTACCTAATCCTAAGGAGTATCCCAAGAATCCTATAGGAGATCTCCATCAATAATCTAGAAATTAAAAAGAATACACTACTTAAAGGAAGTGTGGAAACATTAAAACCCCATCTATAATCCCTCTATAGGGAGGGATCCTAGTTACCCTACAAGACATGATAAAGTAACATTCAAACAAATAAGTCTCACGATCTAGATCATAGGATGTACCTCTGGGAATCCCCACCATTCCATCACCTTCCATCAATACCATAGTCTAATTTCCAAGAAGTGTGTCTAGAAATCATAGCTTCATCAATAGTAATTGTGTAAAGAATAAATAAAGAGTAGGTTTATCAAAATTCCTAAACCTATCTCCTTGGACACAGCCCCTCAGGATCACATTTTTTATGCAGGTTCTAAGGTGACACACACTGAAATATCAACCCCAACCTATAATACACTAGATCGAGTTCAATCAACCATAGGGGATTATACTGTGGTCACCTACATCAATATATTCGAGAGTGATCCCTTTTGGTATCCTCCAAGTCCCTGTATAATAAAATTTATCACACTTGTAATATTCAAATTCATAGTTAAAATCTCGGGTCAACAACCAACACACCAAGACATCTCATCCTATGGAATCATGAATAGGGTATCATAATATTTCTAGTTATATTTCGTATTTACAATATAGAAACCATTAATAGATGGGTCATGGCCCATATTAGTGAACAAGGTTTCTATATAATTATTTACTAAACCAACCCAGTCTTAGTCTACCTAAGTTCTATCCACATATGGTTACACAAGGGATAACATGACTCACCAGGTAAAGCATTACCTACTAAGAGGTATAGAGGACACTTTATGTCACATGGGTCTAGGTCTCTATCATTAAGGGCCAAGGGATAAGGCTGGTGTATAGGTGTTTTTAGTGACTCATGGAATCATCCATTATAATTAACCAAATTAATTTAATTAATTTTTTACTGCAATATATATAAACTGAGGGAATCACCCTTATGAGTGAGTTCAATAATTTACATTCTATGAAAAAAAATGCATAAATACCATAAGGTAGTTATGATAGACCACCTACCACATAATAAGATTTCTATTTATTTTAGAAGGGCTGATAGCTGCTGCCAAGACCTATCAAAGCTCATCTGAGTAACAAGATGTCCTATATCACAACCAAAACACCAAAATTTAATTTATTTTAATTAAATTTTAATTAATTAATTAACAAAAAAATAATTAATTAATTAAAAAAATCCATTTAATAATTCATAAATCCCAAAACCTCATTATTTGATTATATCACACCGAAACTAAGATCTACTGCATGTTAACAACCTATGGAACATACTCAAATTTTAACCAAGTATAATCCCTAAGAAACAGAGTTAATAAAAACACCCCATAAATTTAATTTTAGCTTTAAAGATTTGGAAAATCACAGTGGTGACATACCTTAATGAAACTACATGCGGTGAATTTCAGATGAACTCCTTGGATTTCCTCTTCCTAGATAAAGAAAAATCTCCATCATCGATATCTGATTCCACCATGATCTAGGGGAATTGGAGATCAAAAACCTTACCATATGAACTAAAAATTAGATGAATAAGGATATAAGCACATTTTAGACCAATAGAGTCAAATACTTAACATAAAACACCATAAAATGGCTTCAAAATTCATCAAGAACACACCCATGAATTGGTTTAGAGAAGAGAAGGAGATGAGAGAGATTCCTAGTTCATGAATGAGAGAGGAAGGAATAAAATAAGGGGTTTATTTCTCAAATACCATAAGGGAAAAGGGTAAATTATCCCTTTTTAATGAGTCTCATAGTTTAGCCACATGGTTGGCTAAACTGTGTGCCAACTATGTACCCCTACTATTAGAGGAACACCTCTTGGCACGATTATGGTGAATGATTTAACATAACATGTTCCAAACATGTGGCAGGTATATAATTAACTAAATATACATAATTGGTTTCCCATGTATTTCCACCTAGTTTCCTGACCTGTGCACCTATGTAATCTAGGCCGCATACTTAGGTTGCATAGTTACCATTAACTCTGGGACAACCGTGAACCCTAGGCTACACTTTTCAAAAACTCCAAATCTGGGACTTGAACCCTTTGGACACTCCCAAAACCGGTAATAAAACTTCAAATCCTCATTACATATCAAAAAACAACACTTTTATTTTTTTTTAACCCTTGATAATTTGTTTTTCTTCTCCATCAAGATTTTACTCATACAGTAATTGGAAAATTCAAATTTCCTATGAAATCTCCATGTCAAATAAATCTAGGATCTTAAAATCTACCAACCATAATTCTTATTATACCTAAGATGTATCAGTGGGAATTAAACCACAAAACCTGACCTATGTGGGTTCTTAATTTCCAATCAAATGTCTAAGTTTCATTTCAAAATGCCTAATTCACTTTCAAGAACCACTTTAATCATATAGAAATTAACAACTGAAATTGGATAAAATGATCATAACCATTTTCAAAACATCAATAAATTACTTAATTGATCCAATCTCAGCCAAATCATTATCATTTCATCATTTGACTTCTTATCCCTTCTATAGTGCACCCCACCATAGGGTTTTCCTTTCAACAAAAAATTATGATACACAATACTTCTACCATTGTAATTTCATATTGGAAAAAACCCCTATAATCCTTAAAATTATACCATAAGGATTCTCAAATCTCTACACCTAATAAAACCTAACGTAACTACTCTTGATTTTTGATTATAATCTCAAACAGTTTACTCCCAATTGATAAATATTACCTAATCGCATCATAGTTTCCATGAAAAGCAACTTATTGCCTTTGAACTACACCCATCTCATCCCAATGTCTTGCTCGATGTTTTTCTTCACCCATCACAACCAAATATATGAGGGAACAAAAATCTAAGTGATTTCAGCTGACTATTCTCAAATATTATAGGATTATTCCACTTATGTGTCACCAAAACCCGATCTCAATGACTTCATTCCAAGACACCCCAATATCATTTCAATGACACTCACTGAATCCCAAAACTAACTTCTGGTGACATTTCATGGATGAACCAACCCATTTTCATCTTTATTGTTGTTCCACATCACAAACATCGGTGATTTCCTCACCTAATACACTTGGATCATCATAATTTTTCCCAAGCCCAATGCTCGTGATCCGTCTCCATTAAAGTTTTTATTTGAACATATACCTATAATTCACCAATAAATCTAGTAGTATGTGGTTCAATTCATCTAACATCATCATAAATCCAAAAAAACCATCCAAGGACTGGTCTCATCTTTCTATGACCCCTCTCACATGATGGTCACAAGCTGGAGACCAACCCCGTTCTACCTCCATAGAAGAATATTTATCATCGCACCATCAAAATGAGTTCCCAATCATTGTATCCCATGAAAAATCCATGTGTAGACATAATGACTAGAATGGATAAGAGCCTTTTCATTTCTGAGTGCCAAATTTAATGTCACTTGGAACCAATTCCCAAGTCCATGGGAATGGTATCCATGAAATTTTCTGAGTTTAATCTCCTAAAATGTCCACCCCCTGCTCAATTCATTCTTTATATGAATCTACTGTTATATGTGTGCTTCTCCTTCCAATACACACTCACATCAAGATATGATTCACTTGCGTTTCCCTAACCATTGACATCACATCTCTAGAAACTTCTTGTCAAGGTCTACCCTTGGATCACCTGTCATAGAATGCCTAATTAATTTCCAAGATATTCCTCATCACAGGGAACTTCCATTATTTTACCCAAATATCCTGGTCACCATGCTCACATGCATCACCTTTAAAATCTTTGATCCTCGACCTACACCTGTTGTCTCACCAATGTTCTATTTTAATAGTTATCTCATGCAACCATCATTAACAAAACTTTATCCATGCATCATGTGTAAAATATCATACCATCATACTCAAACTCCTACGAATGGTATGTTACAAAGGGTAAGACGATTATGCTCTATAGAACTTCATTCTCAACACATTATGATTTCCCTGGAAACTACTCTTCAAAATTGGGCACCTCAACCATTCCATGACATATTCCATAACCACTTTTCACATGGAATAATTCTAGTACTATAACTATAAATACTCAATCTAAAACATGTCTACCCTATCCTCATATTTACCCACCATCTAGAACTATTCTAGTCACGATCATCCTCCTATATTATGAAAATGGTAATAACTATGTAACCACTAGTCAACATGGCTAGAAAACTTAATATTACTTCCTATCAAAGCCAAAATTAATACCTAATCACCCAAGGTGCATGCTCAGAAACCAAAGGAATCATCTTTCTTGATTCATATATTTGATAACACCTCATGTGTATAGATCTTATCACAAGTGTACCACAAAGATCACTTCCTAAAAATTAATCAATAAACCTAGGGAAAACCCACTTTTTGGCTTCCCTTAATAAAACTGAATGCTGACTCACAAGGTTCTAAGACAAAACTATGGGCTTCCAAGTCTCCCACATTTCCTTATTTTTCAAGTCTCATTATAGGGACACTAGATCTATCCACTTATCTCAAAGGACTATCACAAGAACCATAATGAGGTAAAAATATGGGAAGGTGAAGATATCAGCGTCCTATGAGAGTCAAAACCTATCAACATGGGTTCAATTATACTTTTTTGAAATTAAAAGTTAAAGGGTAAAACATCCTAGAATTGAAATTTCAAACCCATTTAAGTAAAATTCATTAATAAATCAAAACTCAATGTGAATTATAATGGAATCTCCTATAGAGAATTATCCTACCATACCCTAATACTCTTTGATAAACCTTATATGGGAGTGTTCCTTGGAGGTTCATGATATCAAAGAGAAGGAATAAAATGAACGGATCTTCACTGTGCATCCGTATAAGGTAATACCACCTTGATGTTCTAGTTCACTATACATTTTTTAGTCATTATTGGTATCAAACTCAACGTTCTAACGAGACAACCATAAATAAAGGTTGTTTATGTAAAATAGCATAACAAGACGGATGGAATAAACTTCATGTAGGTTGTTATGAATCTTTAGTTAACCACACCTGAAAAGGATACACCCATAAAGGGTCCAATAAAAGGGAATTAGATTTTGGTATTAACCTATGATGGAAAATATTACACACATAGAATCATCATGAATGATCTATGTCGTATAATAATCACATGATTCGGTTAAGTAAAATGATATTTAAATCTATGTGGGAAAAATAATATTGGCCATTATTGGATCATTAAATAACTAAAACTAAATAAAAATTCCACATAATAGGTCCAACACTTGGTAATATTATTCCTTATCAACCCACTAGGGTTACTGAACCTCTTATTCATGAGGTCTAAGTCATCATCCTCACCATCATAAATTTCAATATAGGTCCACTTGACCTTAAATATAGAATGTTGAAAAGTCATTCTAACTAAGTAGAATTCTAAAAATAACCTACATAGGAAAACACAATTTAGGTTATTTTTTACACTTTAAATGGTTGGAACCAGTCATTAATAACATAGATCGCACACTAGAATTCCTTTAACATGTAGAACCTACATGAAAAATATGATGCATGAAAAAACACCCCTTGCATCTACCAGCGAAGAGTCAAAATCAATCGCACATCTCTCACTAATTCGCTAAGATCTAGAAACCCACAATAAATCATAAAATACACACCACATGTGAATCACTCAAAGTGATAATCATATATGAAAATAACATACCCAACCAATAATAGTTATCCCACATCCCTGGTAACCTGGACTTCTCACCAGAATAAGTGTTCTTGACACACTAGTATGATATCCATCACATGCTCTGAAAAATTCCTAATACTCATGTCTATCATATCCAAAAATATTAAGAAAATTGGAAAGGAACATATCTAATACCACTTTTTCACTTTCTAGATTGACTCACTCTATAAACAGTAGCCAGACTAGTTCACAATAAGTCCTCAAGTGTGCCTCTCCATATGCTAGAGGATTTCAACTAGTAATTAGAACCTAGGGTGTGTTGGTGGGGTGACTACGACCTTCCATTAGATAATGAAAATGGAAAAAATAACCAAACATCATCCACAATAGTAAATAATTATATATATGATGAAATAAATATAAACATGATATAATATATTATAATGTAGTAAAGGATTAAACATCCATGTCATACCTATAACACTAATCACCCACTGGGATCATCATATATACAAATCAATTAAGAAAATAAATACACATGGATAATTTATTTTTCTTAGTTGAAAAACTCTCATAGTCTCCAAGAAAATATTGATCTTCTCAAGCCTAATCAATATAATGCACATGAGAAACTCTACCTAATCATGCAATCTTGGTCCTCAACCCAACCTATTCCGGTAACCGAGTGAATTTCTACCCAAGTACCCAAGTGTAGCGGTGGATCGAGTAGAGTGTGATTATAAAACATAGTAGTGAACCACAATGATTTTCTTGTACTAACCAGCATATATAGTAATATTTTCATCTGACATGATTAGATAAAAGAATGGAAAATTTCAAATTAATAAAATATTATTGATCCTTGGGTCTATAGACCAGATTCAATATAATTGTTGTGTACAGTGTCGGAGTGTATCTGAGAAATTTATGTCTCCTTATGGGTATACAATTCCTAGCCCTGGTATCACCCATACTCCACTCTACAATATAAAGGATTCCAGGTATCAACCACACATCCTCTAAACAAGGTATAGAGTAGGATATCATACCACTAAATCCATGTGTAAATCCAGTCTAATTTCTGATTCATGGATCCTAGTCCATAGGTAATAATGACATCTGAAACAAGATGATTCCTATGGGGGTGAACCTTAGGAAATATATAAGTAATACTCTCTTTGATCCAAGATAATAACTTGAAATCCTTTAATCATTATATCAAAATCCCACTGCCATATTACCCTAGGTAATTTAATAAGGTTCATTCATCCAATCCTAAGGAGTATCCCAAACATCATCATCAATCCTAGAAAATATCATAAGCATACACTTCTCAGGGGAAGTGCAGTCACCTGATAATTTCATCTATAATCCCTATTCAGGGAGGGTTTCTAGTGAAACTAGGCATCCAAATAAATTAATATTCAAAAAAATATGGGTCATAAGATAGATCCCAGGAAGTACCTCTTGGCATCCCCAACATATTATCATGTAATATCAGGAACATAGTAAGAGTTTTAGAAATAATTTATTGTAATTATAGTTGTATCAATAGTAACTAAGTGAAGTATAAATAAATATTAGGGTTAGCTGAACACCTAAACCCATTTTTACATCCACATACCCTCGGCTTACATATTTGGTATGGGTTCTAAGGTGACACTTGCTACCATCACTACCCAAACCCATAACACATTGTATTAGGGTTGATCAAACAAAGGGGAACCCAATGGGGTCCCCTAGGTCAATATAAAAGAGATGGATCACTTATGAGATACATTAGGTTCAGACATATGTAGAGGTATCCCACTTGGAATCCTCTAATTTAGAGTTCTGGTCTTGGTTCAATGCTTGATGCACCAGGAAATCATGTCTTATGGCATCGTAAAAAGGGTAGCACTGAAATTACATCTATATGAGGTCTTTCAACTACAATAAACATCAAGAGATGGATCATGGACCATATCAGTGCATAAGGTCACTCTTTGAAGGTCTACTCACCCAAATAATTCATGGTCTACCTATGGTCTATCCACTTAGGATTTTATAAGGTCTTGCATGCCTTACCATGTCTATCCTAACCCCTAATAGTTATATATTAAACTCAGTGTCTCGGGGGTCTAGGTCCCAGACATAAAGGGACAAGTCATAAGGCTACATCAAAATGGTTATTAATGAACCCTCATCCATTATAATTATCCAAATTAATTAAATTAACAATTCATTGCAATAACTTTAAAAGTATGGTGTCTCTATTAGGGGTGATCCTGAGTATTCACGCACTATAATTGACATATATAAATATCATAAGGTAGGTATGATATACCACCTACATAAAAATAATATTTCCATTTATCTTCCAAGGGTCAATAGGAGCTTTTAAGCCCCCCCCAAGATCATTCAAGTCACACAAGGTCTTGTGTCTCAACCAAACCACCAAAATTAATTAATTATAATTATATTATAATTAAATAACTAAATAAATAAACTATAAAAAATTTAAAAACTAATTATAAAGGAATGAATCTAAAAACTTCATCAGTTAATTCCACCATACCATAATGTCAACCAAACACATTCCAAAACCCATGGCACATCCTCATCCTCAAATCAAGCATAATATTTAAGCAAAAATGTCAATACAAACACCTAAACAATTTAATTTTAGGTATAATGATTTGGTAAATCACCGAAGTGGATTACCAAAATGGAACAACATGAAGTTAAATGAAAATATCCTCTCAAGACAACTTATTCCTATGGATAGTATCAACACTTCACATGTTTTTATATAAAATCATTTTTATGCCAATAAAGTCATTATTCTAAAAAATTGTTTTTTATTACATTTTTCATACTTATATTAAAAATAATTTTTACCACCTATATAAAATTAATCTTAAAAAATTGACTCCATATTTTCAATAATAATTTTTAAATTAATTAATAAATTCAATTTTTTGTTATAAATAATAGTTACCATGGTAAAAAGTAGTCACCATGGTAAAGGGTAAAATGGTTAAAAGTGTGGTTAAACTAGGCGAAGAGGTAAAAAATATCACATAATCATGTCTAAATTTTATAAGAATAGTTTTTCTAGAATATTCATAATATTATCTAATAATTTATTCTTATTTAGTTCTATTTTACCTTATAAATGTCTTTATTTTATTTAAAAGTTAAGAATATATGTAAGAGTGTGACTCCCCTAAATTATAAAAGTAGCACTTCACCTCCTCTCTTATCCAAAAAAAATTGAGTTCTTTATCTCAACCAATATATTCCTAAATAACTTAACAACACACTTATATATGGTATAAAATTTCAATTCTCTCCAAAATTCCAACCCAAGAAGGCTTTAGGTGAGATCCAATGGAGGATGCCAAGGGAAGAGGTGATTGTAATAACTTAATTCTTTTATGATTATTTTTTGTTAAATCACCACCAAATATTTTAAAAACATATTAAAATTATAAAATTAGTATAATTAGTAAACTTAAATCTTATTATGATGACGGAACAACCATCATCTACCTCTTTTACATTAATTCGAAAATAAAAACATCGCTCGTGCAAATGTGTAAACTATCGCCACCATGAAGGATGCATTTATTTTTTCACCACCACCTTACATTAAAAGTTATAAAAGGTATATTTAATGAAGAAATATTATATTTATGAAAGAATTAATATTACCTAAATAAAAATTATTATCTATATTCTTTTATTTGTGTTCACTGGAAAATTAATTTTTCACATGTGTGTACATGCGGATTGCCGCCTCCAAGAATGAAATTTATCATTTTCCATCACTACCTTACATAGATGGTTATAAAAATGAACTTAATGAATAATTATTTTATTAATATAGTGATTAATATTCTTTAAAATTGATAATATTATAACAAAATAACATGTTCTTACTCATTCAACCGTTATAGTGTGTTCTCATTTGGGTTGGTTTTACCACCTACATGAATAATGTAATAACTTTCATGTCATGAATGATTAAGTAATGTCATGTAAATTAAATTTTGTAATAAAAATTAATTTATGAAGTTCTCAAAATTATATAATGGTAATACATATGTATATATGTTTGTTAATAAAACCAATTCTTTCTACAAAATAAAAAATTCTAAAAAATGGAATATTTAGGCTTTCAATATAAATGATTACAATAAGTAACATTAAAAATACAAAGAAATATGGAATAATATAAAATACACATATAAAATTATTTAGAATATTTTTCATATGAGGAAACCATGACCACAGTGCAAGGATAAAAACCTATCAATAAAACAATTCATGGGAAATGGGACTATTAACACATAAACCTTGATTTTAAAAAAGAATAACTAATAAGCGGGAAAAAAGAAATTATAAGTGAATGGAATATAGTAAGTTAAATATAAATTTTTTTATAATATAGATTCATAATAAACATAAATTTATTATATAGGGAAGTTATAAATTATATATCTATGTAGCAAACTAAGGTAAAAGTTTATCGTCTCAAACTTCCTTCTTTGATACATGTTTTGAATTACACTCTTATTTTAATTATATAGTGTATATTATACCTCTTTTGGAATATAATTTCATGATCCATTCATTAAAAATGGTAATTAATGTTCCATTTCAATTTCACTATTTCAATAAGTTTTGATTCATGTGTTACAAAATCTATTAGGGTTTATTTTAGAATCTTACTTTTATTGGTATTGATTAAGTTTTAATTTCAATTACGGAAAATTATATATTATTTCTCTCCTAAACCCAATAATTTTTTAATTATTTAGTTATTTATATTATTTTCATGTGTTGTTTCCATTTTCCTTTTCTTTTGGGCTTAAAATCATTCAATTAATTTTTATAAGAAAATTCATCCTTATTTAATAATTTCTATATAATTCATTCTTGACTTTCTTTACAAAAATGTGAAAACAATATTTTTTTAACATTTTCCAATTGAATATATATTATTATTGACCTATCCATTATTCATTATATAACTTTCTTTATGCATTTTTATGGTTTTATATAAAAATATATTTTCTCAATATTCAATGATATTTTTAAAATAAAAGGATATTATTTTCTTAAAAGTTTTGAAGATGGATTTCTTTTCACTTATTTATAATTGTATCTCTCACTATATATTTTCTTACTTAAGTATTATTTAATTTTATCATTAAGTTATTGTAAACTATTTTACAAATAAATGTTTAAATTTCTATTTATGTCCCATAAAAATATCATTGGAATTGATTTACAATCTTTTTTTCAATAGAGTTAGAAAATTTTAAAGGAATTTTATTTTAAAAATGTTTTGCTTATATTTTACTCTATATATTCAAAAATAATTACCTTTACCATAAAACCTTCATTTTTTGATGAATTTATAGTCTCATTCATGTATTTTTTTCTTTTTTATTATTTATTTATTCTATATTTTTCTATTATTGACTTATCCATATACTAGGTACTCAATATGGTGTAAATACCTCATTTTGTATAAATCATATTTGAGTTGTTTAGAAAAAAAATATAAACAATTTATTTAATAGTAAAATATGGAAAATATGTAAACATTATTATTCTATATAGATGATTACTGATTGTTAATTCGGGTAGATTAAATACTAGGGATGTATTAAAATAATGTATACTTTATTCAATAAGAATAAATATTGATTTGATAAGATATTATGATGATTTATTATATATAATGAATTAATTATACATGTTTAAGTGATGGGTGGATCCAAAAATTATATGTCTCCTTCAAGAGTCAGTTGGTATCATAAGACAAACAATAATGGGTATTATTTTGTGTATTTATACCTATATATTTATGATGTTATTGCCATGATTACTTAAGTTAATGGAGGGGTATTGAATTATATAACCCCTTGATGAATCAGTAAGTCTCATGACTTAAACTATAATGGTTATATCGTGGTGTATTTTAACCCATACAACAATAATTTCTTAAAATGAGGCCTTAAAGTTATGTAAAATTTCTTTTCATGAATCCATGATAGTAAGATTAAGTTATATATAATTATAAATTTCATCACAGGCAAGACAATTATTGATGTCCACATGGTTGTTTACATTTTTATGTAATTCATTCATATACTACAGTCTTAAGTTATTGATTACATGTAACATTTATTGATTATTTACTTTTCTATATCACTCATGTTTCTTTCTCTATGATAGCTTCCACTAAACAATACACTTACCAAGTGTTAAATCTCACCCTTCTTATGTTTTCATTTCCTCGGGTTATGAAGAAGAGTAATACATATGATATATCTAGAAGTTTATCATTTTTGAAGAATTTTGTGAGATATGTTAAAGACTTGTTATGGAATAATAAAATATCAGTATAATGAGACAAATGTTAATTGGATGGGAAATAAATGTGTTTTATTAAGTAAAGTATTTTTTTATTTCTCTATATATCTAAACTAAAAAAACATATAGTGTATGTAAGAGAATCAATTTTTTTTTATTTTGTAATAATGGGTGGTTAAAATTGGGTCACTTTGAGTTGGTAACAAATCCATTATGTAGATATTATGTTTTTAGAACTATATTCTAGAGTATGGGTATGGGGAATCTTATGAAGCTATCACATTAACAAGTTCCATAATATCTCCTCGAAAAGAAATGTGAAAAGAAACATACTATATAGAAAAGTTATAAACCAAGTATAAATGGTTTTATTATCATAGAGGTATGTAATATATTATTCATTAAGAAAAATAAATCAGTATCCAACATGGTTGACATAAATATAAAACAAGATTTTAAAATTGTATGTAGCTATGAATTTAGATATGAATTATATGTACTAAAACAAAGTTTATATTTTTGTATTATTTTCCACTTATATAAAACAACATGGATCAAAATATATATTTATGGAGTTTGAAATGGATAGTAAAGTTAATACCTATAATGAAATATTTTTTTCTAATGATTTTAAAAAAAATTCAAGATGTTGACTATATAGAAATTTTTTCACCAACAATAATGTAGAAATCCATTTGAATTATAAATGAAATAATATCTTACTATGATTATTATATTTTGATATTTAATATCAAAATCAACATTTCAAAGTACAAGCTTCTAAAAATATCTATTAGAGATAACCCGAAGGTTTTTTGACATCAAAATAGGGAATATAATATGAAAATTTCAAGGATGAATTAGTTGATTTGATAAGGCATTAAATAATGGGATGATTATTTTAATAATAAAATTACAAGTATCAATAAGAGTTTAGATTGAGTTTTAGGGGTTTTTAAGTGTTATGTGTTGAAAATATATGGAAAATATATATTAATCTTATAATTTGTTTAGTATTAATTAAAAATATTTCCCTGATGAATTACTTAAAATGTAAAAAAAATTATACAAAGAAACGTCTTATAAAATTTATCTATGGGTTTCTTAAAAAAAATATAAATTGATAATGTATTTAAAATAAAATATAGAATTATTAAGAACAGAAATATTTTATATCTCACTTAGAAAATATCTCTATAAGATAATGTTTTTATGACATAAGATAAAATTAAGAAGTTTAGTATAACACCATACACTAATAGATAATAAATATAAAATATACCATTATCTTTATAAGGGTTTATGTTTCCTATGCATAAAAATTTATAGTAATGTACTAGATTGATCTAGGAGATATTCCTTGGGAAATAGTTATAACTATCCAAAAATATATGAAAATTATAAGAGATATATTCTTGGTACATAGAGAAGAAGAGAAACTAGTTATTAATGTGAAAAACCTATCCTTCAAAATGATCAATTTTTATATAGTATAAAAGTTAATCTAAGTAAATGAGCAATAAAATATGATTATAGATAATGTTTTAAAACTCCCTAATGTAGATAACCAAATAGTACTAAAACCTCTTCATCACTAACCCTAAGAGAATTCCCCGATATCTATGGGATAACAACTAGAGTTTTAGATTTAAACCTCCCATTTGGGAATAATTTACCCATTTGGAATGTTAAATTGGGTCAATAAAATATTCTAACCAAAATCCAACATGATCCATCTATACATGTGATGTTTTAAAAAATTTAACTATTTCAGTATGGGAATACTAGCCCTTTGGGGGTAAATTGTAAAATAGTCTAATAGTATAAAATAAACAATAATTATATAAATCCAAAAAAAATTATAATTGTCCAAAAGTATCCATAAACAATATACATGGAAAAACATAACATAAGACATATAATACAACGGAATTGGGTAATTTTTCAAAATAACTCCTATAAAATTTTTCATCTATACTCCCATGACCGATTGAAACAGAATCCACTAAGATAGAAAATGATATTATCTAGTCTAAAATTCATTAAAAATTTAACATCATTCTAGTAATACATAAAATAAAATATGTGAATTTATATGTCCATTAGAGTGCACATACAGTTAGATAGTACATAGAATCTATAGGTCACCACAAATAGTGTCTTAAATCATGCAATGAATAATAATGTGCATACATAACATCTGTATTATCATTTATATATAAAATATAAAAAAAATATAAAAAAATAGTTAAATAATAAGGTTAATCATAGTTTAATAATAACCATAACATGTAACTCATTATACTAAGAGGTTCTATACCTTTGTATACATTCTTCGATGATTGATATGAATTTGAATCGGTAATAAATCATCTTAGTCAAACCAAAAAAGGAAATATATAGGTATAGACCATCACGTAAAAGGAATAAAATTATTTGGGAGGGAACTATGTCCTCTTGGTTAGAACTAGATAGGTAAATGTTCTAGGAAAAAGGTTTATGTCCTCTAAAAGGAAAGTTTATCGAGTATTTATGAACCCATATAACTAAATGTTTAGTACCTAAGAACCCTTTAATATCTATGTGAAGCTATTATAGAAACACTTTCCCCTTAATATATCCTGAAACCTATCTCAATGAAAATGCATCCAAAATATATAAACAAATATGGAAGTCCAAATCTCATTATATAATAAGAGTATACTTTACTATTCCATACCATAAAAACATACAAGTGGGATTATTCATAAATAAGGTGTAACATTAATTAATTAACACAATGTTTTATTCATGTGTATATAATAATAACATAATATATGCATAGTTTAATACAATATCACATTTTTATAAAACACTTGTTACAGACTAATTCAATCATCAAGTATGACAAAGTGATAATAAATCACCCTAGTATCTATACAAATAAGGTACAAGACATAACATAATAAATAACTAATGCCTATTGGTATAAATCAAAATAGGGAATTTGAGATGGAATAAGTAATAACCAAAACATAGTAGTAGGAAACCCACCCAAATATTAGGCATAAAATATGCAGTCATGAAGGCATATTAGAAGGAAAATGAATATTTATTATCTAAATATATATGTACATATTATGATTAAATTAAAATAAATTTCCATTAAAGAGGAGTTTGTTGTTAGTTAAAAATACATTATATACCCCCAGACAAAGAAAATAGGTTTATCCATTTATTACTTCTTTTATATGAAATTTGATGCCTTTAGTTTATATAAATTTATATTTTATGAACATAATTAAATAAATAAAAATAAAAGATTTTTTATCTCATAAATATCTTTTTACCCAACCTAAACTTTTTCAAAAAATAATTCCACACTCAACACATTACTTAAACTAGTACATTAGTAGATATGGAATTAATGGTTAGTTTAAAACTCATTTTTGTATTCATCCACTCATTAAAGTGAACATAATTAGTGATAATTTAAATAAGGATTGGTTTTAAAAAAACTAACTCAATACTTAAAACTTTATTAAATCACTTGAGGCCCATATTGAAAAAATTGTGTTTATAATCTAATTAATACACTGGTGGAAAAGGGTTTTTATCATTTCATTTTTCAAATTAGTTATTATAAATTGATGTGTTAAATGAGTTTTCACATAAATTAAAAAGTAACTAATGTTAAATCCAATGTTGGTGGAATATATATTTCATTTATTTGATAATCGGTGTAGAAAAAATATTGTATACATTTATTATTAAATAATCGACATAGAACGTGTTTTTAAAAATATTTAAAGCATCTATCTTATTTTAGGTTTTTCACAACACATTTGATTTTATCTATAGTGGATCATAATTTTCTTCCCAAACCTCCCTAAAAAATGCATCTCTCTAATTATTCATCACCATGGTTGTTCTTATCACCACCCTAAATCCTCACTCACATCATTTTTATTATAATTTTTTCCACCTTCTCATCTATCATTATCTACTACCTACATTTATATCTGATATTTCTTCACAATTTATGTTCATACTTATAAGTTTCCATGTATCTATTGTTAATTGTGTAAATCTATGTTTTTTGGTTGTTTCTTGATTGAATGCTAATTTATTTTGAATGTTAATTATATATAATGTTAATTTTTTGATTAATGGGTGTTTAAGGTATGTTTAATGGGTGTTTAAAGTAATTTTAAGGGGTGTCCAAATAAATACAACATATTTCATGTGATGATTGGTTTTTGGGGTGTGGAATTAAATATTAGGATTTTATTATTCATTTTATTCTTCAATATATCCCTTAATGTCATTGATTATTCATGAATTCAGAGTTATTTTATAAAATTTGGAGATTCCATTATATGTAATAGAGGATTTAGTAAGTCATTTTTGTGGAATTAAGTATTTATTTTCATTTGTGTGTTTTATAGTTCAATGGATTTGGTCATGTCATAATGATATTTGATTAGGAAGGTGGTGCTTCTCACTTATAATATTTTTTCTATTTTTTAATAATTGAGTATGATCTATTGAGCGCTTAATCAATTAAAATCATGGAAAATTATTAATTTATACAAAATTATTATTTTGGAATAGTTGATATTTATAAGAAAATTGGGGGTTTATAACCATTGGATTTGGAATAAAACTTTGTTATAATTCTATCTATCATGACTTTTGTAAAGTATTGTTTTATTAGTATCTGATAATAGATATTTTGTGTGAAATATTTTATTTATTATTTACATTTAACTCTAATAAATGACACTGTAGAACAATTTCACTTAGTGCATGGCACTATTACTATCCTATTTTTTATTTTCATATATTTTTCATCATACATAAAAAAAATTCATAAAATATTATATTTTTATTCTAAAAAATATATATATTCCCACTATATAAGTTAACATGGTAAAAAAATCTTAACATTTAAAAATCATTTGGCCATTTAAATTATGATATTTCTTTATTAGTATTTTTATTTATAAAATAAAACTATCAATTAAATTTCAATATATTGTCACCTATATTAAATAATTTAAATTTTTAATATATGATAATGAGTAATTGTTAGATTAATTCAATGTAAACAAGTGATAAATATAAATAATGAATTGACACTTTTTTATAATTTTTCAAATAAATGTTACACATCCTATTTTTATGCCCATGTTTGTAAATTTAAAATATGAAAATGTTACAAAAAAGAGAAATCAATGATAATTTAATTTTTCATGGTTTCAAGTAAGGTTATAGTCCTTGTATTTGTCTTGGAAAAATTAGGTAGAATTAACAATCTATTAATGATGAATATGTTAATGCTAACAAGTCTGATCAAACTAAAGAAATTATTTGGGATATTAGAGTATAGGAAATTTAACAATAACTGATGATTAAGAGATTATATGGTGATGATTAAAACCCATTATATCCAAGTTGAATAAAATTTATTATTTTTCAATAGAGTTAATATTGATTAACCTAAAGGCCATAAATGGATGGAGTGATAGGAGTTTTGCAGATTTTCTACAACTGCAAAAGAAACTACTTCCGAAAGATAATTGTCTTACAGATTCACATTATAATGTGAATAAAATATAATTCTAGATGGATTTAGGGTAAAAAAATATATATGAATGCCTGAATGACTATGTTCTATATAAGAAATAATAAAAAATTCTGTTATAGTGTCTTAAATTTGGGACATCATTATATATGTTGAAACAACAATCACATGTTGATTTATAAATTACTATGACTCATATTAAGAAAAAAATGTATCTGCATATATTTCTTTATTTAAATAGTTTATTTTAAAATTAAAATTTTGTAAAAAAATTATGGTGGCATGCAGATGAGAGATGTGTGATGGAAAAAATTTTCATTTAAACAGATGCCCATAGTGAAACAAAATTTAAAAATAGTTTCTTACCTTAATAAAAGACATTATAAAACTCAGACTTAGATTATGCATAGATGAAATGAATCCATATCATATCCTTAGTATAAAAAATAGCATGGCTTATTTTACTGGTAATTTAGTACTTATCAAATAATTTTTTTATGATGTGTAAATATATCATATTGAGTTTAATTATTTCTAGACTAAAACAACATTGAATTGATATAGATGTTTTATTTTCACCATTAGTTGATGATTTGAAACTTTTAGTAGTGGAAGGTATCATAGTGTCTAATTATTATAAAATGGATCAATTTAAACTAAATTCAATTTTTATGTTAACTAAAAATGAATTCCTAACAAATGAGAATGTTTGTGGATATATTTTTTAAGGGGTACAATGATTTTCCAATTTTTTAAGAACATACTTAATATTATCAACTAAAACATTGTAGAAAAATATTATTTATGGTTTATAAAATGTTATTTTTTATGGATCAATCTTATCAAAGATTAAAAAAACATTCAATAGCTCATAGGAATTTTATATTTCTCAAAAATTTTTGTTAACTGATCATTATTTTCAGAGGGTGAAAAAAATGATGAGACATTTAGAAAAACAAAAAAATATGGTGATGAAATAAATATTTAGAATAATTGATAAACATTTTTTAGCTTCCAAATAGAATATATCATAAGTTAAAAATAACATTGATTTCATTAATGTGGATAAGAGTGTCTATAATAGTTTTATTAGGATATTGTTTGATATAAAAGGAAATATTAAGGATGGTTTGAATGAAATATTGGACTTATAGTTAAAAGGAATATTCTTGGAGTTATCTACCACTCCAAATAGAAAATTAATATACCTACCTCTATAATTTCATACATTATCCAGTAGGAAGAAAATAAATATTTTTCCAATTCCACACATTTATTCTTAAAATGTAAAAAATATATATATAAAAAACATTGAAGTTAAAACAAATTTAATTTCATGGTTTTCAAATCATGATTAAATAGATCCTACTAGTTTCATTGAGTGAAATACTACCCATAAGTTTTATAATTACTATCATGGTGGTGTCTTATTTTTTTTTTATTTCAATTTTAAACAATGTGGTTGATATGAATTCAATGAAATTTTAGGCGAATAGTTCAGTTTTTATACCATGTTAGAAATTGACTTTCCTTCATCTCTTTTTTATAACATGATCTATTTAATGGTTTATTTAGTGTGAGAAATAAATCTTTAGAGTCCTATATATCTATGTTTGATATATACTTTTGAAATTTATATGAAGATATTGAAGGGATATGTTAATAATTCATAGCAATCAAAAGCCTCCATTTTTGACATGTATATCTCGGAGGAGGTTACAGAGTTCTATAAAAAATACTTTTCTATAGTAGAACACATTGGAATACTTATATTTTACCAAGAATTAGTTAGTTTTGGAGGAAAGTGGGTCTATGGATTGAAAGTAAACTTTTTTATATGTGAATAGATATTGTAGGTGCATTTATACATCTTAGATAGCATAGATGGTACCCAATCATATATAACTTTACATATTAATGTGTTAAAACAATTTTATCCAAAGAAGAAAGATATGTGGATATTTAATGATCATAACCAAAAACAAATATGGTTTAAATAGACCATAAATTGTATATTAGATGAACCAGAAACATTGATATAGTTATTGGGTGGCCCAATACTAAATTTGATAACATTTTTTGGGTATGAAATTAGTGGTTATGAATTTTACACTAAATATTGGGACAATAGAAGTACAGTTATAAATATTAGTTTATTGGTGTATGAAGAAGAAATGATTTTTTTAGTAACAAAGAAAAAACAAATATCAATATCAATTTCATATTACATGGTTATTGATGAAATATGGGATATTTATTACATTATATTTTGAGTTACAGTTATTAACAAAAAATGGGTTATCGCTAAAAGTAGTATCAAAAATGATTAATTAAAGGTGAAAATAGTTAATATGAACAAATTAGAATAAATAGATAATCTATTTTATCATGTAAGCACATGAAAATTAAATACTCTATGTTCTTGATCCATCAAATGTGTAGGGGTCTATCATTTTATAAGTAAAAATGGCATTTGGGTGATAACCAACTTGATGAAGATGATAATTTATTTAAGATACCTCTTTATATGGAAATATTATAAAATAATATTGATGACCACATCATATAAATGGTTTATATCATAATAAATGATCATGAGTAAATAATATGGGAAAATAATCATTTCGAAATTTTATAATAATAAAGGAAACCTAAATTTATTTATAATTTACATTTTTAAATTTCATAAAATGTTAGATATATTAGTTTTATTTTTATTATTTAAAAAACATATTTTAATAGATAAAATAATTTTTTTGGTTATATTACTTTAGTTTCGTTTGTATAATTTCTCAATTATTTAACTTTATATGTAACTGTTGGTTTTGTATGATTTTTTACTTAGTCATTGTTTTATTTTATCTATAAAATTTTATGTTTCATAAATATTTCCATTATTATTTTACTCTATTTATATTATTTTATCTTCCCTTAATGTTGTCATCATTTTAGTTAACTAATTTACAAAATATGAATTAAAATGTTTTTAGTTTACTTTACTTTTTGTTTGGTCATTTTTTATTTTTTATTTAATTTTATATATAACAGTTAGATTTTTATATGTGTGTATTAATTTTTTGTTAATTTTATTTTTACAATAATATTAGGTCAAATAGTTGAGTAACCACAAACTTCTAAGGGATAATGTTGCATAGTTTTTTTGAGGATCATCCTCACCATTCTGTACAGGATCCTTCTACTTCTATAGGGGTAGAGAAGGATTCTAGTGTTACTAAATTTGGTAACATACATTTACCAAAATTATTAGTGGGTCATATCCAAGAATAGATGATATATGTTGAGTTTTATGTTAATTATAATCCTATGGGTCTAAATTCAAAACACTCTAATATGTTTTTGTATAATTTAAGCTTAGGAGAAAGTTAGCATTTTTATTTTTAATTGGAATAGTGTTGAAAAATAAACAATATCTCAAGTATGGGAGACAATATTATTCAGATCTTTTATTATTATTTTACTTATCATGACATGTTTTGAATAATATAAGTTATTTTTTTCTTATGATATGACATTTGATATAGTAGAGAGAATATATAATATGAATAAAAGTTCATCTTCAAATTCTAGGAGTTGGAGGGATTTTAAATCAACCCTCAAATTAGATTTAATTTTTAAAAAAATACTAAATAAAAAAACTTTTTATATATATATCCATTTCTATATGATGATACATGTAAGAAATTTGGTGAAAGTAGACAACCTGAATCCTTTTTTGTAAGTGAAATGATACCTTTTAGATGTTTTTTATAATAAATATCATATTAATGAATTTTTATCCTTAATTTACATTAACTAAGGATATATCATCAAGATATTCAATACAAAAATGTATAACCTCATAATTTATCTCATGGATGGTATACGTTACTGGAAGAACACGTAATGGTATAAAATTATCAAAAAAATATTATCTGAGTCCTCAAGACCTACAGAGGTTGATCATACTTCCACTTAACTAGACATGAAAAATAGAAAAGGGTTTGAGTGAGAAAAAAGAAAATATATCTTACAGAATATTTGAAGGTTGTAGCTGAGAGGATTATAAAGAGTTATTTAAGTTATTAAAATTATTTACATTATTTCAACTCTTTACATATTATGATTCACTAATTTATTTTTCAAATATTCTATAAAAGAATATCTTGAGGATAATATCACATAGGGGACCCTCATACCTAATAATCGGAAGGATATTTTAGCTACTATATTAGGAAAATATGATCACTTAGGTCAAGTACAAGGAAACGAGGTGGGTGTATTAGTCAAAAAAGTGTTTGTTGATTCTTAAGATTATTCAAAGGAGTATTTATATAAAGCAAATATATAATCATTAGATGATAAATATCTAGAGATGGGTGAGATTATGGAGGATTGGTTTTGAGATTTGTAAAATTCAATGTTTATAGACATGAAAATATTATTCCAGGCTGCAAATTCTACTTCTTTACCTTCATCTGTATATCTCACTCTTCCACCTCTACCTATATATCCAACACCTATACCCCCTCATACATATATTCCCATATATTGTGAGTCATATATTGAGAATCCCTAATAATGTAATGTTTCATATTATATTATATTATATATTATATTGGGAATACATTTCATCAACTACAGGTAGATATGGATCATCTTAGGGTCATAGTGTTGGATATTATACATATATCAGTAAGAGTTCCATTTCCTACAGATGATGTCACAATAGCTAGAAAAAGTATTAACCTTTTTATAGTTTTTAAATATAGTCTTATTTGAAATATTTATAATAAGTTATATATATATTAGATACTTGATTTCATATTTTTCTTTTCTCTTTAAAATTTTATTATTTATATATTTAACTATATTTTTTTACAATAATAAATTAAAGTTAAATAAATACTGGTTATCCGTAAACATTTACAAGCCATTACAGCCTTAGATACTATGTCTTATAGATATAATAAATTATCAACATATTCATATTTTTTGTTGGGAGATTATGAGATTTCAATGGATGTTATCATTTTTGGGTGTGAAATGAGATTGATGATTTTAAAGAGAGATATCATGGAGCTTATAATTAAATATTTTCTGAGAATTAATATAATTAATGTTTTTCTATGTAATTTGATTATAATAATTATTCCAATTATTTTAATTTAATGAAACATGATATTTATGTTTGTTTTAAATTATGTATCTTTATAAAATTTGTATTAAGTGTGGTGTGACATCAGTATATGGATTTTTTAACCCATAATTTATTTTGATAATAACAATGGTAATGAAATATATAGAAAGAATAATATATATTTTTGAAATATTTAAATGTAATTCAATTCAGTGATGGATGATTCCTAATATTAAATAGTATGGAACATAAATTTATTAATGTGTTATTTATATTAACTGGATGACAACTCACATTATAATTGCTACATTTTGGCTAAAACTACCTAAATTGTTGTTTTGAATTGAAAACTTATTTTTAACCAATATTTTCATAATAAAAATGGAGTAAAGGAATGTGGATATTATGTTATATTATTTATGTTTGAAATAATTTCAATCAGGATAGTTACAAAATTCTATAATGTTAAATTTTATCATAATATTTCCCTTAATTTATCTTATAATTATATTTAGAATACAATTTAAATTATTTCCTTTTTATTTTTAATTGTTTGGTGAACCTCTCCCTCATTATTAAAATCAGTTAAGTCACTTATAATGAGCTTGGGTAAATTATTTCACAAGTTTGATTGGTATTTATTTTATTTTTAATATATATTTAAAAAAATAAATTTCAAAGGGTAATTTTAAAATAATTTGAATTTTCATATTTATTTTATAGTTATATTTATGCTATTATTTTCTATTTTTGTTTAAGTTATTATACTATTGGTTTATTGTATTTTAATTTCATTTTAAAAATTTATTTTTTTCATGTTTTGTATTATATAACTGATGTGAATTATGGAAAAAATATATTTTTTTCAAATCGGTTATTGTATAAACAATTTAAAATATAGTTTGAAAACTTTTTTATTAAAAAAATAATGTGATAAAGGGGTTTCCACATCAGTTATACAATAACCAGGGTGAAGAACCCTTCCCATTCTGAAATTTTGTTTCTAATTTCTATGTTGGATAATGTAATAAATGATATGAACTGCCAATTTTCATGTTGATTACCAATAAATGATGTGAAAAAACATATTTTAAAAATTGTTTATAATGGATTCTAAATTTAGTAAACATTAAAAACAAAAAAATTATGTGGGAAACCCTTTTTTACACTAGTTTTTTTTATCAAATATTAATATGGTGATATGATATGAATTTCATAGTAAACACCATATTTTAACCAAAAATGTAAAATTAAAAAATTCTTGTTCAGTAGTTTATTAATTGAAAATAATGTGAAATATGCATAGGTACAGAGAAAAAAATTTCCCCATTAAATTATATAATAAATACACATATCAATAATAATTTAAAACTAAGGACATTCTAAACAAAGTTAGTTAACAAATTTAAATTTGCATAATAAGTATTAGAGTTCATTGAAAATATTAAATAATCATTAATAAATGTTTAGTTTCCTTTTCATAAAATGAGAATGAAATAATCTCATAATTAATTTATTAGGGAATAACTCAATAACACCCAATAATTAAAGTCTATGGAAAATTATTTTTAATGATATATCAAATTATAAAAAACACTCCCATTTTTTCATCTCAAAAAAAATTAAAAAAATTTCCTATGTTTTTAAAAATCAATGGTACACACATTTTCAAGCATCACTTGATTAAAAATAAAAAGAATTAATGAGATCTCCCAACAATGAATACTCAATGTAACAACCTATAATAAAAAACTGAAAATTCATAACCAAATAAATATAAATGATTAAATTTATATAATTAAATTAGACAAGAAACTAGAATAACAATGAAAAATAATTAAATACTACTTAAAAACATAAATTGTAAAAAACACTAAAAAATATCCTAAAAATTTAACAAAAATCCTATGAATTTTTAAGGAAGTTTATAAAATAAGAGAGAAATCGTCTAAATAGTGATTAACACATTTTAATGGGCCCAGTTTCGCCTCCTATGGAATAATAATGTGTAATATCTTATGTATGAAATAATTTCCCTTTATTTTACAAAACATAATCAAACCTATAAATCCTATAATATAAATAAAAATAGAGGTAATGGTTAATATCCTCCTATAGTGACCCACGCTACTCATACATAAATATTACATCATTTTAGATGAATATTCAATATATTTTACGATAATAAATATATAAAGACCATAGAGTTTAGTGTATTTGTAAACTTAGATACATAAACAAATGGTACATAAAATATCTATATCATTTCAAATTTATTTACTTATAACTATCACCCTTATTAGATATATCATACTTAAAACGCTTA
The DNA here is from genome assembly GCA_963277665.1 of Viscum album. NCBI lineage: Eukaryota > Viridiplantae > Streptophyta > Magnoliopsida > Santalales > Viscaceae > Viscum > Viscum album. The sequence continues at coordinate 1,909,106,126 of OY728137.1, forward strand.
TCTATAACCTAGGGAAAGGAAACGTAACAAAGGGTGAGATAAGATGCTCCATGGTGGTAAACATAATAGATGTCAATAAATGATCATAAGTGATCATAATATAAGAATATGGATATTATAAAATGATAAAAAAATTATAAAAATCATACCCATTAATTCAAATGTTATAATCATGAAACATAGCATAAAATTTTAACTATAAAAAAATAATACATAAGAGTGGGAAATAATTTATAATCAATCATGAGCCATGAAAACATATCATAATAATAATACATATGTTTTTGGTATGAACATAATCATATAAAATTATTTCCATAGTCATGGATCATGTTCACTCACCATTCCATCATTTCCTTAGTTAAGGTTAACTTACAAGACTATCTTATTCAAAAAATTCCCCTACTGAACGGGGTTTACTCCCTATTCAAGTACTTATTATATCATGATATATCCTTATCTTTCCAATGCATTATATTATTATATAATTTTGGGTCTAGTTGTATCATTATGAAAACCATACATATGTGTTCCATAAGATCACAAAATATTTATCATTTAATTAAATCATAACTCGTGGAATGGATATAGGTTTCATAAACATTTTTTCATCATAATAATAAACCATAAAGATAAATATTAAATATTTTAACATTTGTTCATATCCTTATTAAATCATAATAAATACCAAAGGATATTTTTATAGATAAAAATACCTTCAAAAGATCACTAGAACATTTCTTGAGAAAAATACACTTTTTATTTGAAATCACTTATTTAAAATCAAAATTTTTCAAAAATTCTAAGGAAAATGTTTTTTTAAGAACCAAGTAAAAATATATAATAATCATAAAGTAAAATAGAGTTCTTTATAGTCGATAAATATTTTCATGTAGTGTGTGTTAAAAAACATTAAATTTTTGAAAAAAAAAGTTAGAATCACCTTTTTTGGGAGAAAACAAGAAGATTACTTTAAAACATTTTTATAGAAAGTAAAAAATGGGTAAAAATTACATTAAATATTTTTTTAATATGAAAAAAATATAGAAATAATTTTAAAGAAAAAATATAGACATGGAAGAAAATATTCCCAACTTAAGGGGAAAACAAGTTTAGTTTTCCTTAAAAAACAAGTCTCTTAATTAAAGAGATGGAGATGGAAAGAAAATAATTAATATATTAAAATAAAAAGAGTATAATAAAAAATAATATTTTTGAGAGATATATTATAAAATATCTTCATCAAAATAATTAATCGTAAATAATCCGAATATAAATATGATTGTAACATAAAACCTATACCTCAAGATAATCTTGTTTCATATTTCAATTTATTATAATTCTATAAAATAACCATAATAATACCTATAATACTATATATTTTTTACTTATAACATATTATCACCCATTCATTAATAATATTTCATTAACACCATCATTTTTGGTGTTAAGTGCTTCGTTTTTCACATATGTTTTGGTTTGGTGGTTATGGTTCTTGCACATTGATCACGATTAATTAATATATAGAATTTTAATAATGAAATAAATTTCATATATATTAATTATATACATATTTATAACCATTCATGTAAATTTGTAATCAAAAATGAATTACATCACTATGTATAGATGTTAATATGTGTGTATGCACGAGTGATATTTCCATTTTTTGATGGATGGAATGAAATAAAGGTAAATATTAATTCATATGAAGAATAATTTTTTAAATTAAATATCGTATATAAAAATTGAAAATATTATAATAACTAAACATGGATGATAGTGGTGGAAAATGAATTGTATTGCTATTTGGAGGTGGTAGTCCACATGTATGCACGAGTGATACTTTCATCTCCCATTGGAAAAACAATATGAGATAAATGGTTTTGAAATAATATTACAACATATCATTATATTTATTATACTATATTAATTATATATTTATTTATTAAAAATACATAGTATGTATAAAAAAATTGAAAAAAGAACTTTGTTAAGATCGATACCTCCTCTAGGAAAGGCCTCCTTTAGATTACTATTTAATCCATGAAGGATTGGTAATAAGAGAATACCATAAGATCTAAGATGATGGTAAGGATTATAGGAATGTTTTTATTAGTTTTTTTAAAATATATAAGGCTTAAATAGTGTGAATAAGTGAGGATAAGAGGTGTCCTTTTATAAGTGAGGGGAGAGACACATGGAATTTCTTATAAGATTTTAATAATTTATGGTCACTTTTATTGGATAGTGGACTCAAATGGACAATTTTTAAAATTTAGGATAATTTAAGGTTCAAATATATTCATAAAAAGAGTAATTTAATAGATTTATGTGGAAATACTACCCTTATTACATGGTTTAACCCCATGTTAAACCTATTTTAACCTTAACTATGATAACAAACTTTTTTTATTTTTATTATTCACTATGAAAAATTATAATTTAAACCTATTAAATTATATTAATTATGGTTATTAAAAGTATATAATCTATTTTATAATATTCTATTTCTATGATTTGAAGAATTTAATTTTATTTATGTGTGCAAACAGCAACAAAAACTTTTTTAAAAAAATGAATTTTTAAGAATAAAACTTAATTCACTTCCATTACATGACCTATAAAAGACATAAAATGAATGTTAAAATATTTTATTTAATATATAATGTATAAATTTAATTAAAAAAATATTAATTATTTATATATATAATTAATTTATTAAGATAAAAATGCATTTCGCATGTAAAACTTGTTTTTTCGGAAAATGTGTTTTTAAACCCAGAAAATAACTTATTCCAAAATAGAAATATAATGATGATTCATATATAAATAATTATATTGTTTATTATTAAATCATACTTAGATTAATTTATGATTAAATTTAAAATATAATGGTACATTCATTTGAATATAAATGGCGCTTTTTAAAAAAAATCGATATTTTCACTATTCATTAAAAAATAAATATTTTTAGAGAAATACTAAAAAAATCAAGAAAAAAATAATATTTTAATGATTATTTTAAGAATATAACTAATTTAATCAAATAAAATTTACAAAAATGGAGGATATTAATTATTATTTTTTACTATGAAAATAAGATAAACTCGTTTTTGAAGAAAATATATTTTTTCGGTGTAAAATGGTTTTACTGAAAATTTATTACTTATTTATTTTCCATTATTCAATAAATTTTCATTAATAAAAACCTTTATACATTTTTTGTAACACCCCAAGCTTCTACGGTACACTTCTCTTTGAATAATGCAATAGTGTGTGTTGTACGCAACATCGAGTTCTAACACACCACAACCAATCAAACTAGCCGTTATGAATAGTAATACCCACTTTTTAAAATTTTAAAATTTTATTTTTCAAAATGGACTTCATTTTTGGATTCGGAATATTGAAATTAGCCTAGGGTGATTTTTTGGTATTTTTCTGAAAAACTTCATTTTTTGATGAATAGTGAAACCACTAAGTGGTAGTTAAAAAAACTGAATTTTTCATAAATCTTAATTTTACCGCTTCTGGGAGTGGAATTTCAAAACTCCGAGAGATGCAGTTAATATCAAGGAGTAAAATGTGGTTCAATGAGATGAAAATAATTTTTGGTGAATAGTAACTTTTTACTTTTATTTACCACGGTTAAAAGTAAATATGGTAATTAAGGGTACAAATGATATTAATATTACCCTAAAACATGTCCTAATTCTATTGGACAAGTGTATCTAGACCAAAAACAACCTTAAGAATAAAATATTATCATTTAGGTCCACTTGGATTATATTAGGACATTTATTATTATTTAATTCAAAGAAAAGTTAAAAGAGTTAAAATCAATGTTTATTTACTAAAACATTTTTAATATAGGGTTATACATAAGATAAATTCAATTTTAAATATTCATTAGAAAGATAAAACTATTTACTACATAATGGTATTTTATTTTAAATTTTTAGACATTAAATAATTTAATTTATTTATTACCCAATAAAGATGCAGTAATTACCATAATAGTGAAAAATTAAAATAATTGATATTATAAATACCCAAATAAATATAATTTGAGACTTTTTATGAATTAAGATAATTTTAAAGGTTAATATGATATATTAGGACTTATTTAATTGACCTTTTTATAAGTAATAATTCTTTAATGATTTTCACAAAAATCAATTTTCCAAATAGTGTCAAAACTGACAAAAAAGAGTTTTTAAAACAAATATTATATTATTAATTTATATTCAATTCCTAAAAATCTAAGGTTAGTCCAAGATACTTATATCATGATAGGTGTATCATTAATGGACCACTTATGGGTCTCTTGGAGGTATATAGTAAGTTTATTAACAATATAATATAAAAATACAAAGTGACATGGTAAGTGTCAAACTAATTAACTAAGAGTTTAAACTAAAATACAAGGTTAATATAATGACCCAAACATGTATAAATTTTATTGGTTGAGTGTTTTTAGACCCATACCCACCTTAAAATTTAAATAATCCACTTTGGAGCCATTCTAAACCGAATATGAATTTATTATAAAATAATATTTATAGCTTTTCCAAAGGTCCCCCTCACCCCTCTTATAAAAGGGCACTCCCCCTTCTCATTAATTCACACCTTCAAAGCCATTTTTCTCGGCCAAACTCTTCCCAAATACTCTCTCAACTTCCCTAACTTCATCCTAGAGGCATTCATTTAGTCATAAATCCAACCTAAGGAGCCCTTTTGATCAAATCAAAAGGAAGAACCCGAAGAATAGGTAATGATTTCACCACCCCTTTTCAGGTTCCTTTCTTCTTCAACTTCTTCTTTATTTCCCATTCTAAAATAATGAATCCAGTATCTCCTATATACTGTAATATTATTATAAATATGGTACAACCATATTAAGTATTCTATCCATCCTTTTAATGACATGTCACCATACGTGCGTACGTACAGCTTACCGTCTCCACGTCGTGGTGTATTTGTTATTCAATATATTATTATTTGGATGGGTATAATAATGATTTGTAATTAATGTAAATAATAAATATAAAATTATAATGATTCTTTATATATGATATACCATCCAATTATATATTATTTTAATATCAAAAGAATGATTATGTCGCTCGTGTGTACGTACGGACTACTGTCTCCACGAACGCGATGAGATTCATTATCCATCGTATCCATTCATGTATAATTATCATTTTATGATTTAAAAATAATGTTTAAGGACTTGATATCATTATGGATATCAATAAGATACAACCTATCCATGAAAAACATGGATTATGTAACAAAACATATAAAAGAAAATGATCAAGTTAACACCCCAAACGACGATAATACTAAGATATTATTAACAAAGCATTGTCAAAAGATCATATATGATAACATAATAATGTATATGATTCTTGTATAATTTAATAAAAATTATTTCACCATTATAAATGTGGTTAACCTACCCCCAACCAAGGAAAAGTACAAGGTAAGGGTTTATTTCGCAATCTCTTCATTATCCGAGATTGTTTATACGTAATAATCTACTGGGGCTTCTTTATCATCCACATCCATGTTTCTTAAAAATGTATTTCAAAACATTTTTACTATTTACTATAATATGGGTTAAAGTCATTTATAACCTTGTTGACTTTTATAAGTGGTTTATAAAGGAATCATTCCGTCGTTTTCCAAACAAGGTCCTTTTTATCCTTTTCGACAGAATTAAGGTAAGAATGTTTTTTTAACTTATACGGCGGGTGTGGCTATTTTCTGCCGTTATAAAATCTTTGAAGCTTCCCTTACAAGCTTATAAGAAAATTTTAAAAGAAAATTTTTTATTTTATAAATATATGACTCTTAAATGATTTCAAAATAGAAATAGATATTTCTCTATAGAGAGTTTTGATTTCATCTATGTCAACATCCTTTGATGGATTTTACTCTTATTTGAAGTTGATTTATTATGATACAAAACTTATATATTGTATTGAAGGTTTTTTGATATGTTTGACTTTGGATGTGTTATTTTTATACCATTCATGGCTTATGGATGAAGTATTTATATTTCATATGCTAGTTTTAATACGAATGTTTATGTTATGTTTAAACCTTTTCATATGGGAATGCATTGGACTTAATATGTGACTGGTGGAGCCCGCTATAGCTCCTAGATGCATCGGTAGGTCTCATGAGACAAACTAGTGTCTTGGAACCAGGCCTTGGAAAAATCTTATTTGTAGTATTGGCATGAGGCCTTGGCTATGTGGTTATGATAGTCTGGCATTATGCATTCCATCATTATGAATGTGGTTATTGATATTGCATGTGATTATTAGATTAGTAGAATATCCATGTGAATAAGTAAATGGAATTATTTCATTTTATTTTTTCCATACTATGTTGAAGTTCAAGTTTAAAAGGCTTTTGTTTTAGTTATACATTTCCTTAAATGTTTATTCTTATTTATTAAAGTTTCTACTATATTGTTATCCTTACTGGGTATTTGAGCTCACCCCTTTTCTATGTTTTATTTTTCCCAGGATGTGAAGAAGTAATTTATGAATGACTAGCAGGGATAGAATGAGGGGATAAGAGTGTGGAATATAGAGACTATATTGTTGTAGTTTTAATTTTATGATGTAATGTAAACTTTATTAATGTATCTAGTTATTCCAAGGCTACTAAACTAATCAATCTTTCGAGATTTGATCTTTCTTGTGATCATGCCAATGTTATGTAATAATGCACCGACTCTGGGTAACTGGGTTCGGGGCGTTACAGTTGGTATCATAGGAAGTTTAGTACAAACCTTGGAAGCTATATTTAGATAAAATCTGATTATATCACATAGATTTAAGATGGAATTTGAGGATTAGTATAGAAGAACTTCCTAGAATTTTGGTATTGTAGATATTTTGTGAGTTTTCTGAGCAATACATCCATGTCTGGATACGAGCACGTAGAGGTGGATCTGGCACAGATGTACCTAGGGGTAAAACCCGAAAACACCGCTTTGATCTAGACTCTAATGGAAACTGGTGCATGACAACGGGTCTTGTTGCACTCTTGGTTACGACACTTCCGGAGGATATGCTTAGGATAACTCTCATTTTCTTTACAAATCATTATGAAGGGTTTATGAGTATATACTTCCTCAAAGAAAACATTTTTATGATTATGGATTATATCCATAAATAGTTCAATTTATGTTAAGTGTTTTATAGGTATGGAATTATGTATTTTGATTCATAAACTGATCAAGTTTATGCCATTGGTTACAAATGGTGCCTAGTGGAAGAAATGGAAACTTTATCAATGCACACACTCCATGTAGGGATTTCCCACCTGCTCAAGATAATTATAGTGGAGCTGGTGATGCAACTGGTGCTGATCAACTAATCACCATACTGGGACAACTCACTCAGGTTATGAATAATAACCTTACCCGTATGGAGCACCTTGATCCACAGCGTGGAGGATCAATGTTAGATCGCTTCATGAGGGAACAACCACCAACATTCAATGGGAGTAAAAATACATTGGTATCTGAGCAATGAATAAGTTCCCTAGAGAAAATATTTCAGGATTTTGGAAGTAGTGAAAGGGAAAAAGTTATCATGGCAGTTTACCACCTCACTGGAGATGTTGATCAATGGAGGTCATTTATTCAAAACATGAAGGAAGATGATGATGTATCAAATATGGAATAGAGGGAGTTCAAAGATCTATTTTTAGAAAAATACTTTCCTCATGACCGTCAAGCAGATATGGAAAGGCAATTTCTGAGTTTGAGACAAAAGGAGGATGAGAATGTCAAAAAGTATGAGGCAAACTTTACAAGGTTAGCAAGGTATGCTGGAGATTATATACATAACCCAAGAAGTAAGATTGATCGATTCTTTGATGGGTTAAAACCATTTCTTTGTCAAGAATTAGTCTCACAATCCTTATAATCGTATGAATACATTGTCTCATGTGCTATCAAGACAGAGAAATAATTCTCTAAGTCTTATGACTTTAAAGAAAATCAAGAGAAGAAAAGATCTACTGATCAATCTGGGAATGTAAGTAAATGGAAGAAAGGAAAAGTTGAATATCTATCATGCAATAAATGTGGAAAGAAACACCACGGTACTTGCTTAAAAGGAACTGGAGTCTTTTTCAAGTGTGGTAAAAAAGGCCAGCAAGTTCGTGATTCTAAGGGGAAGAAGGAAGCTACCGATGTCCAATGCTACAATTTCAGGGAGATGGGACATTATGCAAATGAATTTTTTAAGCATAAGAGGAACTTACCTTAGAAAATGCCAAGGGATCAAGGACAAGATTATGCTATCACTACTGCTGAGGTAGAAGCTCCGAAAGACATGGTGGCAGGTAATTTAATGGTTTCCTCAATTTGAGAAAATGCATTAATTGATTCTGGATCATCGCATTGTTTTGTATCTTCCCAGTTTTCTAAGAAAATTAGATATTTCCAATTTGATTTAATAAGGGAGTTGTTAGTTAAAACTCCTAAGGGAAGTATAATTGCAACTAAGTTTTGTGAATCAATCCCCATTAGATCACATAAATGTTCTTTATCTTCTGATCTCATCGTCATACCTATGATTGAGTTTGATATAATCCTCAGTATGAATTGGATTTCGGACCATGATGCGAAGATTTATTATAAGAATAAGGAGGTTACAATTTTTGATGATGATGATAAGGAATACCTTATCTTTAGAGCAGAATCGTCACCACCTAATTCTTATCTAGATCCACCCCCAGTAGCTCAACTAAATTCAATTATTGGGGTGGAAGAGGATGAAATTACAGTGGGTGAGGAAAGGAATGTTCAAATAGAGGATGTACCTATTGGGAAAGAATATGTAGATGTGTTTCCGGAAGATTTACCTGGACATCCTCCAGAACGAGAAGTTGAGTTTTCCATTGATTTAATTCCTGGATCAAGGCCTATATCAAAGACCCCTTATAGAATGGCTAGTGTAGAATTAGTTAAACTAAAGAAACAACTAGAGGAATTGAGTAATAAGGGATTTATTCTCCCTAGTGTTTCTCCATGGGGAGCCCCTGTTCTTTTTTTAAAAAAGAAAGATGGATCTATGAGGTTATGTATCGACTATAGGGAGATCAATGCTATAACAATAAAGAAAAAGTATACCCTGCCTCGCATTGATGATTTATTTGACCAACTTCATGGAGGTCAATACTTTTCAAAGATTGACCTTCGATCTGGATACCATCAATTGTGTGTGAATAAGGAAGACATTCCGAAGGCAGCATTTCGAACCAGGTACAAGCATTACGAGTTTACAGTAATGCCTTTTGGATTGACTAATGCACCCTCTATATTCATGGATCTGATGAATAGAGTTTTCAAGGAATATCTCGATGAATTTGTGGTGGTATTTATTGATGGTATCTTGTTATACTCTAAAAGCTACAAAGATCATGAAAATCACTTGCACATTATCCTGAAGACTCTGAGAAGACTTGAATTATATGGGAAGTTTAGCAAGTGTGAATTATGGATTCAATAGATTTATTTTCTTGTCCATATTGTCTCTAAAGATGGAATCTCTGTTGATCCTTATAAGACCAAGGCAATCCAAGAATGGCCAGAACCTACGAGTATAACTGAGGTACGCAGTTTTATTGGTTTGGCAGGTTATTATCGACGTTTCATCCAGAATTTTTCCCGATTGGCAAACCCATTAACGAAGCTCACACGTAAAGGGGTTAAATTTTTTTAGACAATAGAGTGTGAATAATGTTTCAAATAACTGAAGAGAAGATTATTCAATGCTCCTATATTGACTCTACCATCGAGGAATGATGGGTTCGTTATTTATAGTGATGCATCGAAGAAAGGACTTGGTTGTGTCCTTATGCAGAATGATAGGGTTATTGCCTATGTATCACGACAGTTGAAAATTCATGAACAAAACTATCCTACTCATGATCTCGAGTTAGCAGCTTTGATATTTTCTTTGAAGATATGGAGGCACTACCTCTATGGTAAAAAATGTGAGATTTATACTGATCACAAGAGTATGAAGTATATTTTCTCATAAAAATAACTCAACATGAGGCAAAGGAGATGACTTTAATTACTCAAGGATTATGATTATATGATACACTACCACCCAGGGAAAGCAAACAAGGTGGAAGATGCTTTGAGTAGAAAAGACCATGGAGTTTTGAACAATATGAGAATTGAAAGGGATCCAATTTTCATGGATCTAGTGAATATGGACATGGGAATAACCATGGATGGTGAAACATCGGTGCTTTTTCAAATGGTTTCCAAACCATCTTTACAACAAATGATTAAGAGTTATCAGAACGATGATGAAGAATTTCAAAAGAAGATTAAAGCTGTGAATGATGGGATATTGAGAGACTTTGTGTATGAAGAAGGAATTTTTAAATTCAGGAAGAGCCTTTATGTTCCCAATATACCTGATCTAAAAAGGGAATTACTGGATGATGCTCATAGTTCCAATTTCTCTATACACCCTGGGAGCACCAAAATGTATAGAGATTTGAAGGAACATTTTTGGTGGGACAACATGAAGAGGGAGATTGCCGATTTTGTGTCAAGATGTATGGTTTGTCAACAAGTGAAAGCTGGAAGGCAACATCCTGGTGGAGTATTGCAACCTATTCCTATACCTGAATGGAAATGGGATAATATCACGATGGACTTTGTCATGGGAATACCAAAAACTCCTATAAGGAACGATGCAAAATGGGTTATTATTGATCTTCTTACTAAGTCAGCACATTTTCTTGCTATAAGAGAAGATCTACCACAGGAACGTCTAGCAAGACTATATATTAATGAAGTTGTGAGACTTCATGGAGTACCCCTATCGATTGTTTCTGATCGTGATCCCCGTTTTACTTCAAGATTATGGAAAAGTCTTCATAAATCCTTGGATAATAAACTTCATTTGATCACTACCTACCACCCTCAAACAGATGGATAATCAGAACGAACTATTCAAACATTAGAGGATATGTTGAGATCCTACTCACTTGACTTTTAGGGTATATGGGATCAATATTTACCTTTGGTAGAATTTTCCTATAACAATAGCTTCCATTAGAGTATTCAGATGGAACCATATGAAGCGTTATACGAAAAGAGATGTCGCACACCAACTTGTTGGGATGATGTTGGTGAAAGAAAACTTGTAGGCCTAGAACTAGTGGAGGAAATGATGGAAAAGGTGAAGGTAATCCAAAACCATATCAAAGCAGCTCAAAGTAGGCAAAAGAGCTATGCTGATAATCGAAGAAGGATTTGGAATTTCAATTCAGTGATCACGTTTTGCTGAAGGTATCTCCATGGAAGGGAGTCATACGTTTTGGTAGGAAAGTTGAATTGAGTCCCAGGTACATCGGACCTTTCGAAATTCTAGAACGAATTGGGGTTGTAGCTTACCATTTGGCAATGTCGCCAAGTCTCTCCAAAGTTCATGATGTGTTCCATGTATCACTGTTGAGGAAATACATGCCTGACCCAATGCATGTACTCACCTATGAGAAATTAGAACTGGAACCCAATCTGTCTTATTGCGAAGATCCCGTCAAGATTCTTGATACGATAGAACAAGTACTGAGAAACCCGATGACTCGCCTGGTAAAAGTCTTGTGGAGAAACCATAAGATGGAAGAGGCAACGTGGGAACCCGAGGAACTTATGATGAAGAACCACCCGAGTCTTTTCATGCGGTAGTATTCTAGAAATTTCAAGGATGAAATTATTTGAAGGAGGGGAGAATGTAACACCCCAAGCTTCTACGTTACACTTCTCTCTGAATAATGCAATAGCGTGTGTTGTACGCAACATCGAGTTCTAACACACCACAACCAATCAAACTAGCCGTTATGAATTATAATACCCACTTTTTGAAATTTATAAATTTTATTTTTCAAAATGGGATTCATTTTTGGATTTGGAATATCGAAATTATCCTAGGGTGAATTTTTGATATTTTTCTGAAAAACTTCATTTTTTGATGAATAGTGAAACCACTAAGTGGTAGTTAAAAAAACTGAATTTTTCATAAAACAAAATTTTACTGATTCTGTGAGTGGAATTTCAAAAATATGAGAGACACAGTTAATATCAAGGATTAAAATTTGGTTCAATGAGATGAAAATAATTTTTTGTGAATAGTAACTTTTTACTTTTATTTACCACGGCTAAAAGTAAATAGGGTAATTAAGGGTAAAAATGATATTAATATTACCCTAACACATGTCCAAATTCTATTGGACAAGTGTATCTCGACAAAAAACAACCTTAGGAATAAAATATTATCATTTAGGTCCACTTGGATTAGATTAGGACATTTATTATTATTTAATTCAAAGAAGAGTTAAAAGAGTTTAAATCAAAGTTTATTTACTAAAAAAAATTTAATATAGGGTTATACATAAGATAAATTCGATTTTAAATATTCATTAGAAAGATAAAAATATTTCCTACATAATATTTTATTTATAATTTTTAGACGTTAAATAATTTAATTTATTTATTACCCAATGAAGATGCATTAATAACCATAATAGTGGAAAATTAAAATAATTGATATTATAAATACCCAAATAAATATAATTTGAGACTTTTTATGAATTAAACTAATTTTCTAGGTTAATATGAAATGTTATGACTTATTTAATTAACTTTTTTTGAAATAATAAATCTGTTATTATTTTCACAAAAATCAATTTTCCAAATAGTGTCAAAATTGACATAAAAGAGTTTTTAAAACAAATATTATATTATTAATTGATATTCAATTCCTAAAAATCTAAGGTTCGTCCAAGAGAATTATTTAATGATAGGTGTATCATTAATGGACCACTTGGGGATCTCTTGGAGGTATATAGTATGTTTATTAACTATATAATATAAAAATACAAAGTGACATGGTAAGTGTCAAACTAATTAACTAAGAGTTTAAACTAAAAGATAAGGTTAATTTAAGGACCAAAACCTGTCTAAATTATATTGGTTGAGTGGTTTTCGACCCATCCCCACCTTAACCTTTAAATAATCAACTTTGAAGCCAATAGAAACCGAATATGAATTTATTATAAAATAATATTTCTAGCTTTTCCAAAGGTTCCCCTCACCCCTCTTATAAAAGGGCACTCCACCTTCTCATTAATTCACACATTCAAAGCCATTTTTCTCGGCCAAACTCTACCCAAATACTCTCTAAACTTCCCTAACTTCATCCTAGAGGAATTCCTTTAGTCAGAAAGCCAACCTAAGGATCCCTTTTGATCAAATCAAAAGGAAGAACCCGAAGAAGAGGTAATGATTTCACCACCCCTTTTCAAGTTCCTTTCTTCTTCAACTTCTTCTTTCTTTCCCATAATAAAATAATGAATCCAGTATCTCCTATATACTGTAATATTATTATAAATATGGTACAACTATATTAATTATTCTATCCATCCTTGGAATTACATGTCACCATACGTGCATACGTACGGCTTACTGTCTCTACGTCGTGGTGTAATTGTTATTCAATATATTATTATTTGGATGGGTATAATAATGATTTTTAATTCATGTAAATAATAAATATAACATGATAATAATTCTTTATATATGATATACCATCCAATTATATATTATTTTAATATTAAAATAATGATATTGTTTCTCATGCATACATACGGACTACCGTCTCCACGAACGTGATGAGATTCATTCTCCATCGTATCCATTCAAGTATAATTATCATTTGATGATTTAAAAAAACTTATAAGGACTTGATATCGTTATGGATATGAGTAAGATACAACCTATCCATGAAAAAAATGGCTTACGTAACAAAACATATAAAATAAAATGAGCAATTTAACACCCGAAACGACGATAATACTAAGATATTATTAACAAAGAAATGTTAAAAGATCATATATGATAACATAATAATGTATATGATTCTTTTATAATTTAATAAAAATTATTTCACTATTATACAGGAGTTTAACCTACCCCCAACCAAGGAAAAGTACAAGATAAGGGTTTATTTCGCAATCTCTTCATTATCCGAGGTTGTTTATACGTAATAATCTACTGGGACTTCTTTATCATCCACATCCATGTTTCTTAAAAATGTGTTTCAAAACATTTTTACTATTTACTAGAATATTGGTTAAAGTCATTTATAAACTTGTTGAATTTTATAAGTGGTTTATAAAGGAATCTTTCTGTCATTTTCCAAATACGGTCCTTTTTAACATTTTCGACAGAATTAAGGTAAGAATGTTTTTTTAACTTATACGGAGGGTGAGGCTATTTTCCGCCGTTATAAAATCGTCGAAGCTTCCCTTACAAGCTTATAAGAATATTTTCAAAGAAAATGTTTTATTTTACAAATATATGACTCTTAAATGATTTCAAAATAGAAGAGATATTTCTCTAAAAAGAGTTTTGATTTCATCTATGTCAACATCCATTGATGGATTTTACGCTTATTTGAAGTTGATTTATTATGATACAAAACTTCTATATTGTATTGAAGGTTTTGTGATATGTTTAACTGTGGATGTGTTATTTTTATACCATTCATTGTTTATGGATGAAGTATTTACATTTTGTATGCTAGTTTTAATACGAATGTTTATGTTATGTTTAAACCTTTTCATATGGGAATGCATTGGACTTAATAAGTGGCGGGTGGGGCCCGCTATAGCTTCTCGATGAATCGGTAGGTCTCATGAGACAAACTAGTGTCTTGGCACAAGGCCTTGGAAAAATCTTATTTGTAGTCTGGGCATGAGGCCTTGGATATGTGGTTATGATAGTCTGGAATTATGCATTCCATCATTATGAAAGTTGTTATTGATATTTCATGTGAGTATTCGATTAGTAGAATATCCATGTGAATAAGTAAATGGAATTATTTCATTTTATTTTTTCCATACTATGTTGAAGTCCAAGTTTAAAAGGCTTTTGTTTTAGTTATATAATTCCTTAAATGTTTATTCTTATTTATGAAAGTTTCTGATATATTGTTATCCTTACTGGGAATTTGAGCTCACCCGTTTTCTATGTTTTATTTTTCCCAGGATGTGAAGAAGTAATTTATGAATGACCTCCAGGGATAGTATGAGGGGATAAGAGTGTAGAATATAAATACTATATTGTTTTAGTTATCATTTTATGATGTAATGTAAACTTTATTAATGTATCTAGTTATTCCAAGTCTACTAAACTAATCGGTCTTTTGAGATTTGATCTTTCTTGTGATCATGCTAATGTTATGTAATAATGCACCGACTCTGGGTAACTGGGGTCGGGGCATTACATATTTTTTATAATTTTTTTATTTGATATACATATGGTTGAATTTAAATCCAAGATTATAATGATATACTATATCACAGTTCATATAGACTCAAGGTTGCGTGTAAGAAATGAAATAAAATACTTCATGTTTTATTTAAAAGGAAATACAAATAAAATCATGTTGTGTTATATTATACCCCCATTAAATTGATTTTTTTCCACAAAATTATATCACACTATTATATAATAATGAGGATATATCTACTTCATCACATCCTCAACTTCCTATATAGCTTCCTCAAATTTGTTATTCCTCTAAATAACATTAACCATGTGAATATTCTTATTCCATATAAATCTATCTCTATAATAAAAGATTTATACCAATTTTTCTTCATAGTAAATATCTTAATCAAATGGTATAACCTATGAATTTAGTAAATATGAAGTATCGGGTATATACATCTTTAGGAAATATACATGGAACAAAACATAACTGAGAGAGGTTTGGTGGGAGTGCCAAGTGATGTGTTATTATCTTTACTTGATCAAGAATATCAAAGTGATAAATATACCCTGGGATATAATTTATCTTTTTTTTTTGAATCACATAATCTTTTCCATGGATAAATTCATAGAAAAAAAATTCTCACCAATATCGAATTCTAGATCTCATCAATGATTGTCAGTATAAATCTTATATAGAATCTTAGCTACATATATATGTTACTAAATAGAACAAACCTCCTCAGTCATTTACTGATATGGATAGGGTATCAATATCATTATTTCTAAAAATTCATCCCAGTATATCATAGTTCTACACTTCTTTTCATAGAGGGATTCATAAGGATCAATCTAAATTCTTGAGTGAGAGATATTGCTGTATGAAAACCCAACTAGAGGAATGTATTGATTTTTTTCACCTTTTAAAACAATAGAATATGATCTCAACATATCTTCTCATGTTTTCATAGTCCTCTCATACTAACCATATATATGAGGATGATAAATAGTAGTGAAACACAACTCTATATATAGATCTTACTGAATAATTTTCTAGAATGTCAAGGTTACCACATATCCCGATAAGATACAATAGAATGTGGTACCCCATATAACCATACCCATTCATTAATGTATATCTAGTAAAGATGATCAATAGAGAATTATTCTCTAATTTTAATTATGTGTACTAACTTAATATAGTGATAAACTACAACCCAAATAGAATTATGGTGCTATATATTGAAATAAATGGTGATGTTTTCCCATTTCCATTCTTGTATGGGTAATGGTTGTAACATCCCATTTGTATTTTATCTCTAAACCCTTACTTACTATACTACCAAGAACTGAGATATATACTCTAAAATATCTCTCTTCATGTTGTCTGACCATAAATACTCTTTCATATATCTACACATCGTCATACTTCTACGATGAATAGAGAACGATGATCTGTGATATTATTCCAATAGTTTTTTATTTTGGTCTTGTATTGAAAGGAAACACAGTCACTTCCTAAATATTATCATTCCATCACAGTCAAGGTTAAACTATAGAAAATTTCTCACCTTCTTTTTTAGCTCAACATCCTTCATTTTCACCTCTTTAATATTTATAAGGATATTTGGTTGAACACTCATTTGATAAAGAAAATATTTCTTCAATTATTTCAATATTTCAAGCTCCAAACATTTAAAATATATAAATTATGGATCTTTCATGATCCTTATAATAAATAATCTATCATGATCCTATCAAATCAAAGCATCATCCACCTTGTTTTCTTTTCTAGGTTGATAGTGTATTAAGCAGTCAAAATATTTAATCAACTCCAACCATATCCTTTGGAATGTATTCAACTATTTTTTAGTGATTGTATATTTTCAACTTTTATAATTAGTTTGTATGTCAAACCTTTCTATATAAATATAATGCCCATATATATTAAATTAAAAGATTATACATGCTAACTCCAAATCACTGGTTGGGTAATTTTTATCAAGAACCTTCAATTAGAAATAAAAATAATTTATCACCATATCACTCTTCAGGATAGAGCATACCATAATTTTATTTCATGCATCATTTTAAATCACAAATTCTTTTCCAATGTAAGTTTATATGAAAATAGGTGTACTGACTAAGTTTATCTTTAGTTTCTTGAAATTTTCTTTATACTCATCATTCCAAAAGAAATTAACTCTTTTCCAAGTTAACTTGGTGAGTGGATTAGATAGTCATGGAAAATCCATCAAAAAATTTCAAAATATCTATCCAACCTAAAACAACTTTTGATTTTATTCATAGGGATTAGTCTAGTTCAATGTTCAATAACTTATAACTTTGAAAGATCAACTTATATACACTAACTTGAGATTATATGACCTAAAAATGAAACTTTCTATAGCCAAAATCCACACTTTTTAAATTTTTCATATAACATATCTTTCCTTAGGGTCTTCAATAAAATCCTCAAGTGATCTTCATTATGTTCCTTTCTCTTAGAATATATAATAATGTCAACTGTAAATACTACTATAAAATGATCAATGTAATCTATAAAGACACTATTTAATAAATCTATAAATATTTTTAGGCATTAGTAAGACCAAAGGGTATAACTATAAATTTTTAGTGTCCATACCTCGATAAAAAATATTTCTTCTATATATATTCACTTTTGACCCTCAAATAATAGAAACCATATCAAAGATCAATATTGAAAAAAAAATTGATCTTCTCATAATTGATTAAACATATCAATATGGGGAAGTGAATACTTATTCTCGATTGTGATCTAATTATGTTTCCATTAATCAATGAAATATCACATTGACCCATCTTTCTTATTAAAAAAAGTACATGTGCACCCCATGGTGATGAAATTGGTCGAATGAATCCATTATCATTACAAATTTTTTTAGCGTTAATAAAGGAATTCATTATGAATTTCTTTATCACAAGGTCTGAATAAATAAAATGAAACAATTAAATAAAAAAATAAAAAAATAATGAGTTTCTTGAAAAAAAAAATACAACTTTTTTTAATTAAAGATTTGTAGATAGAAATGAATAAATTAATTATACTATTTATAAATTATAAATACTAATAAATAGTATGTATTAAATATATATATATATATATATATGAAAAATTAAAATTAAAAATAATTAAATTGAGAAAATTATTAAACATTTTATTAATCAGATGATTATTGATAATGTTAATAAATAGTAAATACTCCATATATAAATATATATTAATGTATATAAATATGATTAATATAATACAAAATATTATTTATGATTTACATTATATAGTAATATACTTGGTGAATAATGGTTTATAATTAAATATTAATATGAATTAAAAATATTAACTAATTACATCGAGTAATGGACATAACTGAATATCGTTTGATATTTCAATTTATAATCACACAAATTATATTGATTTCACATATATATAATTAATGAATTTTTATATACATACACACACAAATAAATATTTTTTTTAATTTAATCAATTTATATTATTTATTTTATATATATTTATTTACTATGTTTTAATATTTTCAATATATGTATTCTTCTTTATTTCAATATATATCCATTTTTTAATGATTTATATTAATCTAACTTATCTAAATTTCCAACATTTTACTTATTTAATTAATCAGTTTTAATCATTTTTGACATGATGAACTTAAGATTAAATATTCATTAATAATGTTATAAATGCATTTGTGAAAAAAATATTTTTAAATAAATATAATTTTAAGTTTATATTTAATGTTTCTATAATTTAATATTTATAACTAAATAAAAAATTTGTATAAAAAGTATTTATATAATTATAAATAAATAATTATATATTCAAATAATTATAAAATTATTATTTTATAAAAATTATTATTATAATTATTATAATTCTATATAATAATTTTAATTTTTAAAAAAGTATTTGTTTTTTAAAAAAGTATTATAAGTATTTATCAGTGCTTTTGTTGTGCTGATAGAGATTGATTTTATCAGTTCTTTTTCAGTACTGATAAAGATAAATTTTTTCAACGCTTATTACATTAGTGCGAATAGAAGGTATCTTTATCAGCACTTTTTGTGAAGTGCTGATTAAAAGTGTCAAGGTCTATTTTTAGAACCCTAACCATCACAAACTAGTTCACGATATCTGAACCTCTCTATAGAGGTGACCTTCTATCAGTGCTCCTCGTTGTGGAATCCAAGCTTGAATCTATGCTTTAATCAATGTTCCAACTATTCCAAGGCTCGAATCCAAGTCTCGAGCGATTCAAGGGTTGAACGCAACCAAGGACAGAATGAAATACATGTTTTTTTATATCACTAATTTCACTCGGTTATCCATAATACTTATTATTCCCACTTCTATGTATCCCAACAACTCCATTTCACTATACTATAATAAAACAACCCAAAATATATCATTTTTTAGATATATTGAAGTTTCGTCTTACCCAATATCATGTGGGTCTCATTAGGATAATATTTGTACAGTGAGACTTGAAATATATGAAATAGAATGTTGTGTAATGTTGTTATGAGGTATAATAAGATCCCAATACCTATATTATGTGGAATCTACCACTTTACAAATGTAAAATTTTAAAAATTTCATTCATATAGCTGTCAGTGTTGTCATTTTTTGGAATATTACAATGAAAATCAATTGGATGATGAAATATTTGATATCATTGGGGTATTATATTATGTTTTGCATCAATTGGATGAATATTATATTTTTTATATTTTTTTTCTTATTTATTTTACTACTTCTTGAAATAATATAATTTTAACAGTTTTTATTTTAGAAATGTTTAAATTTCAATTTAAATAATGTTACTTACAAGATATAAAAAGAAAATTAAAACAGGTTTAAAGTTCTATAATACTCGAACTATATTATATAGGAAAAACTAATTTTGAGATAAATTATAATTGATATTAAGATTTTGGTGGTTGGAATATAGTTAGGAAATAAATAATTAGAATGTGTCATTTTCTAGGAAGTATCTCAGCATCATGTTGTTTTATTAAACAAAATACTTCTTCATAGCGTGGTGCAGAAAAATAGTACATTGTTGAGTGATTTTATTATTCTCAATCCTTCAGTATTGATTCTTAATTCAATGGAATTTTATGGTTTACTGACATAAAAATAAATCCATTTTTTATGTCTTATTGGTAATATGATTCCCCATAGATATAACCATCTCAATTAAATGACATAGAAAATGTTTCATTATAATAAACCATGTTCTTTTATGTAAATAGTTTTTCAGGGTTAGGAAAAAAATAACTAAAAAACTAATTTATTTTTAAACTAGTGAACATATTTGGGAACAATATATGCAACAAATTTATCTATAATAAGCCTTCATTGTGCTTATTAGGATCAATCTCCCCATGTCACATTGTTCTTATTAAAATCAAGTTTATCATGTATATATTTGATTCAATTATAATCCTTTTCATACTCTCCAAATGATTTAGGCTCTACATTAGAAAAAATGATGTTTTTTAGAGTCTTACACCTTTGAGTTTTCACCAAAACTTTCTGATCACCCATGACATTTTATTCAATGATTTCATCCCTACTTATATTTCTTATAGTTTACAAAAATATATCCATCTTTGAAATGATAACCCAGTCATTAATATTTCTTAAAAATCACTTCATTTCTATCATCACACATCTAATAAACAATATTTACGTTTTAATTTAACCCATCTAAAAATATATAATTCTTTACCATTGGATTTTGGTTCCACCCTTAAGAATCTCTTATTACCATCCATGTAATTCTCATAAATGGAAGAAATTAAACTTTGATAATGAATATCTTATGTGTATTTATTTATTTATTTATTGTATAAAATAAATATTTTATGAAACCAATAAAATTTACTTTCTATTAGATGATTCAAAGATTCAATCCAATGTATCTTTTTTTATCATCATCCTCCTCAATTGTTGATTGATTATTTGGTGAGATCAATTTTCATTTTTTTATCATCATTCTTGTTTTACCGTCGGCATATCCCTATGGACAACAAGGTTTCCACAATAAAATAACTATCCATATAATTAATGTATTGTTTCATATTTATGTTTAATTTATTTATTTTTAGTATTACTTATATAAAAATTGTTTTCTTGTACAAGTGGATTCTTTTGTTCAAGCCTGCAACTAAGATAATGACAACAAGAAAATGTTTCAAGAATTAATTCAACCATTAGGAAAAGTTGAATTCATACTACTTATTGAATTAATTTTTGTATCATTTTATCTAAAATTTATAATTTAATTTCCTTATCATTTTTATCTAATACTTATTTTGTTTTTTTGTAGATCATTTGGGGAGTCATATTTTCCTTTCAACAATCTTCAATAAGCCACATAAGATATAAAATGATTCTTTATGACAATGTTAGCACACATTATTTTTTTCATTGAATTTTTTTTTCAAACTGACACCACTGCATATTGATTCTATGTTCTTAACTAAAAAAAACTTTCTCCTTGTTGAAAGCCTATGCTCTTCTAACAATCAACAACAAGAAAGGTTTTTCAATTAAGAATATTAAATCAATTTTTACTTTTGGAAATTCAACATAGGAAGATAATTTAAATGTTGTAACATTGGATGTTAGGATTGATTTGAGACTTTGTGACTTGTAGGAATCAATCAATTCTCAATCTAGTGCATAGTGTGACCAGTATAACTCCAAGTGATTCCTTTTATTTAAAATTGACATTAATTTTAGTAAAAAGAATAACTAACATACTCAAAATAGATAAAACATATTCTTATTGTTTTGATATTTTATATAAATGTTCTATAATTCATTTTAGACAATTAAAAATTATTTTCACCTCAATTGGATGCATGGTGTGACCGCTATGACTCAATGTGTCTGTTATCAGTTTAAAATCAATAGTTTAGTTCAAAAAAATTCACTCACTGAAAAAAAAAAGCGACCAAACTCAGATTTTATTGATAATTTAGAAAATTGATTCAAAATTTATTTTTAATATATAGGAATAAATCTCACTTGAATTGATACTTGATGTGATCAGTATAGGTCAATGTACTTGTTTCCAATTTAAAATGACATTTTAGTAAAATAAACTGACATACTCAAAACCCATAAAACACATTTAGATTGTTTTTATACTTTAAGAAAACTATAAATATTTCATTTTAGATGTGTATGAATTAGTATTACCTCAATCTGATGAACGTTGTGACTAGTACGACTCTAAGTAAGTCTTTCTATTTAAAAATGACATTAATTTTAATAAAAAGGACAACAAACATGCTCGAAAATTGTAAAACACATTAATATTGTTTTTATAATTTATATAAATGAATTATAAGTCATTTGGGACATGCATGAATCATATGTACCTCAATCTGATGCATGTTATGACTGGTATGACTCTAACTGCGTCTTTTTATTTAAAAATGAAATCAATTTTAATAAAAAGGACAACTAACCTTCTTAAAATTGAGAAAACACATTCATATTGTGTTGATGCATTTAATAAATGATCCAAAAGTCATTTTAGACATATAAGAAACATATCTACCTCAATATGATTCACGGTGTGACCAGTACGACTCCAACTGTGTCTTTTTATTTAAAAATAGCATCACTTTTAATAAAAATGACAATTAACCTACTAAAAACCAAGAAAACTCATTTGGATTGTTTTTATACTTTAGGTAAATGATCCATATGTCATTTTTTATGTTTTGTAATTAGTTATATCTTAATCTTACATACAATGTGACTGATATGACTCTATGTGTGCCTTTTTATTTAAAAATGGCCTTAATCTTAATAAAAACAAAAAACTGACCTATTCAAAACATAGAAAAACATTCAGATTATTTTTATACTTTAAAAAATGATAAATATTTCATTTTTTACATGTAGGAATTATACACACCTAAATATTATACATTATGTGTCTGTTATAGCTCAATGTTTCTGTTATCAATTTCAAATCAAAATTTTAATTCAAAAAGGGTCACTCATTGAAAACCAATCAAACGCACACAGATTTTCTTGATAATTTAGGAAATTGATTCATAAGACATTTGTGATGTGTAGGAATCGGTATCTCATAAAACTAACACATGATATGATAGGTATGAGTTAAATTGTTTGTTTCTTGTTTAAGATTAAATGTTAGTTATAAATACAATTGACGTACTCAAAACTAAGAAAACACATTGTGATTGTTTTGATACTTTATTAAAATGATCCATAAGTCATTTTAAATGTGTAAGAATCAGCATCATCTAATTGTAATTCATGGTGTGACTGGTATGAATCCAAGTGTATTTTTCCAATATGTTAGTATCATTTTAGTTTAAAATGTGCATCACATCACCAAAATTCATAAAACGAGCCTTGATTATTTTCTCTTCATTTAAATTATGTATTTATACATAGTTTTTCTAATTTTGTGGTGATGGGGTGAAGTGGTGTGATTTTAGAGCACACTGCACTGGTACTGTAGTGTGTTCTAATAGCACATTGTAGTATACCCCTTGATTAGTTCTTTTAAAAGTGCATATAAAAGACTCGGTCTTTAAATCTATCTCTAGTAGTTAACACCTTTATAGTTCTAATAAAAGCTATATTTTTCATTATTAATGGCCTATTTTGTAGTAGTATGTTCACAATGGTGGTTAAAGTTGTTCGTGAAGTGGGTATTAAAACAAAAATTCCTTTCATGTTGTTAGTAAAAAGTTAAAAGAACCTTTTTCAGAAAAATATAAGATTATTTTAAAAAAATTATAGAAATTAAAACATGGTTAAAATAAATTTAATAAATCATTAAATAATAGAAAAACCATTCACTACTATAAATTTAGGTTATATCAACATCTATATATACATGGTTTTAAAAAAACCATGGTTGTAGGATAACATATTTCCACGGGTCATAAAATACCTATGGAAGTACGCCCATCCCCCATTTCTTCCCTCACGGTCTCTACTCCCCACAACCCTCCTCCTGTGATGCTACCTCCCATGATCCTCCTCTAATGACATGACCACCCAACCTCCTCATGATCCTCAACCTCTGACCTGGCCACCCCACCTCACCACTAACGTTGTTATGAGGCATCCTCCCTACCTCGTTCTCCTTTGGCATGCCTCTGACATAGCCACCCCACCTCCCTATGATTCTCCTCTAACACTACTTCAACACAGCTCTGATGTAGCTCTGAAAAGACTTTGACATGGATCTAACTACGTATTTTCCTTCACCTTTGACTCAAACTCCACCTACTTCTTTTTCAATGCCTCTACCTTCACGATACCTACCTACTAGACTAATTTTATTATATATCTTCAGTTTCCAATATTCTAGGAGATCCTTTACATCTCACAAGTCATCTCTACATGACTCACCACTTCTTATTGGCATGTGGTAGGATTTTTTTTAATTAATTTTATTCTATTTCTTAAAATCTATATTCAATTTTTACTATTAGGGTTTCAATTAACTCGTATTTTATCCAATACAAAGCCATAAAATCATTTCATAGTTGGTAACATATGAACCAGGACTATTCGCTTTCCTCACTTTCCATATTATTTATTCCACTAAGAATGTTTTCTTTGATTTCATATCCTTAGCCTCTCCAATTTTCATTGGGTAAGATTTATTTATTTCTGTTTATTGTCTTTTTAATTACAATATTTTTCTTCAATAGGGTTTAGTTGTTTTTGCTAATTACATTTGGTTTTATTTCTTCGATTTTTTGTCTCTATTTTCATTGTTTTTTATTATCTCATCAATTTCTAGGATTTTAGATAAAAATAATAGTTGATTTACTAGTATTAATTTCATTCTACCCATAACTAGATTATATTAATCTTCCCCCCACCCTCCTCCCTCAATATCCCTATCTCATGTCATTAAAATTCCCTTGGTGTAAATTTTTTTCCTTCCCATGAATTTTATTATTTTTTTCCCTCCATATAAACTCTATTAAAAACATTAGAGTTATTTTATACTATATCACAAATATCATAGGGATAGACTTCCCCAAAAAACCACCTCATCTCTTCTTATATAAAAATGTATTTTATTTTTATTTTACCTTATATATTCACTAAATAAATTTTCTTAAACTACACTGCCTGTTTTTTTTGTATTGGATCTCAAAATTTTCACTATATTAAATTTATCGTTTGTATAGGTCGACTCTATTTTGTTACAATATTGACTCTCTAAATTTTTTACCCTATAGTTTTTTATATTTTTAATCTTAATTTTTCATCATATGTATTATTAATATGCCTGTTTTAAATATTATATGCATTAATAGTATATTTTTTAAATTATCTAAACTATCTTCTATAAATATTAACTTTATATTTTATTATTCATTTTTAATTAAATCTTTATAGGTTCTTGGTTTTTATTTTAATTCATAATTCACCCAAATGATAAGAGAAATACATCTTTTACAGTAGTAAGACCTATGATACGTTATTATTTTATCCACTACATTTTTTACATTTAGTCAACTAATTAATTTATTCAATGTATAATAATTTATTTCTAGAATTTTGATGAAAACATGGAATCCAAATTCCAATTTAATGGGAATAATTCAAATATTTTATCCTTTTCTTCAATATTGATGTTTTATTTCTAATTATTTTGAATTCTTGTGGTATTTTCTTTTTAAACCTTCCAATCAATGATTCTTCAATATATTATGGTTTTATAATAGGTTTTTAACTATATTTATATAAACCAAATATCAAGGATTAAAGAAATGAGAAATTTAAATATCACATAAATATACTCATGGATTTTTTTAATCCATAATCTTGTATATGATGTTAATTTTTATTGATCAATTTGGCATTAAAATATTATTATGTTTCATATGAAATATCAAAAACATGTAACATTATATATTGATATGTTCAATATTAAATATCTTCATGTCTAATATTAAATATTTATTTGATTACTAATGTTATGTTTAATCAGTCAAGATTAAAATAGTTGTTTTTGGTATCTCTAACGGTAGCTCCCTTTTCAAAGAATTTTCATGAAATATCATTTTTAATAAAAAAAATAAGTTATTATCTTTAAAATGATATATATTATTTTTCAAATGTCCACATAAAATATTTTTATGTTTAAAAGTATATCGTTAATTTATTTTTCAGTATTATCGTATTAGTTCATTACTTTTTCCAATGATAATCTATTTTCTATTTATTTCCTTTCTTCACTATACACTGTAAAATATTAATTTAGTCAAATTTTTCTTAATAAACTGTATTATTTATTAATTAATTGTTTTTAGATATGTTATAGTGTATTTTCATAAATATCAAATTGTGAAACAAATCAACAAAAGCATACAGTTGTGAAATTTCATTCACTATACACATTCTATGAAATCTGTACATAATTTTTGTAATTTAATTCCTTATGTAGTTCGGATTTTGTATTGATTGTATAATAATAATTTTATGGTCAAATAAAATATTCAAATTTGTGTAACAAAAATAAATACATTAGATATTCCCTTTATTATTCACCATCTATATGAAAAATATTTTATTATTCTCTTATTTAATTATATGTTATACTTTATCATTGTTTAATATTATACATATTTTATAGAACTTATATGTATTTACTAGATCTAATATTTATTATATAGAATTGATATGTATTTAGTAGAGCTATATGATATTTTATGGTTTTTTTTGGTTTTTATCTGTTCTGTGTGTGGGTCCTTTATGACTCTTAAGGTTGTTTTCTCTTGGTGGTGGTGTTTTTTGGCTCTTATATTTGTGGGTTGGGATCCTAAAAAATAAAATTTTGTATAGAAAACAATATGAATCTTTTTAATTATTTTATCTATTATAACAGGGATAAATTATTTCTTTATATATTATTTTTGAAAATAGGGGAAATAATAGATATTGGGATTTATTATTTGACAAAGGAACTACTGGATGCAAACAATTGTAATATTGTTGACTAATTAGGAGAAATTTTTCCTTAGATAGAGAGAAACACCTCCTAAAACAATGACATTCCCTCAAACCCTCAACACCCTTCCCCAGTATTATTTTTCTTACATTCTTCTACTCAACTTCTAATTTATATTTACATTCTTATAATTTACATTATTCTAGTTTACAGTATCTATTCTTTTATTATGTGTTTAGAAACTTCCCAAAATATTTCATTATAATTTTCCTAGATATCTGCACCCTTTGAATTTTCATGTTTTTAATGTTAAAATTATTTCTTTCAATCAATAGTTTATTTGATGTGAAATTACAATTACTACTTCACACAAAATTATTCAATCTCAAATCATTACATTTTATTACTTGTAACTAGACTGAAAACCTTTTAGCACCTTTATCAACTATATTTAAGATTTATATTTAGATTTATTAAGTTCCAACATGAATTATTGATTTATATTATTGTCTTCCTATGAATTAAAAAATTCCCAATTTCATGAAATTTCTTTTCTTCTATCAAGAAAAGATTTAGATGATTTATCTATTATGTGAAATAATTCTTTGGGAATGGATCATATCTTACATGTATTCCTTGATAGTTTCCTATATATCTCACATTATCAATATAATCTAGTGTTGAGTTTTCTGTTATAATATCATAATTCATGAAATATATTACTTTGTGCGAAAACATAACATATAAATCGTTTTTCTCTTGGTTTCCTTATGTTTTGTAAACAAAATTCTACAATTATTTTTAGAAGTCTACAGTCTGGGGATTTATATCATTTTTTCTTCCATATTCATTAGAAAAAAAACTTTCCTCAAATTTATTTTTTTAGGGTAAACTTCTTGATTATAGTTAATTATATGATACACCATTTAATTCCACATACTATACTATGGTTAGTGATTCATAAAGTGGTTATAAAAATTCATATCTTTATTTATTATAAATATTTATTCAATCCAAATATTTTTCATCATTTTATTTTGTACCTTAAAAATGAGTTTTCTATTCAATATGATATAAATATTATTATTGTTATGATATGTTCTTTATAAAACATATTTTTTCTTAGGCCACTAGGTTTCCTTTAATTTTTTTTCCTCCAAAATTTTTGTTATTATAAATTCTAAAAATTAGTTGTAATGAGATATTCTGAAATAAATTTTAAAATTATTATTTGAGTAATTTTCTTTTAGATTTGTTGTTCTAATGATCTTTACAGTGTTATTTAAATATTTTTATCATCTTCTCTTAAATAGTTCTATTTTAATCTCATTTAATGTCTTAAATTATGTCATATGGTAGCAATTAAAATTATTTATTCCTTTTATGCATTTCTTTCATTGTAATTTTCTTTAATTCTATTCATTTATCTACAACTAACTTTGTTAAAATTTAAATTGTTATTTTGTTAGGTTTAAATTTTCAGTTAAGATGGGACCCTATTATGAATGGTCGTTAAACTATATTTGATATGTTAGGCAGTATATGAAGTTTCTATAAATGAATAATTAACTTTCAAATTAACACACTTTAAATTTCTATACATGTATAGTTCAATAAAATAAATTTCATGTTTACCATATTTTTGATTGAAACTACTTTAGTACTTTATTATAAAATAAAAACATTTTATATTCATAATGATGGAAATTCTGAAATATATACATAATAAAAGAAATTGGATAGTGTACATCTATGTAAATACTTTCATTATACTATTTATACAATATATTGAATGAATATATTTTATTTTTTTAATAAATCATTCATATATTTTTTTAGTTAATTTTTTATATTTAGTTGTGCAAGGAAAGTTTAGATATAATTATATTTTTTATTTTTATAATTTAATTAATATTTTCTAGATTTTACTGTATTATATTTCAAGTTCAACTACTGTGAATTTTGAGATTAGAATCACAGCCTCTAATGTGGTAACATGTGTAATATATGATTATATTGATAACAATTTTACATTATGATATACTATTAGATTAGTTTCATAACAGATTTATATCTATGATTTTACATTATTTAGTATATTATAACCAGTCATCATTGTATATGTGTGAATCATTTTTCTAAATATAATAATCAAAAATTCAATTTGGTCATCACACCATATATATTTTAAATTTACATATTTTTTTATTAATGACTTTATAATGTTTCATAATTTTTTGTTCTCATTAAATCAAAACATTGGTATGCTTATAAAGTTTCATATATAATCTAATAAATTAAGTTAATATTTTTGACATTCCACTTAAATAATTTCATACATTACATTTTAATGTTTTTATTATAGGTAAACAATTTATTTTATTTATGAGATAGATTGCTTTATTTATTTTATGTATTTTTATTATACCATCCATTATAAAAAATTAAAATTTATAGAAAGTGTTTCCAAGTTTCCCTATGTTTTTCATGTTTTATTTTATTGAGATTTAATTTCTCAATATTTTATTATTCATTCTTATTTTACAAATATTATTATTCATGTAAAAATTAAATGGTTTTTGATATAGAGAATCTATATATTTCAATTACAAACTTCAACCACAGTTTGTAGGGATTGATTAATTGATTGTAGGATGTGTTGTGAAGTTGTATGATAAAAAAGACAGAAAATTTGATTGAGTTAGGTGTATGATGAAAATTCCATTTATTATTGTTGACAAGGAAAGTGGTATAGATGATTTTATTTTCAATTACACTAGGAATCTAGTAAATAATGAAAATGATGACCTAAGTAATCACAAAAATGTATATTTATAATAGTTTTCACCATAATAGTGTAGTAAAATCTTATCGTTATGATTTTATCAGCATCGTAATTTTTTTATCATCCACTCTATTTTGTAAATTCTATATTAACATATCCATTTAATTTTTATAATATTGAATCAGCCTCTCTATATTCATCTTTCTGGTATGTTTTTCTTTAAATTTATTATATCTATATAACATTTGTGTATATTACCAATTTTTATATTTCAAAAATTATTTTAACCCTATATTTATTCTTATAGGTGTTGATAACTTTGTTTAAACTCCCAATTCTTATCTATTTACAAAACTGGTATGGATTATTATTTTTATATGAATACTTTACTTTTTATTCTTAAAAAATAAATTATGTAATATGTGATACCATAATTCATTATTTTGTTATGTATATTCTAATATTCAGATTGATATAAATTTTGATGGTTTATCAAAACCCTCAAATACATAATTTTTTCCACAATGTATTTAGAAAAATAATTATTGAACATTAAAATAATAACCTATATGAAAATTATATGACTTAATTTTATCATAATTTAGTTTAATATGAAGGTATTAATACCTTCATTCATATAATATGAAGTCACGTATTATTTTAAAAAACATGTGGTTATGTTTTAACAAAATATAATGGTTTTCATATAATATGAAGGTATTCAAATAATTTGAATGTTGGTGTTTAGTTTATCTATGATTCCCTAACCTAAGAATCTCAGAGTGAGTGCATTATTTTATTATATTAGAAAGATTACAAGGAATCAAATCCCAAAGGATAGACTAGGTTAGCTATTTTGGAAAACCATATTACATTATTAATACCTATATTATATTGGAAAATATAAAATAAAATAAGATACAAAATAAAATTAAATAAATTGCATCCTTGAAATCTTATTCAAATATTTATTCTTCAAAACCTAGGGACAAGAAACAAAATAAGGTTAAGCTCAAATAAACAATTATAGTAATTACAAAGTAATAAATAATGAATCAATGAGAATAAATCAACATGGAAAGGTAAAAAACTGATAACACATTCCATTCAAATAACTGGATAAGTCATAATTAATATGGAAAGTTAAGTAACGGAAACACATTCTATTTTGTCAATAAACTAAGAATAAACTATATAAAAAAAATTCAAATCAATTATCTCATGGATAAATAATAAATAATACTAAATTGGTGAAATTATTAATTATCAGATGTCATTTTTCTTAGGTATATAATACCTTTACCGTCAATACCTTTCACAAGATGGTTTATAACATATTAGTTAAAAACATCTTATTTGGAAAACTGATTCATCCCATGATACTAATGATGCATCGAGGGGATATCTGTAACTAGTTCCTAATTGTGTCATACCTATCCATATAATTCCTCATATATCTACTAATCTATTTAATTCATCAAAAATGTGCCTTATCAAACATCTATATTGAATAGAAGATATTGATTTATCAATAATTCCCCAGTTAATCGGATAACTGTCAAAGTGAATACCATTTGTAAAAATGAAATATGGTTTAGTAAATAATAATATCTATTATATAATAATATGTAAATTTAATATAAAACTATTAGAAAGATGTTATTTATTCAATAAAATTTAACAATCACAAAATAAAGTGATATTGCAATGTTAACTTTTACAATTTTGAAATTTTCAAGTCAAAACCCTTGGATGAGATAATTGAAAGTAAAAGATTTAAATACCATAAATATAAAATGATTCATGATATAATATATCAAAAAATTTAGTATATACACCACCCAAAATAAGCAAGTGGTGAATATGGCATTTATCTCATAGATGTAATACGTGAGATGAAAACCCCTTACCTTATCCTTACTTTTTTTGTGTGGTATTTAACTTCTTGTATAGCGGCTTAAAAATGTTAATAACTTATAATATAACCATACCCATATTTATAATATCATATATTATCTTCTTATAATATATTATTACCTGTTTGTAAGTAATCTTTCATTGTTTTCACTATTTTGTGTGTCAATGGCCTAGTTTATTGAGTATGTTTTGACTTGTTATATATGGTTACTATTACAATGATCATGATATCATAATATCCAGAATGTAAAACATGATTTAAATATCCTATATATTCATTATATATATTTATTATAATCCATAAAATTTGGAGATAGAAAATGAAATGCATCGTTCATGGAGACTGTTGGCCATACGAACGTAAGAACGCTACTTTCATTTCTTTTTAATATTAAAACAATGAAAATTAAATTATGTATATGTACATTATAATTAAAGTATCATATCTATGTCATATATTTCACATATTTTTATTAAAACCATTATTTAGACATTCCATGTATTGTGTGAACGAGTCTCATCACTTTGTGGAGGTGGTAGTCCACACTTCCACTAACGATGTTATCGTATTTACACAAAATAGAAAGCATGAAGGTATGTGTTACATAACAATTAGATAAGTATTAATACAAAATAAATATAATATAAATCATATAAAAATATTTTTTCCATCATAATTCCCAACCATGAAATGTTGTAAAGGGAAAATGAATGACTTTGTTTCGAGAGGCGGTAGTTCGTCGTACACGAACGATAAATTTGTTACAAATTTGATGGAATTTTGTGTGGGTGTAGGTATAAAACTTAACCTAAACACAAATCAGTATATTCAAGATAATTTTTTTATTTTATAATCAGTTAATAATAATAAATTAATGGGCGTACAAACAAATAAAACATAAATGCACATTGAAAAATGTTACCTCTTTTTCAGGTAACTCCTTTTGGTTTGAAAAAAAGGGATTACTTGGTTGGATTTATTCCCAAGTTGATGATTCTAGGATTAGGGGAGAGATTTTGAGAGATTATTTGATCATATTTTTGTAATATAAATGGATTTAGAGGTTTTAATAATTGGGAGGGGTGACTGCCTTTTTATAGTGAAGGAGGAGTGACATTATTATAAATTTTGGAAAAAGGAATTCCACCCATGTTTTTCTCGAATCGATTGGATTCAATAATGGATAAAATTTGATAAAATATATAATATGTTATAAATTTTTACATAAAATGTATTTTGGATAATTTTCTAGGTCGTTTTGTCTCTTAATTTTAAGGTTTAGTCCATTGTTAAGGTAATTTTTCTCTTAATCACTCTACTTAATTTAATCGATAACACTAACATTTTTGGTAAAAAAACTATATTAAAATTATTATATATTATAAATTATTACGATTTGGAATATGGAATCCATTTTTCCAAATTCCAATCCTATAAGCGGTATAAATTAATTTAAATATAATCTTGTAAATGGGATGACAAAGTGGGTTTTTAAAGTAAAAATGTTCAAAAGTTTGCTATGTTTTTATATTCAATTTAAAAGTGAAATTGATTAAAATGACATGAATTGGATTAATTTATTTATAATTAATATAATTTTAATTTAAAAAACAATAAATATAATCTATCCTTATATATAAATTAGATGAAGAATCGGTTTTCAATTGAAATTCAATATTTTTCATTATTCATCAAAAAATTAAACTTTACAAAGAAATAAAAAAACAATTATCATGAGCTAATTTTGGCATTCTTCTTTAAAAAAATTAATTATTATTTTTGACATATAAATTTTATAAATGTTCCAAATTTTTTATTTAAAATAGTCTCTCCATTTAAAGGCGGTAATACTTCTTTTAGAAAAATATATGTTTTTTGAGTAAAAATTGGGTTTGTTCTTTTCCTATGACTATAAAATATATTAGGATAATTTAAAAATATTTTTATTTAATATAATATATATATATATTAAATTACTATCACTTAATAATTCTAATTAATTTAATTTAGTATAATAAAATGAATTTGTGCATATAAAAATAGTTTCTTATAAAACTATTTCCTTTTATATTCAATTAGTTATTATATTTATTTCTAATTAATTTTTAGCCCATGAATTCAATCATATATTTTCATATGTTAGTTAATACTATTAATAACCTTAAATTTAACATCTTGGTTATATCTTATTATATTAAATAATAATATTTTTATGATATATTGTTGTTTGGTAAAACTTGATCTTGCAGGTAATGAAAACTACCGAACATAGTCGTTATTGTGTGTAATGCAAGAAAACTCAGTGTTACATTAATTACAAGATATAGAATAGATTTATTTAAAATATTAAATATATATAAATTTATTGATACGTTATATTCCTTTTAAACATTGTGTTTCTTGTCATACATGTTATTAAGTACAATGATCTTACTTTAGAATTTTGGGGCGTTTTATTCTCCCCACCTTAATTAAATTACATCCTCATAATTTAATATTGATCCCAGTAATTTAGGGATAGATATTTTAAAATACTATTGTTAATAAAACCACAACATAATTAGAGTTAATAACACATCTTCTTAATAAGATGGAATATTAAATGTAAAGGTCACCACAAAACTAGGCTTCAAATAAGAGAAAATTAGTGAAAACATGGATATGTAAGAAAAATATAACTATCAAGTTCCAATGGAGAGTGATAGAGAAAATGTTCAGATAAAATTTGATGAACACAAAACCATAAACTAGAGGTGTAAATAAAGGTCATTTATGTCATAAAAAATTTTGATAATAGGACAACATTTTTGTTCCAAGTCCATTTTTCTTAAAGTTAAGGAATTATTTCAATATCTAAGAATGTAAGGAAATATAATTACTTGATATAGTTCTATTTAATAGGCACAATATTATTATTTGTATATGCCATGAACTATTTCTACTTCATTTCTTAGAATATGTTGCCTCATATGGTGAAGTAATACATTAACATCTGAAACCTCACCCAATATAAACTTGAACTACTTCATAAATGGGGAAAGTTTCCAAAAGATTATGATCCAACACTTTGGAATATAAAGGTTACTAAATTTCCAAAAATGAACTTATTATTAATCTAAACCATATAAATTATTTATCTAATCATTACATACCAAACATGTGAACACACTAATCAAGTATTATCTTGAAACATGGTAATAACTTGAATTATAATATAACTTTATTGGAAACAATAATTATTCCTTATCCCTTATGTAAAACACATGTTATTGGATATATTACATAAATAAAAAAGTTCTGTATACTCCATAAATGATATCATAAACCAATCTTTCAACAATTCATTAATCAGTTCCATGGTATTGATCACATATACAACTCAATCATTTCTTTATCTAAACAATATTTTCTCAACATTATGAACATATTAAGGCTTATCTTTCCCAAAACCATGTATTTTCCAAATAATTTAACTTATTAGTGGATCACTTTGCATGGTACCATTCAACATATAATCTCAAATATTTAATGAAAAAGTACCCCAGTAAAATCCTTATATATTTCATAATTCATATGATGATAAATTCATTAATAAAATAGTTTTACAACATATTTATTAGATCCAAATACAAAAGTACATTAATAATTCCACTTCGGTTTTGTTAATAACATATTATTGATCTTGATCTCTTATCTTCTTCAGATTTATATTCCCTTGATTATTAGGGAATTTATTTTCATATCTCCCCATATATGTTCAATTGTAACACTTTATAGCATCATTTTCCTTCTTCCTTTTGCATTACTTTTCTTGGTGAACCTTTTCTCCATACTTATAACAAACTCCCAATCCTTTCAAGAATTTACTAGGGTAATTATTTCCATAGTTATCACATGATGGAAAATCCTTCCTTATTCTTTTCCCTTTATCTATCAATTTCTTGTACTTTATATTCTTCTTTTGAGTCTATTTGAATCCATAAGACATGAAGAATTATTTCTCTATCTTGATATCACATAAAACTATTTCATTGTATAAAGAAAAGATTTCAGACACCATCTCTCATCAAAGACATGGATTAAGTACTTAAAATAAATGATTAATCTGGAATTTTGTGTTACATATGAAATCCATAGCATACCTTAATAACCTGGTAAAGGTAGATTCATACTCTGCAACACTTTCTTTCACTTTTTTCTTTAAACTAAGTAACTTTCTCTTAATTTCAATTTTTTCCTTAAGGGATGTATTTATCAAAGAATGTCTCCTTAAAAGTTATTCATTCCATGAGTTTTATTTTCAATTCCTTCATAGTATTTTGGATCAATGATCACCATTGATCTAGATATCCATACATGAATTACACTACAAGTGTATCCTTTTCGTTTTCACCATATCCCAATGCCATAAATATCTTATCCAAATACATAATCCATTTCTCAGCTGCCATTGGGTCAGTAGTACAGCTTAATGATGGTGGCCTATATCATATAATGAGACCCAACATCATATAATCTCAT
Organism: Viscum album; assembly: GCA_963277665.1. Lineage (NCBI taxonomy): Eukaryota > Viridiplantae > Streptophyta > Magnoliopsida > Santalales > Viscaceae > Viscum > Viscum album. The sequence continues at coordinate 1,909,142,722 of OY728137.1, forward strand.
TGTGGAACAAGTTTCTCCATCTGGGAGAGTTTATGTGTCATAACATGATTAAGTTGTCATAATATATCCATTACTTGGTCAGTTACAATTCTAGCTATATAAACTTTCTTAGTTGTGAAACCTCTACATTTTCCATTAATATTGATACCATTATTACTTCCAAGTTCTATTTCTAAATAATAGAACATACAAGATTAGTTCTTAAAGTTATAAACTTCTCATAATTCTAAATATGTCATAAAAATTAATGTAAATTCAAAAATTTATGCATAGATAATCTCATAATCATAAATATTATTTATTTGGGTATATATTTATTTTCAAATAATTTATAATGATTTGTAAAGAAACCATTAATTCTACTAAGCATATCCCCTGGGAGTGTCAAAATCAATGCTTAGTAAGGATCGTTTTCATATCAGGTTACGTTCGAGTCTGTCCTAAAGCACCTTGTCATAGTTGTTACACCAAGGTACATCTCTTCTAGAACCACATCCACTTATAGTATCTATAAAGGGACATATTTTTAGAAATTCCTACATAATATCCACCTTACCAAAATTCTATGATGTACTTTTATACTTATATTCAAAGTCTATCTTATAGTTATGTTCCCTAATCTAAATTTTCTAAATATAGTTTCTAAGGTTACTACTAAACTTCATTTGATACTAACTGTAATGCCCCAACAATAGAATCCCAGAGCCAATGCATTATTTTAAAACATTGGCATGATTAAAAGGAATAAGATCCTAAAATAATTATCAGTATAGAAGTTTTGGAAAACCAGATTACATACACGATACCCATGTTACATTGGGAAATAAAAAATATAACATGATATATAACAAAACGAAATTAATTGCATCCTTGAAATCTTATTCAAAGATTTATTCTTCATAACCTAGGAAAAGAAAAAAAATAAGGGTGGCCTTAAATGCTCAGTAAGGGTAAGTAAAATTGAATAAGTAATGAATTAATTAGAATAAATAAACATGGAAGGGTATATAACTGAGAACACATTCCATTTAAATAACTGGATAAGGCATAATCAAAATAGAAAGGTAAGTAACTAAAATTTATTCTAATTAGCTAATAAAATTAGAATGAACTATATACATAAAAAATTTCAAAGAAATAATATCATATAAAAATAATAACTAAGTATGAATTAGGGAAATGCTTAATTATTAGTTTTAATGTTTCTTAGGTACATGGTACCTTTACCGTCAAGACCTTTCACAGAACGCATTATAACATATTAGGTAAAAACCCATCTAATTTGGCCAATTGATTTGTATCATGAGATAGAAAATTCATTCAAGGAATATCTATAACGGATCCCTTCTTGTGTAATACCTTTCCAAACCACACCTCATATATCAAATAATTTATTTAATTTATGAAAAATTCACCTTATCAAATATCTATATTGAATAAAAGATGCGTATTTATCAATAATTCCCCAATTAATTGAATAACTATCAAAGTGTTCACCATATATAAAAAAGGTATAAAATTGAGGAAATAAAAATATTTATTGAATTAGAATATTTAAATTTTATGTAAAATGATCATAATTTAGTTATTGTTTCAAGAGAAAGTTAACAATCACAAAAGAAAGTGATATCACAAAGATAACTTTTAACACTAGGTAATTTTCAAGTCAAAAACTCTTGTATGAGATAATTAAAAGTAAAACATTAAATATCATGAATATAAAATTATTAATTATATAATATATCAAAATGTTCAGAATATACACCACACAAAATAAGTAACTGGTGACTATGACATTTATCTCACAGATTTAAAAAGTGAGATGAAAACCCCTTACTTTATCCTTAATTTTTGTTGTGTGGTATTTAACCTCATATATAGTAGCTTAAAAAATTAATAACTTAACTAAAAACATAATAATATTTATTATATCATATATTATCTTCTTATAATATCTTATTACCCATTTTTTAGTAATATTTCATTATTTTCACTATTTTGGGTGTTAATTACCGAATTTCTCGAGTATGATTTGACTTGTTATTTAATGTACCTATTAATTAGATAAATATTTCATCTTCTAAATAATTTAAAAAATTATTTACATATCATATATATTCAGTATATATATTTATAATAATCCATAAAATTTTGAGATAGCAAATGAAATGCATTGTTTCTGGAGATGGTAGGTCGTACATACGCATGAAGACTACTTTCATTACTTTTTGGTATTAAAATAATGAAAATTAAATGATTTATTTGTATATTATTATTAAAATATCATACATATGTTATATATGTCACATATTTCACATATATTTATTAAAATCATCCTTTATATGGTCCATGTATAGTGTGAACAAATCAAATCGCTTTGAGGCGGTAACCCACACTTACAAAAATAATGTTATCGTATTTAAAAAAAATGGAAATAAGTAAGGATTATGATATATAAAAATTAAAATAATTATAAATACAACATAAATATCATATATATCATATAAAAAAATAATTTCTATCATAACTCCCAATCACGAGAGGTGGTAAAAGAAAAAATGAATGACATTGTTTTGCGAGGCGGTAGTTCACCATACACAAACTGTAAGTTCGTTAATGATTTGATGGAAGTGTGTGTAGAAGTAAAAAACATCTCATAATATTTATGATATGTGTGTTATTATATAATCATTTAATAATAATAAATTAAGTGGTGGAGAAACAATTAAAACATAAATGTACATTGAAGAATGTTACCTCTTTTTTGGGTAACTCCTTTTAATTTGAACAAAATTGATTCCTCAGTTTTGTTTCTTCTCAAGGTGATACTTCCAGTATTGTGGGATGGTTTTAAGGAGATTTTTTTATCATATTTTTTATGATCCAAATGGATTGATATTTTTGAATAAGTTTCAGTGGTGAGTTTCTTTTTAAAGTGGAGGTGGAGTGGGATTCTTGTAAATTTTGGAAAAGGGAATTCCACTCACATTTTTCCCATATAAAGTGGCTCCAATAATAGACCACATTTGATAAACGTTAGTATAGGGTAAAAATATGGAAATCCAATGGATTTTTTAAAATCTTCTAGGTCTTTTGGCTCATATGTTAAAGTTTTAGTTCTTTGTTAAGCTAATTTTTCTCTTAATCATTGTAATTAATTTTAATCACTTTCAGTAATATTTTTGGTAAAAAAAAAGTTCACCTTATTAGAAATTATAAATTATGATGATTAAAATTATTTAATACATATTTTACAAATTATAATCACATAAGTGGTATAAATTAATTTAAAAATGATCCCACATACGGGATGACAAAGAGGATTTTTAAAGTAAAAATGTTCAAAAGTTTTCCATGTTTTTATATTCGATTTCAAAGTGAAATTGATTCTAATAACCTACATTGGATTAATTTATATGTAATTGATATAATTTAACTTTAAAACCAATTTAAAATATATTTTATTCTTATAAATAAATTATACAGAAAAGAAGTTTTTAATTAAAATTCAATATTTTTTACTATTCATCAAAAAATAAAACTTCACAGAAAAATACGAAAAAACACCCTAAGATAATTTTGGAATTAAAATTTCAAAAATTAAGTTTATTTTGAAATATAAAATTTTTAAAAATTTCTAATATTTATATTTAAAATAATTTCTCTATTAAAAAGTGAAAAAAATAATTTTATAAAAATGTAAGTTTTATGTGTAAAAATCGTGTTTGTTCTTATCTTATTCCAATCAAATATATTGTAAGAATGTAAAAATATTTTATTTAATATAATATATATATATATGTTACATTAATATCATTAATTGATTTTAATTAATTTAATTTATTATGATAAAACTACTTTATACGCATAAAAATAGTTTCTTATAAAAACATTCCCTTTATATTCAATTGGTTATTATATTATTTTCTAATTAATTTTTAACCACTAAATTCAAACATATATTTTCATAAGTAATTTAATCCTATTAATAACCATTAATTTAATGGTAATTTTATATTATTATATTAGATAATAATATCTTAAAAATATATTAATTTCGATAAAACTCGTTCTGGCGTGTAACACAAGCTATAGAAAAAAGTTATACTTGCATGTAATGCAAGATAACCAAGTATTTCATATAGTAAAATCTATATAATAGATTTATTTAAAATAATAAATATATGTTAAAGTCTTATGACATTATATTCCTTTCTACACTTGGTGTTTCATGTCATACAGGCTATTAAGTATAATATTCTTACTTTAGAATTTTGGGGTGTTACACTGTTCACCATGATAGGTTAGTCTATGAAGGTATTTATATAAATATGTTTCTTAGTTTATGAACTTTAAATAAAAAAATTAGATAAATTTCAAAAAACAAAACCAATTGTACATATCAATCTGAACATTATTTTTCATTATTGGTTATTGAGTCATGTATCATTTATCTTGTACAATAGGTTTATTTAATAGTTGGTGATATTTGTTTCATTCTCATTAAATGTTATTGGAAAAAAATTTACATTTTAATATCATTTTACAAAATATTACTTACATACCTATTTCTGTTTGATCATAGCATATACGTTTTAAAATTTAAGTACTTTAAAATGATAAAAAATAGGTACCTTTTAAAATTTTAATAATTTCAGTACCTTTTGTTCATATAGGTACCTATTTTTTGTTCATACATGTATATATTAAACTCTTTGGTTCTATTTTATAATATAACTTTTAAATTTAATATCAAACTACCTTTTAAAATATTTATTATCAGTTATTTAACATGTAATATAAACCGTGGATAATTTCTTATGTCCTCTATATTCTATGTTATATTATAAAATTTATAAAATGTATACCAAATTTAAATCATTATGATGTAGGAAAATTATGAGTTTGGGTTTCCAAAAATTCCAATTTTCTTCAGATTCACTTTTTAACTGTTTTATATGTAAATGATATAGTACCATGATAGTGTAAAATTCTGCAGTTGTAAATGATAGTGTTCAAGTAAATGTACCTCACCCCAAAAACTGATACTGTGTAGTTGTAAAATGTATCTCACCCAAAAAAAATGTTTTTATAGTTGTAAATGATATAATATCATGATATCATGCAATTTTAAATTTATAAATAATAGTTTAAAATTGTGTATATTCATTTATATTTTCAATGTAAATGATAGTGTGAGGTTATTCCACTGTATAAAAAATATTATAATATAAAAGTACTATAAACAATATAATAATATATAAATAATAAAAAATGCATTTTCATTGGCTTATTCTAATACAGAAACTTTATTATTTACATAAAAATATTTATTTTTATGGTCATTATTACACTAATGAGTATACCAAAACTTAAATAATTCACATTTTCATGTTGTCAGTGTATATGCTTTATTATTATTTTAGATCACACAATCCATATTTTTATTTTATAAGGACAAGTTTAAACAAAAAAAAATTAACCCAAAACAGTGCTAACTAGCAACTAATCTAACCAGATATCCCACCCAAAATACAATAAAAGTTAAAATAACCACATATGATCACAAATTTTCAAAACTCAAAATTCAAAAGAATTCATCACCACCATTCTCGGTCCATGATCTGCCAACGTCATGCATTCACAATCAATCATGTCACTGCCAACCACTATCATCATTGTCGTCCAAACTGAACACATCCTCACTGTCATTGATCTAAGTGGAATCACTATCAAACTCATATCCCTCATAGTTATCTTTCCATGAATATTCCATCACCAACCATCAGAATCAAAAACCTGTAAGTCATCATCAGAACTATCATCCTCTTTTGCACTAGACATCCAAAGAAGAAATCATCTCCTGGAAAGTTGTTGGACACCCAAACATAACATACCAAATCCCTGAAAAACCATCACACATGTCTTACCTGAGGAAGAGAAATGGTACTTGAGGCTAGGGTTGATTTGGGAGGATTAATCCCCCATAGAAAGTTGATCTCCTTACCTTGAACAAGCACAAAACCATAAAAGATGAAAAACACTGCGTAGAAAATCAACGACATCCATGCCACTGATCTCGAATGAGACACATGTCCATAAAAAAACATCTATGATACCAACATCACCAACCACTCAGTAGAATCATAATCACAACCCATAGCCACCATAAAATAAGGAAAAATAAAGCAGGATTGATAACCTAATACAAACATAGAAGGAGATCCGTAATCAGTAAAAACCCCTAAACCAAAAAAATGAAAGTGGGAAAAAACCCAAAACAGAGCTTGGGATTGAAACCCTAGAGAGAAAAACCAACTCCAGTAATTATTTAAAATCTATTGTCTACCAAATTGCTAGCTGAAACCCTTAGTATATTTCATTCTCCAAATCTGACCTAGAGAGAATCTAAGGAACTCAAGACAGAGTGCAAAGAAATAGATGGGGAGAAAAATAGAGAACCTTCATAGAGTAGAAGATCCAATAAAAATAGAGGAAAAGTCTGAAATAGAGTGCATCTCAGTGTGAGAAAGAGAGAAGAAAAACCTGAGCGGAGTGGCATGGAGGAACCATCACTATCTAGGAAATCCAAAACCCTAGGAGCTAAGAGCATGGAGGAATCCAGGAAAGTGAGGTGTAGTTTATATATACTATGATATATAGTAATTTTCACATTTATAGTTATTGTTCTTATGATTATTCTTCTACAAATACTAAAATACATATACATTATCATATACTATAATATAAAATTTTTGACATTATTTCTATGAGTTTCATTATATTACAATTTTTCATACTGTAATTCAATTTAAAATATACCAACATTATTAACATGAAAAATATAGAGAGATGTGTATGAAATAATCACATATTCATATATGAATATTTTTTGAAGTTGAATCATGTTTTATCTATTAATGAAATTATTTTTTCTTAAATATATATTTGATGGTAGACTATGATGATGAATATTTACTATAATTTAATCATCTAATTAATTTATTTTTAACATGGAAATCATGTTCTTCAAAAAAATAGGTATGTTACATGCATGGAATTATATATTTATCACAACTCTTAATCATTAGTGACCTATTATTAAAAAACCAGATATTTTCATCATGGAATCTTCTTAATAAATTCTATTTTTTCAATTCATAAAGTATACCTTAAATAAAAAATTTAATTATCATATTTAAATTTACTTATAGTTTGTACTGAAGTTTATGAATAAAATTGTTAATTCAATGCAACTTTTAATAATTTCTCACATTTTTCCTTTAAAATTTATTGAATCATTTTTTCTTCTGTTTTTAATTTACTCTAGTTCTCTTATTTCTATATGGATTTTTTCTCATGTATGTCCACAAAATTTGTGTGTATTTTCTCCTTGATCTAACCACATTCTATTTTAATATCTTCCTTAAATAACTATATTACAAGGAATTATAAAATTTATATTTTGGTTTTTGATTTCATTTAATATAGAAAATAGTGTTCTATGATTCTTGGATTCTTTTCATCTAGATAGCAATGGGTATCCTCCTTATCTTCTACTTGTTTGGTTTTTATTTCTTAATTTTTCACAACTATTTTGGATAATTTTTTAGCTATAATTTTTCTTATAAATCCAGTGCACACGTCTTGATCTACTTTTAAGATCCATTAAAGTATATGAACAAGGTTCCAAAATATTCCATCTCATTCTTAAGATTTCTAACACATTATAACCTCATTTTCCTTCATTTTTTATATTTTAGCCCTTCCGAAAATTCAATTTTATTGTATTGCTTCTATTTTAGAATTTGAACTCATCTTTATTTATTTTATTCTCTAAGAGATTTTAGTTCTAAATATAGAAATTAAATTTTCATTTCCTCATTTTCCTCTCCAAAGAAAGTTTTCCCAAAATCTATAATTTCTATGTATTTTCCTATCAAAAAAAATTCCCAGGCAGTTTTTATGTCCTGAAATTCCAAAAGAATTTTCCAATTGTAGATAACTTTATTCCTAAAGTTTTAATGGGTTCTTCATACACAAAATTTCATAAACACCATCGAGTGGATTTCTAATTTCAATATCATTTCCAATACTTGTTTTTATGTATATGAAACACTCCATAAGATGGTTTTTAGTTTGGATTGACATAAATTTTTTCTCCCTTTAATAATTTTATTTTATAATTATCTCTACATGATCTTCAAAACTATTTATATAGGCTTGTGTGTTAATAGGGATCTTATTAATCATTGTTTCCATACTTGAGAATTTTTATTGACTACCCTTGATGTGGTCCTTGGTGATTTGGATATTTATTCTAATATTTACTTGTTACATAAGAGCTTGGATTGAATTCCTTAAAGATATTCCACAATTATCTCAGTATTATGGTTCTTCTCAGTTGAAATTGATCATTTCTACTCATTTATCAGTTAAGAGTATGGCCATAAGTATCTATTTAATTAATAATTTTTATTATGAATAGGTTGTTATTTCTCCTTTATATGAATATCAAATTGATACCTCTAATATGGTTACTTTAAATTTGATAAAACAAAAAAATTATAATGTTCCCCAAGTGGGAAAACTCTAAACATTCCATGAATATTTAAAATTATAAATTTTATCCCATGAAATCTATAGAAATTAATATTTAAGAGGGATAATCAAGTCAATCCTAATTTTGAAAATAAACCTCATGCTTAAAATATTTACAGTCATTCTTAGGAAATATTTAATGGATTATAAAAATTTTGGAATAGTATTTTATTTGGTGAATAAACTTATAGAAAGTACATAGAGTTCTTGGGGTGTTGGACAAAAGATTAAGGTTACCAAAGTGTAAGAGTGGAATGATTTAAATGGTTTTCTAAATTCTAGAATAAATTTTTAAGATTAATATGGTATTGATTTTATGGGTGAAATGATGTCTAATGTATGTTAAAATAGAATTTATGATGCTATTATTTAACTAGGTTTGCTAATGTGTGAGTTACATGCTGAATTTATATGTAATGAAGTTGGAAATGAATCCTTTAATGGTTATATAGGAAGAATAACATAGTAATGGTTAGTTAATTAACCTTGACACGAAATATGAAATATTGAGACCTTGTTAGAGGTTTTTATGTGTATTGAGTTAAATAAATTGTAATCTTTAATATAGATAATGGATTTATATTTCTATGTGGATTTCACATGCTATTGAGGGGGGATAAATTGAAAACATGTGTTATCATGGGTAAGAAATAATGTAATTTTTTGTATTTTTTTGTGATGTATGAGATGTTTATCACTAACCATGTTGTTCTATGTTTTAGATATGGTAATGGTCACTTAGAGGTGGCTTATGTTGGGTTGATTTATGAAGTTCCATATTATGAAATAATTGTCCTTGAATGTAAGTGACCCATTTTGGCATTACACTATTATTTATATATTCACATACTAACTCCTTGAGTTAACAGAGGTTGTTGTGGTTTTTTCTAAGGATTTTTTCTCACTCACTATAAATATCACATTTTGTGTGTATAAATTGAATTCATAATGTTTCAGTAAATGGAAATTCTCATTTGTAGTTGGGTGTTGATTTTTAGTTATATTTTAGAGCTTAGTCTATAATCTTACAGATTATTAAGGAGTGTTTTGTCCAAAATTTCTTCCATTATCTCCTTCAGTTTCAATTCTTATATATTTTTAGGTATGGATTGATGTTGAGTTTAGTTTGAATATTTGACATTTCTGGGTGTGTCAGTATATTATGTAATTCCTATGACATTACTGGTGATACAGGTGCATCATAATTTGTAGAATAAATTAGAATAATTAATATTATATAGAATAATTTGATTTAATCTATTTCAAGTTATCAAAAAATAGTTTAACATTATTTGATCATTTATTAAAGGTATTTATAATGGTCATAAAAATCATTTAAAATTAAAATGATTTTTTTATAGAAACTTGATGATATGAGTGGTTTTGGGTGCTACTATAACCTGCAGGGGCTAAAGGATATGATCTTGATATTCTGATGTTTTTATTGAATAAACCCTAAGGAAAGTTCTTTCTATTTTAATCTCATAGATCAAAGAGGTTCAATCTTATAAATTCTTATTTCTAGATTAATGTATTGATCCTTTTGAGAAACACCCATAAAATGTTCCAAAAATAATGCTAAAAAATTATCATAATTGTTAAGTTTAATAATGCTTATTTTAAATGTTGTAAAATGGAATATTAACTTTAATTCATCACTTTTAATTTATAACAATATAATCAACAATATTTGAGTGACAGAAAACTTGTTTTCTTGAAAATTTTTTAATTCTTGTTTAGGGTCTTAGGCTAATACAATGGTATATAATTAAATAGTATATAACTTTGATATATCATATTTCTAACCTTCATTGATGCCACATTCCTATGAAATTTTCCTCTTGAATTAACGATAATTTGGTCAGTTGCAAGAATTTTTTTAAAACTTTATTGATTCTTATTTCTTTGTTTTTCTTTGTATTTTAAGTAATTTTTTTTAATAAATCTGCTAAATGAATTAATCTTTAATGAATGATTGACTTTTATACATAGGGATGATAATATGAACTGCTGAATTTTTATCCCTATTCTCATTCTCTCAATGATTCCTTTCTTTAAATTTTCTAATTTCTATCAGAAAATAATACAACTTCCATTTTCATAAAAAATTATTGATTTATAAAAAATTCAGGTTTCAGTCACCCCCAAAAATCAAATGATGGATAGAATGTGTAGTGGTTATTTGGTAGCTAAAAATAAAAATGTTATTTTAGATAGAATTATTTTCATTTTGTAATGTACCATTATCAACATGATTCATCATTGTATTTTGTTTGATCCAATGTTTTTAGGTGATTTAGAACACACACATCTAGTCCAAGGGTAGGAATTTTCTCTACTTTATAAAATTATAAGTGAGATTGATAAGAATATAGAGGCATAATATGATGCTAATGGGAATTATAGGTACCTAAATATAGTTATGAGTCTAGATTTATGGGGAACATAAATTTTTTGGTGTCATGCTTGGTTTATAATTCAAGGTTAGTATTAATTTCATAACATTTCTTCTTAATTTTAATGACATGATTCTATATATTTTTAATCTACAACCTAGTTTACATAGAGGGTGATTGGGTATTGGTGAAGCTTCAATTTTCTGTATTCAAATTTTTTATCACAATCAGCATCACATCTCAATTTCATAATTGTTTTATTGTTCATTACTCAACTCAAATTAAGTTAATACACACTTTTTTATCATGTATTATCTTTTTTGAATTTCATATTTTATAATTTTTTCAAGTTAACTAAATTTTTGCAATGTTCCCATTGTGTAAAGAAAAAACACATCTTCCATCCGGTTATGCAACAGCAATTGTGTGTTGTTGTAACCCAAAGTAGATAAATTTTATTTATTTCATATGGATGATATACCCATGGTCAAAACCATGGAAGTATCCTCCAATTCCCATAGTTAAACCATGGCTATATATTTCAATTTCCATAGTTCAAACTATGAATATATATTACATATTTCCTTGGTTTTAACTATGGTCTTAGGGAGAGATTTCCACGGTTAAATAGTGTTTATAGCTTGAAATTTTCCTAGTTTGAACCGTGGATATAGATTACATATTTTCATGGTTTTAACCACGACCTTAGTCTCAAATTTCCATGGTTAAACCATGGCTATAGATAGGAATTTATATAGTTTTAAACTGTGTTTATACATGACCTATTTTCCTGGTCTAAACCGTGCCAATTGAGAATACCTATCGTAGAAGATCTAGCCACTATAGTTTTAAAAATCCTGGAAATAACCTAATGGTATGGTTTTTTACCTATATACATGGTTATAAAATATGTCCATAGGTTAATTTTATAGTTTTTATTCTTGAAAACATTTTAAATAAAAAATATGGGCATGGAATAAATGATTCATGACTAAAGGAAAAAAGAAGATCAGTTTTCCTTTAACACATTCTTTCAATCTCTGGAGTACATAAAGAGAGGAAAAATAAAGGATAAAATTAAATAAAAAAATAAACAGATGAAAATAAATAAATATTATTTGGTAGATATATATCATACAATCTCTCTTTAGAAAATATAAGCATAAATAATCCCTATAAAAATGAGATTGTAACATAAAACCATTACCTTGAGTCTCTCTTGAATTGTAAGCACTATAACCTCATATATAATAAATTTATATTTATTAAAATTATATAATATAACCATAATAACACCTATAATAACATACATGGTTCAATTATAAAAACTTATCAACCGTTCGTTAACAATCTTTCATTATCTTCTTCATTTCAGGTGTTAAATCGTTCATTCTTCCTGTATATTTTAGTTCTGCGGTTATGATATTTAAACATTGATCATGGTAAATTCATCTATATGATTTTAATAATTATATAAATATCATATGAATTCATTATATTCAATTTATAACCATTCATGTAAATTGGTGATGAAAAAATAATTACATCGCTACATAGAAACGGTAGTTTGCATGTACGCAAGAGTGAAGTTTCCATTTTTTTATGGATGGAACCAAAAAAGGTAAATATCAATTCATATTTAAATAATAATTATTGTAAAATAAAAGTTAAATTTAAAAATTAAATCTACTATATTAACCAACCATGAATGATGGTTGGTGGAAATGAGTTGTATCACTGTATGAAGGTTATAGTCCACACGTACACACAAGTGATAAATTCAACTCCCATTGGCTTGCGAAGAGATGTTAAATGGTTGTTCCATAATAACAATAACATATCAGTGTATTTATGATACTAGATTAGTCATATTTTTATGGATAAATGTTTTTTAGAGTAATTATAATAATAAATAAAATTGAAATAGAATGGTTATGATCTATACCTCTTCTTTGAATGGCCTCATTTGGATTACTCCTTAAGCCTTAAAGGATTAGAATTAGGAGAATAAAAAAGGATATAGGGTCAGGGAAGGATTATATTAAAGTTTTAGAGTATTTATTTTCCAATATATAAGGTTCAAATGATATAAAAATAGTGAATAATAGGTTTTCTTTTATATGTGAGGGGAGGGACACACATGGAATTTCTTAAAAGATTTCAATGATTTAAGGTAAATTTCATGGGAAAGTGGTTCCAAATGGACATGTATTTCAAGGTAGGATAATATAAGGTTTAAATATATTTAATAAATAATAATTTAATATATTTATATTTCAATCATATGCTTATCCGATGGTTTAACCCCTAGTAAACTCATTTTAACATTAACAGTGGTAATAAAATTTTACTATATTTACAATTCACAATGACAAAAAAATTACATTGGACATATTAAATTATATTAATTATAATAATTAAAAATATTAAATCCATTTTACCGGATTCTATTTCTATATGTAGAATAATTTAATTTTAATTAAGCGAACAAACCATAAAGAAACCCATTTTGAAAGATAAAATTTTATGGATAAAACTTAATTTAATTTTGTTGATTTCCTTATGAAGACATAAAATGAATATTAAAATCTTATATTTAATAAATAATATATAAATTTTATTAAAATAATTAATTAATAGATATTAAATTAAAATATTAAGATAAAAATACAATGGGCACATAAAAAAATTTAGAAAAATATGTTTTTAAGCCTAATAATTAACTTATACCCAAATAAAGTATAGATATTATTAATATATAGTTATTTAGATTATTTATAATTAATTAATAATTAGTTTAATTTAGGATTAAATTCAAAACATACTATTACCTTTACTTTAAAAGAAATAATAATTTTTAAAAAATTATTATTATTCATTATTCTCTGAAAAATAAATCTTTTTAGAAAAATGATAAATATTTACCCTAAGATAATATTGATGTGTTGATTTTTAAAAAAATTATATCTTTAATAAAATAAAATTTATAAAAACAAAATAAATTAATGATGAAATTATTATTTTAAAATACAATAAAAACATTTTTAAAGAAAATATATTTTGGAAGCGTAAAATGACTTTACTAATAATTGTGTACTTATTGATTATGAATTAATAAATACATTTTAATTAGTAATAACCATTATGGGTATTTTTCATAAAGTTTTTATTACTATTTAAACCTTTTAATTTAATTAGTAGGTTATAACGGTTTAAAATATCATAGTTCATATAGACTTAGGGTTTCCTTTAAAAAAAGCAAACAAATACTTCATGTTTTATTTCACAAGAAATGAAAATAAAATTTTGGGCTACTACACTTTCTTGATTGGTTCACATAAAAATATAGGGAATTGAGAATATATTTATTTATTATTCCACCTCAGACCATGAAATAAATACATTAAAATCTATTTGAAAACTGGGAGTAATCATTTCTAAATAAATTAGAATCATTTAAAAACATTTAAATAAATTCATACTTCCATTTTAAAATATTTTTCAAATACCATGATTAAAGAAACCAGTTTACAAAATACCTTATGATAAATAGCTAAATTCTTTCAAAAAACCCTCTAAAATGGGTTTGGAAATAAATTTTTTTATGAAATTATCTTTTTCTCCCAGAACAAACCTTTAAAACACAAATAATTCAAAAAATATACAACCATTCATCAGAAAAAAAATCATTTTAACAACATTTAAAATTCATTAAAACCTCTATATAATCCACCTCTAATAATTGGGAACTAATTTAGTAGAAACTAAGAGTCTAAAGAGGCTAAAAAATAAATCCTTGTGATATGTACAGTTATGCATAGTTTGGATACATGGTTTATCATGTCATGAACGAACTATGTGACAGGCTATGTGGATTCTATGGAACCATTTGTAAGAGATACATATGGTTGGTTAAACCAATTGATTTAACCTTGAATATCTAATTATTCTTTTAATTTCACCCCAAAAATCAATAGAAATATGAAACTCACTTTCATAACTCATCAAGGATTTAAATACCAATTTAAAACATCAATATATATTGGAACTATTAAATAAAAAAAATGAAAATCCTTCAATAAAATCATATTCATTCCTCATAACATGAGGATCTAAATGAGAAAGAGCTAGTTACACTTTCCCTTAACCTACGACTCAAGTTCGGACATCCCTATATCTAAACTATCAATACACACACCAAATAATAATAGGGTGTTGTGACACCATTATTCAAGAACCATCACATATCAACCATCCATGTCACTTGGTTCAACCCATAAAAAGGCCTAAAGGGCATTACTGATCCCCGCAGGTGGGTGACCAGAACCAAGGAAACAAAGTGAGACTATATGGGAATGATTTATCAATAAAATTATAGTTATTAAGTAGTGAATCCTTGACTAGGAAACTATCATGGTATTTCCATATGTTTTACATCCATGTATAACAAAATAAGAAGATACAAATAAATAAAAGAACTAAATCGGTCACAACCAATATAAAGAATAGTCCATCATAAGTTTATTAATAAGATACATTATCCGAAATAAATAAATAATAAGAAAAAATAAAATAAACAAAAAATAGATAAAAATATGGTTGACTTGTTTGATACATCACCATAAAAAATAAAACAAATCTTAAAATATTCCACAATAACACCTCCGATAATTCATACCCAATCCCCATATCAAAACTTACCCATCAACGAACTTGGAGAATGAATTTAAATACGAAAATGAAACTTGGATGTTGTATATAATATCTGATCTATGTAAACACACAAATTTTTGTATAAAGTCTGTGATCTAAAAAAACCATAGGATATCACCAAGGATTAAATACCATTATTTTAATTAATAAGCTCATTAATGATAGTTTTAAGTGAAAAATAAAATAAGGTTTTTCATTTTAAATAGTCACAAAATAAATTAAACATCAAGTTTTAAACTAAAATAATAAATAAATTCTCAAATATAAACCCACATGATGTCATTATTTAAATAATGTAAACACTTTTAAAACTTATATAATGAGAATCATCAAAATCATAAAAATAAAATTAAACCCATTTCCTTTTTCAAAATACTTGTTCAAAAAAATATCCATAGAACAATCATTCCTCTTTTATTTGAAATAAACTTTACCGAAACTATTTTTAACAACTATTTTAAAAATATAGTCCTAATGAATAAAAACTCATCATAGTCAATCACCACCAATGAAAATAAATATGAAAAAATTCAACATTGATAATTTAGTGTGTTTAATAATAAATAAATTATGGGGGATAAAAACAAGAATAGATAAGGAATCCTCTATATAAAACCATCAATCAAGGAATGAGTGTCATGGATTAAACCCAAGGTTATAATGTGAGATGATTTTAATAATATTATAATAACACAAGACTAAATTTTGGCATATATTATGTCTAAACTATCACAATTAACTCGACTAACCCATGCTAGCATTAATGGAGAGGAACCTTCCCTCTAGATCTGACATATAGCACAACCAAGGGGACACTCGAAGTATGTGTACCAACTAGTGTAGCTTGAATCATGACATTACACTTCTTTTTCTGGGTTGCATTGACAAAACCATATAAGTTGTTAGAAAATAATCATTCCATGATTAATAAACATGGAATAAATAATAATTATCCCTCACCTCTAATACGATCACTCATAGTGGTGCCTCTTCATATCATACAACCATCACATAAGAAGAAACAACCCAAAAGGGGGAAAATACAAGGGGAATAAGTTAGGGTGTCACAACCATCAACCAATTTAATTTATTAGGTTCCAAATTCTCTTTTATAATAAAACTATCTTTGAGTGACTAGATATTTTCATTTATTACAAATTTTTCTATAAAAATATCATTTAGGTTCCATTTATAAAATAATTCACCATTTCATCCCAAAATATACCTTAAAAAACTTGGAATGATGGATTTACTAACTCATTTTTTATAATTATTGGTATATCATTTTAATTGATGTCTATAATTTGGTTAAATCATTCTTTTCCAATGGCACCCTTCCCCAAGGTCTTAATTCCCAATTCCTCTCTCTAATTCCCAGAGTGAAAAAATCCTCTAAAATATACCTCTTTAGACCCATTTATTTTATAAATACTATCTAAAAAAACATATCCAAACTCTAAGCAAATAGACTTGCTCATATTGCTAACAAAATCGTCACTTGAAACTAGTTGTGTTTCCATAAAGGAAGAACAATTGAAGATTGAATTTGCATAGCCTCTGAATACACAAATCTTTTAAATAAATATAATAGGTGAGGAATAATTTATATTAAACATGATACTAAACTTTTTTTGACACAATGGATTGGAGTTTCATATATAAGGTTCTCAGCAATTTTGGCTTCAATGGAAGTTTTGTTAACAAAATCAAAACCCTATTTTTCTCTACTCACATTTTAGTTCTTATTAATGGTTCACCTAAGGTTTAATTAAATTTCAATAAAGGATTAACATATGTTGACCCGCTCTATACAATCATTTTTAATATTGCATAGGATTACTTAAGTAGACTCCTCACTCATTTGGTAAACCAGGGAAAAATAAATCCCATTATTGACTTTAGAAATCTGACTATTCCTTATCATCTCTTATATGTGGATAACATCATCTTATTCTTACAATGATAAAAAATAAATATTAAAAATATTAAATCTTACCTCTCATACTATGAATATTTTTTGGGTCAATCCCTAAACTGGAATAAATATTTCATCTTATTTGTAAAAAGATTTCATATAGTAAGAAAAATAAACATCATAAATGATCTGGGTATCAAAGAGGGATCTTTCCCTTTTATCTATCATGGGGTTCCTATATGTTGTGGAAAACCTAAAAGTAACTAATTTTTAAAAATATTATACCAAATAAATAATTATATCTTCTATTGGAAAATTAAATATTTATCTATGGCTGGAAGAATTTTTCCTGTCAAATTCACCATTGTTTCTAAAATGTTTTATTATATGATGGTTTATAAGTGGACCATTGGTCTGATTAAAAAGATTAATGTCTATATCAAAAACACCATTTGGATTGGAATCAAACTATAAAGAAATCTAGTCATTGTTCCATGGATTAATTGTTGTGAGCATCTTATTAATGGCAGTCTTGGTATCAAAAACCTTAATTTATTCAATGATGTCCTTCGAGCTAGCCTTACTTGGATCCTTTTAAATAACAACTCTATGGATTTAAATTTAATTAGATTTAGGTTTCTTAAAAATATAAATAAAGGAAATATGATTTAAATTAACTCATCTAATTGGACGTCCATCAAACACTCTTTCACTAAAATTATGTCTCACTCTAGGTGGATGGTTAATAGAGAATCTTCTTTGAATTTTTGGTTGGATAACTGGAATGTATCCCCTATTATATTTATTGTTAACCCCATACACATAAATGAAGATAATAGTATTTATATAAATAGTATCTTAAACTCTTTGAATTTGGATTTACCCAATGATAAAAACATTACAATCAACAATTATCCTTTTGTTAACTTGGATGATTTTTTAGATTGGGAACCTACCAAAAATGGAATTTTGGACTCCAAACTTTTATATAATCATAATTTCACTAGTGTAAATCATGATTTTTATTGGTTAAAAAACTTTTACAATCCTTGGATTAGACCCTCTAGATTCACTCTTTTCTAGAGAATATCCCACAATTGAATACCCACTGACAACTATGTATAATTATTTAGTATTCAACTTTTCTCCAAATGTTTTCTATGAAACCAACACAAAGAATATGTTGACCATTTTTTCTATATTGTGCTACTTCATCTAATTTATAGTAGTAAATATATGAAATTTTTTATATCATATGTATAGATTTGGATTCCATCCAGCCAAAACTAGAAATATGCACTACTGTAGACACTTCCCAATAGATCGGGAACCTTTTCATGGTTGATGTTACTGAACTGTTGCATGTTATTTATTATGATATAAATTCTATTATTCACCTTAATAAAGACCTCAATTTTCATGTATCTCAAGTGACTATTTTTACTGAGAACAAATAGTCTAGCATGATTCAAAATGGTCCCTAAACAAATCCATCAAAGACTTTACTATTCTCCATCAATTGAGAATAATTGGGAGGTAAAGCCAGCCTAGGGGCATGTTTGAAGTTTTATGGAAATCCCTTATTCTCAAATAGATCAAAATAAATGAGTAAAGTTACTAAAAAGATAGCCTAGGTCCCTCAACTTGTGTATCATTATACAGAGATCACAATGGAAAAATTATTGGATGCTTCTATAATACATCTGGTATTGCCTCCTCATTGGAAGCTGAGATGTATAGTGTCGTTATTATGGTTAATATTGTTAAGAAAAAATAATGGAAAAACATATGGATAAAAAGTTACACCACCACCATTATCCAAGCAATTAGGAATGGAATGGCTCATCATCCCTGGACCCTCACATCTAGATGGATGGACTGCCTTTAATACCTTTTTGGGGTTAACCACATATTCACCCATTCTTATTGCAAGGCGAACTCGGTAGCGTATGGTTTTTCAAAAAAAGGATTCAACAACGAAATCACATGGTTGGATAACCTTCCTATGAATCTGATGCCTTTGCATGAAAAATATTGAATAAAATTCCCTATTTAATATTTTTGTAACTTTTTACTTTATTTTATAATTGTTCTTCGATCATTTGGACCGAGGAATAGCCATTTAAAAAAAATATCTTTTAATGGTGTAGGAAAATTCAAACAATGAATCATAATTTATAATCCCTGAGTGAACAAAAACCAAGTTTAGGTCATCCTAAACTCTAAATTCTACTCAAAAAATGTGTAAGGTTCCATATAGAAAGTTTAAGTGCCTAGGAGGATTTGCACCACTGAGAATGGGGTTGAATCAGTGGTGATTTTTAAAAAATTTCTTTCTTGTGAAATTTACCTTTGTAGACCTATTAGGATATAATCCACTCTAATTATTACTCAACCTATCCTGAATTATGAAATAATGAATGGCATAGGAACACAATGATTTTACAAGGTTCAGCCTTAAAATGAGCCCACTCCTTATTATGATTGGTTAGACACCCCAATCACAAAATCACAATTATAATCAGAGGTGGTTAAAATGTACATTTATTCACTAGAATAAAGTCTCACTATAATTTCCAGAGTCCCACTAGAATAACATTTTCACACTGCATTGTTACAAAAATGAGTACACAACAACATAAGAAAGACCAATTCTGAATATTGGCTAGTTCTGCAACAACAGATAGAGATATTTCTTTCAATACTTTAGGATAAATAAAATATTTTATATTCATGATATAAATAATTCCAGTAAACAGATTCTTCCTCAAATATTATGTCTCTTGAATTCTCAATTATATGTTGCTAAAATAGTATGCCAAATTATCCTTATATACATGAAATGATTATGGCATATAATTAATTTATTTTAGTGAACAATCTTTATAAAGATGAACTACTTAATGAACTAATATCTGTATTCAGATATAATCCCACATGCTGTCTTTAATTAATTTATTTTCTTCGATAGTAATATCTCAAATTTGTGAACGATAAAAAATATTTAGAAAATTATATTTATTGAAATTCAATGCTATTGTACACTACTATATGTTTCTCAAAATATTTCTCATGTATGTGCTTCTTCTTTGACCGAGAGGCAACCTAATATTTATAAGAAAAAAATCATCGATTATTTTTTTCAGTTATCACATGATATCACTTTTAATGTGTAAATCAATTTGAAGTATTTTTCCTTTTCTTTTTTGGTTGGAAATTCCTCATCCATAAACCACTATCTTTAAGGTCATCATCAATGTAAAGTATCTTCATATTATTCTTTCTTAGTATTTAATATATGAGGCATGTACCAATGTACTATTGGATCATGAAGAACTCCCACAAATAGCTGCATGGTAACTAATCCATAAACAATTTGGTTCATCTACAAAAATAAATCATGTACTATATGGAAGTCTGTGAAACATCTCATCCCTAAACTAAAGATGTCCACAAAATAATCTTCATCCATGAATCATTATCTACGAATCTTCATCATGAAAAATTTTCAAAAAATCTTGACCACAAACCACTATATGTGAAGCCTCGTCACAAACCACCTAATATATGAACTTTATGTTGATTACAAATGATCGCAGTATTTTTAATCACTACAAATATTTCCAGCATGGATCAACTCCTTCATCCACGAACTGTTGGGGCACCCACAAACCATTTCATTTTTGGTCATTAATGTTACTTTTTATCCACCAAAAGACACCATCTACATGGTTTAACTTCTCAAACACCTACATCCATGAATTGTTTCTAACAGATTTCTCATTTATTCTTCACATGGAAATCATCCCACATGGATTCACCATCTGAGTTTGTGGGAGCTCAGTCTGCAAAAATCTTAATACATGAGGTGCTTTATCCGGGAATGGATAGCATGTGGGATGGAGAATAAAATCACCCAAGAGATCAAATGGATCTCATTCAAATGGGGAGATTAGATCCTACAGTGAGAATTATTTCCATGTTTTTAACTGATATGTGAATAGTACCTGTGTACTATCATCCCAAATAGAAAATTATAAACGAATTACCTCTAGTATATTAGCTAATCTATGTAATTATCCAGTCATAATTCTCTTCCCCCTATCCTAGTAATACCCCATACTGGTTCTGTGGGCACACTCTTGTCCCCACCCTACGTGTGGGGCTTCTAGCCCAGTCTTCAAGAATGCCTTCGAGCATACACCTCTATGGGTCGGATTCCTTGGGACTATACATGGCCTTGTCACCCTTCCTGCTGCCTTATGTTGTCCTTCCAATGGGGGTTGACCTTTGGTTCCCCCTAAATTCATTTGAATTCTAGCTCATAGTGTGAATTGTAGGTGCTGGATTATTTTTTAATAAAGTCCACATCAAAATACTTACATAATTTATAAGTAAAAAGAAATTCAAAGGAATATCAAATAAAAACTCAAACCACTATTAATTCCAAATTCCACTTTCTTAAAATCTTCTATAATTGGTGTAAACAATGTGTCCTCGATAACACTTATCTTAGACATTAAAGATCGGAACAATCAATCATCACAATTTTAATACCAAGAATAACTATCCAAGCATGACATACAATTCCATATAAAGAATAATTTTCCAAGAATGGAATCTAATTATATTAGATGAATCTATAACAATTCTCTAGGCATCACCACTTCATCCACATATTGACACATTATGAAAAAAAATGTAACACTAAGGTTCAACAGTCTCCCTTTTTTATTTTTTTATCAGTATCCCATCATATATATCTTCACATATATCCTAATATAAGTAAATATGTTTGTTTCTTTTCTCCCCCTTAATGACGATCAAATTAAAAAGAGTAATAGGGGTCTTCTTAACTCAAATATTTTCTTAAAAACATCTTCTCCAATTTTATTAAAATAATGATATCACGTGATATTTGGAAAAGATCCCTTATTTAATCACCACTAAGTCTACATGGGATAACTTGATGTAGAAAAGAAACATGGATATAACTAAGGGTATCTTAATAGTCTTTCAAATATTTAGGCATTTAAAATTAAGCTCATAAAGTTTAAAAGGAAATACAAGATCCTTCACACACTTAAAAACACATTATTAAGTTCAGGTGCACAAGAAGAATTGCCTATTTTCTCATAATTTTCATCTATTAAGTAATCACTTTAGATAAGTAAAATTTTGAATGGTATTGTAGTGTTATTTTCCTACTCAATCATTATTAATTCTCCCCCTCAAGTGATGCATCCACATTCATCATCATGGAATTAATTGAAATAAATGATGAATAACACTTCTCCTTAAATTCCCTTCTTTATTGGAATAATTCACATAAAATAATGGGGAATAAGGAGGTACCAATTTATAGTATTAAAGTAAGATAAGAAGGATAAACATGAAGTTTCCGTATCAACTCAACAAACCACTCCTTTAAAACTGCATTATTGAAAATATTTGTAACCTAATATTTAGTAGAAATGTACTCAAGATTTATATCTTCACCTACAACTCTTTCTTTGATAAAATGATACTTGATATCAATATTCTTGGATCTATAATATTTTACTATTTTTTTAGACAATCCAATGGAACTTTTTTTATCACATGAAATTTTTAGTGGTCTCTGAGTATTAATCATTAAATATTCCAACTTTACTTGAATCCAGATCATCTTTGTACATGAATGTGTAGCTGCAATATATTCAGCATCATCCATGATAAGAGTTACAGAATTATACTTCATGATTTACCAACTGACACATCCTTCTCACAGAAAAAAGGTTCCACTTAAAGTTGATCTCCTCTCAATAAAGTCACCTACCCAATCAGCATCTCTAAACCCCAAAAACTTAAAATATGCACTGTGTCAGTATAAAATCCCATAGTTCATAGTTTCTTTTATATATCTCAAAATTATTTTAGATTCTAATAAGTGAGAAACTTTTTTATCACTGTAAAATATATCCACTAGAGTTATTATTTAAGTTATGTTTTTCATTTATACTGTGATATAAAGCAGGCTTCCAATGATTCTTCTTAATTAATTCTATTTAGCACTATTCCCATTTTCATCCCTACATAATTTGATACTAACTAAAATGGTTGTTGAACATATTTTTTGATTTTTCATTCCAAAATTTTTCACCAACTCCCCAACCATACTTTTCCTAAGATAGAAATATGGAATTTGGTTTCTGTTCAACCTAAAATCTGAGAAAATATATCATCCGACCAAGCATGGACATCTCAAAATTTATTTTCATTTTCTTAGAAAATTCTTCTTATAAACCTTCCTTATCACTAAAAAATATGATTTCATCCACATATACAATGACTATGAGTGTATCTTTAGACATCTCAATCACATAAAGGTTACTGTCCAATTTTTCTTTTACAAACCTCATATCCATTAGAAAACCATATAATTTGAAATATCTGGCTCCAGAGGGATACTTTAAACCATACAAATTACTACAATAATTTTCTAAAACCAAATTATCAGGTTTTCAATATAGAATTATTCTTCAAGATCACCATTAATAAAGGCATATTTAAAATCAATTTGATAAACTTTATAATGTTTGTGTACTGAAACTACCAATAACTTTATAATGGTTTCTAGTCTTTCCAATAGTGAAAATTCTTCTTCAATTTCAATTCCTTCCATTTGATAATATCCTTTACACACCATCCAAACTTTTTTTCTTGATACTTTAGCTTTCTCATTTATCTTATTTCTAAAAACCCACTTGGTAACAATAACATTTTTATTGTTAGGACTTGATACAATATCCCAGGTGGAGTTTTTCTAAATCTAATAAAGCTCCTCATGCATAGAATTTATTCATCCCCTGTGCTTAATTGTTTCTACCAAGCTATTAGGTTCAAATTGATAAATAAGTTTATATTTATCTTCAATTATCAATATTCTTCTTATTTTAATTGGAGACTATTGATTCCAAATGATATTTTCTATCTCAACATGTTTCTTTTATTTTTTTACTATTTTATCTAATTTTAATTTTCCTCATCTTCATCTCTCAATAAAATTATTCTTTTCAAAAAAATATTACTTCCATAAATCTAGTTGTGCCTTTTGATCTCTTCTCCAATTTCCTTTTCTTCGATTTTTCATCATCTGTATTAGTTTCCAAAAACTTATTTTTAGGAAAATTTAAATAAAAATATCCAATGTCATTATAGTTGTAGCACCTTGGTGGTAATTTAATTTTACCATTAAACTTTCCTTTCTTGAATCATTATGATGCAAGAAAAATTATTTTATTAAAATATTTATCTTCATTTTCATTTTTAGATTCACTTGATTCTTACATTTCATCATCTATAATTTTGATCTTTCTCATGGCTTCAAAAAACATCTCATATTTGATCTTCTTATTGAATATTGTTATCTTTTACATTTCATATATAATGAGTATATTATTTAATTAATCAATATTAAGATCATATTTTTCTTCCAAAGCTGATACTTTTGGATCAAACCTGTCAGGAAAATTTCTCATTAATTTTTTGACAAAGGTTGAATCTTCTAGCGTTTCAACCAAAACTCGAATGTTACTAATAATTTTATTAACTACTATTAAATAGTAATCAATACTTTCTTCTTCAATCATATTGATATCTAAATATTAGCTTCTCAAATTTTTAAATTTTCCTCCTTAAATTTCACATTACTTTCATAACTACTTTCCAATTTTTCCCAAATTTATTTAGAATTTTTGAGTTTCATAACCTTTGTGTAAAGTTTTTTGAAACGGATATTAAAATATAATTTTTATATTTTCCGTGAAATTCTGTTTATCCTTTCTCTGTAAGATTCATAAGTGATTCGTCATTAATAAGTTGGAATCTAATAGTGACTACATCTTTAACATCAATGCCAAGAGATAGAAGACAAGTAATCATCATATTCTTCAAATTGTGATAGTTCTTTCCATAGAAAGTTGGAAAACCCCAACTTTTAATAGAATTCAGATTATCCATATAAAATACTTAGTGGATTCTGACAGAGGGAACCTAGTTCTCTTATAATAATTAAAGTACCTAGGAGGAGTTACAACACTAAGAAGGGGAGGGTTGAATTAGTGGTTATTTTTACAATTTTTCTTTCTTTTGAAATTAACATCTGTTAACCTATTTGGATCTAATCCACTATTATTATAACTCAACCTCTCCAAAATTTAGTAATAATAAATGGAACATGAATACAATATTTTTATTAGGTACCTACTTAAAATGATCTTACTCTATATTTGGATTAGGTAGACTCTTTAATCACAGATTCTTCACTATAATCACAAGTGGTTACAACATACATTTTACACTAGAATAGAGTCCCACTATTCGTTCTAGAGTCCCACTAGAATAATAGTTTCAAAATTCCTTGTTAGAAAAATGATCACACAAAAAAATTATTTTTGTTTAACTTAATCACTATTCCACACTACTCTATAATTATTGAAATATTTCTCATGTTATTACTTATACTTCGATAGAGAGTTTATATGAAAATAATCTTCTATTATTTTGTGTAGTTATTGAATGATAGAATTGTGAATGTACAAAGTAGTTTGAAGTGGTTAATATCTGTATTTTTTGTTGGTAATTCCTCATCTGTAAACCACTATCCTCAAATTCATCATCAATGCATAATATCTTTATATTATTCTTTTATAGTATTTAATTAGTGAGGAATGTACCCATGTATTGTTGGATCATGAATAAATCCTATAAACAGCCCGCATGGTAACTAATCCGCAAATAATCTAGTTAATCTGCAAACATTAACTGTATACTATATTGAATTATGTTAGGTACACTAGGTTAGATACCCTGAGAGGGGGTGAATTAGGGTATGACAGATTAAAACAACTTCCCCTATTGATCTTATCTCGCTATTAAGCAAGACTCCCTTCTCTCTCTTTCCTGTAGCACAGTATAAACAAAAACTAAAGCATGCGCAGGACACGACGATTTTTACTTGGTTCACCATCACTGGGCTACATCCAAGGATCATACACCGGTGATGTGCCGATGTACCAAATCCACTAAAATCACACTGCTATTTACAAAGTTTGGGATAGATCACTTCTATTCCTAGGATCACTGCCTTTACAAAGTTTAGGGTTAGCTCACTACTTTCCCAAGGGTCACTCCTTGTTTCTCTCTCTCTGGATCATTGCCGGTGGAGGGGATCACCTTCTTCCTCTTCATTTGCTCACTACTCTAGAAAGGATCCACTCACAATTTATAGACCAGTATGTCTCTTCATTATCACTAATGAATACA
The DNA here is from genome assembly GCA_963277665.1 of Viscum album. Classification (NCBI taxonomy): domain Eukaryota; kingdom Viridiplantae; phylum Streptophyta; class Magnoliopsida; order Santalales; family Viscaceae; genus Viscum; species Viscum album. The sequence goes on from OY728137.1 coordinate 1,909,169,653, forward strand.
TCATCTATTGTATGTAGATTCGTTTTTGAAGTCCAACTTTCACCCGTAAATGAATCTCACTTTGCACCAAATGTATCGGGTAATCTTCCAGCTTTCACACAGCCCTGAATCAATATCGTGCTTCAACCACACCTGGTGCCCTTATCCAAGCCAGCATACAAGTCTTGGAACGCAAGTTAAAACTGTCATGCAAGTTCACCTCAACCACTTGTGTGACACTAGCTTTGGCAACTCCAATCTTGCGCGACTCACACCCTTTTACGCCCAAACCAATTTTGGCGCCCAACCATCAACTGTTGTGCTTCTTCAAAACCCAGCGCGCAAGTGTCACCAAACCACTTGCGTCACACCCCCATATTCAACTCAAAACTTGGGTGAATACCTTCCTTTATCTCCCAAACCACTCTGGACACAAAACAATCAACTGGCGCGCAACTTCTACTTTCGCGATCACACCACCACTTACACGACCACCACACATGCGCGACGGGAGCTCTGATTTTCTCTAAGTGTTGAACTATATATTGAATTAGGAAGGGTTGACCTCTATTTATAGGCATTTGGACACCCTACGCGATGGCGGACAAGTCTCCTCTCGGCGCGCAAGTCCAGCCTCCCTAGTCTCTGTCGCCCTAGTCACTTACGCGACCAACCCCAAAACTTGGGCGCCCTTTTTTCTTTTCCAGATTTTGATATTCTGATCTTGAAAAACATATTTCATGAAAGTTTCCAAGCCTCTAAGAAACTGGCGCACAAGTCCCTTTTCCAAAAACACTTTTCTCTATTTGTCGATTTTGAGGTCCAAAAATTTGGCAAACACTGGAAAATGGTGCCACCTTGTATCTTCTCTTTTTGAACCACCTCCAGATCGACCATTCCTTTGTCAACATTCTTGAATCAATAAGGGATCATTAACAACATCCCTTGAACTCAACATGCCACCATTAAATCCCCTTTTTCAACAAATTTTTTCATCAGGGTTTTCTTTTGTCAACAAACACAACACGGAGGCCCACTTTTTCACCAAACACAATCACCTAAAAAATGATTCAATGATACCTGGAAAGATTTTTTCCCAAAAAATTATGCAAATAATATCATATAAAAACTAAAGTTGTCTTAAAAATACTCTTAATCTATGAATAATTGTCCACAAAGCTTCACCACGAGCCATTGTCTTCGAAGCTTCATAGCAAACCGCTATCCACGAGGCTTCTCCATGAACAGCCTCATCAGCAGACTGCATGTTGTTTGTAGATGATCATGGTATTTCTATTCACTGTGAATCTTTCCCACATAGATAAACTCCTTTATTTTTGAACCTTTGGTCCACCCACAAACCATTTCATTTGTGGTAATTCATGGTACTTTTTATCCACCACGAACCACTATCTATATGCCTCAACTCCTTCAACACATTTTTCCATAATCTATATTTAACATCCCGCACTTTTCTTCTTCGCATGGAAATCATCCCTTAAAGAATCACCATCCAAGTTTTTGTGATATCATTCTATAAAAATCTTCATACCCAAGGTACTTTATCCATGAATGTATAGCTCATAGGAGGAAGAATAATACCTCCCACGATATCATATGGCTCTCATTCAATAGAAGATATTAGATCGGACGATGAGCATTATTTGCATGGTTTGAATCGACAGGTAAATAGTACCCAAATAATACCATACTTCATTGATAATTATAAGTAGGTTACCTCTGATATATTATCCAAGCATGTAATTAGCCCTTCATAATTTTCCTCTCTATCTTCTGGTATCTCCCCGTACCGATTCTTCAAGTGTGCTCCTACACCCACCATACTTGCAGGCCTTCTGACACAATTTGTGGGTGTGTCTTTAGGCATGAACCTATGTGGGTATACTCCCTTGGACATATACATGACCCTTCCAACTTCTCTGATATCTTAGGAAGGCATCCCTATAGGGGTTGACCCTTGGGCCTCCCTTAATGTGGTTGGGGGCTATCCCATAGTTTGTGTTGTTGGTTCTGGTTTATTTTTTAATGAATGTTGTATCAAAATACTTACATAACTTCTAAGTATAAATAAATTCAAAACCATCTCGAATAAAAACTAAAATTACTCTTAATTCCCAATTCCACTTCCTTCAAATATTTTACACATGGTGAAAAAAATGTGTCCTCAGTAACACATGTCTTATACATTTAAGATCAGCAAAATCAATTGTCATAATTGTAATAATTAGAAGAACTATCTAAGTGTGACATCCAATGCCATATAAAGAATAATTGTTCAACTGTGACGTCTAATGATATTATATGAATCCATAACAATTATCTATTCATCTCCACTTTATCCACATATTTAAAAATTGTGACAATAAGTGAAATACTAAGGTTTAACAAAAGGAAAACCTGGGAGAAATGGTTGAGGGGATATATGAGAAGAAAAATGAGAATGATATGAATAATTTCCTTGAACAAATATCATGGAAACAAGAAGAAGACAATCCAAAATCTAAGAGTTAGGAATAAGATATCCCTATTGAGTGCTTGATCGGGTTGGCCAAAAAAATGAGAGTGGTGAGGGGTAGAAAACACTTAAAATTGAAAAGATGAAAAATTTAAATTTTATTTTTAAGTGAATTTTTACAGGCTGTATGGTTTGGTTGGATAGTTTTTTCAAACTATGAATCAACCATGTGAGAGACACTAGAAGGAACATAAATAACTCACATGTTTTAGTTACATAATTTCCCCATACCATACACCAACTACACTTGTCAACCCCTTATATTAAATCGAGTCATATAGTTTACAGGAAACCACACAAGTTTTGACAAACCATGCACCAACTGTTAAAAATCCACTCTGAAAATTTGTATCGCTATGCGTGGTTAGTTCACATGGTTTTTCTTTATAATGATCCAACCATGAGATAGAAAAATCCCATTAAAATTACAAAAAAATAAATTATAAAACTCCCAAAATTAATTAATAGACTATAGTTAAATAATATTAAAAACAATAGTAACACGATGGTGTTACAAGTTTATCTAATTAGCCTCATTCCATCATTCCTTCTTTGATACTACCTCTCATGAAGTTTGTTTAATTTTTATATTTTATCACTTACCCCTTTTCTGTTTTTTAAATATTATATAATAATCATAATAACACTATTTCATATTTATATTTTTATAATACCAATACTAATACCATTATTATTAAAACACACACATATATACAATTAATACATATGTTTGTTTTATAAAATTATTATTACTAATTTGTAACACCCACACACTCACACACACACAAATATATATATATACACACACACATATATATTATAAGGTATTAATTTAATATTTAATTAAAATAGTAATAATGCATATCATAATAATAAAAATTATAATACATATGTATATATCATAACATTTTAATAATTATTATTATAATATAAAAATATATACATTTATATATATACATCATGCGATCATAATCTTTAACATGCATTTAATATATGTAATTTCAGTTAATAGTGTTATCCCCAATGGTATCATTTCTTAATAGTCTAGAAATCATGTCATAATCATTAAAATACAACAATAATTACAATAATAATAATAATATGATTACACACACACACACCTCCACATGACAACTTGGTAAAAGTACTAAAAACACATGTATATTTTCATAGAATATAAGATATTAACTATGATAAAAATAGTAATCAAATTTATTATAACATAATAATTTTTCTTATAGTAACAGTACTACATATACATGTTTTTTATCAAATGAAAATAATAATAATTATTATAATAGAAACCATGATTCCCATAGATGTCGTATAAAATAATATTTATTCCTTTAGGGTATAATTTTAAACTAATATATTATTTTAATAAACATAATATTAAAACATATTTTAGTAACTACATAAAAACAAGGTATATTTTATTTTAATATATTGAATTTATAATTTTTTTTAAACCATAAATTAATACTATAAAATTTCAATAAATAAATAAAAATAAAATCCTCCAAGGAAACTAGACATTTAGCAGTCCTCCATAGACTCCTAGTATGACCACTAAGTCTCCAGTTCTAGCAAATAGCCTTCCAGGAATGGGTCTGCAGCCACAAGAATATCAATGGACTTCTGGTGGATTCCACTAGATTTTTTATGGACCTATAATTTAACCAATCACTTACATTGTAACCAATTTATAATGAACTCCCTCCTTTAAATTTTTTTAATTAACTGACTGTCTCTAAAAGAACATTTCAAAATTCCAGTGATACCAAAACTGTCACTATATTTCGATCAAATTTCAATAATTTAAAAATCCCAAATTTTAAAAATTTAAATAATCAATTTAAATTAAAAAATAAACCTTGGTTTATTTACCTAGGATTTGGGTTTCTATAAACTCTCCAGTATAAAAATTATCATCCACAAGAATATAGACTATTTACTTACCTAATATTCTGTACAGGTCACAGTCAAAGATTCCTAAGAAATTTTTTAAATCCTAGTCTAATAAATTCACTATGTTCTCACTTCATAGCTCCCAAAATATAGATATATTAGCAAATATTATAGGCTAGATTAACAAGAAGATAGGAAAACACCCTTATAGTTATGAAACTAAATGTAATCAAATGAATTTCAATCTTATGGTTATCTCCACCATAAGAATCAACTAGGGTTTACCTTATAGTTATTCCATTAAATTCTAGATTTTTATTAAATACTTTCATAATTAAAAATAATTTTTTATTTCATTTTAAAAATCATCACACTATTTCATTTTCAAAAATTATTAATTTCACAAAATGAACTACCATTTTAATGCTGGATTTATAAAATCACTTTCCAATTTACTTTTAAAGGATTTCTAATTCTAAAGTGTAATTTTTTAAAAAATCACCTTCTATGTTAAATACATTATAAAAAATCAATTTACCATTCCTTTAAAATACCAAAATATTTCACCAATATTTTTTATATCAAACCTTAAAATAGTTGTATTTTTATTCTAATAGGTATAAAACATCTTATAAATAGAAAAAAAATCTATTAATATGAAACTATTATAATTTCTTTAAATTTATAGAATATTATTTTAATAATTTTTATATCATAATTATAAAAATTATTAATAGTAAAATACTAAATAGAGAGAAATAATGAATAACAAGTTGAAGTGGGTAACTTGAATTAATTACATCACTAATAATAAGTCATTCAAGAAAACACTAATTACTTTATTAGTTTCTTATAATTATATAATGTTGTTCTCAAATAATATTGAAAAAATATAAAACAGAATTCACTTATCCTAAAGGTCCACAAGAGAAATAAACCATGAAAATATGAAATAATTTGGATCTTAGATGAACTCCATAACACATCTCGAGTTCCATCATGTTAGACTAAATATAGTTAAATAAAAACATCACTATTTTTGGTTTTTAATAAATATAATGACATACCCTAGTAATGTTGGATTATGAAAAAAGAAGCTTGACCTAGACTATTTGTGGGTTACTTCTCAAGTCCCAACACTCTTATCTCATATCTATAAAAATCCAATAAAATACCCATAATACTAATATGATACCACCTTTTAGATCCCCCAATATGGATACCAAAATAATACTCAAATTAGGTGTTCACTGACACTAAGGGAATTACATAATCTCTAAGGTATAATAACTAGCACTGTCATTTTTAGTCTATTATTAGGGAAAGATGTGATGATATCCAAATTGTATGGGTCATTATTACTAATAAAATTTGTATTTTTTATCTTAGATAAGAATTCATTTAAATAATTGGGATTGGGATCATAAATATAATTGTTGGTACATCTTGAGGATATATTTTTGGATATAGATCGAGGCCCAAAATATGTTATAGGTGCTTGGGTGAATTTTAGAATGGGGTCGGGGTAACCCACCTTTCTGAAATTATGAATAAGTAGTAGGTCACAATGGGACCTAGATGATGTGATTTGAGTAATATATACATAAATATTACATTATTCTATAACAATATTCAATACATTTAATAATAATACACACATTAAAACTATAATGGTTTACATTATTTAAAAACTATATATATAATCATCTTTTTTCGTGAAGTATCTTCATCTACCATAATTTTCTTCTCTCTTAGTACCCTTATTAGAAATTTATTACTTTATACCTTTTCTCATAACCTATAGAAAATGGAAATATAATAAAGGTTGAGCACAGATGTTTAGTAAGGGTAAACCTATGAGATATAAATCAATGATTATGTGTAATTATAAGATAAGAATAAGGATATAAGATCATGATCATAACTTATAAAGTTTATACCCAATAAATCATAGATCATAAATCATGAGTCATGGAATAAAACATTTTCATTTCAAAATAAATGAATCATAAGAGTGAGGAATCATCATTAATAAATCCTAATCCATGAGAGCATATCAAAAGCATAATGAAATGTTAAATTAATTGTATCATAATCATAAACATATAAAAACATTTAATTAGTAAATTCTCATTGTCAATACCATCATAACAAAGTGTAAAAAGTCCCATAATGGATTGGGTTCACTCCCAAACTTGTTTTCATTATTGTAAATGGTTCATTCTCTATAGTCAAACATATTATCTCATGAGATATCAACCACCACCCAATTAATTATAGGGATATATAATTTCTATTACACTTGTCACATAATAAAAATCATACATATATGTGCCAAATGATTATAAAACATTAATCAATTCACCATATTATAACCCATTGAAAAGAATAGGGTTTCAAAAATATTTCCACATCGCATAATCAAAATCTATTTAAAGAAATAAAATGGATGTTATCATAATATAATATACCTAATGAATAATAATAAACATTAAGGATTTTGATATAGATAAAATACAACTTTAAAAGAGAATTTGAAAATTTATTTGAAAGTAGGGGAAAGTATCATTCTCCTTTAGTAACATTAAAATTAAAAATTTCCATAATATTGAGAGAAATATTTTCCATAAAAATCACCATGGAAACTTGTAATGGAAGGATAAAAGGAAAAATGTTCATAATGGAAGGAGAATACATTAATGTGGTAAATGTCTAAATAAAGTTTCCTTATACATTTTTTGTGAAAATTCATAAATAACCTATTAGGAAAACATTATAAAAAAAGAATTTTTATTCCTTTTAAAAGATAGAAAAATATGGGTGAAAATGAATTTAAATAATCTTGGGAATATAGAGAAGAACAATCTTGAAAACATTTTGAAGATTGTGAAAATGGAAGAAAAATTAACCGACCAAAGGAGAAATAAGATCAGCTTTGGTCAAAAACATTCTCTCAACCCCGATTAAAAAATGAGATTATAACACAAGACCTTACCTCAATTACTAAATTTTATTTCATGGGATATTAAGTTAATGTATAATAAATTTATATTTATTATAAATATATAAAAGGACCATATACACAATTATTTTAAAATATAACATTCCTTTATAATTTATTGTTACTAATTTATCAAAAAATATTCATTAAAATCAATATTCATGTGTTAACTATTTTGTTTACCATGCATTTTCAGGATTGAAGGTTCCATTACTTACTCCTTTTTCAATGTTTTATTATTTATAAAATATTAATAATGTTATAAAAATAATATTTATTCAAGATATAAAATTTTATAATCATTTATATAAGTTGGTGATGAAACATGAATTACATCACTTTGTGGAGATGATAGTTCATATGTACACATGAGTAATGTTTTTATTTTTCCATGAATGGAAAGAAAGAAAGGTAAATTATGATAAACTAACCCACCTGGGCCTACCTAAATAGAGAGACACAAGGCCACCAGAACCATAATCCAACCTCCATCATCCATAGGATGGTGACAATCATTGATAAGGCATCACATAAATGGGAGGCCTTTGCCTAGTGTACCTACATGCACGCACCCAATTGTCTCCATGAAATAGTAAAAAGGAATATTGAAAAGGGTGAAAACATGTAACATCCTACCCAAACTCATTGGCTTGAGTCAGGGTGGAATTTTTACTAGGCCTTAGGATACATCCCCAAGAATCCAAAGTCTAGTAATAAATTCCAAGGGCATCAATACAATTGGGGGGATGATTTCTATTTGATAATTAAGACAGCCCAACCATACACACCATAACCAAATAACCACTAAATGATTAATAATAATAATGTTTTCCACTCAATGTATAACAACTGATAATCAAATATTACTAAAACCACGAATCATATCATATTACCAAGTAGAAATAAAACTATAATTAGAAAACAAAGCGGAAGAAAAAACCAATAGGTGGAAGACAAAACCAAAAGAACTCCAATACTCTAAGGTTACCGACTCCACATCTCCCAACATGCTCCAAGATCCAACTACAAAAAACATAATCCAAATATCATTAGTAATCACTAAAGAAATAATATACTTTACCTTTTCTTGTGTCCCAATAAATAATATCTACAAATGCACCAAAGTTCCCAATCAGGGGGCGAGTAATGAAACTCAGCAGGTTTTCCCCAAATAACTTCTTTAATCATGCCACTAGGATAGAACATGTTGTAAAATTTTTATAAAAAACTTATATAAAACACTTTAAAATTGTTTATATCATAATATAAAACAATTTCCAAAACAGAGTAGTTTTCCCAAACAAAATCCCTTTCTAAATAAAGCAACCAAAAAACTCTTTAAAACCATTTTTCAACTTCTATTTTGTAATAACCCATTCCATTACACAAATCCACACATGCATTCCCATGTGACAGTTCCATACTCATGAGAAATCTCTTTTGATCTACTAAGTCATCATAATGTAACAATATACCAGTGCCCCAATAGAATACACCCCTTACACGGGGTCATGTCAATGAAAATGACACACTCCAACCAAGTATTCTAAAACCATTCAAAAAAAATGTTCCAAAACATTTAAATAAAATAAAATTTTTATTAAAAACCATTTTACAAAAATCAAACCAAAAAACCATTTTTAAATTCATCACAATTCCAAAAAAAATCACTAAAGAAGGTTTCCACCAAACACTTCAAAACAATTTCACAATAAATTTCAAGAAATTAAAACAATTTGAAACTAAGTCTTAAATTTCTAAAAATAGGATTCTTGAGTAAAACCACTTACCTTGAAAACTATGACACAAACGAATAACAGCAAAAATTATTCAATAAAATCGGGTTGAATCTACAAAAAATCCACCTTATATATTGTTCCCTAACATAAATACAACAATATATCAACATTATTAGCATCAAATATTATATATTTATCCCCAACGGACTAGATATATGAATCCAAGAGAGGGAAGAAGAATATATCTAAATAAAACTTCCAAAAATGAAGACTTACCAAGAAATTCAGCCTTCAATGCACCAATAGTTTCCAATATTTTTCCCTTGAGTCAAAGAGGAGAGTCTCCATGACCTTTAGAAGGAGAGAAAATAGATTTAGGGTTGATATAAGTGATAAAAAAGAGGTTTAAAAGTAAACAGGAGTGAGATACACTTTTTTAGGATCTAACTTTTAATCTTGAATTATTGGGATTCATGGTTAGGAAAGTTTTTCACCAACCATGCATCATCCACTTCCTCCCAACCCCCTCTGCATGGTTACCTCTTACGGTTAGAAAAATTGTGTGCCAACCGTGTTTTCCCCTTTGTTACACTTTTCACTATTACTCTTGGGTGTTCGTATGGTTTATCCAAACTGTGCACCTAATTGTGCATCTAACTAGTAGCCTCTATTTCAATTTTCAAGGTTTCTTGTAGGATTTTCATGGTTTCTACTAATTTTACTCCTAATGTGAATCTCCATAAAATCCCAAAAAAACATTTCAAAAGTCCTCTAAATCCTCCCAAAATTTACCCAAACACTTTACATACTTAAAATACATAAAGAAAGGGTTACTTACTTGAAACCAGGGGTGAAAAATTATCCCCACCGTTGGAGTTTTCTTCCCCATAAAGTAGAAAAAATACGATTTCCATGAAAGTGTTCAGTCCATTGCCTAGATATTTCCTTTTCATGTTACCAAATTTCTTCCTAAATTTATCCATGTTTCTACAAAACCCACACTATACCAATTCTTTTCTCATGAAAGAATTTATTTTTCCTATCCAAAATTTGCACTAGCACATACACCAATGAAGAATATAGTTCTAGGTCTATGCAATCCCATCAAATCACATGGTCAGGATCAGGATGATACTTTTTCAATTGATATACATGGAACCCATTTTACACTACACTGAACCATGGTGGAAATCAAACCAATATTCCACCTAACCAACCCATTCAAGTATCTCAAAATAGCCTATGTATTGGGGAGATAACTTTACTTGCTTCCTAAAATGATGATTCCCAATCCTTGGAGAGATTCTTGTAAACAAACTATCACTTACCTCACAGACACCAAATATTTTTTTTAAAGACACTTTTATAGAGAAAGGGTGAAACCAAATAGTACAACCCACCCATTAGACAAAATAGAACATAAAAAATTATTAAAAACCATATTGAATCTATTTGACTTATCTTCCTTCAAAAAGTTCTAGGAAAGATTTGTTACCTTTTTGTTGGGGTCATCCCTGATAATTTCTTGGAAATGAGAATCCAGCTTACCTCATGCTCTCAAGAACTCATCCTCAACTAATTTCGTTTTGTTGAAGACTATGACTAGGATTATGTGTTGTTTTCTAATCCACTACCTTTTCTCCTTATTCGTGTCTACTTTAATCAATATTTTTTTCATCCTTTCTGCAAACACATCATAAGAATGTATGGATACCACTTTCTCTACTATCTCTTCCTCATATTGTTATAGAAACTCCCATGGATCTTCTTTGATCATAGCCTCTCCTTCCAACTCCCCAGGCATCACCCCCACTCCCACCTTAATAGTTGAAACTGGTTCCCTCTCTTTCACCTCTACTCCCTCTGCACCAACCATACTAGTTCTTTCCTCACACCGCGGACCAAGGGTTACCTTCGGTGTCACATCCTCTGTATGTAGGTGCATCTCATCTTGTTGGTCTCCTTCCTTTGAGGGTTCATTTTCTTGATTTTGAGATTTAGAGACCAAGGATGTTTGTCCTTCCACTCCCCCCACTGGCTGAATCTCATGCTCCTTGCGTATCCCCCATTTTTTATCTAACCAGGTCTCTATCAGTCTTGGAAGGTGGGAGTATTCTGTTTTCCCTTTGGAATAGGATTCCTAGAAACAATGCAGCACCCCAGGTCCATATTCTCTATGTAACCTTTCTTCCTTCTTTGGATATGAAAGTCTTTTCCCACTCCTCCCAAGCCTTTATCATAAAAAATATGCTCATCACCCTCAGACTCTGCCTTCGATGGACCCTTAGAATTTCCCTCAGACTCTCCCTCATTACTCAATCTTCCAAATCGGTTGCTGAGGTCAATATAGGATAGAGTCCCCCTTGAGTTGGTGTCCTTCTTGGTATCCAGTGTCATGTATACCCAATGTGAAGACTACTCCCACTCATGGCATGCCTTAAAATTACTCTCACCAGGAGACACCCAACCAGATTTCTTCTTACTGCCAGTGCACACCTCCAAAGAATACGTGCATGGATCCGTAGACTCAGAAGATGGACCAACCACACCAGCAGCTCCAACAAACTCCTCTAGAGCCTGAGTAGGTGCATTGAGAGTGTCTAGAGTTTCTTCCTCCACTCCACTGGCCTAGATTCCCCTGTCATATTGCTGCTAGGAGGGACATTCAGATAACTCCACATCCTTTTGAAAACTTCCATTACACTAGGCCCTAGAAGGGAGGACATAGCTGGTTTGTGCATCCTAGCTCCACCCGAGAACCTGATATCCTCTGTCTCAACATTCCATTGACCGAACCCAGCAAAACCTTCACCAATCTCAACAACAAGAGAACTTCCCCGGACACATTCCTCCTGGACCTCTAGAACAACTCCCTATTAACTCACCCTTATCCTGTAGATCTCTATATTATGTCCCAAAATCTTGAATGAAGAGAAATATTCACACCAGGACTCAAAGATGACAGACTTCTTGTATCATAATTCTTCCCCTATAGCAATCCATAAAGATTAAATAGGTGCCTTCGAGAAATCCACTTCTACACAAACCCTTGGGGAAATCAGGTGGCACACTTCACGGGTCCAACTATCAGTACATAGGAAATGCCCAACCAAATTTCTAAGAAAAATAAGGATAGAGGGATTTTGAAATGGAAGTGGGAGTTCAAGGAAACTTACCCAAATCTCCATCTTAGAATGGTCTCATTTCATGTGAAAGTCGTTTGACCATTTGAAGAGGAATAATTGAGCACCAACATAGGAGGGAGGCACACTCAACCACGTGTGAATCAGATCGACTTCAGATGAGAATTAGATCATAATTTTTATGGAGTCGAGAAGACCAACCATGACTTGCTTCTGTAAACCCTGTGATTAGAAAATCCAATTGTTGAAGGAGTCCACCAATGGCCGACGTCACTTGAATCACGCAATCAAGGTCAGGTCCAGTAGGGAGGACACCTCAGTAAATTCCAGGGTTGAAATCGGTAGAAGCAGGAGGCCCACAAAGCATTCGGGAACATTAATAGATGATTATATGCATACACTTTTTGATGACTCTATATCATATCCATTCATTTCCTGATCAACTGAATATTTTATGTTGTCTCTTAGAGAAGGCTCATCCCAACCTATGAAATCTCGCCTGTTTCCACTCAAAAAAGTAGAGAATGAAAATGGTACCAATACAATGATTCAAAAGGATCCATATGTATCAAGGCTTGATAACTATTATTATATTAGAACTTCACAAATATTATTTTCTCCTCCCATAATCCACCAATGTACATTACACATGCCCGCAACATATCTTCCAAAAATTTTATCATCCTTTCGGATTTTTCATCTGTTTGAGGATGATATCCCATATTCGTGGTCTACTGAGTCCCAAGGTCTTGCTGTAAGGATTTAAAGAAATGATACATAAACCTAGGATCTCTGTTTGATACTATTGAAATTGGTATATCATGCATCATTACCACTTCTTAGATAGCGTTTTTAACAAGTCCTCCATAGTATGAGATTCATGAATAGGGATGAAATGGCCTAACTTTGTGAGTCAATACACTATCAACCATATGGAATCATGTTTCTGAACCATTATTGGGAGACCTGTTACAAAATCCATGGATATTTATTCCCATTTCCAAAAATTAATAGGTAAAGACTACAACATACCTTCTAGTTGTTGATGCCTTCCTTAACGTACTGATAAGTGAGGAATCTCAAAACAAACTCATCCACCTTCCTTTTCATACTGATCCATTAAAACTATTTTTTAATGCCTTAAATATTTTCTATATTTAGATATTAATGTCCCATATTAAATGATGTTAATAATTTAGAAGTTGTTCCTAACAAGACATAGGTAAGTCCATTAGATTTCAAAGCCACAAAAATAAAATCACATCCTACTTCCAAACATCAATGATCTCCCCACCATTGAGTTTTGACCTTATCACAAATACATTCTAAATTGGACATTTGTGCCTCTTTAACTATCTCAACCAAATTATGAATAAAATAAACTAGAAAGAAAACCTCAATATTTCCTCTTTCTTCAAATTCCAAGTGCATATCGGTTGTGACCAACATTAACTACCACTTTTCTAAAGCTTCTCTCACCAACCAAGAATATGACTTTGTGCTTAATGCATATTCCACCAAATTAATTTTACCTGGTGTATACATAAAGTTAAATTCAAACATTTAGAGATACTCTATCCACATTCTTTAACTCAAATTTGAATCCCTTTGTGGGAAAATGTGTTTCAAGTTCTTATGATACCTGAACACAGTAAATTTCTCACCTAAGAGGTAATGGTGCCAAGTATTCAAATCATGGACAAGGAAAGAAAAATCCAAATCATGTTTTGGGTAGTTATTCTCATGTAACCATAATTATAGAGATCCATAAGAAACAATATGATATATATACATGAGAACACATCCCAACCCAAATCCCAAAGCATCACAATAAACCACATACCCTCATCCTGATTATGGAAACATCAAGATAGATGTTGATGTGAGGTGAACCATAATCTCTTGAAAGCACTTATGACATTCCTCACTCCATTAGAATGGAAATTGTTTCTTTTTCAAAGCTATAATAGGTGAAGATAGTGGTGAAAATTTATGAACAAAACATCGGTAATAATAAACTAGGCTAAGGAAATTATGTATCTCAAAGACATTATTTGGCGGTTTCCAATAGATAATAGCCTCTATATTTTCTAGATCCATAGATACACCTCTTTAAAAGATTAAATATCCAAGGAAAAATACCTCATGTATCCAAAAATAACACTTTGATAATTTGGAATATAGACTATGATCTCAAGAAATTCCTTACTTTATCACCAAATGTTTCTCATGGTCATCCATTATCCTTAAATACACCAATATGTAATCCACAAATGCCAAAAAAAAATAATCTAGATACCATTTAAATATTTGATTCATCAATTCCATAAAGACTGTTGATTCATTCATAAGACTGAAAGTCATAACCACATACTAATAATGTCTATATCTACTCCTAAAAGATTTCTTTAGAATACCCTCTTTTTAAACCCATAATTGGTGATATATTGATCACAAGTCAATTTTAGAGAACCACTGGTCTCCCCTAAATTGATCAAATATATCATTTATGATAGACCACACACTGATAAAGATTTTCATCCGCCTTTTTTATAAACAAGACTAGTGTTGCCCATAGAGGCATACTAGGCCAAATGAACTCTTTGATTTCCAACTCTTCCAAATGAAATTTCAATTATATTAACTCTATTGGTTCCATATGGTAATATTTAAGGTAAATAGGACTTGTCCCCATAAGTAGATCAATCATAAAATCAACTTCTATTATGGGTGGAAAACTTGAGAAATTTTTCAGAAAAACATATGTAAACTGATCAACCACATCTAGAAAACTAATATTATCGATCTCTTACATAGAATCAAATTAAAAGCTTCTAACTAGTATGAGATCATTCCAACTGTCTGTGCCAATAAGACCATTACATTTTCCTTTTCATTCTGGTCTCTTCTAAAGAGATGTTGTACACCATCATCAGTTGTAAAACTAACTGTTTGGGTATAAAAATAGATGTGAGTCTTGAATATTTTCAACCAATACATACCCAAGACTATTTCATAGACATCCATCACAAGAATAAATAAATCCCATATCAAATCATCTCCATCAACAGTTATAGAACATTCTCTACACATAAAGGCTCAACATTCTCTTTTACCAAGAGGTGTTTAAAGTTTCAAAACAGAAGTCATAGTCAAAATATAAAAACCCAGTAAATCAGTAGCATGAGAAGAAATAAATTAATGGTATGAACCTATATCAAAAAAATCTTTCATAATGATAGAATTCAAAAGAATCATACCTCTCCCCATTGATGGTTCAGATTCATAATCTATAATAACTTACTCAGCTCAATATAATTTCTTGCTTGCTACAATTTTTTCTTTATTTTACTATTGAGATTGAACTACCTGAGGAGTCATGGAATTCGTAAAATCACCATGTATGGATCAATTATACTAATTAGAGTTATTATTATACCCTCATCCCATAAAATCTTGCAATGTATTCGAAACATAGGATTTATCATGAACACCCAAACTTAGAGAATTGTGACAATAGCACTAAATATGACCCATCTAGTTGTAGTTATGGAATTCTCTTGGTAGTGTCAGACAATATCACTTGATGTGATCAAAATATCCACATTGGAAACATCCAACATTACTCATGGGTTTTAGAGGAATATTCACTGATCCATCAATATAATTCTTAGTCATCCCACTTTCTTAGAAATAGGTATCCATCTTCTACTTGTTCCCAGTATTAGATTTTCCACTATTTCTCATAGGTATCAACATGATTACCCCACCCATAGTTCCTGATATGTCTATTTCTTCCATCATCACTCTATTGACTATCTCTATATAATTTGTTATGCATAGCATGGAAATATTTGAGTGAATTTTTGGAACCAGGGTTTCTCATTGATAATAATGGAGTATGGTTTGTGTTTTTTTTCAATCTACACATGGATGGCTAGGGAGTTTGTAAGGAATCTGGTTATATGTTTGAGGCAGAAAGTAGTATTGAAGGTGATGTTGTTTCCTAGTGTCTTCCAAATTTTTGGGCCAAAAAATAGGGAATCTATTCATAGGAATGTATGGCATGTATAAAGGTGAAATAATTCAGTAAAGGGAGATAACCGCATGTTCTGGGACATGGATCACGTACCATGTCTAAGAATGGTTCACGGACCATGTATAGAATAGTTGGAATGGTATGTGTAATGGTTTACAGAACTGAAATCGGTTCTTGGAAAAGGTATGCGGATGGATGCATGCAGTACGCAGAAGGATGGAGGTTCATGGGATAGCTATAGTTTGTGGGATAGGATCAGTACATGGTAGAGGCTATACCAAAACCTGATATTTGGTAAATATTAGTTTATCAGATTTTTCAGATCCATTTCTTCCTATATAAGTAGTAGTAATCCCCTATGTTAAGGTATGGGGTTATATTTTAAAAATTTAGGAAGAAATCTTGTGAAGTTTGAAGTAGATCACGGAGGAGAAGATGGTACACAAAGAGAACCATCTATGTAAGGAAAAATAATCTACAGAAGAGAGTGAGGTTTGCGGAGGAAGATCCCATAGTACATGGTGGATCAAGGAAGTATGCAGAGCATAATGGTATATAGAAGAGCTGAGAAGTACGTGGAGTAATACAGTACGCGAAGTAGGGAAGTTCGTGGAGGAGCTGCACGGTACGTAGAAATAGCAGTGGTAGTTGGAGGAGGTGATCCGAGAACCATACCCACTACTCAGTATGTGGAGGAGGTAGAGTGGTATGTGGAACACCCAAGGAAGACTGAAAATTGACCAAATTAGTTTGAAAAATTATTTACCTTAACCAATTTGTTTAAAGTAAAGTAAATTACATCTGTGGGTGATAACTAGACTTCAAAAGAGCATCTATTTATAGTTGAGGATGCATGGTTTAATGATAGACCATGGAAGTGACCTTCGGGTTGATAAAGTAAGTGAATATTCTTCCAGTGCAATGAGTAAGGGGGAGTCAGTGGAAGTGATCCAAGGGACATAGTGTGCTGTCCCCAAAACCTTGTAAAGGCAGTACACCGGGTACAAACTGACTATGATAAACTCTTGTAATCCACAACTTGTGAATATTAGTTGTTTTTTGTATGACCAACACACTATCATCATATAATCCTTGGATTTATCCCTTAGTGGTGAACCAAGTAAAATAATTGTGTCCTTGTTTTGTATGTGATTGGTTGTTTTCTACACTTCCTCTTCAGATGGGTTTAATAAGTTTTTTACCAATGGGGGAACAAGATCCATCTGTTTAAAAGATTAAATTAACACCCTAATTCACCCCTCCCCTCTCTGGGTGTTATAGGGTCTTTCAAGTGGCATCAGAGGGTAAATGTTTTTGGTGTAGAAACTTCCTTCTACTGTCATGGAGAATCTATTCAATGTTTGAGGAGTTCCCCTCTTTGATGGAAGTAGTTTTTAGATATAGAAAAAGGTTGAGATCTCACCCAATATCTCTTGGAAATGATGTATTGTTTTCTACTATGTAGGGAATAAAATTCACTAATCCTATAGGAATTTCAATTATTGATACAGACAGTAAATTGCTTGATGTTGATGAAAAATCACATAATACTCTCACTACATCTCTTTTTAGTCAATTTTATCTAAAGGTAATGAGTTTCACAACTTCTAAGTCAATGTGGTATAAACTAGAGAATATTTATGAAGGAGATAGAAAAGTGAAGGTGTTAAAACTTAAAGTACTACACAATAGGTTTTACGATCTGAATGTGCACCCTGATGAGAATGTAGACTCCTTTTTCAATCGAATTACTGAAGTTGTAGGATCAATTCAAGTTCTGATCAAAGAAATCAAAGGCATTGACATAGTAAAGAAAATATGGAGAATAATTACACCCCTTTACAATATAAAGGTATTATCCATTCAGTAAAGAGATCTCTCGACACTCTTGATGGATGATTTGCTATGTAATCTATCAGCATATGAAATGAGAATCAAACTAGAAGAAGCTAGGACTCATGTGAATAAGGAAATGGAATTCAAATACATGGACAAACTAAAAGTTTCAGAAGATAGTGGTTATGAATATAATGAGTTAAAAACAATGCTTTCTCTCATTTCCAAGAAGATAATGAAGGGAAAAGTAAAATTTGAAGGAAAACTACCTCTGGCTTGATTTTTTGGAAAACATCGGCATATATCCTCTCTATGTTCAAGAAAATTTGATGATGAAGAAAGAAAATTTGAAACATGGAGAAGCCTCAAAAATGATTATTCAAAAAGGGAAACTTCAAATTTTCAAGTAAAGTACATGAGAAGAGTTTTGTATGTGTGGAGGAAGATGATGATAATGAATTCTCTGAGGAAAAAAACCATAATTTAAGTTTATAAACCATGCATCCATGATGGATACCATTGAAAAGTAGAACCATTGATAAATAAATCTAGAGATAATTAGATAAATAGTAATATCGATCCCAAGTTGAAACTTAAGGATACTTTTGGTCAGCTTGAGAATAAATGTAAGAGATGAAATAAGTGGAAAGAAATGGTGGAGGAATCATTAGAATATATTGATCATCTGGAAGCATAAATTGAATGACTGGAAGAACTGTAGAATGTATAATCATCAATCCTTGAAAGCACTGATGATGTTGTGGAACTAAAAATCAGAATTGAAGAACAGTAAAAGGTCATCAATGAACTTACCACAAGACTAGATTAGAATTCCAAGACCATTGAGGGACTCAAAAAAAAAGTTTTTACTCTAAGAAGTAAAGTTGAAAGTGAATCAATTTAAAAAGAATCAAATAAGAAAATACAATTTGGAAAATTATTAGATATTGAGTTTCTAGAAAGAGCTAAGTGTGGTTATGATGGATTTGATAAAATTTTGAATGAAAAAATACCTACATTCATGGGAAACATTGTAATCAGTTGTGATGTCAAAACATCAAATGTTGCAAATAAAGGTGGCCAGAATAAAGGCAAGTTGAAAGTGGGTCATGTTAAAAAGTCACAAGAAGTGCTGAAAAGGAAATATTCAATTAAATATTAAAAAAATAACTAAAGACTATCCTCAGGTGTCTAGAAATGATATGCAGATAAAATTTGTGCCCAAGGAAGGATACATGAGAATGAATCATAATGAGAAGACATTTCCACTTATGAAATGTCAATTCTGTGGTAATCTGGTCCATACCATGTCATATTATGAAGAGGAAATGAGCTATATGAATGGGGAAGATATAGGAGTTCAACAATGGGTAATATATTCATATATTAATTCTTATAGAAGAAATAATTTCTATGGTTATTTTTTCACTATTCTAAATTTATTCATAAATTTTTGTATTGCAGGTAGAGGTGTGATAGAAGAAATTATTACAATGCTCAGATATAGGTTAATACTCATCAACTAGATAGTATTGTTATTTAAAATATTTTTTCTCATTTGGAATAAGATTATTGATATTAATAACTTATGTACTTGGAAGAGATAATTGAAATGCCATTAGTTTCCTACACTCAATCCAATATCTCATGGAAATAAAAGAAGAAAATTGAGAAATCTAAATTTACAAAAGTAGCTCTCAAAGCTACCATGAAAAATAGCACATTGATTATTGATAGTGTATGTTCATATAATATTATGGGAAATGTATACCTATTAGTGAATATCAAGAAAATTTTCAATGGAACTATGAGGTTCGATAATTATGGTGCTCTAAAGATCAAAGGAAGTGGAAATACTGAACTGGATAATAGTGAGTTGAAGAAGACTAAAGTTCTTTATGTGAATGGATAGTACCACAATCTTCTGAGTGTGAGCCAACTCTATGACTCAGGACTTATTATGAAATTCAATCAAAAGGGTTGAACTATAAGAGGAAAGACATGTAATTATCTTATGAAATTATGCAGAACAAAGGGCAACTTGTATCAAGTTGACAATAAAGAAAATAATTGTTACATGACCACTGAATAAGAAAACAACTTGTGGCATCAGAAATTGGGGAACATTAATCAGAAATACATGGAAAAGATATATAATCTGAATATATTCATGGATATACTTGATCTGGAGTGTGAATGAGAAAAGACATGTGATGCTTTCATGCAAGGGAAACTGGTCTATAGTTCCAACCAGCCAAAGAAGAAACGATAATCTAATCTCCTTAACCTCATCCATACAGATTTATGTGAACTGATAAATGTTTCCAGAACAAATAGAGAAAGGTACTTTTTTCTTTTCATAGATTATTAGAATAGAATGGAATGTGTGATCATTATGCATAGGAAGTGATAATTTTTTGATTTCATAAAAACCTATCAACTAATCACCGAGAATGATATTGGATGGAAGATCAAAGTCTTGCGGTTTGAAAATAGAGGGCAATACACATCCATTGAATTTGAAAATTACCTAGAGAAGAATGGGATATAACATGAGGTGGCTGATGTGAGGACTCCATAGAGAAAAAAAGTTGTTGAGTGAAAGAATCGACAGGTAAACAACATGGCCAGAATTATGATGATCAAGAGTCGTATTCCTAGACATTACTAGAAAGTGTAATTATAAGCTGAAATGTATATTCAAAATCAAACAAGGCTATATATGGGTGAGACAAATAACCCATATGAATTGTGGTATGGAAGGAATCCCTCTTTGAAATATTTTTATGTTTTCATAAGAAAATATTTTATCCAAAAAAAAGAATGAAATCAAGGGAAGTATGAAGACAATGCATATGAAGGAATATTTATTGGATACTCAAAGAATAGAGAATCCTACAAGTGTTTCAATAAGCACTTGGAAATAATTGTGGAAAGCAGTGATGTTAAGATCATTAAAGATAATAACACAAATGCTTCATGAAATTCTTATGTTGACGTGATAGAAAATGAGGAAGAATGTGAACATGGAACAAATTCCAATATAGAGGTAGAGGATGGTGTAAAAATCCTCATGAGTCACATTATGATGTTGAATTATAAGAAGAAGCAGAAGAGGAATCCATAGTTGGAGGGAATTCGATCGAACCCCAAAGAAGAAATTGAAGATCATAGATTGATCAGTACAACATTATCAGGGATTAGAATGAATCTACACTGACAAGGAGAATGATGAATAATGCAAAATTTGTATTTCTATTAGTTGTGGAATCATCCTCGTTTGAAGAAGCTAGAAAGGATGAATTATTGGTTAAAGCAATGAATGAAGACCCAGATCAAATTGACAAGAATGAAACATGGGATCTAGTTAAGAGACCTGAAAATCACAATGTGATTGGTAGAAAGTGAATTTTCAAGATTAAATTTGATGAATATGGAAATTAGATTAAAAAAATGGGTTATTAGTGTGTAAAGGATATTTACAGATTGAACGCATCTATTTTGAAGAAATATTTTCTCTAGTGGCTAGATTGGAGTCAATCGGTCTATTTCTGGCCATGGAAATACAAAGAGTATATAAAGTGTATCAAATGGATGTTAAAAAATATTTCCTAAATGGTATCCTTGAGGAAGAAGTCTACATTGAACAACTAGTGGGTTTCCTTCTTGAAAATGATAAAATTAAGGTCTTCAGATTAAAGAAATCACTCTATGGACTGAAGAAGGAACCACGACTGTGGTACTCTCGATTGGATTCTTGCCTCAAAAACCTTGAATTTAAAAGAGGAGGAGTCGATCACAATCTCTATGTGAAGTATTATTAGAAGGATCAGTTCATGGTATTGGTGTAGTTGATGATATTATTTTTGGTGGAAGTAGGCAGGGATTAGTGGATAAATTTTCTAATCACATGAAATCAGAATTTGAAATGTCAATGATTGGTGAACTCATATAATTTTTAGGGATGCATGTGATTTGAAAGAAGTATTACACTTTCATTTTATAGGAAAACTATGCAATATAGCTACTGAAGAAATTTAATATTCATGATTCTAAACCAATGTCAACTCTAATTGCGGTTTGAAAAAAACTTGGAAAGAAAGAATATGGGACTTCTATTGATCTTGAAATGTATAGGAGAGTCATTGTAAGCTTACTATACCTGATAGAAACACGATCGAATATTTTCTTTGCAACATGATTAGTGTCCCACTTTTAGAGTATTCTGGAAGAATAAAATATGTAGGTAGTGAAAAGAATCATGAGGTATATCCAAGGTACTCATAATTATGGATTATATTTTTTTGTATAAATTAATGGTGATCTATCATCATTTTCTGATACTGACTGGGCTAGAGATGCAGTGGACAGAAAGTACACTAGTGGTGGAGCATTCTATGTTGGGAAGAAATGTGTCGGCTAGCTAAGTAAAAAACAGGAAAGTACTTCTCTTAGTACTACTAAAGATGAATATATCTCCACAAAAAAATCTTTCACTCAGCTACTTTGTATGAAGCATCAACTAACTGACATTGAAGATGAGTTGAAACAACCAATGGTGATTTACTATGATAACAAGAGCGCAATTGATCTTACAAAAAATCATGTTCAGCATTATCGTCCAAAAAATATTGAAATCAAATATCACTTCATCAAGGAAAAATTTTAACAATGCATGATTAAATTGAATCATGTGGAAAATGGTGATAAAGTGGATGATAGTATTACCAAGCCACTAGTAGTGGCTATGTCTGAGAAACATCGATTGAACCTCAGTGTTCAACTACCTTTAACTTCATGAGGAGGTCACAAAATTACCCTATCCCCATTTTATTTAACTACTTTTAATATTGTTATGGAAGTGATA
Source organism: Viscum album (assembly GCA_963277665.1). NCBI lineage: Eukaryota > Viridiplantae > Streptophyta > Magnoliopsida > Santalales > Viscaceae > Viscum > Viscum album. The sequence goes on from OY728137.1 coordinate 1,909,192,701, forward strand.
TAGGTTTATGGGGGAGATACGATCCAAGGGGAGAATTTTTTTGAGATCTAAAAGTCAAGATTCGGTTCGTTGGGTTTATTTCCAATGGGGGAGAATGGATAAATTCAATGGAGAGTGATCTATTTTTTTATATAGGAAAGATGGAGAATAGAATAATATATAAATGAAACTACGGGGGGAAATAAAAGAATGAGAAATCAATTCATGTCATATATCTTGTTTTATACACCGAGCACTACTCACGTAGACTTAGAGTGATGGGTGAGTTGTTTCTTGAATGTTCAAGTTTTGATTGTGGTTGTCTCTTTAGTGAATTTATTTGGAGATTGAAAACAAACCCAACTGGGGAGATTGTTGGAACCAAGGTTATTCATTAATAATAATGGAGAATGTTTTATGTTTTTTTTTAATATTCGTAAGGATAAATAGAGATTTTGTAAGGAATGTGGTCATACATTTGAGGCTAAAATTAGTATTGAAGGTGGCTCATTTTCCTAGTGTTTTCCAAATTTTTGGGCCTCAAAATAAGGAATCTATACATAAGAATGTATGGAATGAAGAACAGTAAAGGAATTCATTAAAAGTAGAGAACCACGTGGCCTAGGACATGGACCGCATACCATGTCAGGGAATGGTTCGAAAACCACATATGGAACAATGGTAATGGTAAGAAGAACAATTCATGGAACCGAAATCGGTTCGCAAAAAAGGTAGGTGGATGAAGGCGTGCAGTACATAGAAGTTTGTAGGTTTGTGGGATAGCTTCAGTTCATGTGACAGGAGAGGTACGCAGTAGAGGCTATACCAAAATCATAGATTTGGTAAATATGGGTTTAGAAGATTTTTTAGATACATTTTTTCCTATATAAGGAGCAGTAATTCACTTTGTTAAGGTGCAGGATTAGATTTATAAAAATTCAGGAAGAAATTCGGTGAATTCTGAAGTGGTTCAGAGAGGAGAAGATGGTACATGGAGAGAACCATCCATATAAGGAAAAATAGTACGGGGAAGAGAGTGTGGTTCGCTGAGGAAGCTCTCATAGTACGTGGTAGAGCAAGGTTGTACGCATAGCATAACGGTATGTGGAGGATTTTAGAAGTACGTAGAGTATGGTAGTATGTGCAGTAGGGAAGTTAGTAGAAGAGAAAGATAGTACCTGAAAAAAACAGTGGTGCATGAAGGAGGTGATTCATGAACCATACCCGCTACTCAGTACGCGGAGGAGGTTGAGTGGTACGCAGAACACCCAAGGAAGCCTTAAAATTGACCAAATTAGTTTGAGAAATTAATTACCATAACCTATCAGTGTGTGACAACATAAATTATATCTATGGGTGATAACGGGACTTCAAAAGAGCACCCATTTAAAGTTGAGGATGCATGACTTAATGATAAACCATTGAAGAGACCTTCAAGTCGATAAATTGATTGAATATTCTTCCAACGTAGTGAGCAATGGGGAGTAAGTAGAAGTGGTCTGAGGGATAGAGTGTGTTATCTCCAAAACCTTGTAAAGGTAGTGATTCTGGAATAGAGTGACTATATTAAACTCTTGTAATCCACAACTTTTGAATATTTGTGCTTTTTGGTACGATGGACACACTATCGGCATATACTCCTTGGACGTATCAATTAGTGGTTAACCAATTAAAATTGTTGTGTAATTTATTTGCATGTGATTTGTTGTTTTCTGTACTTCTTCTTCAGACAGGTTAAACAGGTTCCTACCAACTTGGTAATAATATCAATCCATTTAAAAGAAAATTTTAACACCCTGATTCACCCCTCCCCTCTCATGGTGTTCTGGTGTCCTTCATGAATCTTCTACCTCGTCCCTAATTCAAAAATGTATTCCTTCAAGGATACACTTGCATCAAATTTGGGTTCAATAAATTTAGTCATGTTCTCTATAATCAAGAGATTTTCCTACTTCAAGATGAAAAATTATATTTTTTTCTCACAATCCTAAACGTATGACGATAGAATTTTCTATTGAAAAATTATTCAAAATCTTTTGATCCAATGCCTTGGTCCAATTTAACTTGAATAGCTAAATCCCACCACTGGTGTGCAAGATATTCAAGCACATATGTCACCAATCAGACATTTAACTCTACGGGTGTGCTAAGGAAATTGAATATTCAATTCATTCTATTCATCCACACCTCTTTCATCTCTAGTTATGAATCCCACTAAAAGACGGGTAGATTATTCTTCTAGAACTAGATGGAATGATACACTTTCCTTGGTTCATCCTTTTGGTTCCCTCTATCTATGTCTTAAAGGGATTAGAAAATACTTTTAACTATCTATTGGTTCACCTGTGGCTTAGGTGCAACCCCATTCTCAGTATCCTCTTCCAGTTGGTTTGTACAACACCTATCGGGTGGAATTTTCTATAACCTAAACAAAACATTATAAATCTCACTCTCTAACAAAATAAATCATAACAATTCAAATTCTACTATATCACAAGTATCACAATAGGTATTTCTCAAAATTCAACACTTTCCTTTATCAACCCATTTTTGAAAATTCCACTATGCTTTTGAAAGTCAAATCATTTTCAAAATTCCACAACCATGCACTTCTCAAAATCTCACAATTGAAAACAATTTCAACATTTTTCAAAAATCAACATTTTTTTCCTCAAATCATAAATCATTACTCAAAATGAAACATTAAATACTATTGGTAACCCATTTCATTAATGTATGTCATACTCTTCTCATTGGATAAACCCATGAAAATGAGATTACAGCTCCTATAAGTGTCTCTAAAAACCATATGTACCCAACACATAGGTAACATGAAGTTATGCATAAATAGGTTGGTTGTGTCTTTTTATACACTCCATTTCAAGTCCTGAATATCCTAATACCTTATATCATCCCAACTCAAGGACAAACTGAAATGAAGTTTCAAATCCAAGACGGAAAAACCATTACCATTTTTTCCAAAATGGAATATGGACCATCCAGGATTGATACCATTTTCAAGTCATGGACTGAACAATCTGATACCATTTGTAACTTACCATCCCTCCTAATTGGAATGAGCCGGGAAGAATTTATACTAGGCATTAGGTGACATCTCCAAGACAACAAAGGCTGGAAATAAATTTCAAGGGCTTCAATACAGTTAAGGGGATGACTTGACCTTTGAGAATTAAAACAAACCAACCAAGCACACCATAACCAAATAACCACTAAATGATGCATGATAATAATTTATACAACTCAAATTATAAAAAATAATAATAAAACTAAACTATAACCATGAACCATATCAGAGAAACAAGTGGAAACCAAGATAGAATCAGAAAACAAAGTGGAAGGAAAAACTAATTGAACTTAAAGACTCCAACTTTATAAACTCCACACCTCCTAATATGCTTTAAGATCCACCTCCAAAAGATATACTCAAAGTATCATGAAATATAAATAAATAAATGAGATACATTTCCCTTTCCTATGTCTTTATAAACAATATCTACAAACTCACCAAAGTAACCAAGTAAGGGGTGAGTAATAAAACTCGGTAGGTTTTCCCAAAATGACTTCCATACTCATGCCGCTAGGATAAATCATATAAACAAATTTATATAAAACAAATTATATTAAACACATTAAAATAGTTTATATCATAATATAAAACAATTTCCATAACAAAGCAGTTTTTTCAAACTAAGTCACTTTCAAAATAAAGAAACCAAATAACTCTTTAAAACCATTTCTCAACTTCTATTTTGGAATAAATCATTCCATTCCACATATCCACATATCCACATATCCACACATGAATGACCAATTGAAAGTTCCATACTCATGATCAGTCTCTTTTTGATCTACTAAGTCATTATAAGGTAACCATATACCAATTCTACAATAGCAAATGCCCCTTCTGCAAGGTCATATAATTTCAAATGAACACACACCAAAAAATTATTCCAAAACCATGAAAAAAAATTGTGCCAAACCATTTCAATAAAAAAAATTAAAAACTTTCCACAAAACCTTTTTTCATAAATCAAACCAAACAACCATTTTTAAATCATCATTTTAACATCATTCAACAAAGCATTTTTCACAATAATTCCACAATTACAAAAACCATCAATAAAGAAGTTTTATACTAAACATTGTAAAAAAAATCATAATAAATTTAAAGAAATTCAAAAAATTTGAAACAATGATATCAATTTCTAAAAAGAGTAGTCGATAGTGAATCCACCTACCTTGGATGCTATGGTGAAAATAAATAATGACGCAAATTCTTCAACAAAACTGCATTAAATCCCCAAAAAACCATATTATATTTTGTTCCCTAAAATCAACACAGCCATATATCAACAATATTATCATTAACTATCATATATATATACCCAAAGGAATATATCTATGAATCCAATATAGGGAACAAGAATAGATCTAATGAAAACTGCTAAGAACAGAGACTGACCAAGTAATCTGGCCTTCAACGCACCAATATTTTCAACTGGATCTCTCTTAGATCAAAGAGGAGAGTCTCCACATACTTTGGGAAGAGATAAAACAACATTTGGATCTAAATAAGTGAAAATTATAGGTTTAGGAGAAAATTATATTGTGATCCACTTTTTTAGGATCTAACTTTTAATCATGCATGGTTGGGTTGCACAATTAGTAAAGTCATGTGCCAACCATACTCTATCCATTGACTCCCAACACCCTTCACATGGTTTCATCACAAAGTTTTAAAAATCATGCACCAACCATGCTTTTACCTATGTTCCACTTTGTATGGTTACTCATGGGTGGTTGTATGGTTTGGCTAAACTGTGAGCCTTACTATGCGCCTACCCAGTAGCCTCCATTTCACTTTTCGTAGTTTTCTATAGGAGTTTCACAGTTTATATTAACTGTTCTATAACTATGAACCTTCAAAAAATCCCCAAAAAACATTTAAAAAGTCCTCTAACCCCCCCCCCCCACCAAACTTCACCCAAACACTTTATATACTTAAAATACATAAAGAAAAGGTTACTTACTTGAAACTGGGGGTGATACATAACATCTAGATTAAAACCATTCCTATAAAAAACATTCAGGTAAATAAAATCATAATATGATAGAAATAAACCAAAGTGTAAAGGGTAAAAATACACACAAATCCAGAAATTAATTCCCAACCTGACAAAAATTGGAAAAAATGGCTGAGAGAGCCCGGCTCCGAATCTCCAAGCCTGACTACTGTATGCAATATATAGACCCAATTATCTCTATACTCATCCAAAATCACCACTGATATTTCCATAATCTTTATAATACATGAAACTTGCAGTAAAATCCCATCAAAGGGTGATTATATGCATACCTAGTAAGATTCCATGAAAACAAAATGAGATAAATAGAGAGATATGATAGAAGTAGTCATCTCAAAGCCCATCCCAGGTTGATGAGTCATCCAATAGCTCCAAAATTACATCATCAATGCCTATTATCTCATGCATCTATCAAGGTTACCTTGTGGAGGACCCACACCTTTCCATTGTGCGTTATAGTTGAGGGGTAACAATATCAAATAGAGAACCCATTCCCTAGTGCATCTGATGGGTTCCACTCAGTATATAGAGGAACCACACTCTAGTTAGTCATGAAGGTTCTACTCATTAGGTAGAGGACACATGGACTATTCAATTAGGGGGTCCACTAAATAGGTAAAATACCCACACCCTAGTTAATTAGAGGGGTTCCACTCAGTAGGTAAAGGAACCACACCCTAGTCTATCAGGGGGTTCTACTCAGTAGGTAGAGGACCCATGACCTTGTCTATCATAGGGTTTCACTCAGTAGATATACAACATACACCCTAGTCTATTAGGGGGGTTCCACTCTGTTAGTAGAGGAACCATGTCCTAGTTTATTAGGGGGTTACACTCAAACTAGTACAAGGATAATGGGGTAGCCACACCCTGATGAAACAAGGGTTTTCTGACACCAGCCTCACTCTGATGATCTTGCGTGATCACTATCATTGTCAAGAATCACCTAAAGAATCATCACACGTAGAAAATTCATCATCATATATAGAAATCTATTACAAATGCTACCATTTCATTATAAGTGGAAAAATTATCTGGATAGGCTACCCACTAAAAAGAGATATGCAACATGGAAGTTTCTAAAAGGGGGTACATGATGTTTATGGGGTCTATATGGAAAGTGGTCCCACTCTGTTGCCTGTCTATATTATCCTCTAAACATGGATCAGGGGTCATGTCACCTTACATAGTGTTAGAGGCCATCCTGTGTACTCCTGGTCATGACTATGCTTTTTGGGTCATGCATATATATATGGTCGTGTACTTGATTGTGTTATGGCACTGAACCATGTCTGTTTACTCTCAGAGTACAAGGCATGTCTTCCCGTATGGGATCTAGGTCATGTGCAGCTAGCACACAAATTATCCACTTGTGTAGGGTCACATGGTGTTTGGGAACAGCTATATGTCATGTGATCCTTAACTCTACCCAAAAACCTTAGATTCATAGCTTGGGGGGCTACATGTCGTGTGTTCTTCCGAGTTATAGGGAATATAGTTTGGAATTTTCTAGATTACCAATTTTACATCATGGATTTTTCAGATCTAGCCTCAGCATCACAATCCCCACTATTTTACCACCCAAGATCAAATATATTTTCCTTCAATATTCAATTCTAACCCTCTGGTGTCCAAACATCAAAAACTGATCACTCTTATGAAACTAGCATACCACCCGGCGCTTCTTCCGCTTAATCCTATCACTAATATAAATCATAGATCCACAGATCACCACTCACAACCTACAATATTTCCTGATACATCCTTGATTTTCCAATCCATTAATCATACATGAAGCTACCATGAATCTAGGGGTTCGATCACACTTGAACCCAACCCAAAAAAGTTGAATCATGAACCCATAGGATAGTAGTGATGAACATGAAGAGAGAAGGGGTGTGTAGCACATAAACAAAGTGAAACTATAATTATCCAAGTATTATTGTCCAATGATCATAAATTGGAGATTTTATATGGGTGATAATATATAGAAGATAAATAACCAATTGAATAAAACAATTTAATTCAATAAGGAGTTCATATGAAGGGTGGGAATATAAAGAGAAAAGGCGAATAATAAAATATCTACGATCAATCATTTAATAAATGGTGGAAATCACAATTGAAAATACCTACCTCAATTATGGATTTCTTTTTTGTGAAAAAATTATTCTCCAGCAATGAGGATGATCTGATACATCCACTGCCTATTGATCCACCATGATTCGATCATTGATCATTGTCCGATGTGGATTCTCCAATGAATGAATTTAGAGATCCTCTCAATTCTCCATAGGTTTATGTGGCTAACCCTAGATAATTTTTATAATATAGGTTTTAAATTGAATTTAATTAGGTGTTTCAATAAAACAAAAAATTGTTTGTTTATTTTAATTAAATGTATATTCCAATAGATTCCCTAATCGGACGTTCAGGGTTGATCAACTTTATGTAGCACCTAGGGTGTACCCCACATTCTGGATTCAATCGTAATCTTAGATTTTTCAATACAAGATTACATTTTGGATATATTTCATTATTTATGAAAAATTTCATGTGTGATATTAATATATTTGATATCTTTTAAATATCAATTCTAGGATCACCGGGCCTCAGAATCTTGTACCATCTTAGTGTTTGACTCTAAAAATATTCCTTAATATATTTCAAAGTCTTAAAAATAAAAATATTGGGTCTCTAAATTATTCCCTCCTTAAAATATTTCCATCCCAAAAAATCACAAGATAAACAAAAAATAGGGATACTAAGCCAATTTTTGAAAATCCTACTCATATGATCTCTCCTACATGCTCTAGTGCTTCGACAGAAGATGAACCAAGGGTATGGTCCATCCATAAAGGATCCTATGCTACTAATACTTGATCACCATCAAGTACTCCATGAAAGTGGATCCATCCTCAATGTTCATATTTCCCTATTCAATAACATGTGTAGGATCATGCATTTATCACCTAAACTATGAAACATGGAAGCATTTATACACCTATTCCAACTATGGTGGCATGAATAAGAGGTAAGAAACCACACCAAACCTCCATAGAATCTCAAATGAATCTATGAACCTATTAGATAGCTTGCCTCCCCAGATAAATAACTACAATCCTTTTCAGGGGATACTCTTAGGAAAACATGATCTCTGTGCTTTAACTCCAAAGGCCTATAACATCGATCTGCATAAGATTTATGTCATCTCTGGGTTATCCTCATCTACTATTAGATCACCCGAACCTTTTATGTCGTCATATGCATAATATCTCATTTTAAATGAGAATTATTTACAACCATAGAACATCACTAGGGTGGCCAACATGTTCTCTCATATAGGGAATCAAAAATTGTCATGATGATAGTAGAGTGATGGTTGTTATTATAAGAAAACTCCACTAATGGATAGTGATCCTCCCATATCTTTCCAAATTCCAACATGCATTCCCTTAGTATATCCTCTAACAGATGGATAGGGCACCCAGTATTCACATATGTCTGGGGGTATGAGGACTCTCCACAATCGTGACATAAACCATGCTTCATAGTCGAGGGAAATATTCAAGAAAACCCCATGAATCTAGACGATCTCCTGCACATAAAACTATTCCAACTCTCTAAAAAAACTCTACTCCATGATGGTAAAGAAGTGTGATGAGTTGGTAATTCGATCAACAATCACCTAGATGGAATTATGGACTATCAATATCAATGGAATCCCCATCAATAATTCCATGTATATGTCATCCCATTTCCACTCTAGGGTCTCAAAAGGCTGCAAAAAAACCTACCAGAACCTAGTGGTCAGCCTTCACCTATAAACATGTGAGACACCAACAGATGAATTCAGAAATGATATACCTCATACCAACCCACCAAAAATGCCACTAAAGTTCCTTGTACATATTACCTACACCATGATATATATCCAAGGGAGAAGTGTGAAAGTCCCTCATCACCACCTATCACAACATGACCAGAACTAGCATCTGTACCTAGAAAATGTTGATGTAATTCCCTTCTTCAAAGAATCCATATACTAAATCTCTTAAGGATATATAGTCACATAGGAACTCATGGTCTATGTATCCTAACTGAGCCTCTCCCAAATTCTGAAGAATAAAAGGATTCAACACCATTGGAGGAAGAAAAGCTACACCCCTATCCCCTATAAGGGTTGGCTGTAAAGAATCCAAATGCTCAGATGCCTCCTCTACCAAGTGTGAATAAGACTTTATATTAAGGGATTATACAATAAAGTTTCCCTTCCCAAGAGTGTAGAAGATCCTAAATTCATAGTCCTATAAGATCTATGACCAATCCCTTTATCTCGTGTTTAGGTATCTCTGCATTAAGATATACAAGAGACTCTGATGGTCTGAGTAAACAACAAAATAATCTCTCATAAGATAGTGCCTCCACATCTTCGTGGAAAAGACTAATGATTATAACTCCAAGTCATGAGTAGTCTAGTTATTCATATGGGGTTTTAACTACCTCATCCTATATAGGATAATTTCCAACCTCAACATCAACACGTATCACAGCCTAGCTCTACAGGAATTTTAAAACATTATGTACTTCATTCCCTCCTCTAGCAGTCTCAAAATAGGAGCATTGGTCAACCTCATCCTTGACTCCTCAAAGGTTCTTTAAAACTTTATTTTTAGGTAAATAGATACACTTTTTGGGTCAAGGTAGTCAAATGGGATACAATTCTAAACAATTATACCATGAACCTCCTATAGTACCCTACCAAGATAATAAAACTTTGCACCTCCAACATGCTCTTTGGTGTCTACCAAGAAAGTACTACATAAATCTTTGTTAGGTCCATAGTTAGTCCATGATATGAAATTATATGCCCTAAAAATTGAACCTCTAATATCTAGAAATGTAAATTTAAGAGATTACCATAAATATGGTTCTCCCATAGTAAGTCTAACACCGTCCTCAAATGATATGCATGGTTCTCCTCTAATTCAAATTATATGATAATTTATCAATGAACATAACCAAAAAATAGTCCAAATATGGCTGGATGATCTGTTTCATCAAATACATAAACACTTTGGTTATTTTTTTCACATCAAAAGGCATTAAAAGGAACTAATTGTGTCTATAGTGACATCAGAATTCCAAATTCAGAATATTGGCCTCATGAAATTTCAATCGGTGGTAAAAGAACCTGAGATTGATCTTTGAGAACCAAATTATGCCATGAAACTGATAAAATAGTTCATCAATACATGTAAATGGGTGATTATTCCTTATAATTTTCTGTTTCAAGTGATGATAATCAACACAAATCCATAAGATACCAAATGACTTTTTCATGAAAAAACCCAAAGTTTCCCAGGGGGGACACACTGGGTCTAATAAATACCTTCTCCCAAATATCCTCTAACACAACCCACATCCCCTATATCTTAGTAGGGACTATCTTATTTTCCAAATAATATATCGATGTGGTCCCAGGGTGAAAATAATTGAAAGATTTTATCTCCCTCCTTAGAGGTAGTCGCAAAACATCCTCAGGGAAGACATCCACAGAGTCCTCCACTAAAGAAGGGATACTAAAGACAGAAGATCCCACTATTAGAAGGAAAAAACTCTCAAATTTATGTGTGATGGGATACAAAATCCTACTTTTAAGGTCCATTCACTCAACCATGAGATCTCTCTAACTTGTAAATAATAATCTCGTTCCATCTATCTGAAGGCATATGACCTGCTTGCGATGAAAATCAGTCTCGGACTGAGCTATGGATAACCATATCATAACCAAGATGATCTAATAAGGTTTAATAATGATAAAAAATAGGTCTCATATGAAACTCTATCCACCAAATAAAATCTCTCACTACTAGCAGGTAAGCGATATTGAATAGTCACACCTAGTCAACACCTTTAGAAAAAGATGTTATACTCAGATATTAATGGGGAGCTCTAAATATCACACAAGGGATATAAAAATGAAATATTTAATCTCACATATTTATAAAATTACTAGATCAAGTTTATAATAATCAAATGTCGTACCTCATATCATCTTGTGGGCTATAGTTTTATAAGCCTCCATGGCCTACAGCTCCATGCGCCCTTGTCCACCATCTCCATGAGCCTTGTAAGGGACTCCTGTTGATATTGGTGGAAGTATCTTATAGAATCACCCTCTACCGGTGGATATTCCTGCCGGATCCCCACCTACTCTTCTACCAGTTTCGCCTCCCTAAGGACAGCCTTGGCCACACCTTGGAGAGCCCTGGTCATGGTGCTTCCACTGTTGTGGAGATTATTCTACCACATGTATACCCTATTTGGCACATCAGGTAGAGAAATCACATTCCATGTAACCATTCCCATAACATTAATATCATATTCCCTCTATAGATTGACCTATTCCTCTACATGAACCCTACACTGCATGTCCACGTGACTGAGACCTGCCATGGGAAGATCTCTTACACTGAGAACATGACAATTGGCACCTTTTTTGACACTATAGATCTCTTAGAACCATGATTCACACTGACATCTCTAGAAATATTTCATACCTCATATAAGAATACCTATATCACTAGATCCTCTCTAATACTCCATCATAGGTGTGAATGCATAGGGAAACCACACTAGTATGGATGTCTCGGTGGAGACCCTACTCAAACTTCCATGCCTGGAACTAACCATCTCGATCTATGTCAAGGGAGTGCCACATAATGTCATTGAACATCATTTTATACTTAGAAACTAACATATAACCCTACTATAGTTTCATAATCTCTTGAATCCAAACTAATTGAAATTATGATGGGTAATACTCTTCAAAAAATAGCTATTGGAAGTCATAACATGAGAGTGTCGACTCATCCTGAATCTATATGACTAGGCTCCACCAATGCCCACATTCTCTATATAAAATACTATATTCCATCATAACCATATTATCATTATAGTTCTACATGAGCCTAAAAACATGGATCATAGACTCAATCCAATCCTCCACTTCTTTGGGATATGTCTCACCATAGAACCTCAGTGGCCTCTGGTGCTAGAACACGTAGAGTGCAATAAGCCTGTGTGCATCATCATTGTGATATACTCATAAAATCTACAACTTTAAAATCATAGGTGCTCCTAATTTCCCACCTAGATGAAATACCTCAAGAGAAGGCCACTGAACTGAGACATAATCACTCATCAGATCATCTTCACGATCTTGAATTAGAAACCTATATTGCTATCTTTGCGGAATCATCCTGAAAGTGATCAAGATTTAAAATGGTCAAATGATAATATATATATATATATATGGGGAGATTAATCAAGAATTAAAGTCAAAGGAATCAATTATATATGACTCATGTACCATTGTTCCCTACAACCAATGTCTCGACATGCTGAGTCGACAAGAAAGTAGTTAGAGTCATGGTATACGAATACATTGACTATCTCAATAACATTCTTTTCACTAGCCTGAAAAATTTACTCAATACACTTGGACACTATTTCCATAAGTCCCAACCAAACCTCATAATTGGAAAACTCTAAAAACCATACCAAGGAATGAACTTACTCTAATACTACTATGTGAAGACCAAACCCACTAGGGATCACCTGATTGGTGGAAGGTCGGGCTGCCATAACCCCAAGCCCAAATCCATGGGATATGGGTTAGTGATAAGAACTGAGAAGGTATAACATAAATGGCAGGCCTTTTCCTATTGTACTGATAATCACACAACAAACCATCTCCATGAAATAGTGAAGAGGAATGATAAAAAGGGCTATAATATCTACAGAAAAACCATGCGTGTAAAAACCTCTTGGGAAATACAATCATAGTATGACATAAAATAACCAAAGTTTAAAGGGGAAAATACACACCCAACATGAAATGAAGTCACAAAATAACAACAACTAAAAGAGAAAATGGATGAGAGAGTCTATATCCTGATCTCCAATCTAGACCACCATATGTGATCTATGCACCAGAGTATCCCTATACACCTCTGAAATCACTGTTGATCTATCTTTTGTCTTCATAATACATGAAACATATGGGAAAATCCAAGTCAAGGGTCAGTATATACATAACTAATAGTAATCACCAAAAATGAAGGGGGAAATAGAGAGATAAAATAGAATTATTTCACTCAACCCAAAGTAAGAGGAAAAGGAAACCCAAAAACACATATATAGTCTCATAAAAGAAACCCAGATGATAGAGAAAGGGGATCTCCATCTCAAAGATTGGCCTATGTCGATGATTCTACCAAAAGATCCAAAATTCCATCATCAATGCCCATCATCTCACGTATCCATCAAAGAAATCATGTGAAGGACCCACACATCACCACTATTCTTCACAGTCAAGTGGTAATAATCTCCAATAAAGGACCCATGCCCAAGTACATTAGGGGGTGGAACTCAGTAGTTAGAGGACCCACACACTAGTAGGTCGTGGGGTTCCACTTAGAAGGTAGAGAACCCATACCCTAGTCTATCAATGGATTACACTTAGTAGTTATAGGACCCAAGCCTAATTTCATTAGGGGGTTCCACTCAGTAGGTAGAGGAATTATGTCCTCATCTATCATGGGTGTTCCACTCAATAGGTTGAGGAACCATTCCCTAGTACATCAAGAGGGTGACACTCATTAGGTAGAGGACCCATGCCTAAGTCCATAAAGGGGTACCACTCAATAGGTAGAGGTCCCATTCCCTAGTACATTAGTAGGTGCCACTTAAATCAATTAAATGAGTATGGGGGACCCACACCCAATTGTAATAGGGTGGATTCCAACCCTAACCTCTCACTAATGATTCAACCTAATCATATTAATTATTAAGCATCACCTAAAGAAATGTCACGCTAGGAATATTCCATGTCATATCTCAAAATCCACTATAAAGTCTACCATCACATTCTAAATAGAAAAATACTCAATATAATCTACTCACAAGACACAATCCAAGTCCATCCAAAGCAGATACGCAAGGTGTAAGTTTCTAAAAGGGGTTATATGGTGTGCATGGGGTCCACACGGAATGTGTTTCCACTCCACTTCCTGCTTTTGTTCTTCTATGGACATGGATTAGAGGCCATGTCACTTTAAATGGCTTGTAAGGGGCCCGTATGGAATATCTCAGCTAGTCGAGGCCTGCCTCTGTGCTCCTGAACATTCCCATGTTTGTTGAGCAATGCTTATCTACCTGTTCATGTACATATCCATGTCTGGGTACTAGACCATGTCTATGTACATCTTAGAGTACATGGAATGTATTCTCACATAGGTTCTTGGACATGTATTGCTGGAATAGATCTTACCCACCTAGGGAGGGTCATAATACATGTAGTAACAACCACACAGTGTGTGATTCTTAACTCTACCCTAAACCCAAGCATTGCAGCTAGGGGATTCATTCTTTGTGTTATTCTAATTTACATGGAATATAGTCATGAATTTTCCAAATTTCCAAATTTCCAAATTTCCCTCATGTGTCTTCCATATACAACCTCACCACCATGACCCATAACTTTTTAACACCATAAATCAAATGGATTTTCCTCCTTCCATTGATTTCATCCCTTTAGTGGCTGGAAATCAAAAACTGGTCATTCACACAAATCATGCACACCACCTAACGTTATTGTTGGTCGATCTCATCCCCATTCCAAATCCCAGATCCATGGAACATCACCTGAAACCTATAATATATCCTAATACATTCTCAATTTTCCGATCATTTCATGTAATAATAATTACTATAAATCTGGGGGTTTGAACATGATCAAACTCACCCCAACAAAGTCTAATCATGACCCCATTGGATAATGGTGAAGAATGTTAATAATGAAGGAGGATGAAGCACATAAGAAAGTGAAACTATCATTGTTCAATAATTCATGAACAACAATCATAAATTATGGATTTTTCGTGTGTGATAATATGTGAAACAGGGATAATAAATTGAATAAAATAATTTAATCCAACAATGGTCTCATGCGAAGGGTGGGAGTACACAGATCAAAAGAAGATAATCATATATCTATTATAAAACATTTAATCGAGGGAATAAACCGAAATTGAATATCCTAACCTCAATTATAGTTCAATCATTTATAAATAATGTGTTCTCCAATGATGAGGATGATCTGTTGTAACTGTTTTCTATCGATCCACCTCGATCTGATCACCGATCATTGTTTGATATTGATTTTCCAATGAAGGTTGTGAGAGCTCCACTCAATTCTAACAGGATTTATGTGACTAACTCTAGAGAATTTTTATAATGGAGTATTTGAAGATGATTTAATTATTTTATTTAATAAAATAAATAAATATTATATTTATTTATTTATTTATTTTAATTAAATGCACCCGCTAATGGTCACCTCAACCACACATTTGGCATCGACCAACTTTAGGTTGTGCCTAAGGTAAACCCCACATTTCATATTCAACCATAGTCTCATATTTCTGTTTTGAGAATATATTTAGGATATATTCAATCATTTATGAAATCTATGTGTGTTTAATATTAATATCTTTCAAATCATTAAAATATAAATTCTTAGCTCATCGGGCCTCAGAATCTCGCACCGTTTCAGCATCTGGTGCTAAAAATATTCCTTAATATATTTCAAAGTATTATAAGGAAAAAATAGGGTCAATACATAAAAAATATATATAATTCAAGAATAATAATAATATCATATATATTTCTCAAATCAATCCATATGACCATCCATGTATAGAGATCATGAAAAAATAATCACATCACTCTATAGAGTTGGTAGTCCACATGTACGCATGAACAACATTATCATTTCACATTGGTTGGAAAGAAGGTAGAAAATTGATGTAACATTAACATAAAAATATTTCATTATATTAATGATACTTATTTAATCATGTTAGATGGTTATATAATATTATAGGAGGATGAAAAATAAATAAAATTAAAAGGATTCAGTAAATATGATTACCTATTCTTTAAGAAACCACTGTTGGATTTCTTCTTAAGGACCCTAGAGTTTGTATTTTAAGAATATAAGTAAAACTATAAAATTTCTAGGGAATTTTTAAAGATATTTCATTAGATTTTGGGTGATCTATGTCACCCATGAAAATGTGAATAAGTGAGGATAGTAGGTTCCCTTTTATAAGTGATGTGGGTGGAAAACCTATAAAAATTAAGAACATTAAAATATAACAAAGTCATATTCAAGTTAAAGTAGAACAATTTTGAAAAAAGGTTAAATTATATGACAATATAAGTTTAAAATATCTTTAACCAATTAAATTTTTACAAGTATAAGTGATATTTTAAGCCTTATCTTTTAGTTAAACCCCTATATTAACCCTTTTTAACCAAACTGCGGTAACAAATTTTTTATATGGTTACAATTCATTGTGACCAAAAATGAAAGTGTCCTAGTTAACAAATTTTGGAAATGATTATTCCAAATATTGGAATCATTATCAAATTTATTCTCTATAATCCATAGAAATTAATTTTGAAATAAGTGTTCAAAATGTAATAAAAACTATTTTTTAAAAATGCATTTTTAAATATAAAACTAAAATAAATCTCTATCCTTTCTTAGTAAAAATAATTAAATGAATTTTTTTAAAAAAAAAATTAATATATTATTTAAACATTTAGTTAAAATCATTCATTAATAGTGATAAATTTAATTTATTAACATAAAAATACATTTCACACATAAAAATATTTTTTTAGAAAACAACTCTTTTTACCTTTAAATACTTTTATTTTTATTTATGACCAATTAATAACCAATAAATTAATTTTATACATGTGTAAAAAAGTCTTTTTTTCATATGTTTAATACTCTGAATTAATTTTCAAATGAAACATATATGAAAAAAATGATACTCATAAACAAATAAAATTAAACCAGTTATTTGGGCTCTATTGTATTTACTAAGTGAATTAGAAATTACTTTTAAAAATAAGATTCATTTAAATACCGTATAATGTTCATCATTTTATAATTTATGAACAATATTCACATAATTTCAATTTTTCATTCTTCTCAACCAATCAATTTCATTTATTTATTAAAGAGAAATATATTCTAAAATCTTGGGGTGTTACATTTAAACCCTCTTATAAGAATTTTGTCCTTGAAATTATGAAACATTGATAAGAACAACTGAGGATATCATTGACTCATAACATCCTCACATTCCTAAATTTCTTCCTTGAATCTATGATTCCTCTAGAGAACCATAATCAGGCAAGTAACCTTTTTTGTATCACTTTATCCCTGTCATACAAGATTTATATTGGTTTCTCTTTAGAAGAAATATCATGCTCAAATAGTATGACCTATGAGTTCAGTATAGAAGGATCTAGTATGTACTTTTTAAAAAGAGATATATGGAACATGTCATGAACTTGATATTGGCTTGGATAAATCACTAAGAAATAGTATAATACCCTAATATGATCAAGAATCTCATGGGAGATGATATATTTGGGGAATATCTTTCCCTTATTTCCAAATATCATAACCTTCATCCAAGAAGATATCTATAGGAAGACTTTATCAATAAATTTTAGTTGTAGATCTCATCAATGATTATCAGTATAAATTTTCTTTTAAATATGAGATTCCCTAATATAATGATAAATGAATATAAATTTTTCTACAATTTCCTCAACTATCTCAATTCCTAGTATCTTTTGTTCCTTAAAATCATCCTAGAATGTTATAGTCCTATACTTGTTTCCATTGAAGGATTTATAATGAGTCATAGTAATTCTATGGTAAAAGATATTATTGTAAGAAAATTCAAGTAGAGGAATGTGTTGATCCAATCCTCCTTTGAAATACATAGAGGAAGATCTCATCATATATTCTATGGTTTGAATGGTCCTCTCAAACTGAACATCTAACTGTGGATGATATTCTGTGATAAAGATCAAATTTGTATTCAAATCTTGTTGAATACCTCTCTAAAATATTGAGGTAGATATGAGATCTCAATCAGATACAATTAACATTGGTACTCCATGAAAACTTACCACTTCCTTAATGTATACCTAGGCGAGCTAATCATGATAGAAATATTATTCAAAAGAAATAAAATGTACTAATTTTTTAAGATATTGAGTATAACCCAAATAAAAATGTATCCTTCATATGTCTTAGGGAGTCTAATGATGAAATAAATGATTGTGTTTTCCTATTTAAACTTAGATATGGGTAGCGGTTGTAACATATCCATATATATTTTTCTCTCATCCTGAACATGTTGTAATATCATCACTAAGATACATACTCCGTAATATCTCCCTTCATGTTATCCAAAAAAATTGTCATTAATATCTCTATACATCTTCTTACTTATAGGATTAATAGATAATGATGAACTATGATATTAATATAATAGTTACTTCTTAGATTATGGTATTAATAAGAGAAATATTATGTTCCTAAGCCTTATCATTCCATCACTATCGTGACTAAACTTAGGAACATTCCTTACCTTCTTCTGCAGTTATACATCTTCTTTTTGAACCACTTTAATATTTTCATAAATATATTATTGAACATTAATCTTAGAAATTTATGATATTTTTCTATTTCTTATGATTTAAAGGTCTATCCTCTATAAATATATATGTATTGGATCTATTTCAATCATCTTAATGGAAAAAATGGCATGGAACTTCTAAATTAGAGCCTCATTCACCTTGTTCACCTTCCTAGGTCAGTAATGTATTGATAAGTCATAATATTTTATTTGTTCCAACTATCATCTTTGGAACATACTAATCTATTTCTATTTCAATATATACTTCATGACTTTATTATCAATATATATTCCACACCTTTTACAATAAAGATAATGTCTCCATATCTTAAATGAAATAATTACTTTTATAAATTCCAAATCCTGAGTCAGGATAATTTTCTCATGAACCTTCAATTCGCATGAGTCATATGCTACTACCATGTCATTATATAAGAGAACACATCCCAATCCCTTATTTTATGCATAACTATAGGTCAAAAACCCTTATCTACTCTAGGGTAGTGTGAGCACAGGTTCACTGACGAACCTTCTCTTCAGTTCCTTGAAATTTTATCCCCATTCATATATCCAAAGGAACTTGGCTCCCTTCCACATAAACTTGGTTGGGGAATTTAATAGATATGAAAATTTTCTTAGAAAGTATATATAGTATCTATAAAACCTATAAAAACTATATATTTCAGTCACTATAGTCAGTTTGGTCCAATTTTCAATAGCATATATCATTGAGTGATCCACCAATATACCCTCGCTTGTAATTACGTGACCCAAGAATGATACTTTCTATAGCTAAAATTTACACTTGTTAAATCTAAAAAACAGATTCTCCTTTCTCAAGGTATTCCAAGGAATCCTAAAATATTATTATTTCTATTTCTTTATCTTAAAATATATAATAATTTCATCTATAAATACTACCACAAACTGATCATGGTAATATCTAAATACTATTCATTAAATCTATAAAGATAGCAGTGGAATTGGTAATTCCAAATGGAATCACAATAAATTCATAATGATCGTACCTCATACAGAATTCTATCTTGGATATGTATTCTTTTTTAAACCTTAACTATCTATATCCTTACAGGAGATTAATATTTTAAAATTATTGATATCCTCATAGTTGATCAAATAAATCATCAATATAGGTTAGAGGATACTTGTTCTTGATATTAATCTTGTTAAGTTCCTAATAATCAATGAAAAGAATCATTGAACCATCACTATTATTAAAAAATAAATAGATGCACCCCATGGTGAAACACTTATAATAATCAGTCCCTTATCCATATTCTACTAAAGATACTTCTTCAATTACTACAACTCAATTGGGGGAACTATATAAGTATTATTCAAAATAAGTGTAGCACCATGTATGAGTTTTCTTTTGAAAACAAAACTTCATGATTCAGGGGAAAACTGGGTATATCTTGAGGATATATATTGGGATATTCCCACAAAATAGTCATATATTTAATTTTTACTTTCTCTCCAACTATTTGAAATAGATTCCCCTCATGAATATGTAATAAGACCCATAAAAAGGAAGTAGATTCCATTAGAAATTCATATTCATCCTAACACCAATAGATAATAATTAGTTCATTAATAATATAAAATGTGACTTCCTTTCCTTGTTAATTGATATGATCCATATATATAGAAAGAAAACCATGCCCAAAAATCACATTAACTAAAGGGATAATCACAAGATTTGAAGGGTGAACATTCCCAAAAACAGATATCAAATAGGATCTATATACTTGAGATGCAATCATAGTATCATTATAAGTTTTTATTAATAATTTAATATATAATCATTGAGGTGGTTATGTGATACCCATATCAAATTCATAAAATATAAATAAGTGGATAGAACCAGAGTTGAATAAGACATTTTCAGTTCTATAATGGATGATTAGTGTGACTTTTACCACTTCATTCTAATTACTCACTTTAGTAGCTATGATCACATGATATTTCCCATTATACCTAGGCTTAAAAAATTTTTATTTAAATTTTATTTATTATCCATAATATTTTTGCACTAGTTGGAATAATTCCTATATTCCTTACAGTTATATCATTAAAGTGTGGGTGGTGAATTCAATTGAGTCTTCTCTATATTTATTTCATTGTATTTCCTCTTTACTTCTCTTTAGTATTCACTTGCTCAATGGATTTATTTTCCATGCCTAGAATATTTACCAGTACCCTTAATAAAATTTATCCCATGATTATCTATACACTTCTATCATAAAGGAAGATTTATTTTCCTTCCTCTGTAGTTTTAATTATAATATTTTCCTTGAAATTACTTCTCTTCTTATCTGAACCATGATAATTATGGGAATATATATTCTTCATTTCTACCTTGAGAGTTCATCAAATGATTTCTATATATCTACTAAATTCCCTTATGAAAAAAACCTTTTATAGAATTGGTTTTAATCCACTGAATAATTCTTTAATTTTTCTTTAATGATTGATGATAAAACTTGAAGCATACCCCCCAAATCTTGTAAATTTTGTCTCATAGTTACTTATAGATTCATTATCCTTCAACATAAGATCAACTAATTCCCTTTTTATTTTTATAAAGGGAGATTGGGTAAAGTACTTACTAAAAAAACCTCTTAATATCATCTCATTCCATGGAGTAAACTATTTCATCATATCCTTAATAAGATTCCACCATTGTTATATTTAACCTTCCAAATGATATACTATCAGTACAAAATTTTCATGCTCTATGAATATGATAATTGAAAATATCTTTTCAGTGGTATTGATCCATTACCCCGCAACTAGTGGATTAGAGTACCGATTAAAATATGGAGTATTTTTCTTCATGAAATATTCTATGGTGAATTAGTCCTTACTTTTCTCATTTGTAATATTATCAAGATTAATGTATTGGAGAGTTTCATGAGCATTAAATAATATTTCATTATAGCACTCATATACTTTAGTTTCTCAAGAGGGAAATCATTTCATTAACCACTAAATTCATTTTTAATATAATTCTAATTGGTTTCAATCATTTACTAAAATAAAATATCTTATTTTAAGCATCAATAAACAATAATTAGAGAGAGAAATCATATAATCATTAAAATTATTCTTGATATGTTATAAATTATGAAACATTCTTATCAACCAATTACACTTTTAGGTTCACAATATATCACTTTATCATAGGTTGTATTAAGTAATATCCTCATATTATTTATAAAATATCACTTAAATTAACTAAACCCTACTCTAATACCAACTAATGTACCAGAGTATTTCATACATAAATATTTCAACATTTTATATGAGTATTCAATACCTTTCACGCTAATACATTCCATAAAACCATAAATGTTTATTATCATTAATGAATAGATAAATAATCAACTTATTTCTGGAAATATATTCAAAATGTCTCAAAAAGTTCTTCTCTCATGTTAACATTATTAGAAATTTCATACATAATATTATTCTTTATAACATGGTGAAAATGGAAACATAAAAAGGGGTGATCTTAGATGCTTAGTAAGGTTAAACATGGTATATATCAATTGATGATCATATATAAGCATAATATAAGAATAAGGGTATTAGAGCATGATCATAACTTATGAAGTTCATAAAAAACATTCATAGATCAAAAATCATGAGTCATGGAATAAAGCTTTATTATTTCAAAATACATGATTCATAAGAGTGAGAAATATTCATTAATCAATCATAAGATATAAGATAATATCCTAAACATAAGAAAATGTTACAGAAATTATGAAACATTTTTAATCATATAAAATCATTTCATTAGTCAAGTATCACTATTAATGCCCTCATTACATAGTGTACAAATTCCTATAATGTATTTTGTTCACTCCCCAACCTCTTTTCATTCTTAGAATGCATTTACTCCCCAAACTATTTTCATTGTTAGAATGGGTTCACTTACCACCCTATTTAATATTATCTCGTGAGATATCAGTCATTACCCAATGCATTATAGGGATATATAATTCCAATCCCACCCATCACATAATTAAATCTATACATATTTATGTCACAAGGGCATAAAACATTCATTGATTCGTCGTATAATAACCTAGGGAAAAGCAACATGTTTATAAAATATTTTATCAACACATAATAATAATCCATATAGAAAAATAAAATGGATGGTATAATTATATAAAATTTTCTGTGAAGAATAATAATCATCAAAGGATATTGAAATAGCTGAAAAACACTTTTAGAAGAGAATTTAAGTTTTTATTTGAAAATAGGGGAAAATGTCCTTTTCCTCTAATATATTTAAAATAAAAAATTTCCAGAATATTAAGAAAAATATTTTATTTATAAATAAGCATGTAAACATATAAATGATTATTTAAATAAAAACATAATTATGGTGAGAAAATCAATTCATTCGGTAAATCTTAAAATAGATATTCCCTTCACATTTTCTGTAAAATAATCATAAATAACCAGTTTGGAAAACATTGTGAAAATTTATTCTTAATAAAATAAAAAAAATGTAAAATATGGTTTTAAATGAATTTAAATAATCATGGGATCATATAAAATAGCATTCCTAAAAACATTTTAAGGAATATATATATGGAAGACATAGTTTTGTGACTTAAGAGGGAATATGGTTGACTTCTCTAAAAGAAATTTTCCCGATCATTTTAAGTTCCAAAGAGATAATTATAAAATGAAAACATGAAAAACCACAAAACTAATTAGAGGATAATAAAATATATTTGTTTTTAAGAGATAAAGATTATATAATTCTCCTAACATAGATTCAAACATAAATAATCTTAATAAAAAAATAAGGTTTCAATATAAACACTTAACTCTGGTCCTGACTCTCTTCGTATATGCTATTAAGTTCCTATATAATAAATTTAAATTAATTATTAATATATACTAGGAATATAATATAACATATCCAAAAATATAAAATTAATTTATAATTTAAAATTACCCATATTTAATAATTCATCATTAAAATCAACATTTGGGTGTTAACTGTTCTGTTTCCCATGCATGTTCTAGTTTAAAGATTCCAATATATTCAAATTTTTAATTATTTCATCATATCTAGAATATCAATAATGTTATAAGTATAATATTTTTTCATTATATTCACTTTTATAACCATTCATATAATTTTTTGATGAAAAATTAATTACATCAATTTGTAGAGATGGTATTCCATAAATACGCATGAGTAATGTTTTTATTTTCCAATGAATAGAATGAAAGAAAGTTAAATAATAATATATCTTTATAAAATCATAATAATATCAAAAATATATTATATATATTAATTATTACATCCACATGACCAACCATATATAGGGTACATGAAAAATGAATCACAACGCTTCATGGAGGTGGTAAGTTACATGTACAAACGAATAACAATATCATTTATCATGGGATAGAAAAGAGATAGAAAATGGATTTACCATTAACACAAATACATTTAAGTATATTAATGATATTAATAACGTTATATTAATATGGTTATATAATATTTAGTGGAGGTATAATAAAAAATAAACTTAAAAGGATTCAGTTGTGATTATTACCTATTCTTCGAGAAATGTCATTTGGATATCTTCTAAAGGACACTTGTGTAACTACCCAAACATTTATAAATAGAATCCCATTTTTAAATGAGTAAATGACTTATTAAGAAATGAAACTATATAATACACATGTAATAATTAATTATTTTTAACCTTTATAAGTTATATCCTATCAGATTTAAAATATTTTTAAGCATCATAACTATTATTAATATAGTATTTATATAGTGTTTATATGATTAGTATACATATAGGGTTGTGATAAATCCATTTGACATAGAAAAAGGAATCAATGGCCTCAAAGAGTAGGATCATACCCTATGAAACCCATATATCAGACCTTTTGAGGGAGATAACATCATCAAGATTTTCCCTTGGCCAATCCCACGTTGAGATTCAACAAATAAAGAATGAGTGAAACCGTTTATGGGAGAACTTTAATATCATCGATATCATATCCCATATCATGCTCTCTGAACCACCCCAAGAAAATTTCATCATCAATCACCTTATCCTTAGGGAATTTACTGGTGTAATAAAGGGATATGAATATAGAACCTAAAAGTATAAATTTTTATATTTTTATATTTTTAAAATAATGATCAAATTTATCATTATTAAATTATAATTATTAAAAAATATGTTTTATAAAAAAAATTAAATGATGAAATAAAATTTTAAGTTTTGGGAAATATATAGTTTTAATCAAGACACTCATTTTTATGAATTAAATAATTTTTTGTAATAAATAATATTTTAATAAAATATGATTATTAAATAATATTTATTAAATATAAATTATAAAACAATTTTATAAATTCAAATTTTATTTTTATAAGGGTCATAAAACAGTTTTTGTCAGAAAAACCATTATTTTTCAATAAAAAGAGATTTTTTATTTAAAAGTGTATATTATCATATTTACAGATTTTTTTTGAAAAAAATAAATATTATATTAGAAATCATAATCTAAAAATTATCCAATAGTAATTTTTTCATTATTTTATGAGATAGTTGAATTTTTGGGTAAAAATTTGATACGATATAATTGTGTGGAATATATTATGAAATCATAAAAGATTAAAAGTGATCTAATAAATACTATAAAGAGTATAAATAGAAAAAATTATGTTTTCCCATTATAATAATTCATTTTTAATTTATTTTATTAATTTTATAAACCCTTAATGAATCCTTAAACACCTATATTATATTTTAAGGTTTTAAAATCAATTCTTTATAAACATTACTCACTTCCATGTCACCAGGTGTGTTATTTTAAGTATTTAGGTTCTTAGAATTATAAAATAATGAAATATATTTCTCTTTATAATAAAACATGGGAAAAACCATTGGATGTTTTTTGTTTTGGAAAAATTTATCATATAGAGTCCAAAACCTAAGTTTAGAAATTAATAAAAACATTTCCTCTATTTTACTAAAAAAACACCCAACCTCACATTATTCTTTACTCAAAATCCATGGAGCACAAATTTACTCTGAAATTACCTCTCTATATACCTCCCAATTTTTTATCAATCTCTTAAGAATCACTTCCTAATCTTTTAGAAGCACCCTCTCGAGGTAAGGGATCCTCTCTTTTTCCTCTTTATTCAAGAACCATATTTATATTATTCCTTTTAATTTACAATTTTTCATGTTATGATATGTTTTTACACATCCCTATTACTATCCTTATTATTTAAAAGTGTTGATATACCACTTTAACTCCCATTAATCCCTTAAATGAATCTTTATTTACCCCCATTATGCTGCCAAATTTATCCTGTGATTTTCCAGGAAAAACATTTGGGCAGTGAAAAATCATCCCCATTTACACTCATAGGTATACACCAATATGTACATATACTTAATTTATAGAGTAATTAAATTTAAATAACCCACACATATTAATCATGGAATTAAAATTTTGAAAATATAAGCTTAATTTTTATGATCTATGTGGCACACTTATGCATGTATATTATATGAATGTAATGGGTGGGCCTAGAATTATATAGACCTCCAATAAATTAGGTAATGTTTTTATCTCATGATATTCCATGTATGGTTCATGGTAGGTTATCCTAATAATAATATTTTATGATTTCTTGTAAGATATACTTGATTTATTCTTATGATGGCATGCATTCAATGTTTATGCCATCCATAAGGGAGAGGCTTCTACTTTCTCCCTCGCGCTGTCTAGGGTTTCATCTCTGTACTCAGCTCCTCCCCTCTCTGTCCATCTCACCTTGGTTCTCCTCTCTTTGAATCGGCTCCTCCCCGCGGATGGAATGGCTCGGCGCGACGATTTTGTCATGTGTAGGGCTCGGTTTTTGCGGAGGTAACTTATTTTCATGGAGGTTGACGACGGTTCCGGAGTGTCCTCGGGAGGGGGGGTTTTCATTTCTTCTTTTCCTTGCATTGTTTTTAGTGTTGATGATTTTCTCTTAGTGGTATCCGGTTGAAGTTGGCAGTGCTAAGGTTTATCTCGTCGTCGCCTCATCCCTGTTGTGGAACTTCTTCGGATGCCTCGAGTGTTCTCCACGGCGATTTTGGGATTCGTCCTCCTTGCTATAGTGGAACACTTCGGGCTTCTACGACTCTACTGGTATGATCGACGGGCGTAAGACTGGTTTGTTCAATGGAATATTCTATGGATCATTCAAGGGTTTGATCTCGGTTATGAGTTGTTGTCCTACAGCGGTCTCTCAGCATGTGGAGGTCATCACCTGATTTGCGGCGGCTGAGTACACTGAGGGTTTGCGAGGGTTTTCTTCGGTGATTGGGGTGGCTACAGTGGGGTTTTCCTTGGTTGATTTTCAATGTTCTGTTTTATTATTGTTGTGAAATAGTGATTCTGACCGGTATCTGGGCTGGTGGTTATTGATGGAGGAAACGGAGAGGAACGCCAATGAATGTGGTGTGCGGTCGACGGTTCGACGCTGATGGTGGTGACAAGGAAGCGGCCTGAGGAAGGCTGGTTGGGTTCCTGTGTTTTTTGTGAAGACGGTGGCCGGTCTGGATTGTCTCATTGGTGGCATGATGTTGGATTTCGTGTTGAATGGTGGTGCATGGTGATGATTCTCGAATCGAGGCATGGCATGTTGGTTGGTGTGCGGTCAGATGAACGGATAGGTGTGTGGTATGGTGGATGGTGCGCGGCATGAGGCCCTGCTTTTATTTTTTGAAATTTGAATTTTGAATGTTTTGGATGCTTGGTTGTGGTGTTTTGGATGCAGTATTGTTCTGTTTCGGGTACCGTCAACCCTTAAAACGACCATTATAAATTAAAAAAATGATTAGTGGCTTCTGATGTCATGTTTTATGTTGCTTCCACATTTCCATGTTACATTTATGCTATCATCTTTTATCATGATTCAATATTAAAGTTTAGGATTATAACCCCTCTTATTCTACCTTGATATTCATTTGAATCCCATGTATTACTTACATCATGTTATTCTTTGATTATTCTTTTATTGGGATTTATAGATCACCCATTTAGTGTATACATCCATGGGTTATCATGTGCATATTTAGAAGATTAAAGAAATTTAAGGTCATGTTATAGAGTTTTAGTTTATGTCATTGTATTTATGTTCTAAATTGTTATTCTATGTACCTAATTACCCAAATACACTAGTCCTAACTATCTTTTGGGGTTATATTTAGTGTATCTTTATGCAATAAATCATGAAGTAAATTTAATGGATGATATGGGTTTTTATAATTGGTATTGAAGAAAAGAATGGTTATTTTAGGGATTAGGATTAGAAAACTATAGTGAAAACCTTAGGGATAATACTAAACATATTAAAACATATCTAAATTTTGGTAAAGTGTAGAGTAAGTGGTTTCCAATAAAATACATCCCTATCTGGATACTACAAGTGGATTTGGAAATAGAATAGTTATACCTAGGGGTAATAACCCTAAAAAGGGTGAATTAAGCTGGATTCAATTGTCACATGGTGTGTGATAAAGATGCCTCTTTACACACATTGTTTTGAACTCTTGAGGGATGATATTTGTTAAATTCATAAGATCGTTATGAACCATTATTAAGGGGAAAAACTTCCTAAAATACTTTATGTTAGGAAATAGATCATGGATAACTTAGATTGAAAACTAAATATTTATAGGTTAAGTAATATATGTCATTTATTATTTATCCCTTGAATGGATATAGTTTCCTTTTCATGTGTTTAATAGTTTAAAAATTCACATCCCTAAGTCTATTTTTGATGAAGTAAATTATTAAAACCTGAATAAAATATTGAAATTTAGGTTTATCATCCATGGTTATACACATTCTTTCATATCATGAAAGTTTAGAAGAACTGTTAAAACACTACCTCAAAACATGGAAGCCCATTTATTAGTAAATATAGAAAATGGTTCAATTTTTTCATCCCAAGGATATAACTTATTCTCTATACAAATTTGTGGGTTGAATTTCATATAAAACCCTGTGATATTCACTTTATCATAATTAAATTATATTTTATGTATGGATTTTATTTTATTATATATAATCAACATAAATTGTCATGAGAGGGAAATCTCCCTCTATATTTCAAATCACCCTCTAATTCTATATAATTATAAGGAGGATGATGAATATCCTTTGGTCTCATCATATCAAGCATAGATATTATTTCCTTGTGAGAAATTGTATCTATATTAAATGATTGATACTAAGGAAAAGATCATCCTTAATGACATACCCATTGTAAGGTAATTTGATGATGTGTTTCCTGAATAATTGTCCAGTCTCTCTCATAGTCTAGAGGTTTATTTCTCAATTGAACTTATACCTAGATATTTTCTAATATTCAATAATCTATATAGAATGTCCATTGTTGATCTTGAGGATCTAAAGAAGCAATTTTAGAAAATTCTCAATAAAAGGTTTATATGCCCAAATGCTTCACTTTGGGATGCATTGGTCCTCTTCATCAAGAATAATTATGGGTCAATGAGCCTCAGCATTGATTATTATAACCTCAACAAAATCACAATAAAGAACAAGTATACTCTTCCATGGATCTATGACTTTTCGATCAGATACATGGATCATAGTATATATATAAGTTATATCTTCATTAGAGATATTATATAGTATGATTAAATATAGAGGATATCCCCAAGACTTTATTTCATAAAAGGTATGGGCACTAAGAGTTCATAGTGATGCCATCCGGACATTCTAATTCTCCATAAATATTCGTGGACTTAATTAATAGAGTATTTATAGATTACATAAACAAATTTTAGGTATTATTTATATATGATATTCTTATCTAATCCAAAATTAATTAGAAGCATGAGGAGTATTTGGATGATGTACTGAAAACCTTGTGTAAAGAAAAGATGTATGAAAAGTATAGTCAATGAATTTTTTGGATGTAACAACTAACATTCCTAGGGAAGTTATCAACTAAAAAGGTATATTTTTAGATCATTAAAAAATAGAGTCAATTTATGTAAAAACCCATAATTTTAAAAGAACACTATGTTTGATAGCATATACAGAATGCAACACTGAGTTTAAAAAAACCATCATATACTATTGAAATATTATTATTTAAACATGATCATTTTAACTAAGACATTAAATTTAGTGGTATTAATATTAATAACCACACTTTTAAAATTATTTATAAATTATAAAGTAAATTTATTAATAAATAATCACTTAATTATTATTAAAGTCTTTATAGGCTTCAAAAATACATTTTTCTAAAAAAAATTATTTTTGTTGCTTTTTGTGAAACAATAATAAATTATTATTTTTTTGAATTTTAGAAAATTTAATTTAAAAAATGAGATAAATTTTTTTAATCAAAATGTAAAAATTATATATGAATTAATTCTTTGATTTTTCTAAAAAAAATTAATTTTCTAATGAATAGTGAAAATATTAGTTTTTATTAAAAATTGCCACTTCATTTAAATTATTTAAAAAAATAATTTGATTTAAAATTTGTCTAAAACTAAAATTAGTTCAATTATGTTATTATTAATACAATTTATAACATTTGAATCAATTTCATGTTGAGTCTTGATATAAAAACTTTTTATACTTATGAAAACATTTTCTTTGGAAAATAGTTTTTTGTCACATCTACAGGTTTAATTTTAAATTAAGTTCAACAAATTTAATGAATTAAATTTTTAAAAATATATTAAATATTTTTAATCATAATAATAAATTTTATATAATAATTTAAACTTAATGTTTTTCATAATAAATAGTAAAATCAATAAAAATAAATTATCATGGTTAAGGTTAAAATAGGTTTACTGAGGTTTAAAGTAAACATATAAGGATTAAAATGACCTAAAAACTTTTGAAAAACATATTTTAAGAACATATTTAGACTATATATCATCTAATTTGCAATAATAATCCATTTTGGAGACTTATTTCATGTCTAAAATGTGGTTATAACATTTATTTTCAACAACTCTAAGGGTGTCATCTCCCCAACTTATAAAAGGGAACCCCATCTCCTATTCTATTTACACCTCTAAATCCTTTGGTTTCTGAAATTTCATAAAGCAATTCCTTATTTAATTCCATCAAAATATAATTGAATCCTTTTTTTTGGAAAAAATCCAATCAATGAAGGGTTTAGGTATAATACAAAAGAGGTAGTCCAAAGAAGAGGTATTGTTCTTAACCGAGCATCTTTGTTTCCAACTCCTTAAAATATTACCC
The DNA here is from genome assembly GCA_963277665.1 of Viscum album. Classification (NCBI taxonomy): domain Eukaryota; kingdom Viridiplantae; phylum Streptophyta; class Magnoliopsida; order Santalales; family Viscaceae; genus Viscum; species Viscum album. Next base: position 1,909,223,707 of record OY728137.1, read on the forward strand.
AATCATGGTGATATAATAAAATAATTATCTACCATATAATTTTATGTTATTATGTTAATGTAATAACCTTTATCTCTCTCTTATACCATCTAATTACAAATGAAACCATCGTTCATGTGTACGACAGACTATCGCCTCACGAACTGATGTAATTTTTTTTCCATCATCATCTCTCATGGTAGTTCATGATGATAGATTAAATTTTTACATATTATATTTATGAAATAATAAAAATTATTTAAAATTAATATATTATATATCTCCTTACCTTACCATCTATTGAAAAATGATAATGTCATTCTTATGTACAGCGGACTACCACCTTGTGAAGCGATGTAATTCATTTTTTATTACCATGTCACATGGATGGTATATTTAAGTATATTTAAAGAAAAAAAAATGATAATTATTATATTATTATACTTATTCTAAAATAAAATAACACTTAACAACTTTCCATCATGATCGTTGAAAAATTGAAACATTACATATGCATATGTACGGCCTACTGTCTCCATTATTGTAACGGGTTCATTTTTCATAACCATAATACACAGTTATTTTTAAAATTATATATAATTTATGTATAAAAATTATATTTATTTAATTATTATTATTCTAGATATAATTCAAAAATGACCCCTTTTACCATATCCAACACACTGATTCCATTTTGAAATTATGAACTAGACATCCTCAAAACACCCAATGTGGACCTAACTGATTATGTAATTAAAACATCATTAAAATAAATGAATAAAAAAATTATGTATGAGGTATTAAAAATATAAAATTTTCTTGAGAAAAAAAATAATTTATATATATTTATTATATAGGATATAAAGTACATATATGACAACTTTTGGACTCAAGGTAAAGGTTTCATCTCAAAAATTCCTTCTTTGAGACACATGTTCTTTTATGAACCTAATTTATTTTAAATTAATTATATGATAAAACATTTCATATTATATCATGAATCCTTAATACTTAATGATATTTTAATTTACAATTCATTTACTTATTTATTAATATTTATAATTCAAAAGTAACCAAGTGGTAAGGGTTTATTTTTTAATCTCATTTTAATCAGTATTGTTTATAATTGATTTTTATTCTAAGAAATCATTTTTTCATTCTCTAAAAATCAATTTAATTAAATTATACTATAGTAATTTATAAAAAGTTTAAGTAATATTACCATATTCTTCTCTTTTTTACTTAAAATTATTGAAATTTTGTTTTAATAAAATCTAACTTCATTTCTCTCCTTGGTCGAAAATCATTTTTCTTCCATGTCCATGTTGTCTAAAAATATTCAATAATATTTTTAACATTATAAAAATAATTTGTTAAAAAAAATTTTACCCATGTTTTACTATTTTTAAAATGGTTTTAAATGAATCTTATTTTCATTTTCTTAATAAGGTACTTTTTAACCTTTTTACAAATAGTGTGAAAGAAATATTTTTTAACCTATATGGCATGTACATAATTACCCACTATCATGACCACTCAATTATTTGAATATTACTTTAAAAAAATTATTGTTATTTTTAAAGAAATTTTTTTCTATAATATTTTTAACTTTTTATATTTTGATAAATTGATTTCAAAATGAAAAATGGTATTTTCCTCAATAAATATTCCATGTAATATTTTAAAGACATTTTTATCAATGATTAAAACCTTTTATTATATTAATTTATTAAAATTTAGGTATATATGTCTCTCGTACATATACCAAGATTATTATCCCTTAATTTTGTAGGTTAATACATACCTTTTTTTAAGGTGGTGCATCGGTCAAAGATCGAGACACAATTTATTCAAAAAAGCAGAAAGGGAAATTACATGAGTCTGAAGTAAGGAATATTATTACAATCTTTGTCATAAAGGGGGAGAAGATCCACCAGAAAGTCATCCTTCCAAGTTAATCCATGTTTCACTCCTAATTCATGCTCAAATTTATCCAAGAAATGAAGGTAGAACGGTCCTTTTATTCTAGCTTGGGTTGTAGAATCCACTGAGACCTAAGAAGATACCTAAGATACACAACCTATGAGTTGAATTTTTTGTTATGCAGTGGCCAAATTGGTTTTTATTTTATATGGTTTTAAAGAAAACTAAGAAACCTAATTGAATTAAATTCAATTAAAATGGTTTGTCTAAGGATTATTCTTGGGGTGGATTGAATGAATTTTAATTCTTTAGGCAATTTTGGTTTTATTAATTCTTGATGAATCTATTCTTAAAAATAACACTACCTTCATCATTTTCTGGTTTGATGCTAAATAAACTCAATTAATAATCCTATACAAACTTTTATAACCAAATTCATGATCTATATAAGGTATATGGTCATTTTAGTACTTGGATTTAGCTTCCTCAAAAATAGTGAATATGAAGAGTGAAAATAACTGAAGAATAGAATTCTTAAATTAGTTATCCAATTAACAACAATTCATTCATAAAATTACATTAAATCCAACCATTGAATCTTCCTATGATCAAAACATTAAATTTTTATCCCTCCATTGATGTTATACTCTCAATGGTGGGTGAAATATGGCTTACAATAATTGTATTGAAGAAATTAAAACCATGGAAATAACGAGCACTCCTCTGTGTGCATGAGCGAAATTCACACCTATGTGTAAAATAATTCACCAAAACACAGTGATATCACTATGATTTGTGATTATATAGTTTTAATGAAATAAATGGGAAGAATATAATAGAAATATATTTATTAAGAACATAGAAATACAAAAAAAAATTACATGGTAATTGAAAACATTACAAAGGAACTTTGGAATAATAACGTTACATCCAAAAAACAAGAGATATTTTCCCCCTCACCACCACTGAATTGAATAGGAAATTGGTAAGACTTAGGACAAGCCTCAATCAATGTATTCTCAATTATTAAATTAATTTAGGCCTTAGGGTGGTGGAAGGTAGTGGAGAAACTGATTCCCTCCTTGACTTTTTATCCTCCTTGTCTCCCCTAGAACGATCTTTCGGTATGGGAAAGTATATCACTGAATATCAATGGTCCATAAAATACTCTTTTATGTCTGTAGATGTCTTATAGACTTCTGTAAAATTTGTGCCAATTTGGAGTTATGTATCGGTAGTTATGGCCGATTTTTAGGATAACATTCTGGGCTACAGAATCTGGCCCGGATTTTGATATTCTATTTGTCCCACCTTAATAACTACCATGGAGGCCGAATTAGCATTGGATACTGAATACTTATTTGTTCTTATATATGTATTCTATCATCCAAAAATTTTGGGCTTTATTGGACCTGTATTGTGGGCCCCACATTCTCATCATTGGGCTAGTGTCCAAACCGCCTTCTCCAGAATTGTTTCCTTTCATCGCCAAATATCCCCATCATCCTTTATGAATCCTCAATTTATAACTGAATAAAAATTTTCACATTGAAGTGTACATTCATTTCTCAAAATATCAAATTAAAATATGGATAACTACATTCCTTAAAATCAGATGAATCATTGGGCCTAAATTGGTGTACATTAGGCAAGAAGTTCACAAATGATGAGAATGGATGTTCAAAATTAAAATCCACTAACTCAAGACCATGAGATCAAAAATGAAAATTTAATACCATTAAAATTTAATTAAAATATGTGTTTTTATTGCCTTATCACACCCCCCAACTTGAAATTTTTTATTTCTGAGCAAAATGTATCTCAACAATATGAAATTCGAATTCCCTTTTCCAAAAAACATTTTAATACACAATGATCACGAAAAACCCTTATACTAAACAATCATGAAACCCATAAAAATATTTTAATAAAATATAGTTTCATAAGCAGATCCCAATCCCAAGACCATTCCTTTATTCAAATTCATCACCATATTTCATCTAATATCAATTAAGAGTGATGATGTGTTGTGCGTCACAATAGACATGGGGGTTTATCTTTATACAAGGGGAAAATGATGGAAGTGCTAGTCGGAATCGCATTTCAATATTAATATGAGTATTCAAAAAAAAATTATTGTACTTTTTTCAATTTTTCCATGGTAATTGAAATTGCACTCAAAAGAGTCAACCCTTGTAGCGAGACTTTTACGATAACTCTGAGGCTCAAAGACCTTGGGGAACCAAGTGAAGCCCACATACTCGGGCATCATCTCAAGTTAACTCAGTCAAAAAAACTCAAATTTCCATAAATAGAGATAAAAATACTAACTCTATCCCAAAAAACTATGGATTCATGATCCCCAAGTTCCGAAAGCTACGCATTAGGTCATTTCATTGTTCTACGTACACATATTTTTTTGAGTACTCATATTAAAACTAAAATGATCACCAAACCTATGATATTTATTTGGGGGACCCCATGAACTCAAACTAATACCCCACTATCCAAAGGACGTGTTTTGTGATTCATTTTTTATTTGGATGAAAATATAAACAATGAAATATCATATTAGACATCCATACTTTCCAAAATCTATGCTCATGAAATATACATGGATTAAAATCAGAATCAGGGAAAGATAAATTATTTGATATTCAGTTTCAAAGTGTACAATTTCTATTATCATGTTCAAGGTTAAAGAAATTTTTCCTTCCATTAAGGAACACTTTTTTTCAAATCATTCATTTTTTACACAAAATTTTTTTTTGTTTTATCTCCCCCCAACTTAAAATAACATTATCCCCAGTGTTTGAAGAAAAGAAAATTTAGAAGGGGGTAGAGGCAGATAATGAGAGTTCAAAATGGAAATTGAAAATGAGGATCATGGAATGAAGTCACTTGTTGGTGGAAGTTGAAATTCTTGTTGCCCCCTTTTAATCCCTTGATCTCCATGCCACTCTGAGAATTCCCTTGTGGAAGAAAAAAACAAACAAACAATCAAACAAAACTATATATATATATATAGATATAGATATAGATATTTATTCATATAATAAAAAAATTAAAATATAAGTATATATACAAAAATTATAGAATAAGGAAGCACTATAAGTCATAGGTCAATGGTGATCGAGCGCCCCTGTCTCCCTTTGATCCCGGGTTTGTGTCCCCAAGGCTTCGCCTGTTGTGATGGGGTTTTCACCATGACCTAAAATGTGGCCTTTTAATTTTATTATTATTATTATTATTTTTAACCTAAAAACACATAAAAATAAAATGAATTGATGATACATTATCTTCTTTTTAAATTTATGGGTAAGGTGTTACTCAAGGATCACACCACGTGACACGAATGAATATGGAGCTCCAATTTCATACCCATCCTTACTCATAATAGAATAACAGGTCAACAGTCTGTTTTTTTATTATTTTTAAATATCAAAATGAGTCATTAATCCTATATAAAAAAAAGATTATTCACAAAGATGAAGACCATGGGTTTCCTCCCGTGCAGTGCTTTAGTTTAATGTCGCTAGCTCGACTTAGACCCTTAATTATTTAAGTATTTTCCTCATCTAAGGTTGGTTTACACAAGTTTTCATCAAATTGATTTTTATGGAATGGTTCAATGAATGGATTGACTCTATGAACATTAACTTTAAATTTTTGACCATTGGTGGGATCTTGAATTTCTACAGCCCCATGGGGGTACACCTTATGCACTATGTATGGACCTGACCATCTAGACCTCAACTTTCCCAGGTGTAAATGAAGTTTATAACTATACAAAATAATAGGTTTACCTTGTACAATGTGTTTGGTTTTAAGATTTAGAGATTGGTAGGTTTTTACTTTAGCTTTATTGATCCCGGAATTTTCATAAGCCTCCATCATAATTTCCTCAAGTTCATTGAGATCTAATTTCCTTTTTTTTCAGATAATGAGAGGTCATAATTCATTTTCTTAATTGCCCAAAATGCCTTATGTTAAAAATCCACTAGAAAATGGAATACTTTACCAAAAACCAACCTATATGGGGAAATTCATAAAATGGTTTTATATGCGGTTAGATAGGCCCAAAGAGCATCTAAGAGTTTGCTCGACCAATCTTTCCTAGATGGATTAACAGTTTTCTCAATAATTTGTTTGATTTATCGATTGGCTAACTCAGCTTGACCATTGGTCTGTGGGTGGTAAGTAGTGGACACTTTATGAGAAATTCCATACTTTTCCATGAGTGTTGAGAATGGATGATTGTAAAAATGAGTTCCATGATCACTAATGATAGCCCTAGGAATTAAAAATCTAGAGAGGATGTTTTCCTTGATAAATCTAATCAAAATTTGATGATCATTGGATTTTTTAGGAATGGCCTCAACCCATTTGGAGACATAATCGACAGCTAAAAGGATGTATAGATATCCCCTAGAGTTTTGGAAGGGACCCATGAAATTGATTCCCCATCAATCAAAGGTTTCAACCACTAATATGGGAGTGAGTGGAATTTGATTCCTTTTTTTGATGGACCCTACATGTTGACACTTAGTAAAGATTTGAAAAAATGTGTAGGATTCCCTTAAGAGGGTGGTCCAAAAGAGACCACACTGAAGAATCTTAGCAGATGTTTTCTTAGAGGAAATGTGACCCCCACATGTCTCGCTATGACAAAATTTAAGGATGGACTCTTGTTCAGATTCTGGGACACACCTCCTAATAACTAGGTGAGGAAAAAACTTATAGAGGTATGAATCATAGAACACATAGTGCTTGACTTCAGAAAGGAATTTCCTTCGAGCTTGAGTCCATAAGAATTTTAGAATGACTCCTGTAACTAAGAAGTTGGCTATATCGGTATACCATGTGAAATCACTCACTGAATAGAGGTGCTCATTAGGAAATGAATCAGACACAGAAAGGTGATTTGATTTGTCTTTAAATTCCATCCTAGAGAGATGATCAGCTAAAACATTTTCAACGCCTTTTTTATCCTTGATTGTGAGGTCAAATTCTTGTAATAGAAGGACCCACCTAATCAGTCTATCCTTAGCATACTGTTTTTAGAAGAGGTATTTTAGTGTAGAATGGTCAGTGAACACAGTTATGGGGGATCCTAATAGGTAGGACCTAAAATTTTCTAAGGAAAACACAATAGAAAGTAACTTCATCTCAATGGTGGTGTAGTTTATTTATGCATCATTTAAAGATTTTTTGCATAAGAAATGACACATGGATTTTTCTCACACGGTTTTCCTAAGACTACTCCTATAGAAAATTCACTGCCATCACACATGAGATCAAAAGGAAGTTTCCAATTTTGATACTTCATGATAGGTGGAGAGATAAGAGATTACTTGAGTGTAGAGAATGATTCCTCACAACTTTATATCTATAAAAATGGAGCATCTTTCACCAATAGATCACAAAGTGGTTGAGAAATAGAGCTGAAATTACTAATAAACCTTCTATAAAAACCAGCATGTCCTAAGAAATACCTCACTTACTTGACAATTTTGGGTGATAGAAGGTGACGAATGATGTCAACCTTGGCTTTATCAACTTCAATCCCCCTACTCGAGATGATATGGACAAGGACTAGTCCCTCTTTAACCATAAAATGGTATTTTTCATAGATTAGGACTAGATTCTTTTCTTCACATATTGAAAAGACTCTCTCCACATTCCTCATACATCCCTCAAATGTATCCCCAAACACCGAGATGTCATCCATGAAGACCTCTAGAAAATCCCCTACCATGCCTGAGAATATTCCCATCATGCACCGCTGGAAGGTTCCAGGGGAATTGCATAACCCAAAGCGTGTACATTTGAAATAAAAGATGTCGAATGAACATGTGAATGTAGTCTTCCCTTGATCTTCTAGGGATACCTCAATTTTATTATACCCCGAGTACCCATATAAGAAATAGTAGAAGGCATGACCTGCGACTCCCTCGAGGACTTGGTCAATGAATGGTAAGGGTAAATGGTCCTTCTTGGTAAATGAGTTTAGCTTTCTATAGTCGATGCAGACTCTCCATCCACTACTCTCCCTTGTTGGAAGAATCTCTCCATCCTTATTAGTTATCACTGTGATTCCAGCATTTTTTAGAACCACTTGGATTGGGATGGCCCACTCACTCACAGCTATGGGATATTTGATACAAGCTTTTAAAAAATTCAGAATTTATTTCGTCACTACTTCCATGATATTAGGATTGATTCTCTGTTGAGGTTGACGACATGGATTTTAATTAGATTCTCAAACAATCCTTTGAGTCCCGATTAGTGGGATAATCCTAGAAATATCATACAGGGTCAAACCAATGGATTTCTTATGTTTCCTAATGACATCTAGAAGCATCATCTCATGATTTTCTTCAAGATAAGAATAAATTACAATAGGATTTTTTTGATTGTCCCCTAGGAAGGCATACTTGATTGTAGCGAGAAGTTCCTTCAATTAAAGATCAGGTTGGTTCAGAATTTCAGAAAATGATTTGGGCATTGGATCAAGATCAATTTTGTTTCCTAGAGTTTTAGATAGAATCAAATCCACATGTGTAGAAGCTTTAGCTACATGATTGGTTTGATCATATTTATTGAAGGATGTTTGATTGGTATCCATGAAAGTGGTTTCTTAAAAGGTTTCACTGATTGATGGACCTAAGACTTCATCATAAGATCAATTTGAAAATGATTCAATCCAAGGAGATAAACTTCCTTCTTGTGAGAAAAGGAAATCAATCTCATCCTGACTTAAACATCCATAAAATATTCCTTGATGTTCTATGGATTCATTATCAATGCTTCCTATCATTTTTACTTAATTAATGTCCTCATCATCCCCTATTTGTGAGTTTGCATTATAGATGTTCAAGTCTAGACTCATGTTTCTAAAGGTGATGTTCATGTTCCTATTTAGAACTCAGATAATAGATTTGATTGTTTCAAGGAATGGATGACCAAGGGTGATTGGGGTTTGTTCCTTATTTCCTAAGTTTGGATGGTTTTCAAGGACAATGAAGTCAGTAGGGTGGATGAAGTTTTCAACCTTTACCAGAACATCCTTTAAAATTCCCTTTGGAACCCTAATGCTACGATCAGCAAGTTGAAGTGTGACAGATGTGTGTTATATATATTCTAGGCTTAACTAGTAGTACAAAGCATAGGGGATGAGATTGACACTATCACCTAGTTCACACAAGGCCTTGACAACTTTTCCCTCTCCTAGTTTAACATTGATGTAAGGGAAACACGGGCCTTTCAACTTAGGAGGAATGGTCCCTTGAATGGTGGTAATCACATTAGCATCCAAAAGGACTTTATTTTTATGTGAGAATTTCCTTTTAAACGTGCACAAGTACTTAAATTACTTTAAGTAGGAAGGTATGTTTTGGATTTCATCGAGAGGGGAATGTTCAACTTGACTTGTGAGAATATTTCCCTCAATGTTTCACTCAATTAATTCTTGGTTTTTACCCTCATGCATTGAGGAAATGGTGTACGTTTTGGGGTTGTTTATTGAAGAGTTTTTTCTTTGAAAATGTTGTAATGTTTTTTAGTTTGATCATTTGGTTAATTTGAATTTTCATCCAAGTTTGAATCTTCAAATGGGTTCTTAATTAGTTGTTCAGTTTTCTCAAATGATTTCCCACTTCTTAAAACAGTCACATACTTTAGTTGTTCATGAGTTTTTTGAGAGAAACTTGACTCTCCCATTACTATTTTTTGTGGAATTTCTTGTGTAGGCATGAGTGACTTTCCAGTTTTTATGGTTTGAAGTTCTTGTTTAAGGGAAGAGAATTCTGAGTTCATTTTGTCCATCTGTTTTCACAATTTTTCTAGTAGGCTTTGTAGAACAATTTGGGTTGGTGCTTGAGAAGATTGGTTTATCCCATGGGGATATTTTGGAGGTGGGATAGTTTGTTTAAAATGGAATGGTGGTTTTTGGTATTGGATAGGTTGGGTTTGGAACAGGTTATGGGTTTGGTAGTTCTAATGGGGGTAAGGATTTTGTCCCTATGGTTGGCTAGGTTGTTGGTTATCTTTCCAGCAGAATCCTGGGTATTAATTATACCTTGGGTTGAAGGTGTTTTGGTATTGAGTATTTTGAAATTTCAAAGCATTTACTTCCACTGGGGGTCCTTCTAAAAGAACCTCCTAGCTGGATGGAATGGTTGGGCAGTTGTCTGTCTTATGGTCATGTTTGTCACAAATTGTGCAAATAGGGTCTATAGTTTGGATTTCATGGACTTTACTAAGGTCTATCTCTTCAACCTTCATATAAAGTGCTATGAGTTTAACCCTAAGGATTTCCTATTCTCTATGTGTATGAATTCCAATAGTTCTTTATGGATTTTCAGAATAAGGTGAAGTTCCCCATGTTTGGTTTTGTTCAGTAAGGCTTTCCGGATACTCGTAAGCATCATTTGGGGGTTTGTTTTTAAAGGTTCCATTACACATCATGTTAATGAGTTGTTTGTTCCCTGGGCCCAACCCTTCATAAAACATTCTCACTTTTTCAGTTATATAAAAACTATGATGTGGAACCATGTTTAGGGTGTCTTTGAATATCTCCCATATTTCATAGAATGACTCCCTCTTTTTCAAAAAAGTTTTGAATGCACTTTTTAAGTGCAGTTTTTTTGTGATGAGGGAAGTATTTTTTGTATAATTTTCTTTACAATTGGTCCCATGAGTGAATTGATGTAGGTATCAAGTTTTTTATCCAGTTTTTATATCTTTACTTCAATGAAAAATGAAATAGCCTCATATTATCTGATTCTTGTTGATGTGGTGGACACATGGTTTCTACAATGTTAATGAACTCTTTAAAATGAAAGTAGGTCATATCAGACTCCATCCCGTGAAAGATTGGAAGATGGTTTAAGAGATAGGGTTTAAATATGTAGTTAGTATATCCTAGGTAATTGTGTCTAATTCATGAGGGGTCATTGGTTCAAGATGGAGTGAGGTAGTCATTCATGGTTTGATCGACTACATTCCCTAGGTTTGGAGCTTCTTGATTTTGGTTTCCCATTTTATTTCCCCTAGGATTTACAATTTGATTTCTTGGAAGACCATCCATTATAATTGATTCAATTTTTGATTCTATAGTATCAAGAAGATTATGATCTAATGGAAACAACCCCCTAGGTTAACTTTACTCCCTTATCCTAGGACTTTCCACCCTAACTAGTCTGTTTAAATTATCGCAGGTGTAGGCAGACATGCGCCAAAAGGAAAAAAAGTGAGAAAGGGAAAAGATAAGAGATCCTGGGTGAGAATAGAAAAATGGGGGTAAGGAAAGAAGGTTTTGGTCTAAGTTACTTACTTGTTCCCTAGAAATGGCGCTAAAATTTATTTCATGCTCAAATTTACCCAAGAGATGAAGGTAGAAAGGTCCTTGTAGTCTAGCTTGGGTTTTCGAATCCACTAAGACCTAAGAAGATACCTAAGATACACAGCCTATGAGATGTATTTTTGGATCTGAATTGGAAAAATTGGTTTTGATTTTATATGGTTTTAAATAAAACTAAGAAACCTAAGTGGATTCAATTCAATGAAAATGGGTTGATCTTAGGATTATACTCAGGGTGGATTGAATGAATTTTACTTCTTTAGGAAATTTTGGTTTTATTAATTCTTGATGAATCCATTATTCAAAATAACACTACATTAATCATTTTCTATTTTTATGCTAACTAAACTCAATTACTAATCCCATAAAAACTTATAGAACCAAATTCATGATATCTCCAAGGTATATGGTCATTTTAGTACTTGGATTTATCTTCCCCAAACACATTGAAGATAAAATAGTGGGAATAACTTAAGAATTGAATTTTTAAATTAATTATCCAATTAACAGCAATTTGTTCATAAAATAACATTCAATCCAGATTTTTCATCTTCTTATGATCAACACATTAAATGGTTATCCCTCCATTTATGGTATACTCTCAATGGTGGGTGGAAGATGGCTTACAAGTATTGAATTGAAAAAATTAAAACCACAGAAATAACGAGCACTCCTCTGTGTATGTGAACGAAATTCACACCTATATGTGAACTAATTCACCACAACATATAGATATAATTATTATTTGTGATTATATAGTTTTTATGAAATAAATGGGAATAATAGAAGAGAAATATGTTTACTAAGAACATATAAATGCAAAAAGAGAAACTTACATGGTAATTGAAAACATTACAAAAGAACTTTGGAATAATAACATTACATCCAAAAAATAAGAGATATTTTTACCCTCACCACCACTACCTTAAATAGTAAATTTAGAATCCTTAGTATGATCCTCAATCAATTTATTCCCAATTATTAAATTAATTTAGGATTTAGGGTGGTGGAAAGTAGTGGAGAAATTGATTCCCTCCTTGACTTTTTATCCTCCTTGTCTCTCCTGGAATAATCATCCTGTATGGGAAAGCATATTGACTAATATAAGTGGGACATAGAAGATTATTTTGTGTACCCAGATGTCTTCTATACTTCTGTAAAATTTGGTCCTGTTTGGAGTTTTAGAACTGGAGTTATGGTCGAGTTATTGGGCTAACATTCTGGGCGAAAAATTCTGGCCCAGATTTTGATATTCTATTTGGGCCACCTTAATAACAACCATGGAGGCTACATTAGTACTGAATAATGTATAATTATTTGTTCCTCTATATGTATTCTATATTCCTACAAAATTTGGGCTTTATTGGGCCTGTATTGTGGGCCCTACACTCTCATTAGTGATTTGGTGTCCAATATGCCTTCTCCAGAATTATGTCCTTTCATCGCCAAATATCCCCATCATCCTTTATGAATCCTGCATTGATCTCTGAATGAAAATCTTCATATTAAAGTTTATATCCATATCTCAAAATATAAAATTAAAATATAGATAATTACATTCCTTAAAATCAGATGAGTCATTGGGCCTAAATTGGTGTACATTAGGCATAAAGTGCACAAATGATGAGAATGGATGTTCAAAATTAAAATCCACTAACTCAGGCCCATAAGATCTAAAATGAACATTTAATACCATTAAAATATAACTAAAATATTTGTTTTTATTGGATAATCAACTCCCTTATTAGAAAGACCATCTGCAACCATGTTCGCTTCACGAAAGGCATGTGTGGCAATGAAGTTAGTCCCCATAAGTGAATCAAGGTAGTTCATCCAATGAGTGGTCAGTGGCTAGGAAAGATGCACCACACCCTCCCAAAGATAATGGAAAATAGTGGTTGAATTACTTTCAATCCAAATATTGTTCCTTCCCTTTTTCGTGGAAAATCTAACGTCGTGTATCACACCCATCATTTCTGCCTCTAGAGACTATGCAATACCATAGCTGCCAAAGAAGCACCCATGGAACTAACCAAGTAAGTCTCTGAAGATATCACAACAACCCATAGGACTTGGGTTGCCTTTCAAAGCACCATCCTCATTCACATTTATCCATCCTAGGTGCGGGGCTTTCCAGAAGACCAAAAAAGTGTGTCGTGTTTGTTTGTAGAGTAATTTTATCCGAAGTCGACAAAGGATGTCAAAATCTCCAACCATGTTGTCATGGTGATATTTTTGGATTGAAGTATCATCCTTAATGGAAATGAGAATTTTCGTCTTACCTGCATTAAGAATGGATGAGAAATTTTTGTGAATAATGGAATTTCTATCATACCATATCACATGGAGAAGTTCAGTAATAGCGGCTAGGAATAGGTTCTTGATCTGTTGAGAGGAGTCTATTTCTGCACATCATTTTAATTGAGATCTGATAGAGTCAATTAGTAACCATCTACAGTCAAAAATGTCATAAATATAATTCCAAAGAGTAGAGTTTGTAGAACAATATAAGAAAAATGGTTAGTATTTTCTCTGTGTTGATGACAATAAGGACACATGAAGCAAATTTGTACCCCAAAAGATTGTAGACAATCCTTTGTGGGAACATAGTTGTGGGAAATATTCCAAATAAGAGTAACTCTTGAGGGTTTAATCTAGGGTTTGTCAAAATATTTTAACCAAAAATAATCAAGATCATAGTTTGAGATATTATGATTATTGAAACTTTTGGAATCTAGGATACCATTTTAAGAAGGCTCCCACATAATAAAATTCTCAGAATTAGTGAATTAATAATTATTAATAACATGAATGACGTTATCAGGAATGTTGAAGATATGATAGTGCATAAAATCTTTTATAGAGGTGTTGGTATTTTTCGATAAGGAATCAGGAGATACCATAGAGATAATGGGGGTGCCAGACCAGTTATCCAACCAAAAGTTCAGGGAAGAGTTCATGCTAAACATCCACCTATAATTATTTATAATATTTGCAAAAGAATGTCTAATGGAGAGCCAGATATAAGAATTAATTTAGTTCAAATTTCCCTTCTGTAATTTTCAAAGGAATATTTTTTTTATAAAGTCAATGGAGTTAGAGTTGTTATGAATTATCCTTCAGGTGAGTCTATCTTGAAGGTAATCATTAAAAAGACTAATATTTTTTATTCCTATACTACCTTTTTTCTAAAGGTTTGAAACATGTATCCCATGGGATGGTAACCAGCTTCCTTTCAATAATGTTTCCAGTCCAAACAAAATTATTGATGTAAACATTGATTTTATTCAGAAGACATATAGTCTATTTGTAGACCATCATCAAGTAAACCATTTTGGAGACAATATTAGATTTCACCAAACATATCCTTCCATCCATAGAGAGGGACTTACCCTTCTAGGATGAGAGTTGGTTTATGACATGATCAATATCATTGAGGAAGTACATAGATTTTGACCTTCTCCAAAAGATCAGAACTCCAAGATATGTGAAAGTAAAAGATCCTTCTTTGATTCCTAGACTATTTATGATGCTATTTTTTCTAGAAGAAGAGAAATATTTTCCAAAGAAAAAATTGGATTTGTTCCATCTTATAGATTAAACAGAGATTTCTTCATAATGAGTCAAGGTATTCTTTAATTTTTTAATATTCTTTTTATCACCTTTGAAAAATAATATTATGTCATCAACATATGGGATATGTGTAGGGACATTTAATTTTCTAGCAGCCTGAATAGGTTTGATCTTGTTTTGATCCACAGGGTAGGTGAGCGGTCTGCTTAGGTAATCCTTCGCAATATCAAAGATAATGGAAGATAAGAGATCTCCCTATTTGACTCCCTTGGTGCATTTAAAGTATCCTTTAGGAGAACCATTGACAAGGATAGAGATGGAAGCTGAATTGAATAAGAAATTTATCATGTTGATAAAATTTTCATTAAATCCATAGGACTTAGGGACATTGAAGATGAATCCCCAGTTAATGATATCAAAGGCTTTCCTAATATCCAGTTTAATGGCAATGTTTCCTCCTTTTGTGGTTTTATTGAGGGTGTTAGTACATTCAAAGGCTAGGCAAATGCAGTCTTGTATAGACCTTCCATTGAGGAAACCAAATTGATTCCAAGAGACAATTTTATTGCAAAAAGTAGAGATTCTATTGGCGAGCAGTTTAGCAATTATTTTGTAAATGGAATTAATAATAGAAATGGGATAGAAAAGATGAATTTCAGAGGCATTTTCCACTTTTGGAATTAAAGTAAGAAATTGATCATTAAGGCCATGAGGAAGGTTACAATTAGAAAATAAATATCCAACAAGTTTGAAAACATATGTGTGAATAATCTCCTATTATTTTTGGAAAAACCCATTGTTAAATCTGTCAGGGCCCAGGGCACTATCAATGTTAAGGCTAAAGACAAGGTCTTTGATTTCGTGTTCAAGGGGGATGCTAAGAAGATAAGCATTGTATTCCTCGTTTACCATAATTGGAATGAACTCATGAAGGAGGTCCTTTTTGATATTTGGTCCATTGAAAATATTATCAAATTAAGTGACCACATGATTGACAATGCCTTCCTCAGAGTCAATGAGGACGTCATCATCTTTGAGAAGAGAAAGGGGTTTGCAAACTTTTCTTATTATTTGAATAGAATTATAGAACATAGTATTTCTATCTCCATAAGAAAGCCATTTTGTTTTAAAAAATTATTTACGTAAGTTTTATTTAAGGGTAATAGGAGAATTGAGCTTCATGGAAGTGTTGATTTCAAGCTGGGGATCCAAGGAGAAATCAGAGTTGGTGGAAGTTCTTTGAATTTGAATAAGATCATTCTCAAAGTTGGAGATGTCCTTGTCCATTTTTTTTATATTTTTCATTAAACCAACCTTTGAGACATAGTTTGAGGTGTTTTAATTTGGTAACATAAGAAAAATAATCATTAAGATGATTCATAGAGTCCCAACACTTTTTTATGACATTAGGACATTCCAGGTCTATAGACCAAGAATTTTTAAATCTAAAAGGAAGTTTGGGTTTAACCCATTTGGTGAAAAGACTAAAAAGAATGGAATGATAGTATGAGTTGAGTTTAGGTAGGTTGATGCTATAAATGGTGTCCCAGGTGTATAGATAAAGGATATTTGTAAAATCCCTATCCAATTTTCTAGCAATAACCTTATTGTAGTGTCTTCTATACCATGTGAATTTGGAACCAGTGAGGTTAATTTCTACAAAGTCACAATCTTCAATTGTATTTCTGAATTATCTTGAGGGGATAGAAGAATGGGACGGTCCAATTTTCTCAATAGAGGATATAATAGCATTAAATTCACTGATCACAAACCAGGGATCCCAAAGGGTGATAGCAAACCCGTAAAGATTAGGCCAAAGGGACCTATGATCTTGATATCTATTCTTAAAATAAATCAATGTGCAAAAAATATGTTTTCTATTAAGGGAAAAATCACAAGTGAACATTTGTTCAGAGATTTTAAAAACATGAACATTCGGTAAGGAATCATGGTAAAAACCCAAAGAGATTCCACAGAATTACACTCTTTTCTTGCACCTAGAAAATTATAATCATAAGTACAAAGGTTCCTAAATTTCAAGTAAAATTTGGTTTTTGGTTCAGAAATAGAAAACATTTTAGGTTGATGAATTGAAATAAATCTTTTAAGAAAATTATAAGTATCAGGTTTAGTGATTCACTGGAAATTCTAGAAGAATAAATCCATTAAAACCTGGTTTTGAAGGTAGAACCCCCCCCCCCATTTTCTTTTTTGAGTCACCCAAGTCCTTATTCTTCATGGAACTTGTAATAATTTGAGAAGTAGACAGAGTGGATTTCCTTTCCTATTCACTTACAGGGGAAATAGAATAACTATTAGTAGTACCAACCTTCCAAGTGGTCTGATTTGTTTCACTAATAGGTTCTGAGGGGGCCAAAACAGAATCAGTGCATATACTAGGTCCAGGTTGTATTTTCACTGCCACGGTTTCCTCATTAGAAAAGTTCATGCATTGTTGAGGGGTCATACCTGAGTTTTCATCTAGGAAGACAAAAGTAGCAGATTTATCAAAGGATTACCCATCATCAATTCTAAGAGAAAATCCCTCTATTGTGTCCTTATCATATGATAGTGGATTTCCAAAGTAGTGTCCAATTCCCACGGATGAAGAAGAATTAGAAACATATAGGTCACTTTTATCAGCGGAAATTCCATCACTATTAGTGGGGTCAATGAGTAAATGTTGCTTCCTAGTGTAATAATAGCTATTGTTTTCCAATACTATATCCTTGGTGCCCTCACTGGAAGAAATCTCATGACATGAAAAAGGATGTCCAAGTTCTAAAGATGGTAAGACTCCATTTCCCTTGAGTGTAGCAGATGCGTGGCTGGATGG
This sequence comes from Viscum album, assembly GCA_963277665.1. NCBI lineage: Eukaryota > Viridiplantae > Streptophyta > Magnoliopsida > Santalales > Viscaceae > Viscum > Viscum album. The sequence continues at coordinate 1,909,241,382 of OY728137.1, forward strand.
AGTCCTGTTATCAGATTCAAGGAAATCACCTTTATCAGTATCAATTAAATCCTGCTACTCCTTAATGTGAGAAGGATTACTGCTTTCCAGTTCTGAGTCTCCAAAATCCCCACTAGGTGGAACCACAAGACCTGCATTAGTGTGTCCAGATTCTGAGAAGATTAAATTGTCAAATTCTTCAACCATCGAGTAATATTTGGGTTGATCACAAGAAATGAGATTGGGTTACTCACAAGCATCTAGAACTAAGCTCTCAATTTCCTCTTGAATGCTTTGGTCTAAGGTGGCCTCCTTATCTTCCTCAATAAGCATAGCCCAATTCGTACCCAAAGTATCTCCCAAGTGAGTTTCTTTATTTACCCATATTTATGATTTTTTCTTGAGTGGTTTAGACTTGTCAAAGGTAATATTTTTCTCCTTCTTTCCCCTTCTAATTTCAGTCCATCCATCATCCTTTGGTTGGGAAATTTGGCCTTTCATAACTCTACAATTCATCAAAGAATGACCTATAATTTTACATAGATTGCATAATGGTGGAATGCACTCAAATTTAATTCGTACCTCTATTTTGTAGTCTTTAGCATTGAAAAAAATGACCTCTGGATGCTTAGAATCTAGATCAACCTCAACTATGACTCGAGCATATAAGCCAATCTCAACATTTAAGGTACAATGGTCAATCTTGAGAGGGGTTCCAATGCAGGACACTAAGTCATTCAAGTCTTAGTATTCTATAAAAACTAGCTCAGGCCATGCAATCTAACCCATATTTGGGCCATATTATTCCTAAAGGTACACGGGTTAAAGGTATAGTTCCATTGAAAGATCCTTAGAAAATCGAGTTTAAGCTACAGGTTCCCTAATTTCCAGACTTTATCGAGTTATTCCATGGATCTTACAAGCATATGAAAAAAAACCTTCTGATTGGAATAATTTTCCAGTCGGAGAAACCCCATACATGGGTAATCCTACTCTTCAACTCAGTAGTCAACCAAGATTTGTCTCCTTTAATGTATGAAATTATACCCATAATAGAGAACATACACATCTTTGATCTTTTTTTAGGATCCTCGAGGTCAGATTTGACTGCATATCTTCTGTCCTCAAGTCTCTTGCATAGTGAGGCTTTCATTGTATTGTATTTATAGAGGTCTACTCCTTTGAGTGCTTCTACGAAAGTTATCCCTATAGTTCTATCAACCAGAGGGGTGTCTTCATTTTTCACCATGAAATCACCACCTTGGAATGTTATTTCCAATTCAGGATCAAAATTTTCCATGATAAACTAGAATTAAGATGATATGAAGCAAGCATCATAGTGGATGAGTGCAAAAAACCTAGTCATTGAGAGGAGAGTGTTGCCATTCCCTTCAAAAAATCACTTATTCACTCTGAAAGATGAAGTAGATCTATATGTTGTTAATTGGTTAATAATTTTAATATATACCTTATATTTATCTCTAAAATGTATTAATTGTAAAATTTACTTTGATTATGATATGAGAAAATAATATGCAATCCATTTTTTTCTATGGGTAATTCATATGTTTATGCCTTACGATTGAATTCCTTTTGTGGAGCACATAAATCATGAACAAGTAATTGTGGGTGCACCCAGATAGCACTCTAATACATTGGGTAAATCATTAGTCTAATGAGGCTTCATGTATAGGGTTAGGGAGTAAACTTAATCCATTATGGTACTTTGTCCACCATGTGATATTGTCTACGTAGTTATCTTTGAATCATATTTATGCCATGTTATATGTTTCTACCACATTTCCTATTATTCCATGATCTTATGATACCATGTTCTTTATGTTATGTTTCTATCTGATTAATCATGATCCTTCAATTTTATTATATCATGTTACACCTTTGACTCACACGTTATGTTTCTTTTTCATGTTTATTCCCTTATTAGGATTTTTAGATCACCCTTTTTGTCTATGTATTCCCTAGTTTATCCCATTAAGTTTTAGGATCTTGAATATATTTTGGATATCATTATAGAGAATAAAATAAAGTTATTTTATTTTTAGTCACACTTTGGTGTTTTATGAACCTATTCTTTCAAATAAAATATTCCCTTTCAATCCTTGATTTTGTATTAATGGATATTTATATTAACAAAACTTTTAATAATATGTGTAAAAGTCTTGGGTAACTATAATTAAAGTTTGAACCAGGCCAACCTCTATGAAAAAAATTAATATTTACCTTTGATTAGTTGGGTAATATCATTAATTTTTCATAAACTTCTCATTATTGTCAATCTCACTAACCAAGCTAACTCAAAAGGCGGTGAATTTTTTCTAAAATAATGAATGCAAAGACAGCTTTAAAGATTTAAAAAAGAGGTTAATCACTGCACATGTGCTCACATTACCCATAAGTGGGGAAGGATTTGTGATCTATAGATATGAATATAAAAATGTCTTAGGTTGTGTACTCATTAAATATAAAAAATTAATATCATATTCCTCCCTCCAATTAAAGATCCATGGTCAGAACTATACAACACATGATCTAGAATTGGTTGTAGTGATCTTCACTCTAAATATTTGTAAATAATACCTATATTAGGATAAGTATGAAATATATAGAGATCATAAAAGCCTCAAGTATATATTCACAAAAAAGGAGATCCATACGTTTCAATGAAGGTGGTTATAACTAATCAATTATTATGATTTTTCAATCCATTATCATCCTGGGAAGGTGAACAAAGTGGTAGATGAAATGAGTATAAAGGATCCTACAACCCTATCTATGATGATAATTGAAAGAGATATAATATTACTAGATATATATAGGATGTAAATGGAAATAATAAAAGTATATTCATCCAACCTTTCTCATATTAGTGCTAAACCATCAATTCTTGATAGGATATAGGAGGCTCAAAAGTATGATGAGGTGAAACATAAAAAGGTTGAAAATATTTTGAGTTGAACTTTTATAAATATGAATTTATAAGTTGTAGAACCCAGATATGTGTCCCATACAAACTATAACTGAATAGGGGACTTATGGATGATTTTCATATCTCATCCTTATCTATTCATCTAGGAAGCACTAAGATGTACAGAGAATTTAAGAGAAAATTTTGTTGGGATAACATGAAAAGGGAGATTTCAGAATTTGTATCATAATTCTATGTATGCCAACAAGTCAAGGCTGAATGAAAAATGTCTAAGGGTATGATGAAAACATTTCCCATACTAGTATGGAAATAAAAAAACATAAACATATATTTCATCGTAGGACTCCATCAGACCCCTAAAGGAAATAAAGCCATCTGGGTGGTCATCGGTCACCTTACCAAGTCAATGAATTCCATTTCTATTAAATAATATTTACATCTTGAATAACCTTCCAAGATATACATAATAGAAGTAGTATGACTCTAACGAGTGTCACTTTCCATTGTATCTGATTGATATCTATAGTATACCTCAAGGTTCTGTAGAAACTTTCAATAAGTACTAGATATAGAGTTGAGTTTTAGTATAGTGTATCACCCTTAGTTCAATGGTCATTATGAAATAACCATTAAAAATTAAGAGGATATATTGAGATCATGTTCAGTGGATTTCTAATGATGTTAGGATTGAAACCTTCCCCTAATGGATTTCTCATATAATAATAGTTTACATTCAAGAATTCAAATGTCACCTTTTGAGGCTCTGTATGGGAAGAGGTGTCGGACTCCAACAAGCTAGGAAAAAGATGGAAAGTGGAATCTGATGGGACCTGATTTTATCCAAGAAATGATATATAATGTTCAAACCATTCATCATTAAATTAAATATTCTCATCAATGGAAAATATATACATACAATCATTAATGAGACCTGGACTTTCAGGTTGGATATAAGGAGTGTCTTATTATATCACCATATAAGAAATTCATGATGTTTGAGAATAAGAAAAACTTGTTCCAAGATAAAACATCCTCATTGATATATTTTATTGTAATATAGATGTTTCTTATTGAATAAAACTCTCACCAAACCTATCTCAAGTACTTTATGTGTTCTATACATCCCTCTTGAGGAAGTATATTCCAAACCACTCACATGTACTAAGTCTAGAGGTGGTTCCATTAGAGAATGATATTTAATAAAAGGATATTTTTGTGAAGATACTATATCATATATACAAAATTCTATAAAATATTATAACTCACCCAGTCAAAGTATTGTGGCAGAACCACAAGTTTGAGGAAGTGACAAGGGAACCAAAAGATGTGATGAAATGGAAGTTCCCTCATCTGTTTTCATGTATGAATGAATTTTTGTGGGTAAAATTTCTGAAGGGGAATAATTTAATAACCCAAATATTTATAAATGAAATTACATTTTTAAATGAGTAAATTTATTATTAAGAAATGAAATTAGATAAAACACGTGCACTACTTTGGTTATTTTTTACCGTTATAAGTTATATCCTATCAGATTTAATTGATCATTAAGAATCATAACTATTGATAGTATATTCATTATAAAATGATAGTATTATTTATATATATATATATATATAAGTTTATGATAGATACATTTTAAATAGACAAATTAAGTGATGGCCTCGACCAGTAGAATTATACCCTAAAAAGCCCATTTATCAAAGCATTTCAGAGAGATAGCACCATTGGACTTCTCCCTGGACCAAGACCAATCCTATATTCAATAATTAAAGAATGATTGGAATTATTTACGGTATAATTTCAATTTCATCAAGACCATGGTCAAAACCATGTTCGTCAAACCACCCTAATAAAATATCACCATCACACACCTTACCCATATAGAATTTTCTAGTGTAATATGGGGTTGTATATCTAGACCCTGACTATATTAATTTTTATATTTTTTATTTTTAAAATAAATATGATATTTATCATTATTACATTATAGTTATTGAGTAATAAATTTTATAAAAAATATATTTTGAAATGATGAAACACAAATTGTATTTTTAGAAAATATATAGTTTAAATCAAGACACTCTTTTTGATGAATTCAAGAATTTTTTTTAATAAATGATATTTTAATAAAATATTATAATTAAATAATATTTTTAAAATATAAATTATAATATAATTTTATAAAGTCAAATAATTTTTATAGGGATCATAAAATAGTTATTGTCAAAAAATAGTATTTTTAGTAAATGGGGATTTTTAATTTAAAACTATAAATTTAATTATAATAATTAGAGAATTATTTTGATAAAAGAAATATTATTTTTGAAATCATAACATCAAAATTATCCAATGGTGAATTTTTTATAATTTTCTTAGATATTTGAATTTTATGGTGAAAATTAAATATGATTTAATTATATGGTATGCATCATAAAATCCCAAAAGTGATGTAAAAAATACTATGAATAGTATACACAAACAAAATTATGTTTCCCCTTTAAAATAATGTGTTTTTAGAAGTTATTTTATAAACTTTATAAACCCTTAAAGAATCCAACAAAACCAATATTATATTTTAGGGTTTTAAAATGAATTCTTTATAAATATGACTCACTTACACATCACCAAGGATATTACTTTAAGTATTTCAGTTCATATCCTTGAGAAATAATTATATCTAGTCCTATTTGGTAGAAACCATTGGAAAAATCTAGTTTTTTTTGTTTAATTAATTTTTCATATAGAGTCCAAAACCTAATTTTAGAAATCAATAAAAATTTATCAACTATTTTATTATAAAAACCCACCAACCTCTAATTATTCTTTACTAAAAACAATTATATCACAAATTTACTCTATATTTACCTCTCTATATCCCTCCTAAGGTGATCCTAATCTCTTAAGATGCTATTCTCAATATTTTAGAAGCACCCTCTCAATGTAAGTGATCCTCTCCATATCCACCTTATTAAAGAAAATTCTTTTTATTATGCATCATTATTTCTAATTATTCATGTTCGGATATGTTTTTTCATATCCCTATTACTTTACTTATTATTTCCAAGTTTTTAGATACCTATTTCACTCTCATTAAATCTTTCCATGAATCTTTATGTTCCCCCATTATTCTTCCAAATTTATCCTACAATTTTCTAGGATAAGAATTTTTGTTGGGAATACCTATACCCATTTCCACTCAATGGTATTCACCTATATGTTCTTATCCTTCATTTATTAGGTACTTCTATTTATATAACCCACACTTCTTAATTATGAGATTCAATGTCATGAAATAAATATATATGTTGTATGATCTATGTGTCACACTTATTCATGTACATGATATGAATAAGATAGGTGGTACAAGAATTATATAGACCTCCAATGCATTAGGTAATTTTTTCTCTCATGATATTCTATATATAGTTCATGGAAGGTTATCTTAAGTGCACTAGATTATTATATATTCATGTTTATACATGAATTATGTTTATGATGTCATTTTTTATGTTGTTTCCTAATAGCACAAATATATTCATAATTTTAAATTTAATTTCAATGCTTTTATACTCACCAAGGTGTTACTGTGTTGGGAATTATCACATTTTTTGTTTTTGTGGAATTTTGAGCTTAATTGTAAAAATGGACTAATTTTGGGATTTAACTATTTTATTTTTATTCGGTATTTAGGACATATCTTTTACTAAAATAATTTAAATTGATAAATTACTCTATTTTAGGATCCATTAAATATTGGGATACATTTTATCCTTGTGGAGAATAAGCTCAATCCATCAATTGGAGGTCCAAAATCAGCTCCCAACACTGGCATCAAAAACTGTTCACAAATATATAATCTTTTAAATATGATCTTGTATCTATAATTTAACTGTCCCAATGAAGCTAAAAATCTACATTTATCTAGATAAAAAATTTATTAACACCTTTCATTAAGGAGGAAATGTGTGAATCATCCGTTTGGAATACCATTAATGCATGGGAAACTGGATACATGGAATATAGAGAGTCTCTTTGGGAAGATTAAATTCATAGAGTGAAACGGTTATAAAATTATTTGAACAAAGAAAAATACTCTGAAATTTTTAGATTAGATGATAAATATAATTGGAAAAAACTTTAATGAAGTATTCTATGTGTTAATCATTCATTTAATGGGCCTAACATATGGTGAATTTCGAATGTAAAATATGACCTATAAAATGAGGAGACCTTGTCCTACCCAAATCATTCCATTTCATCCCATTCTATATGAGGAACCAAGGAGAGGTGGCCAAGGGCCTTTTAGGATTTATCTTTTATTTAATTTTTATTTTAGTTTTATCTTCTCATGTAACATGCATTCAAATTTTTATTAAATTTTTTCATTTTCTTCTTCCATCTCCCTTTTTCTTTCAATCCTAATCTCATTCTATCTCTTCAACATTTCCATCATGATATTTATTCAATTTTCAATGGAAAGTTAATAACCAAAGGCTTTGTCCTGGGATAGGTTTCATGGTGTTATTTTTTATTTCACTTTGATTAAAAGTGTTTTAAATATATTTGTGGTGGATATGGGAGCATTGCATGGGTGTGGTGGTCATCCACCACAACACTATTTCCAAATCCATTCCTTTTATTTGATTCATTATTTTTCCCTACATTAACTTAGGAAAACTCTTCATATGGTGGAGTTGGTATTTCATTAAAAGATAAAATGGAATATGGTGGTGCTAAATCTTTTAGGAAAAACTTTCTCAGTTGTTGTTTTACCCTATTTGAAAATTAGAGGTGGTGTGGTTTGGTGCGCCGAAGTCATACTAAAACCACAGACTCAATAAATCAAAGAAAATTAATTCATTAATAATGTTTCATAAAATAAATTATCAAACCCAATTTAAAAAATAAATAAATAATGAATGAACATATGTTATCCAACCCTAGGACCAAGACCTTTCTTCATAATTTTATTCTATCTAAATCTTCATTTATATTTAAATTTTGTATTGCATTATTTTAATTTCATGTTTTCTACAAAAACCCTAAATCTATCATTATCAAAAATAATAAAAAACAAAAAATAATTATATTAGGTGAATTATAATTAGTGTCTCAACTAACTGAAATGATCCTCAACTGAGACAACCATGGTTAGCCTATATTCTATATTAAGAATATAAATTTTCTTTTTCCACACCCTACAACAGGCAAGTGTCAAAACTAGAAACCTTTCTGAAGAGATAATCAGTTGTTTAATTTTTTTTTTATATTTTCACATTTTAGATATATTTTCATTATTTTTTTAAAAACCCATAAAAATTCTATGATGTATTAAAATTCAAATTATTATGGATGGAAATATTACTCACAAGTGAAATATCAAGAACCAAAAGTTGATTATAGTGATCTAAATAACCGGGTGGAAAGGATGAGAAATACTCTAGAAGACGTGGGGAGAAAATGGAAAGAGAATTTGACTATGTTCGTGCATTGATGAAGAAACATGACTTTGATCTGGAGCAAGAACCTGAGGTAGTTATGGAATAAATGACACCACTCATCATTGAAATTGAAGAATCAGAGGAGGTAAATATGAATTTACCTAAAGATTCATTCATCCTCTCTCAACCATTTCAATTAGAGATATCTAAAAAGGATTTTCCTAGTGAGCTACATGCGGTAAATCAACATGAATTGTATAACTTCTAGAATTAATGTGAGGAACTAATTGATCTCTCCAAACCTTATAAAAAATAAGCACCGCTACCATTTCATATCTCTCTAGCCTTGGAAGAAGAAGAAACCACCCAAGAGGTGGAATTTGAAGAAAAATGGAGTATCCCAACTACCTACCTTCATCTAATGAATATTGACTCCCAGAGGAACTTTCAATTGAAGTGTATATTAAAGATGAACCAACTCAGGGAGATTATCTATTCTTTTAATCAAATTATTTTAATTTTGTTGAAACTAATTTGTGTATCGCTCCTAATTTTTTTGAATTTTCAAATTCAGACAACTCATATTACACCCTGGAAAAAGATGATAAAAATAAGATTCAAATATTGAGGAACACTTATATCTCCCAAGAGAAATTGAACATTTATCATAGGGAGTAAAAAAGAGATCCCAGTGGCTCTTTCTAAAGAACCAAATTTACAAGCTTCCTATATTAAAAGGGCATATTTTGAAATTAGTTCTTCAGGTTTAAATTTTTAATCTCCCTTTGATTATTATTTTAATGTAGCACAACTGAAGAAACCATTGGAAGGAGAAGAAGACATTACACAATTAAAAACGAAGGAGGATGAGGTTTCATACTTCATCCTACCCCCTCCATTCAATTTGTACCACATAGTGAAGGGGGAAGATCTATTTTACTATATACATAGAATTATCCTCAAGAAGAATATAGAAGTGGATGCTGGGAAAATCTACATCTGTTGGTTAATGTCAAATAATCTCTAACCACCATCAAACTTTGGATAACAGCAGGTACTTTCCTCTAGAGGCAGAAAAAATTTAGGGACCACTTGGGAGATCATACTAATATTTATCATTTACTTGCTTTATAGTACTTTTATTTTTCAATATTAGGAATTTAGATTTTAAATTCAATCATTGTAATTAATCAATTATTAATCCCACTCCCACCTATATTTTTGAGATTTAATGACATGATCCTTGTTCATAATTGAGTTTTATTTTATAGGTTCTTAATAGAAAAGTAAGCCTCAGGAAGTGAAAGAGAATCACTAATAATCAAGGTAAATGGAGTTCATTTTTATTGTTTAAAATTTTAAACTCCTTACATTTTTTCCAAATCATGAATTGAGATTTAAACTAGAATTTATTTCCTATGATTAAATTCATGATTTAATTGATTTATCTAAGAGATATGAGTTTCTTAGGAATCTAGTGATTATATGTTTTAGATTTCAATGTTAATAAAATTGAATGATTAAAATGGAAAATTGAATGTTTAAAGTGAATCATTGATATTGAAATGAAGACTCGTGATTTGAGGGAATTAGTTTATTCATGCAAATAAAATTTCCTAACCATTTTTTATGCATTGAGTTTCTAAAATTCATGTGAATTTTTTTGTTATTATTAATCATTCCTTGAGTGATTTTAAAAATCATATGTTTCATTCTTGAGAGAATTTATAGACAAAATATTTCCTATTTTATCTTGATAATATTTCTTGAGTGATCTTGGGACATTCCACCTGCTAGAACTTTAATTTGAACATGTCAAAGCTATGATTGTGCATAAACACATTTAAAATGATTGAGGTATCGTTTGAAAATCCACTTATCCTTAAAATACCACCTTTAAATCAATCCTTATTTAGCCCATAGAGACCATAAATGACCTTGTTAGGGACCAACCATGTTTCAATCCATTTTTATCCATTCCTACCCTACTTTAGTAATTTCAGGATATTTTAAAGTTTTTATGTGTGGGGGTGTTGGGAATCATGGTAAATGGGATGATTTACAAGGTAAGGAAGACTTGTGGGGTGATTATTGTGGGAATTATAAAAGGTTTTGAAATTATTCATTATACTCTATTATTTTTCCTCTATTAGATATAAAAAAATGAAAATGAAAAAAAGAACCAAATAATGAGAAAAATGGGTTGTAATTTGGGTAAACCGTAAATCACCATTACTAGACCTATGACTTCTATCATACATACTTAGGTGGTGGGTGTGAAGTTTTTTATAAATCATAACTTTTGAAAAATAAAAAAAAATGAAAATGGTTATTTGAAAAATAAAAAAACGAATAAAAGTAAAAAAATAAAGATTGGACACAATTCATTCATTATGCTTAAACAAATCATGATATTTTCTTTAAGACTTGGGGAATGTTGGGAGTTGTTATAATTTGAAGGGTATAATGTCATTAAACTTTTTTACTTTGAATATCTTACTTTATAATTTAAGATTTAAACCTCCTCCTTGATCTTTATTTTTAAACATAAAATCCTATCAACCATAAGTCATAGAGTCATTAGAACCTTATTTGTATGTCCTCGTGATTTTATGTGTTTTTTTTACAAAGGGGATAAAGTAGTTCTTTTACAATCTTATGGATAAGTAGCATGTTATTATGATATGATCATAACTATAAATGAATTTTATCATGAGTGATGAGATAAAATATTCAAAAGTGGGATAGATCATGATTTTACATGATTAATAATAATGAATTGAGGGGCTTAAATGAATGAAAGGAGAAGTTCCATCATTTTTCAAAGGGGAAAAATAAAATAAATGAATTTATTTTCCTTTTAAAAATGGAAAATTTAATTGATATTTTATTTGTATTTTTGAAAATTTTATTTTATATTTATAATTGTTTGATTATATTACATTGAAATTTGAATATTGATAACATTGGTGCCCTTTGATTTGCAATGTTGAGATTTTATGATTAAGGATAAGCATGGTTTAAGTGTGGTGTAATTTATAGAACAAATGTTTTTCATAATTTTATATTTATTTTCTATTTTTTTAGACCCATAATAGTTTTATTGTATTAGAAATTATCACATTTTTATGTTTTTGTTAAATTTTGAGCTTAATTGTAAAAATGACCTAATTTTAGGATTTAACTGTTTTATTGTTATTCTGTATTTTCTCCATAACTTTTTCTGAAATAATTTAAATTGTGAAATTACTTTGTTTAGGATCTATGACATCTTAGGGTACATTTCATCCTTCTCGATAATAATCTCAATCCATAAATTAGAGGCCCAAAATAAGCTCCCAACACTGGCATTGAAAACTATTCACAGATATGAAATATTTTAAATATGAGCTTCTATCTTTAATTTTACTGGCCCAATTAAGCTGAAAATTTACATGTAGTTGTATAAGTAATTTTTTAACAACATGTATTAAGGAGTAAACACGTGAATTAGCCTTTTGTAAGGACATTAATGTATGGGAAACCTGATATATGGAATATGGAAAGTTTTTATTGGAAAATTAAATTATCATAGTGAAATAGTCATTACATTTGCTAGATATGGTAAACTATGCTTCCATTTTGATAGTAGATGCACAATATAATTATAAACAACTTTCATGAAGTGTTCTTGGTGTGAATCATCCATTTAATGGGCCTAACACGTGGTGACTTTCAAATGGAAAATCTGCCCTATAAAAGGACGAGAGATCCTTATCCCCAAATCATTTCATTCCATTACATTCCATCTAGGGAACCGAGCAGTGGATTCCAAGGGCCATTTATGATTTCTCTTTTCTTTTCTTTTCTTTTTATTTTTATTTTTCCATGTAAATTGCATTCATATTTTTGTTAAAGTGTTTCATTTTCTTCTTCCATCTCTCTTTTTCTTTCAACACTAATCTAATTCTCTCTCTTCCATCTTTCCATCATGATCTCTATTAACTTTTCATTGTCAAGTGACTAACCTGAGTACTGGACCTGGGAGAGGTTTTATGGTATTATTTTTTATTTTTATTTAATTAAAAATCTTTTAAATATATTTTTGGTAAATTCAAGAGTATATCATGGGTGCAGCGGTCGTCCACCATGACATTATTTCCAAATCCATTCCTTTTCTTTGATTCATTCTTTTTCCCTCCCTTATCTTGGGAAAACCCTTTATATGGTGGAGTTGGGATTGCCTTAATGGATGAAATGACATATGTTTTAGCTGATTATTTTAGGAATAACATTGTCAGTTGAGGTGTTACCCTATTTTGAAAATTAGAGGATATATGGTTTGGTGCACCAAAGTCATGATAAAACCACATATTCAATAAATCAAAGGACAATAATTCATTAATGAAGTTTCATAAAATGAATTATCAAATTAAATTTAAAAAATAATTAATTAATTAATGAAATCTTGTTATCTAACCCTATAACCAAGACCATTATTCGATAATTTCATTCTGTCTGCATCTATAATTATATTTCAATTCTACATTGCATTATTTTAATTTCACATTTTCCATGAAAACCACAAATCCATAATTTTCATAAATAATAAAAGACAAAAAAAATAATTAGATTAGGTGAATTAGAATTAGTGATTGAACCAACTGTAATGCTTCTCAAGTGAGACAACCCTGGTCAGCCTCGATGCTATATTAGGAATATAAATTTTCTTTTGTCATGCCCTATGACATGCATGCATCATTTCCACATTCCCATATTTCCTTTATGTTATAATATTTTATTATGATTTTATGTAAAATTTTATTATTCTCACCTCTATTTTGTTATCATGATATTCTTATTGACTCACATGTATTACTTTCATCATTTTATGCTTTGATTATTCTATTATTAGTCTATATAGCTCACCTCTTACTTATGTATGTCCTCAGGTTATCCCATACAGTTTACAAGATCAAGGAAATTTAAGGGAATGTTATGGAGTTTTAGTTTATGTATTTATATTTATTTTTCATGTTTTTATGATATTTATCTAATTACCCAAAGACACTATGCCTCAATATATTTTGGGTTTTATTAAGTATATATTTATACAAAAAATCATGAAGTGATGTGTGTGAAAGATATATATTTTTATACTTGGGTTGGTATTTTAAGAATAAAATAACCTATAAAACATTTATAGAGAAGTTGAGATGAGATTTATGTATATTTCAGTTATGATGAGTGGATAAATAAGGTTTGAATAAGGAGAGGATAATATGTTCCCTTTTATAAGTGAGGTTGGTGGAAAACCTATAAATTTAAATAAAATTAAAATATAATAAAGAAATATTCAAGTGTATGTGGCACCAAGTGTCCTATGGGTCATTAATAAGATAATTTAAGGTAGAAATATCTTCAAAAAATAAAATTTATACAATTTTATGTGATATTTTAAATCTTTTTTTAGTTTAACCCCCTCGTTAACCCTTTTTAACCTTAACTAAGGTAATAAATTTTTACCATATTTATTATTCATTATGATAAAAAATGTAAGTGGGATCATTAAAAAAATAGTAATTTTTTATGGAAATTGGGGAAATAATTTTATAAAATTAAATTTATATGAGTAGCAGAATTTAATTTTAAAACTACAATGCAAAACTCTATAAAAAATATTTTTAAAAAAATACATTTTAAAGCATGAAACAATATTTATTATCATTCATTTCCTATTAACAACCATTAAATGAATGTTAAAATATTTAATTGAGTATATTATCAAAAAAACATTAAAATCAATCATAAATAGTTATTAATTTAATATATTAAAATAAAAACACAATTCACACATGAAAGAAGTTTTTTCATAAATACTTATCTTTTTAACTTCAAATGATTTTATTTTCATTTCTAACCAATTGATAACCAAATAATTAATTTTATAAATGTGTAAAAAATAATTCTTCATAATTTTAATAAACTAAATTAATTTTTAAATAAAAAAATATGTGTGAAAAAAATTAGTTCAAATTTTTTTTTCAAAACAATTCTTTAGGATCAATAGTTTTTCTTAAGTAAATTAGAAATTATTTTAAATAATTATATTTCAATTAAATACCATATAATGTGATTAATTTTATAATGTATGATAATTATTCGTATAATTTTAGGGTTTTGTTTTTTAAAAATATGTCAAAAATGATTATTTATTAAAGAGAAATATATTTGAATAACTCATGGTGTAGCATTATAGGTCACACTATGACAACTTTCTATGATGGGTGTGTTTCAGTGGGTGTATAGAGGTATTGTCATAAAAAATCTTGGATACCTTGTTACCTTTATACTCAATAAAACACCAACATGCTTGAAGTGATTTCCTGATCCCCAATGGTTGGAAACTAGCACCTGACATCATACAAGAATAAAGAGGAAATGAATTTTCCACAAAACAGTAGAAGACCAAAGATTAAAAGTCAGTATTATCAACACTCTAAAGGGATAAGGTACCAAAAACAATGCATATAATAAAACCCAAATAAGTACATCATAAAAGTACTTTGAATCTAACAAGATAAAAACTCAAACATATCATGAAACAAGTGGATAATATCTCCATCAGTCACCTCCATCAACACTCCACAATCCAATGTATCAAGAACATACACCACATTCAAGTTGTGATTTCCCTTTTCTTATAACTAAAATAAGAAAGTCTAAAAATTTCCAAAACCAAAGGTATGGTATGAAATATAAATCTAATTAGGGTATCACTAAGTGTTACATAATCAATTCCATACGAATTTAAATAAAATAAGGAATGGAATAGAATTTTCCTATTTTAAACCAAAACATGATTTCTTTCAAATAGACGGTGGTTATATTAAAAAAAACTTCAAAATAGTCTTAGGTGAACATTCTAAATAAAATAGTTTATATAAATCAATTTTCATGAATAAAATAGTTCAATAATCAATGGAATGTATATCAAGTCAAACAAATCACAGAAAAGAACCATGTAAAAAATCCCCATGGTAAGTCAGTTTATCAAGTAATAGGATCCCCACACATCTCATAATGGCCATGTTTATAGTTAGGTGTTCACAAAAAAATACACCCCAATAGGGGAACCCATCATAGGAAGTTTACACCCTAATAGGTGAACCCATAATGGGTATTCATACCATAGTTTTTTAGTAACAGTTGTCATCATTATTCTGATTTTAGGGAGTCAATGTCCTAGTATGCTTGTCTTAGTTACCACAAACTACCCCAGATAACATGTAATTTAAAAAATCAATCAATTAAATTAGAAATCAATCATTTTAAAACATTTTAAAAAGACTTTTACATTTCAAAAAAGTCATAGGTTCTCATCATTTCATTCCATTTAAAACCAATTTTCAACCTAATATATTTTATCAAGATCAAAATAAAATTATTTTGTCAAAATTATTTCCAAATCAATCTATCATTTTTCATAAATCACCACACAATTTCAATTCCATTGAAATTGTTATTTTTTCTCAATTTCCATAAACATTTCAAATAAAAGATCAAATCATCTCAAATACATGTTTTTAAATCAATTAAAAACTCATTTCAATTTAATAAAAATATTCAATGTTTAAATCATAGGGAAAATAAGTATTGATCCACCTACCTTTAAATCAAATATTTAGAAATCATCACCCACTATAGAACTCACAAACAAAGAATAAAGGTAAGGAAATCAAGGAACACAACCTAAAATCAAGATCTAATAAAAGATAGTTTAAATCCATCAATTATATGATGATTGATCAAAATCTAAGGATTATATAAAGAAATATTGGAAGAAACTGTGTGAGAGGAGATCTACTTACCTATAGGAGATTGATTGAGATCAAAACCACTTTAATCCACCAAGGAAAGGGTTTGGAGAACCCAAAATCGCCTCTTAGGAGCCTCTAAGGAAGAAAAAACTGTGTTAGGTCTAAATGGAGTGATTAGGCACCTAATCTAGGGGGTTCAGGAACTTTAAAATAATTTTTGGAACTTTAATATCATGTAAACCTGGTTAGCCATAGGGGGTTTACGGTTAGGGGAAATAGTACACTAGTCGTGTGCCCCTACTATTTTGGGCACACATTTTGGGTAGTGGTGCACCAACCATGCATTCCCCACTATCCTGGGGGTCCATGTTTTGCACTGGGGGTGTGCAATTTGGTCAAATTGTGCGCCAACTGTGTACAGCTCAAAACATCTCCAAAAATTTCCAACATCTCCTTGAAGGACCCCAAAACAAGACCCAACTTAAAGGGGGTCAAAAAACGGGTATAGGAATACCTAAAAACAAGTAATAGTATGTTACAACCAACCCACCATAAAAACTTTATGTTCCTAGAAAGCTCATAAAGAAGTTTCCATATCAAAGAGGTGAGACCAATTATCTCTTATCAATACATCATGCTCCCACATCTTAAGAGAATAATAACCATGTTATCATAGCACACATACCAATGGTATAATCCTCCCATAAAGTACCTTTGTCTAAGAATCAACAATTCTGACTGGATGTTCAGTCATAGATAAATCAAGCTCAAAATAAAGATATTCCCAACTTAGGACATGAGATGAGTCAGAAAGATACTTCCAAATATGTGATACATTGAACACATTATGTATCAATGTCAACTATGGGGAAAGTGAAAAATGGTAAACCACTTTACCCACCTTCTCAAAAACCTCAAAATGTCCCACAAAATGAGGAGAAATATTCCCTTGCATCTCAATCCATTGAAGACCCAAATGAGGTGAAACTATCAAAAACACCTGGTCAAAAACTGAAAACTCTTATAGTTTCCTATGACAGTTATCATAATATATTTTACCAAATTTGTTCCATAAACATCCACTGATAAACCAACTAAATCATTTTTATCATCTCTTAGACCAAGCATGATCCAACCAAAGAACTTTCACAAATCTCTAACCAACAGAATGGATATTTTCAAGGTCATCCATACAAGGCCTAAAAATAAGCCATCTGAATTATGTACTGGTAGATGCTTTTATAATAAAACTCAACCAATCCCAAATATATATCCCACGATCCAAAAAAATAAATGAAGTAGACATAAATAATATCCTTAAGAATATGTATATACCTCTCTGTCTGCAAATCCATATGCGGATGGTATACCATACTCAAGTGAACCTAAGATCCCATCACCTAATATAGGGCTCTCCAAAAATGAGAGGTAAAATGAGGATCTCTATCAGATACTATAGAATATTGAACTCCATGAAAAGGAACAATATTTTTCATATAGATATTCCCCAACTTCTCAACTTTGGTTGTATCCCGAATTGGTTTAAAGTGAGATGATTTAGTTATACAATTGATCACAACCCATATTGCATTATTTCCTTGAGGGGTATACAAAAACCCAACCACAAAGTCCATATATATCTCATCCCACTTATAAGACAGAAGTGGAATTGGATGAAGTAAACCTAAAGGGATTTGGTTCTCGACCTTGACCAGCTGACAGGTATAACAATACAAAACAATATATGTTATGTCCCGACTCATACCTGGACACTAGAATCATCGCCACATGTCATAAAACCTATTCATGGTTCCAAGTTACACTACCCACTGGGAATTATTTAAATCCCCCATTAAAAAGTTTCTTAATGATAGAGGCACAACAAACCAATTATGGAAACATAGGATGCCCTTATAAGAGAATGAACAATCACTAAAGGTATCCCCACCAGAAAGAGAGTCCCTAATTCCATGGAATTTTTCATCAATATTTTTATCATAATTAATCATCTTGAGAAGATCCTAATTCAACTAAACACTTGCTAAGACAACCATGGCATCTTCCTCTAGAACTCTTAAATTCAAATATACAAAAAATATCCATCAAGTTCCACTCTTCTAATGACTCCTTCATGGCCTTATTCATAAGTTTCCTAATCAATGCATCAAAAACGAAATTTATATTCCCAAAGGTGTAGGTAATGTAAAAATAAAAAGATTACAGGTACTCCACCCAATTCCTATACTGAAGGTTCAAATATTTTTTTAGAGAAGATATAAATCAGGATCTTGTGGTCGGAAAACATGGTAAATCTTTCTCTAAAAAAGTAATGTTTCCAACTCTTAAGTGCATGCATCACGGATGCAAGTTCTTGTTCATGGGTCATATAATTCTTATCATGTGGCCTAATATTTCGAGAACTATAGGATACCAAGTGATCACCCTATATAAGAACGCATCCCAAACCCAAACTTAATGTATCACAAAAGACCACGTAGCCATGCCCTACCTCTAGAGGATTCATCACCAGTATATAAGTTAAAATATATTTCATTTCAACAAAATAATTCTAACATGTATCATTCCAAGTGAATTTTTCCCCCTTTTGAGTGAAATCTATCATTAGGTATGCCAACTTTGAGAAATCCTTTACAAACATGTGATAATACCCTGTTAAATCCAAGAAGCTTCATATCTAAAAACATTACGTAGTTTCTCCCATGTCATAATAGCCTTCACCTTCTCAAGATTAACTAAATTACCATGTTCAAATACCATGTGTCATAAGAAATTCACATCATAAATCCATAAATCACATTTTGATATCTAGGTATAAAGTTGGTTGTTTCTCAACATTTATAGAACTGCTCTCAGATGACGCACATGATCATCCTCAAACTGAGATTATACCAAGATTTAAACCAAAAATATCACCATGAAAATTTCAAGATATGCATGGAATATTATTTTTATCAAATCCAAAAATAATTTAGGAGAATTAGTTAGGCCAAATGGTATGAAAAGATACTCATAATGGTCATACCTACTCCATAAGGTGGTATTCTAAATATCAGATTCTTTTATTCTCAACTAGTGATATCCATATCGAAGATCAATATTTAATAACCATTTATCCCTTTAATTGTTCAAAAAAATCATAAATTCATTGTAATAGAAACTTGTTCTTTACTATAACCTGATTGAGTTTCCATTAATCAATGCAGAGGTGAATTTTCTCGTTGGATTTCTTTGTAAAGAGAACAGGAACTGCCCAAGGTGACACAATCAGGTATATAAATACTTTCTCTAACTAATAATACAATTGAGTCTTCAAGTCTTTTAGTTCAGTTGGTTCTATATGGTAATAAGTAATAAATACTGGTTGAGTATTTGGCACTAAATCAATAGAAAACTATACCTCTCCTACTGATGGTAAACCAGATAAATCAGAAGCAAACATGTCAAGAAAATCAACAAAAACTAGAGGGATGTCATCATTTAAATATTCCTAATCCAAATAAAAGTATAACACTAATATTACTTTCCCAAACTCTAGAAAATAAGGATCGTCTCTGTTAAACCTCAGGTCTCATTCTCCCTAAAAGACATGGCACACCTCATCAGGTGTATTAAAGGAAACCTGTCAAAGATAGCAGCCAATTTAGGCATTATTAGTAGTGAACCAATCCATAATGAAAGTGATATTGAGAGGTTTTATATTGGGAACTATAAAATACCAAACAATCTCAATATCTTATAAGGAGAAAACATAGGCAGAACAATGAAGACCCTTCTATCTCTTCATTCTGAGGGGTGTAATAATATTCATCACATAAAATAAAATATCCTTAGAAAGATTTAGCAATTACATAATATGAGTTGATATAAATGAGTGAGATGCACCAGTATCAAATAAAGAAGTCACTAATGATGAATCTATAGTGATGGTACCTCCCATGGTTACTGGACCTATATCATCTTCCTCTAGGGACTCTTCCATAGCATGAAGAAGCTTTATTTGGGATGCCTATATTTGGAACATAATTGTTTAGGAATCATATGATTGTACTGTAGTACCTTTAAGTTCTCATGATCCTGTACCACTATGTGGAGCAGTAAATAAATTATAGAAAATTTTATGTTTCCTGAGTGACCATAAGAACTGAAAATATTTGATGTCTCATTACAAACACATTTCAAATGCCCAACCTTACCAAACTAGAATAAAGTAAAATTACCTATTCTAGGAATCGAAGGAGGTCTATAGGATTACTAATTTCAATAACCACCATGAGACTCACCATATTTCCTCTTTCTTTTAAAGGAACTCATAGAACATCAACTGGGAGAAAAAGGAAATCCTATCATCCCTAACATACCAGCTAGGTCTAGATCAATAATAAATTCCCTATCTTGTATATCAATATATAAAGTGATATTAAATAAGAAAACCTATGAATTAATATCAAGTCAAGACCCATCTCGAACCGTTGAGCCTTTATCTTCTCATTCTATACAATCTTAGGTGAAAACTGCACAAGCTTGAAAAAAGGTTCACATATTTCATCACTATCTTATCAGCCTACTAAATGTTTAAAACTCTATAGAATTACCCAGTACTATAGATTCTAGATATAATTGATCATTAAAAATAACTCTAAAGTCCTTATACTCTAAACCCTCATGATTTTTTGTTGTCACCATTGAGTCCCACCGTCTCTTTCTAGGCCATTATAGCTTGAAGGTAGCACATTTCACCTTAATAACTTCAGACATTTCTAGGAAATAAATTAGTCACTCTATCTTGTTCAACCAATCCTCGAACTCTTGAGGATCATTATTTATTTGAAAATAAGGTGGATTTTGGAGAATAATCTCTTGATTTCAATTCCTAGATTAATCTCTTTTAGGTTCCATAATTAGATCTTGAATGGGAACGAGTGCAGATTCCTATCCTAGAGATTTCACAGCTTGCATAATAATCTCAACAAGATTCTAGTCCACGGTAGGATCTTCTCATTGTGGTTCACCAACAATTTCCTCTAGGATCCTATTTAAATTTCTTATCAGAGGCATGATGCTACACAATATAAAAAGCAACAATAAATACAAAATAATATTACTCATATCAACAACTCGAAAAAGAGAAATGGGAATTTCAATCTCATTAGATGTGATTTTAAGATTTTTATTTCAACATGCCTAAATAAAAAGTAGGGAAATGAAAAGAATAAAATAAAAAAATTACTCAAAGACACTTTTACAAACACCTATGGTGACTTAAGGATCAATAAAATGATAGATGGCTACACAATCACTTTGTACTACCTTCTAAGTCCTATCAAGACTTTCCAAACTGCATACTAACATTAAATAATGATGCTTAATCTACACCTATGATAAAATTTTGTCATGAACCATCCTAGATACCCTGGTACCCTGATACTCAATCCAACACTAACATGGCCTGAAGAGAATTCCCAATCCACATGGGTTGGAAACTATCACCTATCATCACACATGAATAAATAGGGAATGAATTTTCCACAAAATAGCGGAAGAACAAAGATTACAAGTCAGTATGCTCAACACTCCAAAGAGAGAAATTACCAAAAATAGCATGTCCAAAAATCCAAAACAGTACATAAACAAAGTAATCGGTATATAACAAGATGAAAATTCAAACATATTGTACAACAAGTGGATAACATCTCCACCAATCACCTCTATAAACACTCTATGGTCTAAAGGATCAAGAACATACACCACATACAAGTGGGGCCTTCCCTCTTCTTAGACCTCGCCTAATAAAGTCTACAAATACATAAAGGAAAAGGTAAGGGTTGATTTATAAAACCTTTTAGGGTCTCACCAAATGTTCCAAAATCATTACTATAATAATTTACATTTTATGATATCAATTTAAATAAAACCAGTCATAGCGTTTCATTTTTATATTTTAAACCAAATCATGATTTCATTCAAATGGATGGAAGATATATTGAAACAATTTTCAAACTGGATTAAATGAAAATTTTATATAAATAAATTTATATAAATCAATTGGAATGAATAAAATGGTTAAATAATCAATGGAATGAATATCAAGTCAAACAAATAATAGTAAAGAACCATGTATAAAAGAACTATGGTAAGTTAGATTATCAGGTAATGGGATTATCACACATGTCATAATGATCATGGGTCTAGTCAGGTCTCCACACATAGATACACCAAAATAGTGGAAACCATCATGGGAAGGCTACACTTCAATATGGGAACCCATAATGGTAAGCTATTCCATATTTTTTTTAGTAATAGTTATCATTATTAATCCATTTCTAAGGAGTCATGGTCCTAGCATACTTGTAACGGTTACCATTAACTACCCTGTATAAAATTTTATTCAAATAATATATCAATCAAATTGGTAATCAATCATTTTAAAACATTTTAAATGACAATTTCTCATTTCAGTTTTTACCATTCCTTTTCCATTTCAAAAACAAATCATAGGTTTTTATCATTTTGATGCAATTTAAAACCATTTTTCAATTTAATCCATTTTCTCAATATCAACATCAAATAATTTCATCAAAACAATTTCCAAATCAATCCTTAATTTTTCATAAATCTTCCCTATAATTTCAATTCAATTTAAATTGAGGTTTTTTCCCAAATTCCATACCCATTTCAAATAAAAGATTGAATCATCTCAAATATATGTTTTCAAATCAATTAAAAACTCATTTAAATTTAATAAATAAATTCAAGGTTTCAATCACAGTTAAAAGAATCATGAAACCACCTACATTTAAATCAAATATCCAAAAATAAACACCAACAATAGGACTTTCCAATGGAAAAAAAGGAACATAAGATATAGGAACAGAACATAGAATCAAGATCAAATAAAATAGAGTTTAGATCCATCAATTATATGATGATATATCAAACTCTAAGTAATATAGAGAGATACATCAGAAGAAACTATACAAGAGGAGATCCACTTACCTAGAGGAGATCGATCAAGATCAACACCACTTTTATCCTCCAAGGAAAGGGTTTGTAGGGGACAAAATCACCTCTTGGGAAACTATAAGGAAGAATAAATTGTGTTCAGTATGAATAGATTTATTAATAACTTAAACCAGTTTATTTGAGTATTTTAAAACAAATATTTTAACTTAAAAACTCCATGTACGTAGTACGATGGAGGGGGTTCATGGTTAGGAGAAACCATATAGACCTACTATTTGGGGTGCACAATTTTCCTTGGGTGGGTGCCTGGTTTGGATACCCATGTGCCAAACCTGCATTCCCCATTAACCAGGGGGTTTAAAAGTTTCAATCAGGGGTAAATGGTTTGATCAAACCATGTTCCAACTGTGAACAGCCCAAAAATATTCCAAAAAATTCTAAAATCTCTCAAAAACATCCCAAAACAGGACCCCACTTAAATAAGGTTAAAAAATGGTCAAGAAATACCTAAAAAAGTAACAAGATTTTAAAGGTATCACATCAAGAGGGATGAAGATAGTAAATTTGAGTCCCAACTCATCCTTAGGGGATACGCACTAATCTTAATCCCATAGGTTGGACAATATGATGGTGACAGGAAATGGGGTGGCTCATCTACCTTGGTGATATCATGTTTCACCCCATATGGTCTATGATGGGATGGAGTCAAGATGAGAGATGTACCCACTTCTTGGGGAGGCTATTCATTGACCCAAAAGTTCTAATCCATTATCATTTCTAGTGTGGGAGTACCACTCCATGACCCTCTTGGTTAGGTTGCGACCAACTTGTAGACTTTTTTTTAAAAAACATGGGTAAACTCATCATTTTAGGGTCTCCCACCTCATGATTTTTAGGGAAAGGGGCATCGAAAGAAATCTATTTAGGATGTCTCTCCCCTACCTCAACCCTAATTTTATCACCCTTAGATAGGGGTGTATTTATGGAATTTACATGGTGATATAATGTGTGTTCTTGTAACATCCCAATATTATATATATATATATATATATATATATATATATTCCTTTAAAATAAACTTGAAGTATTATATTTCTTGATTTACACACAACCTCGAGTCAAAATAAATTGTGATATATAATCCTTTATAACATAGACATTAAATTAGTGGGTAAAATTATTAAAAAATACATTACAAAAAAATTATAATGGTTTTAAATAATTACAATGTATTTATTAATTCATAATAAATAATTGCTCAATTTTCAATAAAATTATTTTATGCTTCAAAAATAAGTTTTCTTCAAAAAAAAGTTTTTATTACATATAAATTAAAATTAAATTATAAAATTTATAGAAATTTTATTTAAATAAATTAATAAAATTTTTGAAATCATCATGTCAATATTATATAAGGGTGAAATTTTAGGATTTTTCTAAAAAGGTTTATTATTAAATTAATAGTGAAAGTACAGATTTATCTAAAACAGTCATTTATTTTCATTAAATAAAAATAATTTAAACAATCCTATTATGTTTTTAATTTTATCTTAAGATAATATAATACTTATTTAATTATAAATAATCTAATTATTTATATAGTAATCATAATTATACTTGATTTTGTTATGAGTTCATTTTTTGTCTTAAAAAGACTTTTTTTTTAATCTATTTTTATGCAAGAAATGTGTTTTATCCTAATAAATTAAATTAATATCTATTTATTAATGTTTATAATGAAATTTATAGATTAAATATTCAATAATATATTTTTAACATTCATTTTATTTTTTTAAAAGGTAAGAGATGAAAATAAATCCAATTTTATGCTTAAAATGAATTTTTCTAAAAATGGGTTATCATTTCTTTTTTTATGCTTATTTAAAATAAAATTATTAAAATTATAGAAATTTAATCAAGTAATGTAGATTTAAAATTTTTAATCTAAATAATTAATATAATTTAATTGTGTTTTCTTAATTTTTTATCATAATACATAGTAAAAACATTAAAACTTTGATACAATGG
Source organism: Viscum album (assembly GCA_963277665.1). NCBI lineage: Eukaryota > Viridiplantae > Streptophyta > Magnoliopsida > Santalales > Viscaceae > Viscum > Viscum album. The sequence goes on from OY728137.1 coordinate 1,909,266,560, forward strand.
TTAAGGTTAAAATGGGTTTATCAAGAGATTAAACTAAGATATAAGAGTAGTAGTTACTCATTTTCTAATTATTATTTTTTAAATATATTTAAACCTTATATTATTATAACTTAAATTTTATTCCCATTTGGATCCACATTTACATTAAAGTTAACTTATATTATTGAAATCTATTAATAAATTCCATGTGTGTCCCTCCCCTCACTTATAAAATGGAACCCCTTATCCTCTATTATTCACACACTTTTATAATTGTATATCAGCCAATACCTAATCCAAAAACTTTCTGTATTTCTTATATTCGTCCTAGATCTTCTTTTATTCTTCTAAGATTAAAATTTCAAGGCTTAAGGTTTAAACCAAAGGAGGACTCTCAAAGAAGAGGTATAAATCTTAGCCAAGATCTTTCAATTTTATTTCTTCTTATACATATTCTAAATGTGTTATATACATCATAAAATGATTAATAAAGTATCATAAATATTCTAATATGTTATTTTTATGGTTTCACAACCATTTCCCTCTTATTCTCCATTAAATAGGAGATGAAAGTATCTCTTGTGCGTACGTGTGGACCACGGTCTCCACATAGTGATATGATTCATTTTCCATCACTATATTTCATGGATGGTTATTATGATAGATTTAATTTATATATATGATATTTATGATATAAAAATGTTTCTATGAATTTAAATTATTATTTACCATTCTTTCATCCCATCTCTCGAAAAATGGAAACATCACCTATGCGTACGTACGGCTACCCTCTCTGTGTAGTGATGTAGTTCATTTTTCATCACTTCATTATATGAATAGTTTTCAATATATATATATATTATATTATATTTATTTTATTATTAAAATTCTTTATATAAAGGAACCGTTATGGAAGTATGGGGACTATAACTGTCGAACCAAAACATACATGAAAAACGAAGCTATTAACACCCGAAATGATGATGGTAATGAAATATTATTAATAAATAGGTGATGATATGTTATATGTAAAAAATATATTTTATTATAGGTATGGATATGTCTATTTAATATAATTATAATAAATTTAAATTATTTATACAGGATTTTAGTGTCAATACGAAATAATACAAACTTGAGGTAAGGGTTCCTTGTCTCGATATTTTTTCATTGAGACCTCTTTGAGGTTATGAACCAATTTATGCTTATGAAGTGTCACTATTTACCATTTTATATGTTAATTAATTAATATACATATATTTATGTAATTTATATAATAATTTTAATTTTTTTTATTTTAGAGGACTTATGACTTAAAAGTTACCAAAGCAGTGATAGTTTTTTATTACAATCTCATTTTTATTAAGATTGTTTATCTTTAAGTTTTTATGATGAAATTATATAATATATCACTCACAAATCTTATTTATTTTATTATAATAAGTTTATTCATTATTATTAATTTTTTTCCTTTCATTTTATTCACTTTATGTACTCATGAGAGTAAAATGATGTTTTTAAAGAAAACTAGACTTATTTATTTCTTCAATCGAGAATCTTTTGTTCCATGCCCATATTTTATATAAAAAGTTTTTGAAGAATGTTTTTACTATTATCAAAATATTTATTAAATTAAATTTTACCTAAGTTTTTCTTTATAAATTTTTTTAGAAAATAATCTTCTTTTCATTTTCCAAATGAGACACTTTTCATAGTTTACCCAAATGTGAAAGGATTCATTGTTTTAATGCACACTATATGAACAACATTTACCGTTGTCATGACTACTATTTTATTTAAATATTAAATTAATAATTTCCATTATTATTTTCAGAGAAAATGTTTCCCTTAATATTTTGGGAATTGTTTTATTTTGAATAAGTTATTTCAAAATGAAAAGATTATTTTCATCAACAATTGTTCTAGTGATCATTTAATGGTATTTTCATATATAACAACATCCTTTGATGTTTTTTATACATGAATGGTGATATGATCAAGTGATTCCATAATTATTATTTCTATAGATGGTTTATGATTATGATTTTGAAATATTGATGAAACTCGTTTTCTTTTCCACAAGTTAAGCTTTGACGTAATGATAAATGTTTTTAGGATCTTGTGGCATAAATATAAATGGATTAGCGTTATGTGATAGGTGGGATAGTTATAGAACTATAATTAATTAGGTAAAGATTAATGTTTTATGAGATCAAATGGTAAACATGAGGTTATATGAATCCCAAAATAGGGTGCACAGGAGGTTATACCAAGCACAAAAGAGGGAGCACAAGAGGTTATCCCAAGATCATAAGAGGGTACATATGAGGTTATCCCAAGACCTACATGTGATAAATGTCACGGTGGGTAGCCTTGACATAATATTTATATGATTATTATTATACCACAAATTATGTCACTCTCTTATGGCATGTTCTTATACCAAATTTATATTCTCATGGTGTGTGATCTTTGATTATCATATAATTCATGTCTTATGAACTTCCAAAGACTTATACCATTATTCATGTTTATGGTCAATAAATTTTTGGGTATTATTTTCTAATTTTAATTTAATATTATCATACCCTTATTATTATGAGATTAATACATTTGATCATTGATTGATTCCTCCCTTATTTACCCATACTAAGAATATGAGATCACCCTTTCTTATGTTTATTTTTCCCCAAGATATGAAGAAATATTTTAAATAGGGTATAACGAGGAAGTGTATTACATGAGAAGAAATTGTAGGAGATGTTGAAGATATTTCATGAAATAAGATTATTAGTAATCTATTCTCTAAATACACTAAACCTTTATGGTCATCAGGCATGTATTAGTGTGAAATTTATTGAATATTTATCTAAAATAATGTAATACTTATGTATGTAGTGTATGGGTGGATATAGTTGGTATTAGGGGAAATTTTAGTTGTTTTTGGAAGATATTATTAGAAAAGATTATTAATAACCCTTAGTATAAGCTTAAGTATTCAATAACACCCTAGGTTTTGGTAAAGAAAGTAGTTTTATTTTCTATGAAATTTCATCTTTGTATTGATACTAAAAAGTGGATGTGGTTATAGCATAGATTCACTTATGAGTAACAACTATGAATTGGTGTATTGGGTATTAACTCAATCATCACAAGCGCATGATGAGTGGGACTAAGACTGAACACCTATCTAGAAGCTCTTGGGGGATATTCTTGGGTTAATTCATATTTTATTATGAACCATTATGAAGGATTTGAATAGATAATGATGATGTAATACCAAGGTTAAACCTAAGGTTTCATAGATTGAAAATAAGGTGTCAATATTTAGACATCAAATAAATGATTCTCATGATTATATGATTTATCACTATGAATATTATTTCTGAAACTATGTATTTTGGTTTTAGTTAAAGGATGAAACCTTGAAGAATCAAGTTCACACTGAATGTTATGGAAAATGAAATGATTGTCCTTATGAGAAACCAAATTAATTAGGATCTAGAACGAAAAATCTTGTGATTATTCCAAACCATGTATCTCAGTATATGATTAAAAAACTCAACTTGGGTGAGTTTTATAACAAAACTAATAATTGAAAATGGAGTTTCATCGGAGTTTAATTGATGAAGGCTATGGATGAAAAAAGATTCATCTTCCTAAATGTAAAGAATGTGGGAAGAATCACCTAAGTAAATGTATCAAAGGAATGAGAAAATGTTTATATGTGGAAAATAATGGTATCAAGTAAGTAATTTTTGATGAAAATTTTGGAGTTTGATATAGGGAAATAAATTACATCCTAAAGTGATATTTATAGCTCAATGTATTATTTTTGTGAAACTTTGGAATTATCTGAGTCAATTCCCTAATATAGGGGAAAACTTTTAGACTAATTAGGGGTCTATGATATTTCAATCACTAAAGTGGATATTAATGGTTAAGGAACACTTGTCCTCCACTCTAGAGTTGGGTATGTCATGTTAAATTTATAAGAATATTACCCATGAAAATATTATTATCATTCCTTTAATAGAATTTAATTAGATTTTGAGAATTTATTACTCTCTCTACATAGATCCCTTATAAATCATTGTAATAAGGAAATCACATTTTATATTCCAAACTGACCTATGATTGTATAATAGTGTGAGAATAAATATGAACTTCAAAGGGAAATTATATCCATTGTATGAGTCTTGATCACTATTCTAAGAGGATATTTATCTAAGATAATTCATGAGAAATTAAACATCGAATATATGGCTATTGTATGGGATTTTTTTGATCTATTTCAGGAAGAGTTTTCTAGTATTATTCCAAATCATCAAGTTCATTTTTCAATATAAATCATACCCATTATTACGCCTATTTTAAAGAATATAACTAGAATGAACCCAATTGAATTATAGGAATTAAATTAGAAACTCTTGGAGAATATTGAACAGGGATTCATTTATCCATGTGCATCACCTTGGGGTGTAAATATTATTTTTTATGAAGAAATATGGATCAATGTGACTCTGTATTAATTATCAGGAACTTAACAAGATGAGGATCAAGAATAATTATCATATGCCCCGTATTGATGATTTTGTTGATTAATTATGAGGAGCTCCATATTTTTTCATGATTTATCTTCAATCTGGATACTATCAATTGAGGGTCAAAGTAAATTCATGCACAAGACAGCCTTTTGTTTAAGTTATGGACGTGGTGAATTTATAGCGATACTATTTGGTGTTACTAACTCCCCCATTATCTTTATAGATTTAATAAATAGTGTCTTTAGAGATGACTATGATCAATTTATGGTGGTATTTATAGATGATATTCTAATATAGTCCAAGAATAAGTAAGTGCATGAATATCACTTGAGGATTGTACTAAAGACCCTAAGGAAGGATAATTTGTAACAAAAATTTACCAAGTGTGAATTTTAGCTACATAAAGTGTCATTTTTGTGTCATATAATCTAAATAAAGGGTATTTCGGTGGATTTATCGAATATGAAAGTTATTGGACATGGGCCCAGTCTAACCACTGTGACTAAGATCTATATTTTTCTTGGATTTTATTGATATTATAGATGCCTCATAAATAATTTCTCATGGATATCTAATCCAATCACTATGTTAACTCAGAAAGGAGTCAAGTTTCTTTAGACTGATGAATGTGAAAGGAACTGGATAGAAGGTAGTTTAGTGAACCTATTCTCACACTACCATGTAGTTGACAAGGGTTTCTGATTTATAGTAATGCAACGAAGAAGGGTTTTGGATTTGATCTTATGTATAATTATATATTGACATCTTATGTCTCATTCAAATTGATGGTTCATAATAAAAATTACCTAGATCAGGATTTAGAGTTAGCAATAGTAATCATTACATTAAAGATATAGAGTAATTATCATTATAGAGAAATTTGGGACATATATAATGATCATAAAAATTTAAAGTATATATTCACTTATAAATAGTTTAATGTGATCTAGAGAAGATGGTTTGAGTTGATTAAAGATTATAACTTCTTAATACATTAGCACCCTAGGAAAGTGAAAAAGTGTGTTGATGCTTTGAGTCGAAAGGATTGTGATATATTATCTATTATGATGATAAAAAAATATCCAATATATGTGTATTTTAAAAGGATAGACCTTGAAATATTAAATTCAGGGTATAAGTGTTATTTTACTCAAATAAGGGTTCAACCATCTATCCATGTGGTGATTAAATATGTGAAAAGGGAGGATGTCGTGCTGAAAAAGAAGGTAATAAATGTTACTGATTTCTACCATGATTTTTATAGAATGATAAGGTTTAGGAAATTATTATGTTTCCTATAAATATCATACTTAAATAAGGATCAATTATAAGAAGTTCATAGCTCAATATTCGCTATTCATCCTAGAAGTAATAATATATATATAGATCTAAAAGGGTCATTATAGTGGGACAACATGAAGAGAGATATTTTAGAGTATGTATCTTGAGGTTTGGTATGTCATAAATTTAATGATAAGATATAGAAGTCCATATATATTTTAAAACTATTATTCATACTACAATGTAAATGAGAAAACATTAGTGTGGATTTCATTTTTAGACTCCCCAAAAATCCTAAAGGCCATAATACTATTTAGATTTTATTTCATTTACTTACAAAGTCATCACAATTAATTATTATCAAAAAATATTTTTCTTTCCATAAAATTTATATGATATATATTAAATAAGTGTTATGTTTACATATATTAACACATTATATTATATTTGATCGAAATCTAAGGTTTACCTCAAAGTTCTAGTAAAGTATTTGTTAGGACCAAAAGGGGCCTATATACCCTAAGAGGGGGGTGAATCTGGGTATGGATATTCTATTTCTAAATTCTTCTTCCCCCACTAGATCTTGAACTCAATATTATAAGGGTCAATTTGTTTGCACTTATGTGTTAATTTTGATCTTGTTCTTTCTTTATTTATCTTATGATGATGCTTTGGATGCAATGCAGGGAAGCAAGCAAGCAGGCACAGATATTTTTACTTGGTTCACCCTCACTAGGTTGCATTTAAGGAGCATACAATGGAGATGTACCATTGTACCAAATCCACTAAAGATCACTTCCAATAATATTCGGTCTAGATCACTTCTATGCCCAGGCCCACCGCCTTTACAATGTTTAGGGTCAGCTCACTTCTTTCCCAAGGGTCACTTCCTATTTCTATCTCACTGGATCACTACCAGTAGAAAGGATAACCTTCTTCCTCTTCCTTTTCTCACTACTCTTAAAAGGGATCCACTCACATTTTATGGACTTATAGGTCCCTTCATTATCACAAATTAACACATCCTTCACTATATATAGATGCATTGTTTAAGTCCAAATTTCATCCAATTATGAATACCCTTTTTCCACAAATTATTGGGAAACAACCTTGGGAAATACCTTCACAAAGATCCCTACTTCGCAAAGCTCCCAATTTTGCAAAGCTCAAACAAACCTTTTCAATTCTCTAACCTCTTCGTGAAGCTCACATGTTCACAAATATCACGGGTTCGCAAAGATCACTATATTGTAGAGATATCTAGATTTCAGAGCTCACTAATTCATAGATCTCACACTGGTCCTCATGATTTCGCAAATCTAAAAAAGCCTTTGTAAAGTGCATGTCCACCGAAAATCAAAACGGGCCTTCACGGCATGCCTCCCTTTCACAGAGCTTAAATGTCTCTGTGAATTCCCTTTTGTGAATCACCCTACTCCATGAATCTCCTTCGCAATTTGAGAGCATAAGGTTTTTCATTTGATCTCTCTACTTCTCTCGAGGTGGTCATGGTCTATTTATAGTCATTTCCTATCGACTCCAGAACCTTACAGCCACCTCAGCACCACGTCAGCACCAAATCACAGAGCTCTGAAATTTCTGTCGGAATTCACTCAATTTTGAAAAGAACTATGGCTATTTTCCATATTCACAAATCTCTTTGTAATCACAAATCATTCCTTCAAATACTTTGTGTTGTCATGATGCTTCTTCTTCCTTTTCACCGCAGTAATTCTCCGCTCACAATTCTCTTTACCTCTGCCATTCTCAAAGCACATCGTAATCACGAATCATTCCATAAAATCCTTTACACTACCACAATGACCCTTCTTACTTTGCACCATAAAGATTACTGGAAAAGATATTCACCTCTTCCACTCTTGAAGCTCATCGTTATCATGAATAAAACCATAAACATCCTTCATGTCTTCACAAAATGTACTTCATGAAGCCCATATTCTCAAAATTCATTCCTTTTAAATTTTTTTATGAGATCTTCAAGTAAATCCACATTTCATGATGCTCACCAAATTCCAAATGTTGGACCCCAAAAATTTGGAAAACTCTGGAAAACGGCGCCATCTTGTATCTGCTCTTTTGTACCACCTCTAGATATTCTATTCCATTTTCATGGTTCTTTGTCAACATGGATTTTCAAAAAAACTCTTTGGAACTCAAAAATTCACCATGAAAACCTACAATGTCAATAAAAACAACCAACCTAAAAATGTTGTAATGTTCCCTTGAAGGATTTTTTCCCAACAACCTCCCCCTTTGGGTTTTTTGAAAAATATTCTTAGAATGATTCTCTTCACTTTGATACCACACCGAATCTCCTTCCATCATCTACCATCATTCACCTCTAGCAATTCAGATCGTGACCAAGGATTCACTCACCACATACTCTAAGCCCACATGAGTAATGCTCGGCATGAGAAACAAGAGTAGTATGAAAATTTCATCAATGAATCACTTCATTTCTGAAACCAACTGTTGATACCATACTGATACCAATAAACTTATTTCATCACGAACATCAGTTGTTGTGATATCTAATCTTAGATTGATCACTTCAAGCATCATCATATTTGAAATTCTCCCCCTATCTCATTGCTCTCCCCCTATCTCACTTCTCCACCTGTTAGCTTCTCCCCATGTCTTTGACTAAGACATATTCTCCCTTCCTTAGCAATATTTTCTCCCCTGTTAGGAGTCACTATTTCTCCCCCTTTGTCAATGAACCCAAAGGTCACTCCTTTTTGGTCTGAAAATTTGAAAAGAAAACATATTAGAACATTAGAGAAAAACACACCATACCTCGGGGAGAGGGGGTGTTCCATAGCCACACTCTTTCAAGTGTGGGCAGTCGACTGAACTCCCAGAGCTAGTCGATGCCTCTCAAAAGCTTACTTGGGTTAGGCCTTTGTTAGAATGTCTGTAACCTATTGTTCTGTAGGCACATACTCCAACTTCACGATTCCAGGTTCAACCTTCTCCTTGATAAAATGATACTTTATCACAATTTGCTTTGTCCAGGAGTGATTAATAGTATTTTTGATGATATTTATAGCACTTGAGTTATCACATTGGATTCTGATCAGAGACTTCACTTCAACTCCAATATCATCAAGTTGCTACTTTATCCATAATAACTGTGTGCATGTTATAGTAACCACAATATACTCAGCTTCTGTAGTGCTCAATTAAATGAAATATTTCTTCTTACTTAGCCAAGAAATACACAATCCACCAAGATAGAAAGAACCTCCTGATGTTGATTTTCTATAATCTATTGAACCAGACTAATATGTATCAGTATATCTGAATAACTCTGACTGAGATTTTTCATTATATATCAAACTAAAATCCATAGTTTCTTTGAAATACCTAAGTATTATTTTCACTGCAAGCATGTGGATTTCCTTGGGATTGCTTTGATATCTCGTTGCATGGCATGTCACAAAGGCAATATCAAGCCTTGTTTCTATCAAGTATGATAATATTCCAATGATTTTATTATACTCTATGATGTTATCTGCCTTGCCTTCATCAATCCATGATAGATTTATCTAGGTAGCCACTAGAGTCTTCATTTCCTTGGAATTTCCATTCTAATCCTTATCAACACCTCCCTGAAATATTTAGATTCATAAATCAATATTCCATACTTTCCTGGTGATCTAAAAATATCAGATTCTTCTCAATTTGTTCAAGTTATTCATTAATAGGTTGAAACCAGCTTTCATCTTCAGCTGCTTCCTCCTACTCATCATCATTTCCTTTATCTGAATCAATATTTTACACATTTACTCGCCCTAAGTTGCTCACCTTCTTATTACTGCCATAAGAAAATGGTTCACTATTCTGTTAAATATTATATTCATTCTATATTATAGTGATATCATTACTTTCAACTACTTTTGCATCCTCATGTTGAAACATTTTTTCAATTCTCTCATAGCATCTTGGTATCTTGAAAATTGTTAGCTTATACCATATTGTTAAAGCAAAATATATTATCATGAAATACAATAATTTTGCTACTTCTCCCCAAATAAAGCTTCTTGATGTTGGATAATTAAAAATTTTATCCTTTATATCCCATTGAGATCTTTCATCTGATTAAGAGATAGAGATCTCCCCCTTTGTTGTGCATCTCTTCCTATTTTTGGGACCAGTGTTTTGACCCACAATCATTCTCCTTCTACTGCATCATCTATTCTCATGCATCACTTTGTAATGATCCACCAACAAAACCTCTAAGCCTATTGAGTCAAACTCAGTGTAGGAAACAAAAGATAAAGTTTATAACACAATTATTGTCTATTATGATAAATTAGTTCCACCTATCTCATGGATCCATATAACATCAACTCCTTTCATGGAATTCTTTCATATTCCTTCATTATCTCTGTTAACTGATCTGAATCATTTGAAATTCTAAATCACATCACATCACTACTTTGCATATCTTGATGCCACTTCCCCTTGGATCATATCTTCCCTTGAACCCGAAACACCTGAACATTAGTTAATAGGATTTATACACATACGGAAAGGGTTTATTATAGAATTATCAAGATGAGGATTGTGGTTGATCCTGATGGGTCAACCCTTTGATTATTTCTTGCATAACTTTAGACTCTTTCCATACCTTCTCCAACTGTCTGGACAATTTCAACTATTTTGGCCATATGACTAAGTAGTAATTACCCAAATGCTGATTCTTTTTATGATATATAGATTCTTCAGGCTTGGCCTTTCTCACACTTTGGGGTTTAAACACACTAGTAGACATTTCCTTCTTTGATGTTCCACCAAAATTCCACTTCCCTTGATTCCTTCTCTAAGAAGTAATCTCTCCACCTATCTTCACTTCTCTATATGTGTAATGAGAAATAGATTTTCTAAGACATTATTTATTCATTTTTATTTTATCAGTTTTTTGAATCATGATACCCTTTCTTTTTGGTGTTGAGTTTTCCATGGATTTTACATTCTTCTTACTTGCAACTAGAGTAGATCTCTCCTTAATATTTCAGGTTTGTTCACATCCTTTACAAGAGAGTTGTTGTTAGTGTGATAGACAAGGTGATTGATACACCTTGTTTCAGCTCCTTGTGATTCCCTTGATGTAGTAATCCTATATTTCAACTTATTAAATTATCTTCCAATGTAAGATTTCTCATTATACATCATTGGATTCAAGAATATCATTCTGGGTTACTTTTCCTTTCTCACATTCTTCTTGCTGCAATGTCTTGTCAAATGCCCATGATTCGAACATATAAAACATATTCTATAAAACTAATACCTCATTTCATCATTTCCCAACTGATATATTGATGAAAATTGAGTTATTATTATGATATTAATCTCCTGATCTTCCTGAAACATGATCATAGTGTGTCTCATTCTTCCACAGTAATAGCATCTGATGAATGCTTTCTTTTGAGAGGTGTTCCTTATAGACTTTTCATAATGTTTCTTCTTATTCTCATATTTTGTAAAATTTATATCTTCATAGTATGAAATTTATTCCAGATCCTCTGAACAAAAGCTTGATGTATGACCATGAATCCCATAGAAATAGCACATGTTGTCATTACTTACAGTAACAGCCTTTTTAGGTCTATCTCCAACACCTACACTATTTTTATTATCTCTGGAACTCTTTAATTATATCTTCCTATACTTCATAAGAGGTGGATCATCATATCCAATTCCGAACTTTCCCATAATATGAGTTCATTGAGATGATAAAATATATTCTTACTTCTCTCCAGAAATAACATACTTTCTTTTAATTTTATCATCACCTACTGAATGAAAATTGAATAGTAAGTGTAGTGCATCCTTCAACTTAGGATTTCCATTGTCATTTTATTTCTCTATTTCTTTATTGAACGATTCTATATCTTCCTACATTTTTAGAATCATATTATATATTTAATCAAGTTAAGCATTTAGTTCTATTCTGAGGTTGTTCCTGCTACTCATCTCATCTTCCATTTCTCATGTGAGATTATCTACCATATCAATTTTCTCCTTTATTTTCAATTTTTCTTAATCAATAGAATTAGAGAAAGATGGATTATCTTGTTGAAGCCATTTATTATTTTGAACTAGTTCAGATAGCTGTGTAGAAATATCATCATTTTTGGATTTCAGATTTTGAATTTCATTTGAGTTCAAATTCTTTCCCTTAAAATTATCTTTGAGATTTTCTCTCTTTATAGACAACTTTTTCAGTTCTTCAGCTTGAGAATCATTCTTCTCCCTCAGATCAGTGGCCACATTAATAATCCTTTGAATTAATCCTTTTATCTTGTTAAACTCAATTTACATTGCTTGGATCCAGATATCATTATATTTAATCTCTTTACCCAACTTCTGATCCAGATTCTTTATTTCATGGAAAACTTTTACTTTTCACCTTCTGGGAGTTTCTTCATCATAATTAGTTCCAACGTCACTTGGAATATCAAGTTCTTCACTCATTACTTTATAATCATTGAATGAGTAAGTTTTTTCAATTTATGATTCATCCAAAACATTATTCTTTTCACTACATGATTTATTTAACTGAATCACACTCTTTTTGTAGAAACTTCCACACTAGGGAATTTCACAAGACTTCTGATTCTTATTTAAAGTTCTTCCATTTGCCATGGCACACTAAGACAAGAGAAGAATGAATCTTTAACCACAAAAATTGACTAAACCAAGTCAAAGAAAAAAATATGCTAAAATAAACCTTCCCTCTTATTCCAATTGTTTGGACCAAAAGGGGAATATATACCCTAAAAGGGGGGTGAATCAGGGTATCGATATTCTATTTCTAAATTCTTTCTGCCCCATCGGATCTTGACCTCAATATTATAAGGGTCACTTTTTTTCACTTATTTTTTAACATTGATCTTGTTCTTTCCTTATTTATCTTATGATGATGCTTTAGATGCAATGTAGGGAAGCAAGCAGGTAGACACAGATATTTTTACTTGGTTCACCCTCACTGGGCTACGTCCAAGGAGGATACAATGGCGATGTTCTGATGTACCAAATCCATTAAAGCTCACTACCAATAATGTCTGGGCTAGATCACTTCTATGCCCAATCTCACTGCCATTACAATGTTTAGGGTCATCTCACTTCTCTCCCAAGGGTCACTCCCTATTTCTCTCTCACTGGATCATTACCGGTAGAAAGGATAACCTTCTTCCTCTTCCTTTTCCAATTGACCGTGGAAGGGATCCACTCAAAGTTTATAGACTTGTATCTCCCTTAATTATCACTAATTAACGCATCCTCCATTATATGTAGATGCATTATTGAAGTATAAATTTCATCCAATGATGAATACCCATTTTCTACAAATTATTGGGATAAAACCTTTGGAAATACCTTTGCAAGTATCCCTACTTCGTAAATCTCCCAATTTTGCAAAGCTACAACAAGCCTTCGCAATTCTCCAACCTCTTCACAAATCTCGTAGGTTCGCAAAGCTCATGGTTTTTCAAATATCACTAGATTGTAGATCTCTCTAGATCGTAGAGCTCACTACTTCACAGAGCTCACACTAGTATTCATGATTTCTCAAAGCTAAACAATCCTTTGTAAATCACACATCCTCCGTAAATCCAAATTGGCCTTCGCGGTGTGCCTCCCTTTCACATATCTCAAATGCCTCTGAAAATTCCCTTTGCTTTCTCTAAGAACCCTACTCTGTGAATCTCCTTCACAATTCAAGATATTAAGGTTTTTTATTTGATCTCTCTACTTCTCTCGAGGTGGTCATGATCTATTTATAGGAATTTCCCATTGACTCTAGAACCTTCCATCCACCTCAGCACCATGTCAGCACCAAATCATGGAGATATGAAATTTTTCCTATAATTCACTCTATTTCACGAATCACCATGTCTATTTTATGGATTCTCAAAGCTCGTCGTAATCACGAAGCATTTCGTAAAATCCTTTGCACTGCCATGATGATTCTTCTTCCTTTGTGATGTTGCAATGCTCCAATTGAAATTCTCTTTACCTCTACCATTCTTTAATTTCATCATAATCGAGAAACATTTTTTCAAATCCTTTTCACCACCACAATGGTCCTTCTTACCTTGCACTGTAAAGCTTACTTGAAAATATCATCACCTATTCCATTCATGAAGATCTTTGTAATCACAAAGAACATCGTCAACATCCTTCATGTATTTGCGAAATATACTTCATGAAGCCTATATTCACTAAATTCATTCATTTTCCATATTTTTATGAGATCTTATATGAAATCCACATTTTGTGATGCTCACCAAATTCCAAATTTTAGACCCCAAACATTTGGCACACTAGAAAACAACGCCACCTTGTATCTACTCTTTTGTACCACCTCCAGATCCTATCTTCATTTTTCATGGTTATTTGTCAACATGGATTGTCAAAAAAATCTTTGTAGCTAGATAATACACCATGAAAACCTACAGTTTCAACAAACACAACCAACCCAAAAATTTTGTAATATTACCTTGAAGGATTTTTTCCCAACAATCTTCAACAAGCTCTAGATACAGAGTTGTGTTTCAATACTTCTTATCATAATCAGAATTATGGGAAGTTTGAGAGGAACATTAAAACCCTAGAGGATAGGTTGAGATCCATTTCTCAATATTTAAATGGTGGTTGGGATCAACACCTTCCTCTAGTTGAGTTTTCTTTCAACTATAGATTTCACTCGAGCATTCAGATGGATCCTCATGAATCAGTATATGAAAAGAAGTTTAGAAATCCAATGTTTTGGGATGAGGTTAGAGAAATAAAGTTATTGGGACATGTGTAAGCTGACTAAAATTTAGAGAATGTTATATCCATTCAGCATCATATCAAGGCAACTTATAGTTGATAGAAGTGTTAGGCTAACAATCGTCGATGAAATCTGAAATTCAAAGTTAGTGAGAAATTATTCTTATAAATTTCTATATAGAATAAGGTTATTAGATTCTAAAACAAGGGAATGTTGATTCCTAGGTATATTGGTCCCTTTGAGATACTTGATTTAGTAGGGGTTGTATCTTATCTCTTGGAACTTCCACTGAACCTCTCTCAAGTTCAAAATATGTTCTATATATCTTTTTTGAGGAAGTACAAACATGAACCTTCACATATACAAAATTTAGAGGTTGTGCCTATAGATCATGTCCTTTCTTATAAATAAAAACTTGTATAAATATTAGATCGTAGAGATAAATTTCTAGGAAACAAGAATACACACCTCGTTAAATGTCTTAAGAGGAATTAGAAATTCAAGGAAGCTATATGGGAACCCAAGAATGTTATAAAGTAAATATATACTCATATTTTTATATTAGAGTGATATAATTTTGAGGGAGAAATTATTTTTAAGGGGGGTAGAATGTAACACCATAATATTTTATATATATTTCCCTATGAAGTAAACTTGAACTATTTGATAACTTAGTTTACACGCAACCCATAGTCTAAATAAAAGGATTTATAATAATATCTTATAACCTACACATTAAATTTAAAGTTATAAATAATCATAAACACATTATAAAAAATTTATATAAATGTTTTAAATAATTTAAATTTATTGATTAATTCATAATAAATAAGAACTCAATTTTTAGTGACGTCATTTTATGATTCAAAAATATGCTTTCTTTAACAATGGTTTTTATTAATTTAAAATTATAATTAATTTATAATATTTTTAAAAAAAATTATTTGATTATATTTAAAAAAAATTATTATCTTACGGTGAGTTTTCATGATTTTCCAAAAAAAAATTATCTTTTAGTGAATAGTGAAAATAGCGATTTTTCTAAAACTATCATTTTTTTCATTAAATCAAGAAATTTAAATAGTGGAATTATGTTTTCAATTAGATAATAAAATAAAATAATCTTATTTTAATTATACATAATCTAATTGATTGCAAATTTATTATCATTATACTTGATTTTGGTATAAGTTCATTTTTAGCATAAAACACATTTTGCTAACAAATGTTTTCTTACGTGAAATGTATTTTTATATAAATAGATTGAATTAATCTCCATTTATTAATTTATTTAATTAATTTTATATATTATATATTCAATAATATATTTTAACATCCATATTATAGTTTTTACAAGGCAAGTAATTGAAGTAAATCTAGTTTTATGCTTAAAATGCATTTTTCTAAAAATGAGTTTTCTTTGAATTTTTCATGCTTATTTGAAATTAAATTCTGACACTTAAAGAAATTGAATCTAGTAAAATGGATTCCATATTTTTAATCATCATAAATAATATAATTTAATAGGTTCAAATTAATTTTTGTTCATAATGAATAGTAAAAACTATAAAATTTTGTTACCATGATTAAGGTAAAACAGGTTTACTGGGTTTAAAACTAAGATATAAGGGTAGGAATACCATATAAACATGTCTAATTTTTATTTCTTGAAGATATTTTAACCTTATATTACCCCAAATTATAATTCATGTCCATTTTGAGCCACATGGACATGAAAATGACCTTATATTATTGAAATATTTTAAGATATTCCATGTGTGTCCCTCTCCTCACTAATAAATGGGAACCTCTTATCCTGCCTTATTTACAAAATTTTATCCTTCTATCATAGCTAATACTTACCCCAAAACCTTCCTGGATTCATTATCTTTATCCTATATGTTTTTTCTTCTCTAAATACCAATCATTCAAAGCCTATGGTGTAAACCAAAGTAGGTGTCTCAAAGAAGAGGAATAAATCTTAACCAAACACTTTCAATTTTATTTCTTATTATAATTCTTTTAAACTAGTACAAATAAATTCCCCTATTTTAAGGGGTTATTTTTTTATTAGATAGATTTATAACCCCCTCTAAACACATTAGTGGTAGTTACCCATAACTACTGCTAATGTGCCTTCCTTATGTTGTTAGTGATGGTTTTTGTAAACCGCTAGTAAGGTAAGCCTCAATTAGTAGTAGTTAAATTATAGGGAGTTTAAACACCATATAATTTCACCAAGAAATATCATTTTATATGTGGTTTTAACCACCTATAATTTATTTTTAAATTTATAGGAAATTGAAAACTTCCACTAAATGAATTATAGGTCACATAATATGGGAGTTATTGGAAACTATCTCTATTTGAGGCTAAATTATATGGGGTTTTAACCCCCTATAATTGTGATACATATTAGATGAATTTCTAAAACCGCCTCAAATATTTTTTTTAAGCCCCTATTAGAGGACGTTTGGGAAGTGCCTCTAATATTTTTAAAATAAATTTAATGTTCTTCCTATTTTCCCACGCAACTAGCGATGAGGTCCTAAATCATACATTAGGGTGACTATTATATTGATATCATAGCCATTAATATCAATAAAAATAATGAAACATCATCCACAACAAATATCTGAGTAGTAGAAGTAATAAATATATCCATGCTATAAAAAATGGTGTGTAGTATACCATTATACATCTCAATTTATCACCCACTGGAAAGATCACATATACAATAAATAAAATAAACAAAATACATAGGTGGATCTATTTTCATCCCTAAGCCTCACTTCATCCCATTATCCAATATCTGTCGGGCTTCCCTATCTTGATCCATCGCACATCCTATACTTTGAACTTGAAAATAGAAATATGGTTTACATGCACATCAGAGTGCCTATACAAGGTATGAGAAATACATCTCATTAGGGTATCACAAAGTTCCCCTAATATACACCATTGTATATATGCATTCATGAGGAAAATGAATAACATAAAATAATCATACATGTTGGGTTGTTGTGTGATAACCAGGCCACCATGACACACAAACATACTCACTTTAGCCCCTGATGGAATCCACCACATACACAGACACACGTGTTTGGTCATCATGTTCTAATAAAGATTCCATGATACATGGTCATACCTTCTTTGACCATTGTTATAATATAGTTTCTACATGTCGTTGATCCTGAACCATACCTAAAGATTCAATGTATGGTGTCACAAATAATCAACCACTACTAGAAGTTGTGGGTTAGTGTCTCACATCCATTTACTAGACTTTACTTCTCACTCAAGGCAATCTTTTTAGTATTTTCTCACTCAAGGTATGGTCAATATCTAAATCTTAACCACTACCTTATCACTCAAGGTAGGGTTATGTGCCATTTCTTGTGTCACGTTATAACCTAGACCAACCTTCTCACTAAAGGAGGTTCATTCCAATATATTCTCACTCAAGATGATTCCATTATCCTGTCCACTACCTTATGACTCAAGGTAAGGTTTGATATCATGTTCTAACCACTAACTTCTCACTTGATGTATAGTTCATCCAAAACCCTCCCACTCATGGTGAGGAAATTATATTTATCACTACCTTATAACTCGTGGTAGGGTCCTATATCACATTCCAACCACTACCTTCTCACTCAAGGTAGGGTCCTTCTAATGACTTATCACTCAAGTTGGGGTCATACATTGAGATTTTTCATCATCCAAGTTGAGATTCAACACCTATAATAAACACATGTTTAACACATCCATAAAATAAAAAATAGGTAATATAGATTAATCCCACAAGATCACTATCCCATCATAGGGCTCTATTCACTCAAAACCTAGCCCCATATCCCATAACACAGCTCAACATCCAATTTTCTTCATAAGACTACCTCCTCAAGACTGTTCCAATCCTATAAGCACAACATGTATATATTATCAGCATTATACACTCCCATCATGATGTCCAGTAGGGTCTTTCAGACCCGTCTTGGCTCATCGATACCCATAATCACTTGTCACCCCATGGTAACCTTATATCACATAGGCTCTTTCTGAACCTGACCCTAAATCTCTATCCACATTCTCTTACAAAACTCTCATCATAGCCCTCACTTGGGTTCCATCTTGAATCACTTCTAAAATATATCTCAAACCATTACCTAGAGTAAACCCCTCTTTGCCACAAATAATATAGTCCTGGAGGAATCATACATCCCAAGGCACATACCAACTCTCGATCCACCCTATGAAGAGTTATCTTTACAAAGTGTGAAATGTATGACTGTCTCACCCATCACCTCAAGGCCTGAGCCTCTCATTCATAACCAACTAGACCAAGAAAATCCACATAGTCTATGTGATTCACATTTAAAATCCCGATTCCTACCCAAGGCCTTATCAAAACTAACTGGAAACTTCACCACATAGAAACATGGTTTTTGATAAATCCCAATTTACTTAAAGTTATAAATAAAAGTTATTCTATTCATAAGAGGCTTCATGACATTCCATCTCTTTCTATAGGGACTTCTTGGTCCCTATATCTTTATTCGGTCCCGTTCTAACATGTAGGCATTCATCCCCATGCATAAAAAATAAAATAATTTTGTATTAATTGGACCACCTAACTAAAACACATAGTTACTATATATAAAAATCTCCCTCTACCTTGAACAAGCTTTTCCATTCCTCTTCCAAGCTCTTGCCACCACCCAAGCTCCCATATCAACCCATAACATCCAAATAATTAATTATAGTATATTATAATTAACTATTCAATTTAAACCAATGAGTAAAAATATTTGAAAAAATCTCCAGTAATTGTTTTATCACTAAAACTACATGAAACTTCATGTGTTCATTATTCTAGGATCTCATTTAACCAAGCCGTGAAGGGGTTAGAAGGGTGGATGAGGTAGGGAAAGAGGAGGATAAGACAACATAAATCACTGATTAAATTACATAAAAAACACCCCTCTCTAAGGGGTTAGAAGGGTGGATGAGGTAGGGAAAGATTCTGCCAAAATAGTCTTCTCTTGATGCCTTTTTCCCTTGAAAAAATGTGGAGGAAAACCTTAAAATGATGTTTCTTCCCTAATTTTAAAAAATAGATTTATAGTTTGGTCACAACATAACTAGGAGGGTTAGTTCAGGCAATAACATTCATGAGTTGGTTACAACATGACCCTCATATGTCGAGGTGTGGCCTCCACAGGCATAGGGGAATTCCCTCAACCTACATTTATTGTGATGCAACCCCTTTGGGAGTGGCATGACTACCTATAGGTAGAGGGTACATCCCACTACCTATAACCATTGTGTAATGGACCCTATAGGTCAAACTATAGCACATATATCCAATAGTGATAGTATTCATCCATCTGTATGGCTTCTCTTACACTACTTTTCAAGAGAAACACCCAACAGATTTCCAGCATTGCATGCATGACACTCCTCCTAAGCCATGATCACACATCCCTAAAAACATTTTCCAAGGACAAAACTTAAATAGACCATACCCTGGTACCTAGATCCAACCATGATGTCACTATTTTACCATAGATTGAGACCTCCCAAACTCATCAAAACCTTGTTCCATCATACCCACAAGCGACTTACTAAATCCATTAGTTCTCAACCTTTAACTAACAACTCAATGATTAACAATCTAATGGTAATCACACATAACTAGTGCATACTTTACCTCAAAAATGATTCTTTTCTTAATAATACATTCCAACTATCACTCTACACTTCCCAAGAAAAATGATCCTCCTGAAGAACCCTCTCAAAGGTTCTTACCCATAACCAAACTCAATCTTATCTGAAATCAATCGGTGTATGCTTCCATAAAACCTGATCACGCAGCCTGAATCTTTATCCAATAATAAACATCCCATAAAACCTAGTCTTACATGCCTAAACCACCAACCATTATCCTCCCACATTCCAATATCATCTAACTAAAATTAATATATGAGGCTTCTCATACAACCAGCCTAAGGAATCTAAATCATGTCATAGCATACCGCACAATCTATTGCCACCCAAAATCATTCCAAAACCACAAGTGTATACTCACACTCAAAAGATGTGACCTAAAAGCATATCAAGAATAAAAATGGTCAAGAATATAATTAACACTACCCTCAAAACCCAACCTTGATACCATAATCACTCAAAGTGATTGACATCTAAAGAACCCAATACATCTCTATGTTTCTTTCTTCAAACCCTTAAGGTTTCCCACATAATCATATGGGTCAGTTAAGTATAATTCCTCTAAGAACCTATATGGGAAAAAATATATAGGTTTTTATTGATATATTAAGTTTTAATGTAACTAAATACCATCACAATAGCACTTAAGGGTCCTATCACCAGGGCATTCTATTCCTACAATGACCCACCAATAGTTTATTATACATCCCTTGAATAGATGGATTTTATTTCCCTTAGGAAAGAGTGTATCATCATAAGGTCCACATGACCTTTCATAAAAAAACTTCTCATTGGTAAAAATCATGGTCAAATTGAGTATAATGAGACAAAAAATTATATGGGAATACATTATATAATTTTTTGTTTTCATGTTAAAAATTGAACCTCTGTTATCAATAAAAATAGTCACACACAAGAACGTGTATGTCATATGAATCCTAAATTATAAAAATGATTCCCAAAAATACCTCTTGCATCTACAGACTAAGATTAAAATGATGAAAATATCAATATCTAGTGAACACATAATATTTGAATAAAAATCTCAACCATAACATCAAAAACCATGAACAATAATATCATTCCCTTGGTAACTAGGATTTCCCACTAGAATGATGTTTATGACTAACCAGTCTATGGTCCATTGAAAAATTTGACATGACTTTATTACTTATATACCATGCCCTAAATAATAGGACAAGAAAAATACACTATGATGTTAATTTTTAATTATATGGCCAAAGACCACTCTATAATGTCCTGAATGGTGTGTTATGTGACCTAAAGTATGCCTCCCTATACACTAGATGATACCAAGTAGTGACGATGGCCTAAATATTACATTGGGGAGACCATAACCTATATATCATAGTCATAAATATAAATAAAAATAAAAAAAAACATAATCCACAATAAATATTATAGTATGCATACGAAATAAACATATTCATGTTGTAACAAAATGAAATACATCATACAGTCATGCATCCCAAATGATTTCTCACTAGATCTATCACATATAAAATAAAAAAAGAAATAAAATACACAAGTGTCTCTACTTCCACCCTTGATCCTCACCTCATCCTAGTCTCTAATTCCCTTCAGGTCTCTCTAGCCTAATCCACCACACATCCTATCCTTTGACCTAGAAAACATACATAAGGTGTATACAAACATTAGAGTGACCGTGAAGGGTTTGATAAATAAAAATTAGTTATGACTCACCATGTACCCGTAATCTACATCTTCATATACATATATATATAAGTAAAACAAGTAGCATAAAATAAACAAGCACATTGGATTGTTGTGTGCTACCCAAGCCACTGTGATATATGAACATACTTGCTTCAACCCATTCCAGAATCCACCTTGTGCCACCACCACATGCACACACACTAGTTCATCATGTGCTAACTAAGACACCAAGACACCTGACCATACATACTTCGGCTATTTCTGAAATCCAATCAACTCATGTCATAGACAATGAACCATACCTAAAGACTCCAGGTAGGGTACCATGAAGCCTTGGCCACTACTTGAAGGTGTAAGTTGGGGTCCTATATCCAAGTGATGGGTCTTCCATATAACTTAAGGATATCCTACCAATGGATTATCACTCAAGGTGAGGACAACATAAAAATACTAACCACTACCATATCATTCATGGTAATACCCCATAAAACTTCTCACATCACATTATAACATCGACCAATCTTCTCACTCAAGAAGGTCCATGCTGAAATCTTATCATAAAGTATGAGGCCATTATCCTTACCACTACCTTAACTCAAGGTAAGGTCCAATATCACATTCCAACTGATAACTTATCACATAATTTTGGGTTTAACTAGAAACTTAACACTCAAGTTGAGTTCATTATCCTGACCACTACCTTATCAATCAAGGTAGGGTATAATATCATATTCTAATCACTACCTTATAACTCAAGGCATGGTTATACCAACAATGTATCACTCAAGTGAGTAAAGGCCTCAGGATATTTCCATCATCCATGCAAAGATCCATCACTTATCACAAGGACACGATTAACACATGCATGCAATAAGAAAAAGGGCACACAGCCTATCCCATAAGCTCACCAGATCATCATAGGGTGATACTCACTTAAAATATATCCCCATGTCCCAAAAAATACCTTAGTGTCCATATGGATTCATAGACTCTTCTTCCTAAGACTATTAAAGTCACACAATCATATCATTTCAGTCTACTCGATATTATACTCTCTCCCATCAGGGTAACCACTAGGGTGCTTCAAACCTATCTCAACTCATCAATACCTGTACTCCCTCATTACCCATGGTGAACTTAAAATATGTAGGCTCTTCTTAAGAATGTACCTAAATCCTGGTATATATTCTATTATAAATCCATCATCATGACCCTCACCCATGTTCCATCTCACATTCCTCCCAGAAGATCTCTTGAATCATTACATGGGGGAAACCTCACCTTACCACACTTTATCTAGTCTTGAAGGATTCATTATACCCATAGATCATTCAAAACTCTCAATCCACCCTTATTAGGGATCTCCTTACCAAGCATGATACATATTACCTTATCACTTATCAATTATAAACATAAGCATATCATTCATTCCCAATTATCCCTAAGAAACTGACCTACATTATTATAGTTTCATATCATATCTTGATACCTATATAATATCTCTCAAAAACTAACCAGAACCTTCTCCCATTGGAAACATAGTCTCTGGGAAATTCTAATTTACCCAACATGTTAAATAGCACTTACTTTATTCCTAGTGGGCTCAATTCCATCCTATATATTTCTTTAGGGAACTCTTTATCCATATACCTTTACCCAATCTAATGAAAACATTCAATAATTAATGATCATGTGTAAACAAGAATATATTTTAGTATTTAAGGAACCACCTACCTCAAATATAGATTTTCCATCCACACAAATCTCCACTCACCGTCAGATAAGCCTTCCCATTACTCATCCAAGATCATGTCACCACTCAAGTTCCGATCTAAACCCACAACATATAAATAATTAATTATAAGTTATTATAATTAATTATTCAATTTAAACCACTAATTTATAATCATCAAAAAACACATTTGACATAACTGCATCATCAAAACTGCATGAAGCATTATAAGATCATCTTTCTAAGATCTCCTTCATCCTAGCCAAGAAAAATATGCTTTGTATTGGGAATATTTCCCCATGATTTATTGGAATCTTCAATGAAACCCTACCATAGATACATCATAAATTGGTGAAATATGGAGAAAAGTAGGAACATACAAAGGAGTGAAATTATAGTGACCCAAACATTACATACGTAAATATTACCTCATTTAATATGAATATTCAATAGACTTCATAGTCATACAGGAATGAGGACTATAAAGGTTTAGTTTCTTTAAATAATAGATACATAATAATCTTATTTCATGAATAATATTCAACATTTCTAAAAAATTATTCTCACAGAGCACACTTCTTAGTCATACCCTATAAAAAAAATTCTTCATATCCTGGGGAAAATGAAACATGAGAAAGGTTGAGATCAGATACTCAGTAAGGGAAAACAAGGTAAATATTAATCAATGCACATACATAATAATATTATGAGCATAAGGGTATGATAACATATTATTAACATTATAAAATCATACCCAATAATTTATAGATCATAAACATGAATCATGGTATAAATCTTTGGTAGTTTATAAGGCATGAATCATAAGATAACCAAACATAATGAGCTGTGAGAATATAACTTTAAAAAAATAACCTGTCATAATAGAGTGGAATAAAGTTTACCATAATCATAATCAAAGAAATGTTATGTCCAGGATACCCACCAAGATATTTATCACATGTTGGGTTTGGGATAACCTCTCATGTACCCTCTTCTAGGATTGGAAAAAAACTCTTGTATACCCTCTTTTGGTCTTGGTATAACCTCTTGTGTGCCCTATATTAGACATCAGATAACCTCTTATATACCCTTTAATCTCATAAAAAATCAATATTTTCCTAATTCATTAGAGGTATATAACTAACCCACCCATCATATAATCATAATTCGTTCATATTTGTACCACAAGATCATGAAAACATTTATCGTTGCATCAAAGATTAACCCATGGAAAAGAAAAAGGGTTTCATCAATATTTTATAATAAAAATAATAAACAATCCATAGAAATAATAATGATGTTGAAAATTGATCATATCCCTAGTAAATTATAAAAAAATCATAATATATTTTTATAGATTAAAATACCTTTAAATGTTCATTGAATAATTTCTTGAGGAAAATAACCTTTTCATTTTGAAAAAACTTATTTAAATTCTAAAA
This sequence comes from Viscum album, assembly GCA_963277665.1. Taxonomy (NCBI): domain Eukaryota; kingdom Viridiplantae; phylum Streptophyta; class Magnoliopsida; order Santalales; family Viscaceae; genus Viscum; species Viscum album. Next base: position 1,909,291,775 of record OY728137.1, read on the forward strand.
AATTTAAAAATATTCAGGATAAAATTTTATTTTAAAATAATCATGGAAAACTTTAAATTGATATTCAAATAAAAGAGTAGTTATGATGGTAGAAAAAGGCGTTCATGTGGTGTGAGTTAAAATAAAGATTCCTTTCGTGATTTAGGTAAAAATTCAAAAGTGTCACATTCAAAAAAAGGAAAAAGGTTTAATTTAAAACATTTTTATATTAATTTAAATATGGGTAAAAATTACTTTAATATATCTTTGGATAGTATTAAAAAATTTATTGAAAAAAAATTAAAGAAATTATTGAAACAAAATAAAATATCCTCGACCAAATAGAGAAATAAATTCGATTTTCATTAAAAACAATTCAAACTCATGATTACTTGAATAGAGGGAAATTAAAGGAAATAATGTATTATAAAAAAATAACTAGTGGGGAAAAAGATAAATATTTTTTTGGAGAGGTAGATTACATAATTTCATCATCATAAATTAAAGCATAAATAATCCTAGTAAAAATGTGATTTTAATGAAAAATCATTAATATGTTGGTAGATTTTTTATGTCATAAGTCCCATGAAAGAAAAAAATTAAATACCATGATTATAAGGATATTTGTGATACAAAATAAAAAATGGGAGATAGATACACCCATAAAAATAAATAAGTTTATAACATCAAATTGTCTCAACGAAACAATATTGAGATGAAGAACCCTTACCTAAAGTATTTATTGATTCATAATCTCCCTAAATTCATATATACTAAATTTAAATTTATTAAACTTCAATAAAAACAATATTCATACCTATAATTTCATAAATTTTTTACTTATAACATCTTATCACTCATTCATTAATAATCATTGTTTATCATCATCATTTCATGTGTTAACTGCTTCATTTTTCATATATGTTTTGGTTTGGTAGTTATGGTCCTTGCACTTTTATTAGAGTTCCTTAATCTCTAGAATTTTAATTATAATATAAATATCATATATATTCATTATATACATATTTATAACCATTAATTTAAATCAGTTATGAAAAATTAATTGCATCACAATGTGGAGACGATAGTCTATACGTACGCATGAGTGATGTTTCCATTTTTTGATGGATGGAATAAAAGAAAGGTAAATATTAATTAACCTTTTAAGAATAAGTATTATATAATAAATATAATATATATGTATATGTATATATATATTAAATATATCATAATAATCAACCATTAAAGATGGTAATGGAATATGGGTCATATCACTACATGGATGCAGTAGTCCACATGTACGCATGAGTGATACATTAATATCTCATTTGAGGGAGAATATATGAGAAATGGTTATTAAATAATAATAATAACATCTAAAAATATTTATAATACTAGATTAATCATGTTATTATTGATATATAATGTATCTCAAAATCCATTTTATTGATACCAAATGTTCTTATTTGGGATCACTCTAAAATTGAGCTCCCAAATTGGTTGCATATGCAATGTCTCGCTGAGTGGCTATTATATATAGGAAAATTCCAATGATTGTTATATAAATATTAGTATCTGATGTCTTTTAGTCATCATGCTTTGTAATCTTGGTTCCAACTAAAATACTAGTTCACATGGGATTCGAATCATCTATAAAAAAATTTATAATCAGCGCATTTGCACATTTTTCCTATGAGATAAATGTGTATATATCTTTTTGAATCTAATGAAGACCCATAAATTTTCCATGTTATATAATCATATATAGTTTAAATTCTAACCTCATATACTTATTAAATTCATACTTTTATTATTACTTGGTTCCTCTATAAATAATTCCTTCTACATACACCAAAATCATAAAATTTTCTTGTTTTGAAATTTTCACATAAAAATTATGATAAATGCATCTTATTTATAAACTCTAGATTCTTTATGTATGATTTTTTCAATCATTCCATGTAATAGGTTCTTATTTTAATACATATAATTCATTCTTCAATATTCACACTTTATTATCATCATTTCCAATCAAGAAGCTCAGAAGCTGCTCAAAATACACTTCTTCCTTAATAACCCCATTTAAGAATTCTATTTTAACATACATATAAAATGTCTGGTAACCTATATATATTTACACTTATAATAATAGCCTGATTTACTCAAAATGAGACACTGGTGTGAAGGTGTCCTCTACATTGACTCCTTTAACTTGAGCATAACCTTTATATAATATCCACTCTTTATTTTGAACTACAAAACCATGTTTATAAAATTTATTCTAGAAAATAAATTTAGATCTAATCCATATATAATATTTGGGTCTCTCCATTTCTCCCACATCTTATTCTTATCAATCTAATAGAACTCCTCAGTCATTTCTTTCAATAATTTTCGTTTTAGCTTCTTTAAATGATGTGGGATCTACTCTAGACAACAGATTAGCATGCTCTACTAACCTCATTATTCATGTTTTAGTTAGTCCAGTTCTATCTCCAATGATATTTTATAGATCAACTACCATCCTACTATTCCTCCCCTAGAATATTGGTTGACTTTTTTCAATCACATATTTCTACTTAGATTCATATTTTGAGTCTTTATCTTTTGACAAACCTTGAATAGTTTCTATGTTTATTTATACTTCATCATCTTCTTCACACAGCTCATCCGTAAATGAGCTTCTAGTTTTCTTCCCTTCTCTCTCATCAATAACCTTCACATCCTAGATTTTGAGAATTTTTGTAAACCTTTTTTAAGGTATTTGTAAGACTTTATCTTCAAGTAATATCCTAAAAATACTACTTAATATACTACATCACCATATTTATCTATGTTTCCTTATTTATTATATACATAATACTTTCTACTAAAAACTAAAAAATGATTCAATGATGGATTTCTCCCATTACATCTCTCATATAGAGTTCATTCCTCTCAAGAACTTATAAAATCCAAGTTTTGAGTGTGCACAGAAACCAGAATAGACTCTTTCTAGTAAAATTTCCATAAACTACTATCAATTAGTATTATTTTATCCATGTTTTCAACTATTTAGTTTCTTCATTCAAACATACCATTTTGTGGTGGTGTTCTTACTCTGGATACTTCATGATTTATACTATGTTTTTAAACATAATTCACAAATTCAATGGGCATATATTCAGTTCCATTATTTGATCAAAGTGTTTTTATTGTATGTATAGTTTTATTCTCCCCTCTCTTTTTTTATCTATTTATGCAATATATAACATCTATTTTAATTTTTAGGAACATTATACATGAAATTACACTATAATCATCGATAAAGAAAATAAAATATTTTTCTCATGGTGTTCTAGATAGATTTATTAGACCACATGTTGAGTAGGTTTCATAATCCCTTATCCCTTTATCAGTAAGGGTTACATACTATCTTACCTTGCATACATGCATCACATGTTTTCAATCTATCATGTTTTATAATCATTATTTCCACTACTTCTTTTCTATTGGATAGATTATCTAGGATGTTTTGGTGAGTATACCCCATCCTTTGATGACATAAACTATTTTATTCTTCCATGGTAAGAAAATTTATGTTCCCTTTATTATAATCTTGGTATAAATTTCCAATCATTATCCATCCTTTCATGATATATTTTCTGATATCCAAGAATTTTTTTGGATACCTAGTCAATAAATTACTTATTTTCCTAAGAATGTACTAAGTGGAATAACCTAGGGTCAATCATAAAGAGGATTCTTACACGTACTATATTTTTTATTTTCACTATTATAAATTAAATAATATAAAACTAACTTATATAATAATAATATAGATAGGGGTTTGATTATGAAATTAATTAAATATATATATATATATATATTAATGAAAATATAAAAGGTAAAGGAAGAAAATAAAAGATACAAAGAAGTTAGTAGAAGAAAATTGTTGCTCTTGGGGTTTCATGGTGATGTTATCATTGATATTCAAAACATATTCCTTGTTATTTTATCCAATGTACAGATCCAGACCTTTCACTCTACACCCTTTCATTCAAATGGTATTCCCCTACACCAAGACCTCTGCATGTTAGAGGAATCTATTCCACATCAATACCTAATCCAAACTCCATAATTTGAATGAATTAGATATCAAAGATAAGGAAAATAAGTGAATAAAGAAGAAGAATAATTTATTAGAGAAAGTGGGGTGAACAGTTACAATAATCATGTTAACCACTACTAAAATATTAGAATAAAAAATTAAAAATCAATAAAGCATAATAAACTCAAACACCACCACTTCCACCTTGAACAATAGTGAGAGTAATATATCTACAAACATGGAGTTAAAAGGAAGTATGGTGTGAGAAATATTAAATTGAAAAGAATATAAATACACAAAATAAGAAGCGATATAAACAAATGTATATTGAATATATAAATAACTAATACAGTATCTAGACTTCACATTTCCTCCTTGAAAATGGCTATCCTATAGAATGGTAGAAGAGGTGAAAATTTATAGAAAAACATGTGAGAATTTTGGTTCCAAAATCTATCCAACACAAATTTGAAAATTTATGACACAATAAATAGAAAAAAAATTGAGTCAAAATTTTCCTTATTCTTTTTCTCATTCCTTTGTGTTTTGGAAATAAAAAACATACTTTCTTTATAACCATTTTTATTTACAAGAAAATTTTTATACATTTTCTTAATAATTATTTATATCTATAAGGAAATATATTTTCATGTTCTTTAATATTTTCATAGATAAGTATAACCTTATTTTAATAGTTACTAGAATAAATTAAATCCTTAATAAAACTTATAATCCTTCATTTTCTGAGTTTTAATTCATGTTTATTAATTCTGATTCCTTCAAAATTATGAATATGATTCTATCAATATCTCGATTCTGATACATGTTTCTTAAAACTAAATCACATAGAAAATCTAATCCTATTCACTTCTTAAATTCCAAATTTTCCAGAATTTTGATTCCAATTATCTCAGTTTTTTGAATCTGATTTATGTTTCTCAATTCCAAATCATTAAAAAAATCAAACCTGATTCACAGTTTCTTAAATTTTGAGTCTCAATTATTTCTAGATCCAATTTTATATCTTTTTTAATGTTTTCTCATTTGTTTAAGAATTTGATTTTATAACTTTCTTAAAATTACTATATTTCCTTAATGTAATGTTTTCATATAGTCGTATTTGTACATACTTAATGATTCTCAAAATATTTTGTTATAATAAATGATGTCATCTAATCTATTATTATATTACAATTTTACGTGTCAGTTGTACAGGTCCCTCTAAAATTTTAGGAAAAATATGATCTTTGGAAGAAATTTTGACCATTGGATATCTCACCTATAAATAACCAATCATTTGAATGTGTTTGATGCTATGCTATGAACTTTTGAGAGAATTGATACTCTGCAAGATCTCTTCCAAAATTGCTTCAGGTGAAAGCCTTGAAGAGTTTAAGTTGTGAACATCTTATTCCACATACTTAAATATTCAAAAAGCTTTGTTTTGATTTGTGTGAATCTGATTGTTTCTGTATACGATCGAGGGATTCCAAGATGAAGGAAGATAGATGTTTTGATTACCTTCTTAATTGAAGGACTCCAAGTTGAAGTAATAAAGAGGTTTTGATCACCTTAAAAATCAAGGGCTTGCAGGGATAGCAAGACAGACACTGATCTTGCGTGGATCAAGGGATTACCTTGGTGTGGGTAATACAGACTTTCTTTAAAGTATAAATCAGGGGACCTTTATCCAAGGTTTTTTGGATACCCTACTCTTTGGGTTAAAATATTTATACTCCTTTATATGTAATTTAAATTTCTAATGAAATTTGTAATAATAATAAAGTGTTTCTTATAATTTATCTTATTATAATTTTGATATATGATTCTATATGCTTTAAGTTATAATCTTACTTTAGTATACCTATGTACTTATTTATAATCATCTTTATCATTCCAAAGTGTTTTTATTTCAACGTAAAAAATAGGGTTTAATTGAATATAATTTGTTTAACCTTTTTAAACAACATTTCCTTAAGGTTAAAAAACAAAAGTTTTTTAAACTTACAATTCACCCCCCATCCCCCTCTTGTAATTGAGTATATACATATACATTTCGATCTTACAATAAGTATCAAAGATTCATGTCATATTATGTGATAACACTGGTTCCATGACCTTAATAAAAAACCCTACACATTACTCATGTGCAAAGCACATAGATATTAGGCATCATTTTCTTAGGGATCACACACTTAAAGGAGATATTATTTTATAATTCGTCAGAATTCAAGAAAAACATTCTGATATTTTTAGAAAATCATTACATTCCGATAGATTTGAATATATTAAATAAAATTTGGGAATGATAATTGTAAGGTAATCATTCATATCTACTTTTTGTTAAAACTATCTCCTAACATTAATATATTTCTTTTTTAAAATCAAAAAGGGCAAGAAGAATGTTCTAAAATAATATTAGTCTAAGGAGGAAAACATAAAGAGGATATTTCTTAAAGAAGACATCCTTAAGTAAGGGGATATTTCCTTAAGGAAGGAACACAAACATAAAAATTCAGAATATGATCTTTCAGGTATTTCTTAACCTAACGGGGGGGTTAGTTGTATTCATCTTCAGTCATAAAATATGGGGTAGATAAGTTCTTTTAAGTTCAATTATGAACTCTTTTGGTTTTAATATTCTTTTCTTAAATCGATTATTTGTGATTTCCAAAAAGGAAGATATTGTTGAGTCAAAAGTTTCCTTATATATTTTCTTATTCCATTATGTTTTGGAAATCACAAATATATTTTCTTTACAACACTTTTTATCTATAAGAAAATTTTTATACATTTCCTTAATAATTCTTTCTATCTATAAGGAAATCTATTTACATGTTCTTTAATATTTTTATAGCTAAGTCTAACATTATTTTAATAGTTAATATAATAAATATGATCCTTAATAAAACTCATAATAATTTATTTTCTTACTTCTGATTCATGTTTCTCAATTCCAATTCCATCAAAATTATGAATATGAATCTCTCAATATCTCAATTCTGATACCTGTTTCTTAAATCCAAATCATGCAGAAAATCGAATCTGATTCACTTCCTAAATTCTGAATCTTCTAGAATTGTGATTATTATAATCTTAGTTTTATGAATCCAAATTAAATTTCTCAGTTCCAAACTGTTAAAAAATTAAAATCTGATTCGCAGTTTCTTAAATTATGATTCTCAATTATTTCCAAATCTGATTTTATATCTTTCTAAAAGTTTACTCATTTATTTAAGAATCTGATTTTATAACTTTCTTAAAATTACTATATTTAATTCATGTAACGTTTTCATATAATATAATTCACACATAATTAATTTTCCTTGTGATATTTTGTTATACTAAATGATGTCATCTAATATATTATTATATGACCATTTTAAGTGACAGTTTTATAGGTCCCTAGGAAATTTTAGGAAAAATATAACCATTGGAGGAAATTTCGACCGTTGGAGATCGCGCCTATAAATACCTAATCATTTGAATGTGTTCAGTGGTATTTTGTAAACTTTTGGGAGATTTGATACTCTACAATAGATCTACCAAAACTGTGTCGTGAAAAATCCTTGAAGAGTTTAAGTTGTAAACAGATTGTTTCACATACTTAAATCTTCAAAAAAGATTTGTTTTTATTTGTGAGATTCTGATTATTGTTGTAAAAAATCAAGGGAGTCTAAGATGAAGGAAGATAGAGGTTCCAATTATCTTTTTAATCGAGGGCTTCCAAGTTTAAGGAAGACAGAGGTTTCGATCACCATACAGATAGAGGGCTTACAAGGATAGAAAGATAGACATTGATCTTTCATAGATCATGGTCTTACCATAGTGTGAGTAATATAGACATTCTTGAAATTATAAATCAAGGGAAATTTATCCAAGGTGTTTTGGATACCCTTCTATTTAGGTTAAATTATTTTTACTCCATTATATGTACATTAAATCTCCTCTTCAATTTATAACAATAAGAATTTTTTTATTATACATTATCTTTATCTTATTATAACTTTAATATAATATTCTATATGCTTTAAGGTACAATCTTAATTTAGTATCCCTATTTACTTATTGATTATCATATTTATCATTACAAAGTGTTTTTACTTAAACTTAAAAAATAGGGTTTAAGTGAATCTAATGTTTTATCCTTGTTAAACAAAATTTCCTTAAGGTTAAAAAACAAAAAAAATAAACTTACAATTCATCCCCCCTCCCTCTTGAAATTGAGTATCTACATCTACATTTAGACCCTAAAAAAATTAGGGAATGGTGTATTTTGAAATTTTTTTACTTTATTTCTCCTACATGAACCAAAAAATATTAGCTTATTTAGCCACTAAATGAAGGTGTTATGGTTTAATAACTCTGAATAATTAATCTATCCATGTGACTATTTGTATTCCAAATCTACACTTTCTCATGTCATTATGACCTTGAAGGAAGAAAAATCATGTGGGTCCACAATTAATGAACTTTTTCCCACTAATTTTTTATATCTTCTTAACAAATTTTATATTCATTGGGTTGGACCTATTTTATACATAGTCCCATCTTTAAAAGTGATCCAATATATGCAGAGATTTTGAGGCTTAGATTGTGAGGTGATTTTAGGACTCTAAATGATGGATTAAGCTTTGGGTATAGAATAATAAAATGAATACCAATATGTATAGAAACCTAAAAAATAGAATTTTACAATTTCATTTAGTGTAGTAATAGTTATGTTCAAAATATAGAAGAAAAATAAAATAGTTAAATTCTAAAATTAGGACATTTTTTCAAATTAAGATCAAAATACCACTAAAACCTAAAAATGTGACAATTTTTCATAAAATAACACTATATGGGAATAATATTATTTAATTATAGCATAAAATTTTTGAAAATATTATCATTTTCACTCCCCCACACCTAACCATTTCACTCTAAGGAAATAACCAAATAACCAAATCAAAATCCACATAACAATAAAAAATGAGAAACATCGATGATATTTTCCAAAAACAAAATTCCATCTTGTATACTCTATAAAAACAACTATGTCTCATTTTCATTCCTCGCATTTAAATTAGTTCAACCATAAAAATCCTTCTATGGCCCAATCACAGCCTACCTCACATTGATTTTTTTGTCACTCTTCCCTCAAGAGAAATTAAATTCGAAGTTATGCACATACATGGAAAATGAATTTATCACCATAGGATTTTTAAAATTATCATTTATACATAGAAAGATACATGAAAATGAATTTAATCTTGAGTAATTTTCCAGGAAATTTTGGTGGCTTAGGGTTTGTGGGAAAAGCTTTAAAAAAATAAGGCTGAAAAGAGGATTTGGACTTTTAAGTACAATGCATGAATATTAAAGTGAAAACATGGTAAATTCCTCACTCAATACCCCTTGAAAATGTGAAACAAAACAAAACCCACTTTTTATAACATGGTACATGAGTCATGAAGTGATTATAATCAATTATTTCATCCAAATTCTACACTATTTTTTATTTTTTTAAATCTATAGAAAGGCATGGATTTTTTTTCTTTTTTCATAGATGATAAGATGAAAATTCAATACAATGAATGAATTAAAATTCATTACCATTATTTTAGAGAGGTAAATTAGTCGTGAAATAAATAAAAATTGACAATTCAAGTTCACATTTATTTTTTTTATTTTTTCTAATTTTTTTAAGGAGAATTAGATGATATAATTAAGGAACAATTAAATGATGAATCATGCCCAATTATCTATAATTAAACTACCCAAAATGATTAAACATTCCTCACACCACCCATAAATAAAACACATCCCAAAGAACAAACATAAAAGGCCCTTCCCCCACACTCAAACTTGAAATATCTATGAAAAAATACAAAAAGTGTCAGTAGGTGAGGAAAAGATGGATTGTAATGTGGCTTAAACCTATAAATAAATTTATGGAATCTAAAAGATAAAGAAGGATAGATGTAAAGGTAGGTATAAAGTAAATATATGGATATCCAAAAAATTCTTCAATCATATAAAAACATTCCATGAAGTTAAAATCTTTGAAAGATAAAAATCACACAAGTTATGGTTCTCACACAAAATCTAGGTTTCTCTTAAGAAAGTGTGGGTATTATGAAGAATATGTCAAAATGGTTCAAAATAACTCATAATACTGGAAAAATATTTTGATTCAGTGATTCATGGGAATTTATTTCAAAAATTTATTAAACTCATAAAAATTCTTGAAATTCAATTTGAGGAAAAAATTATCATATCAAAAATCATTTAAAACCCATTTCTTAAAAAATCATTTCAACTCTCTCAAAATAAATTCATGTGTGAAATTTGAAAAGAATATTCATTGAAGATAAATCCAATCAAAATGTGGATTGGTTTTCTTTCTTAGAAACCAAAAAATATGATTCCTCCCAACATCCATGAGTAGATTCCAAGAGTGAGTACCCCTAAAAAAATATCCCCAACCCTAATAAAGGATGAAAGATAGATTTTGAGGTGTATGGGGAGGGAAAAGAATAAAGGGGTAATCCTAGTTTAGCTTAGCTAGAGGAGTAGTGTCCTCTAGTGGTGAATATATTATAATAGTATGTGACTTAACTTTTAGTTTGGGTTTATAAAATTATTCCACAATAATTGTTTATTTTGTTCTATCATCCTTCTATACACTAATGTACAGCTCGACTGGCTACTCTATTCTCTCCTAAACACATTAAACATCTTCATCTTCTTCAACCAGGGCATGTAGCAGTGTTACTGAATCTACAAAACCATAAGAAAAGAGGAAAAAAATTTCAATTAAAAATTAATAATATTTTAATAAATATAAAGTTCAAAAATTAAATCACCCTCCAAAATTCCATCTTGAAACTCTTTTTTCTTAATCAGGGCTACTGGGAATTCATTTATTGGAGAGGTAAGTAGATCTTCAAGTATTACTTCAAACTCAATAATTTCTTATTGAAATTTAAGAAGAATAGGAATTTCATTCTCTTCATGTTTTTGTTGTTTTCATTCCATCCATATAACTTTAACTTCTTCAACTTTGGAGGCCAGTGATACTACCATCTAGCTTGATTTTTTGATAATTTTGAAATTCCCATAAATATTTAAGGAATATTGTTCCATTTGAATATTAAAAGTATATTCTCTACTAGTATCACTATAAATTTTATCAACAAGCCAATAATTAGAGTAATTACCAAAAAAATCATTTTTGAACTTTGGAATGAAATATATGTAATAAAGTTATTTTTTAGTTTTTTAAATTTTTTATTTTTTATTTTTTTATGAAAAAAAAGTGCGCAAGATCTTAGCCTCCCCAAAAATGGTTCCAAATTTATACTCAAGGATTTAGTACTTTTACCTTATTCAATATTTTATTTACCTAAGTATACAATATAGTGTGCACACCTAGAGTCAATCTCTCAAGGAGATTGATCACAACACACTGGATTCCTATTGTCACTATTATATTATGAATAATATAAAACTACTAAAATAATATATATATATATATATATATGAGGTTTAAAATTCATAAAATATATATACATATATTAATTAAAATATAAAACATAAAAGAATAAAATAAAAGACACAAAGAAGTCATCAGAAAAAAAACTGTTTCTCTTGAGGTATCATGGTGATATTATAATTGTTATTCAAAATATATTCCTCATTATTTTATATGATGTAGAGATATAGAAAATTCACACTTAACCCTTTAATTTGAATGGTATTACCATACATTGATACTGCCTCATGCAGGAGTAATCTCTTACTATGGAATCCCTCCTTTTTATTACCTAACTTTTTATTACATTATTATATTCCAAATAAAAGTCTTATTCAAGGTTAATACTAAGTACATTTATTTCATCTCATAACCTGGGGAAATACATAAAAGAAAAGGATGAGCTTAATTCCCACTAAAGGATAACAAGGGAAATTGTTTACCTGTCATCTTGAGGATTACCAATAAGAACTTGAGAAAATACATAAAGGCAAGAGTAACAGAAAAAATAGGCATATCATAATACAAAGAACATGATTCATAAAATAGAAATTTAGCTAAAATATTTAATTGAGTTATTCATAAGAATATCACCACAGCTTATCAACGAGGTTTCATAAAAATTACAAAGGTTATTCACCAAGGTATCATAAAACTTATCATCTATAGAGATTAAATTATTTACTCAATGCATTGGAGCACTATCAGGGATCACCCTACATATGTATTAATTAATGTGAGACAAAAATATCATAATAAAACATTTCATAAATAACCAATTTAGGAATAAATAAATGTGATTCATTTCAAAATCAGGCTATTTTAAAAGGTGCTTAAAAACAAGATCTTTTTTCATTTTAAACCCATGAAAAAGGAAGGAGGGTTTCATGTATGTTAATCCCATAATTAAATAGATAATTTTTAAATATATGTGAATACCCCTAGAAAATAAATAGATTTGGGTATTCACAAAATAAAATAAAATAATTTCTTGATGAAAATAGAGAAATTTTGAGATTAAAATATGGCAGAATAACAGGTATGAAATAAGGTTTTAGAAAACACTAAAAAGAGAGGGGGAAAAGGTATCCCATTTAAAAAATAATCTTAATAAATCATAGGAATATAAAAATTTTAAATAAGATCATGATATGGAAATTTTAAATAAATACCACATAAAAAGAAAACATGAAAGGAAAAGAGAAGTTGAGAGTTCTCTTACCTTGAATAGTGACTCTTAAAACTCAAAGATCGGGACCTTGGGGTCTTGAGGACACCTTAGAAGGACTAATTGGGAGGTAATACTATAATTTATTCATTGTATAAGAATTTATAATTAAATAAAATGAATTAATGTGTGGGTATTTATAGCAAAAGTGAGGGATTTTTTTATAAATTTTAGAGGATGCCTCAGTAGTGGTATTTGAAAAACCATGGGATTTTCCATGGTATTTTTCCATGGTATTAGCCAATTGGGAAAAATATTATCATGTTTTAATATAAAATATTCTACCATAATTATTAAATCATTATTAAATCATTAATTATTTCATTAAACATACCGAAAAACTCAAATTGTATATTTATTATTCACGAAAAAATAAAGTATTTTATAAAATTCTTGTAAATTCACTGTAACCTAATATCAACATTATGAATTAAAAAATTAAATTTGTTTTATCATAATAATTATCTAAATATTATAAACATAACTTTTAAGTAAAATCGCTATTTACTCGAAAAATACCAATTCTAATACTAATACTTAACTAGTAATTTATGAAACATTTATTTACTTATACTATGGTATAATTATATCACATTACCATTTAAGATGCCTAAATTATATTTATACATCCTTAGGTGAGGTTACTATTACATTACATATATTACTATTCATAAGGGTAACATTACTATTCCAAAGGGTCATGTTACTATTCACCAAAAAAATAAGTTAATCCTATCAGAATATAAATATCTTATAGATCGCAACCATGTATATTTGTTTTTTTTTAAATCATTTCAAAAAATTAATTATTTAAAGTATAATAATTATTTAAACGAAAAATGCATTATTTTTCACTATTCATCAAAAATATAAAACTTCTTAGAAAAATGCTAAAAATTCACCCTAGATTTATTTTGACATTTTAAATTCAAAAATGATATTTATTTTACCATAATAATTACCTAATAACAAGAAATCTCAAAAAAGTACAATTTTCACCTATAAAATAAATTTATCAATTTGTTCTCAATTAAACATATATTTTATTAAGAAAAACTATTCTTAAAGTAGATGTGAAATAAAAAAAATTAAACAAATGGATTAAAATTTAAGTAACTAGGAACTTAAAACATAACCCCTTAAAGCACCTGGATATAACCTAAGGGTAAGGTGTGCGATGGTGATGGACTCTTAGGGTAGTTGAGTTAACATCACCCAAATAGTAATCTTCACTAACTTGAACTTCTCCCATAGGCCATTTCATTCAATATTAACATTTTGAAGCTTATATTGAGCTTGGTCAAAGCCTGGTGATGTTACCCCCTTCCCAAGCTCCAACAAATGGGCTTCGTATGGCCTGATTCTACTGGATGAGTCCATCGACTCTTCTTTCTAAATTAATTAACCATTATCATTTCTATTTATAAACAATAATCATAATGTTATGAGTATAGTTTCCAATAGTCATATTGACCAACATTCATATTTATCAACATTCATATTGACCAACACTCATAATTGACCAATGGTTATAATTGAAATATGGTCATATAAGGGTTGAAACCTGATGGTCACATTAAAATATAATTAATTAATTATTAATATGATATATATTTTTGTGTAATAATACAACAAACATTTTTAGGAAACAATTATCATTCAAAAAATTTGGGTCATTACATTCTTCCCCCCTTAAGAAATTTTGTCCCTAAAATTTCAACTCATTCTCTCAAATGAAAAAATGTGAGGTTACTTATTTATTATTGTTTCCTCCAATACCCAAATTGCTTCTTTATATTTTTGGTTCCTCCACAACACTTTAATGAGGTGGATAGTCTTTTTCATAGAACCTTGTATCTATGGTCCAGGATCTCCACCAGCTACTCCTCATAAGAGAGGTCATGTTCCTATTGTACCACATCTAGATTCAGTACATGTGAAGGGCCAAGTATGTACTTCCTCAAGAGAGATACATGGAAAACATCATGAACTTTTTCTTGATTTGGAGGAAGTGTAAACCGATATGTCACTTCTTCTATATGACCAAGTATTTCATAGGGGAAAATGTACCTAGGGCTAGGCTTCCCTTTCTTCCCAAATATCATTACTCTCTTCCAAGGTTAAATTAGAAGGAAGAAATTATTACCAACATAAAACTCCAAGTCCATTTGATAGTTTTCGGCATAACTATTCTTATGAATCTGAGCAGCCTTTATGTGTTGTTGTATGGAATGAACCTTTTCTATCATCTCTTGCACAAGATCAGGCCCAAGAATCTTTCTCTCACCATCTTCATCCCAACAACTAGTAGTTCTACATCACATCCCATATAGAGATTCATAGGATTCCATTTGAATTCTCAAATGGAATTTTTTTCAAAAGAACTCAACTAATGGGAGATGTTGATACCATCCACCTTTAAATTACATCGAGCATGTTCTCAGCATGTCCTAGAGTGTCTAAATAGTCTTTTCAGATTGGACATCAGTTTGGGGGTGATGGGCCATACTAAAATTCAATTTGATACCCAGATCATGTTAAATAATTCTCTATAATTTTGATGTAAACCTTGGATCATGATCATATATGATAGAAACAGGAACTCCATACAGCATTACCACTACCTTCACATATATCTTGGAAAATTTATCAAGAGATAAATTTTACCAAATATAGAAAAAATGGGCATTCTTGGTGAGATGGTCCACTATAACCCATATCGCATTGTTTCCTTTGGAAGTTCTCAAGAGACCAATGACAAAGTCCATAGTGATATTATCCTGCTTCCATGCTTTTATGGTTAGTGGTTATAATACCCCCTTAGGAATTTTTCTCTCTGCCTTCACTAGTTGACACACTAGGCACCTTATAGTGTATTTAGATATCTCCCTTTTCATATTATCCCACCAGTAATGATCACGAAGGTCCCTATACATTTTCATGATTCTAGGATGTATAGAGAAAGTAGAGCTGTGATATTCATCCACCAGCTCCTTTATTTCCAGAATATATGGAACATATAGCCTTGTAGTAAATTTTAGTACACCTTCTTAATCAATATTGAACTTAGGAAACTTCTCATTATTTATATCCTCTATCTTTTTCTACAACAAAGGATCTTCTATTTGATATTTCTTTATTTTATCTAGTAATAATTGTTGAAAAATCATTTGGGATAGGGTTAATGATTCTCCTTCCCTTATGATTACCATGTGTAGTTTTACTAGGTCTTTGATCAAAGGATCTCTTTGAATCCACAACATTTCCAAAAAAATAGGGTCTTTCCTATTTAACTCATTAGTGAATTTGTTTTCTCTACTAGGATGATAATGAATTGAACAATTATAGTCTTTAAGAATTTTTAACCATCTCTTCTGTCTCATATTCAATTCCTTTTTCATGAAAATATACTTAAAACTTTTATGGTCTATTAATATATCACATTTCTCTCCATAATTATAGTGCCTCCATATCTTCAGAGCAAAAACAGCCATAGATAGCTCCATATCATGAGTTGGATAGTTCTGCTAATGAGGCTTAAAATGTCAAGATGCATAAGAAATCACTTTTTCATTTTTCATGAGGATTCACCCAATCCCTTTAAGAGATGAATCACTAAAAATAATGAATCCTTATATAATATAGGGTAGATTTAACATAGGTTCAGTAACCAATATCTTCTTCAACTCTTGGAAATTTTCTTAACACTCCTTTCTCTAGATGAACTTGAACCCTCTTCAAGTTAACTTGGTTAGTGGATTATAAAGTCTTGAAATTGTTTCACAAACCTCCTATAATATCCTATTAAACCAAGGAAAGTATGAATCGTAGTTACTGTTGTATGATTAGGCCACTCCTCTATAACCTTTCTCTTTATAGGGTTAACTAATATTCCTTAATTGTTTAAAATATGTCCTAAGAAACAAAATTTCTATAACCAAAAATAACACTTGCTGAACTTTCCAAATAGCCTCTCCTTTCTCAAAGCATTCAATATAACCCTTATATGATCCTCATTATCCTCAAAAAAAATTAATATATCATAATATCATCAATAAAAACCAAAAAAAAAAGTTATCAAGGTAGTCCTTAAAGACTCTATTCATCGAATCCATAAAAATAACATGACCATTAGTCAAGACAAAGGGAATTACAAAAAACTCATAATGTTCATATCTTTATTGTAAGGTGGTCTTTGTAATATCTTCTTTCTTTACCCTCAATTGATTATAAATAGATTGAAGATCAATCCTGGAGAAGAACTGAGCCCTATAAAGTTGGTCAAATAAATTAGGGGTATCCATGGGTCGGGTTGGGTCGGGTTGGGGGGTTTTTTGGACCCGAACCAAACAAAATAGGTCGGGTCGGGTCGGGTCAGGACAGCTTTTCAACTCAGACCTGACCCAACCCGACCCATCTCAGATCGGGTCGGGTCGGTTCGGGTTGATCGGGTTATGGCTAAAAAAAATTGCGTTGCTTATTTGGGATCCTGTCCCACGGTTGATCGGGTTACGGAAAGAAACCCTCATGGGTTGCTCAGGTCGCGTGCTCCTCTCAGCTGTTCGCAGTAAGCATTTTCGAATCCTTGAAGATGACCTGTTTCCTGATTCAATCTCTGTTTCATTCTTGGATGGCAGGTTCAAGGTTCATCTGCTATCCTCCATCGGCGATGGGCATGGCGACGGCGCTGGAAGCCATGGACGATTCAGTAGAGTCCTGCATCAGGGCGGAGTTCCGGAACATGCTCTCGAGCTTTCCCGGATTAAACATGGTCAGCCTGTTCAAGAAAACCTGAAGCTATGTTCCCCATTGAAGCGTGGAGAGTACCAGCTATCCTCTGTCGGCGATGGGCATGGCGATGGCGCTCGCATCTCCGGAGAAATCCCCAGCTCAAACCCAGCCTCCTCGTGATATATTCCACGAATGAGAGTGGGGTCACTGGATTCATCTTCCATTGAAGCGTGGAGAGTACCAGGATCTCCATTCTCTGAATCGTCTTCGCCTCGAACACGTACTTCTCATCCACCGCCTAACCGAATCAAGGACCCGAAAAAACCCTAAAAAAATTGAAGAAACGAAGACCAATCGATCGATTGATTGATCGAGCGTAGAGAAAATGCAGGACGTAGCGAACTCACTTGGAGATCGACCAGGAGCGGGACACAGAGCTCCTCCATCTTAGCGGCGAGGGAAAGGCGGGCCACAGCGGCGAGTAGGATGGGGAGGAGGTCGGGTTGTTGGGTTGGGTTGGGTCAATTTTTTCCCAACCCATGACCCGACCCAACCCGACCACATTACAATACAACCCGACCCAACCAGTGGTATGATTTTTTTTACCCGACCCGACTCGGTCGGGTTGGGTCGGGTCTGGACACCCCTAAAATAAATCATCAATTCTTAGAAGAGGGTAATTGTTCTTCACTGTGATGTCATTGAGTTTTCTATAATCAATTCATAATAGCATTGATCCATACTTCTTATTCATAAAGAGAACTTGTGCTCCCCAAGTAGACACACTTGGATGGATAAAACCATTCCCCAAAAGATCTTATAGTTTTTTCTTTAATTCCTCTAGGTCCACATTTTCCATTCTATACAAGGTTTTTGATATCAACTTAGAACCAAGAATGAGTTCAATGAATGACTCTACCTCTCTTTCTAGGGGAGGCCTAGGTAACTCTGTTGGAAATAATTTAATTTATTCCTAAATTATGGGGAAATTATTCATTCATATACTTTCATTTACTTCTTCATCTTCACCAATAATTTTCATAAAGAAGGCTATGGGTTGTGCTTATAGAAAAAAGATCTGGTTGAGATATCTCTCCTTTGAAAACAACTGTATTTTTTCCATTCAATACCACTTATATTTACTTAATTCTGTAGTGGATCTTAGTATTATACTTTGATATCCAATCCATCCCTAGTATAATATCTAATTCCAACATGTGAATGACTAACAGATTTGGGATGATATTATGTTCACCGAAGTAAATAATAAAGTTTCTATACACTATTGATTCTTAGATAATCTCTCCTAGAGTCTTGACTGATAGTTCTACTTGTATTAGTTTAGGGATTGATTCTATATTCTTTGCAAACTTGGAGGAAATAAAGGATGTGTTGAACCAGAATCAAACAAACTACTTTCTAGATTTGAGATAACAACAAGAGTACATTCCACCACATCATTTGTAGCTTCAACTTTATCCATCATGATAGAAAAGGCATGACCTTTCTACTTTGGATTATTCTAAGGTTGATGAGGATTCCCCTCCACTTCCCTCAGATTTGGACAGTGATTGGAAAAGTGCCCAAATTTTCTACACTTGAAGCATTGGAATTGAAGTAGGGCATGCACCATCTTCCCTTTGTTGTTAGTGTTGAGAAACTGTGGTTTCACCTCACTATGATAGTTTTGAGAAATATTGCCTTCTATTCCATAGTTGTAACATTTCCCATCCCGAGTAGGCAGTTCCCTGAATGCTTCTTCCCATATTTGTTGCATGTGGAAAGTTGCACTTGTTTTCCTCCTCTTCATTGGTCAAAGCTCCTCCCCAAGTTTGGATCCAAAGATCTTTTCTTTTTATTCAATTTGTGAGACCACTGCATCTCACCAAACTCCAGTTTGACCATCATAGCACTCTATACAATTTCCTCATAGCATTCATAGTATCATTTGGATAAATTATTCCATATATGAGGTCTTTGTTCACTTAAGAATCTATCAACCTTCCCATTATGATCCATGAAAAGGCTATAGGTATAACAGGAAATTATTAAGAAGTTCATAGCTTCCAACAGATTCATTATCCTTCTTTTTAAGTTTTAGAAATTCATACTCTATTTTTGTTCACATCGAACAAGGGAAATACTTATTAAATAAAATTACCCTTAACTATTCCCACTCCATAGCTTCAGCCTCCCCTCTTGGAATCATTTTTTTAATCATTTCAAATCACCGATCAGCTTCTCCCTCTAAAAATTACACATCTAGAGTGACTTTCTATTGTTCTAAACAATTAAGTACAAAAAAGATCTTATCTATAGAGCTTATCCATTGTTCCATAATCAATGGGTTGATTAATCCACTGAATTTTGTTGGTCATTGATTCATAAAGGAATCAACATAAATTTATTCCCTTAACAGTGAAACCAATCTCTTGTCTTGATTCAAGTTATTTAACATAACTTGAGTTAGTTGATTCATCATTCTCATAAATTTTTCCCTTCCATCTTCTATTAGAAGGTCATCAGTGCCTAGTCCGTTTCGCTCACCTTTTACGCAGTTTCACTTATTTCCCACCATTTTCTAAAAGAAGAAAATATTAGTGAGAAACCTGTTTCATTTAATAATATTATAATTCAAAGGAAATTTTTATAATATATAACATCATTCTTAAATATGATACTCATTAAAAACAATTAAATTTTCTATAAATACTTCATAATGATTCATAAAAATCTTGTGATTAACCAAACATATCCCCCATGAGTGTCAAACCAGAAGTGCAGTAAGGACCATTTTCATGCACCAGTTCCCATTCAAGTCAAGATCAAAGCGGTGTTTTAAGGTTTTACCCCTAGATATATTTGTTTTAGAGCCACATCCACTTGTTCATATCTAGATAAGGATTTATTTTTTCAGAAACTGCTTACTTAATATTTCACCAAAATACCAAGAATTTTTCCTGTATTTAAACTTTTCTCTAGGGTTATTCCTAAAGTTTTAAAATCCTAATATCCAAAAATAACCAAACCATCCTTTTATACCAACTATTTTATCCTTCCTTTTTATTACATAACTATTCATTACATTTTACAAATAGAGGATCTTTTAAAGTTTAGTGTCTTGGGAAAAAAAGGTACGAAATATTTGAAAACATAAAACATTATTCTATTACACGTTAAATGATTCTTCAAGGTTCATCCTAAGTAAATTTATTGTATCTGATAACCTGGGAACATTCATCAAATAAAATGGTGATCTTAAGGCCCAATAAGGAATAACAAGGGAAACAGTTTACTTGTGATCTTGAGGATTATCAATAAGAACTTGAGGAAATACATAAAGGAATAAGAAATAAAAAATAGTAATATAATAATAAAAATAACATGATTAAAAAAATAAAAAAATTGGCTATAATATTTAATTGAGTAATTCATAATAATATCACCAAGGTTTATGATCAAGGTGTCATAAAATTTACCAAGGTTATTCACTAAGGTATCATAAAACTTATCATCTCTAGAGATAAAATTATTTACCTAATGAATTGGAGAACTATCAGGGAACACCCTTCACATGTTTTAATTATTTTGATCCAAAAATATCATAATAAAACATTTCATAAATAACACATGGATGAATAAAGAAAGGGGTTTCATTTCAAAATCATGGTGTTTTAGAAGGTCCTTAAAAATAAGATTATTTTTTCATTTTAAACCCATGGAAAAGGAATGAGGGTTTAATGTATGTTAATCCTAGAATTAAATAGATCATTTTGAAATATATTTTAATACCCCTGTATAAGAAATAGGCTTGGTTATTCAAAAAATAACATAAAATATTTTCTTGATAAAAAGGGAGAAATTTTGAGACGAAAATCTAACAGTATAATGGGTATGAAAAAAGGATTTAGAAAATGTTAAAATGAGAGGGTAAAAGGTTATACCATTCATAAAAACTCTTAATATGGTATAGTAAAAGAAAAAAATAAATTAGATCATGATATGGAAATTTGAAAGACATACCACATAAAAAAGAAAACATGAAAGGAAAAGAGAAGTTGAGAGTTCCCCTACATTGAATAGTGACTCCTAAAACTCAAAGATCATGAACTTAGGGGATTTAGAGATCCTTGGGGGTTAATTATATCATATATTAATTGGGAAATAATTTTTAATGAAATAAAATTAAGAAATGAGGGGTTATTTATAGCAAAATTGAGGGAATGTTTTATTAATTTCTGAGGACACCTTAGTAGTGGTATTTTCAAAACCATGGGCTTTCCCATGGTATTTTCCCATGGTATTATCCACTTGGGATAACTATTATAATATTTTAATTTAAAAGAGTATAACGGAATTATTAAATCATTATTACATCATTATTACATCATTAATTATGTCATTAAACCTGCCGAAAAACTGAAATGGTATTTTTACTATTCAAGTAAAACAAATGTATTTTATAAAATTCTAATAAATTCACCATAACCTAATATTGAAATTCATAATTTAAAAATTAAATTTATTTTATCATAATAAATCTCTAAATATGAGAAATTTAACTTTTAATTAAAATCATTATTTACTCGAAAAATACCAATTCTAACAGTAATACTTAATTAATAATTTCTAAAACATTTATTTACTTATACTATGATATAATTATATCACATTACCATTTAAGATGCCTAAATTACATTTATATAACATTAAGTGAGGTTACTATTTCAGTGGTCATATTACTATTCATAAGGGTAACATTAATATTCCAAAGGGTTAAGTTACTATTCACTAAAAAAATAAGTCGATCCTATCATACTCTAAATATCTTACAGATCACAACTGTGTATGTCATTTTTTTAAAATAAATTCATAAAATCAATTATTTAAACTATAATAATTATTTATACAAAAAATGAATTATTTTTTATTATTCATAAAAAATATGAAACTTCATTGAAAAATACTAAAAATTCACCTGATATTAATTTTGACATTTGAAATTCAAAAATGATGTTTATTTTACAACAATAATTTTCTAAGTATGAGAAATATATATAAATTTAAAATTTTACCTGTAAAATCAATTTATCAATTTTTTCTCAATTAAATATATATTTTATTGAGCAAAACTATTCTTAAAATGGAAATGAAATAAAAAAAATATTAAAAAAAGGTTTAAAATGTTTGTAACTAGTGCCTTAACACATAACCCCTTAAAACACCCACATAAGATTTAAGGGTAAGGTGTATGATGGTGATAGACTCTTGGGGAGGCTCAGATAACATTGCCCAAGTGGTAATCTCCACTAACTTGAACTTCTCCCATAGACGATTTCATTCAAGATTAACATGTTAAATCTTGGATTAGGGTTAGTCCAAAGTGAAGCCCAATAACACTACCACATTCCCATGCTTTGAAAAATGGGCTTTGTATAGCCTGATTCTACTTTATGAGGCCATTGACTCTTCTTTATATATTAATTTACCATTATCATTTCTATTTATAAACAATGATCATAATATTATGAGTATAGTTTCCAATGGTCATATTGACCAACGGTCATAATTGACCAACCATCATATAAAACTCAAAACTCAATGGTCACATTAAAATATACTTACTTAATTATTAATAAGATATTGTTTTGTTATGTAATAATATAACACACATTTTTAGGAAAAAATTATCATTCAAAACGTTTGGGTCATTAAATTATTCCCCCCTTAAGAAATTTCATCCCTGAAATTTCAACTCGTTCTCTTAGTTGATAAAATGTGAGGGCACTTCTTCCTCATTGTTTCCTCTAGTTCTCACATTTATTCTTCATATTTTTTGGTTATTCCACAATACTTAAATAAGGTGGTTTATCTTATTGCGTAGAACCTTGTCTCCATAGTCTAAGATCTCCACCGGTTGCTACTCATAATAGAGGTCATGTTCCAATTGTACCACATCTGGATTCAGTACATTTGAAGGGTTAGTTATGTACTTCCTTAATAGAGATATGTGGAAAACATCATGAAATTGTGCTAGATTTAGAGGAAGTGCAAGTATATTGGCCACTGTTCCTATGCGATCAATGATTTCATAGGGGCCAATGTACCTAGTGCTAAGATTACCTTTCTTCCCAAATCTCATGACTCTCTTCTAAGGTGAAATTCGAAGAATTTTTCACCAATATCAAACTTTAAGTCCCTTCGATGGTTGTCATAATAACTCTTTTTCCAACTCTGAGTTCCCTTTATGTGTTGTTGGATGGAATAAACATTTTCTATCATCTCTTTCATAAGATTAGGCCCAAGAATATTTCTCTCACTAGTTTCATCCCAATAAGTAGGAGTTCTATAGAACTTCCCATATAGATCTTCATAGAGTTCTATTTGAATTCTCTAATGGAAGATGTTGTTGTATGAGAACTCAACTAATGGGAGATTTTGATCCCATCCACATTTAAATTCCATTGAGCATGTTATCAGTATTTCCTCGAGTGTTTGAATAGTATTTTTTGATTTTCCATTAGTTTGGGGGTGATAGGCTATACTAAAATTCAATTTGGTACAAATATAATGTTGAATACTTCTCCAGAATTTTGATGTAAACCTTAGATCATAATTAGATATGATAGAAAGTGGAACTCCATACAGCCTTACCACTTCCTTCACATATATCTTTGTGAGTTGTTAAAGATATAAATCTTCCCAAATAGAGATAAAATATGTAGTCTTGGTGAGATGGTCCACTAAAACCCATATCAAATTGTTTCCTTTAGAAGTTCTCAGGATACCAGTGACAAAGTCCATAGTGATATAGTCTCACTTCCATGCTGGAATGGGTAGTGGTTTTAATACCCCTTTAGGAATTCTTATCTCTACCTTCACTTTTTTCCACATCAGGAACCTTATAGTGTAGTCAAAAATCTCCCTTTTCATTTTATCCCACCAACAATGATCACAACGGTCCCTATAAATTTTCATTATTTCAAGATATAAAGAAAAATCAAAGCTATGATCTTCATCCATAATCTCCTTCTTTATTTCTAGAATAGATGGAAAATATATCCTTGTACGAAATTTTAGTACACCTTCTTGATCAATATTGAACTCGGGAAACTTACCATTCTTCACAGCCTATATCTTTTTCTACAATAAAGGATCTTATATTTGATATTTATTGATCTTCTCTAGTAATGACTGTTTAGAAATCATTTGAGGTAGGGTTGAGTATTTCCCTAACCTTATGATTCTTATGTCCAGTTTTAATAGGTCTTTGATCAAAGTATCTCTTTTAATCCTCATCATTCCCAGCATAATAAATTGTTTCCTACTTAATGCATCAGCAACTTTTTTTTCTCTTCTAGTATGAAAATAAATTTAACAATCTTAGTATTTAAGAAGTTCCAACCATATCATTTGTATCATGTTCAATTCATTTTGCAAGAAAATATACTTCAAATTTTGATGGTCTGTGTATATATGTAATTTCTCCCCATAAAGATAGTACCTCTATATATTCATAGAAAAAACAACCTCAACCAGCTCCAAATCATGTGTTGGATAGTTATGCTCATGAGGCTTAAACTATCAAGATACACAATCAATCACCTTGTCATTTTTCATGAGGATTCACCCAAGACCTTTAAGAGATGAATCGCTAAAAATACTTAATCTTTATCTGATAGAGGGTAAAGTTAACATAGGTTCAGTAACCATTCTCTTCTTTGGATCTTGGAAAGTTTCTTCACACTCCTTTCTCTAGATGAACTTGACCCCTTTTCGAGTTAACTTCATTATCTTATTAGAATGTATTGAAAAGTTTTTAAAAAACCTTCTATAATATCTTACTAAACCAATAAAACTATACATCTCACTTACTGTTGTAGGATGAGGCCAATCCTCTACAACCTTCATCTTTTTCGGGTCAACTGAGATTCCTTCATTGGTTACTATGTTACCCAAGAAAGCAACTTTTTATAACCAAAACTCACACTTTCTGAACTTTATAAATAGCCTCTAATTCCTCATAGTTTGAAATATAACTCTTATATGATCCTTATTCTCCTAAAAAAATTTGGAATATATCAAAATATTGTCAATAAAAAACACCAAAAATTTATCAAGGTAGTACTTAAAGACTCTATTCATAAAATCTATAAAAATAGCAGGAGAATTAGTCAAGTAAAAGGTAATAACAACAAACTCATAATTCTCATATCTTAATGGGAATATGGTCTTTATAATATCTTATTTATTCACCCTCATTTGATTATAACCATATTGAAGATCAATCTTAGAGAAGAACTGATCCCCATGAATCTGGTCAAATAAATCATCAATTATTGTAAGAGGACACTTGTTATTCACTATGATCCCATTAAGTTATCTATAATAAATTCATAGATTCATTTATCCATCTTTCTTATTCACGGAGAGAATAGGTTCTCCCCAAAGAGAAACACTTGTCTAGATAAACCCCATATCCAAAAGATCTTGGATTTATTTCTTTAATTTCCCCATCTCCACATTTTCCATTCTATACAGGGTTTTTTATATTGGCTTGGAAAAAGGCATGAGTTCAATGGATAATTCTACCTCTCTATCTGGAGGAGACCCATGTAAATCCTTAGTAAATACATCAATATATTCCTGAACAATGGGTACATTCTCTATTCATATAATTTCATTTCCTTCTTCATCTTCATAGATCATTTCCATAAAGAAGGATACAGGTGATGCTTCTAGAAAAATATTGGGTCCAAAAATCTCTCCTTGGAAAACAATTGTATGTTGTCCATTCAAGACTACTTGTATTTATTTGCTTCTGTAATTGATCTTAGTATTATACTTTTAGTGCTAGTTTATCCCTAGTAAAATCTTGAATTCCAACATGTGAATGAATACTAGATGGGGGATTTTATTATGCTCACCAAGGTAAATACTAGAGTTTCTATACACTATTGATGCTTGGATAATTCCTCCAAGAGTCTTGACTGACAGTTATACTTTTAGTAGTTCAGGGATTTATTCTATATTCTTTTCTAACATGGAAGAAATAAAGGAATGTGTATAATCATAATAAAATAAAGTACTTGCTATACTTTATAAAACAATGATAGTACCTTCAACCACATCATTTAGAGTTACAAATTCAGTCACCGTGATATCAAAGGAATGACCTTTATCCCTTGGCCTATGCTGAGGTTGATGGTGATTCCCATCCACACCCTTCGAATTTGGATAGTGATTGGAAAAATTCCATAACTTTCCACACTTGAATCATTGGACTTCAAGTAGGGATTTCACCATATTCCATTTTTCTTTAGTGTTGAGAAGTTTAATATTATCCTCACTATGATAGTTCTAAGAAATATTTCTTTCTCTTCCACACTTGTAACGTTTCTCACTCCCGAGTAGGTAGTTCCCCGAATGTTTCTTCCCACATTTGTTGTAGGTGGAAAGTTGAACTTCCTTTCCTCCTTTTCCTTATTCAAATATCCTCCCTAAGTTTAGCTCTAAATATATCTCCTTTTCATTTTATTTTTGAGACCACTTAATCTCACCAAAATCTAGTAAAACCTTCATAGCACTTCTTATTATTTCCTCATAGTTTTTATAGTCTCAGTTAGCTAAATTATTTCGTAGATGACGTCTTAATCCACTAAATAATATATCAACATTACCATTAGGATCCGTGATAAAGATATAGGTATAATGGGAAAGTCTTGTGAAGTTCATATCATAGCTTCCAATATATTCATTCTCCTTTTTCTTCAGTTTGAAGAATTCCTTCTCCATTTTCATTATCATCAAACAAGGTAAATACTTATTAAAGAAAATCCCCCTAAACTATTCCCACTCCATAGCTTCAATATCTCCTCTTAGCCTCTTATTTTTAATTAGTTCCCACCAGTGATCAAATTATCCCTCTAAATGGTATACAGCTAGAGTGACTTTCTCTTGTTCTAAACAATCAAGTATAAAAAATATCTTTTCTATAGAGCTTATCCACTATTCTTTAATCAATGGATTAATAGATCCATTGAATTTTGGTGGTTGTTGGTGCATAAAGGACTCAACGGAAATTTTTTCCCTTCAAGGTGAATTTAGTATCTTATCTTGATTTAAGTTAATTCTCATAACTTGAGTTAGTTGATTCATCATTCTCATGAAGGTTTAAATTCTATATTCCATCACAAGTTCATCGGTGCCTAGTCTGTTTCCCTCACTATTTACATGGTTTCTCTGATTTCTTACCATTTTTTTAAATAAGAAAACCTTAGTGAGAAGCATTTTTCATTTAATAATATTATAATATTATAATTCCAAACAAATTTTTATGTCATATCACATTATTCTTAAACATACTACTCATTAAAAGCAATTAAGTTTTCTATAAATCCTTCATAATGATTCATATAAAGCTTGTGATTAACCAAACATATCCCCCGGGAGTGTCAAACTAGAAGTGCAGTAAGGCCCATTATCAAGAACCAGTTCCCATTCAAGTCTATATCAAAGCATATTTTTAAATTTTTACCCCTATATACATCTATTCTAGAGCCACTTCCACTTGTTCGTATCCAAACAAGGATTTATTTGTTTAGAAACCACTTACTTAATATTTCACCAAAATACCAAGAAGTTTTCCTCTATTTAAACTTTTCTATAGGGTTATTCCTAAATTTTTCAAATCCTAATTTCCATAAATAACTAAACCATACTTTTATACAAACTATAACATCCCATATTTTTATTATATAACTTTTCATTACATTTTACAAACAAAAAATCATTTAAAGTTTAGTGACTTAGAAAAAAAGGTAAAAAATACGTGAAAGTATAAAATATTAGTCTAATCCAAATGAAAGTATTCTTAAAGTTTTATCCTAAGTAAATTTATTACATCTCATAACTTGGGGACATACATCAAAGAAAAGGGTGAGCTTAAGGCCCAGTAAGGGATAACAAGGAAAACAGTTTACTTGTAATCTTGAGGATTATCAATAAGAACTTGAGGAAATACATAAAGGCATAAGAAATGGAAAATAAGGCATATAATAAAAAATAATAACATGATTAATAACATATAAATGTGGCTAAAAAATTTAATTGAGTCATTCATAAGCATATCACCATGGTTTATCACCGAGGTGTCATAAAAATTACCAAGGTTATTCACCAAGGTATCATAAAACTTGTCATATATATAGATTAAATTATTTACCCAATGTATAGGAGAACTGTCATGGAACAAGATTCATATGACTCAATTAATTTGGGCCAAAAATATCATAACAAAACATATCATAAATAAACTATGGAGGAATAAATAAGCAGTTTACATTTTAAAATTATGGTGTTTTAAAAGGTTCTTAAAAACAAGATCCTTTATTCATTTTAAACCCACAAAAAAAGAAGGCAGGTTTCATGTATGTTAATCCCAAAATTAAATAGATATTTTTTAAATCTATGTGAATAACTATGTATAAGAAATATGTTTGGGTATTCACAAAATAAAATAAAAAAAATTATAAAAATAGAGAAAATTTGAGATGAAAATCCTACAGCATAACGGGTATGAAACGAGGTTTTAGAAAACATTAAAAAGAGAGGGGAAAAGGTTATCCCATTAATAAAAGACTCTTAATATATTATAGTAATAGAAAAAAAATTTACATAAGATCATGATATGTAAATTCAAAAGACGTACCACATAAAAATGAAAACATGGAAGGAAAAGAGAAGTTGAGAGTTCCCTTACCTTGAATAGTGACTCCTAAAACTCAAAGTGTGCGACCTTGAGGGATTTAGAAAACCTTGTGAGGACTTATTATGGGTAATAATATCATATATTAATTGGGAAATAATTTTTAATTAAATAAAACATAGAAATGGGTGCGTATTTTAGCAAAAGTGAGGGAGTTTTTTATTAATTTCTAAGGACACCTCAGTAGTGGTATTTGCAAAACCATGGGCTTACCCATGGAATTTTCCCATGTTATTGGACACTTGAGACAAATATTATCATATTTTAATCCATAATAGTTCATCATAATTATTAAATCATCATTACATCATTAATGATTTCATTAAACATACCAAAAAACTCAAACTGTATTTTTACTATTCATGAAAAACTAAAGTATTTTATAAAATTATCATACATTAACCATAACATAATATCAAAACTATAAATTAAAAAATGAAATTTTTTTATCATCATAATTCTCTAAATATGATAAATTTATCTTTTAAGTAAATTCATTATTTACTAGAAAAATACCAATTCTAATACTAATACTTAACTAATAATTTCTAAAACATTTATTTACTTATAGTATGATATAATTATACCACATTACCATTTAAGATGCCTAAATTATATTTATACATCCTTAGGTGAGGTTACTATTCCATTGGTCATATTACTATTCATAAGGGTAACATTACTATTCTAAAGGTTCAAGTTACTATTCAACAAAAAATAAGTTGATCCTATCAGAATCTAAATATATTATAGATAGAAACCATGTATGTCTGTTTTTCGAAAATCATTTCACAAAATCAATTATTTAAATTATAAAAATTATTTAAAAGAAAAATAAAATATTTTTTACTATTCATCAAAAATATATAACTTCTTATAAAAATACTAAAAAAATCCCCCTAGATTAATTTTGACATTTGAAATTCAAAAATGATGTTTATTTTAAAATATTAATTTTCTAATTATAAGAAATCTATGAAAAGTATATTTTTTAACTGTAAAATCAATTTATCACTTTCGTATCAACTAAACATATATTTTATTAATAAAAAATATTATTAAAATGAAAATGAAATAACAATTTTTATTAAAACAAAGGGATTAATATTTAAGTAACTAGGGACTTGACACATAACCCCTTAAAACACCTACATATGACCAAAGGGTAAGGTGTGATATGGTGATAGACTCTTGGGGTGACTCAAATAACATCGCTCGACTGGTATTCTCCAATAACTTGAACTTCACCCAGAGACGATTTAGTTCAAGCTTAACATGTTGAAGCTCGGCTTGGGTTTGGTCTAGATTGAAGCCCAGTAACACTACCTCCTTCCAAAGCTCTGAAAAATAGGCTTCGTACAACCCAATTCTATTGGATGAGACCATCGACTCTTCTTTCTGTATTAATTAACCATTATCATTTCTATTTATAAATAGTAATCATAATGTTATGAGTATAGTTTCCAATGGTTATATAGACCAATGGTCATAATTCACCAATATCCATATAACGGTTAAAACCTGATGGTCACATTAAAATATATTTACTTCATTATTAATAAGATATAGTTTTTTTGTGTAATAATATAACAAATATTTTTTGGAAACAATTATCATTCAAAATATTTGGGTCGTTACACTTCCACATAAATACCAAATCCAAACTCCATTGTTTGAATGACTTAGATATCAATGAGAAGGAAAATAAGTGAATTAAGAGAAAGAATAAAGTAATAGAGAAAGTAATGAGACCACTCACCACAAAATTTTAAACAATACTGAAATATTATAATAAAACATGGTAAATCAATAAAGTACAAAAAACTCAAACACCACCACTTACCCCCTCGAACAATAGTGAGGGTTAGCTCTCCACACATATGAAGTTCAAAAGACATGTGGTGGGAGAAACACAAAATTTAAAACAATAGAAATACATAGAAGAATAAGAGAGATAAAAATATATATATTGAATATATAAAGAACTAATATAGTAGAAAAACTCCACATTTTCCACCTTAAAATGGATATCCTCTAGAATGGGATGGGAGGAGACAGTTTATATAAAAATAAGTGAGAAATTTTGGATCCAAAATTTTTCTGCCAAAAATTTGAGCATTTTTGACATATTAAATGGATGAATTGGGGAATATTGTATTCTAAAAAATTGGTCCTTTATTTAATTATCATTAACCCATTAATTTTAAGATTTATTTTATATTATATGTTGGATTTATAATTGATTTACTATGGAAAATTAATCTATCCAGGTAATTTTTCATATTCCAAATCTTCACCTTCCCTTGCCATTATGACCTTGAAGGAGGATAAATCATGTGGTAACACAATTAATGAACTTGTTATCCCTAATTTTATCTATTTCCCTATAAAATTTTACCTTCATTGGGTCTTCCCTATTTGATATATAGGTCCATATTAAAAATTGATCCATTATATGTACATATTTTGAGTCCCAAATTTTAAATGGGTTTTAGGCCTCTAAATAATGGGTTAATATTTGGGTAAAAAGGAATCAAATGAATCACAACATGTACGGAAGCCTAAAAAATGAATTTCATAATTTAATTTAATTTATAAATTGTTATTTCTGAAATACAAGAAGAAAAATAAAACAATTAAAATCCAAAATTAGGCCATTTTTTTGAAATTAAGCTTAAAATACCACTAGAACCTAAAAATGTGAAACTTTACTATAAAATAACACTATGGTGGGATTAATAATATTTAATTATAGTATATAAATATTTGATAATATTAGCTTTATCAGTTTCAATTTTTTACTTTTGACCAATCATACTTTGTGACATAAAGTAACCTCAAGCACCAAGTCCAAAATTTGACTCACACTCAAGAAGTTGTGTCTTAACCCATTCATCAATATAACTCATATATTCTTTATATATTATTCTTATAGCTATTTTTTATTATTCATTTAATTTTTACAGCCTTATAATTGTTGATTCATGCAGTACCATCAACTCTTTCCTTCATATTCTTTGAATATTTCCATTTATAGTTTTGTGTGATGATCACCCACTATTGAGGATCCAAGCACCATTATTTTTCATTAATTTGAGTGAAAAAATATACTAGATTATCCTCATATAACATTATTATTTACTTCCATGAGAGTCCAAACACAATTGGGATTTTAGGGTGAAGTGAACAAGAAAATATTTCATTTGTTGTCAATAAGTAGAGTTATCAATATCTGATTTGGAGAGGTTCTTCTATCATAAATGGTAAAGGAAATTTGTATTATACTACTTGAAGATATTACTTGGATAGATTCATAAAGGTTTAAGACATATAAGCATGTAATTTTAATGATTGTAGTTATGGTTCTAATAATTAAGATCATGTGTTGAAGTGTTCGAAGAAGAATAAGATTATTTACAACATTTTTGAATCCATTCAATAATTATTTAACTTGAACATAGCTACGATATATAAAGAATATTTTAGTTGAAAAATTGAAAAAAATTGAAGAAGAATCATTCATTGGATGATGATTGGAGAATTTTTCATGAAGATGGAATTAAATAGGGTAATGGAATTATTTGTTGATAATTGAATTCGGGGATCATTTTATACTTACATGAGGAATAATTTGTTTGGATAAGTCGTTTTTTATGAGTAAATTAAAAAATTAGGCAAGAATTGGATATATAATCATGAGTACAAGAATTTGCATCAGAGCAAAGGGTTTACCCCGTAGGGAGGTAGCGCAGCATGTGGTGTGTGTGAGTGTATCTCAGATCTGATCTTGATTACGATGGATTTTTCATAGCTAATATAGGAATTGGGTATTTTTAAGTGGTGATAGAACATGCTGAGAATTAATATGGGATTCTATCTTATGGGAGCACTAATGCTCCATCAATTAATCATATGGATATAAGTTGGGACAAATTGAATCATGTTGTGTGTCTTGTCCTCAATCCTCATCCTCCTAGATTTTCAACATATCACAACCTACTGTGAGTTATAAGTTCAACTCAATCCACCGAATTCACAATTATTGGCCTACCATAAGGCATGAGTATGAATAATTTTTGGAGTTGTTCTAATCAAACCACATGACTACCAATAACTGACTACATGAGTATGATAAGATCAACTATAAGATGAGATGTGAGTGACCAAGGGTGTTTCTTGGTAAGTGATTTGTACTGCTACAAGAATTAATCATGATAAACTATAGATTTAACTAAATACACTAGAACATATCATGGGTAAAACAATCCACCACATGAATAGTCATCACCTACCGTGTGTAAATAAAAGCTACCACATAAAGGGGGATTGTCTGATTGGAAGTGTATAAGTGACCTTGGGTTGAGAAGTAGACCTAACACATGAACAACAACAAAATCGACTAAAAGCACAAAAAACTAATACACACTCAAATATAGATCAAACACAAGTATCTAGAGTGTCCACAAGAATATATTTATTCAGCCAACCATACATTGAGCTGTTATGGGTTCAACTGACTACAAAGGTGAAATCCATCCT
This sequence comes from Viscum album, assembly GCA_963277665.1. Taxonomy (NCBI): domain Eukaryota; kingdom Viridiplantae; phylum Streptophyta; class Magnoliopsida; order Santalales; family Viscaceae; genus Viscum; species Viscum album. The sequence continues at coordinate 1,909,325,628 of OY728137.1, forward strand.
ATCAAAAACCTCCAAGAAAATGTGGTTGTTATGACCAACCATAATTTCAACCTACCTCAAGGGTTCACTCTATAGTACAACTTATTACAAGAATAATATCCACCCACTATTTATCTTGAGATATTGGGCCCTAGTCATTTAGTATTTTTCCAAGAATTCTAAGAGAATGGGAAGCCTCACAATGTGTTTCATGTATACAAAAATAGTGGAGAATTATATTTCCTATGTGTTCATGTATTTTGATGAGTTGATCATATTCATCAAGGTGAGTGTGATGTAAAACCTTCATGAGGATGTTGTATGTGATAAACAGTGTCACGAATGTCGTGGGATGGCATTGATTCCATAAAGGATGTTTCTTCAAGAATTTGTATTCATTCAGATTCACTTGAATGCATTCCATACTCTCATTATACCAATATCACAAATAAAGTAATACCTAATTTTTATACATGTATTTATGGAGTGTTTGACACTATAGAAGAAGATAAAGATGCTATAGTATTTTGATAACTGTTTGAAGAACATTTAATTATGATGATTCCTATATTTTTATCTTGAACATGAGACTCAGCCCGATTGGAGAGGACTATTCAAGTTCATCCACAAGACCTAGGATCAAATCGGAGTGGAGGCATATTTTATGGTTACTATGACAGTACCGTAGAATATGTTGTTTAGTACTATAATAGCCGGATCTATTCACCTTTGGGCCACTGATTTGGTCCTGGAGTCCTTGAGACCTTCGGGACACCCAGGCATTTGGTTCAGTAAGGCTTTCAGGCCACCTCAAGTTCTTTGTTCCACCTTAAAGCCTTCGGGTAACATGATGTGAAGACACAAACCAAACAGATTCTACAAGGAACAAACTTCAGAGGAGGATTTAGAGCAAGGCGCATTCACCAAAGCAGAGCCATTATATTTGGATAAATGAGAGGGTATGGAATTTTCCATCGGTACAAGGCTGATGCATCTCTATACAAGACAGCTATCTGAATAGTCATTCAAAGGTGGAGATATAATCACGATGTTGATGATGGGGAGGGGTGGTTTTGAGTAGTCATAGTCTGGGATGAATTCCTCTAAGACCTTCGGGTCCTATAATGTCACGAAGCCTAAAAGCCTTGTAAGGGTTCTCCTTCAACCCTTAAAATAGGTATTATCAAAAATGAATAAAATTTGAAGGCCTTTAGGCCATTCAGGACTATATGTTGATATTTATGAAGAAAATATCATAGTAATGTGATACATATTGAGGATTCATCATGGGGTAATTACTTACATCACAAAGTAGAAAATATTATCATAGAAGGGTGATTTTATGATTTAGGTGAAAACGTGGATAATATTTATAGTATTAATTTATTACATATGTGGAAGTATTACAATATACATATGGAATAATAGTTAATGATAAGGGTTAAATGAGGAGTTATAAATCTTAAAATAAATATGGAATTCAAATAATAAAAATCACAAGTCATGTGGGATTTAAATGGGAATAGTAATCGAGTTTGAATGAGGTTTAAATTTGAATTCAAAAAGTATAAATATTTACTAATTTTGAATACAAATATTACCTACCATTAGGATTCAAGGAAATTTTAAATTTTGAATATGAAAAATATCATTTTATATAAATTATTTTCTAATGAGTTTAATGTTCGAGTCTAAAGAAGATTTAAAAGAAAATATTATCTAATATTTAAATGATGTTTAATACAGAATAGTCCTGTATATTCAAACTACCACATATCATAAATATACTCATGAGTAAATGTGAATATAAATATGGTAGGATAATGAATAATAAGTTATGTTCTAATTTTTTAATTTTGTTTCACATTCTACAAGTTGAGTGGTAATAGAAAGAGAGAGTTGTCAATTTTGAAAGTGATGTTTTATTTTTTTGTGAAGCTAAATGTAATATCAAAATAATAAAACCTTCTATAGTAATGATAATAATAGTAAATCATCATCTATTAAATAATATATATAGAATAATAATTATTTTGATGATAAGGTACCGAATTTGTTGCTACTTTTTAAGATCTTAGTGTTGATACCCTTGATAAGGAGGAAAAATATTGTGTTTGTCTATTTATTCTTTCATTCAAAAATATATAATCCTAAATATCTTGAGAAGAGACCGATGATGATACTATTTTCTTTTTAATTGCATCAAGGCTCCTGAAGATTTATTTCCACTATGTTTCTAAATCACAGTGAGACAAGGTGAATAGTAATGCCAACATGCATGAAGTGTTGCTAATAATATCCTAGCTATTGAAGACATGTTCATTGATTTTATAGTTTTAAATAACTAGCGGTGTCAGTATCAAAAACACCTTATCCAGTTTGGAGGACAGAGATGTAAGGGACAGCAAAAGGGAATTGGATGATACCTATCCTAAAATTTTGTGTTACTTATAACTACACTTGTGATCACTATAAATTTAATATGATAATAAAATATGTGATTCAAAAATATCCAATCATGGAAATGAGTAGGATTTTTCAAGAGTAGGAAAACATTATAAAAACCCTGGTGTTTTTTTTACTTGATTATTCATCTTTTCATACTTAGGTGAGGGTCGAACATGTATTAATATATTTATATCTCCTAAATAGGATAAAGGTTCAATTATAATAGGATATAATCTACAAGTACATAAAAACATGGTAAAATATGGACACTTGGTTCACCCCCCCCCCCCCCCCAAAGGTGTCTATATGATCCAATGGGAACTAATAATGGTATCAGATCTAATCTTGGTTCTCCTATAATTAGATCTAAATTGCTCTAAATTATTTTTATAGGTATGCATGAAGATAAGATTTGAATAAAATATTAAAGGTCCTCATATGGAGAACTCAGACTCTATCTCTGTTAAAACTGAAGGAGAGGTTTTAGTCAAACCCTTGATGAACAATAAGAGGAAAGAGATAAGAAAATTGAAAAATATTTTAAAGAAAGGAAGAATCTACCACTAGTTGAAGCTAATCAAACTGGTAAGCATTAATATTCTAAATCTATTGAAATTGATCCTATTAAATAAGGAAAATTAAGTTGTGAAGAGTCAAAATAAGATAGGCCTATCAAAACCATTAAATATTTATACTCTCAAATTTAAATGTATATAAATAATTTTATTATTAAATTTATCACATATATATATGGGTTTATCAAGGATATATAGTATGATATCACCCTAAAATGGAAATTGGCCAACCACTTAGATCTAGTGGATAAAATGATTTCCCATGGATTCCAGTGTGTATGATAATTCCCATACAATAATATGAAATGTGATAAATTCCCCTTTGTTAAATTTTTAAAATGTTCTTTGATGTGTTATGATGTATGGTCATGCTTGTAAGGAATTGATGTGTGTTTGTGATGCAATTTGGGGCCGATGGGTGAGATGTAGTCATGCTTTTGTGGTGGTGAGTTGGTGTTTTTTTCTGTTATTTTGGAGTGGTGAAGTGGTGGTTGTTTGGTCATGATTTTGGGGAAGAAAGGTGGTGGTTGTTGGGAATTTCTTTTGTGACAGTGAGCTGGTGGTTGTTTGGTCATGCTTTTAGCACGGCGATGTCATAGTTTGATAGATATGATCGTCTACTTGTAATGTGTGATTTTGTTGTGCTAGATGCCCGAGTAGTGATGGAAGAACTTGTTTAATAATGATTGAAATGGATAGGATTTGGTTTGGTTAATGGGATGGAAAGGATTAATGAACAAATAAATTATGGGTTGTGTGGTTAAATGTGGTTGATGAAAATTAATGAAATGAATGGGCTAGATAATGGGTTTGGTTGGAAATTCAAAATGAGTATTGTGTCTTGTTGTGTAGTGTTATGCATTCAGAGGTGGCCATGAATATGGAGATTTTGTGAGTTAGTTAGTGTTTTTTTATGAATCCATAGGTTGGGATTGTGAGTACCATATGTATATGCTTGTATATTCCTTGTAATTTCTCTACACATCCCACCCACATCAAGTACTATGGGATGACACTCATATATTCACATGGGGGGGTGTTTTTTCCAACATCTTGGTGATGAGGATGGATGGTTGGATACCCTCTCTTTCCCTCTCTCTCTTCCAAGTGAGTATATCTACACAATCGATGATGGTCGGAGTTCTGTTAGTATACTATGTGATGGATCAGGTGTTTTTGGGCAAGATATGATGTGACCATATTGTGGGGTGGTGGACCATGTGTTTTTGGTCGAGATGTGATATTTCTATGTTGTGGGGAATATTATAGTGGGGGTAATACATGGTAGGAGGATTTAACGAGATTGATTTCCTTCATGTTCATGATATCATGCTACTCTGGTTGTGGTTGTGATGTGATGTTCCATGTGTTTGTAAGCAAGATGTGATGTGACTGTGCTTGTAGGGTGGTGGCCCAGGTGTTTGTGGGCATGATGTGTTGTGATCATGCTTATGGGGTGGTGGTATATGTTATTCAAAATATATAGGATCACTAATACATTCGACGTTGGGACATGAGAGTGAAGAATCAGTGGGAAAGCCGTGTGGGGTACCCTTTATTGATATTCTTCTTATTATGTTATTATACTTGGATTTCTTTATTAGGTGAGCCTACCTTGGTGAGGTTGGGAAGGATAGTTGATATGTTTAGGTGTTGTTGGTTCTACTTTTTGTTCACGGGTACATTATTATGCTTCTTTAACATGTGCATGATATACTTTAGTTTTCTTACTGAATATACTTATATTCTCACCCTATATATATAAACTGATTTTCAGGTTTCCAGGAAGACTATGTGAACTGTGCTAGAAATTACTAGCTATGATCTTGGGACAGTTTTTGTGTCACTGCTTTTTATTTACATTTGGTTATTTAACTTTTGGAGACTATTATATGTATTAGTTTTATTTATACATGCATTATGGGATAGTTTTGGTTACTATTATATTATGTCACAGAGTTTATTTTGGATGATTCATCTTATATCACGATCCTATATTATTATAGAAGGAAATTCCTGCCATTTCATGATATTTTTATACCATCAGTTTTAGTCCCCAACCTGAGTCCTATTATAGGAAGGACTTAGGGGTCATTATTTATCTCCCCTTATTGAAGTATATTTGGTGGTAGGGGGTCCTAATAGATTGGTATTAGAGGTGATGTTTGAGGTATAAGATGGAGTTTGGAGTTAGTCACTATGAGGATTGCATGGGTTGCTATATAAATAGTTCCATTTGGTTTTGGTGCATGATATAGGCCAGGAAAAATATCTTGGACATGGGATTTTAGGGGCCTCGTAATCCAATGCATGGACTCTAAGATTATTAGACGACCAAGTGTGGCAGAACTATTTGTAAGATAGAGACCTATGAGTTGTACATGAATCATGATGACTTGTGTTCCTATTTGAGTTGGGTTATTTTTTGAATGTTAAAATGAATAGAGTGAAATATAAATGAATCTAAATAAAAATTCCATGCTATTGGGCTTAGGATATTCTTTTTATTTTCAGGAATGGATCATGTTCATCATCTGTATAGGTTGATTCGGTTGAACGTCATATATTTGATTGATAATCCATATATATATATATATAGGATACATTTATTTAAATATTAATCATGCTTTATTCGATAATAAACTAGGTTTTGGTTTGTTTTGGTAAGGAATTGGAATTAAAGAATCAAAGGAGGACACATTGCAAAAAGGAAAAATTCAACATTACACATTGGGAATCTGAAGTACATGATGTGTAATCCTTAAGTAGAGCACCTGTGAACCTAAGTCTAGCCCATGAATCCAAAGTATAAGGTCTGAACCAAGTGCGTGATGTGAATCTAGATTACACATCATGAAAGACTATAATTTCAAATATTATAAGATACATGATGTGATCTTAGAACATGATGTAAAATTTTCAAAAACCTGATTTCTTCTAAAGATTCAAGTTGTGAAATCCAAATATCCAAGATATTTGGAGAATATTATAGATCTTAATTATGTGTTGTGAAAGATAATTACACACTGTGAAAGAATTGATGTTGAAGTCACTTAAATCATGCTCATGACCTGAATCAATTGAACATTGTGAACTTCTTGAGGTCTATAATATCCAGCAACCCCAATATACAAAAGGAGTTCTAATTCCCAAAACACTTTTCCTATATTCTTATTTGTTTCTCTCCAATTTTATTTCTATATTGATTCTATTGGTTTTTTTATTATTTTATTCATTACATTGTTGCTGCTTTCGATTCCAAGACTCATTCTTTGTGCATTGTTATCCAACACTTGAACCCAATTATCTTTTTCATTCAAACATCAACTATTTTTGCATTGTTCATTGTTTCTTCATTGAAGTTAGTATTTTATTTCTTTTATATGATTTCAATTGTGGATTGATTTAATTTAAACTATTTATTCATGATGGTGATCATGTTTTCATATTTTTCCTTGCTTTCGTCTAATACCGTCATGTACGGCTAATCCGCATAGGGTTAGGGGTTGAGAGTAAGGGTGGCTTTAGACGTAATAAATCTATGAATAAAAACTTGGTAACCCTATAGATAACAATTATGTTAAAATAAACTGTTAATCTCATTTTTTTCAACTACCCTGACCATCGGAGGTTCAATTAAAGAATCATTGACCTATTTAGAGTTGATTAGGCTAGAAAAAATTGCCTATGATTATTTATGCCTATAATCCAAGATTCCTACACTTAGTTTGTTGAATATCTCTAGACAAAGGAGTAGTTTCTAGCTTAGGTTGATCCAATTGGTTGTAACAAGATCAATTGGTTACCTTTTCACCACTTTTCAGCCTAATCTATAGGCATATCCCAAGCTAGATTTAGGATTATATTTTTCCTATACCCTAAAATTGACCTTGAACAATTCCTTTCAACCTAATTAAATCCCAATCTATGTATCCTTTAAAAAACCCAAACTCAAGAGTGATTTTGGGGAATCCTTATAAAAGGTTCTTACCTATGGGTTGCTTGCCTACAAGATTCCCTTATGGCTTCGACCCCATACTGTCACTTTATTGTGCCTTAGTAGCTAAGTGTAGTTTGGAAAATATAAATTATAATCTGATAAAAACCCACATATAATCAATGATGTTATGTTGGCCAGTCAAATTTTTTCATTGTTTCTGGGGAAATTTGTGCTTAGGCACAGTGACCATAAGTATGAACCTAGGATTAACTCACCCCCACCCCATGCCTTCTATCAACCCCTTTTTTATTTCCCTTTTCTTTTTAAAATTTTTCACACACAGACTATAACTTGTGTCAACTTTTCTTCAACTTAGTGCATGTGTCAAAGTCCCTTAACTCATTCTATGGGCCTAGATGCACCAGAATTGGTATTTTTTAGTCCTAAAATCAAAAGATATATTTTTTTCATGTTAATGTTTCTTCATGGAAGAATGAAACAATATTTCACTTCCATACATTAAAAATGTTCAATATGAACCACCTGAACTTCTAGAAGATGGGCCATCACTGCAAAAGAAAACCATCATGGATTACTAATTTTTGTTCTTTAGTGGTGTTTCACCTAGCATTATGCATCCTCCTATTTAGGTGAATTATTTTGAAATAAAACATGGAGTAATACATATGATCTAGAACATGGATCAGTTTAGTAGTTGCAAAGAGAAGACCCCCATGAACATATGTCCAATTTCTTAAATGTTTTCGAGACCTTTCGCAACCAAAGAGTGTCATTTGATTCCATTATACTATGAGTCATCAAATTATCCTTTCTTGATCGAGCCAAGGATTAGATTAAAAATCAATCTCCCAAGTCAATCATGACTTAGGGATACCTAGAAAAGAGTTTCTTAGATAAATACTTCCCACTAATAAAAAACCTAGAAGCTGCAGAATGAAATCCAAAATTTCAACCAGATGGATAGATAATCATCTTGGGAAGCTAGGGGTCACTTTAAGGAGCTAACTTAGAAATTTCCACATCATGGACTCAATGTGTAAATATAGTTATAAACTATATACTAGGGACTCTAACAAGATACACTCACTATTGTATATGTCACTACTGAAGGAGGGATCATGATTAAGATTCTTGAAGTCAAAAGAGATTTACAAGATGAGATATCCGACAATTCCATCATGTGGTAAATTGATAGAGGACCACCCCAATGAAAAATCCATTAGGTGGAGGCAAATACTCACCTAGAATCCCAGGTTGAATCCATAATAAAAAGGCTATAATCCTTTCAGATGCCTGCTCCACCATCTCCACCTCCTACCCCTTTTATGGATATACAATCATGTGAAATGTGTGGATTCCCACACACATATCAGGACTGCATGGATAGTATAGAAGAATGAAAAGGTCAAGATTGTAATTACGTTAATTAAAATCAAAAAAATCAATAGTTTTTGAAACCCCGGTATTAAAAATAGTACTATTAGAAAAGGCCATAATAGAAATCACAGTATCCAAACCAAGGTTACTATCAGTATAGGAGTGGTCAAGTGCCACCATGGAATCAAGGACCACCTGGGTACTCACCTCAAATTCCAACTCCTAGACCGCAGTAACAACCTTTTCTTAAAGCTCAAAAATTTCAACCAAATCAACAATAGAATTATCAACAAGCTCCTCTAAGACTACCACAACAAACCCAACCTCTTAAATCTAGTCCTGAAAACATGCTCAATTCATTCATACAGAAATCATATCTTAGGATGACTACCTAAGAAACTAAAATAAAGAATCAAAGGTTTTCCATGTGAAACCTTGAGAATCAAGTGGGATAGATATCCAAGAAGATATCGGATAGATTATAGGGTATTCTTCATAGTAATATTGATACACATCCAAGAGATTAAGACAAGGCTATAGTTCTTAAGAGTGGAATAATGCTCTAATTTCAATGGTTATGCAGAGGTAGAGAAAAGAATCTTGAAGAACCTGAAAATTGTGCTTCAATCATCATTAGATATGAAAATTATAGCACAAATAAAGATAGTTAATAACAAAATGTAAAATAATACTAAACTGAAAAAACATCATTTCAATAGAAAGCTAAAAAACAAGAAGTCTATGTGGAACCACCAACATACAATCCCCATATCCCCTTTCCATAGAGGATGAGACAGGTCAAAATAGAGGGGTGATACAAAAAAATTCTAGAGATGTTTAAACAATTGTACACCAACATCCCCTTTGCAGTATTTATTGCTTAAATGACTACTTATTACAAGTTTATAAAGAATTTTCTCTCAAGTAAAAAAGAAAATGGAAGACTTAAGAGTCATCTACCTAAATAAATAATGTTATGAAGTTATTCAGTGGAATCTACCTCCAAAAATTAAACACCCTAGAGGTTTCTCAAATCCTTGATCTATAGGGAGATGAAATTTTGAAATATCCTTGTGAGATCTAGGCACACGTATTAATCTCATGCCTATGAGTGACTTCAAAAATATGGGTATTGAATAATTAAAACCAACAAGAGTGGAATTTCAACTGGATGACCACTCAATCAAGCACCCTAAAGGACTTATCAAGTATGTCTTAGTAAAGCTTGGTAAATTCATTTTTCCTACTGATTTACATATCCTGGACATGGAAGAAGAAGACAATGTACCCCTCATTTTAGAGAGACCATTTCTCACCACTGAGAAGGAGTTGACTGATGTAAAAAAAGGAAGGTTAATATTCATAGTTTGTGAAGAACAAGTCTCTTTATATTTAATAAAATCTTGTAATCAAATATACAAGTCATTGGATTTTCAAGATGTATTTATTATTAATGAGAAAGATGATCATATGACCATTAAGGATAGAAAAAAGACCATTCCTACTAATATAAATGGATACAGTGATCATAAGGGTGTAAATTACACTGCATCTCTATTAAGGGGTATTATTCCACCATTATTTCCCTCTATTTTCAAGAACCATTTCATGAGGGTTGTGTCATTATTTTTAAATTCATCTAAATAGAATAATTTCTATCTTTAAACAATAAACAAAGAACTGACTGGGAGGAAAACCAAGATAGATTTAATGGATTAGATTATAGTTTAGGAAAATATAATAATTTTGGATATGGTTTATAGTTTTACTTACAAAAAATAATAATTAAAAATTAAAGATTAAAACATCAAATTTCAAAAAAAATCACACCATATCAATAAAATACATGATGTGAAATTTTTGTGCTTGAAAAAAATAAAAACCTGAGGTTTTAGATTTCATGTATTAAATACATGATATGAAATCCTCAATACATCTTTAAAAATCAATGAGTTAGGGTTCAAAACTGGATACCCCCACCCCCTGACCCTCAGCCTCCACTCTCATGTGTGACACCTCCTCCTGACCGCTAACCTCCCCTCTCCCCATGCATCCCCTCTACATATGCTTTTCTCCCACTCTCCTCCCCACTTCATCCTTCTACACCCTCTATTCCATTCTCTGTTATTGTTATCTGCTTTACTCCATCATGGAAAAAAATAAAAACCATAAAATATGTGGCCCAATAACAAGACAATCCTCTTACCCTAAGTGATCTATCCTTGCACCTCCATCGCCGCTGACAAATCCCACCCCCTCATCTTCTGTATTGAGTTCGGCCACTCCATCAACCTATAATGGGTTGCAATCCACTTCAATCTCATCCCAGGTTTTTGACCCATGCCCACACCTACACCTATGCCTCTATTTCTCTGCACCTGAGCATTAGGTATTCTTGGTCCATCTACAAGCCAAGCTGATCAGGTCCAACGAGATGCTGGACCTGACCGTACTTGATAATATTCATGTGCACAAGGAGGTTCTTGATATGATGGGATAGATTCACCTCTCCATCATCACAGAGGTCTATGGGGAGATATAATCAGATCTTTTCTTGGAGTTCTTGGCCACATTATAGATCGACGTGGTGCATGTTAAATTTTTCCTTAGTGGTAGGCCTTGGGATCTCATTCTAGGAGATTTCACTATCGGAATCAGTAACTACACTGAGGATTTTTTCACTTCCCCTACTTACTCATCCATGCGACTAGAGCTAAGCAAGGGAGATGTGGCTAAGAGATGGTCACTTATTACTTAGTATCCATAGATTATTCACAATCCTTGTAGGGAAAAGAGCACCCAGCTGCGCTGTTCCACCATACGGATTTTGCACCGGGCTCTGGCACATGCATGGTTGGTCAGAGGATATGTGCATGAGAGCATTAGTCATATTGAGGTATTAATACTATCCTCATCCATGGGTGTCCCATCCATTAACATGGACCACCAGTTTACATTATATTATGAGACTCAAGTATTGAGGACTCATGGTACTCTTATGGGTAGAAGATTCATCACTCATCTTGCATGTCATTGTGGCATCATCGATACTGCTCGACTGCTTTACTCTATTGGAAATATAGAGAAGATTGAACTCCTTGTGTTCTAAAAGATAGATCTCTTAATGAAGTTAAAGGGATGCTAGCAGTGGGTCCCTGAGTACATCCACAATCTGGTAGAGGCTCCAGGTCAGCCCGCCCCAGCCCCAGCATCACCTGCCTGAGCCCCAGAACCTACCCGACTCCCACCACCAATAAATCTAACACACCTTCCCATCCTTCTCCTACCTCTTCCACTTTCCCTACTACCACCACTACACCACCACCCATACTATATATGCACATATACCATCCCTCCAATCGAATGTTTGGTATATTCTATAGTGTCTACTAGAGAACCATAGATAGATTTTCCATCACCTTAGTATTTGTTTCACTGATCCATCCCATTTCACCACCCCCAGTCCACCACTAACCTCTAAATACACTCACACACCACCACCTATAGAACCCACCACTACCTATATTCCCACCACATAAACACCCATGTCAACCTCCCTCCCAATATCATGGACCCTTCCACTCAGCAAGAGTTTCTAGTAGATCATTCCCAATGAGGCAAGGGCCCCACACTTCCATATACCTTTGATGCGCCTCTGATGAATCTAGATACAAGATGTACAGCCCTAATACAGATCATCGCCTCCCAACCACCTTCTATAATCGAGATCGCTACCATTACTATATAACCTCCTACAGCGGTCAATAAACTAACCCCACCTCCATAGATAAGATAGATTTGGTAGTGCTAATCTAGACCCATGTTGTTCGGGAGGGGACATCTGATGCAAAGACCAGTGAGCCTACCCCTATTGTTTAGTCTTTCCAATTTACCTCTCCTCTGTTGTGAACTGGTTCTGGGTTTCTATTTTTGTACTATCATTGTATTTCATTTTCAATGATGTATCATTTATCATATATATATAGATAGGATATAGTTTTGATTTCATGAATTGGATGATTTATCTCATTTTTCATTTATGCATTAATATTATCCATTTCTAGATCTGTTGCATCATACATGGTCATTGATGAGACTTTCAAGATACTATCTAGATTCCCCTTGGACATGTGTTAGCATCTGGATGACATACATATATAGTTATAGGAGATACAGCTCCAGATCCATACTCAATAGGAGCCCCCTCCATGATTTGAATATAATTTACTACTTCCACATGATCATTTTGGTAGACTCATTTAGGAGGTTTTTAACACCACTAAATGCCCCCGGGAGCTCAATGATACTACCAAAAGTTCCTATAGGAGGTATAGGACATCTGAGAACTGATTCTCTTGTCCATCCATCTAGTTGATGACGTCATTGTAAGAACTTTCTGAGATCCAAACCATATTTTTTTGGTTTTCTTTGTATTCTTAGGGCCTTTTTATTCTCTTTTCTAGAATTTTCTATTTTTTAGTTATCCAAAGATTAATTGTAGTTATTTCATTAATTTAATTGAGTTTCATTATCATAATTTTGATTATGTTCACCTACCCAATATATTATTCCATATTTATTAACCCCCATGTACTAATGTTTTATCAAGTGTAGGTATTTTATTTTTAACAATTTTTTTAGGTGGTATAATTTCCCATAACAACACTATAATTTTTCCCCATAGAATGACTTTTATTACAGGGATATCTTGATTCCCTAATTTAAAATACTCATTTTTTCATTTCATTTTTATTTATGATACACGTTTTATCTCTCCCACATCAATTTTTGATACAGTATGGGAACTATATAATTTTTAGTTTGGGAGAGTCTTTATTGATATTTATTGCTGATACACTTGGATTTTTTATTATTTTCATTAATCTAGGAGACGTTTTTTGTTAATAAAATTATTTAACTTGAAATATCATTACACCCATTTAAATAAAAGATAAATATTTATTAGAGATTTTTGAAATCCATTTTTATTCATATTTATATTTTTATCATGATTGCTGAGTTGAGTAATTTAATTATAATTCTAGATTCTGGAATTTGATTTTGATTGAATTGTTACTAGATACTATGATTTGAGTAATTTCTAGTTATTTTTTATACTCTAATTCCCAAGAGGATTCTAGACCTACATTGTCATATTATTTTCTGATCATATTTCTTGAAAGATCCTTGGGTCATGTAAACCTATCATAAATTGAATTGGAATCTCATTGATGTTATGATTGAAAAAATAAACTGTTAAAATGATTGAGGAGATCTTTATTGAGCCAATTATCCTAAGACCCACCTATACATATATCCATATTTATTCCATATTATTCATGTATAACCTTTTTATAATGGAGCCATTTCAATCCTATTATCCCTTCCTACTCTACTCTTAGTATTATACATGATTTTCTTTTGAAAAAGTGTGGGGGTTCATCTCTTCCATACATGGGATGTTGATACTGAGGATACGTATAGTGACATTTTCACTAGATTTATATGACATGGTTTATAATTAACTTTTTAATTTTCAATTCATACCATGTTTCTTTGGAAAAAAATTAAAAATTAAAAAAATGTGTTGTGTGTTAGGAGGGTCAAAAATCACTATTACTAGACTGATGAATCTTATGATGGATCATATGTGGTTAGGTGGTCAATGTGAGATCTTTCCTAGACATGATTTTTTAAAAATAAATAAAATAAAAAAGAAAAAGGAATAGGTAAATTTCTATATTATTTATTTATATATTCATGGACCCGTTTCTTGAGCTATTTAGAGCACAAAGACATTTTTGTCAAGGAGGAGTTACTTCATTGCATTGTTCATGATTATCATGAATTATGATATAGATATTACCATCCCTTTTGATATTTTTTTTATCATCTACCCACCTTCCCTCAGCCTCGGATACATTTTAACCATATTGGTTAATCCCTTGTTATTAATTTTGTATTTTTCTTTTTTAAGTAGAGATGTAAGAAACAATGAAAGCCTATGTTTAGGAACATTTATTCAAGGTATGAGCATAACTCCTTTTGATTTTACCTTGAGTGATGATAGAAAATTTATTATGAGTTAAATTGCTAAATGGGTATAGATTCTGAGGAACACTTGAGAAATTGTAATTAAAAGAAGAAATAATCTAAATAAAGAACTTAATAATGAGGCATGACTAATTATCTCTGCATGATTTATTATAGAGGAATTTATTTTTCCACTTTCACTTAATTTCATTTGAATAGTTTTAATGCATGTTTTTTATTTAAAAATTGTTTCATTTGGAATCACAATTGAGATGTTTTTTGATTGAGGACAATAAATTGTTCAAGTGTGGGGGAATTTGATAATGTAAATATATATATATATATATATATATATATTGGATATAGTTATTTAAGAATTAATCATGATTTATTTGATAATACACTGGGTTTTGGTTTGTTTTTTCAAGGAATAGGAATTCAAGAATCAAAGGAGGACATGATAGAAAATAGAAAAATTCAATATTACATGTCATGAAGCTAAAGTACATGATGTGTACTCCTCAGGTAGATAACCCATGAGCTGATGTCCATCCTATGAATCCAAATTACAAGGTGTGAACCAAGTACATGATTTGAATCCAAATTACACATCGTGAAAGACTCAAATTTCAATTTGATGAGATACATGACGTGTGATTGGTACACGATGTGAACAGTTTGAAAACATAAATGCCACCTAAGATTCAAGAAATGAAATATGGAGATCTAATATCTTTGAAGAATATTTTTAATCTGAAGTATAAAACAAGAAATATAATTACATTTTATTAAATCCTCAATAAATAAGACACTTAAATCATGTTCATGATGTGAATCAGTTACACATCATAAACTAATCTGGGTTTATAAATATCCAGTGACCTTGACTCTCAAAAGGAGTTTCAATTCCTAAAAATCTTTTCCTCTATTATTCTTCATTTATTTTCCATTTTCTTTTTGATTTTTTTTATTGAATTATTTTATTATTTTATTCATTATGTTGTTTTCACTTTCTATTCAAAGAATTGTTCCTTTCACGTTGTTTTCCAATGCTTGAATCCTACTTTTTTTACCATTAAAACTTCAATCACCACTACATTATTCATTTTTCTTCATTCAAGTTAGTATTTTATTTATTTCATATGATTTAAATTGTGGATTTATTTGATTTATATTGTTTATTCATTATGAAAAGCATGTTTCCATCTATTTCCCTACTTTCATATAATATCGTCATGCATGGCTAATATTGTTAGGGTTAGGAGTCGATAGTAAGGGTGGATTTAAATGTAATGAATATTTGAATCAAAACTTGGTATCCCTATAGATAGTCTTTAGATTTAAAAAAAATTTAATCTCATTTGTTTGCAATTATCCTAACCATAGGAGGTGCAATTGAAGTATCCTTGAACTAATTGGAGTTGATCAGGATAAGACCAATATCCTATGATTCTTTCTTCCAAGAAGAAAAGCTTTCTAAACTTAGGTTGTCAACTATATTTGGACCATGGAGTAGTTGAAATATTTGGTAGATCCAATTGGTTATACCAAGATCAATTAGTGACCTTTTAACTACTTTATAGCCTAATCCATAGGTTTATCATAATATATATTTAGGGTTATCTTTTTCATATACCCTGAAATTAACCTTGAACCCTTCCTTTTAATTTGATTAAATCCCAAGCTACATAGTCTTTAGAAAATCCCAAATTAAGATTGATTATGAGGAATCCTGCCAAAATATTCTTATCACCAAGTTGATTACCTACAAGCTATCCCTATGGGTTCAACTCTGGACTCCCACTTTACTATGCCTTAGTAGATAAGTTTATTTTGGGAAATATAAATTATAATATGATCAATGCCCACATGTAATCAAAGATATCATGTGGGATGGTCATTGATCAAGGAGAGGAGGATGAGGCTTGGAAGATGGCATTGCGCACTTTTCAGTGAAAAGCTTTGGGGAAGTATGAGGGTAGTGTTTTAGATGTGGAGACAGATGTATGGATAGAGTATATCAAGATTGATTTTAATTTTATCTAGGCCCCAGTGGGATACTAGGTCCCTTTGTTAGTTATTTAGATACAAGGATATTCACATCACTGGTGGGAGTCATATATAGGTGAGCATAAGGTGATATATATTCCATGGGTCAACTTTTAGAAAGAGTTTTTGGTAGATTTCCTTTCATCAACCATAAAGTTAGTAAAGAGGAAGAAGATTCTTTCTCTTTAGTAGGGGACTATGTCAGTGTGGGGGTTGGGAATCAAGTTCAGGGACCTTATTTTTTCAGATCTTTTTCTAGATGAGGATACTCATGCGAGATGTCTTGAGGAGGCACTCTATCCTTCTATACAGTATGCAGTTTCTCCTTTTACATTGACAATGTATCTGGGGGTTCAAAAGAAGGTGGAGGAAATAAATTAGATGCACTCATTAGGAGTTTTACCATTATATGGGAATAAGTAGGGTTCCTCATGTAGAAGGGTTGTTAGTGGAAGGTATAAAGCACCAATACCTTCAAGGTTTAAGCCAAGGAGGAGTCGAACTCAGTAGTTTCTCTTTTATACTTCTAGGTACATTGGTTTATGTGATTTTCTTGGAGATATCAGTCCATTGTGTTTTGGTTTTGGGTTTTATGCCCATTTTCATAACCAGTTCCCAGTGGTTCCCTGAGTTTAGTTTTGTGGAGGTGGAAAGGTTCATTTCCATCCTCATAAGAAGTTTCTGGTGAGATCATTTTAGTAGTAGGGGCAGTGTGATTATGCTCCACTGAGGGGAGATGAAGTGGTAGAGGCTGACCCCAGGATGTTCCTTATTTTTAGGGACCTCTACCTAAGTTTTTTCATAGAGTTTGTTATCAACAAAGTGGTATATGATCTGGGAATGGTTAATTGCACATAGTAGAGGATACAGTGTTAGAGAGTTCAGAGATCATTAAAGGTATGATCGGTTTGTTTAATACCCTTGTTTGTTCCTTGTTTAACTTAGGAGATTCAAACTCCTTTTTTTCACCCACTATAGTTTGTGCTCTGGGATTGGATTTAGAGAGGCTTCTCATGCCCCTAGTGTTGACTACACTAGTCAGAGGCTGGACCAACTTGTTTGATGTGTGTTGGGGGTTTAGACTGATGATGGGACAAAATAATTCCTGTAGGTATCTTTTCATTCTAAAAATGTATCCATATGATGATATCCTCATCATTGATAAGTTATATTCTATGTTTTCATTTAATGACTAATTTTAGAGGAGATTCGTTTTCTCATATGTGGATAGTCAGTGTGTGGTTTTCATTGGTGAGTGGAATTATCAGGTGGGTAGTGGGTGTGTGTATACCCTTATTTATTTTATGGATAATTTTTAAGTATAATTAGTGGATTTTAGGATATTGGAGGTCCCCAGTGTCATTGGAGAGCTTCTAGATGGTTTCCCTAAGGTTGTTGTAACACTACCCCCTCGATGTGATGTTGAGATCAGGATAGACTTTCAGCCTAGTGATTCTTCGATTTTGATGGATCCTTATCGAATGTAACCTTATGAGTTGCAATATTTTAGGATTCAAATATATGATATGATGCATAGGGGTTTTTTCTAACTCAATGTGTCATCATGGGGTGCTTCGGTGTTGTTCTCCAAGAAGGTGGTTGGTGGTCTGAGGTTGTGTATAGACTACCAGAGGTTGAATCAGGTAATAGTCAGGAACAGTTACCCTCTTCTACAGATAGAAGATATCTTCAACCATTTTAGAGGGTAGAGTTGGTTTTATAATATCGATCTCTGGTCTAGATATCACAAGTTGAGGGTGAATAAGGGAAATATCCTGAAAACTACCTTAAGATGCAGGTATGGGAACCTTGAGTTTTTAGTATGTCATTCGATGTTAAAAATTCATTAGTCATGTTCATGGTTCATCCAAATATCATGTTTCATGAGTTTCTGGACCACTTTTTCAACATTTTCATTAACAATATCTTAATCTACTCGAATTTAGAGGATGAGGATGCCAGTCATCTCAGAGATATCTTATGGTTTATTCAACGCCACTAGCTCTATGGAAAATATCCCAAGTTTAAGTTTTGGACATGATAGGTTCATTTCCTATGACATTTGGTGTCTCGTTAGGGTGTGTCAATAGACCCACCAAAATTTGAGGTAGTTGTTTCTTGGGAAGCACCTAAAAATGTGGAAGAGGTTTATAGTTTTCTTGGTATTGCAGGATATTATCATAGGTTTGTGATCGATTTATCTCAAGTTTCATCCTCATTGGAAGTGTTGAACAAGAAGGACCAGTATTTTTTGTATACTGATCAATGTCAGGAAGAATTTAGTTTCCTTAAGTGGAAGATGGTCAATACTTCGGTGCTTCAGTTTCTAGAGGAGTTTGTGATGTTTGAGGTGTTTTGAGACACTTCCCATCTGGGATTAAGATGTGTGTTGATGAAATATAGGGTAGTGGTCTCTTATGTGTCTAGGTAGTTACATAATCATGACCATAACTATTCCACCCATGATCTAGAGTTATAAGTAGTTTTTTTATACTGATGTTGTGGTATCATTACTTTATTGAGTAGTACTTTGTGTTCTTTACAAATCATAAAAGCTTAAGGTATATCTTTTATCAACATGATCTAAATCTGTGATAGTATAGGTGGATGGAGTTTCTTCAGGATTACGATTTCTAGATCTCCAACACCATAGTAAAAGGTAATGTTGTGGCTGACACTTTGAGTAGGAAGTCATGGAAAGAATTTTTTCAGGGGTCCAAGTATTTTTTGGAAGGGATGGAAGAGTTGGTATCCTTGCATTTGGATGTGAGGGTGGTTGAAAATAGAGGATTTTTTTGTATAATGGTGCAGTATTATCTGATTTGGTAGGTGGATGAGTCTCAGTGGGGAGACATAGAGGCATAGGTGATGTGTGATCATGTTGTACTTGGTGATGCTCCAGAGGGATGGTCAGAGGATGGTCAAAACTAGATGTTGTTTTTTGGGAGGTTGTTTATTCTGGAAGTTATTCATGAGGGGGTACTTTATGAGTTTCATATATCAAATTTGGTGGTACACCTAGGAGTATCGAAGATGTATCATGGATTAAGGATATAGTTTTGGTGGCTCATGATGAAATGGGAAATGGCGGATTTTGTGGTGAAGTGTTTGGGTTTCTCGTAGGTAAAGGTAAAGCATCGTTTTCCTGGAATTTTATTGCAGCCTTTGGATGTTACCAGGTAAAAATGGGATGACATATTGATGAATTTCATCACATTTTTACCCTAATATTATGTATATTTTCATGTTGTATGAGTAATTGATGATCGGTTGATGAAATCGGCCCACTTATTAGTGATTAGGGAGTCAGACACAGTGGATGATTTCACTAAGAAGTATATGGATGAGGTGGTGTGGTTGCATAGAGTTCTGAGGTCCATTGTCTCAAATTGGGACATGTGTTTTACCTCACAAGTCTGGAGGGGATTACAGTATACTTTTGACACTCAATTACACCTCAAGAATTTCTTTCCACCCTCAAAAAGATGGGAATACAGAACGGACTATCCATACATTGGAGGATATGTAATGGGAATGAATCTCATACTTCATCATATCATGGTCATAAAACCTACCTTTGGTCATGTCATGACCCGAAACAAGTTGGGGCTTGATCCATAACTACCCCAAGCCCACCTCTATATTCTAGGGGGTGGATACCAGTGTCGAAGTCATAGCTAAATTTGGGAGGACTTTACCTAATAACATGTATGCACACACACATCCAACTCAATTCAAAAGTGAAAAGAGAAAGAAGGAAAATATGAAACACTGTTATAATGTAAACCAAGTATGAATGAACCTCTAGACAGTATAAATGTATGGTAGTGTAAACTGAAAGTAAAGGGTAAAAATACACGCCCAACCAAAAATATGTCCCAAGCTGAAAAAATTGGAAAAGTAAATAGTTGAAAGAGATCCCAGCTCCTAAAACCCAGGCTATGGAAACTGTACGTGGTCCAATCACCCAATATCCCAAATATCCTCTGTAATCATGGTTGACTTGTCTATCATCTTCATAACACATGATACATGTAGGAAAATCCCATGCAAGGGTGAGTATAAACATACCCAGTAGGATGCCCTGAAAGCTGAAGGGGTAAGTAAGAGATGCAACAGAAGAGAAAAATTGTAGGCGGCATAAGGTATAGTGAAATATTAAATCTCAACCCAACAAAGATAGAAATTAATCTTGTCCAAGAACAAGGGGATAAACATAGTGAGTAGATGAACTAATTGTTGATCCTTCACTACCTATTATAGGAGAGTAGACTCATCCAACCATGAGAAGCTAAACATGGAAATAACGTGGAATACACCGTGTATTTTTTCCTCTCTAAGAGGGAGAGTATACAAATCCAAGGTTTGGATACATATGGATAGATAGATATATATGCTCATTCAAAGAAACCAAAATGAGAGAGTAAGGGGATCTCCATTTCACAACTCAACCTAAGAAGAAGATTAGCCAACGGTTCCAAAATTCCATCAACAATGCCCAGCATACCATGATTCTACCCATAAGTAACTATGAAACTCACAAGCCACACCTCATCAATGTGTCTCATAGTCAAGGGGGAAAACTCAAAGTCTATGATGCATGCCTTGGTACAATAGGAGGGTACAAATCTGATGGATTCAAGGACCCGGTGTCCATCCCAGCTAGAGGGTACCACTCATAAGACGTTGAGGACCCACTGGCTAGCCCAGATAGAGGGTACCACTCGAAATATGTTGAGGACCCACTACCCATCCTAGTTGGAGGGTACTACTCAAAATACATCGAGGACCAACTACCCATCCCAAATAGATGGTACCACTCGAAAGATGTTGAGGACCCACTGCCCAACCTAGTTGTAGGGTATCACTCATAAGAAGTCTCTAGTGATACTACCTGATAACTGTCGTTGTCGAGCGTCGCCTCAGTAAGAGTTCTTCCTAAAATATTCCACATCATATCTCTAAATCCACACCCAAGGGAACTGTCACATTCTATGTGTAAAAACACTCATTATAGGCTACTTTCAGGACCAAATCTAAGTTCATATGAATGAGATACGGACATTTGAAGTTTCTTCAAAGGAGGTCAAGGGGTATATGGAATGTGAGGGGACCAACATGGAATGTGGCCCCACTTAAGAGCCTAGTCGTGTCCTTAGACAGTACACAGAACCCATTCTATGTACCATTAAACACTATGTAGGTAGACTATATGGTGTGTCCTGGCTAACATTAACTGGGGGTCATGTTCAACTTGTTGTGTCCATGTATCAGAGTACACGGCCATGTAATAGACCTCATGTACTTACACACAGGTTCTTGTCTATGTAACTTGTCACACGAGTTGTCTAACTGGGGGAAATGAACACAGTGTGTTAGGTAGACTATACACCATATCCTCCTTAATATTTCTCAAACCCTATCCTCCACTATGAAAGGGTCTACACACCATGTGTTTATCCTTTAAAATGGTGTGTAGTTTGGATTTCAATAGAAATATTAGATCTGGATTCCATGTTTGAATCTACCAATGACTCTTCAATTCTAGCCCCCCAATATTCTAGAAAAAGGGGGATCTAACCATGAATCATGGATCTTGGCTGTCATTCACCAAAAAACAACCACCGGAGGTTTTTTAGGGTTTTATCATCTACTCATCATGCCTCTACACCTCAGTTCATCAATTTATTGATCTTTAATCACCAAAATGATCATCCTTACATTGTAATGATCCCATTTCTATACTTTTCTCATCGATCAATTCTTGTTTTTTCATTTCTCTATGTATCCATGGGCCCGATCGAACTCAGTAACTCCCAGCAAAGTCAAATCGGGACCTTGGGGATCCAACTAATGAATAATGAAAAGAAAATAAGGAAGAAAGGCACCACAAAAACGGTTTAAACATCATTGGCCAAGAATTCCTTTTCAATTATAAAGATCAGGGATCCCAGGGTTAGATAACAACTGGATTAAATCAATATATCAATACTTTAGAACATGCAAAGGTTGAAAAAGGACACAGATCAAAGAATGAAGATTGATCTGTTGAATTAAATTTAATAAAGGGTGTAAAAACACCAATTGACAAGTCCTAACTCTATTACGTGTCATTATTTGATGAATAACAGGTCTACTAATGATTTGAAGGAGGACTTTGCATCCTGATTTGATTTGATCTAGAGATTATTTGTCATTCGTCACCATTTTCCAACAGAAGGGGAAATAGATCTATCTATTGTGATTTTAGGATTATGATGATAACCCTAGAAAATTCACCATGATAGCATCCAATGAGTAAAGAGTTTGAAAACCCTGCGCCAACCCATTTTATATCACACCTAGGGTAAACACCATATTCCATACTCAACTATGGTCTCAAATTTATAATATGGTCAACCATTTAAGATTTATCTTATTTTCTTTAATAATTAGTGCATATGATATAAAATATGTTTAATATTTTTATAAAATTAATTTTGGGAACATTGGGCCTCAGAATAGAATTTTGTCTCGGTATCTAAATATGGAAATATATATATAAATATTTCAATGTCTTACAAGGGAAAACCGGGTCTCTACATTATTCCCCCCTTCAATATTTTCATCCCCAAAAAGAAAAAAAATACTCAGAATACTGAGCCTGCATCTGTCACTCCCACTCCTAAGTAATCTCATGCATGTTTCTGTGCTGACACAACATGTGAACCAAAGGGGTGGTTCGTCCACACACGGTCTGCTCCTACCGATCCTTGGAATACACTGGGTTATTCACAAAGGTATCTCTATTATCAATGTCCAACTCACCCCAGTTGATGACATGTGTGGGATCATGCATGTATATCTTCATCTGTGACATGTGGAAGACTTCATGCACCAGCTCCAGTTTTGAGGGTAGGGTGAGGTGGTAAGTAACCTCGACAGCCCTCTACGTGATCTAGAACGGACCTATGAACCTCAGGTATAGCTTGCCTCCCTATCGAAACCTCTAAAAACCATGTCATATGGAGACTCATAATAAAACATGGTCTCCCTACTCAAACTCCAAGGCCTACAATGGTGATCTGTGTAATATTTCTATCTACTCTTGGTTGTACTCATCTACTCTCAGATGAACTATACTTTCTCCATTGTCACATGCACTATATTTGGGCCCATAAGATATATCTCATTGATCTTTATCCAGCACAAGTGTGGCCTACAAGGTCTCCCTTATTGGGCAACAATAGTTTTCATTCTGATGGTAGAGTGTAATTTTTTTACACAAACTCTACCAAGGGTAGGTGGTCCTCCTAGCTATGATCTAAGTCTAACATGAAATCCCTCAACATATCCTCTAGAACCTGGATAGTTCACTCAGTCTGTCCATCAGTCTGGGGGTGAAAGGTTATACTCATCCTCATTTGGTTCTTGAATTCCTTCTACAGTCCTCTCTACTGTCATGATGTAAACCACGTGTCACAATCAGAGACAATCATTGAGGGCACCCCATTAAGGTGAACAATATTCCACACGTACAACTACACCAAACTCTCCACCAAAATATTCTCCCTAGTAGAAAGGAAGTTTGTTGAATTCATGATTCATTCAACTATCACCCAAAAGGAATCATGACCCTTCACTATTCATGGAAGCCCTGTGATGAATTACATGGATATTCCCTCCCATTTACACTTCGGGGTCTCAAGTGGTTGCAACAAGCCTATTATAACTTGGTTCTCATCCTTCACCTGCTAATATTTGAGACACCGAGTGACAAAAATAGCTACACTTTGTCTCATTTCGGAGCACAAAAACTATCATTTAAGTTCTATTTACATATTCTCCACACCATGATATGCTGCTAGGGGAGAAGTGTGGAACTCTCACATCACCTCCTCCCGCATCGTGACTGGAACCACTGTTCGCCCCTGGAACATGATGACATGATTCCCAACTTCATAATATCAATCTAGTGAGTTTACTATGGATATTTGGTCCTGAAAAAACATCATAGTTGATGTTTCCCAATTGGTACTCTCTCACATTATTGAAAAGAGAAAGAGTCATCACCATCAGCAAGAGAAAATTTGTGCCCTCCTGCTCCACTAGGGTCAGCTGTAGGGAAGCTAACTGCTTAGAATCTTCCTATACTAAATGATCCTAAGAATTCATACTAATGGAATCTTATAAAATTTTCCCTTTACTATAATATTGAATATCTCAAAGTCAGGGTCTTATGGGAACTCCAACCAGTGCCGATGTCTCAGGTTCAGGTATCTCTGAGAGAATACGTACCTGAGACTCTGGTGGTCAGAGTAAACCAGAAAGTACTTCCTTAGAAGATAGTGTCTCCACATCCTTAGGGAAAATACTACCACTTCTAGATCTAGGTCATGAGTTTCATAGCTCTTCTCATGGGGTCTCAACTACCTCGGCCCATATGTGATAACTGATTACCCCTACATCAACATGCAACTAAGCCCAGCTTCTGAGGCATCCCAATACACTAAGAAATCCACACCTTCCTTTGGTAGTCTCAACATTGAATCACTCATTTTCCTCTACCACAACTCCTCAAAGGCCCTATGTAATTTCTCATACTAAGTAAAAAACTTTACTTTAAACTTCATGGTGGTAAAAGTGGATGTGGTCCTGGATAATTATGCCACAAAACTCATGTAGTACCCTGCAAATCCAAGAAAGCTCCACACCTCTAACACATTCTTAGGTGGCTCCCAAGTAAGAACTTATTTGATCTTCACTAGATCCATGGATAAACCATGTTCAAAAATTACATTCCCCATAAATTTAACTTCATGTATCCATAACTTTCACTTTGAGATCTTTCTATAAATCCTATGATCTCAAAGAAAATCAAGAACCATTCTCAAATGCTCTATATGATCCTACTTTTATGAATATTAGACAAGTATGTTGTCGATGAAGACAACAAAAAACTGGTCCAAGTATGGATGGAATACCTATTTCATAAATTCCATAAACATAATGAGTTCATTAATAACACTAAAGGACATCACTAAGAACTTATAGTGTCCATAGTGACATCAGAATGCCAACTTTGGAATATCATCCTCACAACCCCTCAACTGGTGGTAGCCAAATATGATATCAATCTTTAATAACTATCTCACACCTCATAACTGGTCAAAGAGGTCATAAATCCTTGGTAAGGGGTAATTTTTCTTTATCGTGGCCTGGTTCAGGCAATGATTATCCAATAAAAGCTATAAGCTCCCATCTTCCTTTCTCACGAACAACACTAGAGTTTTTCAGGTGGACACATTAGGTCTGTTGAAACCTTTCTCTCAAAGGTCCTACAACTAAAAATGAAACTCCCAGAGCTCAATTGGTGATATTCGATATTCCTAATAAGATATCAGAGTGGTTTTGGGATTCAATTCGATGCAAAAAAACCATCTCCCTCCTCAGAGGTTGTCTCAGAACATCCTCAGGGAAGACGTTCGTATAATCCTCTAAAACTGAAGGAACCTAGATGCATGAAGAGACCTCTACACCAAGAGATATACTCACTATATAATGGTTGATGGGATTCATACTCATTATCATATAACCGACTTTCCCTTCCATGATATCTCTCTCAACAAAAAAGGAGAATATTGTCCCATTAGTGTGTAGGCGTCTGGCTTGTCTGAGGTGCAGTTAATCATGGCTCGGACCATGGAAATCCAATACATACCCAATATGAAATCATAGGGCTCCATCATTATAACCAAAATATCCCATGTGAACCTCTCTTCTCTAAGTTATAGCTCACACTGATGGTAGATGAAAGATACAGAAGAAGCGTTCCATATAGAAACCTCTAGAAAAAGTTGTTGGGATAGAACCTAAATTGGGAACTACAACTCTCACACCAAGAGCATAGATATAGTGGAATGACTGGAACCTATGTTTAATAACACTGAAGAAATAGTATAAAACACACAAATCATACCTCTTTTCATCTCGTGTGTTGTGGGATCATAAACCTCCAAAGCCTAAAACTATCCACGACCCCGGATTCCAGCTCCCTAATCCTTATGTGGGTTGCCTAGTGGTGTTGGTGGAAGGATCTCATAGAAACTTCCACCACCCATATATCCTCTTGCTCCTCTACCAGATCTTCCTTCCTAGGTACATCCCTATCTATGCTTGGGAGATCCATGATCACAGCACTGCCTCTACCGTGGAAGTCCATCAGCTATCTGTCTGTGGTGCTTGACATGTATGGTCAGACAGTCTTGTTCCATGTGACCTCATCCATCATAAGAAAATAACTACCCATATTCAATATTCCTGAGTGATTTTTTATTCCATTAACCACACACCTGATCCTATTCATGGAAAGGTCTCCTCCATTGAGATCCTGATGCCTGATGTCTACCGGCTGCTGCAAATGACTCGACTCTATTCTATCCACTACTAAATCCAACTATCTAGATTATATCTAATAGAACTATCTCTATCAAAATTTCCCACTCCATAACCCCGTCATAGGTGGGGATGCACAAGGCTAATACACTGGCTCATATCTCTCTATGGAGTCCCTGCTCAAACTTTCATGCTCAGAAATAGTCATCCTGAATCATGTCAAGGGAGTAATTCATAAGGTATGTGAACCTCATTGCATACTCATACACTATCATCCCTCCCTGTTGTAGCTCCAGAAGCTCCTAGATCTAGACTGAGTACAATCAGTAGGGGTAGTACTCCTTATGGAACAGCTACTGAAATTCATCCCATAATATTGTTGATTCATCATGCATCTACGTAATAAGGCTCTACCAACACCCATCTACTCCATGGAAAAGGATAGCTTCTAGTGCAACCACCGGAACCTTCGGGATACGAATGAGCCTAAAGATATAGACCACCAACTCTATCCAATCCTCTTTTTTCCTAAGGATCTAGGATACTATAAAACCTAATTGGCCTATAGCATTGGAACTCATGGAGAGCGCTAAGCCTGTATGCATCCTCATCCTGCTTTGCTGGGATGATCTTCTTCTCAATGGGTGGAGGCATTGCTACCTTCCCACCTAGAGGAAGGGGTCACAAGATAGATCCTAAACTAAGGCCTCATCACTCATCGGATAATCATCACAAATTGGAGCTGGTATCCTGACTGGCTAGCTATCATCACGGAGGCATACTGAAAGTTATTAGGGAGTATTGCGATCAGATGAGCATATATATATATACATATCAAAAATGGGGATATGACTTAATAAGTATAGTCAAATACTCAATCCTATATTATTCATTTACCATTTAACCCTACAAAAAATGTATCATCATAACAAGTCGATAATCAGGTAGTCAAGGTCCTGGTGAATGGATACGTCGGTCTTCACACCATCACTAGATTCCTTGGCTGTAGAACTGCACTCAAGAACCTTTGACACTATTTCCCTAAACCCAACCAAATAATATTAAGGGGATACATCTGAACAACATCTCAAGAAATGTATTTTCTCTTATACCAATCTTCCATGACCCAACCCAAGATAAGACTCGATTCGTAACTACCCCAATCCTACCTCCATAGGCCAGGGGTAGAGACCAGTTCAAAAGGCATAGCTAACTTTGGGAGGCCTTTTCCTAAAAACTTGTATGCACACACAAAGCCAACTCAATGAAAAAGTGTAGAGGGAAATAATGAAAAGATGCATCATTGTTATAAAGTAAACCAAGCATGCATAAACCTATAGATAGTACAAAATTAAGATAATTTAAACTGAAAGTAAAGGGGAAAAATACATTCCAAAACATAAATATTTCCCAACATACAAAAACTAGAAAATTAAATAGCTGAAAGAGAGCTTAGCACTTAAAACTCATGCTATGATCACCATACGCGGTCCAAGCACCTAGTATCCCTAAACTCCTTTCTAGTCATGGTCTACCTACCCATAATCTATATAAGATAGGATACATGTGGTAAAATCCCATGTAGGGGTGAGTATAAAATAATCTAGTAAGATTCCCCGAAATTTGAAGGGGGCGGTAAAATATATAATAGAAGAGAAAGATGGTAGACAGCACAAGGTATAGTGAAAGTGTATAGCTCAACCCAAAAAAGAGTAAAATTAAGCTTTTCCAAGTAAAATAGGCTAAACATGGTGATTATATGAACTAATCGTTGATCCTTTGCTACCTATATCATGAGAGTAGACTCATCCAACCATGAGAAGAAAAACATAGAAAGCACATGGCATACCCTGTGCATCTATGCCTCTCCTGGAGGGATAGTATCCAAATCCATGGTGTGGATACAAAAGTATAGATGTGTATATATATATATTATAAGTCAAATAAACCAAAATTATAGAGTAAGGGGATCTTCATCTCACATATCAACCTAAGAAAAAGAGTATCCAACAGTTATAATATTCCATCAACGATGCCCATCATCCCACATGTCTTCCCAGAAGTAGCTATGAAAATCATAATCCATGCCTCATCACTATGTCGCAGAGTCAAGGGGGAACAAACTCAAAGTTGAGGACTCATTCCCTGGTATAATAGGAGGGTACCACTCTGATGGAATCGAGGGCCCGTTGTCCAGCCCAGCTGGAGGGTACTACTCGGAATAAATCGAGGACCCACTGCCCAACCGAGCTGGAGGGTACCACTCAGAAGACGTCGAGGACCCACTACCCATCACAGCTAGAGGGTACCACTGGAAAGACATTTAGGACCCACTACCCATCCTAGTTGGAGGGTACCACTCAGAATAAGTCTCTAGTGATCCTACTTGATCACTAACATCATCGAGAATCTCCTAAATAAGCATTGTGCCCAAAATATTCCACATCATACATCAAAATTCACAACTGAGGGCACCATCGTGTTCTACATGAAAAAATACTAAATATAATCTACTCATGGTCCAAAATATGAGTTTAAATGAAGGAGATACAAACATTTGAAGTTTCATCAAAGTAGGTCAAGGGGTACACTGCATGTGAGGGGGCCCACACGGTGTGTGGTCCCACTTCACAGCCTGGCCATGTCCCTAGCCAGTACATGACACCCAATACATGTAGTATTACACACTGTATAGGTAGACTACATGGCATGTCCTATCTAACTAGGACCAGGGGTTGTGTTCTTCTTATCTTGTATATGTACCAGAGTACACGGCTGTGTACCAGACCCTATGTACTTCCATATGAGTTCCCATCCATGTAACTTTTAACACAGGTTGTCCAACCAGTGAAATGGTACATGGTATGTTAGGTGTGATACACATTTCCTCCTTGTGATTTATTAAACCCTAGCTGTCATCGTGGAAGGGGCTACATGCCATGTGTTTATTCATGAACACAACATGTAGTTAGGATTTTGACAAAAATCCCAAATCCAACTTCCATGATTGAATCTGCCAACGCCGCTTTGATTCTGACCCCTAATCTACCCATAAAAGTGGGATTTGGACATTAATCATGGATCTTGGTCATCGTTCACCAAAAAAATGGCCACTATAGGTTCATCGGGGTTTCACCATCTATTTTACACACCACTAAACCTCTGTTCATTGAATTATTGATCTTTAATCACCAAAACGATCATCCTTTCCTCACAAAGATCTTGGATATATGATTTTCACATCGATCCATTATTATTTTCTTCAATATACCATGTATTTGGGGGCCTGATCGAGCTTGGTACCTCCTGAAAAATTTGAACCATGACCGCAAGGATCCAACTAGTGATGAACGCAAAGAAAAGTGGGTAGAAAGGCACCAAAAAGGGTTTAAACATGATTTTCCAAGCGTTCTTGGATAACAATCACGATCAGGGATCCTAGGGTTTGATAATAATCAAATGAAATCATTATTTCAATACTCAATCACATGAAAAGTCTATAAAAGGATGCACATCAAAGAACAATGATCAATATACTCAATTCAATTTAATCAAGGGCGTAAAAACACCAATTGATGAGTCCTACCTTGATTACGGATCTTTCGTTGATGAAGAATTCATTTTACAATGATTAGAAGGAATTTTCTACATCCCAATATGATCTGATCCAGAGATTCATTATTGTTCATGACAATTTACCAATTAAAGGGGGAAGATATCTCTCTCCGATGATTTCAAGATTATGAGGATAACCCTAAAAAATATCCATGATAGTACATTTATAGATTTCCAATCTAGTTCAAAGTGATTTAATTAAGTAATTTAATAATTAATTATTTCACTTATCATGACACCTATGAGCGAAGAGTCTAAATGCCCCATGCTGACCCATTTTATGTCATGACTAGGGTAAAAAACACATTCTGGAATCAACTGTGGTTATGGATTTCTAATCTGATCAACCGTTTAAGAGTTAACCTAGTTTCTTTAACAATTTATTCATGAAACAGAAAATGTGTTTAATATTTTTATAAAATTAATTCTGGGTACACCGGGCTCATAATCACACATCATCTCAGCACCTAGATCTAGAAATATATATAGAAATATTTCAAAGTCTTACAAGAAAAAAAACTATGTCTCTATATATTTATTTTGTGTATAATAATAACTATCACTCATACATTGTCATGGCTCCATTTGAGGAATTTTATGGGTGATTGTGTCATTATCCATTGTGTTGTATGTAGTTTGGTGAGGCGGTATAGTCTCTATGTGGTGCAAAGAATGATAAATAAGGTTCATCTTGTTCATGAGAGGATGAAGCCAGCACAAGACTGGTATAAGTGTTATGTCGATCATAAAAGGAGTACCTTAGAGTTTGAGGTTGGTCACAACATGTTCTTGAAGTTTTCCTCTCAATGTGGGAAGTAGAGGTTTGGTAGGGGGGGTAAGATTTATCCTAGGTTTGTTGATCCCTTTGAGGTGTTGGGGAAATTTAGAAAGGTGAAGTATCAGTTGGAATTGCCACCGCAGCTGGAGAGGATCCACAATTTTTTCCACATCTCTCAACTTCTTCAGTATCATCATGACGACTCCCATTTCATTGTATATGGAGATTTGGATATTTAGGATGACGCGATGTTCATGGAGTGGATAGTAGGGATCCAGGATCACCAAGAGAATACGTTGTGTGGACAGATCATTCCCTTGGTTCGTGTGTTGTGGAGGAATGGTGGCCTGGAGGAGAGTACTTGGGAATGAGAGATGTAGATTTGTACCATGTACCTAGAGTTTTTTTGAGTTTTTATTTGCTCTTTTTTTCTTGTGATGTAATTTTTATACCTTGATGTGTTATGAGATGTGTTTTTTTTCTAATGTACGATGTGTGATAAAGTTTCAACATATGAAAAGGGGGGACCTAATTTCTAATTGAGATGAATTATACTATGATGAAATTAAAGCAATTTGGGAGAGTTAGTGCTACCCAAAGAAGATTGTATCTTGACATGGAGAATGGAATTCCTTGATTTATTTGTATGGGGAATTATGGCTTGTTTTTTTATATGGTTGTTGGTTTGGGATGTGTAGAGGTTGGATGGTTGTAGTGTGTGTGTGGATATATAGTGGTGAGGTTGTGAGAGATGTTTTTGGATATTTGTTTTGGTATATTTGGTTGGTGATAGTGTTTGAGTTATGATAATATCCTTGAGAGGTATCTCATGAGGTGGTTGTTCAAACCCCTTTCCTTTTGGGCTTGGTTTTGCATTCTTGAAGGAGAAAATAATTTGAGAGTTATATGATGTAATGTCCTATGCCTTCAAAACCTGTTACTTTTCCATTTTTAATGATTCGAGGTGTTTAGGGAGGTTCTTAAATTTTTTGGTGGATTATGGAGGTGCAGTAGATCTACTTTAGGGAATTCACAATGTGTCATGTTTACACGATGTGAACTGGTGTTCCACAGCTTGTACAGTCAGAGAGTTCACAGCTTGTAAATTAGAATAGGGGGAAACTATGAGACGAATTCACATCATATAAGTGGAATACATGATGTACATTAAATAAAGGCTGATTAAATGTTATTTTCAGTGAAATATGAAATTTTTGGAAAATCCATGAATCACACATCATGTAATGTTTACACAACGTGAAACCAGTTGGATTCTAGGTTTTAAGTTCTTTTCTCATATGATTATGTTTATTCAAACATAGCCTCTCCCTCTCTCATTCCAAATTAACCCTATGTTCCACAAGGATACCTTCTAGTTCTCTTCTCCCTTTCTTTGATCTGTTGGTTTTGGTGGTTGTTTATTGGTGATCAGTGGTAAACCCTTCTCTTCCTTTTGGTTTTTGTCTTTCATTATTCCCCCAAGGATCTTCTTTGGTGGTGTTTTTTTTTTGTTTGGTTGTTATTTGGGATTAATTTTTATGATCCTTGGATACATTTTAGGTTAATCCATGATCTCATGGTGTGGTTTTTGTTTGTGATCATTTTTTATTCTCCTTGTGGTGTGCAGTGAGTTGGAAAAGATTCTTTGAGGTAGGGAATCCCTCATTTATCTTTATTGTGTATCATGTAGGTGGGGTTTAATCTTTTTTATCTATGGTAAATTTTTATGTTGGATTCATAAAATATAAATAATTTCATAATTGAAATTTAATCAAGTAAAGGGGAATGATTCGCATGCTTTTATAGCTTTGATATTATTGCGATATGATAGATTGTATGGTCTTGATGCCCAGTTGAAAATTATGGTCGCCATGGGTTTTTTTTTCATTGGATAATATGTGTTGTGACTAATTTTTCTATTGTGATTATTGTGATATCAACCTAAAATAGAAATTGGCTGACCACTTATATCTGGTTAATAAAATGGTGTCCCCTAGATTATGGATTGTGTGATAACGCCCCTAAAATAATGTAAAATGTGATAAAATTCCCTTTATCAAATCTATAAAATAGTCGTTGATGTATTTTGATGTATTCCCATGCTTGTGGGGTGGTGATGTGTGTTTACAATGTGATGTATATATGATGGTTGAGATGTGGTTGTGACTTTAGGGTAGTGAGGTGGTGGTGGTTTGGATGTGCTTTTGTGGTGGAGAGGTGGTGGTGTTTGGACATGCTTTTTGGGTAGTGATTTTTTGGTTGTTTGGCCATTCTTTTGGGGTAGTGAGGTGGTAGTTATTTATCTATGATTTGGGGTAGGCTAGGTCGTGGTTGTTTGGATATTTTTGGGGAAGCGAGGCAATAGTGTGATGGAGATGATGGGATGCTTGCAATGTGTGGTTGTGTTGTGATAGATGCCCAAGTAGTAATGGAATAACTTGTTTAATAATTATTGAAATGGATGGGGGTTTTTGGTTAATGGTATGGAAAGGATAAATGAACAAATAAATGATTTTTTGTGTGGTTAAGTGTGGTTTATGCTAATTAATAAAACAAATGGGATGTATAATGGGTTTGGTTAGAAATGTGAAATCAGACTTGTGGCTTGTTGTGTGGTGTTGTGCATTTAGAGGTGGTAGCAAAAGTGGGGATATTGTGAGTTGGTTAGTGTTTAGTTATAAACCCATAGTTTGGTCTTGTTTGTGCCTATATTTATATACTTTTTATTCCTTTTGATTTCTATACGCACCCCACCCGCATCAATCACTATGTGATAACACCCATATATTCACATGGGTGGTTTTTTTTTCAACATCTCAGTGATGAGGATAAATGGCTCACTACCCACTCATTCTGAATCTATCTTCCAGGTGAGTAGATATGCACAGGATATGATGTTCAAAGGTTTATTAGTTCACTAAGTGATGGACCAGGTGTTTTGAGTGAAATTTGATATCAATGTGTTGTGGGGTGGTGGCCTAGGTGTTTTGGGGAAATATGTGATATGTCTATGTTGTAGGGTGGCTTATGGTGGGTATTTTGTATGGTAGGAGGTGGGTACAAGGTTAATGTACTTTATTTTCATGATACCCTACTACTCTAGTTATGGTTGTGATGTGATGGCCTAGGTTTCTACTGGTGAGATGTGATGTGATCGTGCTTGTGGGGCAGTGTCCCTGGTGTCTGTGGGTGTGATGTGATGTGACCATACTTGTGGGTTGATGGTATATTTTATTTAGAGGAGATGGGAGTTCTATGAATTACTACATTGGGGCGTGAGTGTAGAGACCCAAATCTTGATGTACATGGAAATTACATTACTTTTGCGGAATACTTGGTACATAACAAAAATAGACACATAAGGATCGTAATAGTTTAGTGTCTTTGGAAACTCGGAATATAATCTTCTAATCATGGTGAAAGATCTTCAACATCTCCCACAAAGATCTTCCCCTTTTTTTTCTTACCTAAAACCTTTATTTATATCCTGTGGAAAAGAAAACATAAAAGGGGTGAGCTCAAATGCTCAGTAAGGGTAAACAAAAGAAATACCAATCACATCATATTCATAAGAACGTATTATTTTGGAAATCTTAACCTGCAAAAGAGATCATAATTTCATAACATGGGATAAATAATAGTAGTGAAATTTAATCCCAATAATCATAAATGAAAACATGAAACTTTCTGGAATACACACATAATAATATAGAATCATTTCTTAGTATTCAAGACTCATTTCCAAGACTATCTTAGCGGATAAAATACATTTCTGAACCGAGTTCACTCCTCGTTTCAGTCCTGTTTCACTGAACCGGATTAACTTGTCGTTCCATCCATGTATATCTCATGAGATATAAATCATTACCCAATGCATTTGAGGGAGATATAGGTCCCACCCATCTCATAATGAAACCATTCTTATGTGTTTCACAAAATCACAAATCATATATCATAGCATAACCCATGTAATAAAAATGGGATTCTTAAACATCGTGACATCATAAAACAATTCATATAAGATAAAGGAATTAATAAAAATAATTCCATCAAAACATAATCAAATCAACGTAATAATAGGGATATAAACAGAACCCTATATTATCTTATATGGAAAATAATTTTGATAAAACACTTGAACTCCATTCTTGAGGAAAATATCCTTTCTACTACAAAAACATTTTCCTTTCTTAACATGTCATACAATTTTAAAATAAAAGAAGTTGATTTAAAATAAACTTGAAAACTTGTGAAGTAATATTCTTGAAAATAATGTTTTAAAAATCCATTCATGCCGTATAAGTTAAAAAACATTCTTCTCTTACTTTTGTCAGAAAAGTCAAAAAGTACCTCATACGAAAAACGACAAAATATTCCTTTCATATCTTTTACTAAAAACTCACCTAAGGGTAAAATTGGATTTAAACAATTGTAGGTGGATGGAAATAATATTAAATATTGAGGAAACATGGATGTGGATGACAAAATACACCCCAGTAAATACCAAAGCATAAACAATCTCGGATAAAAATGAGATTGTGATATTTTCCCTTACCTTAGGTCTGATTTGCTTCGTAAGTGTCTGAACCTACTGTATAATGATTTAAATAATGTCATTGACTTATTCCAGAATCATACTTATTTTTATGATATCATATATGGTCATATTATTAGCTTCTTATTAGTAATATTTCATTGTTACTTGTTATTCGGGTGTTTATTACTTTTTGTTCTTATGCGTGTTTTGTCGAATAAATTCTTATTCTTATTTTTAGGTTATAGATAACTCATTTCCAGAATTTTATTAGTGTAATATATATCATATTCATTCATTCAATTCATTTATATAATCATTATTCAATGAATATCATGTAGAATGAGTCGCATCACATCGTGGAGACGGTATTCTGTACGTACGCACGAGCGATGATATCATTCCCATGATCGTGGAATTGTATTGGAGTGTATCTATACTATTTAAGAATCAATATCACTTTAAAATAATAATATATAGTTATTATTTACACCATTATACCCATCCAAGTAAGGTGGTGGTGGAAAATAGATTACACCACGGCGTGGAGACGGTATTCCGTACGTACGCACGCGCGGTGATTTTGTTTTCCGTAGGATGGATAGATGGTGAAATAGGGTTGTTTAATACTTATAATAACATATAAATATATGATTTATACTTATGTTATTACTTAATAATGAAACAACTAAATAATAATAAGTATAAGAATAAATAAAGTTGAAAGAATTGGTAACGGATATTACCTCTTCTTTTGACACCCCTTTTTGAAACCTCCTCTTAGGGCACTAAGATTGGTCTTTAAAGAAGATCAGAACCTCTAGGATGTTTATAGGGAAGTGGAGAAGATAATTTGGTAGGGGTTAGCCGAGCTTGAATTCTCAAAGTGGTGTGAGGAAGAGAGGGAGTAGGTGCCCTTTTATAAGGGAGGAGAGGGGCACCTTTGGAAAAACAAAACATATTATTTTATTATAAAGTCATATTCGGTTTTTAATAGCTCCAAATTGATTTATTTCGAAGATAAGGTGGTGATGGGTCGAAATAATCTCATAAAATATAATTTAGACAAGTTTAAGTTTCTATTTTAACCTTATCATTTAGATTTAACTTTAAGTTAAATAATTTTTCTTTTACCGTGTCTTCTTGTTTTATTACACTATAAGGTTAATAAACTTACTATAACAAGCCAAACTAACCCCAAGTTGTTTATTATTAATATATATAACCTTATCTAAGTCATTTTTTCGAACCTTATATTTTTAGGAATAAAATAACAATTAATAATATAATATTTGTTTTAAAAACTATTTTATGTCAATTTTGACACTATTTGGTAATTGATTTTTTTGAAAATCATAACAGAATTATTAGTTATAAAAAAGTTAACTAAATAAATAATAACATGTCATATTAACCTATAAAATTAGTTGAATTCATAAAAAGTATCAAATTACATTTATTTGGTTATTTATAACATCAATTATGTCAATATTTCATTAATAAGATAATTACTGCATCATCATTGTGTAATAAATAAATTAAATTATTTAATGTCTAAAAATTATAAATAAATTACCATTATGTATTAAATCTTTTTATCTTTATAATTAATATTTATAGTCTAATTTATCTTATGTATAACCCTATATTAAAAATGATTTAGTTATTAAACTTTGATTTTAACTATTTTAACCCTTCTTTAAATAAATTAATAATAAATGTCCTAATCTTATCCAAGTGGGCCTAAATGGTCATATTTTATTCCTAAGGTTGTTTTTGGTAGAATTACACTTATCCAATATAATTAGAACATGTGTTAGGGTAATAATAATATCATTTTTATCCTTAATTACCCTATTTACTTTTAACCGTGGTAAAAAAAAGTAACTATTCACCAAAAATTATTTTCATCTCATTGAACCACATTTTAGTCCTTGATATTAACCATGTCTCTCGGATTTTCTAAATTCCACTCACAGAAGTGTTAAAATTAAGTTTTATGTGAATTTGGAAATTCTCCTAGGAGGTGGGTAAAAGACGGTGAAAAGTTCAATAAAATTTTTATATATCTAAAATTATTATAAAATGACTCCAATGAATTGCATTGAACTTATATAGGTATTATGTATCAATTTTGACCTAAAATAAATTTAAATAAAATAAATAATTCTTTAAATAAAAAGTCTGTTTTTAAATAGTAACCCAGTGTTTTCACTATTCATCAAAAAATTGAAAGTTTTCAGAAAAATACCAAAATTTCACCCTAGGATAATTTCGATATTACAAATCTAAAAATGAAGTCCATTTTGAAAAATAAAATTTACAAAATTTCAAAAAGTGGGTATTACTATTCATAACGGCTAGTTTATATAACATATCATTGTTTAGCAAAACTCGGTATTGCATACAACACACGCTATTGTGGAAGGTCGTGTTTGCGTGTAATGCAAGCCAAGTCAGGGATGCGTGTTGTGAAAGATCCTTTTGGTGTAGCGTACAACACAAGACATTAATGAAATTAAAAATAATATTTTTCATAAAATCTCGGGGTTTTACATTCTACCCCCCTTAAAATGAATTTCACCCTCGAAATTCGTCGGGGTTATAAATGGTTTACTACTCGAAAGTTTCTTTAATAGAAACCCACATCGTAAAAAGGAATACCAAAACTTGGCTTTAAAAACTAAAGTGTGAAACGTAACGGTTACCCAAAATTAACTAATCATTGGGTTTCCACATAGGAGAACATAGGTGAAAATATGGATATAGAAGAGAAATCTAACCATCATGTTCTGATGGAGAGTGGTAGAGAACATGGCTATGAAAAATCCAACAATCACAAATTCATAGATTTGTGTTGATCTAAGGTACCATCTGATTCATCGGATATAAGGGCACTAGGACACCATTTTTGGTTTTCAAGATCATTTCCCTAAATTTGAAGAAATTGGAATTAGAATAAATAAGTTCTTGATTTTGGTACAGTCTCACCGTTGGTCATTCCTTGGACAATTTCCACTTCATCTCTTAAAGAAATGAAGTTGAATTTTTCATTCTTGAAGTGTTAGAAGATCATGTGATAGAATTATGGGTCATTCCATCTATCTCAAATAAAAGGTTAGAAAAAGTTATCAAAAATACATAAGTCCATCTATAGTGATATTAATAATATATGGTTCCTAAAATGGACTTATACTTCATATATCATACAGCTTAATATAATAAAATTGGTTTCTACTAAATAGGGACTTCCTATAGGCCAGTGGTAGGTGATAAAGGCATGTCGCACTTCAGTTGTGGGTTCAATTCTCACAGCCTCGTCCGATGCGATGGGTTGTCGCCCATCCTGTAGGTTGTCCTTTTTCTAAAACTACATAATTATAACTTTCCATCAATCATATTGAAAAAGTTCTAGCCTTAAACAATACTAACTTATGTCCGACATAATCCATTCTAATCTTTAGGCTTATCCAAAATACTGTTGTCCAATCTCATATTATGGTGAAAACGATTACCAGAGAGTTCATATAACAAGCATGTTAATACCATCATTGATCCCCATATATCATAAGATGTGTCTTGTTGGTCACATTCCAAACATTCTAAGGCCTTAATCATGTATTCTCTTGAAAAATTAATACACATTGAACCTTAGTGAAAACATGAGTGTTGTCAAAAGTTAACTCTTTCCACATACCAAAATCTCAAAATTCTGTATACTCAAACCATGATATAACTATTTCCTTATATCAGTCATGATCTCATGAATACTATCAAACATTTCATTTTCTCCTTATCCCTTCATTATGCGCATATCATCTTCTTTCCAAAAATATCTCAATCACTTTACATGGTTATTGGTACCATAAAATTATTGAAAACCACAATAGACCAATACATAAATATTCCAATATTCCACGATACTATATACAACATTATTTTGGAATCCCATTACATAAACACTTAATCATTCCACCACATCGTTGTCATATTCAACATCGCCAATAGTGATCGTATGTGACTTCCCTTTGTCCTTTTCCTTAAGTGGTTTCTTATGTCGATCATCATTAACCCTTGGATTAGGGAATTGATTAGCATAATGCCCCATTTCATTGCACTTGAATCATTGAAGTGTAGGTGGTGCATTATCTGTAGTATTTTCTTTATTCACATCATTAGCAACCCTTTTTCCATTACTTCGACACTCAACTGCTCGATGACCTTCTTTTCCACACTTAAAACATTTTCTAGTCCCTTTAAGACAATCTCCACCATGCTTATTTCCACACTTTGAGCATAAGGAAACATTCATCTTCTTTTCACCATTATTTTGATATTTCTCCTTGAACTCCATATTTTGTTTCTTTTCAAAACTATGAGATGGATATGTAACACCAACTTCCATTTCTACCTTAATATCACAACGCACAATTTCTTCATAGCTACTAAAGTCTCTTATAGATAATTCCCTTCGAAGACTTGGTTTTAAGCCACTGAAGAATCGATCAACTTTACTTTCAGGTTGGATGATAAATCCAGATACATACCTTGCAAGCCTTGTAAAATTCGCTTCGTATATACCAACAGATTCATCATCCTTTTTCTTTAGTTCAAGAAACTCCTTCTCCATCTTTGTACGAAGAATACGTGGGAAGTAATTCTTGAAAAATAAGTTCTTGAACTTGTCCCATTACATGGACTCAATTTCATCTCTTGGCCTCATATTCTTGATAAGATTCCAGCATTGATCAGCTTCACCTTCCAAATGATATACTACTAAGATGACTTTATCATGTTCATAACATTGAAGAACTTAAAATATCTTTTCAGTGGTACTGATCCATTGTTCAGCAACAAGTGGATCGGAAGACCCACTGAAAGAAGGTGGATGTTGCCTCATGAAGGACTCAATAGAATATCATTCCCTTCTCTCCTCATTTGGAAGTCCAGAATGGTTCATAGCTTTTGTAAGTATAGCAATAAGATTTTTCACTCCATCTCCCATAACATTGGTTTGTTCAGGAGGAAAATCATTGCATTGTCCATTACATTGATCAACACGGTTCCTTTGGATTCTAGCCATCGTCTAAAACCCAAAAAGAATAGTGTGAGAGGCAAAAATCATGCTAGGGAAAACAACATAATAAAGGTGGAGTACCTTCAATATCTAACATCTTAGGTTTATTTCTAATATCGTTACATTAATTCTAGGATTATAACCTATACTTATACTTAACCTTAGGGACATCCCTAGACATACCTTAGAAATATCTCTAGGGTTCTCACTAAAGTTCTCGTATCCTAGTTTCCAAAGGTTGAATAAACCTCCCTCTGATACCAACTATAGAGACCCGAAGCTTGACGTACATGGACATTACATTACTTTTTCGGAATACTTATTACATAACAAAAACATACACATAAGGACTGTGATAGTTTAGTGTCTTTGGAAACTCAGAATATAATCTTCTAATCGTGGTGAAAGATCTTCAACATCTCCCATAAAGATCTTCCCCTCTTTTTTTTCTTACCTAAAACCTTTCTTTATATCCTGGGGAAAATAAAACATAAAAGGGGTGAGCTCAAATGCTCAGTAAGGGTAAAAAAAAGAAATATCAATCACATCATATTCATAAGAACATATTATTTTGGAAATCTTAAGCTGCAAAAGTGATCATAATTTCATAACATGGGATAAATCATAGTAGTGAATGTAATCCCAATAATCATAAATTAAAACATGAAACTTTTTGGAATACAAACATAATCATATAGAATCATTTCTTAGTAGTCAAGACTCATTTCCAAGACTATCTTAGTGGACAAAGTCCATTTCTGAACCGAGTTCACTCCTCATTTCAGTCCTGTTTCACTGAACCGGATTTACATGCCGTTCCATCCATGTCTATCTCATGAGATATAAATCATTACCCAATGCATTGGAGGGAAATATAGGTCCCACCCATCTCATAATGAAATCATTCTTATGTGTGCCACAAAATCACAAATCATACATCATAGCATAACCCATGTAATAAAAATGGGATTCTTAAACATGGTGACATCATAAAAAAATTCATATAAGATAAAGGAATTAATAAAAATAATTCCATCACAACATAATCAAATCAATGTAATAATAGGGATAGAAACATAACCCTATATTATCTTATATGGAAAATAATTTTGATAAAACACTTGAACTCTATTCTTGAGGAAAATATCCTTTCTACTTAAAAAACATTTTCCTTTCTTAACATGTCATACAATTTTAAACTAAAAGAAGTTTATTAAAAATAAACTTGAAAACTTGTAAAGGAATCTTCTTGGAAATAATGATTTAAAAATACATTCATACCGTATAAGTTAAAAAAACATTCTTCTCGTACTTTTGTCAGAAAAGTCAAAAAGTACCTCATACGAAAAATGAAAAAATATTCCTTTCATATCTTTTACTAAAAACTCACTGAAGGGTAAAATTGTATTTAAAAAATTTCAGGTGGATAGAAATAATATTAAATATTGAGGAAACATGTATGTGGATGATAAAATACACCCCAGTAAATACCAAAGTATAAACAATCTCGGATAAAAATGAGATTGTGATATTTTCCCTTACCTTAGGTCTGATTTGCTTCGTAAGTTTCTGAACCCCCTGTATAGTGATTTAAATAATGTCATTGACTTATTCCAGAATCATACTTATTTTTATGATATCATATATGGTCATATTCTTAGCTTCTTATTAGTAATATTTCATTGTTACTTGTTATTCGTGTGTTTATTACTTTTTGTTCTTATGCGTGTTTGTCGAATAAATTCTTATTATTCTTTTTAGGTTATAGATACCTCATTTCCAAAATTTTATTATTGTAATATATATTATATTCATTCATTAAATTCATTTATATAATCATTATTCAATTAAGATCATGTAGAACGAGTCGCATCACATCGTGGAGACGGTATTCCGTACGTACGCACAAGCGATGATATCGTTCCCATGATAGTGGAATTGTATTGGAGTGTATGTATACTATTTAAGAATCAATATCACTTTACAATAATCATATATAGTTATTATTTAAACCATTATACCCATCCAAGTAAGGAGGTGGTGGAAAATAGATTACACCACGGCGTGGAGACGGTATTCTGTACGTACGCATGCGCGGTGATTTCATTTTCCGTAGGATGTATAGATGGTGAAATAGGGTGGTTTCATACTTATAATAACATATCATTATATGAGTGATACTGATGTTATTACTTAATAATGAAACAACTAAATAATAAGAAGTAGAATAAGAAATAAAGTTGAAAGTATCGGTAACGGATATTACCTCTTCTTTTGACACGCCTTTTTGAAACCTCCTCTTAGGGAACTAAGATTGGTCTTTTAAGAAGACCAAAACCTCTAGGATGTTTCTAGGTAAGTTGAGATGATAATTTTTCAGGGGTTGTCCGAGATTGAAGGCTCAAAGTGGTGTGAGGAAGAGAGGGAGGAGGTTCCCTTTTATAAGGGAGGAGAGGGGCACCTTTGGAAAAACTAAAAATATTATTTTATTATAAAGTCATATTCGGTTTTTAATAGCTCCAAATTGATTTATTTCTAATATAAGGTGGGTATGGGTCGAAATCGTCTCATCCAATAGAATTTAGACAAGTTTAGGTTTCTATTTTAACCTTATCATTTAGATTTAACTTTAAGTTAAATAATTTTTCTTTTACCGTGTCTTCTTGTTTTCTTACACTATAAGGTTAATAAACTTACTATAACAAGCCAAAATAACCCCAAGTTGTTTATTATTAATGTATATAACCTTATATAAGTCATTTTTTCTAACCTTATATTTTTAGGAATAAAATAATAGTTAATAATATAAAATTTGTTTTAAAAACTATTTTATGTCAATTTTGACACTATTTCGTAATTGATTTTTGTGAAAATCATAATAGAATTATTAGTTCGAACAAAGTTAACTTAATCAATACTAACATGTCATATTAATCTATAAAATTAGTTTAATTCATAAAAAGTCTCAAATTACATTTATTTGGGTATTTATAACATCAATTATGTCAATATGTCATTAATAAGATAATTAATGCATCATCATTGTGTCATAAATAAATTAAATTATTTAATTTCTAAAAATTATAAATAAA
This sequence comes from Viscum album, assembly GCA_963277665.1. Lineage (NCBI taxonomy): Eukaryota > Viridiplantae > Streptophyta > Magnoliopsida > Santalales > Viscaceae > Viscum > Viscum album. Next base: position 1,909,369,520 of record OY728137.1, read on the forward strand.
ATACCATTATGTAGGAAATCGTTTTATATTTCTAATTAATATTTATAGTCTAATTTATCTTATGTATAACCCTATATTAAAAATTATTTAGTTATTAAACTTTGATTTTAACTATTTTAACCCTTCTTTAAATAAATTAATAATAAATGTCCTAATCTAATCCAAGTGGGCCTAAATGGTCATATTTTATTCCTAAGGTTGTTTTTGGTCGAATTAAACTTATCCAATTTAATTAGGACATGTTTTAGGGTAATAATAATATCATTTTTACCCTTAATTACCCTATTTACTTTTAACCGTGGTAAAAAAAAGTAAAAAGTTACTATTCACCAAAAATTATTTTCATCTCATTGAACCACATTTTAGTCCTTGATATTAACCGTTTCTCTCATATTTTATAAATTCCACTCACAGAAGCGGTAAAATTAAGTTTTATGTGAATTTGGAAATTCTCCTAGGAGGTGGGTAAAAGACAATGAAAAGTTCGATAAAATTTTTATATATCTAAAATTATTATAAAATGACTAAAATGAATTGCATTGAACTTATATAGGTATTATGTATCAATTTTGACCTAAAATAAATTTAAATAAAATAAATAATTCTTTAAATAAAAAGTCGGTTTTTAAATAGTAACCTAGTGTTTCCACTATTCATCAAAAAATTGAAAGTTTTCAGAAAAATACCAAAATTTCACCCTAGGCTAATTTTGATATTCCAAATCCAAAAATGAAGCCCATTTTGAAAAATAAAATTTATAAAATTTCAAAAAAGTGGGTATTACTATTCATAACGGCTAGTTTATATAACATATCGTTGTTTAGAGAAACTCGGTATTGCGTACAACACTTGCTATCATGGAAGGTCGCGCTTGCATGTAATGCAAGCCAAGTCAGGGATGCATGTTGTGCAAGCTCCTTTTGGTGTAGCGTACAACACAAGACATTAATGAAATTAAAAAGAATACTTTTCATAAAATCTCGGGGTGTTACAGTGAGAGTTTCAAATCATGGGGAAAGTGGTGTGGGGTACCCTTTATCGATGTGATTCTTATTATGTTATTATACTTGGATTTCATTCTTTAGTTATCATGCCTTGGTGAGTTTGGGATGGATAGTTGACTTGTTTAGGTTTTGTTGGTCCTGTTTTTTACTCATAGGTTTATTAGTATGCTTCTTTCACATGTGCACTGGACACTTTGGTTTTCCTACTGAGTATACTTGTATGCTCACCCTATGTATATAAACTGATTTTTCAGGTTTTTAGGAAGACTATGTGGACCATGTTGGAAATTACTAGCTCAGATCTTTAGATAGTTGTTGTGTCACTGCTTTAACTTTACTTTTGGGTATTTTACTTTTGAATACTTTTATCTGTATTAGTTTTATTTATACATGAATTTTGGTACAAACTTTCTTTCTTTTATGTTATTTCATGGAGTTTATTGTTGTTGATTCATCTTATATCCTGATAATATATACTTATATAGGGTAATGCCTCCCATTTCATGAGATTTTTATACCCTTGATGCTACTCAAAAACTCAGGTCCTATGGGAGGTGGGACTCAGGGGTCATTATCTCTCTCCCCTAATTGTGGTATCTTTGGAAGGGGGGTCATGACAAATATCATCTAGAGAAGAAAATATATCAAAATATTTTAAAATTTTGACACATTATCCTAGTAGTATTGATGAATAAATTATGTCTTGTTTACAAGTTCAAGTTCTAAAATAAAAACTTGATAAATGGTAGATAAAATTCCATTAAATCACTAAATTATTAAGAGTTGATACAATAATATCCAAGAAATTATTCTCTATAAATTTAGGCCAAAATATTGGGGTTCTATCCCAAAATAAGCAAGGCCCAAAATCTTGAATATTCTAGACAACCTACACATAAAATGAAATAAACAAGTTTTTGGGGAAGTTTTGGTGTTTATATATGAATGGGAATAAGTATATTTATTTTTGAAAAAATATATAAATAATAGAATATTATAAAATTCCACAATTATATGGGAGTAGAACTAAAATATTGAGAAGTCATGATATACAAAATCAGACTCTATAGAAAATAAATAATCTATCTTATAAAAATAGATATTAATACTTAAAGAATTTCTATGTTTTTTGAAATTTGTATGATCATTGTTATGAGAAATTTTAGTATGTTTCAACACATCATAACTCATATTCTAATAATAAAAGAATATCGTACCAATAGATGAAGAAATAAGTGAAGAAAAATTTTGTGTGTCTAAGAGAAAAGTAACATAAATACATCTAAAACTCCTAAGAAAGAGTGTGTCGTACTAGACAAAAGAAGATATTTCTACTATAGAAATAGAGTTCACATCATGGACCACTACAGGTAAGAAATCAAGACCAATGCTAAAAGGAACAATTTGGAACAATGAGAGAAGTTAATCAAGAAATAGATAGTGATATTGGCATAGTTGTTAACACTCCCTGTGAAGAGTTTAAGAATCTTCCCGAGGATGGAAAAATAATAATTGATGAAGGTGTGTGTTTAAGGATCAAGTAGGTAGGTCATGTGGCTATAAAATTCATAATTATCCTACCTAGAAAAATTAATAATAAATAAAAAGTACCAAGAACTCAAATTTCCAAGAAATCAATTTTAAATGAGTCTAGATGCTCAAATAAGGCTGAATATGTTAAAAATGAATGCCTAGTAATTTATCTAGAAAATTTGGAAGAGACCAAGAGGAAAGAACAATCAAAGAAGTCTATTTTAACTAATAATAATGGTGATAACAGGAATAGATCCATACTTCCCAAAGGGGAACAATTTTGGAATCCCAAGGAGGAATCAAGCAAAAAGAACCCTAGAAATTTTAGAGCTATAAAGAATTTGTTCAGGTTTAGATCAAAATCACAACCCTACTACTCCTATTAAAAAGCATTTAAATCCATCCCCTCACTACTACATTTTATTGTTTATATAATTACATACATAGAATTAAAGTAAATCAAATAAAGGTTGGTTGATGAGGCTATCACAATTGTACATTAAGAGAAATTTTCCATCATGAAGTATTCTCACTATCATGATGATGAAACTGAATGGATCCATTGAGGGGAAGAAAACATGAAGTGATTTTTTTCAAAAATATATTTTTAGTATGAATCTGAAATTTCTAGACAACTCTATAAAACTAAATACTGGGGTATTTCAATCACATCTTCCACCTTGTTTTGATTTAATAAATTTTTTATAAAGGGAGAGTGTTGATTTATGGGAATGGTAAGAAAAATGGGGAGTTATACATCTTCACCTATAACTTTTTATCTATTTGTTAAGATGTGTATAGGTTGTATTATTTTTTGACATATCTGTTTTAATTCCCCCTAAACTCAGAAATTTTGATAATTATATCACATGTTGGTTTCTTTTATGGACAACCTTGATATATAGGTTATGGTCTCATTTTTTCTATATTGGGTTTTACCACATAGACTTATAGAGACTAACTAATGTCTCATTTCTAAGATTCACATTTAGTTCTATGCTTTTCTCAACAAATGAAACAGGGTGTAACTAAAATTATAAGAATGATAGAAGAAGTTTATTTCAATATATTCTATACTCAATTAGAGAATAAGGAACAAATGAGTGAGACTCATCCCCTGGTTTTCCCTTTCATTTATTATCAATAGGGGAGAAAACAATTGTTCAAAAATTGACTAAATGATTTAGATTTATTGACAACAAATGAAAAGGGGGATATTTAAGTACTCGATAAAATATTTCATTTTTTATCAATAATTAGAGTTATCAATATTTTATTTGGAGAGGTGATTACATCATAAATAGAAAAGGAAATTTATGGATACTACTTGAAGATATTAACTATATATATTCATGAAGGTTTAAAATATAATAGCATGTAATTATGCAATTATAGAACCATTCTTGATGATTAAGAACATGTGATAAAGGGTTCAAAGAAGAAGAACATTTTTTACAACATGTGTGAATCCATTCAAGGTTGATTTAGAATTAAGGTGGATATAATATCTGAATAAAATAGTAGTTGAAAAAGTGAAAAAAAATTAAGGATAATAATTATTTGGATGATGAAAGGACATGTTAACATGATGATGGAATTTAAAAAGGGAAAAAAATATTTATTGATAATTGAATTTGGTGAGCATTTTATATGCACATGATGAATAATTTTTTTGACTAAGACATTTTTTGGTGATTTTATTAAAAAATTAGAGTATTCTTGGCTATTTAGGATCAAGTGAAAGAGCTCACATTGGATCAAGGGGTCACACTACGAGGTGGAAGTACAACATGTGGTGCGTATGAGTGTATCAATAAGGATATCCCGAGTGTTCTGGATTTATACCTAGATAAAAGAGAGAATTTATTATTAAGTGGTACTAGAACATGTCAAGAATTGATGTGGGATTCAATCTTATATGTGTATTGTTTCACCATCAATTAAATATATGAGTATAATATGGAGAAAATGGAATCATGTCATATGTCATATATTCAACCCCAGGGCAATTGGATTTTCTACATATCACAACCTACCTTGAGTTATGAGTTTCACTCTATCTACCCTGTTGGTCGGAGTGGACACTCAAGAGGGGGGTTAATTGAGTACCAATTAAAATTTCTGTTTAAAAATATTTCTATTAAAATTACCCAAATTGAATAATAAGATAATATGTAGTAAATTTTTATTAAAGTAAAGGGTCAATTAGGTTCTCAAAGATTGATTAGTTCTCAGTTAAACTAATCTGAAGATTAATTAACTTTTGAAGCTAACCTAATACTTTACAAAACATACAAACACTTGTTAGATTAACTATCAAAGTAACTTTAAAATAGTTGTGTATTTAAAAGTAATAGTAGCGGAATATATAGTATACTTTAAGCTTAATCTAAGAATGCGCAGCAGATATAACCAAGAGGTTCAGTCTCAAGCCGAAACTTAGTCCTCTTAAATTTATATATAAATTTTATCCACACCCAGGATTTGGGTTAACAAAAGTTTACAAACTTTCCAGGTACTCATACCACTACCACAGTTATTCGTGGGATAACAACTCAACATTACACAGGTTGTCTAGGTCTCACTTGACCTCTACCACTATCCACAGTGGGAAACACAAGAGATAAAACAGATGTGAGTGAGGATTTAGAAATCCTCCAGTTCAGCACAGGAGACAGTGTGTGTGTAAAATAAACAGGGTACACACACTACTTGAAAGTAAATAATTAATCACTTATAGAGAGTAGATAAGAGTTTAGAATGGTCTAGTGATTAGCAGTGCAGCTCTAGACTCCTTGGATTTAGCATAAATGTGTCTGATTCCTTCTCTAGTTTTTCTGTTGAAAAACAAAGTTTTGTGGTTCAGCTTGGTGTTCTTCACAAGTGAATATGTTCTCTTGATTCTTCGTGTGTTCTTCAGTTGAGTTAGATTGCATGTATGAGACAATGCTCTCTTTCAAGATCTTGCAATCTCTTCTTCGTGGTCGTTCTCAAGATTGGTGTTTTGTTCAGTACAGTGCACTCGTGTTTCTTTCTCGAGTACGTATGTTCTTCTTTTCTCTACTGCAGCTCAATCTTCCTTATATTCTATAAGCTCCAGCAATAGAATTATTTCCTTTTTATAGGTACAAGTTACGGTTTCCTGACAGACCAACAACTATCATTAAATATCATTAATTGCATTAAAAACATCAAATATTTCTGTTAGCAATATTTAAATAATATGGACAAAAAGGTTAAGAAACGGTGTCACGGTAGTTATGCAAACAGTGTCTCCTTCATGGTATGTCTTTTACGGTGTGTCGCTCATGGTGTCTTGCTCACGGTTTTTCCTTCACGGTGTCTTGTACTTAGAAAAATAACTGTATTTAGACTTAAACAGTAATATGCATAAAATGGATTGAGCTTAACCATTATAAAGTATAAGATAACTTGAAACATAAATACACATGAGTAATAAGATATGTGAGATTTATGATCAGTAATAAGATTTGTAAATATAAATGAGATTTTTAAATAGTAAGGAGATTTGTAAACAGTAAGGAGATTTGTAAACAGTAAGGAGATTTGTAAACAGTAAGGAGATTTGTAAACAGTAAGGAGATTTGTAAATAGTAAGGAGATTTTTTATCATTAAAACATGATTAATACATGAGGAGTCCAACAATCTCCCCCTTTTTAATGATCACAAATCATGTATAGGTAGAGTATAAATTAAATGCAACTACAGATAAAGTGACATAGAGAATAACATATTCTAGAATAACACATAACTTGGAATACTTTTTATCCCCCTTTTGGGATTATAAAAAAGTTAAACAAAGAGAGTAAAAACAGTGCATATTGCATTAAAAATGTTTGGAATACACCATACAGGAGAAATAAAAACAATAAACAACCAAAGACATCTCCATTAAAAAGAAAGTAGTCACTGGGCTTCTTCAGGGATTGGCCTTCTCTTTGCCTTTATCAGTTGCTAATGTGGAAGAAGGCATAGAGGTGGTAGACAAAGAAGGTAAAGGTAAACATTCAAAGATAGAGGGAACCAAAGATGGAGCTGTAGAATATCGAGTCTGTGGCTGATCAAGGATGACTGGCCTGATCTAAGAAAGAGCTTGGCTAACTGACATGGCAGTGGAGGTTAAGGAAGGTATTCCAGGTCTAAGAGGGGCAGCCGCTGGAGAAACTATTATAGTAATTTGGACATGAAGATAGGGATTCAGAAGATTGATAAAGTCTATGATAATTTCTCCCCCATATTGAATAGCCTTTTCAAAATCATATTTATTCTCCATGAATTTATCCAATAGTCTGGTAAACTCAGTGAGTTTCTGAACTTGAGTTTTGAAAGCCTGAGTCACAGGAGGTATCTTCAAATTTTCCACAAGATACTTAAAGTGATTTTTCATATCATATTTTGAGGAAATATGGTTGAGATAGAAATCTATCTTCTTGGTGATCTCCTGCTGAGCATCATTGGAAATCTTGGAATGAATTTGAACCAAGTCAAGTGCTCTATCACTATTCTTAACCACTTCAGATAAAGGAGACAAATCAAAACCACTGAAGGCATTATGAATTTCTTCCTTGATTAAAGATCTGAGTAGAGAATCATCCAAAGAAGGTGTGGAAGTCTGACCAGAGGAAAGAGAAGCCTTAAAAGCTACGGTTAGAGCTTTGAGCTATTTCAATACCTTTTGAAGACATCCAGTGTATTCATCTGTAATCTTATTCAAGTTCTCCACTATCTCTCTCATTCAGTGCATAATATGAGTGTGCCTTTCGCCAATATTTTCATCAAAAGATAACAGATGGGGATGCATTTGAGACACAATTTCTCAAGAAATGTTGGAAACAGTAGGTTCAGGAGAAGCAACAACAGGTGCAGGAGCAGAAGCAGGCTCTGATCTGGAAGACAGTTCTTTCTGCATGTTTATTACCATACTTTTCAAAGTTTCAACATCAGCACTAAGCTACTTATTTTCAACTCTTATTTCTTGAATTTCATGGATCATCCTAGGTTGAATATGCAGAATAATATTTTCCAAAATAATCGAGGAATCTTCCTGACTTAGTTGAGTCACAGGACGAGGTTGAGAGGACATAATCTTCTCCACTCCAAATAAGATAGTCTCTCCAAAGACTTTCAAATCTTCTTTACTTACAAAATATTTCTGATCAGGTAAGGGTTCAGGTGAAGGTGGAGGTACAGGTGATAGTTATGGTTGAGGTTCAAATTCAGTTTCAGGTTCAGGTTCAGGTTCAGGGTGTGAGACTGACTTCAAACGAAACAAATAATAAAGGTCAATCCCCGATACAGTCACTTGCTGTGATTCACTCACATCATAAAAACTGTGGAATTTATATTGAGTATACACAGAGTATGACTCGGTGGAAGGAGGTACAACACTAGGATCAGCTTCACCAACATCAATATTTTGAGGTTCCTCCCCCTCAAAATGTTCTTCCATTTCATATTCTTGAGGTTCGGGAACTGGGTTAAGATTCACAGGATCATCTCTAATTTCCTTATCAATTTATTGACTTTCCAACTGAAAGGAAATTTCCATCATTTCTTCAGCAGAGGTTATGTACTCAGGAATATATTGTTCCTCAGGTAGAGCTTCCAGACTTGCTTCATTTACAGTAGGGTGTTCTTCTACAACAGGATCTGTCTCTTCTATGGCTTGCTGCTCAGATTCAGAAACAATTAACTCTCATGCAGCTTCAGATTGGGTTTCCTGATTAACATGGGCAGGAGGTACTTATTCTTCAATCACAACAGAAGGACCAATAGTCCTTTCCTTTTCAACAACAACTGCTTCTCTTGAAACTTCATTAGGAACAATAGTATTTTCTTTCTCAACAGGAGTTGCTTCCTCATGAGGTATTTCAACCTCTTCTCTATGAGGTACTCTAGCTGCCTCTTATTCTTCTTATTCCTCTTTTGGATACTCAGCCACCTCATCTGGTTCCAAACCAGGATCAGTAATGTTTTTAGGCCTTGTAGGATAATCCACAGGATTAAACTTTTCATTAACCTTTTCTTTATCTTCAACCCACTGCTTCTTCTAGGGGTTCCAGTTTATATTCATCCTTCTGATGGTAGGATTGGATAAACAGTACTCAAAATCCACAAGCTTTTCTTCATTTGGTCCAACTACTCCCTTGGCAACTAACATAGCCGAAATCATCCTTGAGTAAAACAGGGAAGTGGATTTGGAAGTGACCTTAATCAATTCACACATGTGGTGAATGATATATTTTCACAGATTTATCTTATGGCCATTCTTCATCAGATGAATCATAAATACATCCTGGTACTTCAAAATATCAAATTCTCCTTTCCTTGGGATAATCAAATTTTGAAGAAACTTAAACAGCAACCTTGTCTCCCCATCCAATTCAGCTGTTATGGCCCTTCTCTTGGTGCCATTTCTAGTTAAGATTTCTAGAGCATTCTCTATATCAAAGATGTCGGATGTAGGAGGAGGGTATCTCTGGTAATCATTACACATCCCTTTATGAGGAATCATTAGGCATGCAGCCCATAACCTCGAAGAGAATGATCATTTTTGTCCATTGATTCAGCTTGTTACCATAAATATTTCTCCAACATCAAATCAAAACTTTACATACTGATAGAACTGTGCAACCAACCTCAGGTAAATAGGTCAATCCTTCCTCGAGAACCATTCAATCCATCCTTGTTCTCTTAATACTTTTAGGACTAAAGACTGGCTGGACAAAAGCCACTTAGGTTAGATTTCCTTCTCAGGAGCAACAGTGCGGCTTACTAGGTTAATATTTAGGGGTCCTTTGAGAGCTATTTTCATAGCTATCTTCTTCTTCTTTGAGTTGTGCTTGTCAGGGGTAGATGAAGACAGACTCTTCATCCTCGGTATCCACTTAAGATTCAGGCGAGAGAGAATAAGAGAAGGTTTTCATGGTTGATAAGGTTCAGGAGAGATCTTGGGTGAGTAATTGAGTGAAACCCTTATGTTTTATCATTTGGGAATGTCAAATGTCACAAAAATAAAAATGAAGTAAAGGAAATAGTAGTGAAATAAGAATTACTATGATTCAGGTTAAAATAAATACATAAATAATCTTCACAGTGAGACCGTGAGTATTTGTTACGGTGCGAGGATAAGAGGTCGTCACAGTGAGACAGTTAGTGGTCTTCACGGTGAGACAGTGAGTGCTCAGTTTAGTCACGGTGAGACAATGATTAAACTATTTAGTCATAGTGAGACAGTGATAGACCATGAACACAGAGTGTTAACTGTGAGACCATAAACATGAGATAGTAACCAAGAAACAGTGAGCATGAAACAGTAAAGTAATTGATAACACAACATTAAATGGTAGGGAAAATAAGATATCTATTTATGATTGATCATGCCAAGATCATGTATGATGTAGTATAATATCTCAGAATTTAATGGTTTAGTGAATATATCAGCAAGTTAATATTCAGTACCAATGAATTCTAAAGTGATATCACCTTTTTGATAATGATCCCTCAAAAAGAGTTGTCTTACATCAATATGTTTTGTCCTAGAATGTGAAATAGGATTTTTTGAAATGTTAATAGCACTTGTGTTTTCACAATTTATTGGTACATGTCTTAATTGATATCCATAGTCTAGTAATGTGTGTTTCATCCACAAAATTTGTGCACAACAACTTCTAGCAGCTATGTATTCAGCTTCTACAGTAGATAATGCAACAGAATTTTGTTTCTTACTACACCATGATACTAGTGACTTGCCTAAAAGGTGACATGTTCCAGAGGTTCTTTTTCTATCTATCTTACATCCAGCAAAATCAGCATCATAATAACTAATTAGTTCAAATGATTGACCTTTTGGATAGAATAGTCCCAGATTGGGTGTATGATTGAGGTATTTGAAAATTCTCTTTATAGCATTTAAATGTGATTCTTTAGGGTTTGATTGAAAACGATCACACATACACACACTAAACATAATATCAGGACAGTTAGCAGTTAAGTAGAGTAGACTTCCAATCAATACTCTATAAGTGGTTTGATCAACAGATTTACCATCTTCATCAAGATCCAACTTACAGGTGGTACTCATGGGAGTTTCACTACTTTTAGTGCTATCCAATCCAAAAAGTTTTAGAATATCTCTAGTATATTTACTTTGAGTTAAAATAATTCCATCATTATTTTGAAAAATTTGAAATCCAAGAAAGAATTTTAGTTCACCTATTAAACTCATTTCAAATTCTTTTTGCTTCATTTTAGAAAAATCAGTACATAATGAATTTTTCGAAGATCCAAAAATAATATCATCTATATAGATTTGAACAACTAAAACATCTTTAGAAATTATTTTTATAAAAAGAGTAGGATGAGCTATTCCTTTTGTAAAACCTTTAGAAATAAGAAAAGTACGTAATCTATCATGCCAAGATCTTGGATCTTACTTTAAACCATATAAATCTTTTGATAATTTGAAAATATGATTTGGAAAATGAGGGTTTGTAAATCCAAGGGTTTGTTCAACAAAAACATCCTCATCTATATACCCATTTAATAATGCACTCTTGACATCCATTTGATATAGTTTGAAATTCAGATGTGCAGCATAAGCAAGTAGAATTATAATGGCTTCAAGTCTGGATACTGGAGAAAAAGTCTCCTCATAGTCAATTATTTCTTCTTGACTATATCCTTGTGCAACTAACCTAGCCTTATTTCTAACTATGTTTCTAGCTTCATCCACTTTATTTCTAAACACTCATTTAGTCCCTATGACAAAAGTGTAATTGGGTCTTTCTACTAGTTTCCAAACATTATTTCTTTTAAACTGATTAAGTTCTTCTTGCATAGAAATTACCCAACATTCATCATTAATAGCATCATCAATGTTTTTAGGTTTAAGCTATGACAAGAAGGCTTGATATTCAACCTAATTTCTAAGATAAGCTCTAGTTTGTGTCCCTCTATCCATATTTCCTACAACAACATATAAAGGATGATTCTTTATAATCCTAGTTCATCTAGTAAAGGTAGGACTAGAAATTTCATGTTCTTCTCTAGGTTCGGGTTCATTAGGAGAATATTATTAAATATTTCCAGAACTGGTTGTCTTTACAGTAGGTTCATTGATCTTTTCATTAAGGTTCAGAACAGGTAAATCTTCTTCAAGATTTTCAAGAGAATGATTAAGTTCATGTGGATCGGTTTCATCAAATTTTATGTGAACAGATTCTTCCACACACTTGGTTATTTTATTAAAAACTCTATAGGCTTTGCTAGTTATAGAATATCCTAAAAATATTCCTTCATCACTTTTAGAAGAAAACTTTTCCAGATTATCCTTGGTATTAAGAATAAATACTTTGCAACCAAATAATCTAAAGTAGATAACTTTAGGTTTCCTATTATTCCATGGTTCATAAGGGGTATTTTTGAGAACGGGTCTGACTAAGACTCTATTGATGATATAACAAGCTGTATTTATAGCTTCATCCCAAAAGTAAATAGGTAGATCATACTCATTAATCATAGTTCTAGAAATTTCTTGAATGGTTTTATTTCTTCTTTCTACTACACCATTCTGCTGAGGTGTCCTAGGGGCATAGAAATTGTGAGTATAGCCATTTTGTGAGCAAAAGGATTCAAACTCATGATTTTAAAACTCACGGCCATGATCATTTCTCAGGGTCTTAATATTAAGTCCACTAAGTTTTTCTATAGACTTAGAATATTTAATAAAGTAAGAACAATCTTCACTTTTGTGATCTAAGAAGTATACCCAAGTATATCTAGAAAGTCATCTACTAAGACATAGACATAGTGCTTCCCATTTAAACTAGAGACTCTAGAAGGTCCAAACAAGTCCATGTGAACCAACTCGAGAGGTTGGGAAGTTGACACTTCTTTCTTTGGTTTGAAAGAGATTTTGTGTTGATTTCCCTTTTGACAGGGATTACAAACTTTGTTATTTGGAAACTCAAGTTTGGGTAAGTCTCTAACTAAGATATTCCTAGTAAGTTTTATCAGTGAATATATATTTCAGTGTCCTAATATTCTATGCCAAATCCAAGATTCTTTATGAAAAGCATTTAAACAAGTAATTTTTTGTTTAGCTAAAGAATTCAAATCAACTGCATAAACATTTTCATTTCTCAAAGCAGAAAATACTAAAACATTCTTAGAGTTAAAAACACTACAAGAATCATTTTCAAACTTAACATTAAAGCCATCATTACATAACTGAGAAATACTTAACAGATTATATTTAAGTCCATTAACAAATATAACTTTAGAAATTAAAACTGAGTTAGTGTTACCAATTTGGCATAGGCCGATGATCTTTCCTTTAGAATTATCACCAAAGGTGACATAGCCTCCATCAACCTTTATTAAGCTCTTGAAGCATGAATAATCTCCAGACATGTGCCTTGAACATCCACTATCCAAGTACCATATCTTCTTATGGGAACTCTTCAAACAGGTTTCCTACAAAATAGTTTTAAAGAGAGAATGATTTTGGTACCCAGATTCTCTTGGGTCCAGACAGGTTAGCAAGCAAACCTTTAGGTACCCAGATTTTTCTTATGGGTATCATATAATTAATAGATTCAACAGATTTTGAAAGATAAACTCTATTTGATCTATAATAATGTGAGTAACTAATTGAAGCATATGAATTTATAGAACTAGAACTAGCATAATTTTGTCCAGATTTAGGAATAAATCTAGTTTTAGTGATCTGTCTCTTTCCAGGTTGGTATCCCAAACCAGTAGTATACTTTGGTGACAATTGTTTACCTAGAATTTGAGTAAGTGTATCTTTTCCCTTTGTGAACTTTTCTAAGTCCTTTATCAGTTGCTCATTAGACATTTTCAGTTCAGTATTTTCTTTTAACAGTTGAGCATTATTTTCCTTTTCTATATCAAATGTATATTTAACATTGGCAGTGAGAGTATGCTGTTTCTTCAATGAATTATATTTTTCCTTAAGTTCATTACATGATTCTTATAGCATGTTAAAATATTCAAACAGTTCTTCAATATAAATGTTTTCATATTTAGAATTAGAATCAACTCCAGAATAGTATGAATTTAAAGCAGGAGGGTCCAGTGTTACCTCAGAGGTGTTTGTCATAAAAACATGTTTTCTTTATGAGAATATTCATCATTAGCAGAATCAGAATCACTTGAAGTGAATTATGAAGCACTCCAAGTTTCTTTCATTGATTTCTTTTACTTATTGTTCTTGTAGTCGTGTTTCTTCTTGAACTTAAATTTGGGGAAGTCAGCTTTAATGTGACCTTTCCTCTTGCATTCATAGCAGATAACTTCATCACTCTTATCAGCTTTCTTCCAGTCCTTTTTTCAATGACCTTTGTTATCATATTTACCTTTGTAGTTTTATTTTCTGAAGAATTTCTTCTTCCTATAGAATTTCTTAAATCTCCTGGCCATCTGAGCCATTTCTGCATCACTGTTAGATTCTGAACTTTCACTTGTTGAGATTTCAGTAAGTATGTGAGTTTTCTCCTTGTCCTTGCTCTTTGAAGCAGTAGACTTAAATGCCACTGACTTCCTTTTAGGTTCATCATCTTCCTCCTTATTCACCTTGAGTTCTTTTTCATACATCATAAGCTTACCAATAATCTCTTTAACAGGAAGAGTACCAATGTCACACGATTCTATAATTGAAACATAAGTGCCTCTCCATCGGTCCGGTAGACATCTCAATATTCTCATGATTTGTTCCTTTGCTGGAATAGCCTTTCCAAGTGATCTCATAGTGTTGACAATCTCATTAAACCTGAGATATTTGTCAGAGATAGGTTCATCAGTCTTCATTTTAAAATTATCATATTTAATAGTATAAGTGTTTAATCTCATTTCTTTAAAATTGGTTGTTCCTTCATGATAAACACCCAAGGTATCCAAAATTTCATAAGAAGTTTTAAAATCAGATATTCTATTGAATTACTCATCTCTTAGAGCACAGTACAGGGCATTCATAGCTTTACAATTATTATTGTAAGCAGTCTTTGTAGGTTCATCCCAAGTTGTTCTTTCAGTTTCTGGAATTTTATATTGAGATTCTATAGTAGTCTAGATATCAAAACCCATACTTTCCAAATGAATTTTCATTTTAAGTTTCCACTGGGCATAATGTGTACCATTAAAGAAAGGTGGAATGTTGGTAGCAACACCTTCTAGTCTATTATCCATAACTATATTTTAGAAAATAAATTTAAAGAGATAAAATTTAGAATTAACAGAAATTTAAGATCTTTAAATATGCAACTAAAATCACAGTTGAAAAACATAATGTTTTGAAAACTTTGTAAAACAAAAACATCCCTCTGATACCAAATTTTGGTCGGAGTGGACACTCAAGAGGGGGGTGAATTGAGTTCCAATTAAAATTTCTGTTTAAAAATATTTATATTAAAATCCCCCAAATGGAATAACAAGATAATCTGTAGTGAATTTGTATTAAAGTAAAGGTTCAGTTGGGTTCTCAAAGATTTATTATTTCTCAGTTAAACTAATATGAAGATTAATTAACTTTTGAAGTTAACCTAATACTTTACAAAACATACAAACACTTGCTAGATTAACTATCAAAGTAACTTTAAAATAGTTGTGTATTTCAAAGTAATAGCAGCAGAATATATAGTATACATTAAGCTTAATCTAAGAATGAACAGAAGATATAACCAAGAGGTTCAGTCTCAAGCCAAGACTTAGTCCTCTTAAATTTATATATAAATTTGATCCACACCCCGGATCTGGGTTAACAACAGTTTACAAACTGTCCAGGTACTCAGACCTCTACCACAGTTATTCGTGGGAAAACAACTCAACAGCACACAGGTTGTCCAGGTCTCACTTGACCTCTACCACTATCCATAGTGGGAAACACAAGAGATAAAACAGATGTGAGTGAGGATTTAGAAATCCTCCAGTTTAGAACAGGAGACAGTGTGTGTGTAAAATAAACAGGGTACACACACTGATCAAAAGTAAATAATGAATCACTTAGAGAGAGTAGATAAGATTTTATAATTCTATAGTGATTAGCAGTGCAGATCTGGACTCCTTGGATTCAGCAAAAATGTGTCTGAGTCCTTCTCTAGTTTTTCTGTTGAAAAATAGAGTGTCGTGGTTCATCTTGGTGTTCTTCACAAGTGAAGATGTTCTCTTGATTCTTCGTGTGTTCTTCAGTTGAGTTGGATTTAATGTATGAGACAATTCTTTCTTTGAAGATTTTACAATCTCTTCTTCATGGTCATGCTCAAGATTGGTGTTCTGTTCACTACAGTGCACTCATGTTTCTTTATCGTGTACGTATGTTCTTCTTTTCTCTACTACAGCTCAATCTTCCTTATATTCCACGATCTCCAGTAATAGAATTATTTTCTTTTCATAGGTACGAGGTACAATTTCCTGACAGACCAACAACTATCATTAAATATCATTAATTTCATTAAAAACATCAAATATGACCGTTAGAAATATTTAAATAATATGGAAAAAAAGGTTAAGAAATGGTGTCACAGTAGTTATGAAAACGATGTCTCCTTCACGGTATTTCTTTCACAGTGTGTCGCTCACGGTGTCTTGCTCACGGTGTGTCCTTCACGGTGTCTTGTACTTAGACAAATAACTGTATTTAGAATTAAACAGTAATATGCATAAATTGGATTGAGCTTAACCATTATAAATTATAAGATAACTTGAAATATAAATACACATGAGTAATAAGATATGTGAGATTTGTGATCAGTAATAAGATTTGTAAATATAAAGAAGATTTGTAAATAGTAAGGAGATTTGTAAACAGTAAGGAGATTTGTAAACAGTAAGGATATTTGTAAACAGTAAGGAGATTTGTAAACATTAAGGAGATTTGTGATCATTAAAACATGTTTAATACATGAGGATTCCAACATGCCCCATGTGAAAATATTGACCTACCATAAGGCATGAGTTTGACTAACTATGTGATCTATATTGATCAAACTGTATGACCATCCCTAACTGAAAACATGAATATGATATGTCAAATGTAAGATATGAAGTTATTGACTATAGGTGCTTCATGGTATGTGAGTTTGTACTAACACAAGAATTATGAAAGATAAACTATCAATAAAACTGAACACACTAAGACCCACTATGAGTACCAAGAATCTATCAATTGATTATGTGTGACCTAACATGAGTAAATAGACACTACCACATGAAGGAAGGTTGTATGACCATAATCATATGAGTGACTGTGTGTTGATAATTAGGACTATCTCATGAATATTAGAATAGTTTATTTTCAAACACACTAACCTACCACACACTCAAATCTAGATCAACTACGATCATCCAAAGTGATCTCAAGGACAGAGTCGTTCGATCGACTATAATAGAAGATATAATGGGTTTGACTAACCATAAAGATGAAATCCAACTTACCACAAACCTCCAAGATACCATGACTGTTATGACCTACCATAAGTTCAACCAACCACAAGGGTTCATGTGGTAGGATAGCTTACCACAAAAAGAAGAACCACCCATTAGTTAGCTTGAGATATCAGGCCATGACTGTTTGTGGTTATTCCAAGATTTCTAAAAGCATGGAAAGCCTCACACTATGTTTCATGCATACAACCATCACAGAGAGTTATATTTCACGAGCATTCGAGTTTTTTGATGAGTTAACCATATTAATAAAGATAAGTGTGATGTATAGCATGCATGAGGAGATTGTTTATTCTAAAAAGAGTGTCATGAATGTTATGGGATTACATTGATTACACAAAGGATGTTTCATTGAGAATATACATGTATAAAAATTCACTTATATGTATTCCATGAAATTGTTATACCAAGATCATGAATGAAGTAATAGCCAATTTTTATAAATGAATTTGAGCAGTTCTTAATATTTTGGAAAAACATGGAGATGCTATAATATTTTGATAAATACATAAAGAATATTTAATTATGTCTATGCTTATATACTGATCTTCATGGATACAATATCATAGTAATATGATACAGGATGAGGATGTGTTGTGGAGTAATTACTCATGTCAAAAAAATGAAAATACTATCATGGAAGAGTGATTTTATGCTTTAGGTGAATGCAAGGAAAATATATGGTGTACGAATTTCTTACAGATATGGAATTATTAAAATATACATATGAAATAATAATGGAGAATTGAATTTAAATTAGGAGTTATAAATCTTGAAATAAATAATGAATTTAAAGAATAAAAATCTTGAGTCTTAATATATGTAAATGAAAATGTTGAATAAGTTTTAATGAGGTTCAAATGTGAATTAAAAATAGAGAAATGTTTTTCCAATTTCAAATATTAAGATTACATTCCATTTAGATTCAAGGAAATTTTGTATTTTGATTATAGAAAATATTATTTGAGAGAAATTATTTTCCTATGAGTTTAATGGATAAGTGTAAAAGAGTTTTAAAAGAATATATTATCTCAAATTTTAATGAGATTAAATAATATCAAAAAAATAAAATAGTCACATATCATGATGATATTCATGAGGAAATGTGGATATAAATATGGAAGGATAATGAAGATAATGTTTTGTTTGACATTGTGCAATTTGATGAACATTCTAAAAGTTGATTGGTAATACCAATTGAATGGACCGAAGGAATTCTATTTTTTATTAATTTTTTATAATCCCCCTTTTAAGGTTTGATGGAAACCCTTACATATCGTGTAAGATTCATGACATTACATGACCCGAAGGTCTTAGAGGAAATCAACTAGACTATAACTACTTGGAACTGCTCCACCTCATCATCTACATCATGATTTTATCTCTCCACCTTCACATGCCTGGTCGGCTAGGCTTACTGTGCATGCACAGGCTATTCCTAATGGCAATTTACATACCCTCTCATTATTTCAAATCCATTAGATCTACTCTAGTGAATGAACCTTTCTATGAATTCTCATTTGGAGCCTACTCCATATAGAGTCTTCCTTGTCCAATTAAGAACAATTTTAATGTGGCTTGAAGGCCTTGAGGTGGCTCGAAGGCCTTGAGGTGGCCCGAAGTCCTTGGGGTGGCCTAAAGGCCTTAAGGTGGGATGAAGTCCTTAAGGTGGCCTAAAATTCTTACTGGCCTAAAGGTTTTTGGTGAACCGAATACCTTAAAGGACTCAAGGACCAAACTGGTGGCAAGAAAGCTCAAACAAATGAATAGTTATGACTACTATAGTACCGATCAGTTACTACTATAGTACCTACTAAATTGATTCTACAATAACCCAGAAATATGTATTTTCTCGGATTTGATCTTGGGTCTCTTAGATGCACTTGTTGAGTCCTCACCAATTGGGATGAGTCTCTTATGCAAGTTTATTGGTAATAGAAAGAGAGAATTCTTAGGTTTGAAGGGGATTCTATATTTTCCTATGAAACCAAAAGTAATGGAAAAATAAGAGAGACTTTGGCAGTAACCCTAACAACAAGAAATTATAAACTGCTGAAGAAGACACATAGATAAAGAAGAATATTTATGAGAAGGTACTGACTTTATGGATATTTTTGAAGATCTTGGTGGTGAGACCCTTACTAATGAGGAAGGAGATTTTGTTTTTCCATGCATTCTATTATGCACAAATAGATCATCCTAATGATCTTGAGAAGTGATCGATGTTATGGATACTACTATCTATTTAATTTCATTGGGACTCATGAATATTTAGTTTCACTGTGTTTCTAAATCATAGCAATACCAAGTAAAGAACAAGTATGCATGAAGTGTTTTTGATCATATCCTATTAGTTTAAGGCCTATTAATTTGATTAAGGAGTTCTGGAGAACTAGTGATGCTGGTATAAAAAACACCATATCCATTTGGGTGGACTAAGCTATATGAGATAATAAAAGGGAAGCGGATTATACCTACTCAAACACTATGTGTGACTTATAGCTACACTAGTTATCACTAAAAACCCTTGTGTGTTGTTTACTAGCATATTCTTCATTACATACTTAGGTGAGAGTCTCACATAAATTAAAATATTCATATATCTTAATTAAGAAAAGGGTTCAAGTATAAGAGGGGATAATTTACAAGGATAGAAAAACTTGGTAAAAAGGACACACCTAATCCACCCCCCCCCCCACTCATGTGTCTACATGATCTACTAAGCTCTATATATAGTGAACCTATTTTTTTATTCAATATAGGTAGTATTATCATATCCACCACCACAATCCATTTTTTTTATTTTATTGAAAATCCAATTTGTGGGTAAGTCGAAACCAATTGAAACATCCTTCATCATCAAGTCACACTCACACAATATACACATTACAAAATCCAAATTTCAAAAAAAAATCACCGTGCCAAGACCGTAGCATGCAACCTGTTTCAAAATTCAAAATATACCGAATCACCACAAATCCCATGAGTAGTTCAAGGAGCACCAACTACAAAGAGGACTGTACATTTTCACCATCATACACATCACCTTTCCATCGTCTCAATACTGGTGTCCACCACCACAATCTGTATCAAACACTACCAAATCATAGTTGTATCCAACATCATCATCATCAACAATGAAAAAACTACTATATTAGGAATCTTGTGACAATCGAATGCCAGAAACCATAATCACCACAAACAGAAACCAAAACATAACACCAAATAAATATCAAAATAAAACAAAATCCACAAAACAAAATCACTCCAACTTTGGTAGCATGACCATAGTTAGAACGTTTAAAACAATAACCATAAAAGGAGTTTCTTCTTTATGTTAAAGGATATGGAGGCATTACCCATTGATTTCTACCTAGTGATTCTTACATTAAATAGATTTAAAATTCTATAATTTAGGTCATTGTGTGGACCAGAAGTACATAAAACTGGTATTTCATAAGTGGGAATATATTTCCATTTTCACTCCTCTGCATGTCTCCTACCTTAGTATAGTTCTGAGATTGATGACTTGTTTTTTAGGACTTAATATTTTCCTATAATTTTTTCTTCCCTATGTTTAATATAGATGATATATTATACTTTAAGGTCTCATCCTCACAGTTAGTACCACTCTTTCCTATGCACTTAGGTCGTTGCTCCACAAAAATTTCCCCAACACCACCCAAGACTCATTTGTCTCTTTCCAATAATTTTGTTTTAGATAACCTCCACAATTGTATCTTTTTATTAGATTCACTTGATTTTACTTTAGTATTGAACATACCTTTTAAGATAAAACTTCCTCTTCAAAAACATCAATTATCCATTATTTTTTCCTTTTTATAATCATTGAGATCATCAATTTCATTATTCTGTTGTATATTTTTTAATTTGTAGTCAATTACTTATCTCATACTTGTGTAGCCTGGTTATTGATCTTCCAATAATTTTTGTAGCTCATAGATTTCATCATAAAGTTGATCCAAATATTCTAATTATTATTTTATCAAAACACCAATTTTTTTATTCTTATTTATTTGAATATAAAGATCCTCAAGATCTACCTCTAGTTTAAATTTGAATTTAACCATGTCCTTGGGATCTTAATCGTTCTCTTCTTTAGGTTTTTCTTTAACTATGGACATCATAACATCCTATATATCTAACATAAACATAGTTCCACTTTCATTTATGAAATATTCATTATCCTCTTATTCCTTTCTCAAAAATATCATTCCTTGTAACTTCTTTGTTGATGAACCTCCTTAAAGTCTATTCAAGTGGGAAACATTATTCTTGGATTTTTAAGATTTTTCTTTTCTACTTAATCATTATTAAACCTTTTAGGGAATCTAGATGTGATATGTCTAACCTTGACACACCTGAAACAAGATAGATGTATCTTTCCTTCAAAACTAAATTTTTTTCATCTTAGAATTTTATTCAAAAAGATAAATAAACTCATCATTTACTTCTTCTTCATCACTATCTTATTTCATGATGTCAAGATTTTCCATGGATTTGAATTATACCTCCTTAATTATTATTTTTGGTTATTCCATAAGGATTAAACCACATTTTATAAGCCACCAAACTACTATGTAGGTCATCCAATGACAAATCATAAAGATTTATCTCTTTAATAGCTGACATATTTGGGTTATAGAGGGGTTTTAGTCTCCTCAAATAAAATTTACAATGTTCACATATTGAATATCTTCACCAAACTCTAGGATGGATCCAATAACATCAATAATGAATTTGAAGAATCAATCAATATTTTCATCAGGATACATCTTCAAGTCATTAATATTGCTATGTAAAAAATGATGTTTTTCCTCCTTGACCTGACTTTCACCTTCATAAATATTAGTATTTTTATCCCACATAGCCTTTGTGGTTGTAAAACTCATCACTTTCATGTATATATAGTATTTTAAGGAACTAAAAATCAATTTGTTATTTGGAATAAATATCAAGGTACTTCTAATATCCTTCAGTTATAGATATTTTAAAATCATCATGGACTTGTGTTAGTGCTAAGTGTGAGTGATAGGGATATTTTTAGTATTGATGTTTATTAATTTTCTTTTGAATATTAAAAATACCTTACATTATTTGAAAATACCTAACATGTTTAAATTGTATAATTATAATTTCTCACACTATCAGTCACTTTTTATTTAAATCATTTTTTCTATGATTAATTACATTGTTTAAAGTTTATATAAAGGATTTCATAGTCACTATATTTCAATTTTTAAAGTTATACATAATAATATTTTAAAATTCATATTAATTGAGACTTAGAAGTCATATGAAGTGAGTTTTTAAAGTCATATGATTTATAAATAACTTACTCACAAACTATAATTTTCATGACATTGGTTGAAATGATGCTTATGTATTTCATGATTATGGTTAAAATAAACCTTATGAAAAAATAAACCTTACAATATTTTCTTGTTTATTGAATTCATGGCTACATTGAAATGAACCTTACAGGTATTTAATGCTTATCTGATTTTTATCCTTATGAATAAAATGTTCCAAACATGTGAATCATGCTTAAATTGTGTTGATGTTTACACAAACTAAAATTATGTTTACACAAATAATATACTAATTATTACGTATAACATACTTTATCATTTTAAGAAATTTTGATACTCTATTTTCTTATAGTTTTAATAATTAAATTTACTAAAAGATGAGATGATTCATTTTATCATTTATATTAATTTTTAATATATATATATATAATCCAATTATTCTATGAAAATTATTTCTGAATTTTTTTAATGAATATTTAAGTGTATTATATTTCTATAATAGTTAACAATATTATTCCATGAGTATATTACTTTTAATCATGGAAATATATGATTTTTTATCAAGAAACTCACATGTTGTTGAGAAGATCTTAGCATTAATGAAGAGGGGATTATCCATTGGAATTTGATCACATAAACCTGATAAAAAGACATCATAAATCATTTGAGTAATATAGAATACACAATGGACATGATTCATACAAGAGATGAAAAAGTGATGAAATTTTATTACTATGACTTCTATTTTTACTACGATCATGAAGGAACTCAAATGTTTGATCCTTAGATTTTGAATTGAGTGAATCTACACCTGTCTACATCATCTTCAACATTATGATCATCATTTTATTTTTTTTCTATGTTTCATTATTTATATTTTATTTTGTGCTTTAATAGTAATTTTATTATTTTCTCAATCAAAATCATGTCAATGTGTTGGTTATACCTGCTAAATAAAAGATACGAATTTGGATTTTTACTCCCAAAGAATATCCAAGATTCTTTTATTGTGATTTGATCTATATAAAGGAAGATTTAGGCTAGGTTGTTACTCTAATTGATAAAAAGGAAACTCTTATAAAAGGTTGTCACTCCTTTCAAATGTTATGTCTTATTATAGATAGTATCATTACTCTCATTGAGTTAGAGAGAAGTAAATAGTAGATATAGGATCATTCAATCCAAAATACTATAAAAATTAGGTGTTAATTATTTTTATATTTTCATTGAATATCTATATTTTTTATTCTATATGTTTTAAACTACTATATTCAAATATATATGTGTTAATACATTGATATTGAACACTATTTTTTTAATTTAATTAAAATTTAAGAAAGTCTATTCACCACACCTCAATAGATATTTGATATCTTACACTTGACCAACAATTGGTATCCAATCTTGTGCCTTGTAAGAATAGTTTATCCAAATTTTATAAGAAGTTGGTTGGTCATTCTATTATTTTATCTATTCTAATGTTGTCTTGAATCTTACTGTCTAAGGAAAATGAATTTTGTAGGATGGTAGGAATAAACTTAATTGATGGTTGGATTCCATAAAAAATAAAACTTTTTGATGGGAACAATTATGTTTATGGGAAATCTTGAATGGAGGCCTGCTTGACACATTTGAGTATTGATCACTAGATAAAAACTGTGAAACTGTATAAGTTACTATGTGATGATCCAGATGAACTCATCAAAAATGATGTAGAAAAGTATGTTTTTAATTAAAAATTAATGAATATATTGTACTATTTTATTAGTTGAAATTTTTTTATCAATTTATCAGTATGTAAAATAGCTCAAAACATATGGAGAATACTTCAAGTATCTCATTATGATTCAGACAAGACTAAAAGAAAAAAATGGATGCTTTATGTAGAGTACCAGATATTTTGAATGGGAGAAGAATAATCCATGAAACAAATTTTCTACAGATTCAAAATCATCCTTAATGAGATGAGTAAACTTAGAGAGGTCTTGTAAAATAAATTATTTATTGAATGAGTGTTGTGATCACTACCTAAAAAATAGAATGAAAATAAGGTGGTAATTTATAGATAACTTCAAAAATTATACTTTGGATGAAATTATTGATTCTTTATGGAAATGTAAACTTGAGTTAAAGAATGTTAGATGAGGAAAATTATAAGAAAAAAAGGTATTACATTCAAATAAAATATAAATGTTTTTTATAACTCTTCTAAATCTAAATATCATCAGAGTGAGAAAAGTGAGATGGAAAATTCACAAAAGGCATTTACAACCTAATAAAAAATGATAAATGATTTAAGAAGTGGTTTAGAAATAAAAAATTAAAAGGAAATAAATTAAGGTAATAGTAGTAAGTATAATTATGTTTTATATAAAACTTACTATGAATGAAGAAATAAGTGACACATTAAGTTATAGTGTCCTAAGTTAAATTATTTATTAATAGACAATAACTATAGAAATAATAAGAAATATCTTTATGGTTGATGGAGTTTTACTAATGATTATGACTCGAGTAGTGATTCTGAAAGTGAAAAGGATACAGGTTACCTTTAATTGATGGATAAATGTTCCAAGTTACCTGATTCACCTTATATAGAATTATTTAAACATTGTTATTTTACTATTAATATTGAAAATTATATTAATTCATATTCTAGTATTGGATATGATTTTGATTCTAAAAATTCAATGGTTAATGAGATATATGATGAAAATAATAAATTATGGAAGTATGTTCTAAACGTTTCTTAATTATATAAATAATTACAATGGAAAAAATAATAATATGGTTAAATAAAATAAAAAATATAAAGAGGAAAATGAAAAACTAAAATTTTCTACACTAAAGAATGAATAAGATAAAAAAGAAGTTTATTATGAAATATCAAAACTCATATTATACAATGATAATCATAAAGATGATAATTATAGAACTAAAATCTTTATTTCTATGAATAATAAAGGGGAAGAAATTAAATTCAATAAGTTATTGGATGATATGACTCAAAATAGTAAAAAAGTAAAAATTCCAATCTATAAAATAAAAGACTAAGAAATATAGTTATATGTTCAAATAGTAAAGTATGTTCTGAATTAGAAGCTACTCAAAAAGAGAACAGGATATTAAAAACAAAAATTACTATTTTAAAATAAAATTTATCTACTTTTTTAGGTTAAGGAAAAGTATTATAAGATGATTTAAAAGATGAATCCAAACAAAAATAGAACTAGTTTTGGATATAACATCCTATTATTGAGAATGAATATTAATTTTTGTGTTAAAAGTTAAAATGTATTGTTTTTAAGTGTTACATAAATTAAGTGTGGAATGTATGGGAATTATACTAGTGAATGCTCATTATGATTTAATCAATCTTGTGGTCACACCAAAACTTTTATTTCTAAAAAATTATTTTATATACTACCCACTAATAAATGTTTGAAGTATATTTGGGTTCTTAAGAGATATAATATTAATCCTATTGGGCCTAATATAGTATGGGTTCCAAAAAAATCTTCAACATTATTGATTTTAGAAAAAAATTCCTAATATTGTCAAGGATTCATGGTACATGGATAGTGGTTATTCCAGACACATGAATAGTTATCCTTATAACATTTTTTACTTCAATTCAGGTGATGGATGATATGTTACTTTTGATGAAAACACTAAAGGAAAAATAAAATGGTATAGTAAAGTAGTTTTAAAAAAATTGTTATCATTTATAATTATTATCACAAATTTGTGATGATAGAATTAATTCTATGTTCAAAAATGATAGGTGTATAGTGTTTATAAATGAAATAGTTTTATTTTTCACAAACAAAAAAGAAAATATTTAATCTATTTATTTTTTTTGATCAAATAAAAAAGAATATTAAGTGTCTTAATGATGTTGAAACATATGAAATTTTATAGCATAAGAGGCTTATACATGATTTTTTTTTTGTTGTATAAATTATAAAATCATGGATAGGTTTTAGATTTACCCAAATCAAAATTAAGTAATTTATTTATTTTTTATTAATTTTTAAAAGGTATGTAACGTAAGAGAAGTTTTAAATCTTTTAGTGATGTTAAAAATTCTAGTTCTATTGATCTTTTACATCTTGGTTTATTTGGTCTATTTCTGATAGAAACCTTCAATACTCCCTTAACTACAACGGTTCGGTGTGAAAATCATTGTAGGCATACTTTTCAAATGTAGGAGATCATTTTGGTTTCTTACCAATAATTATTAGTAATTAATATCGGTTGATATGATGAGAGTTTAGGCTCATCTCACCCTTTTGGGGGGAATTATTTCCTACTCCAGGACTCCCTTATGCCCGAATGGACCGAAGGCCTTTATTTTTTATTTTATTATGGATAATACCCCTTTTAAGGGTTGAAGGGGAACTCGTACATGACCCGTAGGCCCAAGGCACAAGGACCTACTGACCCGCAATACATGACCCAAAGGCCTAGAGGCATAACATGCCCAATACATGACCCGTAGGCCTAGACCACTTGAACTACCCCTCCCCAGCTTCTTCATCATTGATCACCTAGCTCCTCACCTTGCATTGCTAATCGGCTAGCATTTCCCCATACAAAGTTGCATGGTGCTTGGTCCCGATGGTGGCTGTCATACCCTCTCATTCTTCTAATCCGGTAAGCTCTGCTTCTGGTGGCTTCTACTCTTGTTGCTCTAATCCTCTTCTGGGGCTTGTTCTATGTGAATCGAGCTACTCCATGGTCTACGTGGCCCGAAGGCCCTATGGACCAAAGGCCTTTGATGACCCGAAGGCCCTTAAGACTTGTAGGCCCAAACCGGAAGCCCGAAGGCCCAAATCGGTTGAATAGTTCCGGCTACTACAGTACCGAACAGTAACTGCTACAATACTGCTACAGTACCCTGGAAATTCGCCTCCACCCAGTTTT
Source organism: Viscum album (assembly GCA_963277665.1). Classification (NCBI taxonomy): domain Eukaryota; kingdom Viridiplantae; phylum Streptophyta; class Magnoliopsida; order Santalales; family Viscaceae; genus Viscum; species Viscum album. The sequence continues at coordinate 1,909,396,801 of OY728137.1, forward strand.
GAACCTGGGTCTCTTGGATGCCAAGCGGGAAGTTATGGTGTAAACCCACACAACTAGGTGCCTCAGAGTTTATTTTTATTTAGGGAGGTGATGGTTATTGTGGAGTTAAGACCAGGATCATGAAAGGGGATTCCTATGTATCCCTATGAATGGAATTAGAACCCTTTAATTTTAGTCACACTTAACAATCCACATAGTTCCTTTTAAGTTTATGTGACAAGGATTTATTTGAAACATTTTATAGTCATGTAGAGTGAAATTTTAAGTAAAAGGTGACAAACAATGGTTGGTGTGGGGTTTATTCACAAGGAACCATTTCTAGTTAGTCTGAAATGGGATATGGTCTAACAAGTGTAGGTTTGGTTCATGGGGAATATGGCTCCATGACATATGTGATTGGATCTGCCAATAGGTACATAACCCACTAATTACCTTATAGGGAATATAACCTAAATGAGGATGATATAATGATTATTTGGAGGGAATATGGCTCTCCAAGTGGGGGTATGATGTCATCATGAGTGTGGCCTAATGAAAATATGATATTTTTGGATATTGGGGTTGACCCTAAAATAATCATCATATGTATCCTATTGAAATTGGAATCAAAGCCCATGTAGTTTGAGTTGTTGGTTTTGGGCATAACAAAATCTCCAGTTTGGCATAACCAACTAGGATTATAATCTTAATTTACAAGAAACCCAAGTTGTACATGATAAATTAAATAATGAATAGTGGATTTAAATTGTAGATTACCTGACTTATTAAATGTAAAAACCATAAGGGCAGGATCATCACATGTAATTTATAATTAATTTATAATAAAATCTAGAATTACCTGAATTTTTAATTCTTTCTTAATTGATGATCCAGTTGACTCGATATTTTCATATCATCATTGTATTCTAGGATACAAGTGAAAAATATCTCTAGTGGTGATTCACATGTACACCAAAATCTATGAACATTGTCATGGAATCTTCGGGTTCCAACATGGTCGATCTTGATCGCTTATGTAATTCTTTGTTGATCGCAGCAGAATTATTCTATGAAGATAAATAACTCTTGGTTTTCTCCTAATGTCTTGATAGTGGAGGAGTAAATACCACATTGTATATCTCTATAACTCTCTCTAGGGTTTGAAAGAGATCCTCTTTATCCATTGTGCACAAAAAGTGTGTCTATGTAAAGTGATATAATTAGATATTTATTATGGAAGGTTTAGATTTAGTAATTTACACATAGGACCCTTACCAATTATATAATTTATAGTTTACCCCATGTCTAATAATAATAATAATAATAATATTTTTAATATTCACTTGACATGTTCATCACTTAAGAATATATAAATAAATATTTTTTCCATCATTTCATTAATCTCGGTCCGCTTATCATCCTCAGTATTTACCGAAACTTGAATAATGACTATTTATCAAATAAAAAAATATCATTTAATTATTAATTAATAAATATTATAAATATTATATTCACCAAACCACATAAGTAAATATTTATTATTATTATTTAACTCTATTATTATTTTGAATAATTTGTGATTAAATCTTGGTGATCAAACAACCCGAATAATTATTAAACCACAAAGAAGAAATAATTATTATTATAACTTATTAAATTCAACACTTAATTTAACTAATATTTTGAACATAATTAATCTGTGACCCTCTAGGAATCTCTCTTATTGGAAATAAGTGAAGATGCCTAAAGTCTACAGTTAGCATCTAGAAACATTACAAGGAACTCATAAAGAAGTAAGTTAGTGTCGTAATGATATAAAACTACCTTCGAATATTTACTATATAATATAATCCATTTATCATGATATATCTAATTAAGTAGGTTTCATACCGGTATCATCAACCTATGTAATTAATGTTTCTATATTTGACTTTCCAAAAATAAACTTTCCCATAAAACACCATGGTCATGGATTTATCCAGGAAGTTTCATTCCTATCAAAGTTCCTGAGAGATTAACTTTTGTTTAGGGATAAAAGGGATAAATCCTTTCTTGTATTATCCATTAATTCAAAATCACTCATGATGCACCCAACATATCCCATTTTACTATAATAATATGTCATTATAGTTTTCATCAATATATAAAAGTAAGCAACTTATGGTATTCATTAATGATAATCTTAAAGTCTAAGGATCAATACACATGTCTGTAGATAGGAACATCCAATGACACATAAAATGTGTATTTCCTATTGGCGGGTCTCATTCTTATAATATCCTTCTATGAAAATTACCAAGTTCACACACCATGAGAGGGTTCCTCAAAGTCCTCTGAGTCTCCATGCCTGATATATTCTATCATTTGTATCTCATCAATTAATACCATCCCACTATAGAACATTTATTCAAGAATAATGTCGTGGAACCTCTAGGTTCTCATTATAGTGGGGAAGTGTTATTAACTTTCAATATGAAATATATTCCTAGTACATTATCATATACTATGTCATAGAAAGGAATAATAATGATGTGATAGGAAACTTCATTAATATTAAAGAAGATGAATAATTGTAATTATCAAGTTCTTAGAAGTTGGTTTTAGGGAACCAACTCCAACAGACTCTCACTTACACTAGATCCAACTGTTAACAACCTTTATTCCACTATCATTCACATGATACCCATTCCTATTCTAAGATAAAACCTTCATTTAGGGGTCCACCACATTTTCTTCCATGGATACTATTATCAATACAACATTATCTCATTGATAAAAATCCCTCAATCGATAAATATTATGAATTATATGTTTTATCCTTTGATGTGACCTCGGATCTTTGGATAGATCCACCTTTTTAGTGTTATCACAATAAATTGTGATAGGGTCTTGACTGTTAGGTTCCATATAAAACTCTTAGAAAAAATTTTGAATCCATACTTCTTCCTTAGTTGAAAGCCAAAATATACTCATACACTATTATATAATCAAAAATAATTAGATAATTTGAACCCTTCCATATCACCCTCCTCCATTAATACTAGATACATATATTGTATATGAAATTATATAATTTAAATCCATTTTAAATCTAGAATTTGTATAACCCCTGATTAATAGGTCTTCATCTCCTCTATATATTAAGAACATATCATTAGTTCGCCTAATTTACTTAAGGATAACTTTAATAGTAGTCCAATATTGCTCATTTGGATCAAATTGAAATATTCCTACCATGATCAATGAATAGGAAACATCAAGCCTCTTATATAACATGTCTTACATGATAGATCTTGTCATAGAAGTGTATGGGATCTTAATCATTTTTTATCTTTCCCATTATGTTTGAGGAAACATTTTCTTGGAAAGATGTATACCAGGTGACACTAGAACCAATCACATATTGAATTGTTCCATACTAAACCTCTTTAGTATTTGGTCAATGTATATACTTTGACTTAGTCTAATCATACTCTTTGATCTATCATGCATGATCTTAATCCCTAGGATGTAGGCTGCTTCACCTATATCCAGCATGGAGAATCACTTTCTCAACCATGTCTTAACCTCTTGTAAGGATGGTATATCATTTATAATTAGTAATAAATCGTCCTCATATACTACTATGAAAATGACTATACTACCAATAAACCGCTTGTAAACACATTTCTGAAATTCATTCTTAATGAAACCAAATTCTTTTATAGCTTCATTGAACTAAATCTTATATGACTTGGATGTTTTCTTTAATCCATAAATTGATCTCTATAACTTTCATACATTTTTGGAATTACCTGGAGTCACAAACCCTTCAAGTTTTGTCATATACACATCTTTCTAAAGTTACACATTAAGTAAATAAGTTTTGACATCCATATTCCAAATATCATAGTCATGGTAATATTTTATGGAAATAATAATTTTTATGGATTTAATCATGGAAATTTGATAAAAGGTTTTATCATAGTCTATTCCCTAACATTGTCTAAACCCATTATCCACATTTCATTATTTATAGGTACTAACCTAACCTTCCATGTCTAGATTAATCTTGAATACTCATTTTCACCCAGTAGGTTTTACATCTACTAGCAAATCGATCAGAACCAAAACTTGGTTCTAATACCTGAAATCTATCTCAGAATTCATGGATTCTTTCCACCTTATATATTTTGAGATCTCTATTTCCTCCTTGTAGGATAAAGGGTAATTATTGTCAACCAATAATGATTCACCATATTTTATGATTGGATAATCATATCTTTCTAGTTCTCTCACCTCTCTAGTCACCTAAGTAGTACTTGTGTTTTCGAAAAAACTTTTTCTATGGGGCCTTATATAATTTTTCCTATACCAACTCTTGTGTATATTGAGCATCAACTTCATCAAATTTAATATTTATCACACTATCCTCCTTAAGGATGTATTCCCTATCAAGTAATATGACTTTCCTAGAAACTATTACCCTTTTATCTAAGGGGCCATATAGGTAGTATCCACTCATTACATTAGGGTAACCTATAAAGATACACTTCATGCCCCAAAGTGGTAGTTTGTTATTTAAGCTAGACTTAATAAATTCCTACCACTCTCATGCATGAATATGTGAAAAAATGGGTTTGTTTCTACTCCTTAACTAAAATGGAATATTATTTTCCTCTTTAGTTGGTACTCAGTTTAGTATGTATACTTCCATGTGTAATTCATATCCCTAAAAGGATAATGGAAGACTTGTATGACTCATCATCGACCATATCACGTACAATAAAGTATGTTTCCTCCTTTCACTAACACCACTCCACTATGGTGTATAAGGCATATTCAGTTGAGATAGAATCCCATACTCTCATAAAAAGTTGATAAAATCTTTGCTAATATATTAACCACCTCGATATAATCAAATTTTATTTATCTTATTAGAAAGATGATTCCGAAATTTATTCTTGAACTCCTTGAACTTATTAAAGGATTAAAATTTATACCTCATTAAGTAAATTCAATTTTACCTACTTAAGTTGTCAGTAAAAGTAATAAAGTATGAAAATACACATATAGATTCTACTTGAAAAGGTCCACACACATCAGTGTGTATCAATTCTAGAATATTTTCTTACCTTTCACCTTGACCACCAAATGTGGGTTTGGTAACCTTTACTTAAAAAAATAATGACATATTTCAAGTGGTTTAATCTTAGAAGTGTCTAAGTAACCATCTTGATAGAAGTTCATCAAATTTTTCTCATTTACATGACCAAGGTAGTGACGCCACAATTGGGTGTTAAATGAGTTTCATGAATTTGATTCATTATCAATTTCTAATATTTGATTTTAATAATTTAATACATAGTGATTTTTATTCAGTTGTGTAATACCATAACATATGATATATTTATAAAAATAAAACCCCTTATTTATAAAATTGAAAATAAATCCATCCATGTCTAAAAAAGAAACCTAAATGATGATCTTGGTAACTCTAGGCACATAATAACAGTTATTAAAACCAAAATAATTCATGTTGGAAATGTGAGGTGGTGGTATCCAATGTCTATAGTAGCTATCATCACTCCATTATCAACTAGTATATCTACTTCACCTCTATAAACCTTCTGAAATATACTTGGCTCCTATATTTAGATATAAATGTGAGCACCACATGTATTATCTAATACCCAAATTGTAGATATAGAAATATTAAACTCAATAATGAATTAACGTTAATATTACCCTAGTTTATTTGGTTGATTAAAGTTCATTTTTTAGTGGACTTACTTACCACATGAAAAACATACCACATTTCATTCCATTGCTTTCCTCTAGATCTTCTTATTCTTGAATGGACGGTGCTCTAGATCCATAGACTTGGAATGAGTCTTCATAACATTCAACTTGTTCTTCCTTTTTTAATTCATAATAATGACTATAGGTTCATTTACGTGCCTATCATAGGGTGGTACAAAAGTAAATTTTATTTTCCTAGTGCAGAATAGAGGCTGACCAAGGTCATCACACTTGAGGATCTTTGCAATCGGTTCAATCACTTAATTATAATTCACCTAATATAGTTATTTTTTTGTTTTTATTAATTTATTAAAATAATATTTTTTGGGGTTTTTTGGGTTTTGGAGAAAAAATATGGTGCGAAAATCAACAACCTTAATGTAGATGTAGACAGAATGAAGTTAGGGAAGAAAGGTTTGGTCATGTGGTTTGGTAACGTAGGTCCTTTCATTATTTATTTCTTATTTAAATTAAATTTGATAAGTCAATTTAATAAAACTCATAAATGAATTAATTTCCTTTTATTTATTAAGTTTGGATTTTATCATGCATAGAAAACCTCTTTGGAACACCAAATCTCACCTCCTCTAATAGCCAAATATGATAACACATTATAAGAACTTGGCCTTAAATAATACATATTCTAGTTATTTAAAAACTATAAATAACTTTATTTTCACAAATTTATTTTTAGTTTAGATTTTTAGAGAATTAGAACAAAATATTATAAAGAAAACTCATATATTACAAGTGGAAACTTCTATACCATATCCATTTTTTCTATAAAAATAAAAGTCTTTAAAATAAAACATGGTTTCTTTTCATAAAAAATCTTCACAACTTCCAACTTGAATTATTCTTTTCTTTTACCCATAAATAAACCTTGTTAAAAACATTTATAAAATTTGGATGAGCACAAAAATCTCAGTAAGGATAAAATAAATAAAACCATTAGTTTTGTGAAAAATATGAAAAACCATTAAAACCTTTTCTTAAAAATATACCTTTTCATCTGAAAAGATAGTCATTTTTACTTTAAAAATATAATTATATTACCTTTTGAAATCAATATATTTCCATGAAAACATATTATCAAGTATAGAAAAATCATGTAGGTGACTTGGGGAAACATCATTATAAAACCCTTATAAAAACCTTTACAAATTGGAATAACCATATGGATGACTTTTAATATAATTCTCCAGAGAACAAATTCATTACCTAATGCATTGGAGCACTATATGGGCGCACCCATCATATAAGATATAATTGGATCACTTGGAACTATCTAGGAACACCCATATTAAATAATTTACAAGGACCACATCATGAATAAGACCCTTGAAAATTCTTTGAAACCTATTTGTAAAACACTTTTGGATATCAAAATATACTTTTCTTAAAATCTAAAAACTGCGCACATAATAATGAAACCATTTTCTTTGAGATGAACTATGAAAAGTTATAAAGGAAAAAATAAATCATTAAAGAATCATTAAGGAATAAAAATATACTTAGTATATATAGGTTAAAAACATTTCTTTTGAATTTTGTAAAAAATGCAAAAAAGGAACATTAAAAGAGGATTTTTAAAAGAAAGTCTCTTACATAAAACATTAAAAAGATTCATTTTTAAAAATATTTGAGATAAATTTTAAAATTAACATTTTAAAACATTCAATTCCATATAAATAAATTAATAAAAATAATTCTAAAAATAGATACATGAAATAGAAATATTTTATAAAATAAATCTTTAAAACATTTAAAACGATGTTTTTTAGTTAAAGAGTACCTTACAAATATCATATCATTCAATTTAACATTAATAAAATGAATAGATTATGTGTGTCATATATAAATACACATAAAATAAGTTTAAATACACATAAGATAATTAAAATTCATTTAATACATAATCTTATCATGACATAATCAAAAAAGTAGAAGTTTAACTCAATGAATAAAAATTGAGTTGAGAAAATCCCTTACCTCGAATATAATTTATCATGTATGTCCTTTATCTTGTTGAATAATAAACTTTTGTTAATTATTTACTTTATTGAGAAACTTTTAAAAGTTTATTATTCCTTTTATATCACTTATTACTATGTTATAACAAGTACTTGATTATTTAAGTTCACATCGAACATCTTGACAATATTCGGTACCTAAGTCCAAAATGGATTCGGTAAGTCAACTATGTTCAATGAGTACATCATTACATCATCTTTAGAATAATATTAATGAAATAATTATAATTTTTACACATTAATTATACTTTTAAATATAACCATGAAATATGGTTATGAAAAAATAATTATGTTACAATCATGGAGAGGATAGGTCGTACGTACACATGAGTAACGTTTACATTTTTCAACGATCACTATAGAAAGAAGGTAAGTATAATTTTATATTTAAAAATTTATAATAATATCTTAAATATTGTGTTAATTATTTTAAATATACTTATATATATCATGCATGTGATGTGGTGATGAAAACGAATCACACCAATCCATGGAGGTGGTAGTCCACACATACGCACGGACGACGTTATCATTTTCCTATGCATGGGAAGATAAGAACATAAATGATATATTATCTTTAAATAATTATAAATATTTCATGAATATAATATATAAATCTTAATTCCATAATTATAATCAGTATTGAGATATGATAATGGAAAACAAATTTCATCGGTTCGTGAGGCAGTAGTCCACCGTACACATGAATGATGAATTATTTTCCCATTTGATAGAAGTGGAGATAGATATGGGTAATTAAACTAACATAATATCATATTATTATATATAGGATATTTTAGTTATTATTTTATCATGGATGAATAATATTTGAAGGAGGTGGTGGAAGAAATAAAACATAAATGGTTGATTAAAATGATACCTCTTCTTCAGATAACCTCCTTTGCTTAACACCTTAAGAATATTAAGGTTAGTGTTATGCCTAAACTAAGGCCTCTATAATTAGATGAGATCTTCTAGGAATTTATTGTTGTAGATATTTTATAAACTAAATTAGTTTTTAAGTGTGAATAAATGAAAATAAGAGGCGTCCTTTTATAGGAGAGGGAAGGGGCACTCTTGGAATTTCCCAAAATATTAAATTAATATAAATTAATTTTCAATACCAAATGGATCCAAAGTAAGTTATTTAAAATATAAGATGATTATGGTTTAAAATACCCTCATAAAAAAAATTTATATAATATTTGACTATATTCCTACCCTTATCATTTAGTTTTAACCCTTATTTGATCCTTTTAACTATTACCATGACAACATGGATTTTTATGCTTTGAGGGTTAATATAGTTACTATAAAATTAAAAATGACTCATAAATGGATTAGGGATGAAATTTTAAACCTTATTCCAATAATTTTTCTGAAATTAATATTTTTGGTAATTTTATATCATTTAATAAAATATTATTTATTTTAAAATATCATTAATGTCAATTTTGACACAATTCATTACATTGAATTTTAGAAATATAAATAAAATAAGATTTCTTCAAAAAAAATCTTTTAACACATCCCTAAAATGTCAAAGTCATATAGAAAATTATTTTATCACATTAATTATCTCAATAATATTTATTTTAATATTTTTAATAACACTTATTTGATATTTTCATTAATGAAATAATTATTGCATAATCATTGTGTAAGAATTTAAGGTAATTATTTTTTTAGAAATAAAAAAAATTAACATGATTAAGATGGATATTTTTTATTTAAAATGACTATTTATAGTTGAATATATCCTCTAGATAATTCCATATTAAAAATGTTATAGTTATTCAAAATATGAGTGTGACATCTTTGACGTTTCTATAAATAAAATATTATAAATGTCATAATCACCAAAAAACAAAAACCAAAGGACATATATTTGAACCTTTAATAATTATGAATAAATATTTCTCATAAAATAAAATTAGATCAAGTTTATGGGTAATTTTATCAACCTTATCATATTATTTGTACCCTTAATTATCTGATTTACCATTTATCATGGTAATAAAATTTACCAAGGTTACTATTCATATTGTCTAAAAATAAAAGGTTACATTTTACTAAATTTGGACCTCGTGATTCCAAATATGGAATTAATTTTTAAAAATTAAAAACACAAAATTTTCATAATTTAATTTAAAATTAAATCAATAAAACACAATGAAAAACAATTTTTTGAAAAAATGCCCTTTTTAAACCTAAAATGTTTTTATACTAAATTTAAGTATAAAATAAATTTAAAAAATGAATTAAATTAAATAAAAAGGAACAAATTAAATTTTAAAACTAATCTAAAATATAATTTTAAATTTTAAATACTTGAAAAGAAAATATAACTTTCAAAAAAATCAGTATTTTCACTATTCATTAAAAAATCCAACTTTTTTGGAAAATTATAAAAAAATGACCATAAGCTACTTTTAATATTAGGATTTCAAAAATAACATTTATTTTATTAAATAAAATTTCTAAAATTTTAAGAAATTAATTATATTTTTCACTCACAAAAATAATAAAAATAATTCTTGAAGAAATGTATTTAAAGAATAAAATGACTTTACTAAAATTAAGTGCTTAATTTTATAAGAATTAATTAATAAATTATTAATGATTAAAACCATTTTATATTTCATAATTTAGTTAATATTATTCATTCCTTCCAATTTAATGGTTAGGTTATAACAGTCACATAATAATAATATTTAGTTGTTCGTTTAAGCTTGGTGTTGTGTATCTTGTACACTATCAGACATAATCTTTCCTTTTAAAAAATCCAGATGTTACATTCTCCAACCATTTAGAAATTTTATAATCATAATTTTTAATTCAGACTCAGTAACTAAGGTTTGAATTTTCAAAATACCTTTATTGAAATTCCACATCTAAAAAAGGATTCATAAAACTTCACCTTAAAATAAAGGAAGGGAAGTATGAAGATCATCTGGAATAACACATAACTAGGTTTACATGTAGTAAAAAAAGGACATGGAAGTGAAAATATAACACCCCATAACTAATAGAGAGTGACAGAGAACATAGTCATGAGAAAGTGACCAATCAAAAAACCATAAATCTATTATTGGATAAATGGTCATTGATTTCTTGGTAAGAAAAGTAAATGGATAGTGTTTTTGTTTCAAAATAATTTTCCTAAAGTTAAGGAATTATTTTACCTCTTGGAGTAAGAACATGAAGACATATACTTACTTTAAAAGTGGAGTTTCATCTTTTAATCAATTTTAACCACAAACTCATCTTTTTCTCCAAACTATGAGTATTTAAGATGAATTTTTCATGCCTGGATCATTAGAATCATTTTATATAGATAAATAAATACAAAAAAATATGAAACTATATTCCTCATGTCTTTAGTCATTAACAAAAACCAAAATTTTTAGGATAAGATAAGATAATTTTCTAAAAATAATAAACCATTATATGATGAAAAATTACTTTAATCTCCAAAATTCAATAATAATACCCAAAGTTCAACATAGATCATTCGATAGATAACTATCCTTAAAATTCCTCAAAATAGTACAAAATAAGATTGAAAACCACAATTCATAAGTATTTAATAACATAGCCTTACAAGATAATTTTAATATTTATCTCCAAATCACATCAATTACTCTCATACCAAAAAGTACATACCCAAATCATATAATCTCCAAGATATGCTAATAATTTACATACATCATAAAGCTACAAAAATATAAGTCAACCTTTATTTATAAAATAAAATATCATAGTATTCTATTTACTTTAATCATTTTGGGTTCCCAAAATAGTGAGCATATTCTAAAATAACATTAATCAATTAATCACCTAATCACCTAATAAATTTTCAATCCCATGGCAATCTATAAAATAATACATATGTTACCAAAATAAAATTATTTTTCATACATAAAATCATTTAAATGAAAATAAAAATCCATACTAATTAGGACTTTATGTAGGTTAGTGGTAGGTGATGCACCATTTTTTCCCTTCGACTGTGGGTTCAAACCTCTCGGCCTTTCCAGATGTGACGGGTTGTCACATGGCCTGTGTACTATCCTTTTTTATATTAATAATATCTTTATAAAATTTTCATAAATTTTATAAACATCCTTAAAAATAACCTTAACATTATCATCATGAAATAAAATTTTCAAACTCAAAGTTTATCTCATAACTTTCATTTTGTATCCCAAAATGTAATAACCCATAATTACCTCAAAATGAATGTCTCCAAAAATATCATTATTCACTTTAAAATTTCATAACTTAAAGCCTAAAAAGGGATTTATAAGACATTTATCTTATGATAAAACTTAAATTTATAAACCCATAATGGTATCTATAACTCTTAATATAATATCACCTAAAAACATGGTAATCTCTAGAGTTATCTAAACCCTGATCTGATACCAACTATAAGAAACCATCCTTAAACAATAAATATTATAGTTATTTTAAAACTATAAATAACTTTTTTTACCAAATATATTTTAGGTTAATGTTTTATATAATTAAGACAAACTCTTACAAAGTAAAACCATGAATTAAAAGTGGGAACTTCTATACAGTATCCATTTTTCTATAAAAATAAAAGTCTTTAAAATAAAATTTTATTTCTTTTTATAAAAAACCTTCACAGCTTCCAACATGAATTCTTATTTTCTCTTACCTATTAAAAAACCCTATAAAAACATTTAAAAACATGGGATTAGCAAAAAAATATTATTAATGATAAAATAAAGAAAACTTATAGTTTAGTGAAAAGCATGAAAACCCATTAAAACATTTTCTTAAAAACATACCTTTTCATCCGAAAAGAGAATCATTTTTCCATTAAAAATATCATTATATTACCTTTTTAAATCAAGATATTTTCATGAAAACTCATTATCAAGCATAGAAAATTAATATATGTTCCTTGGGAAATCATCATCATATAACTCTTATATAACCCTTACAAAAACCCTTACAAATTGGAATAATCGTATGGTCGAGTTCCAATATAATTATATGAAGAAAAAAATTCAATACCCAATACATTAGAGTGTTATCTAGGAACATATATCATATAATCTATAACAAGATCACCTAATGTTATCTATCCACACCCATAATAAATAATTTCCAAGAACTTTATCATGAATAAAACCCTTGATGACTCTTTTAAACTTGTTTGTAAAACACTTTAGGATATCAAAATACCATTTTCTTAAATTCTAAAAAACTGAACACGTAATAATAAAACCATTTTATTTGAAAAATAAATATGAAAATTATAAAATAAATAATAAAGAATTAAATAATTATAAAGGTAGGAAAATATTATCTTATTTTATAAGTTAAAAAACATTTCTTTAGACTTTTATAAAAATATCTAAAAAAGTAACATTAAAACTGGATTTTTAAAAGAAAGTCCCTTACATAAAACATCAAAACAATTAATTTTTGAAAAAAATTGAGATAAATTATAAAAATAAATTTTTAAAACATTCATGTCTATATAAATACATTCATAAAAAATAATTTTAAAACCAGGTACATGAAACATAAATATTTTAGAAAATAAATCTTTAAAACATTTAAAATGATGTTTTCTAGTTAAAGAGTCCCTAAAAAATATCATATCATTGAAGTGAATGTTAATCTAATGAATAGATTATGTGTATAAACTATAAATACACATAAATAATTTTAAATAAATGCAAGATAATTAAAATTTATTTCACACATAATCTTAGTATGACATAATTAAAGAAGTATAAGTTTAACCTGATGAATGGAAATTGAGTTAAGAAATTCCCTTACATCAGGTCTAATTTGTCACGTGTGTCCTTTATATTCCTAAATAATAAACTTATATTAATAATTTTATTGATTTAGAACCTTTTTAAAATGTTTATTCCTTTTATATCACTTTTTACCTTGTTATATCAAGCACTTAATTATTTAAGTTCATATCGGATGTTTTGATGATATTCGGTACCTAAGTCCAAAATGGATTCGGTAAGTCAACTATAGTCAAAGTGGTCATCATTAAATCATATATAGAATAATATTAATTAAATAATTATCATTTTTATACATTAATTATACTTTCAAAACCAACCATTAAATATGGTTAGGAAAATGAACTACATTACAATCATGGAGACGGTTGGTCGTACGTACGCATGAGAAACATTTCCATTTTTCAATGATCGTTATGTAAATAAGGTAAGTATGATTTTATATTTTAATAATGATAATAATATATTGAATATGATTTTAATTTTTTTTAAATATACTTACATATATCATTCATGTGATGTGCTGATGAAAATGAATCGCATCGCTTCGTGGAGGTGGTAGTCCACACATACGCACAGATGATGTTATTATTTTTCTGTGCATGGGAAGATAATAATGTAAATGATATATTATATTTTATAAATTATAAATATGTCATGAATATCATATATAAACCTTAATTATATCATTATAACTAGTCTTGAGAGGCGGTGATGGAAAATAAATTACATCGGTTCGCGAGGCGATACTTCGCCGTACACACGAATGATGAATTATTTTCCCATTTCATGGAAGTGGAGATGTATATGGTTCATGAAATTAACATAATAACATATCACTATATAGATTATACTGTATTTAGTTTTTTATAATGTTTTAATAACATTTGAAGGATGTTTAAGAACAAATAAAATAGAAATTCTTAATTAAAATGATATCTCTTCTTCAGAAAACCTCCTTTACTTAACACCTTAAGACCACTAAGGTTGGTTTTATGCCTAAACTAAGGCCTATATAATTAGTGGAGTTATTATAGGAAGGTATTTGGACAGATATTGGCTAAAAAATGGGTTTTTATGTGTGAATAAATGAAAAAGAAGATGTGTCCTTTTATAGGAGAGGGGAGGGTCACTCTTGGAATTTCCAAAAATATTAAATTAATATAAATTAATTTTAAAATAAGAATAGATTAAAAGTGAGTTATTTAACATATAATATTATTATGGGTCAAAATACCCACATAAAATAAAATTTAGATAAGTTTTGACTATATTCACTCCCATATCTTTTGGTTTTAACCCTTATTTAATTTATTTAACTCTTATCATGACAGTATGAATTTTTAATCTTTGAGGGCTAATATAGTAACTATAAATTGTCAAAAGACCCATAAATGAATCATGGATGAAATTTTAAACCTTATCCCAATAATTTTTATAAATTTATGTTTTTTAGGAATTTTATATCATTTAATAAAATATTATTTATTTTAAAATATCATTAATTTCAATTTTGACATTATTCATTACATTGACTTTTAAAAATATCAATACAAAAAGATAAATTAGAAAAAAATATTTTAATACATACCTAAAATATAAAATTTATTTAAAAAAATAGTTCATTACATTAATTATCTTAAATTATATTTATTTTAATAATTTTAATAACTTTTATTTGATATTTATATTAATAAAATAATTACTGCATTGGCGTTGTGCAGGAATTTAAGGAAATTATTTTTTCACTAAAAATTAAAAATAAATTACCATGATGAAAATAAATATTTTTTATTTAAAATTAATATTTATAGTAAAATATATCTTCTGAATAAACCCATATTAAAAATATTATAGTTATTAAAAATATGAGTGTGACATCTTTGACTTTTCTTTAAATAAAATATTATAAATATAATATTCACTTAAAAATGGAAACCAAAGGCCATATAATTGAACCTCTAGTGATTATGAATTAATATTACTCATTAAATAAAATTGGAGTAAGTGTAGGGGTAATTTTATAGACCTCGTCTTTTTTTTTACCCTTAATTACCCAATTTACCCTTTGTAGTGGTAAGAAAATTTATCAAGGTTACTATTCATATTTTCCAAAAATAAAAGCGACATATTTTGTAAATTTAGACCTCCTAATTCCAAATATAGAATTTATTTTTCAAAATTCAAAATACATAAGTTTCATCATTTAATTTAAAATTAAATCTTCAAAACGCAACGAAGAGTGATTTTTCAGAAAAATGCCCATTTAAAATATAAAGTGTTTTCATACTAAATTCAAGAATAAAATCCATTTAAAACACATAATTGTATTATTTTAAATCAAATTTAAAATAAATAAATTTTAAAACTAATATAAAATATAATTTTAATATTTAAATACTTGAAAATAAAATAAAATTTTCAATAAAAATTTGTATTTTTCACTATTCATTGAAAAATCAAACTTTTCAGAAAATTCTCAAAATTTCACCATAAGATAATTTTGATATTATGATTTTAAAAATAATATTTATTTCATTAAATAAAATTTTTAAAATTTCCAAAAATTAATTATATTTTTCGCTCACAGAAACAATAAAAAACATTCTTGAAGAAATAGTATTTGAAGAATAAAATGAATTTACTAAAATTAAGTGCTTAATTTTTTAAGAATTAATTAATACATTATTAATGAGTATGGAAATTTTATATTTAATAATTTAGTTAATACTATTCATTCTCTCCAATTTAATAATTAGGTTATAATAGTCACATAACAACAATATTTAGTTGTTCATTTAAGCTCGGTGTTGTGTATCTTGTATTCTATTGAACATAGTATTTCCTTTTAAAATCTTAATATGTTACACACGTTTATCAAGAATGAAATTATTAAGATACCTAACTCCGTCATATATTATTTCATTCCTTAGGGTATCGTTAACTCCACCATATGAAGAGTCTACCTGAATAAAGGGAGGGAAAAGGAATGAATCAAATAAAATGGATGAATTTGATATTTGTGTCATCATGGATGACCACTACAACCAATAACTTCTCTCATGTCCACCAAAAAAGGGATTCAAACATTAAGAATTTAAAGTGAAATAATTAAGAATTCCATGAAACCTTCCCCAAGTCCAAGACTCAGGTTAGTCACTTGTCATTGCTATGTGAAAGTGATCATAGAAGAAATATGGGAAGAGCAAGAGAGATTAGTTTGGAAAAAGAATGATATTGGAAGAAGAAAACAGTAACACTTGAATTAAAATATAGAATATGCAATTTCATTAGAAAATAAATTAAAAACAAAAATAAAAACTTAAACCAGAACCCTAATAATAGTGTGGTAGTGGATCCTTTCTATCTAGTTTGATGATTCTTCCAATCCCCCAAGACCCACACTTATGGGGATTCAATCCAGACTCAGGCATTATAAATAACCTAATTAAATGGTCTAAATTCATCTTAGGTTTCCCTGGGGTCATAAAAATCGGTCCGTGCTAAATTATGTCAAAATTGCTCGTTCTTTGTCCCGTGAGACTAATTTATGACATAAATAGTTATTTTACATCATGAATTCATCAAGTCCAAACACTCAAATTTTCTTCACATTTACATCATGAATAGTGGATTTATGATATGAACGGTGTGCTCTGAATTCTATAATATACTTCCCTCAGTGAAATTACAATGTAAATAATTTTTACCACATAAATGGAGTTTACATCATAAATTTCTCTTTGTATAGATTTTTTAACTTTTCTATAAATTCAATCCAGATCAATATCCATCCCATCTTAAAAATATAGTGTTACACTAGTTTCTTCACATCGTGGCATGAAGTTTTTTCGGATCACTATATTCATATCCTTTTATCATTTTTATTCAAACATTATATCCTATAATAAATCACAAAAAAAATTAAATAACATCATAATTACTCATTAAAAGTGTAAAAATAGTGTGTTTTATCTTCAAATATACATGAAAAATATGTTTCTTTCATTTTTCATACCCCATATCTTTAGCAACTTAGAAAATTAGAGTAAGAAATTTTGAAATATTATTCTCACTATTGACCATATTATAATTCACAATGAAACTATAGAAGGCTTTAGATAGTGAGGACATAATGATATCTATGTGAAACTCATCAAGGATCATAAACCTCAAGTTTTCTATGTTATCTATGTAGCTGATTATCTTGACTACATGAGTCCCATCCAGTTTCGACTCTCCAAGATTTCACACGAATAGTCTATTGGAGATCTCATACCTCTCTTTTCTTTCCTTCTCTTAATAAAGGTCATGAAGGTGAGAAATGATGAAATATGCATACATATCCTCATATTTCTTTATAAGATCAATAGACATGGATGATAACATGAAACATTGGACATTAATTACATCATCTATGTGTTTTTGGTGGATAAATACTTTTTCCTCACTAGCCACTTTTGCAACTGACTCAGGAAGTGGGGTTTTCATCATGTATAATTTCCATTCATGACATAGTATAACATGTAAGTACCTATAACATTCCTATAAATTAATGTTAGTGAGAATTTTATCCTTCTCTATTATGGATAATAGTAATATTTTCAAATTCGTGTGGTTTTCTATTTCAATAAAAATTCATAAAAAATAATTATTACTTCCTTGATTACCAAATATGATTAACAAATTTCAATTTTATTAAATTTTATTAATCTCCCGCTATTTTTTTTTAAACCTAATATCCCTCACAATTAGTTTCAGAAAATCTTGTTTCATAGATATTCTAGTGATAAGGACCCATATTCCCCTTCTCATAACCCAAACTTTGGCCTTACAAGTTAATTGAATGAATTTAGGTAGGCATAACTTTTCAACTGCATTAACTCATTATTCTTTGATATTTTGAGTAGACTCCAAAATCCTGAAATATTAGAAAAAAATTCCTCAACCCTTGCCTCTCAATTACAACAATTCATGCCTGGGTAGTCAATACTTGATGTGAACTAAGTTAAATCAACCCATGACATCAATCTAAAGTTCCTTGATAATTGAAAGTACCCTGACTTGGTCCAGTCGAGTACTTTAAACTATGATTTTGACTCTAACTTAAGTAATGGAAGGATATACCGACATAATATTTTTAGTTGAGATATTTTTATCCTTATGTGTAAAAACCATGTTTTTTCTTTTCAAATATCTTGTTAATATTAAGTGGATTCTACTTAAGTGATTAACAATTTTTTATAAAATTTAAACATAATCTGGTTTTATTTTATTTTATCTTGCATGCTTGTTAATTAATTTATTAATTGATCGTGTATTATCCACGAACATAAATAATTAACCAAGAAATAGATCGAAATAAAATATAAGTAGCATGATCATGAGATTAACTAATGGTTTTTTTATCTATAGGATGATAAACTAACCCTTGACCCTAGGGGGACACACCTTGAAATGTTGCTTGGTTAGTGTTGCGGCATTCCACCTCAACTCCTATGTATCACCTTGATTGGTTTCACCATGACTACAAGACTTGTACCGCCTCCTATCACCTGGGAGCTTCATATTTATATAATATTTTACTCACACACAATTGTGGGATCCAATGGATTAGATAAATGGGGTTTACATAAAATAAACTATTGTCACAGAGTACCTTACATAATAAAGAGGAGGGGATGACTCGCAAGCCATCATTTTAATTTAAAAATAATATATTAAAAGAAAACCAATCACATGCATGAGTATGGTCTAATCTCATGATTATCCATATAGCATGAAACGAACATACATTTTCAATTTATCCATTAATTACTTAAATTTGTTTTTTAATTAGGACAAAACACCATGAATTATTCCTATTAATTCAATTTAACTTAGTTCCATCAAAGAAATCTTGAATTACCATTATTCATATTTTTAAACATATTAAACAAATTAATTTTATTTAAAATTAATAGAGTACACAAATTTACTTGTAGGAAGTGACATGTACTCGTCCAAACTACTTGGAACTATCCTTGTGATTATGCATTACCTTGGAATCCAACAAATATTACATGATCAGTAATTACATGGTGTGTATTGTCAAACAAATGACACATAGAACACATCTGAATTACACTACATGTGATTCTCTTGATGTTCATGGGGTACACTATAAGTGAATACCTTACAAAACTTGTAGTTTTAGAATTTAAAATGGAAAATAATTCAATATATAATTAACAATATGATGAATTTATGTGTACTATCAAATAAATTACACATGGAATAGATGTGAATAGGTTTAATTATGCAATTACTTTTTCCCTCTGTGTTAAATTAAGTAAACTATTTGTAGTAGACTACACAACATGTGCTTGGTTATATGGCATATATTTTCTTATACCCATGTTTGCACCACATACCTAGGGACTATCCATGTTTCTTGTCATGAATGTGTATGATTTACATGGCATGTAATTATCCCACACTATGTATGGGCTCATAGTTACACGTTTTTTTAATCCTTGTGTCATGTAGTAGATACATGAAACACTTGGACCTTATGTTCTCCCCTATGAAGACACGAGTATTAAACACCATGTACAAATGTTACATGATATATTGTTCTTTAAACTATATTCCACCTAGTTCAGATCTTTTTAGATATGATTTTATTGGATTGGATCTAATATCTTTGGGATGACCTGGTAACTTAGTGAGATACTCATCAGATACATGGTTACATGGAATATAATTTTATTTACATGGCATGTATTATTTTGTTGTATAGCTAGAATGATTGGAATCTCCATATAGTGTTTTCATATGTATCTTCATTTTATCTTATTCTGTTTATTGGTTATGTGATCAAGAACAAGGAATGGGAATAGAAAATGATGTTAGGATTTCAATAATGAATAGACCTAAAGTAAGAGAAGTTTCAAATGTATTTCATTCAATCAATGGTTAATAAATAATTATAAATTAATCATGTGACCCCTATAATTCCACTTATAGGTTCTGGACATAGAGAAATCACCTTTATGAAATAGCCAACTTGGATTTTTAGTCTTAATTTATGAAATCATTATTGTACATAATGAATAATGACATGACCAATGAAATATTTAGTTTACTTGACTTGAATCACTAGTGAAAAAACATGAATTAATATAGGTTTTTTTTCAATTATAACATCGGTTTTTAACCGATGTTTATAAAGGTGATATTAAAAACAAGGTTTTTGGTGTCATTTTTTTAAAAACTAATGCCAAAAATCTGAATTAGTTTCATTTTCGGTGTCAGTTTCCTTAAGAAAGGGGGCCTAAAATCGTTTGAATTTTTTTTAATTATCCGATATCAGTTTCTATAAAAAACGACACAAAAAGTTAAAAAGAATTAAAAAAATTCAAATATTAAACCCCCATAAAAATAAAAATCCCTGTAATAGAAAAATATTAAATAGAATTTATCATTGACTAAAAATCTATGAAAACATATATACTTTTAACAAGTTAATCAAAAAATTATATACCTGTTTGTATTATAAAGTAGAATTAAAAAACACATACCTGAAATTTATAACATGATCATTATTGATTATTGTTAAAGCATTCATTTGATATCATTATGTTCAAACACCTATTATAACAAAATAATTAATTTTTGAACACTTGTTATTAGGAAAATGTAATACTAATTAGAAACATTATAATATACATACCTTAAATTGTAATCATATTGAAAAAAAAGTTCACAAACAAAGATCTAAGATGGTTAAGTTCATCTTTCATGTACAAATCAACATCATTGAATGTCTATAATAAAATTTAATTATATAATATTAAAAAACAGAATACTATAACAGAAAATATAAAATAATTAATATGACTAACCTCATCATAGTCAGTCATTACCCCATTGTGATTATGTCATACATAAATCATAGAACATAATAACAACATTCGAAATTTCTTTGTTGATGATGAAACTATAGTTAATAAAACATTAACTTGATAATAAAAACCAATATATATATATATACAAAAATAAAAATAGTATCTAATATAAAAAATTATTACCTTTACATTCACATATTTGATTGCATTTGGCTTCATTATTGACAAGTGATATTTGTTAAAAAAAAATCATGACCTATATTTTCATATATATCAACTAAAAATACATGTATAAACAATGAGAATTAAACACAATGAGCTTATAAGAAACAAAAAAAATACTTGTATAATAAGGTGTAAAATATTTTACACACACCACCTAATAAAAAGAAAAACCAATATAATGTGTATTCACTTGGGAAAAACATGCCTAACATCAAATTCCCTTATAATACAAAAAGTTCACATTTAATGACATTATAATGAACATTAATTCATGATTATGTTATTGTTCTTACCCACCAAAAAATGGAGAAAACCAATACCCAATATCTGTCATTGATAACCTCTCACATATATATGCCACTCTATTTTCAGTCGACACATATTACACAACTGTTGAAATTTATTCTAGATCTATAAAACCATAAATATTTATGGTTTCATTTTGAACAAATAGTGTGTGTAGATACCTAATTAAAAAAGTAATATAGTTATTCAATTCAAACCATATTTAATTAAAAAATAAAAACTAAAACATCAATTTACTTACATGGAAAATAATTTCAATATAGGAACACTAAGATCTTAAAAATTAATTATATCCATGATATATTTTTTGAATTTTCTCAATGGATACTCTCTTATACATATATCAAACTTCATCCAAAACTCGTAGATATTATCCAAGGAATAAGAAACTTTAGATAATCTTTTTATTCCATCAGAAATATCTGAAGTATCTATAGTTGTTTGTTCCTGGACCTTTTTTTTCATTTGTTTCATTTATTTGGATTTTAGATAATCTTATATAAGTTAAATGTCACAAAACATTATAAGTAATTTTCAATAAGATGTAATTAATATTTAAAAAAACTCATACCTCGTATGAAATATGACGAAAAAGGATAAATGGCCAAAGTAAAAAATGACCCAGACAATCCCCAACTAAGGTAACCTCCACGATAGGGAATGGTAGTAGAGTAGTAGGATCAATAATATCATGTACCGACACTCTAACCTAACCCATATGAATAGGCTGGTGATGTTCATAATCCCCCAAAAAATGCACAACTCTGAATGCTACAATATGTGCATCTGGATCTCCTATATACAACCCATAGTATAAGGTTGGGTCTGAGTGAGGAGGTGGAGGATCTGAGTAAGTAGGCTGGGTAGGTTGGGAAGGTTGTGTAGACTGTGACTATCTTGTCAATTTTTCTAAAATATTCTTCTACACAACTACTTGAATTTGATTTTCCATGTACTGTTTCATATCTTTCAACTGATCTTTTAAGAATTCTATTTTTGGGTCTCTTGATTGTTTACTTTGATGACCAAAAACTTTTTTAATACTAACACTTACCTCATATCCTCTTATGTGGCTGGGTTGTTCTAGCTTTCCTAAATTAGTGGCTAGGATTTCTATCCTACCCTCAGGGATAAAAGTGTCATGTGTCGATTTCTCTTGAAATTTATTCTAAAATAAAAAAATGAAAATAGTATATTAGTGTTGTTAATTTATAAATTACAAAAATTTCTAAAAATTAATAATTATTTACATACGATTCTTTCAGCTACTTCCTTATCTTTTCAACAAGATACTTTTCATTTTTTCTTCTTCTCACCCTTTTCCATTTCTCATGGTGGGTGGGTAGAGATAGAGGACCGAATTGGACCTTATCAGAACCACTAGTGGAGTGATCTCTTAGTGCTTCAAACTTTTCCTCAATCATTTTTTCTCCAATAATTGATACTCTCCACACGATAAATTATAATGGTATGCATTCTAAAACTATATTTCTTGATGGGATTTCCTAGAGGCCTATTATATAAAAAGTTAACTAATAAGTAATTAGGTACATACATAAGAAATTTTACAATATAATATAATATAATTATCATACCTGAAATGTTTCATCATGTCTACTGGAAACAAATTTCTTCTACATATCTTCATCTAAAAATGGATACTTGAGGCATGGGCCTTCATTTTGTCTCTTTCCAAACACATATTTTTTTAACTTTGTTTTGAAATACCTCCATCGAACCACCGCTAAAGTAAGACATATTTTCTTAACTACTTTTTTTTCTTCAAAATTGAATGTCATCTGTAATTTCATAACATAAATATTAGTCATTTAAAATATATCATATTCGAAAAATGAGATAATATAAATCAATTGAGATATTTTACCTTTAAAGCCTCTTAAAGATGATCCATCACCATCTTGTCAATAGACTTCTAATCGAGATATAAAATGATAATTCTGCAATGGATCTTCATGTCGATATAGCTGATAAAATACATTGCATTTGGGCTAGTTGAATTATTATTATCATTAAAACTAATATGTAACCACTCATCTCCACGAGAAAGTGATAGTTTTGGTAAACGTGTAATGCCACATTTTTTAACTTGAGAATTCAATTTATGAATACTAAAAGTATAAGAATCCCCTGCTAAAATCTCATTAGTAGTCCTATAATTATTTTTCATAAATTAAAAGTTTGATTTCATTAAATAATTATATTACTAGATATTTAATAATATTAAAAAACAAAAATACCTTGGTAGATATTCCTCTATATATATATATATATATATATCTCATTGAAACAAGAAAATTTAATGAAATTATTTTGCACCTGAATATTATTAGACAAGTCAATAATTAGAAAATATGAAAATAGAAATATGTAAGAAAAAAAGTGTCACGCATGTGTACGTTTTTAAAAAAATGATGTCATGATTCTTAACCAAAAAAATATATGCAAGGTGGACTATTAAATATAAACATTACTTCTAAAAAGTTATAAACATTTAAAAATTTAAATATCAAAGTTTGAAAAGGTGCTCTTATATGCATAAATTAAACCAAAATATAATAATGTACATAGGGTATTTCAATGAAAAAATGTTTAACCATAACCGTGGAATATAAAAATTTAGAACAAAAATCAAATAAATGATAAAATATATATAATTAAATATCCAATAGTTATTAAATAATACAATTTTTCCACATGTAAATTTCAAAAAATAAATATAATTTAAATAATTACCCGATTAATTAGGAGAGTAATTTAGTGTTTTCTCATATCCCTTCAGCGTGATCATTTCGTATTTCATGCACTATGTCTGTGTTATAATCATTATTATTCAAAAATCGTGTAATAGACGAATAATCCTCATATAATTCAATAACATCATTGTCATTATCCTCATCATCCAAATGGATTATTTTCCCTTGAAAAATTATGGACCACAGGTCATTCGATGGATCAATGACATAAAATATTTTCTTTGCATATGTGGTCATGATAAATAGTCCCTCATTATAACTAAATCTTTTCAAATCAACCAGTTTAAAACCATATTCATCATGTTTTATACTAATATTACTTGCAACCCAATTACACTTAAACACAGTGACTCAAAATTTAATATAATAAATTTCCCATATATCTTCAAGAACTCCAAAATATGGAGTTGATGTAGAAATTGGGTTTTTATCTTTTGCACTTGAAAAATGCAGTGCTTCAACGAGGACCATTACACCACTATTTTGAATGGTACTCTTGTCATCCAGATTCTTTGTATAAAATTTGTACACATTAATATCAAAACCATACCATGTGATCACATTAATAGATGGTATCCCTGCCAACCATTTCAATGTTTCTGATGTAGATATATCTATGATGACTTTCTCTTAAAATAATAAAACAAGTGTCTTTTTATGCTCAATCATCATCCACTGTTCATTTCTTTTCAGATATTGTAACTTTAATTTTGTAATATGTTATGATATATATAATTGAGCCTCATTTGTATTTTTTAAAATGTATAAATGTTTCTACATCACTTCATCGCATGGAATGAACTTTAACTTTAATCCTCGAGTCTCTCTACCTTCACTATAAACTATCATATGTTGAGATATAGAGAGACCAATATGCTCCACTTCATATAAATAATCAATATAGAACTCAATCACCTATTCTGATGCATATTTTTTAACAATAGAGGCCTCCGGTCGATAAGGATTTTTAACATATCCCTTCAAAATTTTCATATATATTTCAAAAGGATACATCCATTGTAAATATACAAGCCCATATATTCTTATCTCATGCACCAAATGAATCACTAGATGAACCATTATATCAAAAAATGTAGGTGGGAAATACATTTCTAGTTGATAAAGAAAAAAGATAATCTTCATTCTCCAACACATCTAATAAATTTAGATCAATTACTATTCTACAAATGGATTTGAAAAAATGACATAACCTAATTATAGTATTTCTTGTAGTTGTCAGTAATATACCACGTAGTGTGACTAGTAGAATTTGTTGCATCAATATATAACAATCATGAGATTTCATACCTATTGATTTAAAATCCTTCAATGACACCAAATTCTTCACATTTTAAGAATATCCACTGGTTACTTTAATACCATGAAGACACTGTCAAAAATTCATCTTCTCAATCTTTCTTAAAGTGTGACAATCCAGAGGTAAATATATTCTATTTCCTTTCATAATAGGAGATAACTACAAATGTATTCCCATTGATATCAAGTTCAATATATAATGAAATCTATATTTCATCTTTACTTTTATGTCTAACAAAGTTCTAATCAAACTGTCATATATGTTTTTCTCAACATTTATAATATCAATGTTGTGTTTTATCTCTAAAAATATCCAATAAGGTAGTTCGAAAAAGATAGATTGTTCCTTCCAGATATTTTTTTGAAGATCATAACTTCTTTTCTTTCTAAATATCGAATCAATATTTTTCAATGTAATGCCCCAACCCCAATTTATTAGAGTTAGTTCATTATTTTATTATATTATCATGATCACAAAAAATCAAATCCCTAAGGACCAATTAGTTTAGTATCCTTAGAAAAACTAGATATAAACATAAGTTTTACATTACATCATGAAATGAAAAACAACATAGTATCTTCTTTGAAAACACTCATATTCCTTAGACTATCCCCACAGGTCAGTCATAATATACATCTTCACATCCTGGGGAAAAATGAAACATAATAAATGGGTGATCTCAAATGCTCTGTAATGATAAACAATATAGTGGAAGCTATCATAAATAAGATTTAAATTTTAAGGCAAGATATAAAACTGAAACACAAGACTTTTAAACATAATATTTAGTATAATAAGGAAATAATAAATCAAATAATGCCATTTAAACATTCACATGGATATTCTAATAGTCTAATAATTATATGTAATATCAATAACTAATCACATAATGAGGAAATGCATAATGTCGGACATCATAAACATACTATCAAGGCCTCATGCCAAGACTATAAATAACCATACTATCAAGGCATCATGCAAAGATGTTAGTTTGTATCATGAGACCTACCGATTCATCGAGGGGCTATATCAGGGCTCACTCATCACTTACTAATTCCAATGCATTCCTCTTATGAAAGGGGTAAAATATAACATAAACATTTGTATTAAAACTAACATACAAAATGTTAATACTTTAACCATAAACCATGAGTGGTATCAAAATGGAACATCCATAATTGAATATATCATAAACCCTTCAATACAATATGAAATATTGTATCATAATAAATCAACCTCAATTAAGCATAAAATCCAATAAAGGATATTGACATAGATGAAAATAATCTAATAAAATCATTAAAACTCTTTGAGACAGATATACCTTTTTTATTTGAAATAATTTAAAATCCATGCAATTATAAAAGAAAATTTTTATTTTGAAAATAAACTTGTGATATTGTAAGGAAAGATTCAAAATTTTAAGGCATCATAATAGTGGAAAATAGCTTCTCATGTCGTATAAGTTAAAAAAAATATTATTTCCTTAATTTGTTGAAAAGGTTATAAAGTAACTCGTTTTGAAAATGATAGAAAGATTAATTTTAAATAATTTTATAAAAATTTAAACATGGGTAAAAATATATTTAAATAATTTTTGATAATATTTTGAAATACATTTTAAGAAACATGTATGTGGATGATAAAGATGTCCTAGTAGATACTTATGTATAAACAACCTCGGAAAATAATAAGGTTGTGAAATTAACCCTTAACTTATACTTTTATTTATTCAAGGGTGACTCAACCTCCTGTATAATGGTTAAAACATGTTATTAAATTATACTAGAACCATATACATATTTTTTATATCATATATAATCCTCTTATATCATTTTTTAATAATATTTCAGTATTACCATTGTTTTGAGTGTTAACTGCTTCATTTTCCTATGCATGTTTTGTTGTGTAAGTCATGTTAGTTATGAATAGGATGTATTTTATTCATATAAATAATGATATAAATTTAATAATAATTAATTTTACTCATCATATAAATTTTATAATCATTCTTGAATGGTTAACATGGATAATAAATCTCACCGTGTCGTGGAGACGGTATGTCGTACATATGCACGAGCGACAATATCATTCCCTTGATGGTTAAATGGTGTGGAATTGGATGGTATATTAATTATAAAGAATAATTATAATTTTATTTAAATTATTTATATCCATTTTAATCATCTTTATACCCATCCAAATAAAGTAGTGTTGAATAAAAAATTACACCACGGCTTGGAGACGGTAAGTTGTATGTACGCACATATAGTGATATTGTTATTATAGAATGAATAAAAGAAGGAATATGATTGTACCATAATCATAATAACATCTCATAATGTACATTATACTAGATTTATTACTTTTTTATGAAAATAACATGGGAGGAGAAAGTATAAGAAGAAAATAAATTGAATGGAATTAGTAAAACAATTACCTTTTCTTTGAGCATCTCCTTTTGATTTTCATAAAAGGACTCCATAGGAAGGATTTTATCATAAATTATGACCTCTATAATGAAGTTAGGGAAGTTGGGAGGAGAATTTTTCAGGGTTTTTCTGAGCCAAAGGGCTTTACATGTGTGAATAAAATATAAGTAGAGGTGCTCTTTTATAAGAGAAGGGAGGGACACTTTTGGAAACTCCAAAAATATTAAATTATTATAAATTAATTTTAGGTTTATAATAGCTAAAAAGTGAGTTATTTCGAGGATAATATGATTATGGGTATAAATACTCTCATACAATTATTTTTAGACAATTTTAGGTCACAAAATTAACCTTATCTTTTGTATTTAACCATTAGTTAAATAGTTTAACTCTTACCGTGTTTACTTTTCCTTTTATAATATAGGGTTAGTATAGTTACTATAAAATATCAAACGAAACCCAATTGGATAATTTATGAAATATTTAAAATTATCATGGTTAGTTGACCAAAAGTGAGATTTTTATGAATTTTATAAGATTTAATTAAATATTATTTACTTTAAAGTAACAATTTTGTCAATTTTGACACTATTCAATATTTGAATTTTTATAAAATATAAAACCAATATGATAACTTAGAAAAAATACTTCCAATATTTCCCTAACATGTCTATGTTATCTATAAAATTCATTTATATCATTAATTAAGTCAAATTATATTTATTTTAATGTTTTTAATATCATTTAATTTATTATTCCTTTAATAATTCAATTATTGTATCATTATTGTGTCACTATTTAATTTAATTATTTGTTTCATAAAATTAAAAATAAATTACCATTATATATATAAACATTTTATATTTATAAATAATATTTTTAGTTGACCGTATCACTTATATAACCTCACATTAAAAATGATATAGTTATTAAAATTTGAGTATGACATTTTTAACTCTTCTTTAAATAAAATATAATAAATGTACTAATCTAACACAAGTGGATTAAAAAGGATCATATTTTAGACCTAAGGTTTATTTTGGTCAAAAAAACACTTATCCAATGAAATTAGGACAAGTTTTAGGGTAATATTATATTATTATAATATTATTTTTACCTTTAATTACCCTATTTACCTTTAACCATGGTAAATAAAATCCAAAAGTTACTATTCATAAAAAATATTTTTGATCTTATTAGAAAAAAAAATCATACTTATTATAACCATGTATGACTTTTTTTCAAAATTCTATTCACAGAAGTGATAAAATTATGTTTAAAGCAAATCCCGTAGATGTGGCCAGAAGGTGGGTAAAAGAGACGTTCAAAAGTTCAATAAATTTTTATATCTAATTTTATTATAAAATTATTACAATGAACTATATTGAATTAATATATTTATTATTTATCTATTTTTACTTTAAAATCAATTTATGATAAAATAATTATTTAAATTAAAAAGTCGTTTTTTGATAAAAATGCAGTATTTTTCACTATTCATCAAAAATTGAAACTTTTTAGAAAAATACCAAAAATTCACCCTAAGATAATTTTTATGTTTTGAATTAAAAAATGAAGTATATTTTGAAACATAAATTTTATAAATTTTATAATTTGGTTAATACTATTTATAACCACTTTTTAAACGGCTAGTTTGATAGGTCATGATATGCTCGAACTCGGTGTTGCGTACAGCACAAGCTATTGAATTATTTAAAAAGAATCATATCATAGAAGCTTGGGGTGTTACATTATTACCTCCTTCAAATAATTTCATCCTCTAAATTTCTATAATATCACTTCATAAAAAGATTTGGGTGTTTCTTCATTATAAATTCTTCAGGTTCCCACGTCACATCTTCCATTTTATGGTTTCTCCAAAGAACTTTTACCAAACGAGTCATCCGATTTCTCAACACTTGTTCTCTAGTGTCAATAATCTTGATAGGAACTTCATAGTAAGATAGATCATATTCGAGTTCTATTTCTTCATATTTGAGTACAAGCATTGGTTCTAGAATGTATTTCCTTAATAGTGATACATGGAACACATCATGAACATTAAAGAGACTTAGTGGCATTGCCAAATGGTAAGCTACAACTCTAATTTGTTCAAGAATTTAAAAAGTTCTGATGTACCTAGGGATTAATTTACCCCTCTTATCGAATCATATAACACCCTTCCATTGAGATACCTTCAAGAAAACATGATCTCCCACTTGAAATTCCAAATCCTTCCTTTGTTTATCGGCATAGATATTTTTCCTACTTTGAGCTATTTTGATATGGGTCTGAATAGTCTTTACCTTTTTCATCGCTTCCTCAACTAGTTATAGTCTTATGAGTTTTATTTCACCGACATCATCCCAACAAGTCGATGTACAACATCTCTTTCCATATAACACTTCATATGGTGTCATCTGAATACTTGAATGGAAGCTATTGTTATAGGAAAATTATACTAAAGGTAAATATTGATATCACATACCTTGAAAGTCAAGTGAGTAAGATCTCAACATGTCTTCTAAAGTTTGAATAGTCCTTTCTGATTGTCCATCAGTTTGAGGGTGGTAGGAAATTCTCAAATTAAGCTCAGTATCTAGGGCCTTCTGAAGACTTCTCCAAAATTGTGATATAAAATGGGGATCACTATCAAAAACAATCGATAGGGGTATACCATGATGTCTTATAACTTCATTAATATATAGTCTTGATAAAAGTTCAAGTGGTAAATCTTCTCTTATAGCAAGAAAATGTGTTGATTTATTAAGACGATCAATAATAACCCATATATAATCATTTCTTCTGGAATTCTTTGGTAGCCCCATGACAAAGTCCATCATAATATCATCCCATTTATGCACCAGTATAGGAAGAGGTTTCATGACTCCTCTAGGATGTTATCTTCTAGCCTTTTCCTATTGAAAAACCAAACATCTCAACACATAATTAGTAATCTCCCTCTTCATGTTATCCCACAAAAAATATTCCTTCAAATATCTATACATCTTAGTGCCACCAGGGTGTATAGAGAAATTGGAGATATGAGTGCCATCCAATAATTTCCTTTTTAGCTCAGGTATAGCTGGAACACAAAGCCTCTTCCCAAATTTCAAAATACCATCTTCAAATATGAAGTCAATCAGTCTCCCATCATTCACAACTTTAATTTTATTTTGAAACTCCTCATCATCATACTGAGGCATTTTTATCCTTTCTAGTAAAGGTGGTTTGGAAACCATTTTAAAAAGTAGTTATGTTTCACCTTCCATGATAATTCCCATATCCATATTTACTAGATCCATAAACATAGGATCCCTTTCAACTCTCATTTTGTTTAGAACTCCATGGTCATTTCTACTCAAAGCATTTGTCAACTTATTTTCCTTCCCTAGGTGGTAGTGTATTGTGCAATCATAATCCTTGAGTATCTCAAGCCATCTCCTTTATCTCATGTTGAGTTCTTTCTATGAGAAAATATATTTCAAACTCTTGTGATCAGTATATATGTCACATATTTCACTATAGATATAGTTTTTCTATATCTTCAAAGAAAATATTACCACTGCTAACTCAAGATCATGATTTGGATAGTTTTTTTCATGAATTTTTAATTTCCTTGATTCATAATCAATAACCCTATCATTCTGTGTAAGGACACAACCAAGTACTTTCCTTGATGCATCACTATAAATCAAAAACCCATCATTCCCAGATGGTAATGTCTGGATAGGATTATTGACTAATCTTCTCTTCAATTATTCAAAAAATTATTCACACTCTTTTTTTCAAACAAATTTAACCCCTTTATGTGTGAACATGGTTAACGGGTTTTCCAATCAAGAAAAATTATAGAAAATATATTGATAATAACCTGCTAAATCAATAAAAATGCATACCTCAATTATACTCATCAGTGGTAGTCATTATTGGATTGCCTTTGTCTTTGTAGGATCAACAGAGATTCTATCCTTTGAAAAAATATGGCCTAGAAAAGAAATTTCCTAA
Source organism: Viscum album (assembly GCA_963277665.1). Taxonomy (NCBI): domain Eukaryota; kingdom Viridiplantae; phylum Streptophyta; class Magnoliopsida; order Santalales; family Viscaceae; genus Viscum; species Viscum album. The sequence continues at coordinate 1,909,429,350 of OY728137.1, forward strand.
AGCCATAATTCACACTTGATAAACTTACCATATAGCTCATTTCTTCTAAGATTCTTCAGAACAATATGCAAGTGGTTCTCATGGTATTTATAGATTTTTGATTATACCAATATATCATCAATAAATACAATGAAAAAATAATCAAGATATTCCTTGAACACTCTATTCATTAGATCCATGAAAATAAATGGTGAATTATTCAATCCAAATGGAATTACTGTAAATTTTTAATGACCATAACTCATTTGGAATATTTTCATTAGAATTCCTTCCTTTTTTACACATAATTGATGATATCCAGAATGAAGTTCAATCATCAAAAAATATTGAGATCCATGAAGTTGATCAAACAAATCATAAATGTGAGGTGTAGGATACTTAATCTTTATTGTAATAGCATTGATTTCTCTATAGTCAATGAAAAACCTCATTGATCCATCTTTCTTCTTAAGAAAAATAATTAGGGCTCCCTATTGAGAAACACTATGTCACGACCCGCCCTCGGGGCCCGTGCCGTGACTACCCCAAGCCCGCCTTCCATAGGCCAGGGGCTGGATACTAGCACCAAGGCATAAATCCCAACAAAAAGGGAAGGCATTGCCTTTGAAAAGTAAACAATCACCACAGAGTAAGAAAGAGGAAAAGTAAACACTAAGTAAAAACTGTACAAGCTGTGCTGAAAGTAAAAGGGGTCGGAGATACAAGCCCAACAGTAAAGTACAACTGAAAGGAAAAACAGCAACTGAAAGGGAAAACTGTAGCGTCGAGCCGTCCTCTGGAAATCCCACCTGAAGGGTGGGTACAGATAGTCTCCACTGCTCCTCGGGTCCACCTGACCGCTCCGAGTATGTCCCGCCCAGTGGTCCACCTTCAGGTACTGTCCTGCTCCGCACGCCTCCACCACGATCAGTGTTGTCCGTCGTCTGCAACCAACACAACGTAGTGCGGGCAAAGCCCATGCAGAGGTGAGTATAAGCTACTCAGTAGGGACCCCGAGACCCCCGAAGGTCTCCCGAAATCCACAAAGGATAATCCACAAAGGAAAGATACAATCATGAAGTAACATCTGGAACGTCTTAGGTATATGCCCATACATATACCTAAGTCATCGATTCCCGTTCGGCTCCAACATCCGAGCCCAAGCACAACCCAGTCCACACAGGAAAGCAAAACGTATACCCACACAGGATAGCTCAACACAATCCACAAAGGAGAGTAAACAGTAAATCCACACAGGATAGCTCATCACAATCCATAAAGGAGAGTAAACAGTAAATCCACACAGGATAGCTCAACACAATCCACAAAGGAGAGTAACACAAGATTCAGCTCACACAGGTATACTTCTTCGGATGACGATAAAGATGATCACTGATCCATCTAAGTCGTCAGACCCACGAAGGATCGATAGGTAACTAACCCCCGCAATGACCCACACAGGATCGGGCCCACACAGGACCTGTAGGCGCTGGCTCACACAGAACCGCTGAGCGCGGACCCACACAGGATCGGACCCACACAGGATCAGGCCCACACAGGACCGGGCCCACACAGGACCTGTAGCACTGATCCACGTAGGATCGCTGAGTGCAGCAGTCGTCGCAGTCCACTGAGGATCTCTGCACAGTCGTCGCCGCAGTCCACTGAGGATCTCTGCACGGTCGTCGTCGGAGTCCACGGAGGATCTCTGCACAGTCGTCGCCGCAGTCCACTGAGGATCTCTGCATAGTCGTCGCCGCAGTCCACTGAGGATCTCTGCACGGTCGTTGTCAGAGTCCACGGAGGATCTCTGCACATTCGTCACCGCAGTCCATTGAGGATCTCTGCACGGTCGTCGTCGGAATCCACGGAGGATCTCTGCACAGTCGTCACTGTCGAAGTAGCAGTCGCAACCAGCACTAGGGTTCCCGCACACAACAAACTCGTTCGGGAGGGTCCGCTCCACGAGCCGAGAGGCTGATACATCAACTGGCACAAAGTCCGAAGTTGATGTATCCAAAAGTTCCGTATCGTCAACTGGAACTCAACGTCGCAGACGGCGCGTCAATCGGACGCCCGGTCTGAGAGTTATTGGCTTTTTCGTCCCAGGGGCCCGGTTGGTTTTTAAGGAAAAACCAACCCGACCGTACTCTACCTGCGTCCAAACCTCGGGCGGAGTATGCCAAAAGATCCGTCTCACTTAGAGGAAAACAACGAAGCTAACGGCACGTCAATCGGACGTCCGTGGCTCAAGATATGAGTGTTTCCGCTCCGAGGGCCCGGTTGGTTTCGTGTACGAACCAACCCGGCCGAACTCAAAGTATTCCGAAACCTTGAGTGCGATATACCGAAACGACCGTCTCGATCCAAGGATCGCGTTGCCGCTGACGGCGAGTCGTTTGGAGGCCCGTAGCTCATGTTACGGGTGTTTTAACGAAGACCATCCGAAGACGGGGGGTACGGGCCCGGGCCGACCCGGGTCGACCCGACCCGGTCCGGCCAGGGCGCGGTCCGGCCGGTCGGACCGGCCTGGTCCGGTTCGGCCGAGAGGCCGAACGGCCTGGCGCCGCGGGGCGCTACCCCCGTGGCCTGGTGGTGCCGCGGCCCCACGCGGCTTCAGCCGCGGCGGCCTGTCCGGCGGCGCGCCGGGGCGCCGCCGCTCCCGGCTGCCGGCGCCGCCGCGCCGGCAAGTTCCGCGGGCCACCGGAATCGTTTCGGTGGTCCGATTCTCTTCCCGTCTGCGCCATTGCTCCTCCCGGGACTCGTTCTTCACTGTGGGATCGTCAAACATCTGTTGCGGCACGTTCCGTCGTTGCCCGTCAAATCCGCACAAAACGAAGAACGGCGGAGGGTCGTCGGGCCGTGTTCGTTTGGCCCGCACCCTCCACGTTAGAGATAAAAAAACGGGGGAATTTTGTTCAACACATGAACCGACAATTTTAATAAAATAAAATTGTTCGCTTGAAACCGGTTCTTTAACTTTTTAAAGAAACGCTTACGGGAAATAACAAAAAGGGGTAATTCCCATAATAAATCCCTACCTCGTTGGTCGTCGCGCGCGGGCGTTCTTCGCGGAAAAGCTCGTCGCGGAAGAGAGGGATCGTCGCGTCGTCGCGGGGAGGCGTCGCGTCGTCGCGAAATCCGGCGTTGAGTCGGCGAGCTCAACGGACCAAGAACAACAGATTTAAATTATAAATAATTAAATCTGTGTTTCATTTAAAACCAAAAAAAAAGAACCTTGAGAGGAAATCTGAAATCACTCACCTCAAACGGTTGGTGATCGGAGATCGGAGTGGGGAAGAACGTCTCGGAAGGAAGCGTCGTCGATTTCAGGGTTCGGCGTTCTTCGCGTTCTTTGCGTTCTTTGCGTTCTTTGCGAGGGAGAAGAAGATACAAGGGTCCTCTCAAATCTTCTCAATGCGCAAATAACCAGAGGTCGCGCGTTGGCCTTATTTTATTATTACGCCAACGAATTTGAAAACTGGTTAAGAAACGATTGAATTAATTCGTTGAATTAATTCACGAAAGAAACTGCCCATTTAATTCACGAAATAAACCACCCAATTAAATGGTCTGTTAAGAAATTAAGAAAACGCGTCAGTTGACTTCATAATGACGGGTTTTCGCGGGTGCGTTACTTAGCGGAAAGAAACGGTGGGGCTCGTGCGGGCCCCACCTCACAAATATATTACCAAGGGGGTAGGATATTTTTGGATAGCATCCTATCCGGATCAACTCAGTTTAAGCCGCTTTTAAGTGGCTTCAAGTGGCTTCAAAGTGGATTAAGTGAAATAAAATAAAGTTGTCGAAAAATTATTTTATTTCTTAACTTTAAGCCCGAAAATTAAAAACCACACCTGAGAAAACGCAACTCCGGAAGAGGCGTTTCTAAGCGAATATCGGCGCTGCGATTTCATCGGTGCCATCAGAATTCGATTTCAGGCACCGGTTCAAAAGTTAGAAAAACCCGCTCGTCCGTTCACTGAACGTACCCGAGACAAACTTCAGAAAATGATTCCGGGCACACCGGGCCTCGGAATCAGGTGCCGTCAGAAACTGCGCTCTTGTAAAATTCCAAAGAAAATTAAGAAAAAAAATTTCCATGAAATTTACGGGTCTTTACATTACTCCCACCTCAGGAATTTACGTCCCCGTAAAGATACATCATAAACTAGGGAAACAAATGTGGGTACTGAGCACACATCTGAGCCTCCCGCTCCCATGTGCTCTCCTGGAGGTTCCCGTGCTGCCATCTGATGCGCACAAGAGGAATTGATCGCCTACGCAGGACCCGCTCCTGTCGATCCTCTATCTCCACTGGGACCTCCACAAAAATCACCCCATCATCCACGTCTAGCTCCCCATAGTCAATGATGTGCGTCGGGTCGTGCACGTATCTCCTCAGCTGAGATACGTGGAAGACGTCATGCACCCGGTGCAACTGAGGTGGCAGAGCCAGGTGATAAGCCACCTCGCCAATCCTACTGAGGACCTAGAAAGGCCCGATGAAGCGTGGAGACAACTTTCCGCCTCGGCCAAATCTCTGTAAACCACGTCGATGTGAGACCCGCAAGAAGACGTGGTCTCCATCTTCGAACTCTAGTGGCCTCCGCCTCCTGTCAGCATATGACTTCTGCCGGCTCTGTGCTGTCCTCATCCACTCCTGGATGACCTGGACCTTCTCTATCGTGGCCCGGACCATCTCTGGTCCCACAAGTGCTGACTCCCCAGGGTCTGTCCAGCACAAAGGAGATCTGCAAGGCCTGCCGTACAACACCTCGTATGGTGCCATCCCGATGGTGGAGTGGTAGCTATTGTTGTACGCGAACTCCACCAAGGGTAGGTGGTCCTCCCAGCTGTGACCAAAGTCAAGGAAACATGCGCGGAGCATGTCCTCGAGTGTCTGAATGGTCCTCTCCATCTGACCATCCGTCTGAGGGTGAAAGGCGGTGCTCAGACGTAGCCGCGTCCCGAACGCCTCCTGCAACCCCTTCCAAAGTCGGGAAGTAAAGCGAGCGTCCCGATCGGAGGCGATAGTCGATGGAACACCGTGAAGCCGTACAATCTCCTGGACATAGAGACGCACAAAGCTCTCCACTAAGCCCTGCTCTCGAATGGGTAAGAAGTGTGCCGACTTGGTGAGCCGGTCAACAATCACCCAAATGGAGTCGTGACCTCTGGAAGTACGTGGAAGTCCAGTCACGAAGTCCATAGATATCTCGTCCCACTTCCACTCTGGGACCTCCAAGGGCTGTACCAAGCCTGCTGGTACCTGGTGCTCTGCCTTCACCTGCTGGCAGGTGAGGTAGCGCGAAACAAACTCTGCCACAGCCTTCTTCATGCCCGGCCACCAGTTCTGTCGTCTGAGATCCTGGTACATCTTCGCCACTCCAGGATGTACCGCCAAAGGAGAAGTGTGGAACTCTCTCAGCACCTCCTCTCGTAAAGCGAATGGTACCAAGGTACGTCCTCTGAAAAGGACATCGTGCTCTTCTCCAAGGGAGAAACCATCAGGTGCCTGTCCCGAGGATATCCGTGCACGCCGTGTCTCACAGTCAGTGTCCCCACGCTGTGCCTCTCTGACCCGCTGTAGAAGTGGAGGAGAGACTGTGAGAGACTGAAGGAAGGCTGCTCCATCTCTATCCACGAAGGATATCTGCAAAGCGGCTAGCTGCTCTGTCACCTCCTCAAGTAGCTGGATGCCCGACCTCCTGCTGAGGGCATCAGCTACCACGTTCCCCTTCCCAAGAGTATAGACTATCTCAAAGTCATAGTCCTGGAGGAACTCGAGCCACCGCCGCTGTCTCAGGTTCAGGTCCTTCTGAGAGAAGATGTACCTGAGACTCTGGTGGTCAGAAAAGACTGTAAAGCGCTCACCCATCAGGTAGTGCCGCCATGTCTTCAGAGCGAAGACCACTGCTACCAATTCCAGGTCATGGGTAGCATAGTTCTTCTCATGCGGACTCAACTGACGTGATCCGTAGGCAATCACGGACTGCTCCTGCATCAGGACACACCCGAGTCCGGTCCCTGATGCATCGCAGTAGACTACGTATCCAACTCCCTCCTCAGGAAACCTCAAGATAGGTGCGCTGGTCAACCTCTGCCTCAGCTCCTGGAAGCTCTTCTGACATCTGTCTTACCACACGAAGGGTTTCCCCTTCTTCGTCAACGCTGAGAGTGGTGCTGCAACTCTGGAGAAGTCTGGCACAAATCTCTGATAGTATCCGTCTAGGCCCAAGAAACTCTGCACCTCTGTCACGCTCTTGGGCGGCTCCCAAGCTAGCACTGCCTCGATCTTCGCGGGATCCACTGCAACTCCCGCCTCAGAAATGACGTGCCCCAAGAAGTGGACCTCACGTAACCAGAACTGGCACTTCGAGAGCTTTCCATAAAGCTGGTTCTCTCGGAGTGTGTCTAGTACAACCCGAAGGTGGTAGGCGTGCTCCTCCTCCGTGGTCGAGTACAACAAAATGTCGTCGATGAAGACCATGACAAATCGATCGAGGTATGGATGGAAGATCATGTTCATGAGGCTCATGAACACTGCTGGAGCGTTGGTTACGCCGAAAGGCATAACCAAGAACTCATAGTGGCCATACCGACACCTGAAGGCCGTCTTCTGCACATCCTCGTCTCGAACTCTGAGCTGATGATAGCCTGACCTGAGGTCTATCTTCGAGAACCACCGTGCTCCCTTGAGCTGATCGAAGAGGTCATCAATTCTCGGTAGCGGATACTTGTTCCTCACAGTCACCTGGTTCAAGCGACGATAGTCGACACACAGTCGCAAGCTCCCGTCCGCCTTCTTGGCGAACAAAATCGGGGAAGCCCAGGGTGAAACACTGGGTCGGATGAACCCCTTGCCTTGTAAGTCCTCCAACTGTACCCGTAGCTCTCGAAGCTCGGCGGGGGCCATCCGATATGCTGGAGTGGATATCGGGGCTGTCCCGGGGTACAGATCAATATAAAAGTCTACCTCTCTGTGAGGAGGTATCCTGGAACGCCGTTAGGGAAGATGTCCGCATACTGATCCACCACTACAGGAAAACTGGGACTCCGCACGTCAACTGCTCCCAGGATGAGGCTAGCCAACTGATGAGTGATGGGCTGACCTCTCCTCTGCGCGAGTCCATCCTGTGCTGCGAAGGCTCCCTTCTCGCCGGTGAAGGTGAACCTGCTCCCGTCGGTGCGCACACATCGCACCTTGCGCCTAATGCAGTCAATATGAGCATGGACCGTAGATAACCAATCCATGCCCAAGATGACGTCGTAAGGCCTCGACGCCGCTACAAGAAGATCCCAGCCGAAGCTCTCGCCTCCTAGAGTAAGCTCACACTGCCGGCACCAGTGCGTAATCGTCGAGTCTGCTCCTGTAAGAGTCTCTAGCCGTAAGGATCGAGCCAACGGCTCTGTCGGAATCTCCGAGCTCCGAACAAGGGCAGTGGCTATGAAAGATTGACTCACTCCTGTGTCTATCAGAACTGCATCAAGGGTGTAATAGACACATATCGTACCTCGAATCATCTCTGGTGCGCCGTGGTCGTAGTCCTCCGCTTCCTGGAGCTGAGCCTGTCTCTGCCCGCCAGCCCCCTGTGGTCGGGGCGGGCCTCCTGGTGGTGGTGGTGGCAGAGCCTCAAAGCGTCTCCCACCACCTGCTGCTCGGCCAGCTCCTCTGACTCGTCCGCCTCCTCCATGCGGACCACCACGGTCGACCCTCTGCCTCTGCCTGGGTGACCCCTCCACCGTCTGCTGCCCCTCGGTACGATGGGTCGGGCAGTCACGAGCCATGTGGCCCTGCCCGCCGCACTCGTAGCACTACCTGCCTCTCGGAAGACTGGCTTCGCGCTGTGTGCCCCGCACTGCTGAGTCAGTGTCCCGAGGTCGTCTGCCGGAAGGTCTGGTCTGCCTGGAACCCTGAGTCATCCGTCGGCTACCAGCTGCCGAAGACTCCACTACCTGCCACCCTGCGGTAGGTCTCGCTGTAGACTCATCCAGAAAGCTCTTGATCAGGAGGGCTCGCTCCAGTACTTCTTCCTGGGTCGGGATGCTGAGGGAGATCAGCGATGCCCTGATCTTGTGTCTCAAACCCTGCTCGAAGGTCCGGGCCCGGAATAAGGGGTCCCGCACCATGTCTGTCGAGTAGCGAGAAATATCGGTGAACCTCGCCGCGTACTGAGCGACCGTCAAGCTGCCCTGCCACAGCTGAAGAAGCTCCTGGATGCGCACCGCACGGAGGGTGGCCGGGACGAACTCTGACCGGAAGAGGCTCTCGAAGTCCGTCCAGATGAGGGAGGCCTCATCGTGTACCTGGAGCATCAAGCTCCACCATCGCCCTGCTGCTGAGTGCAGTAGGCTCGCCGCGAGGATCACCATGAGGTCTGCTGGTGTCCTCACTAGCCTGAAAACTCGGACGACCGCCTCCAGCCAGTCCTCGGCTGCCTGGGGGTCCGCCTCCCCACGGAACCTGGGTGGTCGCTAGCACTGGAACTTGTGCAGAGCTCTGAGGCGTCGTGCGTCGTCAGCTGCCAGTGCTGGAAGCATCGGGGGCTCGGCGGGTAAAGGTACCGCCGGTGCCTCTGCTGTCAACGGGCCCTGTACCGAGGCCTCATCGCTCAGCGGGCTGTCGTCGCGCTCTACTCTAGGAACCCTAGATGGCTGCTGTCGTCGGGCCATCCTGAAAAGGAAACAAGTGCGCCACGGTCAGAACAGTATACCTGGTGAGCTGACACAAGTAATCACAAAGAAAACATGAAATACACATGCAATCAATGTTTTCGTGCATTAAGTTGGAAATCAGAAGTCAGGGTCCTGGTGTACGGATACATCGGCCGCCGCACCAACACTGGACTCCCTGGACTGATAACCACACTCAATACGCTAAACACTATTGCTTCACATAGAAGAAAGATCAGATTCTGCGGTAGAACTGACCACCTCTGATACCAATTGTCACGACCCGCCCTCGGGGCCCGTGTCGTGACTACCCCAAGCCCGCCTTCCATAGACCAGGGGCTGGCGACTAGCACCAAGGCGTAAATCCCAACAAAAAGGGAAGGCATTGCCTTTGAAAAGTAAACAAGCACCACAAAGTAAGCAAGCAGAAAAGTAAACACTAAGTAAAAACTGTACAAGCTGTGCTGAAAGTAAAAGGGGCCGGAGATACAAGCCCAACAGTAAAGTACAACTGAAAGGAAAAACAACAACTGAAAGGGAAAACTGTAGCATCAAGCCGTCCTCTGGAAATCCCACCTGAAGGGTGGGTACAGATAGCCTCCACTGCTCCTCGGGTCCACCTGACCGCTCCGAGTACGTCCCGCCCAGTGGTCAACCTCCAGGTACCGTCCTGCTCCGCACGCCTCCACCACGATCAGCGCTGTCCGTCGTCTGCAACCAATACAACGTAGTGCGGGAAAAGCCCGTGCAGGGGTGAGTATAAGCTACTCAGTAGGGACCCCGAGACCCCCGAAGGTCTCCCGAAATCCACAAAGGATAATCCAAAAAGGAAAGATACAATCACGAAGTAACATCTGGCACGACTTAGGTATATGCCCATACATATACCTAAGTCATCGATTCTCGTTCGGCTCCAACGTCCGAGCCCAAGCACAACCCAGTCCACACAGGAAAGCAAAACGTATACCCACACAGGATAGCTCAACACAATCCACAAAGGAGAGTAAACAGTAAATCCACACAGGATAGCTCATCACAATCCACAAAGGAGAGTAAATAGTAAATCCACACAGGATAGCTCAACACAATCCACAAAGGAGAGTAACACAAGATTCAGCTCACACAGGTATACTTCTTCGGATGAAGATAAAGATGATCACTGATCCATCTAAGTCGTCGGACCCATGAAGGATCGATAGGTAACTAACCCCCACAATGACCCACACAGGATCGGGCCCACACAGGACCTGTAGGCGCTGGCTCACATAGAACCGCTGAGCGTGGACCCACACAGGATCGGACCCACACAGGATCGGGCCCACACAGGACCGGGCCCACACAGGACCTGTAGCACTGATCCACGTAGGATCACTGAGTGCAGCAGTCGTCGCAGTCCACTGAGGATCTCTGCACAGTCGTCATCATAGTCCACTGAGGATCTCTGCACGGTCGTCGTCGGAGTCCACGGAGGATCTCTCCACCGTCGTCGCCGTAGTCCACTGAGGATCTCTGCACAGTCGTTGTCGCAGTCCACTGAGGATCTCTGCACGGTCGTCGTCGGAGTCCACGGAGGGTCTCTGCACAGTCGTCGCCGCAGTCCACTAAGGATCTCTGCACGGTCATCATCGGAGTCCACGGAGAATCTCTGCACAGTCGTCGCTGTCGAAGTAGCAGTCACAGCCAGCACTAGGGTTCCCGCACACAACAAGCTCGTTCGGGAGGGTCCGCTCCACGAGCCGAGAGGCTGATACATCAACTGACACAAAGTCCTAAGTTGATATATCCAAAAGTTCTGTATCGTCAACAGGAACTCAACGTCGCAGACGGCGCGTCAATCGGACGCCCGGTCTGAGAGTTATTGGCTTTTTCGTCCCAGGGGCCCGGTTGGTTTTTAAGGCAAAACCAACCTAACCGTACTCCACCTGCGTCCAAACCTCGGTCCGAGTATGCCAAAAGATCCGTCTCACTTAGAGGAAAACAACGAAGCTGACGGCACGTCAATCGGACGTCCGTGGCTCAAGATATGAGCGTTTCCGCTCCGAGGGCCCGGTTGGTTTCGTGTACGAACCAACCCGGCCAAACTCAAAGTATTCCGAAACCTTGAGTGCAATATACCGAAACGACCGTCTCGATCCAAGGATCGCGTTTCCGCTGACGGCGAGTTGTTTGGAGGCCCGTAGCTCAAGTTACGGGTGTTTGAACGAAGACCGTCCGAAGACGGGGGGTACGGGCCCGGGCCGACCCGGTCCGACCCGGTCCGGTCCGGCCAGGGCGCGGCCCGGCCGGTTGGACCGGCCTGGTCTGGTTCGGCCGAGCGGCCGAACAGCCTAGCGCTGCGGGGCGCTGCCCCCGCGGCCTGGTGGTGTCGCGGCCCCCCGCGTGGGGCCGCGCTGAGTCGGAACGCGGCTTCAGCCGCGTCCGAGGGCACAAGACCCGCGCGGCGCACCAGGGCGCCACCGGCGCCGCCGCTCCCGGCTTCCGGCGCCGCCGCGCCGGCGACCCGCGCCGCCAACGAGTTTTGTGGGCCACCGAAATCGTTCCGGTGGTCCGATTCTCTTCCCGTCTGCGCCATTTCTCCTCCCGGGACTCGTTCTTCACTGCGGGATCGTCAAACATCCGTTGCGGCACGTTCCGTCATCGCCCGTCAAATCCGCACAAAACGAAGAACGGCGGAGGGTCGTCGGGCCGTGTTCGTTTGGCCCGCACCCTCCGCGTTAGAGATAAACAAACGGGGGAATTTTGTTCAACACATGAACCAACAATTTTAATAAAATAAAATTGTTCGTTTGAAACCGGTTATTTAACTTTTTAAAGAAACACTTACGGGAAATAATAAAAAGGGGTAATTCCCATAATAAATCCCTACCTCGTTGGTCGTCGCGCGCGGGCATTCTTCGCGGAAAAGCTCGTCGCGGAAGAGAGGGATCGTCGCGTCTTCGCGGGGAGGCGTTGCGTCGTCGCGGAATCCGGCGTTGAGTCAGCGAGCTCAACGGACCAAGAACAACAGATTTAAATTATAAATAATTAAATCTTTGTTTCGTTTAAAACCAAAAAAAAAGAACCTTGAGAGGAAATCCGAAATCACTCACCTCAAACGGTTGGTGATCGGAGATCGGAGCGGGGAAGAACGTCTCGGACGGAAGCGTCGTCGATTTCCGGGTTCGGCGTTCTTCGCGTTCTTCGCGTTCTTCGCGTTCTTCGCGAGGGAGAAGAAGATACAAGGGTCCTCTCAAATCTTCTCAACGCGCAAATAACCAAAGGTCGCGCGTTGTCCTTACATTATTATTACGCCAACGAATTTGAAAACTGGTTAAGAAACGATTGAATTAATTCGTTGAATTAATTCACGAAATAAACTGCCCATTTAATTCACGAAATAAACCGCCCAATTAAATGGTCTGTTAAGAAATTAAGAAAACGCGTCAGTTGACTTCATAATGACGGGTTTTTGCGGGTGCGTTACTTAGCGGAAAGAAACGGCGGGGCTCGTGTGGGCCCCACCTCACAAATATCCTACCAAGGGGGTAGGATATTTCTGGATAGCATCCTATCCAGATCAACTCAGTTTAAGCCGCTTTTAAGTGGCTTCAAGTGGCTTCAAAGTGGCTTAAGTGAAATAAAATAAAGTTATCGAAAAATTATTTTATTTCTTAACTTTAAGCTTGAAAATTAAAAACCACACCCGAGAAAACGCAACTTCGGAAGAGGTGTTTCTAAGCGAATACCGGCGCTGTGATTTCATCGGTGCCCTCAGAATTCGATTCCGGGCACCGGTTCAAAAGTTAGAAAAACCCGCTCGTTCGTTCACTGAACGTACCCGAGCCAAACTTTGGAAAATGATTCCTGGCACACCGGGCCTCGGAATCAGGTGCCATCAGAAACTGCGCTCTTGTAAAATTCCAAAGAAAATTAAGAAAAAAAATTTCCTTGAAATTTACGAGTCTTTACACACTAGGGAAAATAAATACCTTATTACTCAACTCCTCTATTTTTTTATTCATATCTACTAATTCCACAATGGTCATTCTTTAGGGAGTTTAAATATTGGCCTTGAATCACGGATTAAATCAATAGTAACTCAACTTCCCACTCTGGAGGACGTCTAAGTAAATCCTCTAGAAATACATCAATATATTCCCGTACAATAGATACATCCTCAATTTGAATATTTCTTTCTTCATACCTAGATGTTATTTCCTCTTAATACCCAATAATCTCATTCAGTAAAGCTACCGGGGTGGGTTTTGATAAGAATCAGGTGATAAAGTTTCTACTCTAAAGAAAATGGATTCTACATTTTCCTCACAAATCCCAACTTCCTTCTTCTTATAATAAATTTTCACATCATATTTTTATAGTTAGTCTATACCTAGGATTATATCAAAGTTGAACATAGGTATGATGATAAAGTTAGCAAATAAAACATGTTTATATGTCATAATGGGAACTGTCTGACACATCTTTGTTGTAATGAGACTTCCCTTAGGAGTTTAGACTGACAAATCCCTTATTAATTTGAATTGGAAATATCTAATTTTTATAGGAAACTAGGAATATGTAAAGGAATTAGAGGATATATAATCAAATAAATCTTTTGATAAATTTTAGGAAACGATTAAAGTACCTACCACCACATCATTAGGAACTTCAACCTTGGCAGTTGTGATCGCAAAAGTTTGGACTTTCTTCCTAACCTTTTATGGGGAAAGTTTCATTGACTCTTATAAAATTAATTTTCATAATATCTCAACTCTTTACAATTGTAGCATTGAATATTGGTAGATTCTTTCATTACCTTGCAATCGCGAGCTTGGTGGCCTTTTTCTCCACACTTGTAACAAACTCTCATCCCCTTTAGGCAAGTACCAAGGTGTTTCTTCCCACAATTATTGCAGGATGGAATGTAATTTTTTCCCTTATTCCCCTTATTTAATTTTACATAGTGTTTAGATACCCTCTTCTTCTCTTACTTTACTTTAAATTCATAAGACTTAGAGAATTCCTTTTCTATCTTGATAGTACATGAGACTATGTCTTCATATGATGATAAAGATTATGAGACCAATACCCATCAGAGGAATGGTTTCAACCCATCAAAGAATCAATTAATCTTACTTCTTGGGTTATATATGTAGTCTGCAACATGCCTTATTATCCTTATAAAGTTAGCTTCATACTTTACAACATTCTTATCCTCCTTCCGCCTTATACTCAGAAATTGTCTCTCCATATCTGCTCATAGATCATGAGGCAAGTATTTTTCTAGGAAGAGTTATTTAAATTCCCTCTATTTTATATTTTTTATCTCTTCATCCTCCTTTATGTTTTGAATTAATGACCACTATTGATTTTTATCTCTTAATAAATTATAGATTGTTATAATAACTTTTTCCCTTTTGTTAATCCCCAAAGAAAGAAATATTTTCTATAAGGAACTTATTTATTTCTCCATTATAAATGGATTTATTGTACCGTTGAATTTTGGAGGTTGTTATCTCATGAAGCGGTCTAAAATTGATCTTACACATTGTAGATTAAGCTGCTCTATACAGGTAAGGTTATTATTCATACCCTGAGTCAGTTGTCCCAGTATTGTTATAAGTTTTCAGCTCCTATTGTATCACCAGATCCACTATCATTATCTTTCATAAGAGAGAAATACCTACATGGATTACATGTGTTGATACAGTTTTCATTCCTTCAACTAGGAACCATTTCTAAACAATTGCATACACTATATTAGGTTATGAATCATAATACGTAATTCTAAACTAGTAAAATACTTAACATAAATTGAAAAATTTATGCATATCTAATCCATAATAATAAAAATGGTTTATTATCTTTTAAATCCTTCATAATGGTTTTCAAAGAAAATGTGAATTATCCTAAGAATATCTCCCAGGAGTATCAAACCAGGTATTCAGTAAGGCTCGTTGTCATTTACCTGGTTACCCCGAGTCAAGCTCGGAACACCTTGTCGGAGTTATTACTCCTAGGTACATATGTGCTGAAACCATGTCCACTTGTAGTATCCATACAAGGATATGTTTTCTAGGAATTCCCACATAATATTTACATTACCAAGATTTTAGGATGTTCTTATATATTTATCCTCAAATTCTATCTTAGGGTAATGTCCCCTAATTAAAGTATTTTCTAAATATGGTTTCCAAGGTTTGTAAAAAACTTCCTTTGATAACAACTATAACACCCTAACCCCAATTTCCCAGAGTCAGTGCATTATTTTATTACATTATCATGATCATAAGAAATCAAATCATGAAGGACTGATCAGTTTAATAGCCTTAGAAAAACTAGATACAAATATAAGTTTTACATTGCATCATGAAATGAAAAACAACATAGTATCTCCTTTGAAAATACTCATATTCCTTAGAATATACCTACAGGTTAGTCATAATATACTTCTTCGCATCTTGGGAAAAAATGAAACATAAGAAATGGGTGAGCTTAGATGTTCAGTAAGGATAAACAATATAGAAAAAGTTATCATAAATAAGCTTAAACTTTTAAGGAAAGGTATAAAACTAAAACAAAATCCTTTTAAACATAATATTCAGAATAATATGGCAATAATAAATCAAATAATTCCATTTAAACATTCACATGGATATTCTACTAGTTGAATAATCACATTTAATATCAATAACTAACCACATAACGAGGAAATTCATAATTTCAGACATCATAACCATACCATCAAGGCCTTGTGCCAAGACTATAAATAATAATACCATCATAGCCTCGTGCCAAGACACTAATTTATCTCATGATACCTACCGATGCATAGATGGGCTATAGAGGGGTCCACCCGTCACTTATTAATTCCAATGCATTCCTCTAATGAAAGGGTTAAAATACAACATAAACATTCTTACTAAAACTAGCATACGAAATGTTAATAATTTAACCATAAACCATGAATGGTATAAAAATGGAACATCCATTGTCAAATATATCATAAACCCTTGAATACAATATGAAATATTGTATCATAATAAATCAATCTCAATTAAGAATAAAATCCAACAAAGGATGTTGACATAGATGAAAATAATCTAATAAAATCATTAAAACTCTTTGAGAGAGATATCCCTTTTTACATTGAAATAATTTAAACTCCACACAATTATAAAATAAAAATTTAATTTTGAAAATAAACTTGTAATCTTGTAATTAAATCCTTAAAATGTTAAGGTTTCATAAATGAAAAAAATATCCACTCACACCGTATAAGTTAAAAAAAATCTTTCCTTAATTTTTTGAAAATATCATAAAGTATATCATTTAGAAAACGATGAAAAGATTCCTTTAAAAGTATTTTATAAAATGTCAAACATGGTTAAAAATATATTTAAACAATTTTTGATAATATTTTAAAATACATTTTAAGAAACATGTACATGGATGATAAATATGTTCTAGTAGATACTTATATATAAACAACCTCGGATAATAATGAGGTTATGAAATTAACCATTACCTTAGACTTTACTTTAGTTGAGGGTGTATTAACATCATTTATAATGGTTAAAACATGTTATTAAATTATAATATAACCATATACATATTTATTATATCATATATGATCCTCTTATATCATTTTGTTAATAATATTTCAGTATTACCATTGTTTCGAGTGTTAACTGCTTGGTTTTCCTATGTACGTTTTGTTGTGTAAGTCATGTTTATTATGAATAGGATGCATTTTATCCATATAAAGAATGATATAAAGTTTATAATAATTATTTTTAATCATATTATAAATTTAATAATCATTTTTTAATTGTTAACATGGAGGATGAATCTCACCACGTCGTGGAGACGGTAGGCCGTACGTACGCACAAGCAATGATATCATTCCCTTAATGGTAAAATAGTATGGAATTGGATGGTATATTAATTATATAGAATAATTATAATATTATATTCATTATTTATATCCATTATTATCATCATTATACCCATTAAAATAAAGTATTGTTGAATAACAAATTACACCACAGTTTGGAGATGGTAAGTCGTACGTACACACGCATGGTGATATTGTTATTTGTAAGATGGATAAAAGTATGAATATGGTTGTACCATAATAATAATAACATCTAAAAATATATTTTATACTTGATTTATTACTTTATTATGGAAACAACATAGGATTATGAAGTATAAGAATAAAATAAATTGAATGGAATTGGTAAAACAATTACCTCTTCTTTAAGCGTCTCCTTTTGATTTGCACAAAATGACTCCTTAAGATGGATTTATTGCAAAAGTATATCCTCTAGGATTAATTGAGGAAATTTTGGAGGATAATTGTGTAGGTTTTGGATAATAAAAATGGATTTAGAGATGTGAATAAAATAGAAGGAGATGTGTTCTTTTATAAGAGAGGGGAGGGTCACTTTTGGAAACTCCAAAACTATTAATTTATTATAAATTTATTTTCAATTTATAATATATAAAAAGTGAGTTATTTCAAGTATAAGATTATTATGGGTCTAAATACTCTCATTAAATTATTTTTAGACATGTTTAGGTCACAAAATTAACCTTATCTTTTGGATTTAACCCTTAGTTAAATATTTTAACTCTTACCGTGTTTACTTTTCCTTTTATAATATAGGGTTAATATAATTACTATAAAATTCCAAAAGAACCCAAATTGGATCATTTATGACATATTTAATATTATACTAGTTATTTTGTCTAACCTAATATTTTTATGAATTTTATAACATTTAATTAAATATTATTTATTTTAAAGTATCATTTATGTCAATTTTGATTCTATTCAATATTTTCATTTTTTAAAAATATAAAAGCAACATGATAAATTTGAACCAATAACTAAAATATTTCAATAACATTTCTATTTTATCTATAAAAATTTTTTATGTCATTAATTAAGTCAAATTATATTTATTTTAATATTTTTAATATCATTTAATTGATTCTTCCTTTAATAATTCAATTACTCTATCATTATTGTGTCACCATTTGATTTAATTATTTATTTCCTAAAATTATAAATAAATTAACATTATGTATATAACATTTTATATTTCTAAATACTATTTATAGTTTACCATATTACTTATATAACCTCATATTAAAAATGATATAGTTATTAAAATTTGAATATGACATTTTTAACTCTTCTTTAAAAAAAATATAATAAATGTCCTAATCTAACACAAGTGTCTTAAAAAGGATCATATTTTTGAAATAAGGTTTATTTTTTTCAAAATACACTTATAAAATGAAATTAGAATAAGTGTTAGGGTAATATTATATTATTATAATATTATTTTTACCTTTAATTACCTTATTTACCTTTAACCATGGTAAATTAAATCCAAAAGTTACTATTCACCAAAAATTATTTTGATCCTATTAGACCAAATATTTAATACTAATTACAACCATGTATATCCATTTTTTGAAATTCCATTCACATAAGCGGTAAAATTATGTTTAATGAAAATCCCGTATATGTGGCTAAAAGGTGGGTAAAAGAGACGTTCAAAAGTTCAATAAATTTGTATAACTAATTCTATTATAAAATGATTACAATGAAATATATTGGATTAATATATATATATATATATTATTTATCTATTGTTACTTTAAAATAAATTTACAACAAAATAATTATTTAAATGAAAAATTCGGTTTTTAACAACAATGTAGTATTTTTCACTATTCATCCAAAATTGAAACTTTTCAAAAAAAATACCAAAAAATCACCCTAAACTAACTTCTATGTTACAAATTCAAAAATAAAATATATTTTGAAAAATAAAATTTCATAATTTCATAATTTGGTTAATAATATTCATAACCGCTTTTTAAACGGCTAGTTTGATATGTCATGGTGCGCTCAAACTCGGTGTTTCATGCAGCGCAAGCTATTGAATTATTTAAAAAGAAGCATACCATGGAAGATTGGGGTGTTACATTTATCTTGTAATAATATTATTCAACTTAAAATGTTCATGGAAGAATATTATATTCCTATAAACCGTTAAATTATTTTTTCAATCTACGATAAGGATGATCAATTTGAAAAAATCTTTGAAGTCACATGTACACTGTCTTTATTCCATTCTACAATTGATAATATGAAGTATCTTCTTCAAAAATTGGATATGATTTATGTCCCTTAACACTATATACAAATAGGTTTCCATATGCATAAAAATTGTTTATAGTGAACATTATCATAGTACGCAAAAGAAAATACTCTTTCTTGTATGCATCGAAAACTTTAACATGTGTCTCCCATAGAAGTTTCAAATCATAAACCAATGGTGAAATATACACATAAATATCATTTCCTAGCTATTTTGGTCTATAAATCATAAATCTCATCATAACATATTTTTTCTTCATATATATATGTGAGGACAAGTTGTAAACTACCAAAAAAAACAGGTCATGAACTATGTTGGCTACTTAGTCTCCAATATGGATTCATCCATCAATACAAAATCCCATTATAAGATTTATAAATTTAGTTCCAAAATCATGAAATTTTTTATCGAATCTCTTCCACTATGGTGAATTAGAAGGGTGATGTAAGTTAACATCAGATATTTGCTCATATGAATTTCATCTTAACCTTTTTTCATCAATTGAATTTTCAAATAGATGCTTCAAACGAGGAATTATTAGAAGGTACCAAATTTATTTAGCATGAGATTTGATTCTAGTACCTAAGAATGAATTAGAATTGAATTATTATAATTTTATGAAGGAATTATTAGATGATATCATTATAAAGTACAAAATTTATTTTTCATGAGGTTAGATGTCGGTACCTGAGAGTGAATCTGAGTTGAATTTTTTATCTATCTTATAGTGTGATGACCCACATGTAGTATAGCTTGATAAATATTCATATTATTTCCTATAAAACACACAATCATTGGGGCAAGCATGTATCTTGTTATACCCCAATCCCATTGGACATAATATTTTCTTCACCTTATAATTGGAATATAGAATCCCATTTCCTTTTGGAAGTAGCTCTTTTAAAAGCTCAAGTAAGTTGGAGAAACTTTTATCACTCCACCCATTTCTTGCTTTCAAGTTAACTAATCTCAAAACTACTGATAATGTTGTATATTTATTACAACCTGGGAATAATGGTTCTTATAATTTCTATACAATTGTTCAATAATTGTTATTTTTTTATGGTTTAAACATCTAAATCATGAATTAATTCTTTAATACGATCCTCTGCCTCATTATGAATATTGTCTTCAACATTAGATTTGAATTTTCAGTTCTTTCACCATGTCAGATCCAATGTGTATAATTAAGGATAAAACTATAACAAATGAGATAATCCTTGATTTTTATGGAGTTTAACTTTCTTATATTCTAACACTTCACACATGAACAGAAAATAAAATCTATGTTTTGAATATTTTGTTTAGAAAATTCCAAGAATTCATCAACTCATTTTCATATTCACTAGTGGTTCTTCATAAATTTATCCAATTATAATCCATTCAATACTTGATATCACAATATAATCAGTGAATACATTAAAACATATAAACATTTAAATATATATATAAATAGATAAATTTTAAACATTAAAAAATTCAATAAAAATGATTATTAATAAAATAAGAAACGTCAACGATTATTAGGAATAAAATAAAAACTAATCTACTAGTAGAAAATCATAATTTTGTAACTATATGTATGTTTTATACACCACATATTTTAGGATGTTTATTTAATTTCATACCCTAATGTTTGTGGTTGTGTATGATAAATTGTTACTTGTTTTACTAATTAAAAATCTAATATAGGGGGTTCAGTCACCCCATGGTAACTCCTAATACCCTAGCTATTATCGAAAACCTATTTTTGGTAAAAATAGTATTAATTATTATTTACATGAAAAAAAATATTTCCAAAAAATACCACAAAGTTATACTATGTAATGTTGAAATTCTAAATCAATAATTTAAGTTCATTTAACCAAATTAAATTTTTAAGATTGTATTTTTTAAATGAATTGTTATATATAATAAGAAATAGTTTTTATTGAAATATGACCATTTGAGCATTTATTTTTTTATAATATTATTTTAAAAGAATATGAAAATTAATTAATTATCATATATTAGTTCATATATAGAAATATTATTTCAATAATTTGAAGATTGTATTAATTTAACAGGTAAAAAATATAGAGTCATTACATGTGATGTACATTATATTGATGAACGATAACACAATATATCATGGATCATTGCATAATATCATCAAGACCATTTGATAATTTCATCAAATAAAAAAATTATCAAAATAAATGAACTTTAAGAACAAAATTTACAAATAATAATCAACTACATAAAAATAATTAAAACAATAACTCAAAAATATAACTAAATGATAAATAATTTAACTTTAAAATTAAAAAAATCATAAAAAATAAGGATTTCACCAAGGAAAATGGATCCTTAATTTAAACTTTCTCCCTCAAATTCATTGGAAGAACAAACACTGTAATATCTAACAAAAATGTTTATAGAAATAAACAATAAACAAGAACAAATAAATAAAATCAAATTGTAGATGATGGTCAGCCAAAAAATGGTTTTTGAAGAGAAATACTTCTTTGGATGATGACCATAGATCATGAAATGACCATAGATCATGAAATTATGATAAAAATCAAATAAAATAAACAAAAATGATCATTGGGATCATCAGGTCATTGTCGGGCTCATCGCGAGCCGAGATAGGATTTCACGGATCTAAAAAATGAGGGGGTCTCACAATGCTGTGTTTTTTTAAAATGTTTTCAGTGTCTGTTTTTGTGAAAACTAATGCTGGATTTTTTTCCATTTATTGCATCATTTTTTTAAACACTATAATTCATTTTAGTGGTGTTTTTTAAGTTATTTTTTAAAAAAACCAATACCAAAAGTTAATATAATTTTTTTTAGCATCAATTTATGTTAAAAATAACACCAAAAAGTTCCCACAGATGCATTTTGCATCAGTTTATAAAAAATTGACACCATAACTTCGACATTAAAGCCATTATTTCTACTAGTGAATATATGTCAGATGCTAAATATAAGGATATTCACATGTAACTTATAATTAATTTATAAACAGATCTAGAAATACCTGAAATTTTAATTCTCTCTTCATTGATGATATGTTTGGCTCAATATTGTTGTACCATCATTGCATTGTAGGACCCAAGTGAAGAATACCTCTATAAATGATCCAAAAGTGTGTGAAAATCTTTGAACATCATCATAGAATCTTCGGGTGCTAGTATGGTCAATCTTGATCACTTGTGTTGTTCGTGGTTGATCACAGCAGAACTCTCTTGAATAATTCTTGATGTTATCTCAATGGATTGAGAGAAGAGGATAAGAGTACATATTTTATATCTCTAAAACTCTCTCTGGGGCTTGATAGAGATTCTATATATATATTCAACAACTTGTGTGTTTATGGAAAGTGATATAACTAGATATCTTTATGGAAGGTTTAAGGTTGGCAACTTGCACACAAACCCCTTTCTTATTACTTAATTTTTAGTGAACCTAGTTTCTTAGTTATAATATAATTATTATTCACTACACATTTTCATCTCTTAAAATTAAATAAATATCATTTATATTATTTCTAATCAGACCATTAAACTTGGTCCACCAATCCTCTATAGAATTTACCGAACCTTAAATAATGACTAATTATTTAACAAATATATATTACTACATTATTCATTAATAAATATAATAGATATTATATTCACCAAACCTTTAAAATAAATATTTATTATTATAATTTAACTCACTTATTCTTTTTAATAACTTGTGATTAAATATTGGTGATAAGATAAACCTATATAATTATTAAGCTAAAAAGTAGGAATAATATTTATTTTAAATTGTTAAATTCAATACTAAATTTAATCAATATTGTGGATACACTTAGTGTGTGACCCTTTGGCATCTTTCTCAGTGGAATTAGGAAGAACCGCCTAAGTCCAAGGTTAGGGTCTAAAAATACACCAAGGATCCCATAGAGAAATAAATTAATGTCGTAATGACATACAACCTCTTATGTGGCATGTATCCTTATGAAATTATCACATGCTATGTTATACAAATGAAAAATCATGATGTGATAATAAAATTCATTAATATTCAAGATAATGAATACATGTATTTAATTACTTAGAATTTTGTTCTAGGGAACGAACTTCAACATGTTATGATTCCAGCGGGGTGTTTTGTAGTGTCGAGAAACACACATGGGTAGAGGATGACACCTCTCTATCCATGTATAATTTTTGATTGATTATTAGTGAAAATTTTATGAACAATACACCCTAATCACACTAAGTAGTAAGTACCTAGAGATTTAATATTTAGGGAATCATATCGCAACAGGTCACAGAGATTTATTTTAAGATAAAGAAATTATGAAAGAAAATTATAGCTGATTGAACCCCCTTTTCTTATTGTTGCACCCATTTCTGGGACATATAAATTATTTTATTTTAATTATTTTATTTTAATTTTAATTTTTGTTTGTGTTGGACCAACTATTGTTTCCCAGAGGGTTCTATGGCTTTAGACAACATATAGAATTTATTTCATTACTATGAAATTTTTTATCTTTCCTTATTCATACTTGACTTTTTTTACATGTTTTCATATGCTAAATATTTTTTATTAATTAGGGGGTTTTAATCCTATTTTTTCTTTATTCAGGTTCAATTTGTTCCCTATTTCTAGATATAAAATAAATTAACTATGTTGTGTTAGTGCTACACAACTTGGAGAAGAAGTGTTTTTGAAAACTTTTCAAAACATTTCATCTATAGTATACCATCATTAATGTGGTTAGGGTGTGAAAAGGGGTTATTCAATTAATTTTAAAGATAAATCTCTTCCAACTCATCTTAGATGGGTGAAAAAAAATTCAACCTTCACTCAACATCATAACATTCAGTTTTTAAAAAAAATCAACATGACAAGTTGAGATGATTTAAATGGTGGGTCGATTTAAGTTACAAATAATTAAAAAAATTAATCCATATAAATAAATAATTGTTGGAAAAATCCCTCTTGATGATTCTTTTGGTTTTATTGTGTTTTTTGACAAGGTTTGATGTTGTTGAAAAAGTATGGTTGTCAAAGGAGGCGTGAAGATTTAGCACAAATGTCTAAACTGATCATGGGGAGTGAAAATGTCTGAATTGATCATGAAGAGTGTGAATGGAAGAACTGGTCATGAGAAGAACCTAAATACATTTCATGGTTTTTAGTGGATCTCATGGTGAGATCATGTGAAGCACGTATGATTGTCAGTGGATCTTGTGGTGAGATCATGTGAAGCACACATGATTGTCAGTTGATCTCGTGAAGAGATCATGTAAAGAGCATGAAGAAAAATAGTATGGAATTGAAGGATTCTTCTTATGTTAATTAAAAATCACAAAAATCACACATTATTGTCAAATGATCTCACAATGGGATTGCATGATGACTGCATGGTTGTCTTTGGATCTCATAATGGGATCACATGATGCATTGCACTAGCCACATGATTGTCTTTTGGATCTCACAATAGAATCATGTGAAACACACATTATTTTCATTATATCATGTGAATAAAATAGTGGTGATCAAGTTAAGTGATTTGTACATGTGGCAGATAATCATTTGAAGTGCTTATGACATTAAGTAGGTGATCACATGACGTGATCACATAAATCATGTAAGGCCGATTGTTGAGGCAGTAGAATGGACAACTAACCATGATTAGTAGAGTTAATGTAGTTTATTTATGCCTATAAATACCCCCTAACCCATCCTTAATAATAATATAAGTTTTATTAAGTGGTTTGATATGAAGTAAATTATTTCTCATGAACTGAAGAAGGTCTTATACCAGAATCACACGATCTATGTAATCAGAAGAATGTCTCATGAAGTAGTCTTACAGAGAGATATGGAGAAGGAATCATTAAAATTGAAGTATGCCTAGGTTTTTTCATGAATAGGAAGACCCATTGATATTACATGAGCCACATAACCTTAAAATGGTCTAGCACCAGAGTCGCGTGATCCGCATGAATAGAAGGTCTCATGGAGGGGTCTCGTTGAGGGGTCTCACAGTGGAGTCTCGCAGAGGGTTCTCATAGAGAGGTCTCATGGAGAGTTTTGTAGAGACATCTCATAGAGAGGTCTTATGAAGAAGTATTTTATAGGGGTTATACACTCCAAGAAGAAAATTCTTGCACAAAGTCTTATGTCATCTCTTTGATGAATCCAGAGAATAAAGACACACAAAAGTTTGAATCAACTCAGAAATTATTTTCAAAAGATTCTACTAGAGGATCAGTGCATTCACTTCTATATAAATATAAGTGGGCTTTCAAATTGTGAATGTTTATAAACTAGGAGGTATAGTTAGTCTGTTATAAACCTTGTAATAGTAGTGTGCTTTAGTGGATTTGGTACAATGACACATTTCCTTTATATGCTCCTTGGTTGTAGCCTGGTGAGGGTGAACAAAGTAAAATTGTTATGTTTTATGCATGTTTTAATTACCATTTATTCTATTATATGGTAAGGAGAGAGAAGATAGTTCTATTTAACAACAAAATAATATCCAAGGATATGGTAATTTTAATTTTCCATACCCTGATTCACCCCCCCCCCCCTAAGGGTATTTAGCCTGGTTGGTATAACAATTGGTATTAGAGAAAAGGGTTAAAGTTATAGTTTATATCAAAGTATAAGTAATGTAAGTTTTTAATCAAAAAGGGATTATGATCTTTTATGGAAACAAATTTCATTTATGGAAACATAATATGTAGCGCTACTTCCAATTATTAAGAATGGATGAATTTAAAGCTGTGATTCATGGTATTTCTACTAGTGTGGACAATAGATTTTTATCATATTTAGAACTAATATAATTGGATGTTTGTGATAAATGAATCAATTATTTAAGAGGATCTTTATCAAAAATAATTTAAAAAATGTGATGTCATGTAAATTATCACATACCATGTGGAAAATTTTGATAAATATCTATGAAGGCGGTTCAAAAGTTTGAGGATCTAAATTGCAGGTTCTATTAAACAAATATAAGGACCTAAGGATGTAGCCTAATGAGTCTATCATAACCTGACCCATGTCAGGGCTTGAGACGCAACTACCTCAAGCCTGCCTCCAAAGGTCAGGGGGTGGTGACAAGTGCCAAAGGCACCACAAACTCAGGGAGGCCTTTTCTTAAGCACCTATACACACACATAGCCAACTCGATGCAAAAGTGCAGAGGGAAAGAAGTAAAAGATGTTACACTGCTATAAATAAACCAAACATGAATGTACCACTAAATATTACAAGTACAATAATGTAAAATGAAAGGGAAAAAGGTTCAAAATACATGCCTAACCAGAAAAGTGTCCCAAACTTATAGAAGCTGGAAAAGTAAAATAGCTGAGAGAGCCTTTCTCCTGGATCCCAAGCTATGATCACCGTACACAGTCCAAGCATATGTATCCCTAATCTCCTCTGAATTCACAATCAAACATGTCTATCATCTGCATAAGGCATGATATGTGCAGAAAAATCCCATACAATGGTTAATATAAACATACCTAGTAGGATGCCTTGAAAGCTAAAAGGGGAGTAGTAAGAGATACACTGAAGAGGAAAGCAGTATATAGAATAAAGTATAATAAAAGAGTGTAGATAAACCCAACAAGAGAGGGAATTAATCTCATCCAAACACAAGGAGCTAGAAATGGTGAGAATATAGACTTATCATTGATTCTTTTCTGCCTATAGTAGGAGAGTATACTCATCTAACTATGAGAATCTAGACACGGAAAGCATTTGGCATACCCCACACGTCTTTCCTCTCATGGAAGAAGAGTAACCAAAACCCAAGGAGTGGGTACTGAAAATAGAATATATATATATATATATATATATATATATATATATACTCAATCAAAGAAACCCAAATGAGAGAATAAGTGGATCTAAATATCATAGCTCAGCCCAAGAAGAAGAGTCTCCAACAATTCCATGAGTATCCATCTATGATGCCCATCATCCCACACATCTGCCTAGAACACATGAGTCAAAGGGGATCAATCACCACGCCTTTGTGTTATCTGCTTTAGGTGGTACTAAATCGCCTACATAGTTCTAGGTCTCATCACAAGGATGTGTCTCAATGAGTAAATCATACCTCTTTATCATGAGTCAAAAGGTACAGCAAACCATGTCTTTCCACTGATCCGCATAGTTGAGAGGTTGTGTCTCAAGGTTGAGGACCCATGCCCGGCTCAGCTAGAGGGTGTCACTCTAGTGTCGTTGATGAACCATGCTTATCCTAGCTGGAGGGTGCCACTCTAAATTCATCGAGGACCCATGCCCATCCTGGCTGGAGGGTGCCACCCTAGTTTCCTCGATGACCCATTCCCATCTCGGCTGGAAGATGCCACTCAGAAATCTCCGATGTCATCGCCTGACCACAGATGTTATCAAACACCACCTGAATATGTGTTGTTTTTGGAACACCTCGCATCATAAATTGGAAGCCTCGCCTAAGGTCACCATCACACTCTACGTAGAAAAACATGCATGATAAGCTATTTACTTGCCTGAAATAAATAACTGGTGAAAATGGTGCTTTTCACCATAACACACCAGAACGGAACCCCGTGGGACTTGCATCTTGATCCTGAACTTTAAATTCCCAAACTAACCCCAAAAGGTCTATCTTTAAGAGAGGATCATGTTTCCATATACTTCACGTCAAAAGGATCTTCCATTTAGAATATATGGTCATTTGAAGATGTCGCATGAAGACCAACCGGGGCCCGCAACGGATTGGTCATGGACTGACTGCCATGGTTGGTCTAACTACTGTAGCGGTCAATTACCATGGTCGAATGCCCAAAACCAATTGTGGCCTCATGGTAAACCACGGTCACAGTCCATTCTAGCCGACCCGGTTTCAACTTACTTAGTTTTACCCAACCCAATTTGATGGGGCCAACCCACTGGGTTAGGACTAACCCACGGGCACGCTTCCCTCGGCCCGTCTCAGACTAGCCTGCCTACCGCCGCCTTAGCCCATCCCGCACCACGTCGATCAACACGGTTTCCCGCATCAACATGGTTGACCACTAACCGTATTTCATGGTGTTTGTTGTTGCCTCGGGTTACGCACCACCGTGCGCCGGCAGCAACGCATCACCGGTGGTCCCTTATGCAGACCACCAGGCCTCCTCGAGTTGCCTAAAAAACATGACGAACACAGATCCAAGATCCTTGGACCGAACTCTTTATAGAACTAATACCCACTCGATGATCTATTGATGTTTTGATGTATCGAAAAGTTGATGATGAAAAGCACAAAGAACGGATGAAGAGAACGAAGAATAAAAGGATCCAAACATAGATTGATGGTCGTGTTAATTTTTCCATTGACGATGATGTTCAAAATGAAAAAACAATTGAAAACTAAGGAATTTTCAATCAATAATTCTAATAATAAATCAAAGGAAAGAAATCCTACCTTGTTTTGATTTGTTCGTTGTCGACAACGCGTTCTCCATGCTGCCACTGCGATCTGCCAAAGCTTCTTCATTGGTTTTTCATTGATCTGCTGATGAAGGAAGGGAGAGAGAGAGCTTAGTGTAGTGAGGATTATAAGACAACCCCAAAAATTCTACATAACTACATATTTATAGCCTCAAAAATAGGTTAAGGCATCCGCTTAACCGCACCCGCCAACAGTCATGGGATTCAAGCATCCCGCGCCCTCTCACTTTAGGTCGTGTTTAGGTAAAACACCCTATTAAGAACTCAAAAGTGGTCTCATATTTAAAATTTGATACCCCATTCAAAATTTATTCATAACAAAAATCTGAAATAAAATAATTTAATTTAACTATTTTATTTACGATTACATCCTCCGTGGGTTTTTCTATAGAAGACCCGCTCTGACAAAAGTTATGTACCGCCTAGGATAAACTCCATGCTTCAAACTCAACTATGGTATCATATTTCTGATCCAATCTTTCGTTTAAGACTTATCTCATTTCCATAATGTTCATAGTATAAAATATACTTCATATTTTTTTAAAATTTATTCTGGGCACACCGGGCCTCAAAATCACACATAGTCTCAGCACCCAGCTCTGGAAATATATATAGAAATATTTCAAAGTCTTACAAGGAAAAAAAATAGGTCTCTACATCATTCCCTCCTTCAATATTTTTATCCCTGAAAAGAAAAACTATAAAAAAAACTCAGGATACTAAGCCTTTATCTGGCTCTCCCGTTCTTAGGAACTCTCCTACATGTTTCCATGTTGCCACAGTAGGGGAACCAAAGGGATGGTTCATCCACGTAAGTTCCATTCCTATTGATCCTCGATCTCCACTGAGTGCTCTGAAAAGTTGGCTCCATCTTCAGTGTCTATCTCACCCCGGTTGATGATGTGCATAGGATCATGCATGTATCTTATCAGCTGCAACACGTGGAATACATTGTGCAGCTGCTCCAACTGTGGGGGTAGGGAAATATGGTAGGCAACCTCACCAACCCTCCAGACGATCTCAAAAGGGTCGATGAACCTCAGGGATATCTCACCTCCCCAGCCAAACCTCTATATTCTGTATCATGGGGAGACTCTCAAGAAGACATGGTAACCTACTTAAACTCCAAGGGCCTATGACGGTGATCTAAATAAGATTTATATCTTCTCTGGGCCATCTTCATCTATTCACAAATAACCTAAACTTTATCTTTCATCGCCTGCACTAACTCTAGGCCCACAAGGGATGACTCAGCAACCTATTTCTAGCACAAAGGTGACCTGAAGGGTCTCCCGTATAGGGCCTCAAAAGGTGACATGATGATGGTAGAGTGGTAGCTATTGAAACTCTACCAAAGGTGGGTGATCCTCATAAATATTTAATAAATATAACATCCAATCCCTCATTATATCCTCCATAAACCAGATAGTGTGCTCGGTCTACCCATAGGTCTGAGGGTGAAAGGCTATACTCATCTATAATTGGGTCCTGAATGCATCCTATAGGCCTCCCCACAATAGTTATGTAAATCATTTTCATAATTGAAGAAAACTGTCAAGGGTACCCATGAAGGCGGATGATCTTTTGCATGTATAACTACCCCAAACTCTCTATCTAACTCTACTCCTTGATAGCAAGGAAGTGTTCTGACTTCATGAGTCAGTCCATTATCACCCAGATAGTGTCATGGCCCTTTTCTATGTGTAGAAGCCCTATGACAAAGTCCATGGATATGTCATCCCATTTCCACTCTGGGATCTCAAGATATTACAACAAACCCACCGGAACCTAGTGATTAGCCTTCACCTACTGATAGGTGAGGCACCATGAGATAAACTCAGTTACGCTTCATCTCATTCCAGACCACCAAAACTTCCACTGAAGATCCCTATGCATCTTACCCACACTAGGATGTATAGCTAAGGGAGTAGTGTGGAACCCCCGCATCACCTCCTCTTGCATCTTTACTAGAACCACAGTTTTCCCCTAGAACAATATCTCATGATTCCCTCCTTCATAATATCCATCTGGTGCATCACCTATGGATATCTGATCACGTAGAACTTCACATTTGATGTCTCCCAGTTAGGACTCTTTGACACGCTCAAGGGTTGAAGGAGTCAGCACCATCGACTGTAGAAAAATTGTACCCTCCTGCTCCATTAGGGTCAAGTGTGGGGAAGCTAACTGCTCTGAAGCTTCCCATAGTAGGAGAGCCTAGGACTTCCAGCTAAGGGAATATTCTATAAAATTGACCTTTCTTGGAGTATAGACTATCTCAAAGTCGTAGTCCTGTAGGAACTCCAACCAGCATCACTGCCTCAGGTTCAGGTCTCTCTGGGTGAAGATGTACCTGAGGCTCTGGTATTCTGAGTAAACCAAAAAGTGCTCTCCTAGAAGTTAGTGCCTCTACATACTCAGGTTAAAGACTACTACTACTAGATCTAAGTCCTGAGTTGTATATTTCTTATCATGGGGTCTCAACTGCCTTGACCCATATGCGATGACTGCTTACTATTGCATCAATACACAACCGAGCCTAGCTCCTGAGGCATCACAATACACTACAAAATCTACACCTTCCTCTAGTAGTCTAAAAACTAGAGCACTCGTTAGCCTCTGCATCAACTCCTAAAAGACCTTCTAGAATTTCTCAGACCAAGTAAACGGTTGTCCCTTCTACATCAGAGTGGGAAAAGGGGCTATGATTTTGGAGAAGTCTGTTGAAAATCTCATGTAGTTCCTTACCAAACTAATAAAACTTTTCACATCTGATACATTCTTTGGTAGATCCCAAGGAATAACTACTTTGATATTTTCTAGATCCACAGTTAAACCTTTTTCAGAAATGACATGACCCAAAAAAGTGAACCTCATGTATCCAAAATTTGAACTTAGAGAGCTTTCCATAAATCTAGTGCACTTAAAGTAAATCAAAAACTATCCTCAAGTGCTCTGTATTCTCCTCCTATGATGTGTAGTAGATGAGTATGTCATTAATGAAGACAACAACAAACTGGTCCAAGTAAGGCTGAAAAATATGGTTCATCAAGGCTATAAAAATAGTGGGGAATTTTTCACACCAAAGGGAATCATTAAGAATTTATAGTGCCCATAATGACATTGAAATGACAACTTTGGAATATCGGCCTTGTGAACCTATAACTAGTGGTAGCCAGACCTAAGATAGATCTTGGAGAACTATCTCGCACCTCGCAACTAGTCAAAGAGTTCGTCGATTATCTACAAGGGGTACTTGTTCTTTATCATGGCTTGGTTCATGTGACGATAATCCATGCAAAGGTGTAAGCTCCCATCTACCTTTTTCACGAACAGAACCGAAGATGCCTGGGGGGACACGCTGGGTCTGATGAAACCTTTCTCACAAAGGTCTTCCAACTAAAACCATAGATCCCAAAGCTCAGTGACTACCATCTGATATTTTATAGAAGATATTGGGGAAGTTCCTAGTTTTAAATCAATGCAAAACTCCAAATCCCATATCAAAGGTAGTCTCAGAACGTATTTGGGGAAGATTTCCATATAATCCTCCACAAATAAAAGAACCCAGATGCCTAAAGAGTCTGTTAAACCAAGGTTTATGCTTACTGATTGATGGGTAAAAGGATATAGCCTCCTGCTCACAACACCTGCTTGCCCTACTTTGAGGTCTCTTTCACCGAGAAAGGATAACATCATCCCATCAACGCATAGGCATCTGACTAGCCTATGGTGATAGTCAATCTGGGCTCGAACCATGGAAAGACAATCCATGCCTAAGATGACTTCATAAGGTTCCATCGTGATGACCAATAAGTCCCACATGAACCTATCTCCTCCAACTAATAGCTCACACTTCTGGAAGATGAAAGACATAGAAGAAGTGCTCCTCGTAGGAACCTTGAGACAAAGTTGTTGTGCTAGCACCTCTACTGGGAGATCCAACTCTTGTACTAGGAGTAACAAGATAAAATAGTGACTAGCACCCATTTCTACTAATACTGATGTAATAGTAGAATAAATATAGAGTGTTCCTCAAATCATCTCGTATGTTGCGGGATCACGAACATCTGTAGCCTATATTTTTCTGCGACGCCCACTACCAACTCCTCAAGCCTGACATGGGCCAGTCGGTGGTGGTGGTGGAAGAACATCAATGTATCGTACCCCACCTACAGCTCCTCCTACTCCTTTACTAGAACTACCTCCCTGAGGACCACCCTATCCCACCTGGGGGATCCCTAATCACGGTGTTGTCTCTGCCATGGTGGTCCACCTGCTATTTATCTGGGATGTTCAGCATGTCTGGTCAGGCAGTCTCATTCCATGTGACCTCACCCATCACAAGCACAGCATTGGTCCTCTTTGGACTGTGCTTCCCTAGTTCTACCAGACCACGTTCCTGAGTCTAATCCTGGGAAGATCTCCTATATCAAGATCCTATCAACTAACATCGTCTAGTTGTCACAAACATCTCAGATTTATAGCATCCACTGTCAGTACCAGATAACTGGTGTCCCTCTGACGAAATCTTTCTGTCACCAGGTCCCACTCCAGCACCCCGACATAGGTGGGGATACACAAGGGTACTATACTGGCATGGATCTCTCTGCGGACTCCCTATTAAAACTTCCATTCCTAGAAGTAGCTATCACGGATCATACACATAGAGTACTGAGTCAGATCTGTGACCCTAGAAGAGTACTCTACAACTATCATCCCTCCCGGACGAAGCTCCAGAAGCTCATGAATCTAAATGGAACGTAAGAAGGAGGGGTAGTACTCCTCATGGAACAACTGCTGGAAGTCATCCCACAAGAGTGCCAACTCATCCTGAATCTAAGTAACCAATATTCACCAATTTCCATCCACCCTGTGGAAAATAATGGCTACAAAATTCACCATATGATTCATTGGTGTTTGTATAAGCCTAAAGAGGTAGACCATCGACTCCAGCCAATCCTCTACTGCCTGAGGATTGTGCTCACTGTAGAACCTCAGCGATCTCTAGCATTGGAACTTGCAGAGTGTTCTCATCCTACACTTTTCCTCAGCATGCTCTGTTGGGACTATCTACTACTCAATAGGTATAAGTGTTGCTACTAGCCCACCTGGAGGAAGGGGATCATATGATGGACCCTGGACTGAAGCCTCATCACTCATAGGGACGTCGTCATGAACCGGATCTGGTATCTTGGATGGTTGTCGTCGTGGAGGCATACTGAAAGTTATCAAGGAGTGTCATGGTCATATGAGCATATATATATATATATAACAACAATGGGGTGCTGAATCAAGAAGTATAGTCAAAGACTCAATTCTATATGATTCATGTACCATTGTTCCCTACAAAAAATGTCTCAGGGTGTCAAGTCGACAAGCGGGTAATCAGGGTCCTAGTGAATGGATACGTTAGTTGCTCGTACCATCACCAGACTCCCTGGCCTAAGATCCGCACTAGAGAAAATTTGACACTATTTCCCTAAACCCAACCAAGACCTTTTTAGGGAAACATTTAAACAACATCCCAACAATCAAACCACCTTTGATACTAATTTTTCACAACCTGACCCATGATGGGGCTCAAGCCGTAACTAACCTAGAGCCCGCCTTCATAGGCCAGGGGGTGACAAAAAGCGTCGAAGGCACAACAAACTCAGGGAGGCCTTTTTCTAAGCATCTATACACACACACACACACACACAACAAAATCAATTAAAAAGTGCAGAGAGAAATAAGTAAAAGATGTTACACTACTGTAAATAAACCAAACATGAACGGATCACTAAATAGTACAAGTACAGTAATGTAAACTGAAAGCAAAAACATGGAAAAATACATTCCCAACTAGAAAAGTGTCCCAACCTGACAAAAACTAGAAAATTAAAATAGTTGAGTGATCCCTTCTCTTAGACCCTAAGCTATGACCACCATATGCGGTCTAAGCACTCATATTCCTAAGCTCCTATGAAGTCATGATCAAACCTATCCATCATCGTCATAAGGCACAATACGTACAAGAAAATACCATGTAGGGGTGAGTATAAACATACCTAGTAGGACACCCTGAAAGGTGAAGGGGGGGTAGTAAGAGATACACTGAAGAGGAAAGTAGTAGATAGAACAAAGTACTATAAAAGAGTGCAGATCGACCCAACAAGAGAGTGAAGTAAGCACATCCAAACACAAAGAGCTAGAAACGATGAGAATATGGAATTCTCATCAAGTCTTCGCTACCTATAGTAGGAGAGTAGACTTGTACAACCAAGATAAGCTAGACACAGAAAGAATGTGGCATACCCCGTGCATCTTCGCCTCTCCTGGAAGGAGAGTAACCAAAACCCAAGGAGTGGGTACTAAAAATAATATATATATATATATATATATATATATATATATATATATACTCAGTTAAAGAAATCCAAACGAGAGAGTAAGGGGATCTCCATCTCATAGCTCAGCCCAAGAAGAAGAGTCACCAACAGTTCTAGGAGTATCCATCAATGATGCCTATCATCCCACACGTATTCCCTGATCACGCAAGTCAAAGGGGCTCAATCACCATGCCTTAATACTATCCTCTTTGGGTGGTACTGACTCACCCACACAGTTCTAGGTTGCGTCACAAGGACGTATCTCAGTGGGGAAAACGTCTCTCTTTATCGTGAGTCCAAATGTACATCAAACCACATCTCAGCACTGATCCACATAGTTGAGAGGTCGTGTCTCAAGGTTGATGACCCATGCCCAGCCTGGCTGGAGGGTGCCACTCTAGTATCGTTGAGGACCCATGCCCATCCCAACTAGATGGTTCCACTCTAAATTCATCAAGGACCCATGCCCATTCTGACTGGAGGGTGCCACTCTAGTGTCCTCAAGGACCCATGCCCATCCCGACTAGAAGGTGACACTTGGAAATCTCTGATGTCATCACCTAACCACTATTGTCATCGAAAACTTCCTAAAGATGAGTTGTGTTCAGAACACATCACATTGTAACTCGGAAGTCGCACCTGAGGTCACAATCACACTCTATGTGGAAAATCACATAGGATATGCTATTTACTTACCCAAAATGGATAACCAGTGAAAAGGGTGATTTTCACCACAACATGGCCGAATGGAACACGGTGGGGCCCTCATCTTGATCTATAATTTTAAGTTCCTAAACTGACCTCAAGATATCCATGGTGAAGAGAGAATCATTTTTTCATAGATGGCACATCCAAAGCATCTTCCATTTATAAGATATGGTCGTTTGAAGACATCGCACGAAGGCCAATCGAGGCCCGCAACGGACCGTTCATGGACCGACCATCATAGTCGGTCCACCTGCTATGGTGGTTGACCAATACATTCATTACATTGGCTATGATGATCATCTCTATGGTTGACCACTCGAAATTGGCCATGGTCGTTAGCCCCGCGGCAGCTCAAGCTGCCATGACCGCAGTCCACTCTAGCCGACCCAGGTCTGGCCCACTCAGCTGGGTCTGACCCAATTTTCTAGGCCCATCCCACTTTCCCATTACCCTCATACCGCTCAAACCACCTCATCTTGACCTTCCTTGACTTTTCCTACACTGCGTCGACCGACGTGGTTTCCAACGTTAACACGGTCGACCAGTCACAATCAATCCATGCAGCACCGCCACACCGTAGACCACCGAGCCTCCTCTGATTTCCCTAAAAACATGATGAACACATATTCAGGATCCTTGGACCGATCTCTTCACAAAACTAATCCCCTCTTAACGATCTGTTGATGTTTTGACATGTTGAAAAGTTGACAATGAAAACCACGAAGAACGGATGAAGAACACGAAGAATAAAAGGGATCCAAGCATAGATCGATGGTCGTGTTAGTTTGAACATTGAAGATGATGTTCAAAACAATGAAATAATTAACAATGGATGAATTTTCAATCAATAATTCCAATCATAAATCAAAGGAAAAAATCCTACCTCATTTTGATCCGTTCGTCATCGACAATGCGTTCACCGCGCTTCCACTGTGATCCGCCAAAGCTTCATTGTTGGTTCATTATTGATCCACCGATGAAGTAAGAGAGAGAGAGAGAGAGATCTTGGTGGAGGGTGGATTAGGGTCCAAACCTATAATTCCCACATAACTACATATTTATATCCTTGAAATTAGGTTAATGCATCCACTTAACTGCACTCGCCCACAGTCGTAGGATCCGAACATCCCACGCCCTCTCACTTTAGGTCGTGCTTAGGTAAAACACCTCATTATGAACTCAATGGTGGTCTCAGATTTCCATTATGATACCCTGTTCAAAATTTATTCTAAACAAAATCCAAAATAAAATAATTTTATTTTATTATTTTATTTATGATTATATCCTCCATGGATTTTTCTACATAAGACCCGCACTGACAAAAGTTATGTCCCACATAGGGTAAACGCCACACTTCAGACTCAACCGTGACCTCAGATTTCAGATCTAAGATTTTTTTTAAGATTTATCTCATTTACATTGTGTGCATAGTATAAAATATACTTAATATTTTTTAAAAATTTATTTCAGGCACATCGGGCCTCAGAATAGCACTTCTTCTCAACGCCCAGCTCTAGAAATATATATATAAATATTTCAAAGTCTGGTAAGGAAAAAAACAAGCCTTTATAGAGTCTATGGATTCTTTCTTTGACTGGGTGAATGTTTTTTTATAAGACATTCATGGTGTTAGAGAAATTCTTGAATATTTAAAGATCATTAATTCCATCTTAAGAAGACTTTCACCTCAGTTCAATCTAATTTTTTTTGTATTGTAAGATAAATATTCAAATGAGGGGAAATTGGATAGATTACACAATACACTTGTTGTATGTGAGATGATAAATGATGATAATGAGTTTGTATAAAAAGATAAGTCTAAATAGGCGGCATTTAAAGACATGAAGAAGCTCGTTATATAAGATGGTCAGGAAGAAGATATTGCAGATGAGGTTATGTCACTTATTTCCTCAAAAATACAAAAGGGGAAAGGAAATATTAAAGGGAAAATTCCTCTTGCATGCTTTCATTGTGTAAAGGTAGGATATATTGCAGTAAAGTGTTCTAAGAAACTTCAAGATGATAATTAGGATGATTATTAAACTCCCAAGAATAATTCGTCAGCTAGTGTGAAAGGTAAGAAAAATACTAAATGAAAATTATTCATAAAGAAGAATATAGTTTCACAAGAAAATTAAAATTCAGAAGAATATAAGGTGTAGGAGATGGAAGAATGTAAGGATCATGAAGAAGATTATATGGTGGTAGTTGTGGGTAATTCTCAATCAATGTAAGAAAGTGACAATGATGAAGGAGAAGTCAAAGGAACAATTAACCTTAATATTTAATTAGAAGCTACACTTTAGGATATATATGTTTGGAAAGGAAAAACAAAAAAATAAAATAGGTCGGTTCATGATGCCAAACTCTATATGCAATAGTAGGAAGAAGAGAAATGTGAACTGAAGGCTGAAATTGAGAATATTGGATCCAAAAATCCAGATAACTTAGAAAAATCCATCAAGTTAAAACTCAAGGTTGAAGAAAAAACCATGGTTATTGATAGTCTGAATAGAATAATAAAGTATCAAGTAAAATATATCAAAGAACTTGAGGAGGAAGTTATCAACCTATAGAAAAAGGTAAAATATCAAGAGAAACTCTTGAACCATGATATTATTTTAGGAAAGTAGGTCTCACAATTGACAGAAAAAGGGAAATTATAGTTTGGAGGTTTAGTAAAATAGTATAAGGAATGTCTAGAGAATAAAATGACACATCATAATGAAATAGTTGTTATGGGTATTGATTGAAAACAAAAAAGCAATAATGGTTGATTTCATACCACATGCACCCACTCTGAGGTTGAAGATTGATTTGGGTTTGAATCAAAATTAGAAAATTTAGAGATCCTAAGGGAAAATCAATGGTGTAACAAAAATGCACAAGGATACACCTTTTATCATGTGTTATTATTGTGGAATGATGGGGCATTATCAAAATTTATATTCTATAACGAAGAGGTTTTGATTGGTGTAAGAGAAATAGAGGCATCCAAATAGAGTTCAGTATTCTAGGAATGATTTTGATGAACATTTTTTTTGTGTGAAGGATTTAAACACATGACCATATATTACTTATCAATAATGCAAATGAATTTACGAAAGTATAACTAAAGTGGTTTTATGCAGCAGATCAAGGGATCTTTAAACAAGATGAAAACAAAAAACCAATATACAACTTTGAAAAATGAGGTTGGACCATCAT
Source organism: Viscum album (assembly GCA_963277665.1). NCBI lineage: Eukaryota > Viridiplantae > Streptophyta > Magnoliopsida > Santalales > Viscaceae > Viscum > Viscum album. The sequence goes on from OY728137.1 coordinate 1,909,467,946, forward strand.
ACTCTAAGGATGATCAAGAATATCAGTATTCATCAAGTATGAAGTCAAATACACGGGTTAGAAAGAAAAAGAGATGAGTAGGAATTGGTTAAGGAGATTGCCTTCAAAGCATCATATCACACTATAATATGGATTATTGATAGTAGATACACCTCCCATATGATAGGAAATAAGAATACAATGATAATAATTAGGTATGATAAGGAATGTGTTATAAGATTTGGCAATTATGAAGGCCTAAAGATTATTGGCTAGGAAAATCCAATTTTGGGGGAAAATACATGAGATGTGTAAATGTATTGGTTATTGAAGGTTTTAGTTACAACTTCATAAGTATCATTCAAATATGTAACTTGGGACATACTATAATATTTACTAAGAATTTTTGTATCATCAAGGGAAATGATGGTGCAATTTTTTTGTAAGAAAAGCATAAAAAGGGGAATCTCTATCTTGTTTATGGAGAAGAAGACACGTTCTTTCTATCTAAGGAAGAATAGAATAGGTTGTGGAATAAAATTCTTGGTCATTTGAGCCAAAAATCCATGGAAGATCTGGTAAAATGTGATACTGCTTGAGATATCCCTAAGTTATCATGTGGTCGTACTCACACATGTGATGTTTTCCAATAAGGGAAGATTACTCAAAAGATGTATAGGGAAGAAAACCAATGGTCAACAAGAGTGATTAAACTTACGAATATTGATGTATGTGGACCTATTTCACCAAGATGTATTAATCTAAAGAGATATTATGTTTTTTTCATTTATGATTTTAGCAGAATGTAATGAGTTTCAATTATTACCCACAAGTTTGAGGTGTTAAGTTTCATAACACTTTGTCGGAGGGAGGTTGAAAAGATGAATGATAAAAAAATCTGTAAAATTTAAACTAATAATGGAACAGAGTTCAAAAATATAAAATTAGAGGATTATCTCAAGAAACATGGGATAGGGAACCAAGTTTCAGTAGTAAGAATTCCATAGCAAAATGGACTAGTTGAGAGAAAAAACCAAATTATCAACAACATAGAAAGTAAAATGATAATCAAGAAAGATATTTTTGAGAAATTTTGGAAATAAGAAGTGTTACATTTTTAAAAGAGCCTCATTGTGTTCAAAGTAAGAGAAGACTCCACATGAGATCCAGTATGGAAAGCAGCTAACATTGAAGTAATTTTAAGTCTTTGGAAGTAAATTTTTCATTCTCAATAAGGAAAAATACATAAATTTTGAATCCCATGGAGATGAAGGAATATTTCTTGGTTACTCGGGAAAAATAAAAGCATATAAATTCTTCAATAAGTATCTAGTAAAATTAATTGAGAGAGATGGTGTTTTTGTAGTGGAAAATGAGAAAAATCTTCAACAAATTAATGAAAAATATCAGGAGGATAGTGATGAAGAGTTTAGAATCTCAGGGGGTGTAAATTCCTAAGGAAGACTCAGAAAAATATTCAGATGATGAAGAAAATAAACTTTTATAGAAACTAAAGATCTGATAAGAAATCAATAGGAAAAATATCATTGGGGATTAGATAGCACCAGTATAGATAAAGAGGATGAACACTCTACAATAAGCATCTTTCTTATCACAGGTAGAGCCAAAATATTTTTAAGAATCTTCAAGATATGAGAATTGGGTTTAGTCGATGAATGGAGAGCTTGACCAAATAAAAAATAATCAAATGTGGGAGATTGTTTCATGACTAATAGATAAGAATGTGATTAGTACCAAATGGGTTTTTCATAACAATCTGAATGGATATGGTACAATAATTTGAAACAAAGAATGACTTGTTTGTAAGGGATACTCCTAGATTGAGGTAATTGATGTTGATGAAACATTTTCACCCATTTCAAGGCTGGAGATAATTTTATTATTCATGTCCATAGAAGTGTAAAGGAAATTCAAAGTTTTTTAGATGGACATGAAGTCATCATTTCTAAATGGGGTTTTAGAATAAGTAGTATTTATTAAAAAACCATATGGTTTTCTCATTCATGAAGATGAGAACAAATTTTTTTCTATTAAAGAAGGCTCTATACAGTTTGAATCAAGCACCAAGATCATGGTATTCACAACTTGATCAATATTTTAAGAAGCTTAGTTTTCAGCGTGGTTGAGTTGATTATAATATTTATGTTAATAATGAGACTAATCAAAGGATGATGGTACTGGTATATGTAGATGACATAATCTTTGGTGGATCAAATGAATCCTAGTGTAAATTTTTTGTATAATTCATGAAAAGCAAGTTTGAAATGTCCATGATTGGTGAGATGACATTTTTATTTAGTGTATAGATAACACAAGTAAGACATGACACATTTATTTACCAATAAAAATATACCAAGGAGGTTCTAATAATATTTGGGATGGAAAATTCCAAATAGATGGAAACTCTGGTTTCCAATCAGATGAAATTTTCAAGGGATGATGAAGGAAAAATAATCAAATACAAAGAGATCATTAGCATTCAGCTGTTCTTAACAGCGGCATGACCTGATATTATTTTCTCACATTTCTGATAGCATGACATCAAAGTAATTACAATGAAATTTGTATACTTATAGTAAAAAATAATACTTTGGTATATCAAAGTCATGATGGATTTCAATTTAATGTATAATAAAAAATCTCAGTAAGAGTTATTGGGTTTTACATATGCGGATTGGGCCGATTTAGTGGATGATCAAAATTTAACATCATGTGGTGCATTCCATCTTGGTGGACTATTTATTTCATGGATGATAAATAAAAAATATTGCATTTATTTGAGCACTGCGGAAGATGAATACATCATGACTACTCAATATTTCATGCAATTATTATGGATGAAGCAACAACTTGAATATATGAGGGTTGAAGTAAAGTCTTCAATCAGAATTCATTGTGATAATTCAAGTGTAATAAATATTAGAAAAAATATAGTCCATTACTCAAGGTAAAATCACATTGAAATTAAATATCACTTTATCTGGAAGAAAGTGAAGCATGGCCTTGTGAAGTTGGAGTATGTGCCTACTAAACTATAGGTTGTAGAAAATCCTGATAAAGGTCCTACCCAAAGAAGTGTTTGAACATAATCGATTGTCTCTTGGAGTTTAACCAACTCCCCACACTTTAATATTGTGTATGTGGGACCCCCTCTCACCGAGGTATGGGGTGTTTTCCCCTATGTACTGATATGTGTTCTTTACCATATTACAAACCACAAAGGAGTGGCCTTTGGGTTCATTGACAAAGGGGGGAAATATCTTAATCAAGATAGGGGAGAAGTTGATAAGGAGATCAGTGAAATAGAGTGAGTGTTAAATAGGGGGATTTTTAAATCTAACGAAGCTAAAAGTAGTATAATAATCATGTAAAGGAGTGTCCTTTGGGTTCATGATGCAAGCAGTTGACATGTGCAGGTTAATAAGTGATCCATCGATGAAATTTGCATGATAATATTGTTTCTCATGCTGATATTGACTCATGTAATCTTAGAGTACATATTTAGAAAGTCCTTGATCACTATTTGGTGTTGCAAAATAAAAATGGTTTCCATGTGCGTGACTTGTTAACAAGTTATTTCTTGAAGATTATAAGTGTTCAGGGGGAGATTGTTGGAAAAAATCCTTCTTGGTGATTCTTTTGGGTTGATTGTGTTTGTTGATAAGGTTTTATGTTCTTGAAAAATCTTGTTTTTCAAAGAATCATGAAGATTTGGCGTGAATGTCTAAACTGATCACGTGGGGCACAAATGTTTGGACTGGTCACGCAGAGTGTGAATGTCATAATTAATTATGTGAAGAACCCGAATACACTACATGATTATCAGTGGATCTCATGGTGAGATCATGCAAAGCACACACAATTGTCAGTGGATATCACAGTGAGATCATGAAAATTTCACATGATTTTTAGTTGATATCATGAATAGATCATATGAAGCATATGAAGAAAAAGAGGCTAAAATTGAAAGAATCTTCTTGTAGCCATTCAGAATCATGTGAAGCACACATGATTATCAAAGGACCTCATGATGGGATCACGTGATTACCGTGTGATTGTATTTGGATCTCATGATGGGATCACATGATGAGTTGTGCTGAATAGATGATTGTATTTGGATCTCATGATTGGATCACATGAAGCATGCATGATTGTTATTAGATCATGTAAATACAATTATGGTGATCATGAGAAGTTATTTTGACATGTAGAAGGTGCTTATAATAAGTGCTTGTGACATGTGGTAGGTGATCACGTGGTGTGATCATGTAAAGCACATAAGGATAATTACTGAGTTGATGGAACAGATAGGTAACCATGATTAGAAAAGTTAAGGTAGTGGATGTATGCCTATAAATACCTCCTAACCCATTATTAAGAAGAAAAGGAATTTTCTTAAGAGTTTTGATCTAAATAAAAAAATTTCTCATGATCTAAATAAGGTCTTCCGCTAGAATCACGTGATTCACATAATCAGAAGAAGGTCTCATGAAGGAGTATTATAGAGATATATCATGAAGGAATCATAAGAATTGAAGTATGCACTAGGTGTTTGCATTCATGGGTAGACCTATTGATGTCACACAAACTGTGTAGCCTTAAAAGGGTCCCATACCAAAGTTACGCGATCTACGTGAATAAAAGAAGGTCTTGAAGAGGGGTCTAGTAGAGGGGTCTCATGGAGGGGTCTCATGGAGGAGTCTCATGGAGAGGTCTTACAGATCCATCTCATGGTGAAATCTTGTGAAGGAGTCTTGCATAGGGGTTACACACTCCAAGAAGAAAAGTCTTGTGCAAAGTTTGTTGTCATCTCTTTGATGAATCAAGAGAATAAAGACACACATAGGTGTGAATCAACTCAAAACTAATTGTTAGAAGAATCCACTAGAGGATAAGTGTGTTATCTTCAGTAGTGAGCAATGAGTTATCAAATTGTGAATGGTTTTAAACTAGGTGGGACAATGAGTCCACTCTAAACCTTGTAACTATAGTGTGCTTTAGTGGATTTGGTACATCGGTGCATTTCCTTTGTATTCTCATTGGACATATCCTGGTGAGGGTGAACCAAGTAAAATTATTGTGTCATATGCATGTTCTAATTACCATTTATTATGTGATAAGATTCACCCACCCACCCACCCCACCCCTTTAGGATATTTAACCTAGTTGGGCCTAAAAATAATGTTTCAAATGTAATAATTCTTTAAAATGTCATACTATAATAGTTATCATTTTTATCAATTTCATATTTAACTATAATCATTAAACAGATGAATATTTCCATGTCTAAAATTAGTTGTACCTAGTTAAATTTTATATAAAAAGGGTTAAAATTGAGATTATAAAATAATTTTATACTTAGGTCGGATGTGTCAAGTCAACCCAACTAAAAATAATAATAACCCCACCACCTGAGTGGACCTGACTCAAAGAAAAAAAATTAACCTACATTATATAATATGATTTTTCATGTAGGTCAAATTGGGTTGGGTCATATTTATAGTTTTGTTGTTTTTATTGCATTCTCCTGACTATGGTGTTCCTCATTATAAATCATAAATGTATTTTTAAATTTAATTTTTATTTCATTCATTCAAGTTGTTAATTTTTTTAGAAATAATTTTATGTGGAAGATTTAGTCCTGATGATAATTTGAAATGTTTTAGATAACAATTATGTTTAAATTATTTAAACTAAGAAGATTTCACTACACAAGCCTTATTTTTATCTCATTTAGATTATGATGTTTTATATCATTTATATGATATATTTGATTATAAAATATTTCAAAACAACATACTTTTGTCTAAAATTTTATCATTATTTCTATTCATTTTATAAATATATTATTAATAACACAAAATTATAAATATATCATTGACAATTTATAATGAAATGTCCTAGAATACCGATGTAGGTTTAATTATATTATTTTAATTTTAATTTTGAGAATATGATTTATCACACCCCATCCATGATTTCTCTTTATTTTTATTCTTTCCTTGATGTTGGATCCTTTGGTCGAGGTTCGAGTTGAGTTCCCAATAAAAATTTTTGAGTTTGGAGTCTTTGGGTGGTTTTTGGACTTGTTCATAGTTTGAGAATGGTTTGGCCCAAACTATGAGAGGCCCAACAATGACTATGTGCTCTTTTCTTGGTGGATCACAATTTGTGCACAGTTAGAGGAAAACTTGCAACAAGTGTGTGAAATGGTTCTGTCAAATGAGAGAGTTGAGTTGCACGGTTGGCGTAGGGTTTCTCAAACCATGTGACCAACTCGTGCGAGGGTCCCTTCTCTCCAGTAGGTTATGTATTATTGGAGCATGGTCTAGAATACTGCATCCAAACTATGCGGTCTTCCCAATATTCAAAAAATAAAATTAAATGAAAATAAAATAAAATTAAAAGAAAATGTTTTAATAATATTATTATTATTAGTAATAGTAGTATTATTAAGTCTATTATTGTTATCATAAAGATTATTATTATTATTAGGTTTAGGTTTTAATAAACCCCAAAGGGATTCCCCCTTACCCCTCTCCATGTGCAACCCCCTCCCCTTCCCTCTGCCTCTCTCATGCGATCCCCAATCGATCGAAGCCCCCTCCCTCATGTGCCACCCCTGCCACCTCTCCCTCCCTCTGGAGACTGTTCCTCCTCATGTTTTTGTGTGAAGTCCTCTATGGTAGGTCTTGTATCTCTTTTTCTCCCTCTATTTTTGGGTTTTCTCTCTTATGTGTGGTGCGCACACCTTGGCCATACCCTAAATCAATTTTTGGGTATTTTTATTATTTCTTCTTGATGATTAGGGTTTGTTGATCCTATTAAGCAGTGTTCTTATCGTGGTTGACAAAGGAAGTAGGTTTCGATTTGATTTCAGGTAAGTGTTTTTGATTCCTTCACTTTGGTTTAATTTTAATTTAGGGTTTTTGTGGTCTTTGAGTTTCTTGTAATTTTCTTTAGTGCATTGGACCTCACTGTGGTGGTTTTGTATTATCATTGTCAAAATAGACTTGCATGGGTATGAATAAATAGGTATATATATATATATATATATATATATAAGTTCCCCCATTATATATATATTCATACATGGTGGTATGATTATATATATTGGGGCTAAGTGTGATTATAAATATATATGAAAAATGCATATGTGTGTGTGGTAAAGGGGTATATGCACATGTAAGCATATATGAAAGGATTTCATTGTACATTTTTTTCAATGAAAATATATACATATGGGCTAGGTTTCCTTACATATAAGTTAACATGCATATGTGTGCAAGAAGAAAAGGAGTTTGAGTGGTCGTCGTCAAAAAATGGCATGTTTGAGGTAGGTTTCCCTTTGCATTTGGCTTTTAAATTTAAAAAACATTAATTGATTTCTTTTAAATCTTTATTTTATTGTTAAATAGTGATGTATTATTTTTAGAGAAATTATTTGATGTGAAATGAGTATATAAATGCATGAAATTATCTTATTTGACTTCGTGCACTAAGTGTTTTCTAAATTTTCCATTTGGACTTTGTAAGTGGTTTATGGTTTCAAAAAAATGGTTTTGGTTCATAAATGTATATTGGTTACATAAATGGATATCTAAATGGTTTTGGTCTTGTAAAGGTGTTTTTTTTTCTAAAATGATGTTTTGGGTTTACTAAATGGTTGTAAAATTATAAATGGTGTGTTTTTACCTTTTTGAAAAGGTGGGTTTGGTTCTTGGAAAAGGGTGGTTTCTTAAATGGGTTTTCTAAGTGGATTTGGAATTTTTGAAGGATGTGTTAGATTATATTTGAAAGCATATTCCAAGTTTTGAAAGTGATGTATATTTGGTTATTTAATAAATAGTTTGGCATGTAAAGGTCGTGTGAGGCTCGTTTGGCACTTTTATGAAAATTGGTTGTCTTGAAAACTCTCCTTAGATAATTCTATTACCTTGGTTATGTTGAATGTTGTGGGAGGTCCATGTTGATAAAATCCCTTATGATTGAATATTTGAATGGCAGGAGATTATTTCTTAGAGTGATTCAGGGGTTATTGTTGTGTGTGTTACTTGTGTGTGATGCATTTATATGTGATGGATTTCTACTTTGGAATTGGTTGGTTCACCCCCACTTTAGTCTAGACATGGGAACCTAGCATATCTAGTGGATTTTTGGTGAATGGTTGTTTCACTAGCCTAGGATTTCACTTTGGATAGTGGGCCTTAGCATGCACCTTTCTTCTCTTGGGGATAGTTCCCCTCGGTCAGACTAAGTAGGGTGAAATCGAGCAGATGGGCAAGTTGATTTCATCAGGTGAGGCATGCCTTTAGGATGAGTTAGATGTCTGTATTTTCTAGATTGTCCATTTATCTTCTTAGTTCTCCTATGTACTTCGACACTTAGTTGTCTGCGGCGGATGATTGAGGTGCCTTGTTTGGTTGGTTACTCTTGCTTTCTATTTTCCATTGCCCTTGTGTGATAATTTCTTTTACCTTCTGTTATGGTGTATCTCATTGCTGAAAGTGATAAAATTGTTTTCAAATGTTTGTGGAAAAATGTTTTGAAAATGTTTTACACTTCCTTCTTCTTTATCCCTCTTTATTTAAAATGTTAAATCTTTCTTCTTGTAAAAGAATCTGATTTAAAATAAAAAGGCAATGGACCATGATTTGATTTAAAGTAAATGTTTGAAAAAACTATGTTTATATATTGTATTTCAAACTTGAAATTGATGTATATATTATTTACAAGAAATGCATTGGGGATAGACTGTTTTGGCATGCCTACTAAGTTTTAATACTAATGACTATAGTTTCATATCTAGTTTTATCTTGGGTGTTGTTTCCTGATAAGTTTTGTTCGTCATGGGGAAACATTGGTTTAGTGGTTGGTGTTGACCCACAGGGTCACATGGTGGTATGTGCAATTTTATTTTATTTCTTCTTCTAGTGTTTATGTTTTTATTACTCAGTTTTTTATTGTTTATCTATCTTTTTTTATGGTCCAAATCATTCCCAATTTCTTTATTTTGATGCCCGGAACTAGTTGTCAACCCATGGGGAATGGGAACGCCCTTCAGGCCATGTTGTGAGCCAACTCAGGTGACCAGTTCAGGGTTGAACCAGGTTGGTTCATGAAAAAATGGTATCATAAGAGGCCCTTATTATTTGGGGTTTTAGGTAGCTTGGATATTAAGACTATATTGACTCGAGAGGTGGGTGAGGTAAGGATGTCATGAACCCTTACCCATCTTGATCCTCAGGTTTCTAGGGGCAGTTCTTTATTTGAGTCTTTCATTTGGTATGTTTGGATAGGGGATGACAATGGAAGTGAGAAGGTGTTACACGATGAGCTTACATGGAGTAACAACCCGTGTTTAGCCCAAGTTCATGGTTCAAGATACTTCCTATGGTTGATGCTCGCTCGGAGCATGGTCTGTTAAGCCATGTTGTTGGGGTAGGCTTAACCACTAGTTCTTTATTCGTGGAAGTTTTGATGTGAGTTATGTTTGGGCTTAGTTTTGGTTGGTGTGAGTGGATTTCAAAAATGAAAATGGTTTTTAGAAAAGGGGTTTTAAAAAGGGAAAGTGTTTTTTTGGAGTGAAAAATGGTTTTTGAAATGAAAATTATTTTTGGAAATAGTTTTCTTTTAATGAAATGTGTGGTTTCAAAGGAAACAATGGAAGGTATTTTGGAAATCATTTTGGGATTTTAGAAATAATTTTTGGAATGTGAAATGAAAGCTACTTGGGAATTTGGAAATATGTTACTTTAATGATATGGGGCGCCTTCAAATTGGTTAGGAATTTGGTCTTTAAGTTGAATGATCTTCTTTGAAAATGAGAAATGATTTGAATTGACCCTTGGCGTTTCTATGAATTATCACATATATGTATGTATGAATGTAGAAAGTGGATAATTGGTGGTATGTTTGGTTGGGTGCTTGAGCTAGCATAAGGATATATATATATATATATATATATATATATATATATATATATATATATATATATATATTTGTGTGTGTGTGTGTGTGTAAGGCTTCATGTAAGACTAATGGTGGGTATTTAAGTTGTTTTTTTTGCTAAAAACAGTTTTCAAAAAGGGGGTTTAAATGTTTTGAAAAGTGAGTGAGCAATTGTTTGGTGTTTTCTTTTGATGTTTGGAATCCTTTTTTATGGATCTTGGTTTTGACAAGATAAAAGTGTGGTCGTAATACTGATTTGAGTTTGGGTTTTGGTTTTTGATTAAAGTGTGGAATTTTGGTTTATGATGCATTTTGATTTGGCTTTGTGCTTCTTGTTTTTTAGTATACCCCAAAAAGGTCCCGGTAATGAGTGGACAGTCAGACTCTAGGAAGCCTTCCTCTATGTTTTGGTGAATTTCGGTTTTGGGAATCAATGTTGGTCATCATTTAGTGGTTTGAAATTGTCAAAACTAAGGTGGTTAGGGTTTTTGAGGAAATTTAAAATAAGTATTTCTCAGAGTATTCCCATTAACGACTTTACCCAAACTCTAAATTGAGTGGTGGAGTCAGATCCTTTCCTAACTTTGGACCACACCTGAGTCTTCTTGGTTTTTCTCCCACCTTCATTAGATGAAAAATAGAAGAATGTATCATCCATAGTGGCTTATGAAAATATATTTCATTCAACGTGGTCACTTGGGTTATCTAAAATGGTTTTTTAAGTCGTTCTACTAAAAGAAAAAGTTTTAGTTGAAGATTATCAGATCCTAACAGTGGGGAAGAAGATGATTCAATACACTAGGGATCCATCCATAGATCTCAGAGTGAATCCTTTCACACCGTCTAGAATTGCAGGGGTGTGGAGGACCTTGGTCTAGATTTTGTCTCCAGTGATGGAATGGAGAGAGATTAAGCTTCTTTATTGCAGTTTTCTTTAATTTTGAAGGCTCCTCTTTGTTGTAAAAGGCATAGAGTCCTTGTTTCCTTTTTATAGCCTTATTTTTTTGAATCTTCTCCTTGATTGTAAGAAGGCTTGGTGTTCTCATTTTCTTATAAGTTTTTTGATTGTGCCTTATGGATGTGAACACTGGAATGGTGATTTCTTTATGGATTGGTTTTAGCCTTGGGTTGTGCTTGATTTGGAGATATTTGTGTCATGTGGAGATGATGAATCATGGTTTGGTTTGATACTTATTTTGGGGATTTCATTGGGACCCCCTTGTGGTGGGGGTTGGTCTGTGCGGGATTTTTTGGTCTGTGTTGGGGGTTCCCATTTTAGTTCGTGTTGGTAGTTTCAGATTTGGTGTGATGTGAGTTTCAATATTGGTTGTGATAGTTGGGTTCTTATGGTGTGGAGAACCATCCTCCTTTCCCCTGTGGTTCCTCTTATTGTGCTTCTCTCTAGAGCTGGTCAAGTGTGACTTGTGGAGTAAAAGGTCACACCAAGGTTTGTGGTTTTGTTTGGCCTCGAGTGGTTTCAGGTTCTGGTTTTGTTCCTCATTCAACTGGTGACTTTCTGGGGGTAGAAAGTTTTTTGGTGGGGATAATTTTCACACCCTGACCATAGTTTCTCTTTATTTTTATCCTTTTCTTGATGTTGGACCCTTTGGTCAAGGTTCGGGTCGAGTTCCCGGTAAAACAATTTGAGTTTCGGAGTCTTTGGGTGGTTTTTGGATCTATGCACGGTTTGAGCATGGTTTGGCCCAAATTGTGCGAGGCCCAGCAGTGATCGTGTGCTCTTTTCTTGGTGGAGCACAACTTGCACACGGTTATAGAAAACTGTGTGACAAGAATGCGAAATGGTTCTATCAAATGACAGAGCTAAGTTGCACAGTTGGTGCACGGTTTCTCAAACCATGTGGCCAGCCCGTGTGAGGGTCCCTTCTCTTCAATAGGTTGTGCATGGTTTACGCACAGTATGGAAGACCGTGCAGCCTACCCAATGTTCAAAAAATAAAATTAAATGAAAATAAAATAATAAAATTAAAATAAAACTAAAAGAAAATGTTTTAATAATAATAATGACGATGATATTATTATTATTATTATGAATATTATTCTTATAATTATTATTAAGTTTGTTATTATTATTAATATTATTATTATTCTTATTATTATTAAGTTTTAATAAACCCCAAAGGAGTTCCCCCTTACCCCTCTCCTTACACAGCCCCCTCCCCTTCCCTTTCCCACTCTCACGCGACCCCCATTGGTCGAAGCCCCCCCTCCCTCGTGTGCCACCACCGCCTCCTCTCCCTCCCTTTGGCGACTGTTCCTCCTCCCGTTTTAGTGTTTGTTCCTCTCTGGTAGGTATATTATCTCTTCTTCTCCCTCTATTTTTTGGTTTTCCTCTCTTTTGCGTGGTGTGCACACCTCAGTCGGACCCTAAATCGATTTTTGGGTATTTTGCTTGTTGCTTCTTGATGATTAGGGTTCGTTGGCCCCATTCAGCATCATTATTACTGCAGTTGGAAAAGATAGTGGGTTTCGCTTCGATTTTAGGTAAGGAATTTCAGTTCCTTCATTTTGGTTCAATTTTAATTTAGGGGTTTTGTGATCTTTGAGTTTTTGGTAATTTTCTTTAGTGCGTTGGACCTCACTACGGTAGGTTTGCGTTGTCGTTGTCAAAAGAGACTTGCATGGGTATGCATAGGTAGGCATATATATACATAAGTTCCCCCATTAGACACACACACACACACACACACAAATATATTCACACTTGGCGGTATGAATATATATATTGGGGCTAGGTGTGCTTATGTATATATATGAAAAATGCATACATGTGTGAGGTAAAGGGGTATATGCACGTGTAATCGTATATGTAAGGATCCACTTGTACATATTTAGCCATGAAAATATGTACATAGGGGCTAGGTGTCCTTACATATAAGTGAACATGCATATGTGTGCAAGTAGAAAGGTAATTCGAGTGGTCGCCGTAAAAAAGCGGCATGTTTGAGGTAGTTTTCCCTTTACATTTGGCCTTTAAATTTAAGAAACATTAATTGCTTGTTTTTCGCTCCTCGTTTTACTGCTAAATAGTGATGTATGATTTTTAGAGAAATTGTTTGATGTGAAATGAGTATGGAACTGCATGAAATTGTTTTATTTGACTTAACGCACTAAGTGTCTGCTAAATTGCCTGATTGGCCTTTGTAAGTGGTTTATGGTTTCAAAAAAATGGTTTTGGTTCATAAATGTATTTCGGTTTCTTTAGTGTATCTCTAAATGGTTTTGGTCTTGTAAAGGTGTTTGGTTTCTAAAATGATGATTTGGGTTTTCTAAATGGTTGTGAAATTATAAATGGTTTGTTTTGACCTTTTTGAAAAGGTAGGTTTGGTTCTTGGAACAAGGGTGGTTTTTTAAATGGGTTTTCTAAGTGGATTTGGAATTTGTGAAGGATGTGTTGGATTCTATTTGAAAGCGGATTCTCGATTTTGAAAGTAGTGTATGTTTGGTTCTTTGATAAATGGTTTGGCATGTGAAGGTCATGTGAGGCTCGTTTGGCACTTTTATGAAAATTGGTTGTCTTGAAAACTCTCCTTAGATAATTTTATTGCCTTGGTTATGTTGAACGTTGTGTTAGGTCCACGTTGAGAGACTCCCTTGTGATCGAATAGTTGAAAGGAAAGAGATTATTCCTTGGAGTGATCCAGGGGTGACTATTGTGTGTGTTGCTTGTGTGTGATGCATGTATATGTGATAGATTGCTTGTTTGGCATTGGTTGGTTCACCCCCACATTAGTCTCAAAATGGAAACCTATCATAGATAGCATATTTTCGATGAACGGTTGCTGCACTAACTTAGGATTTCGCTCTGTCTAGTGGCCCTTAGCATGTACATTTCTTCGCTTTAGGATAGTGCCCCTTGGTCGTACCGGGTAGGGTGTGATCGAGCGTGTGGGCGAGTTGATGTCCTCAGGTGAGGCATGCCTTCGGGATGAGTCAGATGTAAGTATGTTTTATATTGTCCACTGTGTTCCTAGGTTCTCCCATGTACTTCAGCACTTAGTTGTCTACAACGGATGATTGAGATGTATTGTTTGGTTGGTTACTCTTGTTTGTTATTTTCCATTTCCCTAGTGTAATCATTGCCTTTTCCTCCTTGTATGATGTATCTCTTTACTAAAATTGATAATATGGTTTTCAAATATTTGTGGAAAAAGGTTTTGAAAATGTTTTACACTTTCTTCTTCTCTATCCATCTTTCTTTAAAATGTTAAAGCTTCCTTCTTGGAAAAGAAACTGATTTAAAATAAAAAGGGAAATGCACCGTGATTTTCTTTAAATCAAATTTGTGAAAAAACCTATGTTTATATATTATATTTCAAACTTGAAATTGATGGATATTTTATTTAAAGGAAATGTATTGGGAATAGACTGTTTGAGCATGCCTATTGAGTTTTAATACTCATGCCTATAGTTTCATTTCTATTTTAAACTCGGGTGCTGCTTCCTGCTCGGTTTTGGTCGTTGTGGGGAGACATTGGTTTAGTGGTCAGTGTTGACTCATAGGGTCACATGGCGGTATGCACAGTTTTATTTTATTTTTGTTGTTAGTGTTTATCTTTTTATTTCTCGGTTTATAATTGTTTATTTATCTTTTGTTTATGGGTCAAATCGTTCCCAATTGCTTTATTTTGATGTCTGACACTAGTTGTCAGCCTGTGGGGATCAGGAATGCCCTTCGGGCCTTATTGCAGGCCGACTCGGGTGACTAGTTTAGAGTTAACCCGAGTTGGTCTGTGAAAGGAGTGATATCCTCTTAATGTACCTCGATCATTTTAATTTCAATTTGCGTTTGTGTTAGACCAGTTGTTGGGGATTGTTATCGCCTCCAGTTAACCTGTTTAACTAGAATATCCAGTATAGCGTGGATACTTCCATGTACATAAAAAAATTGGTCGTTAGATTGAAATGGGTTGGAAAAACGAGATTGTGAGATATTTTTCAAAAACCCGATTATACCCTTAGATGCGTATAGGTGTGTTAAACCTAAAAAAAGAGTAAAAACTTATTTAAAATATTTTAGCAAATTGAAAAACTTGAAAAAAAATAATAAATTCTTTATCCATATAATAAATATTTTATAGATTTATAGTTAACTATTAATTTTTTAAAACATTAAAAATTAAATAACTTATAATTATACTTTAAAAAAATATTTTATAACTGAATTAATAAAAATAGCGAAAAAATATTCTGAAAAAATAAAAAAAATTATAAATAGTTTAAAATTTTGATTATTTTTTATTACCATAAAGAAATCTTTTTTTGACTGGCATTTTATAGTAACTTTTCAAAACCTTATGAAAATAAAAATTTGTATTTGTATGTTGAAAATAATAACTTGAAACACAATTCAAAAAGAAGGAAATTGTTGTTCTTAAAAATAACAATTTTGAAATTATTATAATTTTTTAAAAAAAAAATAGAATTATCCCTTTAAATTTGTTTTGATATTTACAAATAATTAAAAATTTCTTATGCCTATTAAAAAAATCCTATATATATATATATTAAATATCAAATTCAATCCATAAAAATACTTCAAAATAGAAACATCAACATAAAAAAATTATTATAATTTTTAAAGGAAAATTTTCATTAAAAATTTACACTAGAAAATTATATTCAAAAGGTGTGTATAAAAATTATAATAAATAAATTCAAAAAATATATGATAAAGTTTCACTATAATTTTATAGTATAAAGTTCCACTAGAAAACAACATCTAAATAATTCCACTATAAAATTTCATTGAAAAATCTAGTTGGAAAATTTACTTGAAATTTGTAGTAAATAATTTTACTATATTTTTTAACTAAAAATTCACTTGAAAATTTACACTTAAAAAACACACTACATATGATTTTTTTAAATAAATATTATAGTGAAAAAGCATAATATTTTCAATAAACAATTTTAGTGTAAAGTTCAACTTCCTTTAGAAAATTAATATTGAAGCATACACTGGAAAATTCTGATTGAAACTATCACCATAAAATTTCAGTGTCAGCATTGAAGGGAAAATTTCACAGAAAACTTCTAATGGAAAATTTTAGTAGAAGCATCCACTGGAAAATTACAATGCTTCTATTGGAACCTAGCTGAAACTTTCACTGGAAAATTTCAATGGAAACTTTCACCAGAAAATTTCAGTGGAAACTTCCAATGAACAAGTTATAGTGGATACATTCAGTGAAACTTCCACCTAAAAATTTAAGTGGAAACTTCAATCATAATATTTTAATTGAGACTTCTGATGGAAAATTCTAGTAGAAGGAAATTCAAGTGTCACCTTCCACTAAAAATTATTTTTAAAGCTTCCACTACAAAATTTCAATTGAACCTTTTACTAAAAAAATAAAGTTGAATCTTCCATTTAGAACCCCTTAAAAAATTCAATGGAAAGTTTTAGCAGAAACTTTCACTGAAAAATTCCCCTGTCGATGTCTGCTAAAAAATTCCAGTGAAACTTTCACTGCAAAATTCCCATAAAACTTTCACTAGAAAATTCCAGTGACAAGTTCCACTTGAAGTTCTAGTAAAATATTATATTCAAAATTCTAGTGGAAATATTCACTAAAATTATAGTGGATATCTTCATTGAAAAATTTCATTTGAAGCTTTCACTAGAAGTTTATGTAGAACTATCATCAGAAGTTCCTGTGTAACGTTCACCAAAAGTTCTGGTGGAACTTTCAATGGAAATTTTCAATGAACATTTCCAAAATAAAGTGTCATCGTAAAATTTAAGAGTAAACTGAGGATAAGTAAGAGTACACTAAAGTTAAGTAAGTGTAAAACAAAGTTAGGTAAGGGTAAACTAAAGTTCTGTAAGGGTAAAACAAAGTTAAGTAAAGGTAATCTTAAGTAAGGGTAAACTAAAGTTGTGTGAGAGTAAAACAAAGTTAAGAGAACTTTCACCGGAAGTTTCGATTGAACTTTTATTGTAAATTTTCATTGAATGTTTCCAAAACAAAGTTTCATTGGAAAGTTTTAGTGGAAACATTACCAATTAAGCTAGACACTTTCTTTAAAAATAATAGTGGAAATCTTCGTTATTTTTTTAGTGAAAACTTTTACTGAAAAATCCAGTGAAAATTCCACTGGAAATTTAGGTGAAACTTTCATCGGAAATTCCAGTGAAACCTCTTCTGGAAACTTCTTATGGCAACTTCAAATTTCAATTGAAACTTTTAGTGAAAATTCCAATGGAAATTCTATTGGAAATTTAGGTGCAACTTCCAATGGAAAATTCTAGTGGAAACTTTCAGCAGAAAATTCAAGTGGAAACTCCAATAAGAAAATTTCATTGGAAACTTTCATCGGAACTTTCAGTGCAACTTCGAATGAAAACTTCAACTCGAAATTTCCGTGTAACTTTCACTGGAAATTCCTAGGAAACTTTCATCGGAACATTCCAATGAAAACGTCTACTAGAAAATTATAGTGGAAACTTCCAGAAAATTTTAGTTGAAACGTTCACCGGAAGTTCCAGTGAAACTTCCACCAACTTTCAATTACAAATCTCAGTTGGAATTTTCACTGGAAATTCTAGTGAAACTTCCACAGGAAATTCCAGTGCAACTTCCGCTGAAACATTTCAGTGGAAACTTTAACATCCACTTGGAAATTCCTATGAAACTTGCGCTGAAAATTCCAATGAAAATTCCACTGAAACATTGCAGTGGAGACATCCACTCGAAAATTGTAGTGGTAACTTCAACTTCAACACAATTTTCCAGTTTGATCTATTATAAATAAATTTATACAAATAATATTTTTTATGATGAATACTATTTTTTTTATAAATTTTAAAAGTAATTTGTAACGTTTTTTAAAGAAACAATAATGTTGTATGTTTACAAAGAAATATCTTCCATATCTTTTCATAAAAACACAATTTTTACGGTTCTATACAAATAATATTATTTAAGATGATTGGTAAAATTGTAATAATTTAATTTGCCTCAAAAAACATATATTCCTTATACGTTTAAAAACATTGCACGTTTTTAAAAATATTAAAGAAAATCAATTAATTTTATTTAAATAATTAAAAAATATATTTTTTAATGATAAATTATTTCTCTTTTAAATGGCATAATTTTTTTTATAAAAAAAAATCATTTCATTTACAAAAACAATTGTTTTTACAACATAATAAACTCAATATTGTTTTATGCATTAAAAAAAAACTATATGATTTAAAAGATATCAAAGAAAATCTATTAATTTTCCACTAAGTGATTAAAAAAACTATTTTTATCTCATTTTTATTTTTAATTCCTTTTAAAAGATGTAATATATTTTTTTTAAACATAAAAATTCTTTCATTTACAAATATAATCGGTTTTAAGATATAATAAACTCGTTAATACATAACATGTTTAACAAAATTATGCGCACTTAAAAATATTAACTAAAATATGTTATATTGAAATAATTAAAAATTTAACACATATTATTTGGGCATTTTTTAGAAATGCGTAAAAAACTTTTTATATATAATAAAAATAGAATTTCATTTAAAAATATAATCCATTTTAAAATATATAACCATTTTTCTTAATTGTTTAATATATAATACAACATAATATTAGCGTAATTAAAAAAAAAAAAAAAAGACACTAGCCCTGTTTTTTTTTTTTTCGTTTTCTTTTTTCAGAGGGTTTTGCGACCCCGCACCTGCCTATATAAATACCTGTTAAAGTAAACTTAGTATCGCCGTGACGCTCCTGGGAAGCGGCTTCACTATCTTCATTATTTGTTTTTGTTTTTATTTTCTGATTTCGTGCCTCCAGATTTCCCCGCTACTGCTGCAGGTACTCCGATATCATGGCTCGATGAAGATCTGTAGCCTTGGTCTTGATATCGCTGTAGCGGCTGCAGCTAAATTGACGAGGTAGAAGTTAACTGGCAGCTTGACGTGAGATCTTTTTTGGATCTCCGTCGGCAAGCCTTCTTACCGAACTTCTCACATCATCCGATTTGTTACTGTAGATTCTCTATGTTTGTGTACTTTTCTACTATGTTTTTTATTAATCTTTTGAGCCTCCTAATTAGAAGGGGGAGAAGATGGTAAAGGTATGAGAAATTTCTTTTTCTAGAGGCCCTTATCTCACATAAACATAGCGTATCATGACTTCGAATGAGTCATTTTCCAAGCAGGCTTCAACAATCATCTCTTGACTGCGTCTACTGGTGCCTACAAACAAGAATCTATTTCCGTCGACGCTTCCTCTTATTTTAGGTTTCTCATATTTTTTTGGAAGTGAAATTTTCTTGCTGTTTGATTTAGTCTTTGCAGTAGTTTAGAAACCATGCTTATTGACGGTCCGGTGCGGATGAGATCAATCGTCCCTGCCTAACAAAATCATAAGCTAGATTGATAAATGAACCGCCTCGTCTTTCAGTGTTTCCCTCTTTTTACTCCAGAGGGGATGCTATCCATGTTGTGGCTCACATCCGTTGCTATTTTTTTGTTTTTGTAGTGGTTGTTGTGTCTTGTTGAAGCCGTTTTCAGTCTTTTGCGAACCCTGGGGTAATGATTTCCTTTTATCTGCATTGGTTTTGCTGAAGCTGAGTCTGTTTTTGTTTTTACTGTTTGGGGTTGGTTTTGAATCAAAATCTGTTTACAATGTTTGGGGTGTAGAGGCATCGTGACTGTTTATAACGTGTAATGAATGATGCTAGGATTGATTTACAAGTATCACTCATTTTAAGTAACATTTGCTTGTATTTACGTATTTTGTGATTGTTTGATACTTTATGACACCCTGTCAGTCGTATTTGAATTAACACCTAAGAGCATCTTCAATGTATTACACCATTTGGAATCTTGTGGTTTGGCCACAACAGGCGCATATCGGGCACTCTGGCACAAACAGGGTTGGGGTTCCGCTAAGATGAAGACAATAGGGGGGTTTGATTGTGTCATAAACCTGGTGGGAGCTTCTTCTGACATGGTGATGGGGTCTAGTATGGTTAATGCGTGTTGAACTAACATGGGTCTTTATGCCGATATGGCGGTGTCATGGGCCTTCTAGGGTGGTGTTAATGCCTTTTGGCCATCCGTTTTTTTTTTTGTCTCTGACCTCAGCGTTTCCTCCAATTCCGATTCCAATCAAGCATTTTCATTTATCACCATCCCAATCGTGATTGGGCTTTTCATTGTATCTATTTGGATCATGTTTTCTTAAAAAATGTGCTGGTCTTGTGATGATTGTAAGACGTTTTTCTAACACGGCACGTTTCGTAGTTGTACAGATCCTTTTGAATATATATTATGACCTAAATATGATGTCCCCTCATATACCAGAGGGTGACGACTAACATCAAAATCGTATTCATTAAAACTAGAAAGATATTGCTTTTAACCTGTAACACATACAACTAACCTCATAGTAAGATACAAACTCAAGTAAATTGAATACTAAACATAATGAGTACAAGTAAAAAAGGGTCAGAATACAAGCTTAATTGGAAAATATAATAAAAACTGGAAAGTACAAGACAACTGATAGGTGGAAAGTAGTTTTTGGATTGTCCACTACAGATCTTACGTGAAGGGTAGATACAACTCACGAACGATCGTCTTTGTGGTTTGTTTTGTCGAATGTTTACCTCTGAGCTACCTCCACTCCTAGTACCCTCGTACTCGGTCAACGTTGTTCGTTGTCTGTACTAAACACAACGAAGTGCGGAACCCATACACGGATGAGTATAACAATACTTCGTAGGAAACCTAAGACCTTTAAAGTCTCACAAAAATCACAAAGGATAAACCCTAAAGGAAATAACTGATAACCCTACTTCGGTAAATGCTTATACATATACTTAAGTTATCAATTAAATTCATTTCAATTATAAGGAAAATACAGTCCAAATCTCCAAACTCAATTGTTCCACAAAGAAAGAAAAACCACGAAGGTAAGTACCACACATGTACACCACATAGAAAAATACCACCAAGGTATTGTCACAAAGGAAAGTACCACAAGGTACAAACTCACCTCACATCAGATGTAACTTAAGTACAGTAGTAGAGATGATTAGATGTAACTACTGAATTATCTTACTCTGTTAAGAGGCAGACCATACATGATTGCTCAGTGCTGACCGACACAAGATCGCTTTGTGCTGACCCACACATGATCGCTAGGTGCTGATCCACACATGATCGCTATGTGCCGATCCACACAAGATTGCTCGGTGCTGACCCACACATGATCGCTCGGTGCTGACCCACACATGAGCGCTAGGTGTTGACCCACACATGATCGCTCTTTATTCTTCATGTCATAGCCAGCTATAGGGTTCCTGCACTACGCTCGCTTGTCTTCGGAAGGGTCTGCTTCACAAGCCACTGGTCGATACTCCAACTGTCACGAAGTTTCAAGTAATATAACAAAGGACCGCCACGCTATAGAGGTTTCAACGCAACAGACGATGCGTCAATCAGACATCTGGTCTGTAAGTTGTTAACTTTTTAGTCCTGAGGGCCCGGTTGGATTCGTGCTCGATCTAATCCGACTATTTCTCGATATTATCAAAATCTCAAATGGGGTATACCAAAGGGATCGTCTCGCTCTAGGGTTTTTGGTGCCGCAGACGGTTCGTCAAACGAACGCCCGGTGCCAAAGTTATGGTCGTTAAAGCGAAAAGATTGTAACTGGTCCGGGTCCGGTTCGACCCGGCTTGGGCTGACCTGACCCAGTTTGGGTCGACCCGGCCCGCGCTGGGCTGTGGGGGAGGCGCTAGGTCACGAGGTGGTGCGTCAAGAACACAGGTGTCGTGGGGCGATGTGGGGCTGCATGTGCCGCAGGGGCGATGCGACGAGGTCGTGGGGCGACGCGGTTACCGCGGGGCGGCGTGACGAGTCCGCATGCGGCGACGACCGCGAAGCGTCGCGGGGTGGCGGGGCGCCATGCCTTCGTTGGCGACCGGATGGACCGCCCGCCCTTCGTTCGTCGCCTTCGTCGCGATTCTTGAGTTCCACCGGTGCCAACCGTCGACATCGGTCGCCGTCACCATCATGAGGAACACACAAAAAAACGAACAACGGAGGGCTCGAGCCATGATTGTTTGGCCCCGCACTCCCCGCGTTAGAGCGGTAGCATACAAATCAAGGAAAAATGATTCAATGCGAGAGGGAAATAACACTGATCAATTTTAAACACACCCTTACCTCGATAATTCGGTTGAAGATTGTCCGCGGTTGAGACGGGTTGGCGTTTGTCAATCCCGCAACAAGTCTCCTCCAACAACGTCAGTGAGGAGAGGAAAATATGAAATCGGTGACGATGACGTTTTCTCAATCGTTGGTTCGTTCGTCATTGGAGATCCTTCGATGGAGTTTGGAAAAAGGTTCGTCGAAGGAGAAAAGTTCTTCGTTGGCATTCTTCGTTGGAGGATGTGTTCCTCCAAGTTCTCCTAAGCCCTCACCTTTGCTAACGATTATTTCCCCCCCAACCCACCAAAAAGAAAAGGTAGCCAATATAATAGAATGTGTTTAATTTCAAATTGGCACAAAATAGGTTAGCTTAATGAATTAGAGGAGAGTTGACTTAATTAATTAAGGGAGAGTTGACATAATTAATGTAGGGAGTTGAGAGGTTTTTCTCCATAATGAGGGGAGTTCAAGGAGGTTTTTGTCTCCGGTGGTCCCCATCACCGTAACCACTAATGGGAGGTTTAGTTCAGGTGGTTCCCACCTGTGAAACATCAACATGAGAGTTTCAAATAAAAATAAAAATAAAATGTTACACCATTTTATTTTATTTTATTCTTTCATGAAAAAGTGAAAAACTTACTTTCATCCTCCACCTACTGCGGTCGAGGTGAAGGTTTCTTTAAGCGAATATCGGCTCTGCGTGTTCAACGGTGCCCTCAAATTTAAATTTCGAACACCGGTTTAAAAGTTAAGAAAACTTGCTCGCATGTTTACTGAACGTACCTAAAAAAAGTTCAGAAATTCATTTCGGACACATCGGGTCTCGGAATCACGTGCCGTCAATTTTTGTGGACTCGTAAAATTCTCATTTAATTTAAAAAAAAATTATAAGGAAATTCTGGGTCTTTACATTTTTCTCACCTCAGGGCTTTGCGTTCCCATAAGCCACAACTCAAACTAAGGGAACAAGTTGGGGCACTGAGCATGAATTTGAGCCTCCCACTCCCATGTGTTCTCCTGGAGGTTCCTGTGCCGCCAACGAACGCGCACCAGAGTTATTGACCGCCCACGAAGGATCCGGTCCTGTCGATCCTCAATCTCTACTGGAGCCTCAGTAAAAGTCGCTCCATCGCCGACGTCCAGCTCTCTGTGGTCGATGATGTGAGAAGGGTCGTGCACGTATCTTCTCAGCTGTGATACGTGGAAGACGTCGTGCACCCGGTGCAACTGAGGTGGAAGAGCTAAGCGGTAAGCCACCTCGCCAACTTTGTTGAGGACTTGAAAAGGTCCGATGAATCTCGAAGATAATTTGCCACCTCGGTCAAATCTCCGCAACCCTCATCGAGGTGAGACCCGTAGAAAGACGTGGTTGCTATCCTCGAACTCCAGAGGTTTTTGTCTCATGTCGGCATACGACTTCTACCTGCTCTGTGCAGTCTTTATCCGCTCCCGGATGATCTGCACTTTCTCTGTGGTAGCCTGTACCATCTCTGGTTTCACTAGTGCTGACTCCCCGGGCCAGTCCAGCACAAAGGTGATCTGCAAGGTCGCTCGTACAACGCCTCAAAAGGTGTCATTCTAATGATGAGGTGATAGCTGTTGTTGTATGCAAACTCCATTAAAGACAAGTGATCCTCCCAGTTTTGACCGAAGTCGAGGACACAAGCACGCATCATGTCCTCGAGGGTCTGAATGATCCGCTTAGTCTGACCATCCGTTTGAGGATGGATGACGGTGCTCAAACAAAGCTGCGTCCCGAAAGCCTCCTGCAACCCTTTCCATAGCCGAGAAGTAAAACATGTATCACGATCGGAGACAATCGTCGAGAGTACTCCATGTAGCCGCACAATCTCCTGCACATAGAGGCGTCTCAAACTCTCTACTGAACCATGCTCTCTGATTGGTAGGAAGTGGGTCGATTTGGTGAGTCGGTCGACGATCACCCAAATCGAGTCACGACCCCTGGATGTACGTGGAAGTCTTATCACGAAGTCCATGGATATTCAATCTCACTTCCACTCTGAGAGCTCTAAAGGCTGAACCAAGCCTGTTGGTACCTGATGCTCCGCCTTCACTTGCTGACAAGTGAGGCACCGAGAGACAAACTCTGCTTCTGCTTTCTTCATTTCCGACCACCAGTGCTGTCATCGGAGATTCTGGTACATCTTCACCATTCCTGGATGTACCGCTAGAGGGGATGTGTGGAATTCCCTCAACACTTCCTCCCGAAGTGACATTGGTACCATGGTACGTCCTCTGAAGAGGATGACGTGCTCCCCACCTTCAGAAAATCCATCAGGTGCCTGCCCTGTGGATATCTGAGCATGTCGAGCCTCGCAGTCAGCGTCTCCATGCCGCGTCTCCCTGACTCGCTGAAGAAGTGAGAGAGTGACTGTAAGAGACTGAAAGAAAGTTGCTCTATCATGGTCCACAAAGGATATCTGCAAAGCGGTTAGCTGCTCCGTCGCCTCGCCTAGCAGCTGTATACCAGACCTCCTGTTGAGTGCATCTGCTACAACGTTCCCCTTCTCAGGAGTATAGACTATCTCGAAGTCATAGTCCTGGAGGAACTCAAGCCAACGTCGCTGTCTCAGGTTCATGTCCTTCTGAGAGTAGATATACCTGAGACTCGTGATCAGAGTAGACTGTAAAACGCTCGTCATCAAGTAATGTCGCCACATCTTCAAGGCGAAGATCACTGCTGCTAAATCCAGGTCATGGGTAGCGTAGTTCTGCTCATTTTGTCTCAGCTGTCGAGAACCATATGCGATCACTGCTTGCTCCTGCATCAGGACACATCCAAACCCGGTTCCTGATGTGTCACAGTAGACTGCGTACCATACGCCCTCCTTCGGTAGCCTCAAGATGGGGGCACTAGTCAGCCTCTGCCTCAGCTCCTGAAAACTCCGCTGGCATCTCTCCGACCAAACAAAAGGTTGCCCCTTCTTC